>OX459112.1:72067594-73417871 GCA_949775065.1 Brachyopa scutellaris
CAAGCACAGTGAAACTGCAATAAAACTAATGTAATCAGGCTCCTTAAAAGTCTTTTCGACTTAATCTCTAGACTGTGTACGCCACTTTATTGCGAGTATACTGCATGCGATTACTTAAAAGAAGATAGAAGTTAAATTCAGCTGACTTTGCTACACAAATGTTTTCATTTTCAGATGAATATATTATATTTTCATTTTATTTATTTAAGCATACCCAAACAAACATTCAGAACTTTTGTGCGAAACATTGGCTGCGCTATCCTCCAAGTTTCAGCTCCGTAAATTTGAGATTCCAAAAGCAAACGCAATGGACACGGAAGAAGATTCTACGAATGAAGGGAATCCAGTTGCAGAACGCCTACCGCAGATTTTAAAGAAGTTGAAGTCGATTCTTGAGAGCGATTGCAAGGACGACAAGTCAAGAATCATTGAAATATTATCAGCTGTAATGTTACAATCGCTGATAGGATGTTTTATTCCGAAAATTATATTAGATACCTTTGATCGAATTGCTACAGTAACAAATTGCTGGACACTTTATCGAATTGGCCGATCTGCGTCTAGGTAAAACAATTCAAAAGTGTTTGAACAATTTTAATCTCTTCTTATAGGTATGGACAACATTTCTTAGCTGTGCGATTCTTTTCGCGAATCGCAAACCATGCATCAATGGACAAATTCCACTTCTTCTTAATAGGCATTTGTCAAATGTCCAAAGCTGAGTGCATATTAAATTACGGTCTGGAGTATGATACAATGGCCAAACAATATGATGCATGTGATCCAAAGTATCCAAATGGTCATCTAAAATTGATTCCGATTCTAGAGCGTTTGGATATGGCCATAAGCCTGTATTGGGAGGCACTGGCAAGTTTGCGCGCAAGTTCTTCGCCCACCAGCCCCTTAACATTTCAGTTGGAATTTATTAAACTGCGGGCCCAATTTTTGCAGACATTGTTTAGTGTAGTGACTGCAAAAAATGCGCAGATAGTTATTCCACCTCCAGCGATTGCCGTAAGTATATCCCAGAATTGTCGCGATTACTTGCAAAAGTTTGGACATATAACCAATCAGTTGAGAAAAGTTGTTAAAGCTGCAAAAGGATGCGAGGACTCATATTTAAAGTTGTACAAATCTGCATTTGATGCTGACCCATCTACGCTGGAGTTTCTTCAATTGTAAGTAGTAATTTGTGCGACGGTTTTATTAGTTTTACAACGTTTGTCCTTTTCAGAACCGAGTATCAATGCGCATTATTTGGAAATGTAATTGAAAGGGTGTGTTTTGCATCGCCATCAGAGCCCCCTTTATCAGTTATGAACGGACAATATCCAGAGACAAAGTAAGTTTCGCTTGCTTATGTTAATTTGTACGCGTCTTTCGATTGCGTGTATTTCCAAGCCCATGAAACATGACTTTTTTAAACCGTTGTTCTTGTTACAGATATCTTTTGAATACATGCAGTAAAATGGAAACTTTCGCTCAAAATTTGCCTGAGGAAGCGGCAAATTTGAAAACTATAACCAATAGGGTATTGAATATAATTTTCTACTCTTTTCAAAAGTATTATTAATAATATCATTCCTTTGCAGCATATGGAGGTGATCATTAGTGAAGTGGAAGTGATAGTTAAGACTCCGATATGTATGCCAAGATATTTCTTCCAGACTCTTCAAGCTACACAAATAAAGTTGTCAGTGAGCCCACAGCCACGTGCGGCTGGTGAACATATAATTGTTCAATCAGGAAGTAACTTGGTCATTAAAGTCGAAGGAGTAATTCAACACTATGGGAAATGCCCCAGCTTATATAGATCTGTAGAGTCGGTACAACTAAGCTTAACATCACAATTGATGACTCCTCGTGTCAGTGCTGAAACGACAAAAGTAAGTTATGAGATTTTCTAACAAGAGGTATTATATTCAGTCATTTCTCTATAGCCTGCAAATGACGTAGTAACATTGACACAAATTGTGAAACCACAGAGAGATTTCTTATCCGGAAGCTTTCTTCTCCCAATTTCTATTGGAGGTCAATGGAATGTGACGTTGGAAACGTATGTTATTGATGAGGTGGGAATAACATGGAGCACCGGTCCCAAAAAGTTTAGTAATTATGGCATTACAATATCTCTTCTAAATATGCTTATTTTTAGTTCAATGATTGTACGAGTTCTAGATGATCCTAACAAAGTTCCAGCAGTGGCTGCGTCCACAAGTAGTGTACCCACAAGGAGATTTTAAGTTCTGAATGTATCACGTTAAGTAAATTACAATAAAATGTACTGCAGAAGTAATTTAAAAAAAACAATTTTTATAAACAAAATACGATCAAATTCAATCTGGTAAGGAAGACAGTGCGAAAGTAAGAGGAAGTACAACTATTACTACTTGTTGGATGGCCGGAGAGAACGTCACAATAGACAGTTACTTCTATCATCTTGTCAGAGATCAACGAGGAATTACTCTTGCCAATCGCTGTTTCTTTGGGCTAAGAAGGCAATTGTGTATTAAAGCCTTTTCCCGATCGACTAAGAAGACTCTATATATCCCAGTCTTGCTATATGGAGCTGAAGCATAGACTTTTTTTTATCGAAAGCGGATAAAGATATTTTTTTGGTCGCTTTGAACAAAATTCTACGTAAGATATTCGGTCCCGTTTGTTGACGGGTTTTGGAGAAGTTTGGATCCGAACTGAACAGCGACATTGACCTGGTCAAAAAACTGCGCATTGGGCATTTAAGATGGCTAGGACATGAAGACCGATTGGACATTAACGCTCCGGTCCGCAGAATATTCGAATCCAACCCGAAGGTAGCGCACACGAGTGGATGAGGACCTCAACCAATGTGAAGTGCGTAACTGGATGCAGTTAGCTGAGGTTGTTGGTTGAGGCCTTGGTTCACCCGGGACTGTAGCGCCATATAAGTAAGTAAATCGTATATAAATTTAAAGAATCAATGCACTTAAAAAACAAAACTTTAAAAAAATATTCATTATTTTATTACAAAAAATATATGCGTACATATTTATTTTATACATAATACATACTGGGTATTTCACTCCTGGCAGCAGATACTGTGAGGGTGATTGCTTAGTTGAATACTTGGAAAATTATATGGTAAACGGTAGATATTAATCATTTGAGCTGCTAGTAATGAAATTGAACAAACTGGTCTAAATTTTGCATAACATATCACGCTGTTATTTTTGTAACTGGTGTAGTACATTGGCAAGTACTACTGTGTTTAAAAATGAACGCAATAAATGACGTACAGTCCAAACCTGACATGTTCACCTTTGACTTACTAGCGACGCTAGTGATGAAAATTGACGTCACTATTTTGCTTATATTGAACCAAAGAATCAACCAATGTCCAATTTGACGCAAAGAGTGAAATAGCCTATATAACATTAGTGGAAATCTAGCTACGGTAAAACAAAATTTATCTAACTACTGAAACATTAAATTTAGTTATTCCTGTTTCTCTACTGTATACATACAATATTTACGATTAAGAATCTGATGTGTTGCTGATTTGCAATTGAATTGAATACCCGCATCTTTGTAATGAAGGTACGTTCTAACGAATTGCCGATTAGTTTCGTGCACATTTGGATGCACCAAGTACTCGGTTACAGGCATCCATTGAGCCTTGCAGATTTCTCGTTCACAGGGTATCAAATGAGTTGTGCTTGGTTTCAAAGCTATGACAAAATACAAATCGGAGCAGCCAAAACAACCACCGCCGTGTGAATTACGAACACCTACAACTGTATCAAATGATGTTTCAACTCCTGTTTCCTCCCGTACTTCACGAATTGCAGCATCTACTAAATCTTCCTCTAAAATTAATTAAGAAAAAAATTGATTAATTTCTTTTGATGTACATGCGTTCATACGGTCACATGTATTTCATTTCAGTTGACTCCTTACTTGCTTCAACGTAACCACCAGGAAGTTTCCAGCTATTTTGTATTAGGGCACAGCGATCACTTATTGCTAGAATTTCATTTTTATCGTTCACAACTAAACCACCGACTCCGACCAAGGTGTGTGCGTAAACTGGAATATTTGGTGTCTCTGTCAAGGGTAACCACTTGAAAAGCATCACATAACCACTTTTTGCGTGATGAAAATCAAAGCCTTTCTACAAAATAAAATGAAAAGATGATGAATTTATCTTACATGAAAATAATTTTGTTCGTCTTTTTTAATAGGTTCCCCTCCAATTCCCGTGCACTTTTAAGATGCGTAGCAAGAGATAAAAAAAACAGCAAGTTAAATGCCAACGGTCAAAAATGTTTAAAAAAAATAAGGCAAGCGATCGTATATCACTGGAAATTCATTTATCTCACTCGAAAAACCCCGAACAGTTATTTTTTTTTATCTTGATACGCAAAGGTGGGCACTAATTGTTTTCTTGTACAAAAACATAACCACTAGTAAAGTACATACCTTTGTCAACTCTGGTATCAATTGCGAATGTTTTGTGAGTACTTTGAACCAAATGCCTCGACGTTGATTTTCAATCCAATAGTCGAGAGACTCTATAAACAATAAAATGATGTAGTATCAGTAGACTGTAAGCACGTTCTTTGTATTGTAATCAAGAATGCAGCTGTGTGCCTTGACTTTTTGCACTTGCTTTGAAGTTTGTCTGGAAAATCGACACTTTCATCGAATTCTTCATTTGAATCAACTGTAACGCCATTAAATCTATCGACTACTCCCTGAAATAGACCCTTTGGCACCTCCATACCGTATTTGTATCTAAAAGTAAATAGTTATATACCTTTCAACTAATATTATGCAACAGTTTACTTATCGAATCTACTTGAAATTATACCAAGCTTCTGCTTCTTTTGATTGTTTTTCGTTACACTGGAAGGTGACAAATGCTTGCGAATACCCGACAGACAACGATAATACTTAAGCATCCGCTGGTTAGAAGTCAAAGCGAATTTAAATAGTTGTGCGCTGTTAAGAATTGTAGACATTTGAGCACAATAAGCTGCTAGGCTTATAATTACCTTGAGAAGTTACAATAATTAAAAATCGAGACGAGAAATCACGTAATTTACATACAGATACACTTGAATAAAATAGAATTTGAAATCAAAATTTGAAACTTTCCACCGCACTATTATCAATATCATCTAATTTCATTGAAATCTAAACTAGATTAAATTATTCTTAATCAAGAAATGGTTTCATTAATTTAGCTCCAAATCGCTTTTTGTACACATATCTCAGCTGACAGTTATGTATTAATTAACCGAGATGACGTATGTTTTTAATAAACAAAGCATGTGACATTTACCGCAGGGTATGTTATGTTTGTTTATAGAAGAAACGTTGGTGCGTTCGGAATTTCGGATTGTTATAATAGGCACGTTTTTTTTCAAATCTATATAGATTTCGAAAAAGCTTTCCATACAAAAATAAGACTGGATAATTATCCAGGCTAAGGTTTTGTTGTATTTTACATTGAAAACATGTTGCGGAAACATGTTTAGGAAACATGTTTAGCCTATTGTTAGCGAATCTGGCAACGTTGAGCCTTTGACGAATTCGGCGAGAAAAAGCGAAGAGAAGAGAATACCGAGAAGAAGGAAAATGAAATCAAGAACGGCGGAGTTGGAATTTGAAGTCGGAAGGATAGAGTTTTGGTCGCGGAGATTAATTTTGTTTGATTAATTTGAAAACGGAATTGTTTGTTTGTTAAAGTATTGAAGTTTATTGTTTTCTCTCTTAAATGTTAATCGACTTTTTAAAATTAAAATAAATACAATTTAAACATTGAAGACGGGCGTTGAAATTATTCTTGAAAGTGGCTTAAGGACAGTGGGTATAAGATATAATTTAAATATCGCTAACATCTCAGAAGTGGGATTGACGGAATTTTGTCCTAATATTTCGTAACGAAATATTACCACGCGCATATAATAATAATAATAAGCAGAATTTGGTGTTTTTGGGTACGAAAAACTAACGGTTGTTGTGTATCTAAAGAAGCGACATGTCGGATCGTGATGAAAGAGTTATAGAACGTGAGAAGCAGCGTGAGCGAGAAGAAGAGTTGCGGTTGGCAGGCGAACGCCATCAGCAACGTGAGCGGGAGGAAGAGATGCAGTTGGTAGAGGAACGACATCAGCGACGAGAGCAGGAGGATACACCGACGACGAATGAGGTGCGACAGCGAGAACGAGACGAGAACAATGCACGGATGGAAGACAAAGGCAGCGAACAAGAACATTTGAATTTTAACGAACAAAATTCTCGAGAAAGATTTGAGTTACCATCGAATAACACGCATCATAATGATAGCAGTTGGGACAGACTAATTAGCCATATGATAAAAGAAAACCATTTGCGAAATGAACAAATTAATAAACGCGACAAAACCATCGACACACTTATCGAACAACTCCAAAACATAACAAGAATCATACCGAATGCTCGCAGTACTCCGAGATTCGAAGAAAATACAACATTTAATTGTAATGTAATGCCGGACGTAACGAAAAACATTGAGCAATTCGACGGAGAAGGTGATGGAATGACAGCAAAATCTTGGATTAATACAATCGAAAATATACGACAACTTCATCATTGGTCTGACGCTTATGTGTTGGATGCTGCAAGGACGAACTTAGTGGGTGGTGCAAGACGATGGTTCAGAACAAGAGCGGATGAAATTGTGACATGGCCGGACTTCCAATCAGCGTTCAAAAAAACATTTATCATACAAGAAAACCGGACGAGTCATTGGCAACGAATGGTCAACAGAGTTCAACAACGCAACGAGACAGTTACCACATATTTTCACGATAAGTATGATCTTTGCCATTACCTTAAATTGAGTTTTGACGAATGCAAGGAATTAATTTTGACGGGACTATGGTCTAGAGACACTGCGAATGCGCTTTTGGGTTGCCGACATTTGGATGCGGATGATTTACTACATGCTATTATTAAACAGGAGAAAATGTCGAATCTACGAGGAGAACGCATCGGACTTTCCAGGGCGGAACAAACTGTCGAAGTCAGACGTAAAGATGATAATCGCAGAGAAAACAACAATATTGAACACCCAAAGGATTTTAAGTGCTATAACTGTGGCGTGGATGGTCACTTATCACGAAACTGTCCAGAACCGAAGCAAGAACCGACATGTTATAGATGCAAGAACAAGGGACATCTATCTCGTCAATGTCCAGATCTGCAAAACCGTGTAAGCCAATTAACAGGATATGCCAAGAACGGAGCTGAGAAGTATCTGAAGAAAGTTCGTGTGGGTGGTACAGTATTAAATGCATTCATAGATACAGGAAGCTCAGAATGTATCCTTAAGATGACAGCAGCGTTGAAAAATGGATTCCGAATTCATCATGGAAGTTTAGAACTGAAAGCATTTGGACCTGCAAACTACAAAATTGTTTCTCCAGGATGGATTAAGGCATCGGTTATGGTTGATGAAGCATCAGCGGGCAGCGTCATATTCAGGGTAGTTCCAGACGATGTGCAAAC
This sequence comes from Brachyopa scutellaris, assembly GCA_949775065.1. Lineage (NCBI taxonomy): Eukaryota > Metazoa > Arthropoda > Insecta > Diptera > Syrphidae > Brachyopa > Brachyopa scutellaris. Next base: position 72,075,128 of record OX459112.1, read on the forward strand.
ATTCGATGTAATTATTGGACGAACATTCACCGAGTTGTCTCATGTGGTATACCAGAAAATTGGCGATGACTTAAAATTTCTAGAGAAGGAGGAATTTCAACCATATAAAGAAATTGAAATTAACGAAGACGACATCATAACCATAAACACAGAATCGCCACTACAAGCTGGATCAGTAAACTTTTTAAGTGCAGTTCAAGATAAATCACTTTTGCTACCAATCGTAAATATCAGCGATGAAGATGTTCCTGAAGACGAAATACTTACCATCAAACAACAAACAAAATCAACAGAGACTGAAAAGATAGATAGTGATAACATTAGTCGACTTGTGCAGTTAGAAGATGTTTGCGTCGGTGAAGAGCAGCCTCCACAGGTAGTCAGCGAATTGGCTGGTACTTTAAACAATGTCCGTGACTGTTCATTAGAAGAGAATGAAATTGGGTGTCATGCAGATTTTAACATGGTGATTGAAAAAGTTCCAGGAAGTAAATCAGTACAATCGAAAGAGTTTCCAGCAAATGAGTTAAAGAAAGAAAAGCTACGTTTCATCGATAGTGATTGGAGAAAGCCAGGAGTGGTGACTGATACAAATTATACGTATTCCAGTCCAGTTCTATACGTACGCAAGAAAACCGGAGATTCCAGATTGGCGGTGGATTATCGACGTCTTAACAATCAAGCAGATAAGATACCAAATGATAGAAAGGATCGTCATAACACAGCATTGATCAAATCGGAGAAGACGGATAAAGTTATCGAACCGGCGGGGGAGCGAAAATTGCATGCTATCGAAGAATATTCTAGGCCAAGGAACAGAACCATTAGCAATCCTGCCAAGCGACTCATATGTATGTTTTTGAAAATCATTTATCAGTCAATTTTTTTTATTGCTGTTTGTGCTATTAATAACCATATATATATAACATATTGTTACGAATGTAGCAAATCTTTATTTTATTTAAAGGAAAATTACAAATATTTAATGAGCTCTGCCAAAAGTCAACCACGCGGCTTGCTTCTCTAAATCCAAAAAGAAAGTGACAAAAAAAAGCGCCTAATTCTGCTCTTCTACATGACAGCGCAGCTGTCAAGTCGTAGACCGGTTTGTTTTACGTGCGATGGAGCAGCCAGATTTCGTTACATTGTTCCCCTCTTATGCTTAAGACTCCGAATTAAGCTGATAGAACTGCTTCAAGCGGTTAAAATGGACTATTTTCTCGGTTCTTCCTTTCTGAATGCGGTAGACGACGTCAGAAATTCTCTGCCGAACCTCATATGGACCAACCCAATCCGATTGCAACTTGGGACTTTTCCCTTTCTTCCGTGTTGGATTATATAGCAGCACAAGCGTCCCAGGATCAAAGGTTTGTCTGGTACTGCGTAAGTCATAACGATGTTTCATCCTTCGGCTTCCATTCTCCAATTTATACCGAACAATGTTGTGCATCTCCGTCAACCGATGTCGTAGCCCTCGTAGGAATTCGTTGGTATCCATAGTGTCCTGTTCGTGTGGTGCTAGGAGATTTTCTGCAGGAAGACGAAGTTCTCGACCATAAATCAGCATCGCAGGAGTTTCGCCCGTGACATCGTGTACTGCCGTTCGGTAAGCAAGCATCAGTAAAGGCAAATGTTGATCCCAATCGCGCTGATGTTGTTCGCAGAATTTAGCAAGGTAGTCCAGTATGGTCCGATTAAACCGTTCGACCATGCCATCTGATTGAGGGTGCATGGCGGTTGTCCTGGTTTTTTCGATTCCCAGGCGCTCCATTGTCTTGGTAAAAATTTCGGACTCAAAATTGCGGCCTTGATCGCTATGAATCTGCATCGGGACACCATGACGAGCGAAGACATCAGTAACTAGCCTATCGACCACCGTTTCGCTTGTTTGATCTGCAATTGAAAAGCATTCGGGCCATTTCGAAAAATAATCCATGCAACACATGATGTATCGATTACCAGAGTCGGTTCGAGGAAGCGGTCCTAAGATATCCACCGCGATGCGTTCGAAGGGTGCGCCGACATTATATAACTGCAGTGGAGCTACCCGCCGAGGACTAGGTTTTCTTCTTACCTGGCAAACTTTGCAGCATTTGCACCATATCCGCACATCTTCCGAACATCCGATCCAATAGAAAGACCTCTGTAGTTTTTTAAGTGTTTTGGTCGTGCCAAAATGACCCCCCGATGGGCTATCATGAGTCATTGAAAGAACGTGCGATTGAAGCTGCTTTGGAACAACCGTTTGATAGATAACATCGGTGCGTTGAAAATGCTTTCGGCAAAGTATCTCATTTCGAAGACACAGCGTTTCATAAATAGCCCAGTAAGATTTTAAGATGGGGTCGGATTGGCAAATCGTCTTCTGATTGGGTCTTTCGTATTGTCTTACCCAATCCTTGACAAGTTTTAGTTGCTGATCCGCATCTTGAAGTTTGGCTATATCGTCTATGACTACCGCACACGCTACCTGCGCAAGTTCACGGTTTTCTTTATGGTCACAGTGTCGACATGGTTGTTCGAGACAAGGCCTTCGTGACAGAGCGTCAGCATTCCCGTGACTTTTACCTGGTCGATGAATAACTTTGAAGTCGAACTCCGCTAATTGCTCTAGCCATCGAGCTAACTGGCCTTCTGGCTCTTTGAAGTTCATCAGCCACTGCAAGGATGAATGATCAGTTCGTAGAATGAAGCGGCGTCCAAGTAAATACGGCTTAAAGTGCTTTACGGCTTTTATAACGGCTAACAGTTCTTTCCTCGTCACACAGTAGTTAGTCTCCGGCTTGGAAAATGTCTTGCTGAAATATTCTACTGGATGTTCGCTTCCATCGACGATCTTGGCCAACACAGCTCCGCATGCAAATTTACTGGCATCAGTATCTAGATAGAACTCATCACATTCTTCGGGTAAAGTTAATGTGGGGGCGTTGGTCAGACTTGATTTTATTTCCTGAAATGCCTGTTCGCACTCCCCATCCCAGGAAAAAACTTGATTTTTCTCTGTTAACCTGGTAAGCGGCTTTGCAATTTTTGAAAACGAGCGCACAAATCGTCTGTAGTAGGCCGCAAACCCCAAAAAAATCTGCACCTCTTTTTTGCATTTTGGCACTGGCCATTGGGAAACAGCTTCAGTTTTAGTGGGATCTGGAGAAATACCGCGATCTGAAATGATATGACCCAAAAATAAAACTTCATTACAGAAAAGATTACATTTTTGGGGGGCAACTTTCAAACCAGCTTCCATTAGGCGTTGACACACGACTTCTAGGTTATGAAGAAGCTCCTCAAATGTTTTACCATGAACCACCAAATCGTCCAAGTAGATTTTACAGGTGCGAAAGAGGCCTTCCAGGATTGTTTCCATCAGTCGTTGAAATGTCGCCGGGGCATTACATAGCCCAAACGGCATGACATTAAATTCCCAAAGACCATCTCCCGTGCTGAACGCAGTTTTTGCTTTTGATGATTCCTCTAATTCCACTTGCCAATAACCTGATTTCAGATCTAAAGTAGCGAACCATTTCGCCCCAGCCATCGAGTCAAGTGCGTCGGCTCTCTGCATTGGGTACCCATCTTTAACAGTCTCATCATTTAGGCGTCGATAGTCTACGCAAAAACGCAAAGTTCCATCCTTCTTCCCGACGAGAACGACCGGAGATAACCATGGACTACGTGATTTACGAATGATGCCTCGCCGGGCCATATCAGTTATCAACGATGCAGCTACCGATTGCTTGGCCCAGGGAAGGCGTCGAGGAGCCTGTTTTATTGGAATCGACGTACCCGTATCTATGTGATGTTTTAAAATACTAGTACGGCCGATCTCATCTGGATTCAAAGCAAAAACAGATCGAAAACGGACTAGAAAGTCATTAGCTTTTAATTTTTGATCTGAAGATAGGTCTGGAGAACAACAAGAACCTAGCTCATTGGCATCCAGAGTTGTAAACAGGAGTTTAAACTGCGAATGGAGAGTTCCGTGGCCGATGGCACCCAGTAAGGGAACAGTGACATCATGAAGTTGGAGTACGTGGGATTCCAAGTTGACCAGGCACTTAAAAGAACTTAGAAAATCGACTCCAAGTATGCAATCTTGTTGTATGTCGGCGACAATTACCTCTATCTGCGTCGCGAACGTTTCTATTTGGATTGATACCTCGATTGTACCTTGTATAGGTGTGAGATGACCTGCAATCCCTTGGATGAAAGTAGATGACGGCTTAAGCTGAGACAGGCGAACGGATGAGAGTACTTTTGGGTGGATAACTGTATGAGAAGCGCCAGTATCCACGACCAAATAACATGGATAAGTTTCGATGCAGCCTCGTATGTAAAGAACATTCCTGTCTAAGCTGGCAGAGTTAATACGGGGGACTACTTCAATAGCTGACTCGTGTCCCTCGGAGCCAGCGTACGTGAGTTTAAAGGATTCTTCTGTGCGTGATTAGGTGTCTGCTTGGCAACGTCTCCCTGGCCATCCGGTTTGCAGATATTAATAGCCTGGAAGTTTGGAGAAGCAGTAATTACTGCAAACTCAAGAATTTCACCCACCTGAATATCCGGAGATGAAGTTGTTTGTACTTGGCGGGCATGGAAGTAAAGTTTTCTTTTCAGAGCAGGACAGCTAATAAACCCATATTTTTTTTTGAAGCAATACCATTTGACAGTGCCACAATAGCGTGTTGAGTTGGTGGAAAGATTCCTCTCGTGGGAATTTCTTTTGTCGACCGAGCGGCTGTAGACGTTTAGGGCAACATTATTTTTTTCCGTCAGCTGTGGCCCTTTTAAGCTGACGGATTCCCATTTCCCGAAAGATCTCTTTCTCCAACTTGAGTCATCGAAATATTGGCTACCCGTCGTGCAGCTCTGGTAGCAATGCGGCTGGATTCAATTCGAAGAGACATTTCTAATGCATCGTGAAGTGTTTTAGGCTCACTTTCCCGAACTCGGCACTGGACTTCAGCATCGGATATACCATCTAAAAACTGCTGAATGCACAAACTGTCAAGCACATCTCTCTTCCACGTTGGGTATGCTAATCGAGCTAATCGTTGCACATCATTTGCGAATTCAATGAGCTTTTCACCGTGCTTTTGATATCTGGAGCGAAAAAGACCATACGCGGTTCCAGACTGCATAGCGGCTCCAAATCGTCTCCGAAGTGCGGTTATCAGAAGTGAATAACTGTTCAACGTTTCGCCTTCGAGTGAACCCACATATGAAAGCGCTGAACCCCGAAGACTTGCAGAGAGAAAGATAGCAGATTCATCTTCTGCCCATTCGTTGGCTCTGGAAACCATGCGTAAATGAGTCTCGTACGCTTCCCACGAAGATTTTCCATCAAATTCCATAAGTTGAATGATAGGTCTCCTAGCAACACTGCTGAATGATGTTCGTGGTTGATAATCTGGCTGCATAGCAGAACAACGCTTATCACTGGCATTTTGTTGGAGGGGGCTAGAGGTGGTTGGGTTTGCGTTTGGCGGTGCGAATTCTGGCAGAGAAGTACCAGAGCGATTATTACGGTTAGGTGAAAGCTGCGCTGGAAAACTTGTGGCGGCGGGATGTTGAGATGTGGAATCCTCGGTTGGTTGGACGACTGAATCAATGCCACTATCGGCGAGTACTCGGTTTGCAAATGCTGTTGCGTTGAGTGCTGTGCTCTCTAAATCCGCTACTCGTCCAGTAAGGCTGGAGGACAGTTCGTCCAGGCGATGTCCAATTTCATTGACAGCAGTCAAAATCATGCTCATATCCATGTTGTTACTTGGGGGTGGGCTACTCATTTTCATGAATATTTGACAAAACCCCACACCTGACACCAAATGTTACGAATGTAGCAAATCTTTATTTTATTTAAAGGAAAATTACAAATATTTAATGAGCTCTGCCAAAAGTCAACCACGCGGCTTGCTTCTCTAAATCCAAAAAGAAAGTGACAAAAAAAAGCGCCTAATTCTGCTCTTCTACATGACAGCGCAGCTGTCAAGTCGTAGACCGGTTTGTTTTACGTGCGATGGAGCAGCCAGATTTCGTTACAATATATAACGTACATATATAACTAATGTAATGAAGCGAATTTTAATTTATATGTTTTTGCGAGTCATTTATCAGTTAATGTTTTTTTTTTTGAAATTGGAAAATGGTTTCACATTCAAATTGATTCTTTTTGTATTGTTTATGTTATTATAACTTTGTTTAGAGGTTAACTGAAATTTAATATTAAGATATTGCATAATTCGAGGACGAATGTAAGTGAAGGATGGCCGAATGTTAGCGAATCTGGCAACGTTGAGCCTTTGACGAATTCGGCGAGAAATAGCGAAGAGAAGAGAATACCGAGAAGAAGGAAAATGAAAACAAGAACGGCGGAGTTGGAATTTGAAGTCGGAAGGATAGAGTTTTGGTCGCGGAGATTAATTTTGTTTGATTAATTTGAAAACGGAATTGTTTGTTTGTTAAAGTATTGAAGTTTATTGTTTTCTCTCTTAAATGTTAATCGACTTTTTAAAATTAAAATAAATACAAATTAAACATTGAAGACGGGCGTTGAAATTATTCTTGAAAGTTGCTTAAGGACAGTGGGTATAAGATATAATTTAAATATCGCTAACACTATATAGGTTTGAAAAAAAAAACGCCTAATATGAACTGCTAATGAATGCTATTCTCATACATTCCTGAAAAAACATGTTTCGAAATTCTTCTGACTCAAAGTTTCCGCTGAAGCTGCGGAAGGAAATTTCTAAGGGCTCCGCAAGTGGAAAATGCCCGATAAAGAAGTTTCCGTAATTTGGCCATATGAAACGGAAGGGCTTGTGGTTACGCTGGTCGGGTGGGTAAACCTTCTAATCTTGACAGATAAAAATGGTGTTCTACTAAGTACAAGTCTTAACTGAAGTACCTAGTGGAAAGAAAATTTCTGAGGGATCTGTTGAGCATACTACTAGAAGTTCATTTTATAATAAGTCAATGCCTAGCTATGCCAAACCCGGGAACTTTGGTGTCATTGGGCGAATTAGGTACCTGAACCTGACTACTACCTAATAAACTTTTCACTGGATAATGGGAAACAATTCATGCGCTACAAGAAACTTTGTATACCTTCCAGATTTACTACTAATCAACTCTTCTTTTTGACAGGAACCTTATTCCCAAAATATTACCGTAAAAATCATACTAAAGTTATAATAAGCATACGAGTATTTAAAGCATGTGCATTGCTTATGCGTCAATAGATACAACTGGGTCTAATACACGCAAAGCGAAACCACGCAAAACGAAGTATGAACCTCGTGTAATTTATGGGGTTGCGTTCCTGAAATGTATAGGCATTTAAGACCATACACCTAGTAATAAGTTTTTCCCAAATAGTTGTTTAAACAAATAGAACTATTAAAAAGAAAGAAATTAACAAACTTAAAACAGTAATTAAAAAAAAAGAAATTTCCAAATTCATTTAGGAAAAATAAAGGATCTAAAAAAGTACTTATGTCACATTTACACAACATAACATAACAGAACATAAAGCCCCATTTAGATGATCAGTTCAGTTTCCGTTACAGTTGAGCTTTCATTTAAACTGCTGTGTAAATGCAAAAACTGAAACATTTAACTGAAACTGAAACTGAGACTGAAAGTTATGGAATTCCCATCAGTTTTCAATTCAGTTGTCAGTTGAACTGCCCAGAAGTAAAATAAAAGCTCAACTGAATACCGAACTGAAGTCTAAATGCACTACCTTTTTTAACTGAAATGTCAACTGAACTAACAATTGAAACTGAAACTGATCATCTAAATGGAACTTAACTGAAATGTCAACTGAACTGACAACTGAAACTGAAACTTCAAATGCATTTCGCGCAAAAAGAAAGAAGTCGCGCAAAGCGAGTGACCTGTATATTCAGAATCTGTGAAGACGATGAAGAATGTGAATCGATCGGCATCCAGCATCTAATATGCTATACTGCCCCGCCTTACAAGAACGTTGCCTGCACACCTAAGTGTTCTTACAGAGTGGAGCGTAGAGTGAGCAACGAGCAAAGCGCAAAAATCGCTCGCGCATAGAGCAAAGAACAACGATTTAGGCTAACATAGAAGTTCATTTTTTCTACTGAATATTTGAATAAACGAAAAATCAAAGCGATGATAGCTGAGAAATCAAACATATTTTAAATCGCTGCTATGCTCTCGAAATCGCTGCTTTGCTCGCTTATCGACGCTTTGCTCTATCTTCGAAAACGCCGCACTCTGTGCGCTACCCTTTAATTGAATGTTTAATTTCACCACAGCTTTGCTCTTTTCTCTTTGCTCGTTGCTCACTCTACGCTCCATTCTGTAAGCGCACTTAGGCTACTACAGATGATTGGAAAACATTGCGCAGCTAGGAAATTCAAAATTTTCGAATCTTCTAAGACTCACGATTAGCACAAAGGCAAATAGACATACATACATATTTTAAGTAAAAAGCGTTTTAGTTTCTAAATTGTGTCCGTGTCACAATACATCACAAAATGCCACAATGTGACTGCAGTGATAAGGGTACTCAGCCCCACCTATTTCATTTAATCTAGGGTACTTATACCTACATTATTTAAATGAAGAGTCTATATATTATGTCAAAACCATTATAATTTATTGATATTCCACCGCGTGAGAGTCTCCAGACACGTATCTTTTTAATATTTTTTCAGCTTCTACAGTTTTTTGTATTACGATTCGTTGGCGGCCCGCGCAGACCTTCGCTCCTCCATTTTGTGCACCAGTGCGTATATCGAGAAGGCCAGTTTCGCTATCTGTAAAGTAAGAAAATAATAAAACTTGAAACCATTACGTACATACAAAGAAGATGTTAAGATTCATAGATTCGAGGGTCTACGTTAAAATTGGCTAGTGAGATATGAACTCAAAATAATTAAACGAAATAAAAAAAAAAAAACCAACTGATAGAAACGTTGACACTTGAATAGGCAAAATGTTCCCAGCAATAATGTTGTTAAACTTCTGCGCGTTCTGCATGAAGAAAATCATCATACGTTGGAATGTTTGGTTCTGTCCAACCCACTCGCTATGAAATATTGAATTCGGCAGATTATTAATTTCGTCGATGAGAACGTTCATTGTATAGCACATTGGAAGAGTTTCCAGAGTAACTGCCAAAAGGAAAAACAGGGACCCAATGGCGGAGAACAGATTAGCAAACATCATTATGTTGATAAGCGTTATTCCCATTACAGCTGCCGTGAGTATTAATTGAATGAAGATCGTACTGGCTATTATTGGTCGAACGATTTCGATCAACCTAGAACGGAATGGAACCATATTATGTTGATATAATACAAATGTTCTACAAATACATATAACATGAATGTACACACGTACTCCAAAATTTTCTTATGAGCATCGATGCAATCTATGAGGGCTTTTACGTTGTCTTCATTGGATTTAGTCGGATCCTTCCCCAACTGTTCAACTCTAACGCACAAAATTTTGATGTGCATCCGAGCAATGTAAATGAAGATAAGCGGATAGACATCCAATCCCACATCTTGGGTGCATGACACATTAATAAGATAATATTCGATGAAGCTGGCTATGATCATTTTCATTGTAGAATCTTGCCAGTGGCAATATGGGATGTATATCGCAAATGGCGGATGTCCATTTATTATCGCCGCTATGAATGTACTGGTGGAGTAAGTAAAGTATGCGGTCATATAAATAAGAACCAACTGCCTGCTGAACTTGATCATTTTTTCCGCTAATAGGCGCTCCTCCTTGCTTTGGATTTTCACATCCAGTACATTAAATATGAGTTCAGTTTCACGAAGCCTTGGCATAGAAATAAAAACCACAATCATTTTAAAGGCAACCGAGTACACATTGACAGCCACTTGTAACGATGTTAGAAATGTGTCTGTCGACATTGTGGAACTGCTGATCACATAGCTTGCTGTGAAGCCAATCAACTGGAGAACACAAGATGTAAAGTTCAGTTGAAAGGAGTATAAAATGTATAGCCATGTCCGGTTGAGGTTGTCTATTCCCAATATTCGTAGCAAAGTATACAAGTAGCTTGTTGCGTCATTGGTGGAAATTGGCTGAATTTTGTTGTTTACCATATTGACCGGCTCACTCACTTAGACTGAGGAAAAATATTCTTGATGTGGCATATAAAGGACTCGGGAATTTAGGTAATTACATTTTAAATCAATAAAATAATTCTTCTCTCCAATTAAATAATAATAACTCAAAAACTTTCAATTGTTTAAGTCTTGCACAATCACTGACCATCTGCCTAGGTCAATATAGGAAGTTAAATAAAGTTTAGAAACACTCATAAATACTTAACAACTATTAAATGATTGGACAATCGTTTAACTGTTTTCTGCCAGAATGATTGTGTGTATAATTTATTAAAAAAAATAGTTTCGGAGGGATTCACAAACTAAAAAATAATTTTATTATAGCGGTCTTAGAGAAATTTTTGCGTGCGGTCTTTTGAACTGTTTCAACTTCAATCTGTCTTTTTGCGGTATTCTTGCGGTCCCACTTCATTTGTTGGTTGATAAATATGTCTTACCTTTTCCTTAGGTTATACTAAACTTAGCCTTTAGCCGCTTAACTTTGTCTAATATAATCATTTATCAAAATTTAATTCAAATAAATTTCTTTCTCTCCTGCATCAACAGCTAGTTTAGCCCGTGGAAGACCTTGACTATTTATCCAACGGAAGACATACATTGTACTCCCAGCTTTTAATTTTTTAAGTTTATAGATGAGTTCCGAATATTGCAAAATGCTCAGTGGAATCAGTGGAACCTTTTTTAGCCAGTTTGTCGACTATTTCGTTTCCGTTAATAGCCTGGCGTGCGGGCATCCACAAAGGTTTAATTTTTTGGGAGAGGTCTTGGAGAGTATTGAAGCAGATAAGGGATTATTTGGAGTCAATAAGATTTGAGCCTAGTGCTTTTATAGCTGCTTGACTATCCGTGAGTATGTATATATGATGCTATGCAAATAGGGTAGGCACTGACTGACTTTAACTTGGTAAACCCCAGTGTTGTAATTGTTACTACACATCACCCTGCCCAGCGCTGCCAACCCGAACTCGGCTTGCTGAACATACATATAAGAGAAAACAGCAGCACTATAAACATGTCAGCGGACAAATTCCCTCGATGGAACCAACGGTGGCGTCAAATTTCCAGAACGGAAACAAAACCTTATCTGAACTACTCCGACATATTCGGAGCCCAGGTCGATAAGAATTTCCATGTACCTACTAGTCAGGATCTTGGAAAAGAGTTGGTGGCTGGTGAGCCCCTACTGGGCAGCGCTCACACCCGCGTAGCGGTTTACTAACATCGGTGTGCCCGGCCCCTTGTCCCAGAGGAATACAAGGTTGGGAGCTGTGCGTAAGGTTAACTACCTAACCGCGTAAAAATAGACCAGTTCTTAAATCATCCCAGTCTTGGTATATGGAGCTGAAGCAATGGAGTTTAACGAAAGCGGATGAAGATATGCTCGGTCACTACGAGACGAGTTTTTGGAAGAAAAGATTTCACCACGAAGTATACGAGCTATACAGCGACATTGACCTGGTCAAAAGACTGCGCATTGTGCGTTTAAGATGGCTAGGACATGTAGAGCGTATGGACATCAATGCACCGGCACAGGAAAGGGTTGTTGGTTGAGGTTGGTCCACTCCAGACTGTAGTACCAGTAGTAAGTAAGTATATGTAACATATATGCCATGTACATTATTTATGTTCATACTGACGGATCTATTGTATATTGAATAAATTATTGAACTACCTTCATAATTGTTTAAATATATTTTATTGTGTGTTTTAGTTAAAAATAATTCAAAACTCGTACAAAAAGTATTTCTTTTAAAAGATCCATTGTAAGTTTCACAACTTAACATACTTTAGTAAAACATTTAACTGCTATTAAAAAACATTTTTCTTTTAACAAATTCCCAAATTCATATGTATAAAAAAGTTTTAAAATAAATAAAAAATCAATTTTCTCACAATGGAGCTATAAACAATTTCAAAACCGTGTATCAAAAGTATTTCAGTATGTATACATAAATACATAATTTATTACAGAAATGTTTTTATCTTGCTTTTTTGCGAAAACATCCATACAGTCAGTGCGTTATTGGTAATAAGTCGCAAAGATTTATAGTACCTTCATACATTATTATTTATTTATATTTATGTTCGGATGAATGTATGTAACAGGTATGAGAATTCAATAATAATATTTCAAGTTTACATATATTTTTCTAAATTTAATACTCACTATAATATTATTCTAAGAGTAGATATATAACGATTTATTTGTTGTAAGGCATTTGGAAAGTGCATACATGGTATCAGACATTGTTGTGTATTGACTTTTAAAGTTGTTTATATATATGTATATGTAAGTACTAAGTTATTGTAGTATAAAATTATTACTAGTTTTTAAAAAGTATTACAACTTTATATTGTTTGTTGTTGTTATAATGGAGTCATACTACATACTCGTGTATTATATAAGAATGATTTTCAGTTGTTCTATAATTTTGTTTGTTTTTTGTTTTCTCTGTGTACTGTAAGTATATTAAAAGTTATTATAATTATGTATTTTAACAGTGATATGATTTTTAAGTATATTAATAAAATTGTGCTTTGTGCAATGTCAAAATAAATCTTAATGAATATTCGTTACATATTATACTGATTTGAAAGTGAAATATATATTTCCAATAAAATAAAATATAACTACCTACAATACATTTATCTATGGGAATTGTTGGAAAGTGTCATGAGAAAACTGCACTTTTAAGGAGCTCCCACGCCGGAGCGGTACGCGGTAGCTGTAGCGGTACAATGGTATGAAATCCTATTGCGTTAAATATAGGTGCACACACTGGGGCGGTCGCGGTATACCTCATCCGGTACTGCGATATTGCAGCGGTACAATTTTGTACCACAGGAAGCTACGTTGACCGCCTTGTACAGCGTACCGCCTGTCAAAATGTATTGTGTCTTATTTCTTAAATTTCAAGGAGTGGGGGTAAAAATCTCTCAAACTTAGCTAAGAGTGTGAAAAAGTACAGGAAAGCATTGAACAACAAAAAATGGAAAATGTATCACATTTGAAAAAGAAATTTCTTAGACTCAAATTCGCAGCATGGGGAAATTTCTTACTCTCTTGTTAGCTCTTCTGCGAAAAACTAAGAAAAATGTTCGAACGGGAACAGGATTTGACTGATTTTAGTAGTTTTGGACAGACCTATTGAAAATAAACAAAATTTTATTTAATTTGACTCATCCAGAGTATAAAAATGTAAGGGAAAAGGATAAAATATAGAAAAATATAGCAGAGGCGTTAAAACAAGACAGCGCTTCAAAACATAAAAAAAAATTCTATGAATACCGCTTTTGTGCGCGCGGACAGGCGGTATACCGCTACCGCACCTCTACCGGTACCGCTCCAGTGTGTTCTTCACGAACGAACAATATGGCGATAATGATAACTTAAGAAAACTAAGCAAATTGTTCAGAGTCTTCTTTCGTGTCCGCGACTGTGAATCTTTACTTCTTCCATAGCTCAGAGAATTAATTCAAAATTTGAAAAACAAAAGATCGAAGCACAATGGATAAAATATTGCAAATAGTAGGAGTCCAAAGAGATTTATTCCTATACTAGTTGTAAAATTCGCGTGTTCAAATATTATATACATTTGAAATATTTTCGCTAGATGGCACTTTTAAAAAATTTAACTAAAAACGCAGAGGACATCAAATGTGGGGTAGTTTTGCTAAATAATTGACATATTTTTGAATTGAACACATATTTAAATATTTACGTTTTTACTTTATTATGTTCTTTGTCATTATTGATTTGGTAATGTAATGAACAAGGCCCATTACTTGCCGCTTTGAAACAGAAGAGGTATTTTGCTAGAAGTTAAATTCTAGCAAGTGTGAAGTTGGCTGAGGTTCAGTGCAATTTAAAAATGGAAACAATGGACCTAAGTAATTGAAGCAAAATTAACCGGGCGAGGACATCCATATGCAGTGAAATCTCTCATTAGCGGACACCTTCTTTAGCGGACAACTCGCATTAACGGACACCTTTTTGGGGAATTAATTTCTAATTTCCCATACAAAATGTGTTCTTATAAACGGACAGCTTTTATAACCGGACAAAAGACTCCGGTCACGCTTAGGCGCTTAAGAGAGATTTCACTGTACCAGATTTGGGTGGCGTTCGCACTATCGCGAGTGTATGTACCCTTGATGCATAAATATGTACGAGTTAGTATAGAATGTAAAGAGAGATCAATGATTAAACAATGTACGTATTAAAAACCCAGCTTGATGAGTAAATTAAGCTGTAAGGAAGATGTACATATATAGGTATGTAGGTATAAAATTATCTGACTAAAGTTAATCGATTAAAAAAATTAACTTAAATTAAATCAGTACATTATCGAACAAATATAGCATAAACTTAATTCGACTTTATTTTGCTTTTCAATTTGGAAGACATTAAATAGACATATACATAATGTACTCGTATATGTATGTACATTGTAATTTAAATAACATACGAATTCTTTTACTGTCGCCTTGGATTACTGTAAAGTCAGCAGAGGGTTTATCCTACAAATAGGTTGTAAAACAACACAATTTACAACACTGAAATAATCATATTTGAAGAACTCAAACATGTATGTATTTCAAATTAAGAATATTTGCCAAATTTTTCTTGAAAAGTTTTTAAAACCGTTATACACATTGTTCGAGAGACTATTTGCAAGCTGTTTTTTATCAACTTCAAGATATCGTGTTTCATATTATTAAGGTAGGTACAACCTTTAACGAGAAATACATTTAGTGGACGCTTTTAAGGATTAGGAAAGTTGAATAGGGAGTTATGTAGGAGGAAACTCTATATATCCTTAAAATTATTATACATATAGTTATTTTTTTGCGGTTATGAAAATACATATCAGTATAAAAACCCTTGAGGAAACAAACATACATACATGAATGTTAAAATTAAACTAAAAAATAATAAAATGGACTAAAATTAGTTAGTCTTATTTTCTTGAGTTCATCCAAGAGATGTAATTTTTGTATTGAACTCAAAAGAATGTGTTAAAGGTATGTAGGAGCGGGTTCCGTACAAAAGACCTATATTAGAGGACAATGCTTTTTGTAGATTTGAGTGTTTTTAATTCTGTTATGATTTATCTGTACCTCTACTTATTTCTATAGGATGTGTTTAAAAAAGGAAAGAAGGAAAAATACGTGAATGGAAACTGAAAATAATTTAGAGCACTGTTTACAACGACTATCAAATTGATGACGTGGAGAATGTTTGTCTTTGCATTCATTCAAGGATTAAAACATAATGCTAAATTACAATAATAAAATAAAAAAAAAATAATTATATGCACAAAAGCACAGTCAGAAGGAAGAAATCTTCTCAATTCTGTGAGGTCCTTAATTCGATACGCTTTTTAAGCATCTTAAATGTTTGATGCATGGTACGCATTTGAAAGCGAATGGATGTGGTAACATCCTTCTGCAGTTGCTGAACTTCTTGGATATCCTTGCGTAGGTTCTGATATTCATTCTTAACCTCGGTCATTGATTCCAAAAGTTCCATAACACAGACATCATCTATTTCTTCCGCACTTGTACTGTCCAGACTACGTTCCACTTCGCTTAACTTTGTTGCAACTGTGTAAAGTTGAGTACCTGCATTTGCAACCTATTTGTGGACAAATTAATAGGAACTGTGTTTTCTAAACACCTTTCATCTCACCGATTTCTCGAGCTGCGTTAATTCCTGAGTAGTCATTGTATGATGGCAGCGATTGAATTTCGGTTTTGATATAAAATAATTGAACTTTTCTATATTAAAACATGGATATGCTTCATATCCCCGGTTTATTCGACGTCACATAAGTTATGAAAATATCTGAGAACACCATTGGACAATAACTATTGATATTATCAATAAACACTTAGAAAAATCTTTTTTTTTAAATTATTACAACCAAATAGTAGTCACATATAACAGCGGATGTTAAAAACACATCACTACACTCTGTCTGATATAACGGAGATGATTCCAGTGAGAATGAATCAATATTAGAGATTGTTTTTTTTTTCACTCCGGCAGGATTTGATATCCTTCCTATTCTGTATGTAGTCGTGCCTGTGAGTGAACTCAAAGCAGGAACGAAAATGGCAGCAGCTAGTCCTATTGACATATTTCAGTTTGCGCGCGGTACATGAAAGAAAGAAAAGAAGATACCGAAAGCGCAGAAAAAACATGTGGGGCAGGGATGTGGGGGGAAATATCAGCTGTTCAGGTGCGATGGGCATTCTATTCTAAAGAGTGGGTGTCAACGCTCTGGCTATTCACATTTATGGCGGAACATCAGCTGAAACACGTTGCCAGAAGCACCATCAACATCGCTCCCCTTCACCGTCACCTTCATACACCTTTTTCCGTTTGGCATTTAAGTCCTTAAAATGTCTATAGGTCAGTGTTACTGCGCAGTAATACCCTTCGTATTTTGTTGCTATACATAGATAGATCCGGGTTCCTCTGATGCTGTGTACATATGCACGTGAATTATTTATATGAAACCATGACTGAGAGATGGGAAATATGGTTTTGCATTTCCTTATATTTCCCAAATGAGGAAATTGTGGCAGATTCTCCTTGTTTTGTTATTCATTCATTATCCTTGTGTGTACACTCATATATGTACATTATTAGACTGAATGTACGTACATATGTTTGCACGAGTATCTAACAGTTCATCGTGAATCTATGTAGGAATGTACAACTTCCGTTGGTATAGTGAAGGAGATTCCCCTTCGCTCAGGCCCTAATAAGGAAGTCTTCAATTGAAAATATGATTTTCAAAGGATCTGCAGTGTTACTGTATTATTAAAAAAAAAAACTGTGAAGATGATGATATTTATAAACGATGTCCTAAAATTCACACAGGTTTTGATTGAAAAAGTATACAGTATGCGGTTATGTATGGAAAAGCATATCGGATGAATGGCCTCCACAGCTTTGCTGGCACACACTCTTGTCAAAATTTTCTATAACCTTTTCGAATAAATGTTACTGAATTTCATTGATACAGAACTCAATTTACTCCTTCAAAACGGGGGTGGTCATAGGCTTTTCGGCATAAACATTAGGCTTCAAAAAACCTCAAAGAAAAAAGTCCAACGGCGTTAAATAGCATGATATTAAACGACTAGAAAATTACTTAGCAGTAATTGAATTTTTTCTTGGGCTGTATGGGTTTGGCACCGTCTTGTTGAAACCACATCATGTCATCCACGATCATGCAATTTAGGCAGAAAATACTTCATTATCATGTCGCAGTAGCGAACACCATTAACTGTGCGCGCATTTTCAAATATAACTTGTAGATTTTCTGAACCCCATTTCGACAATTTTGATGATGAACTCTCTTCACTGTGCGTGGACATGAAGGTGCAAATATTTCGTGAGAATACGCCGTAGACAAATTTTGGAACTGTCCAACTCTTGACCACGGTGCCGAATTGGCCGAGTTGATGGACTCTGAGCAATACTCTCACGAACTGCTTTCAAGTTTTATGTTAAACGACTTGTTGAAGGACGGCGAGAGTGTCTAAGATCAATAAAAGAACTAATCTCCTTAAATTTTTGATGAAGTTAAATCTGTAGCTGCCAAACCTTCATTATTCAAAAAATATTGCTCAACAATGAAAACGTTTTTGTTCTTTCGTATATAACTCAATTTTTCAAAAATTCTGAACACTTTTTCTTTTGCTGGTAACATTTTACCGCACAAATGGTAATCCTGCATGAATTTTGAGACACCCTTCAAATTGTTTGTGATAAAAAGATCGTTCTTAGACTGAGTTCTTTCCCCTCTAAGCTTTACATAATTTGTTCATCTAAATAATCATGAACCGTCATTCGTCAACGTAATATCCTAAAATAAAGAATAGCTATTTCTAATAATATATATATTTATGTGTACATTCTTTAGGTACTTAGTCCTGAGTGTGCAGAATATAAGGTATATAATAATGCAAGTACATAAATTTAATTTTAACCCGAATTAAAGTAGGCACTTAAAACTGGTATCCGGTGCAAATTTAATCGGATTAAACGCCGACCAGGTTTAACAACTCGGTTTAAGTTCGGGTCTAACGAGTGAGTATTATGGACTTGGGTTTCTTTTTTGAGTTAATCTTACTTTAATCCGGATGTAAATTATAACCCAGATTAAAGTGAGTGAATAATATGGCCGAAGTCTTCGTCGAATCGAATCTACCTACCTCGGTGATGTGTAACTATATACACCGAGGTAGGTAAACTCCTTAACCACTTTAAAGTTACTGTTGTTGAAAATGACGTTTTGTTCTAGTCGGTGGACAGATGCTGCTTTGATTGTTAGCAACATGTACTTGATTTTACCTGTTCTTCAATTTCCGTAAATGCTATGTAGGCACGCTGAGAGCGACAGTGCCTTCCAGCTCTACACACTTAATGTTCCAGAACTAGATTGAAGAAGTCACCATGATAACCTCCTTGCCTAATTTTTCTGCCAGATTAAAAAAGTTTATGACAGTTTTTTGCCGACTGTTTCAAACTGTTCTTATATAACATGAATACATTATATTAGAACTCTGTCCGAATACAATGGTGAAGCTGTAGCTGTAGTATGCAGCGCTTTCAAAATTTAAATATGTACACGTTAACCGTATAGCGCGCACACAATGCGAAGTTGCAGGTTGCAGCTGTAGTATGAAAAGTAGCTGCAGCGCAATATGAGCCAACTTTAACTTTCGAACGTGTGCCGTGCTATTTTTCGACAGTTCAAAACAAAGAAAGAAATAAAAAGGGAAGAGCAGTTCACGGATAAATATATTGCTATTATAAAAAAAAACAATAATATTTTATATGACTTTAAACCTAATTAACAAAATATTAAAAACAATGAAAAATATTTCTTTTTGAACAGCAAAACAACTCGTGCTGCGCTGCAGCATTGTGGACATACATTATTTATTCGGTGAACGACTTTTTTGGCAGTTAGTACTACAGCGACTATATCTGCTGCAACGACTTTCCATTATGTTCGGACAGTTTAAATAAAATGTATTTCACGCGATAAGCAAACCGCGTACTACATAATACAAGTTCATCAAGACGAATTTAACGACACCTTATAGTACATTTCCAAAATTTCAGTGAAATTCAAGATTTCAGACGAACTCTGTACATTTCGACAAGTTATCAAGTTATCACAATGCAGTTGACAGTTCGCCAAATCGATGAACACCAATTCAGTACCGCATTAGAAAATGCTGATAAAACCTGTCAAATATTTATTTAAGAACCAATCATTTGATTATCATGTAATTTTAGTTACTAGATAATATAATAATAAATAATATTTATTTTAGATTTATATTATTCTACCTTGCTAGAAATTTTGCCTGAGCAATTTTCAGCGCTCTTGTACAATTTTCATTTTCCAACCGACCCGAAAAACACTTTTTTTTGCCCGAGATCAATTTTTATGAATCTCGGATTCAACTTGAGATTACACCTACTTGCACTAACACCAAAACATTTTATACGAAATTAAAACGCAGCAAATCAAAATGATCAATCAACACAAATATTATCAGGGACAATTAGAAAATATAAAGAAAGTGTATTTAATAACGATTTCGATTGGGCAAAAAAAGCACTTTTTTTTTATCTCGAGCAATTTTTATCGCTCTAGTACAATTTTCATTTTCCAACCGACCAAAAAAGCACTTATTTTTTGCTCTAGGTTATGAATCTCGGATTTAGCTCGAGATTTACACCTACTTGCACTAACACCAGCAGATTTTATATGAAATGTCAAAAAAATATTTATCAGAAACTGTGTAGAATATTTGGAAAATATAAAGAAAGTGTTTTAAAATTGTATTTATTATTTTTCTTTATCTAATTTATTTTCTTTTACGAAGAAGATGTGAAATGTCACACTAATACAATTGCAAAAAAACAGATCAATCTCGTTTGTTTTCCATTCAGCACGGAAAGTCTGAAATCTGAGAGCAAAATCTGAAAAGCAATATCCCAATCAAAAACGACATAATTCAACACATCATTTCCTATTTGCACACTGTGTATCAAGAATATAGTGCAAGTTACTTAAAATCTATATTCGATGTAAAAACCATTGTGAGATTCAAAGGATTTCATCCTCGAAATATTGGATTTCATTTTGATGTAAACGTACTATAATAATACTCGTACTATAAATGCAATCGTGCCTTAAGAAAAGTTATCTCTCAAGCGTCGACAGCGCCAACGAAATCCATTTAAAAAACAGCTGTAAAATAGCACTACCGGCAACGGCGACCACAGACAACTTCGGCACTACGGCAGCGGCTCATTTTCGTACTTTGCGATTTGCGTTTGGAATTTATTGCAAGTTGGTCGGTTCGCTTCGAGTTGCTGTACTCCTATAACATATTCAATAATTTGTGTTTAAATAAAAAAAAAGAAACGGAAAAAGGAAAACCGAACTGGCGTTAATAAAAGTTCAATAAAGAGTTCTGTTCCACGTAGGTTCGTTTTTTAAGTCTTGGTACGGTTTACTGCGTCAATTTCACATCTCAAATGCTTAACATGGAAAATGCCGAGGAAGTGATGCAAATCCTGGAAAGATTTACTCGGCTTAAGCAAAAGGAAATTCCGAAGGAGTTGGACGACTATATGCACTACGTTGCGAAAACCGGTGATACGGTATTCAAGTGGTCCAGCCTAAAGTACTTGTTTCGAGAGAAGCTATTGAATGTGATCAAGAATTTCCACGACACATCACCACGGGTAGACGGTAAGTTCCCCTCCATCCCATTTTCAAAGTACATATTTGCAGCCATGTTCATAAAAAAATCAGCAGCCGGCCGGCTATGGGTGGAGTGGAGTCGGGTGGTTACACAGAACTTGTTTTATCATGAAATAACGACGAGTGCGTGATACACAAAAAAAGGAGTGTAAAGCGAAGAAAGGCAAAAAGGAAATGTTTGCGAAACGAAAACTAGGAGAAAACCATTCCAAATTTGCATTGCAAAAAAAAGATTTATTATAAAATGTTTATGTGGTGTATTTAATTCCTTTGTTAATTTTTTTTTGTTTTCTTTTTTTCAGATCTGCCTCAGTATCCCAATGTGGATCCGTTTAACTACGAAAGTATGAAGTCGTCGCTTTTGGAGCGTTTGGAGCTCTTTAACGCGGCTCCATTCACTGTTCAGCGACTTTGTGAACTTTTGACAGAACCTCGTAAGCAGTACAGTCGCATCGATAAGTTCATGCGGGCGTTGGAGAAGAACATTTTGGGTAAGTACATTTCCGTATCTATGGTATTCTATATTTTCGCTATACACCACGGTTAAAGCAAAAAAAAAACTTTAATAATGGAGAAAAGAGTAAAAAGGTGGAAGAAGTTACTGTGTTAAGGCGCTATGAAAAAAAGAAATGAGAAGCTAAGTCGGGCTCGTGATAAACAGCTGTGGCGAACATTTTTTTTCAGATAGGCACAAACCATTTTTTTTGTGTTCGTTTTTCGTTTTCTTTATTGTTCCCTCTTCCATTGCAGCCTTTATATGCACCCAATTCGTCAATTTTTCTTTTGAATTGGTCTTTATACGAACCGTAGACATCAAGTTTAGATATTTTCGCCACACACTGCAATCCGTGAATTTGATACGGATTTCATCTTTACCAGAACAATGATAAGTATTTGTAGTTCTTTGACCTGTTAAGAAATCGGTGGTATGGTTCACTCGATTCTTTTGTAATCTCCATCAGCGGCAAAGTAAAGTTTTAATGTGTGGAGGGAAGAAAGCAACAAGCACCTGGTAAAGATCGTTGCGAAGAATTAAGTGTGATAGCGCAAACTATAACCAACCCTATGTATGTATGTATATTTATTTATTATAGATTTAATTTTCATTAAGAGTTCGAGTTTTAAGGAACTCTGGAATGCCAACCGATGTTATTTTTTGCAAAAAAAAAAATGAAAAAAAAGCATCAAACAGCTAGCAAATTCGTATTCCACGCGACTAGCTAACTCGCTTTGAGATTTCGGAATAACTCACGAAGTTCCTGGCTTAAGTAACTGATGAGCGTAGACGTCAAAATCAGCTGATGCAATGAAATTGATTTGCATTCAATTTGCTAAATGTTGATTTCGTTTCTTTAAAATTAAAGATGAATGATTGTAATGCAATCACTGCCGAAATAGGCAATTGATTTTAGAAAGATTATAGTTTTGAACGAAAACAAATTCAATAATGTCTCGCTAATCAGAATCAATTATTTTATTGGTGCATTCGAATTAATGAGTACAGAACGATGCTAATGTCCTATGCGTCATTTTATTGCAATTTAAAACAAATAATAACTATCTAATAACTGAGCACGTGTATAACCGCCAAGAAAGAGAAGCAGGTGCATGCAATCTAAAAGGAATAATGAATAATTAGAATGAGCATAATTTAAGACTTTGGACAGTATTAAACAAATGATTCTAATACTTCGTAGCACCACCCTTTGCTCTAATGACGTCTTGAACCCTATTTGGCGTAGAATCATACAGATTCACCACATTTCTTCAATTATGCTGTTGAGATCCTGCACGGTTTTTGGGTTGTATCTTCTCTCCCCATAAGAGTCCAGAAGTTTTCGATGAGATTTAAATCTGTACTGTTTCCCGGCCAAATTAGAATTAGATAATCTTGAAAAATTGGATTGGTGTTTTTGCTGTCATCATTTCTATACTTTCAACAACAGCATCCAATTCGATTTCTTTATATCACATTGCGTTGACAGTGCCTTAAATCATAATTAAGGATCCAACTCCAATTGCAATGATGCATCCCCACACCATAACGAAAATGTTTCTATGCATTATTCGCTGTAGTGTTCCCCTTTTCTTCGACGCACTATCTGCTTCCCATCTAATCCGATTAGAAAAAGAAATTGGATTCATCCGAGAACAGAACGTTGAACCAATCCTAAACACTTCAGTTGCGCCTTTCATTAGCCCAGCTAAGGCGCATTTTTTTAATTTTGCTGGTCAACACTGGCTTTTTCGCTGGTCTACTGGCTAGCAATCCCATCTTGTTAAGGCGATTGTGGATGGTTCTGTCGCTTACTTCAGCCCAATTGCTTCCTGAGGTCAGCTCTCAACTTCAATGCGGTTTCAAACCTGCCGCACAAAGCTAAGTCTTTTCGGTTCCCGGTCTTTCCGATAAGCGGTATACCTCTTCAGTGTTGTGCCAAATGGTCTCATCGGAATATGATTCTGACGATATTTCTTTGAGAAGCTTCTAACAGATCTATCATTGCAATAACTTTTGCGCGCGATTTCACGAAATATGACACATTGTGCTAAGGCCACGTTAACTATCTTACTTTTCTTTTCACTTTCACTTAAGATAACGCATTGTAATCTCATAGCCAGAATAAATTCTGATACATATCTGGATGTGCCAAATTAAACCAGGACGGTATAAAATGTAATTAGGGGAAATCCCTTAAAAGTAGTTAGCTGTAAATCATGAACTAACTGATGCGGCTTTCATTTGTTGCGCGGGGTGTATTATGTACATACGGTACACTTGCGGTAACGTGAAATAATTAAATCATAGAACGTTATCTATTGAATGTGTTTTTTAAAGTAAATTAACAATTAGTTGTGACAGCTTATACTGAACGTCTATGTAGTATGTATATAATAAAAATGAAATGATGATCGTTGGTAACCGCATAACTTTAGAACAGCTAGACCGATTTGGCTCATGTTTAAATGTTCTAACGGTTCTAACGGAAAGAAAAATTCAATAGGTGGCGCTGAAGTCAAGTTATTAAAAAGTTCTATATTTATTGACCAAATGGTCTCATATCCAGAACATATGTTGGTTTGGTGCTAAGAGAGAAAACCACAAAATCTGGACCCGGTGTAATCAAGTTTTTAGCAAATTCTATATTAATTGACCAAAATGACTCATATTCACAACATACATAAATGTAACTCAGCGCGCAACATACAGGATAGAGCGGGACAACGTCGACCTAGTATTCAAATATAAAATTAATTACAAATACATTTGAATCTCTAGAATGCGAGCACCGACTAAAAAGTTATCTATGTATGTAATACTAAATTGCTGCTAAAGCCATACGCATTAAATTGGAATTGCGTTTATAATGCGTACAAAAATGGGATAAACATCGGGTAGGTTCAAATTCGGATTGGCGTAACATAAACCACTAGATTTACTTCTAAGTTTTAATTAATATAATATCTAAAAAATCTAAACCAATTGACTTCAGAGTTTTGTTTTCAAGACAGTTAAAACCTATAATTTAAAAGAATTTAAATAAAAATAGCATGAGAACACTCTTTTAAGATTAAAAAATAAATTTGTTTGTTTTGACAAATGCACTAATCCTACTCGAATCACCAACGCCAGAAAAAAATACGAATTTCGTAAACAAAACGATAGGAACAACAAAACACTGGATGTGGGAATCTTAAAATACGTTTAGCTTTTAGTATGCAAGTAAACCGAACCAAAATGTAAACAAAAGAGTAAAATTCCATAGAAGAACACATTTTTGTATGTTTGTTAAATCAGCCAGAATCGACAAGACCATGGTATCTTCGAGTAACTACTATAGAAACTAAAGGAAATAAATATGTACGTAATGCTAGCGAATCTACATTAAAATGTACTGTAAATATGCCAGATAAGCTGTCTGTGTAACATACGAAACCAAATGTATCTCTGTAGACTTACAGCATCAATATTAGATTTTATTTCCAACTTACTACAGATATTGCGAAAAAAAAATTGATTTTTAATTTTAATCATTCGTCTGTTTATCAACACTAAACCTGTTATCTATTTGCTTTCTATTTTCCGTTTAGTAGTGAGCACCATTGAACCCGGCCGTAAACGGACTGAAAGCGAAAATGGTGATTCCCTCGACTCGGTCGTTAACGGTGACGTCTCTTTGGATGTCAATGTCGAAATTGATATGGAGAACGAGATTTTCAACGCTGAGACTCCAAGTAACGCAACATCATCTACCACTCCTTTGGTACAGCCTTCTTCCAATCTGACTCATAAGTCCGATGATGAAGTTTTGCCAAATCCTAAAAAACCAAAACTGGATCTTGATGACACCAACGAAGTTGAGACTGAAGTAGCTACAAAAAATATTATAAACAAACAAAAATCGGCAGAGCCCGCTGTTGAAAATACCCTCGCCGACGATACACCTGACCGTGCTGATAAAAAGAAAAGTGAGGAACGCGTAACTGCAGAAGGTACTGCTTCTGATGAGAAATCACCCACAGCTGCTGTGGTGGTTACCGAAGACAAGAAACACTCTGAATCTGAGAAAATGGACGACTTGCCTGCTGCCTCTACAGTTGACAATAATGGCATTGATAAAATTAAAGAAGAAAAACTCATGAAGAAGATCGAAGAAAAAGAGGTTATCGAAGAGGTAGCAAAGATACCATCCCCAACTTCAGCACCTGTTAATGCTATCGTGGACTCTGCAGATAATCTTAAGAAAACTGAAAAAATTGATGTTCAACTAGAGGGAAAGAAAAAAGACTGCACAGAAGAAGTTCTCGAAAAGCAAGACACAGCTAAGGAGATTCAAGGTGAAAAAGTTATCAAAGAAAAGAACGACGACGAAGAGAAAAATGGCAACATCGAGGAAACAGAACAAAAGACTGAAACCATCATCACTACCACTAATTTAGAAAAGACTAACGACAAGCCATCGGAACCCGAAGAGACCGTTGCTCCAAGCAATGCAGTAAAGCATGAAGAGGTTGTGAAGGAAAAATCAGAAGTCA
This sequence comes from Brachyopa scutellaris, assembly GCA_949775065.1. Classification (NCBI taxonomy): domain Eukaryota; kingdom Metazoa; phylum Arthropoda; class Insecta; order Diptera; family Syrphidae; genus Brachyopa; species Brachyopa scutellaris. The sequence goes on from OX459112.1 coordinate 72,101,115, forward strand.
CCACAACAACTTCGGTCGCTGTCGTTGTTCGGGCTGACGAAGTGGTGACATCAAAAAGCGAAATTGGTCTCAGTGCAGATCCGGAGATACAATCAAAACCAGAAGTAGGTAAACCCGCTGATGAAGCCGTTGCTACTGCTGAAACCGTCTTAATCACAGCCGAAAAAATTCAGAAAACACTTACAGAGAACTGCACAGAGACATTAAGAAAAGTCGATGCCGCCGATCAACCTCCACCACCTGTAGCCGAATCTCCACAAGTAGAACTCGCTAAAACTGTCGAAGAGAACAAAACAACAGCGGCAAAGGAGGAGGCGGAGACTCTTGACAAGGACGTCAAGGTACCAGCAGTAAAAAGTACTGATATCGCTATTCCGGTTGCTGTAGACGAACCAGTTCTTACCGCTGACCAGCCCATGGAAGAAAATCCCGAATTGATTGCCGATGCCGCCGAGTCTGTCATCCCAGCAATTGTTGAGGCTGCAGCAAACGTCGAAGAGGTTGTTATGGGTGATAGTGTTGAAATGGCAACAGACGCCGTCGAGCCTGCCAAGGACGAACCAGCTGGCATGGAAGTTGATGACACCAGTCAAGAAGCAATGGACCAATAAGCTTCATAACATATTATTTTCCTAGAAGAGCGACATCAATTAGAAACCAGGCAGGAGTCAGGGTTGTCAATTTCCACTTTTTGTCAAAAAAAAAAATCATTCGCTTTGGTATACCCTACGCCTGGCGCTGGCTTTCACTCGGATGCTCGGATGGTAAATCTTACACATATTTATAACGTATTAACTTATATTCGAAACATTAAACGACATACATATATAAAACTATTGTAGTATTAATCAGTAAAGTAATCTTTTTTTTATTATTTTAATTTTTTTTTTAATTGCAAAATTCGTATTAGTTTCTCTATTATTTGTTCGTTCCTGACATAAAAAAAGTATAATTAAATAAACGTACATGTACTTGTCAAACATAAATAATTATGAGTGTTTTTGTTTTTAAATGTATAAATATGCTCGCGTATACTGTGTCCCCGAGGATTTTCTGGCCTGGATGGAGCAAGTAACATCGAATTGGGTGATTCGCAAAAGACTTCGCTTCATATCGAACGTTCGATCCGCTAACCATAACATGGGTATACAAATCCTAACCAAATGGTTTTAGCTGATATTGGCATGATTTATTGTTAAAAAAACCACCAAGAAAAAGCGTAGCTACTTTTTCATAATTCCGTCGATTTTTACGAGTGGACCAACCTGCCATGAAGTGAAACAACCTAACACATTTAAGTTGCCTCCACACTTCACAGTTTGTCTTTGAGTTGTTTGGTGTGGTCAATGACAAAAATATTCCTTTCCATCAGACTGGAATCGATTGAATTTAGTTTCGTCAGACCGTTTCCAGCCTTCATCAGTCCAGTATGTTCTTTGCAGAATTTCAGCCTAGCCTAATATTTTTTTCGGATAAAGCTGGCTTCTTCTTTGTTTTTCATAAGCCGCTCTATCGGGCGAGGACCTCCATCCGTTAACAAATTTGGGCGACCCCTTCGTTTTGCACGATCTTAAATTTGTTTTTTTTTCTTTTTAGTACTGCTGGATGGCAGACATTTACTTGTCTCCTTTTCAGACAGACAATTGTTTGGAATTTTGGCCATTTTTTCTGGATTTCTGAATAAGTACACAAATTTCCTATAAAAAAATAAAAACCCATCACTTAAAATTACTCACGACCAAGCAGATCACTTATCAACTCATAAGTTTTACGAAAAAAAACAAAACATGTCAAAAAAAAAACTATAACGGTATTTATGAAAGAAAGCGGAAAACCTAAACTGGATGCTTGGGACTTGTGGCAGTATTTGGCCTGTGTTGGCTTCTTATTCTATTTTCATAATTTATTTTTTATAAATAGTTATAGTTACAGTTATTTTAAATGACCAAAGAAATCTGAAAATTTCATTTCAATCCGTTCGAAAACAATGGTTTTGTAGATGGAGAACCAGGAAATCGAAAATTATGTATCCACTTTTGCTCGCCACTGTAAATTTCGGACCCTACAGCGGCCCCTAGACGCTCAATATTATTGTGCAATAATACATATTGCGCAATATTATTGACCGTCTGTAGATTATTGCGAGGTTGTACAATATATTGCGCAAAATCAAAATCGGTTTAATATTTATTGTGCAATATAAAAATATTGTATCGGCTGTAGGTAATATTGCACAATATTCTTTCATTAATTATTCGAAGTGTACGAAAATCTGCCGGCAAATAAGGAGCAACGAATACACAGCAACAGGGATAAAAAAAAACTAATGGTATGAAAAATGCTCTCTAAATATCCGGAACTGTGCACGTCTCAAAGCAATATCCAAAAAAATAGACGAAGGAGGATACCACTCTTTCATCCATCTACGCTTTTTCTTTGAGTTAAGCACTCGGTCAGTACAATGACCACACAACAAACTTCAGTATCACTCAACATGTTTTCTATACAAATATCAGCCGACTACTAAATTATTGGGAAAAAAATTGTATCGTCTAGGAGTGCACAAAGCAAATAATATTGCATAATAATATTGTGCGTCTAGGCACCGCTTAAAATATGTTTTTATTGAAATAAATTCTCGAACGTATACATTTGTTTTTGCTAAGCCTTCTATCACAGTACAAACAATAGAAACAAAAAGGCAAACAAGATTTTTGGTTTGTATTTGTATTTATTTCAACTATCGTCTTTGACCGCCGCGACCGTAATATTGTCTTTCATTTTGTTGCATCGGGTACCCACGCACCGGTGGAACAAATGGCTGATTCCTTTCATTCTCGAGCATCGGGTAATGGCGAGTCTGCGTAACTATTGGCTGATACATAGGCTGGGGCTGAGATGGGATATGAGATTCCAAATTTCTGGAATGTGCTGCATATGGCATATGTGTGGGGATGGGCATACCAGGAGTTGCGAATTTTCTTGGGTCGTGATTTGAACGGTTTTCAGTCCTGAAATCATTAGCAGGTGTATAATTCTGTTCTTGTGGTGGACGGGGTGAAGAGTCAAATAACGATACATTATGAATCGGTCCCATACTTCTTTGTTGCGACAGGTTGTAAATCTCGATTAAACTTTCACGCAATCTTATCATTTCAACTGGTGTGCATTTCGACGGTTCTCGAATCAAGCTAGAAAATTTGTACATCGCCTTTAATTGATTTGAACTCAATCCGCCAGATAAGCAGGCGTCATCATTAACAAGAGGAGATGTTTGTGAACCGACACTACCAGTATAAGCGGTCGCTTGAACTCCTATATCATGACCAACTATCCGCTTTCTCTTTGCACATTCCCTGCAAACCTGAGCATCTGTCTGTGTCATTGTGTTCTTAAGGAAAGACGAGAGGGTTGGCTCCTCTGTTTCCATTTCAAATTCCTCTTGGGTGTTATCGGCTTTACCATTCTCTACTTTTATTAACTTCCTAGCCACAGTGTTTTCCTTTTCTGCTATCTTCGCAAAGTACACATCGGCGCTCATAGAGATTTTTTTTGCAATGCCGGCATTACTATTGGCAATTTCTCTTAAGCCCCAATCGGCCAGGATCAGCTTGGGTCCAATAGAATGAAAGTTGTAGGTAACGTTTGATATTTTTTGTACTATCGAATTTGAGGTAGGAGTTTTGAGTTTTGTCACTGTTGACGTATATGTAAATTTTCCTGTCGGCTCATCAAATTCAAGTTTCTCCAATAAAGCAGTACATGCTTCAACGACTGAAATAAATAAAACAAAAAAATTGTTTATTAATAAGTGACTGACTACGGTCAAGATGCCGAATATGAACCAGCAAAACCATTTCATGATAAAAATGTAGCCAAGTCAAGCGACTCTTGAAAAGCTAAGAGATTTACTTAGTCTAGTCATAAATACTGATACATAAATACTGATTCAATCGAAATGGTAGCCACTTGCCTTCCAGCACGACCTGAGACGTTCTGGCCAATCATCTATCGCTGCACGCACCATATGCATGGGAAAATTGTCAACTGCATGAACAAGGGCTCGCTTTATAAACTCAATGCGGTGTCGAGTAGAGCAGACCATATCCCTTAAAACGGACCATAGCTTGTAATCCAACAGTTTTTTTTTTATTTGTTTGTAATCCACACGCTAAAGCGGTTTTGAATACCATTTTAATGTTACGAGGACAGGAAAGACATAAACAAGAGATAGACAGAGCGGCGTGGTGATAGAAACTCAGATGCTTGGTTTAAACTACTTTGATGGATGGTGTCCAGGATTACTGGAGAGTTGCCAGAACCAGTAAAAACTGTCAAAAAATCGTACATACCGATACTGGAAGCTAAGGATAAATTTATAACACACTGCGTATGGTAAAGAACTCTGTGGTTTTGCCAAACAAAATTGTACGTTAAACCAAGCATGTACACCAAATTTTAGTTTTCTGACCACGGGAAGTACATACTCTTAAGGATTTTGATGAATGACATCAATGCACATTGCCCATTAATAAAATCAAGTAGCAGAGCTATACACAGATCGGGTATACATTTCTTAAGCTTTGATCTGAAGTAGAATCCAGACCGAAGGTGAGTTCAAAAATACGCAGAATCGTTCAAGAAAAATTACGTTGGGAGATTGACTTGACTCCGAATAGTATGTATTTAATAATTTCGTGTTTTTAATATAGATATACATATGTATATATATGTACGTACAGATGCATTTACTAGTCTCTAAAATCAGAGCTGGGTGTTTGTTGGTTACTTGGTATCCACTAATGCAACTTAAAAATATAACAAAATAAACATACCCTTTTTTCTTCGGTTTTCAGCTGATTCATCGCATGTTTTTACCTCTTCACTGCTGGCGTTCGAACTCCTTTCTACTAAAATGACATTTTTTTTAATTAATATTTTCTCGACTCTTTATACGAATAATTACATTTTATTCGCTTGAACGATGGCATTCCGGCGAAGCCCGCACTGTTTATTACTGGCAGACATTGCACTTCATTCTGATCATTAATGTTCACCTGTGGAAATCCATAACCCATCATTTGCATATGTCCCATATTTGCAGGGTAGAACGGTGGCATGCCCATATTATACATAGGGGGGTAGTTAACTGGGAGCAAATTACCCATGTCCTGGCTTGGCCCACACATGGGCGCACTGTAATGAAACTCAGTTGGAAAACCATATGGCAAGGCATTACTGGGCAATGTCATCCCTTTATCAGAACTATCCGGTTCTTCGCCCGAATTATAATCTTCAGCCTTCAGCAAATCTTCCATCTCCTTTTCTGTAACAGGCGCTTCTTCATTTTCCGCTGCGTTCTCGTCGAGCGACGACGACTGCAGCTGGCTTTGGCTATGACTGGCCAATAAAGGAGTTGTATGTGGTGTCTGACTGATTTTGCTGCTCGTTGGAGTAGTACTAGAACTCAAAGTAAGCTCATCAATATTTTTCCGCTTTCGTTTTGCCAAATTTCCAACTGAAGCTGCAGAATTCTCTTCACATTCTGCTCTATATAAATCGTCAAAGAAACTTTCCGATAACGGCTCAGCTTCTGCAGTTTCTGCATTGAACGAAACTGCTTCTTCCCGTTTAACCTGAACAATGATTTCCCATTTCAATTGTTATTAATTTAAAACAGTAGAGTTATGTACTTTTAATACTAAACGCGTTAATATGCATTAGTTTTATAAGTACAAAATAAAATAACGTAGAATTAAATGAAAGCTAACCTCCTCCAATAGTTTGGTAATTTCAGGAAAAGCAGGATCGTCATCGGAACCATCATCATCCGGATTTTCTTTTTTGATTATTTTATCAGACATATTCGTATTCGGTAATTAGATACTGGAATTGAAAACGCATAAACTTAAAAGTTAAGAACACATTTTAGAGATTTGTTTTCGCTTGGAATGACAGTTTGATTCTTTTGACTTGCAGTTGCAAGTACCAGTTGCGTTATTGGGTATGTTCGTTATGTGTCCCGTTCGTTTGTCTGTATCTAAACTTTAAGGCTGGGCTAACACTCGTAGTTTTACGTTCTATTAGGTCTGTTTGGTAACCTGTAAATTTACGTAAATTTACATCGAACTGCCAAAAATCAAGAGAAGAGGGAGCCAAATGAGAGTGTCAAAAAATCTCCCCTCTTGCGAAATCGGCCTACATCTTTTTAATGGAGTCAGCGAGGGACATCTATCAAACAGCAATCTGACAATTTGTGAAATTTTAATCACTATTTGCTAGAAAAATAAAACAAAATTAGTGGAACTCGACTATTCAATAGTTCAAAGAAGAAGAGAGGAATTTCCCCCACTTTTACTATTTGTCAGATGTCCCATTTGGGTTAATAAAGTAACCAAACACACCTATTAAAAACGAAAGGAAACCTAAGGTAATCGAATACAAACAATTTTTATCGTTGAACTTTCCAATACGCCAACTCGCACTTTTTAATTAGTTTTGGTAAATATACCTTATTTTAAGATATGTGAGGAAACATTTATTTTTATTATCAAAACAAATGAAATCTTCATAAAAATCTATACAAATGCATGTAAAACCATACAAATGTCAACAAATATGATTTGACAGCGTGTTTTGTGCGTTCAGCGGGTATTATTTTCAGTTTTCAATGCGTTCTGTGCACTATTTGCCCGGGTTAAATCCAAAAACTATGCACGGGTGCCGGTTGACGTTGAGAAAGCCTTGGTTAGAAGTGCATTTCTATAATCTGACCCAGAATATGTTAATGGGAATGAATTTTGTCGTCAAATGTAACTACGTAACTTCAATTGAATGCATAGTTATTGCGACGGTTGGAAGTCAAAGATCAACTTCCAAAAGACGGAGTGAATTGTGTTCAGAACTCTATTGATTAGGGCTTCTAGGCCAGAAAAAAAAAACGTGAAAAATGTTGCCATTATTGGGCAACATGGACGGCCATTGGCTATAAAAAGTGTGATTAGAGACGGTATCTGGCTTGACCTTAATTTAATTTAGATTTTACCCTCCCTACCCCATTTTGTTTTTACTTTTCGGCATCAATCCAACCCAAAAAAAGGTTTAACTGGATTGACTTTAAATCATTTTGATGAGAATTTTAACATTCTTACCGGAACACAACTAGTAACAGATGTACAAGTGAAGGATTTCTCAATTTACCGTTCGGCGACGGCAGAAAACTGGGGCCTAGAAACCATTTGTGCAAAAATATAACATGTATCTACACACACAAGTGCTTGCGAGAAGCTATGGTTGGAGCTCCAAAGGACTTTATATTATTCGTAAGCGTTCCCATGCAGAACCTAGCCTAGCATTGCGGGGGTGTTATAATTGTCTGGTTTCATTTCCGTACATTTTTTTTACAATCTTTCCATAATAAGTATATAATGATAATGAAAATAGATATCAGCTGATTTGTTCGCTATGGGCTTCTTATGCCTAAATTTTATTTATTTATAATTCATCACTCAGCTACGATTCTTTGGTCTTTACAAATTGCTCAGGCTTTCGTCTATTACATAATATATCTGGATATACAATCATACATAAATCACATATCTATTCAATACAATCAACAAGTGTATACAATCAAAGCTTATTGAAGAAAACTTATTATCCAAGCAGAACTTTTCGCATCAAATACCCGCTAGCGCCAGGCTCGGATCTTTGTTCTGTCTCGGGTTGAATGCACTTGGATGAGCATAGATACTGCAGCAGAGGTACACGATATTTTCCACAAAAATCAACAAACTTAATGTGCTCCACACGGTTGTCGAAGAAGACTCCTTTGCAATTGGGATTTACGCAGCAGTTAGCACTGCTCAAATAATCCAAGACGGTGTATGGTACGTCGGCAGGTCCGTACTTTATTGTGGTCGCCTTTACAGCTCTGGCCGCCAATTCCATCAGAGATGGTGGGCTTAGCGCCATATCCTGGACGAACCGCACAACCAATGGATTATCACGAAGACTGAGCTGTAAAACGCAATAAAACAAGATTCTTATTTAATAATTCAGTTTTGTATGTAATATGTAGGTATTACCTCTGTCAAGTTTTTAAGTGCAATTATGTCCTTCGGCAAATGTCTAAGGCGATTCTTGTGAAGGAGCAAAGATTTAAGATTCTTCAAACGGGCAATACTTGTGGGAAGATTTTCAATTAAATTATCACAAAGTACTAACGCCTGAAGTTGATTAAGACAACCAACGGTATCAGGAACATCGTTGATCAAGTTTCCTCCAAGCGACAGGATCTGTAAGCTATAAAATGAGTTACAAAGTGAGGTTCCAAGGTTTCATAGTGATTATTAATAAAAATTTATTGCTGTACCATATTTGAAAAGTTGAAACTTGCATTTCACATTTTAATATTACATAGATATGTACATTATTATATGTTGATAATATTTAAATATAAGAAAGGTAACTTAAAATTGCACGTGTTAATGATATGGACAGCAAACGATTCATCACTGAGTCTGAGCAAAGAGAATATCGATGAATGGAGAAGTGCTTTCTATGACTGTATAATGACTATACATATACGTAGGTTAGGTATAGGAGATAATACAACGAACTAGCTTTGTGGGAGAATGTACTGCAAGATTTTAGATGAGATATCGTGACACCCTCCGCAGCATTAGACATCCTACTTTATCTCCCACCCCTTGGCATAACTGATAAGCAAATGGCAGTCGGCGCTGCCATACGACTCAAAACCATCTCACAGTGGTTAAGTAACTACACTGGTCACTCCTCAATACTGGATCACTTAACTCTCCCCGAAAACATAGACTATACTGCGCCGAAGCCCAATAAAAACATTAAGTTCACTCTTAAACGATCCCGGGATTGCCAGTCACCAATCCCGGGATTTTCAGGATTAAAAGCTGATTTTATTTGATACGCTCTGTCTCTGAAAAATAATTAAGTAATTTTTGATTTTTGAAATTTAGATTATTAATTTTTTGTGATCGAAATGAATCCTTGCCTTAGCAGTGTGAATCTATTGAAACCACCCATCCAACTTACACTAAAGCAGCAACTAAATACAAGCAGAAATTAAAAAAAGTATGATAACCATTTTACCAGAAACACAAACAGAATCGGATTTTACAGCGTGCCTAAGAAAAGAGTTGAATCTCTTTGAAAATGGAAGTACCCGCGGAGCGAGCGTTTTCAACGGCCAGTTATATTGGCAACAAATTTAGAAGCCGGCTTGGGGATGATACTCTAATTTTTGATTTTGTAAACCCCTTGAATTGAGGTATTTTTTTATTCATTTCTTTATCAAAAATTATCATCTTTAAATTTTTTATGGAGAAATATTTGTTTGTTTCGTAGCAATTAAGTTTTTATTACAATAATTTAAATAAACTTCTTAATTTTTTTTCCTTTTGATTAATTTTAATAATAAAAAAAAATGCAGAGCTTAATAGTTACACTGTTTTTTATTTAAAAAGATAAGGCACTTATAACTAATTTCTACATTTTTGTGAGCAATTATCGGAAGTTGATTTTTCTTTTTAAAATATGACATCATTTTTTTGACCCGTGTATCGATTTTTGGTTTGATTCCTTTTAAAAAAAAATATATTCTGTCCAATCCCGGGATATCCCGGGATCCCGGGATTAATTTTTCCTGGAATCCCGAGATTGAAAATTAGCTTCGGGATTTAAGTTCCTACTTAGGGGATATAACAGACAAGCCGATACACTTCTACACTGATGACTCTAAAACCAATGATGGTGTAAGAGGAGGTGTTTTCTCAGACAGATTAAATCTCGATCTTATCTCCTTCCGCCTCCCTGATCACTGCAGCATGTTCCAAGCAGAGATAATGTCGATTTCAAAAGCACTGTCCAGGATTGAGAGAATGTAATATCTTCTAATGATATTAGCATATTCTCGGATAGTCAGGCGGCCTTGACATCCTTGGTATCAGTCTCATCCACTTCTAACACTACCTCCAACTGTCGTTCATCTCTTGTAGAGATGGCTGAATAGTTTAACATTAACCTATACTGCATGCCGTGGTACAGAGACATTCCAGGGAACTGTAAATCTTAAGAACTCGCTGAAATAGGAACAAAAAAAAAAATATATATATATATATATATATATATATATATAACGGCGAGTTGAGAAGCTCCTCATGACAAATGATACTCTTTGATTGCTTGTCAGACATTCGAAAGAGGTGGCACCGTGAAAAAACTTTTAATTGTTTTGGCTGGGATTGAACATGCATGCGTAGTAGTCCAACGCACTAACCACCACGGCCACGTCGACCACTAGGAACAATAACAACCGAAAAAGAACAATATAGGTATGCCCATTGCTACTCACAAGCTGTCACTCAAACTTGACAGAAGGAAGGTGGTTCCACTTGCCTTGCCACCAGACAAATCTGGTTTAGACTAGATCTAAACCGTTTTAACTACCTTTTGTCCCTAAAAAGACTTCACATAAGTACGGTTATTGGTGTCATTAAAAAATAAAAATAAATAATAATAATAAATAAAAAACATAACAACACCTAACAAACGTTGCCGAAAGACTTCAAAACTCGCAACAGCATCATCCAAAAACCGGGGCAAACTGGGGTTCAAGTGCATCTACAGCTACACCTTTTTCCGATTTATGCCGTACACAAGTTATTTAAAAATCAAACTTTATTCATTCATTATTCAGAACAGATTTAACGTACCAGCTGTATTTTAATTTTTTAATAAAACACTGAATAATTTATTATCGATCCCTACTGCACCAGTTGTTGGGAAAAAATCTCTACGTGTTGCATTATTGAGTCAAGACTTTTGAACCCTATCTACAAATATTTACATTTTCTCATCATCCAAACATCAGCAAAATAGATATGAAACGTCAGAAAAATTACATGATTTAACTAAATGATTTGCAAAAATTTATAGAAAATAATAATATTAGAAACTATACTACTAAAAAAAGTTAACTGATAAGAAGGTACATAGGTTCATTAGAAATATGTATGTACATATATGTCTATGGAAATATGTGTACATAGACATACATGTGTGTATATATATAGATATATGTATAGATGTGTGTTTACTAGCATATGCTTGATGCTTCTAAAAACAAGCATCAATTAAACTAAAAACTCTTGGCCTTTGAATCATTTTCTGATAAAGCAATCTATCTTTGTCTATGTTTGCACTAGTATTTTTATATATGTATAGAAATTTGTGTCTTGAGATAGATGGTATGCGAGTTAAGTTGTTGAAAAGCTGAACCACAGGGATGAATTTATTTTCTTCGAATTCAATGTTTTTAATTGAATTGTAGTTCTTCGCTATTGCATTTCGTTACATTAAAGTTCTACCACATTATTTCCTCGAGCAAAGTCGGAAATAATTGCAATGATGCAATGTCCAAATTCAATTTCAACACTTACAGCAAACTGAAGCTGAATCCAAAAATTAATCTCCTACAATATAAAACATCTTTACCCTACCACAACACCAAAGGAGATGATTGCAAATGTCGTTCGGCTAAGCTTGGGATACCATCAATCTTGAAATTACTCCACCTGCCTAAAACACCGAAGAAAATATTATATACGAGTATCTCTAAATTGTACGCACACGTACTCGTGCATATTATAAAACTCGAATTTTTTGAAAAGTGTTCTTACAAGTAGTGGGCACCGTAGCGCAAGTGGTTAGTGCGTCGGACTACTGAGCCAGCGGTCTTGGGTTCGAATCCCGCGCAAACACCTAAAAGTTTTTCACAGTGCCCACCTCTTTCGAATGTCTGACAAGCATCAAAGAGTATCATTTGTCACGATTGAGCTTCTCAATTCGCCGTTCGGAGTCGGCAAAAAACTGTAGGTCCCTTCCATTCGTGCAAAAATATAACACGCACACACAAATGGTTGCGAGAAGCAGGCCCAGGTTCACCTCGAGCTGTAGCGCCAACTAAGTAAGTAAGTAAGTTCTTACAAGTAAAATCATTTGCACGTTTGGCTTTTCAAAATGATTAGTTAATTATTAAGCATCAGGGGAAGATATCAATGGTTACCAAACAGTTCTAAAAGGACATCAACATCAGAGCAAAATTGATTTTCAATATGACAGCCAACTTCTTTGTTTCCCTGTCTGCAGAATGTGGGTTTAGTACTAAATTTTTAGGAAAAAACTAACGAATTTTACACTTTTTCAGTTCCAAAATATAAGGCCATGCACAATTCAATTCAATTGTCAATATTGATCTATCAACTGAATTGATATTTGACCGCACACTGCATCAACTGAGTTAAAAGACTTGCCAATCAATTTCCAAAAATCAAAATCTTTTAATTCTCCTTCAATCAATTCGACAACTGTCAAAGCAACTGATCGCAACGTCACACAAGGTTTGATTTGGACAACAATCGCCTGTGTTGACAATTGAGTTGAAAAGTGAAGTAGTAAAGGTCTTTGTCTACCTCGGCTCTGCTATAACAATGAAAAATGACATCTCGTCGGAAATCAAACGAAGGATTACTCTTGCCAATCGCTTTTTTTTTGTTTTGGGCTAAGAAGCCAATTGAGGTGAAAAGCCCTTTCCCGATCGACTAAGGAGACTCTATATAAGACCCTTACCATCCCAGTCGTGCTATATAGAGCTAAAGCATGAACTTTATCAAAAGCGGATGAGGATATTCCTGGTCGCTTCGAGAGAAAGATCCTTCGTAAGATATTCGACCCTGTTTGCGTTGACGGGTTTTGGAGGAGAAGATTCCACCACGAACTATACAAGCTATACAGCGACATTAACCTGGTCAAAAAACTGCGCATTGGGCATAGAAGATGGCTAGGACATGTTGAGCGAATGGACCTCAACGCTCCGGCCCGCAGAGTATTCGAATCCAACCCGCGCAGCAGAGGACGACCTCGCCTAAGGTGGTGCGCACAAGCGGAAAAGGACTTCAAACTACGTGAAGTGCGGAACTGGAGGCAGTTAGCTAAGGACCAGGCTAACTGGAAGGGGTTTTTGGTTGAGCCCTTGTTCCATCCCGGACTGTAGCGCCACCTTATCAATCAGTGTACGGCGTATGCACACGACAAAGTTTTTCAGTGCAGCATTTTTTAAGGAATAGAACGGAGAAATTTTACTTAAAAATAAATATGTAAATACACAAAGTAAATGAATAAATGAAATCATGCCATATCTGGACCAAGTGCGAAAAAGTATGAATACATATTATGTATGTCCAATGTTTGTCTGTTTTCTCTGTATATGTGTGTATATGTATGATATGTGTATTTTTTAAAAGCTAGAAAAAAACAGTTTTTAAAGAAAGTGGGCGCATTCAAGATCTTAGTTGACTAGATTTGCAGTCAATTCCACGGCCTCTGATTGGTCGAGAGCCCGAAAATTGACAGAACAGCTAGTCAATTTTTTGAGGTCGGGGACTGGATTTTTAGTCAAGAAAATCTTGACTAGCCCACTAACAACCGCCAACAACAGCTGACTGGTTGGTGTGGTTATACTGTGTGGCTGTTGTTTGCTTGTTACAAAAATACAAATCCAAGTAAATTATGAAGGAGTATTTTTATTTTTTCTATTTTTTATGCAGTTCATATACTGTTGGATTATGTAGAACAATCGACGAACTCAGCAAATCGTTCACAGCAAAAAATGCAACTTGGCCTATGAAATAACTAATTTACATTCCGAACACATGTGTTACACATGTTACTTGCATAAAATGTCATCCTCTAATTCGTGCATTCTTATTTCTAAGTTTGTTTTTGCTCTTCTTTTCTTTAAAAAAACAGATTTGTTGTGCTGCAATAACAATTCTCCAAACAATCCCAAGCGAAAATAGAAAGTAGATGACGTTTTTGACATCTGAACTGTCAACTAGATATGCAGTCAATTTTGGCATTCAAGATCTTAGTTTGACTGCAAATCTAGTCAACTAAGATCTTGAATGCCCCCAGTATCTTCACTACTTTTATTAAATGAAGTCTAAAAAAAAGTATGTATGTATGTACCGCAAAAACAAAAGAACTACTGAACGGATTTGAATGCGGTTTTTTGCAATCGATTCTGGTTGGATTAAATCTAAAAAATGGATAAAAAAAAATCAAAATATTTCAATAAAAAATACTCCTAAATGAGAAAAGAAAAGTTTATATTTTACTTTTGGGCATTTATCTCGCTCTATCTTAGTTCTTAAATAACGTATTTAAATAAAATTTACATATTTGTTTAGATGATTTCACAACAAAGATTTTGATATATAATATCTTCTTTGTACATTTTCTGTGAGAAATGTAATGACATAAAGAAATATTGTTTGCATGCTTTCGCGACAACGATCAGTGGAGACTATTGCCACCGTTAATGCACCAGCGGGTATGCGTGTATGTGGTGCATGCGTGTAGTATACGTGATTGGGATTGCTGCGTGCTAACATGTATAATTGTTATTTTTCGATCATCTCTACTTCAATAACTGGATAAAGAATGCAATTTTTTTTATGATAAGTAAATGCAGGGCTTGGAACAGGTACAGATATGTATGTATGTGTTATGGTTTGCCTTTTTGGCGGTAAGAACGTGCTGTTTCTCTGTTAAGAAAGCGGAAAAATTAGTTTGAAAAAAATTGCTAACCCACCTGCGTCACTTTTTTCTTTAATAGGTTATGGAAAATCCTTTATCGAAGCAATTCATTCAGTTTATATGATCCTTTAATAGTTTTTTCAAATGACTTCATTTGCTAAGCAAATTGTGGAGCAAGGATTTATGCCAACTTTTAAGGTGCAAGAACAAGTATAGCATTTAGTTGAAAGTCTCCTTCCAGTAGACAATTTATTACAAATACACATATCTACATACAAAGAGAATATTTTTCTATGCGCAGCGAAGCGGGTACATCACCTAGTCTGTTATAAGATCTGCTACTTTGAGTATAGAAAGGCTGCGTTTTCTGTGTGTCTGTATATGACACCTGATTGTAAATATATCTAGTATAGTATAGGACCTACATATTGTATACTTAGTCCATATTTGGATGGGCAGTAGGGTATTGCATATAATTTATTTAATTTAGTATAGTTAAATCTTAACATTGCAAGTTTTTAATATATGTAATGTATGAATTATTAATTTAACCAAGCATTTCCCCAACAAAGAAAAAAAAAGAATTACCTATGCATCTTCCATATATCCTTTGAAATCGCCGAGATTTTATTGCCGCCAATGTAAAGGTATTTTAAATGTCGGATTTCCAGAATTTGATCCGGAAAATGTGTTAGCAAATTCCCGCTTAGATTTAGCTCCTTTAGGGTTGAGTTTTTCGAAACCAATGATTTTGGCAAAGATTTATTTGTGAATAGATTATTTTTTGCTATTAATGTGACCAACGGCAATGAACTCACTGCCTCCGGCAATTCAGTCAAGGTATTCGAACTCAAATCTAGCACTTTTAGGTTAGCAAACTGTTTAATCGCCGACGGAATCAGAGTCAGGTGATTGTGGTTAAGAAGCAAAGTTTCGATATCCTTCTGATTTTTCAATTTGGCTTTCGTCTCCGAATGAAGATCATCTTCGAGCGTGATCGCGCTCAAGTTCATACGACCGTAATTCAGTGTCTTTTGTTCCCGGGAATCGGTGTCACTGCTATCAGAGGTATAGACTTCCATTTTGCACACGATTGATTTATTGTTTTTTATTTTGTTCACTTAATCACACAGTAACGTGAAGTGCATCTATTACTGTGCATCTATATTCCAAATAATTTAATTCACAACGCGAATAGCACTCCGTTGTTTGTTAGCGCAAACGGAGATTGATTCAGTCTCTTATTCTCAGCATTGCAGTGCGCGTTTTATTAGTTCAAAAACAGAAACGACACTGATAACTTTGAGTGGTGGTGATGGAAAAACACAAAAATGTGATACAGCAGCTTCGTTATCAATTGTTTGTCGTAGTAGTAGGTTGCACGATTATCTTTATAAAATTCATTCAATCTGTGTACCGTATCCCACTGGTTATGTACTTTAATTTCAACAAAGTCGCGTCGTTGCTTATGTATACGTATACCTAAATACGCGTGTGTATTACACATGCCTATTTTTTTTTTTTTTTTTTTTTAAGAAATGCATTTTTTTTTTATTTATTAAAATTTTTAAATAATTTTTTTGGGGACGTGACCTTTATTTTGGTCCAGTCATAATACGAGTAAAACTCAAATTCCAATTCTGTAAGTGTAGTTTGTTTTCGCTGTTTGTTCTGAGTTGTTATACTCGTATGCTGGCAGACGTATGCATGCACATATGATTTTAACAATTTAAATATACTTTTCATCCGTTAGTATTCGGTCCTTTTATGTGGTGCTTTTGAAAGCCGGTTGAAAGTAAAGTATGCCATCAGCACTGTATGTCACTTCCCTTTTAGGCCTTCCCTAAGGTACCTTGCCATATTATTAGACCCAAATCAAGAAAAAAATATCAAAGATTTTGGAAAGATGTTTACTTACTTACTTACTTAGGTGGCGCTTCAGTCCGGGGTGGACCAAGGCCTTAACCAACAAAGATGTTTCAAATGTATAAATTCGGGTTGTATTATAACTTTTAAAAGTATTTGGAGACATTTGGGTACACCTTGCAATAGGTTTTGACTAATTTGTAATTTGTAAACGGCTCAACCTCTTTTTAATTGCCTTAAACTACAGACAAGAGAAAAATAATATGTATAGTAACGGTTCTATTCCTAGAAACAGTTTTAAGCAATGAGCGCTGGAAATTGGGTAACAGAACTTATGGCAGGACTAGGTAGGTACATATACAGTGAGCTCTCTCATAACCGGACACTGACGGAAGAAAAAAATAAATTGACAACCCGAATTGTCCCCGAGTTGCACCTGCGTTTACATCGACGTATGAAGTGAAAGTATGGAGTATGAAGTTCGAGAAACAGTAAATAGTTGGCTCTGTGATTTACATTTGACATGGCTAACAAAATTATTTCAATTGTGCGGTTGGTTTCTGAAGTGGAAGAACTAAAACTTTAACAAAATTTTAAATTGTGAAAAAATCTGAAAATGGAGCACATGAAAAAGTAAGTTTATTGTTTCGCGCGTTTTTAGTTTACATTCAACAACTTATTATTTCTAAATTATTTAGTGTTTATGATGATAATGAAACGTATGTATTTGTTTTTCAAAGAAAATATATATATACTATTTTTGTTTTGTGTTCGTGTTGCCATATGGGGACATTCTCGAGATAAATTGTGTAAATATTTTTGTGATGTTTATTTGGTCTTTACAATATAAAATACGTATGCTTTATTACTTTTTTTTGTTTTGGGTGCTTTTCTAAATAGTTTTTTTCTTGTACGTTCAAGGAAACTATCGCTAAAAGAGGTTCTAGATTACCTCGAAGAAATCGATGACTTGAACGACGAGAAATCAGACGAGGTCCGCACCATATCTATTGAACCTCCCGAAAATGAAGGGTATATAAGCGGAGAAGACGATGCAGATGATTATTTGGGAGGTATTCCTGATGATGTTTGTACCGGTCAGCTAAGAGCGGGTTGTGAAATTGTTTTTAAAAGTGGTCGACGTTTTCGGAATTTTGACGGAGCGAACGAAGATGAAGATTCAGATTCGGAAAATATCTTGGAAAACATGTTAGATAGCAAATTTACAAATTTGCCCGGCAAATTATTAGAAAATAAGGATGTGGAGCCTGAGGCTAGTTCACCGTCCCCTCAAAAACAAGCAAGGCTTGCAAGAAAATTAAACTCGGTGTTACGAAATTCGGAAAAGTTGCAAAAAAAGTCAGAGCTTACATGGAATGTCAGTGACATATCAAGCTCCGCGATTCCCATATTTCCTGAGGCTAATTTAGAAGAATGTCGAAATTTACAACCACATGAACGAAATTTTGCAATTCCTTCACTTTGCAGACAGTGAGTGCTCAGACGCAAGGGAAAGTCCAAATCCAAATAAAATGTGGAAACTAAGGCCATTAACAGACCGTTTGAAGACCAAAATGCTAAAGCACTTTCACCCGGAGCAAAATTTGTCATATGATGAAAGTATGATCGGTTACTTTGGAAGGCACGGCTGTAAACAATTTATTAGAGGTAAGCCGTTGCGGTTTGGCTATAAAGTATGGTCCCTCTGCACTCCATCAGGGTATTTGGTCAATTTTGAAATATACCAAGGAAAAAAACCCTCGCTCGGTATCTGAATATCAAACTAAGTTTGGAAAATGTGCTGCTCCGCTTATTAGTATGATCGATTAATTTTCAGAAGACATTCAATCCCTACCGTTTTCTTTTTACTTCGATAATCTGTTTACAGGATTCCCAATGTTAGTTTATCTAAAGTCACAAGGGTACAATGGTACTGGAACCATTCGCCAGAACCGCATTCCAAACAACTGTCCGCTTCCTCTGAAGAAAGAGCTCGAGAAAAAGAAACGTGGTCACTGCGTATCGGCAACATTGAACGAAAGTGATATTCGCGTTACAAAATGGGTGGACAACAACGTAGTAAGTGTAGCATCAACTGTTTTTGGCCAACATCCAATGGCAAATACATCACGATACTGTAGAGAAAAAAAAGCTAAGGTGCTCGTTCCTCGTCCTTGTTCAATCACCAATTACAACAAGAATATGTGTGGAGTTGATCGTTTGGAAAATGTTTCCCTGTATAGAGTGGCGTATAAGGGTAAACAATGGTGGAGCTCTATTTTTACGTGGTTAGTGGATGTGTGTATACAGAATGCCTGGCAGCTACACCGTTTGGGGCAGTCAAATATGCCACAGCTGGAATTCAGAAGACAGGTAGCTGTATATTACTGCAGTCACTTTGGTCAGAAACCACAGAGACCAGGACCCTCGGTAAATCCTAGGCGTAAAATAGACGAAAATTCGTTGCAAACAACACTACGCTACGACGGCATGCTTCATTATGTTATGCCTCTTGAAAAAAAAGACGTTGCCCGGGCGATTTTTGTAAATCAATTTGTCGCACAGGTTGCGTAAAATGTAATGCTGGTCTTTGTGTAAAATGTTTTTTACAATACCATACACCAAATGAATAAATAAAGAAAACAAAAAATAATTAAGTCGTTTAGTTTTATAGTTGTTTTTTTTTTTTTGTATATGGTTTTCATAGAAAATATTTCACAAAATAGCATCCCGAGAATGTCCCCGTGTTGCCATGGCAACAGTCTCAAACTGCTCAAACGCACAAAATATCTATAAATTAATGATATATTTGGTTAATATATATTGTATTGACGTCGTCTATTCGATAAAAAATTAAAAAACATCGAAAAAAAGTTCTGGGACAATTCGGGTTAAAAAAGAAACATAATGGGCATAATACGGTACATATTTTTTTTTTTTTATAAAAGAATTCATTTTTATGTGATAAACACAAATTAACGAAAAATACTATAATACTAAAATCTGTCTATGACAATACTCGTAAAGCGTAAAATTACACATACGTACATACACTTAACACACCTACAAACCTATTTAAAAATGCAATGGGATTAATAAATGCAGAGCATATGCCGTCACTGGTTGAGGAAATTAGCGGGTCATGACAACTTTAGTTATGTTCCCTGACTAGAAATACAGTATACATACTTCCATATTCCGGCATTATTTGTCCTACCAGAGACAAATTTTCACTTCACTGTGACCAGCGGAGTCATTTTTATCTTTATACAAAATTCGCACAAAATAATATAAAATATCTCTCAAAATGCCGGAGATATACATACGTGTGTCATTCTAGCGTTTCCCACCGAGAATCATGTGTCCGCGAACGTGATAATAACGCAAAGGCACACTCTACAGTTTACATTTTTGTTTCGTTTCTTTTCAAAGTGTAAAGAAGAGGAGAACAAAACAAAAACAAAATACGTGGATGTGTTTTGTCCATTTAAGAGAGAGCGACATTATATTGTGGTTACGAAAATTGTTGTCCGTGTCCGGTTATGAAAGAGTCCGGTTATGGGAGAATTTTTTATATGAAAAATCGTGTATTTATTTCCGTTCTTTGAAACCTGTCCGGTTATAAGAGGTGTCCGGTTATAAGAGGTGTCCGTAAGGAGAGAGTACGCTGTACATACATACATAGTTCACATGGAAAGTTGTTATACCAAGCTAACGAGAAGTATCAAATAAAAAACAAAACTGCCGAACGTAGGGCAGTCCTGATAATTTTGTTTCCATCAACACTTTATTCTCAATGTTTGTGATTTTACTCAAATTTTTTCGAGCGATATTTTCAGATATCAAGCCTGGGACGGCAAGTTGTTAACGTTTTGTGAAAAAGTTTTAAGAAAAATGTAGCAGAAAAAAATATTTCATACATATTTGAATTCGTGCATTAACGAGCTTTCATTTGACACCCCACACGATGACCTCAAAATTAATTTTTTTTATTTTCCTATTTGACCCCCCAAAATCGAAATTTAGCTTTCTAAGTTGGGCCACTAACTGCTAGAACTGTTCCAAATTTCAATAGTCGCTGAGAAAAAGGCCTGTGACAGACAGACAGACAGACACCGAACTGATTCCATTAGTGTTCTGTTTTTGGGTACGGAACACTAATTAGTGATTTCTTGTTAGTAAGGAAATACGAAAATCAATTTTATTTTAAATACTTACAAAGTTTGAAAAGCAATAGGGTCAACAAAATATCATATTTAAAAGAAATGAAAATAAATTGGTTTTTCTTGTCTGTATAAAAATATTTCACTTTATTCACACGTCTCTGTTTTGATATAAATATTTGTGCAAAAAAAAAAAAACAAAAAAAACTATTATTAATAGATTCCTCCAGAAATTCCGGGTCCATATTGGTAACCACCACCAGCAACGACAGGTACTGGAGTAGGTACGCCTCCGAGTCCAAGACCTCCTCCTACAATACTGCTGCCCAGGTTGCTGTTGTAATAACTTGATGGATAAGAGTTGTAATATCCTTGACGGGAATATGGATAGCCAAGTCTTGAACTACTATATCCGCCAGAATATCCACCTGGATATCCACCATTGTATCCAGCATATCCACTGTAGCCATTGTATCCTGTATTATATCCACTGTTATAATATCCCGGATTGTTGTAACCAGAGATACCTAGCGAAAAGCATTGCGTACAATATTTTTTCAATTATTATGGCTTGCATACTAGTGTGTTCCTTTTTATATGCCAGATACTTACCCCCTAGGCCAGCTACTCTTGGTGGAGTGTAGGGGCTATAAAAGCCACTATTGTAACCACCAACACCTCCTCCACTGTATCCAACACCTCCATTGTACCCAGCGCCACCATTATATCCCAAAGTTCCATCAACACCCAGTCCACTGGTGTAACCGCCAAGGGTATTGTAACCAATTCCGCGTTTTTCCTGTTTCTTCTCCCTATTTTCTGGAACTATCTCGACCTCACTGGGAGATAGCTCAGAATCTGGGACTGATTTATCAGCTTTTGCAACCACCGACACAATAACGATAGCGTAAATTATCTTCACAAATAAAGGAATTAGTCACTTTAGGGAAAACCGTATTTTAAGGAGATTCAACTTACAAAGGCCCTCATTTTTTTTTCTAAGCTTAGGGTGCAAAATCGGAAAACAAAAGATATGCTTTGACAGGTAATGTGTATCCAAGTGATTCGTATCGAGAACTGATGCTGT
Organism: Brachyopa scutellaris; assembly: GCA_949775065.1. NCBI lineage: Eukaryota > Metazoa > Arthropoda > Insecta > Diptera > Syrphidae > Brachyopa > Brachyopa scutellaris. Next base: position 72,122,865 of record OX459112.1, read on the forward strand.
ACACTTGAAAGTGTCTGGCTTTTATATGGACAATCTAAAGCCAAGTAGAAACCATTAGCAAGCTCATTGCAAAGAATCATTCACTCTAACACATCAGTAAAATGCGGAGAAAACTGCGTACGTACACTACTTGTATCTTGGAGATACATGAGAGCTATGACATGAGTAAACTAACTACACTTTGACGGTCATAACACACAGCGTTTGTGCAAGATAACAATGCTGCCCATTCAATATGGGAATTTTTTGGCTAGCTACGGGTAGGTGTTCAGTTTTTTTTGTTTTTTTGTTTTATTTACAATGATTTCATTTGAAGGCGTACATACGTATGTACTTACAAGTCAATATTGCAAAATGCTGGATATATATTTCCGAACTGAAGTAACCGAAATCTATAATTGCTTTGTAAAAAGTTAAACTTCGATCTAGCCTGTAAAGATACACAATTCGAGCATTGTTGATATACATAAATAATATATGTATACGTAGAAACTCGTACTTAGTTTTTCCTTTTAAACATACTACGTATGTAGTATTAAATGTGTCATCCAAATTGTAAAGATGTATCTTCTTTCCACGTGCTGGGTAATTAATATCTATTAAAAACAAAATTTTAAATTAAAACCCAAGAGCTAGGTTAGGTTAGGTTAGGTTGAGAGGGGTGTGTGATTGAGCGAGCAATCATTTCCACTCGGAGACCCGAAGATCCATTGTGAATCCCCTCATAGTTTGGGAGTAAATCCTCTTTTTTACCAATTCGTAAACCAGTTTGTGCTCTTGATGAATCGTAGAAGATCCGATATCTTAGAATTTTCGAGTTATGTTATGTCTTCCAGGAATCTATGACCTAAGGTGCGGAGGCGTCGTTCTAGGAGGGCGGGACAGTGGCAGAGCAGATGTTGGATCGATTCGCTTTCGTTGGACTCAGGTTGCCATTTGCTTGTCATGTGACCTATGGCACAGTGTCCTGTGATTATTCCGGTGGTTAAGCGTATGGAGGATATATCCAGATGTAACATCGTCTTTGTCCTATTAAGATCAAGTTTCGGCCATAAAGAGCGAGATGTGACGCAGTCAGTTCGTGTGAGCTACAGAGCGTTGGTCTCTTCTTCAATTGTATGGTCGATTGTGCTGAACAGTGTTTTAATCGGTGGCAGTATGGAGGTGCCAGCATCACTATTGCTCATGGCTGATCCAGCTCTAGCTAGTTCGTCTGCTAACTCGTTCCCTTCAATATTGCTATGTCCGGGTACCCAGTACAGTCTAACATTGTGGGACCTATTGGTTTTGGGATGTTGGCAGTCGTGGTGTTGGCAGTCGTATTCGGGGGTATTGTGGCGTCGTGACAAGTGTCCACTGGCGACTTCTCTCCTTTCGGAGCCAAGCCCGCGCCGGTAGCCGTGGCTTCTGCCGACGTTTGAGTGGATACTCCCACTCGAGTTTTGTTCGTATCGTTGTCACTGTTCATTGTTTTTTGTGTTCCGGTTTGCGGATTGGTTTTTTGACTATCGCTTGGTTTTCGGAAACCTCAGACAAGACCTGTTCGACATGGGAGACCCTAAAGGGGGGAGTTACCACCCCCGTCGACATAGCTCCTGAAATCACTGGCCCTACTTTGGCCCCAGCGCCACGACGAGGTGGATAGTCATCGCTGTTTTTTTTTACAAACTTTAAATCTGGGAATTGATTTTTTTTCTTTTTTTAAAATTCAGATACAAAAATTACAAAATAAATACATATATACATTGTTTTACATACATTGTTTTAAAAACAAGCTTTAATTAACTAAAAAGAAAAAAATAATTTCTTTTCCTGAGTCACCAATACGTGACTATTAATTAAAGCTTTGGGCGCTCAAGGATTTAGATTAAGCCTTACAAAAGATTAATAGTATTTAAAAACTTTTTTTTCAAATAGATACAAGTCTTATTAAGGTCTTTATTAAAATGCAGAGCATTTATTTACAATTGATTAGCCGTATTTTACTATCCCATTGATCTGACCCGGAAATAATTTGTTGTAAAGTTGGTACACGTTTATAGCGAGCGCCAAGTTTTGACTTGCCAGGGCGTAGTGTTTTTTTAACGGCATTTTTAACTGAGATTTCGACATAAAATTCTTTGTTTTGAACGGTTTTTAGGCAACCATCCAAAGTTGGTAATGGTCCAACTGTGAAGAAATGGGGCAGTCTTTGGACTGTTTTATAAAGAATCCAATGGATTTTGTTCGGCGATTTGTTACTACATATGTATGGAAGATACGTGGGTCCACCACTGAAACAGTGATCAAAGCTGTGAATGGAAGCCTTCAAAAAAGCCGAGATTAATTGTATCTACCGGGAAGGGCATGACCCCAGTGTCTACACGAGATTATTGCTATTGATTACCTTTAAAAGGTTAAAACAATAACAATAAAGGCGCATACTACGCAAGAATTTTCAACCAACTGGATGAAAAAATTCGTGAGAAGAAACCTGGATTGTAAAAGGAAAAGCTTTTCACTGCTAGGCCGAGAACTTTTTTACTATGTCCTAACCTAAAGTAAACATGAAGGTTGAAAATTCCCAAGTTATAAAATTATATGAAAAATAATCACAAATGTTATTCCAAAAACATCAAATACTCGAAGAATCCGAGGTCGAATTGAGCGGTTAACACTGTAAGCTGAACTCTATTTCAACAGAGATATTGTTATAGGTATCAAGCGATTCGTTTCTTATGAATAGAGGTATAGTGTATACATATGTAGGTTATTCTAAGTGCTTTATTAGGTAATCGATAATCGGTGCACCTGGAGTCAAGTGATGTTTTGAATAGTATGTTTAACATTAACACAATATGTTCACATTTAAGATTCTGAATGTATGTAAGTGGATTTTCGGTACTCTTATATATGATATCTATTAACATATGTACATGCATATATGTACATACATATTTGTGTGTGTGTGATTATGTATTGATACATATGTATATGTACAGAAAAAAATCGTTGAAGAACCACCCGCATAAGTAGATAACTCCCATAATATCCTCCGTCTTAAACCCAATTTTTATAAAGTATTATTTATATAAAACTCTCTTTTTAAGTAAATACGCACTTCTACTCATTATTGTTCTTTCTTTCATGAGCATTTACCTGGTATATTCCTCTTTTAAATACCCTTGAAACCATAGGATGAAGAAAAGTTAAAAGTGATCAAAATGTATAGTGAAACTTTTAACGTTTTCAACAAATATTTTGTTCTTAAAAAGTGACTTAAATAATAATTACTTTGTCAAGTAGCCAATTTATGTAAATTATACAGGAATATAAAGTTTGTATAAGTGCCTTTGAGTAAATTAACCATTATAAGCGCCTTCATCATTTAAGCGGGTATTTATAACAATCTTCGACAATTATTATGCTGATGCACTTATCCGGGTTTTACTGTATAAGAAAATATGAAATTCGGAATACCTCAACTTATGCAGTTTTAACAACATTATCCTATACTGGATGATGAATAGAAGGTCAGGAAAATCATTACCGCTATGCTCTAGTAAACCCCTCCCAATTCAGAAACAGAACCATGGGAAAATTTTTCTTGGAACTTATCGACGAACTATCGAACCAAAACACTGACACCATGGGTGGGAATGCCACAATGGGATCACAATTTACATGAACCTAAGTGTGATGAGGATGTGACCATTCTCTTCAGCCCGCTTGCCTAACCTAACCTATTATTACATCACAAATTCTTTTAATTCGCAAAATATACTAAACTGTATATGTACTATTTTGTTGATCTGCTACTGGAGGATTGTATCAAAATTCGAAATAGCGATGCCTTCCAGCAATGCATGGCTGTGCAGTCCTTTAATTTTGCTGCACATCTGTTTCAGGCTTTGAAATTACAGATTCGCTATCAATATCTGCTTTCTTTTTCACTTGAAATCAGTATGCTTAGAAATGTGTAAGATCTTTCAGTCAGAGCGAAGAAACTCGAACCCACATAAAAAGATTGATCGCTAGGGCTGAACTTGAACTCAGTTTCAAAAGGAAGAGTGTGCAGGGAGGTAGGGTAGGGTGGGGCTCTTTCGACTGTGGGGCACATTTGACTTTTGCAATGGTTAAAAGACAATTAATTTTTAAATAAAAATGTTGATGGCATTGTTGGTCATACTGTTCTCTCCTATCATATACGAATTTTCGAAGTTCTCTTTCAAGAGTGATTTTGTGTAACTTTACTTGGGCACGAGGTAAGCGATATTTAACTTTTTAATAACAGAATTTAATGGATGTCCAATTCAAGTTTAAGTGTATATTACTAACTTCAGATTTTTATAACTTTTCATTGAGTTGTTTTTATAAGTTTATTAAAAAATAATATTTTTTTATTAAAACAAAGCATGCGGCACTTTCGACGAAACTATGTGGGGCACCTACGACAAATGACAAAAGATGTTGACATGAGCAGTTACAACGTGCAAATTTTTTTTTTTTTGTATTAATCGTTTCGTTTAACTTAAAAATTTCAATGCCTTTTTCTTTATTTTACTTTGTGATCTTATTTCATATATTCGTATGAAAACTGAATGTGATTTTTAGTTTAATTTTAACACTAATTTCTGAAGAGAATTTCTCATTGGTTTTTTTATGTTTTGTAGACATAAGATTGATTTATTTAAATAAATAAAATAGTTCGCTATAAGTTTGTTCTTCCTTTTGTGTCATTTGAATTCGTGTCGATAGTATCCCACTAGAAAGACGAATGTACCCCACCCATGGGGCACTATCGACTTTTTGAAGTAGTTTTTAAAAGTATTTTTTATAAACAATTAGGGTTGAGTAAGGCCTTTATGATTTACGTATTTCTTTAGTACGATTATCAACGCTTCAAATTAAATAAAAACTTATATATAATATTCATTTTATAAAAAGTTATAGGGAATCTACAGAAAATGTGTCGAATCTGCCCCACTCTACCCTACTCGTATTAGAAAACTTGAGTTTCAGAAAAGTTGTGTTGGGTAACTCGAGTTCAGAAATTACGAGTCTGTATGACCATATCTAGCTGTAGCCGTATATCTGTTAAACAAATGTAATCTATATGTTGAACCTATAAAATATAAATGCCTTTTCGACACTAAAATTAATGTAAACCACTCCGGTCAACGAACACACGATGTAAAGTCATACCATTTCCACCACTCCCGCACAACACAAAGAACCTTCTAAGTCTAGAACAATAGTTCTTTTTTTTAATAAACTTTATTAAGCTGTATACAAAAAACAAAATAAAAACTTTTGCCATGTACTTGCCATTGACCCCAAACGGATTTTTCGCACATTTACGTTTCAATTGAAAAAATACAATTTCTGTGTTCAGTAGTTAGTCGGTAAATATGAGTACGCCCGCCGCTAGCCTCCCCTTTCGAGTTCAAATAAAACCGCATGTCCGCCTCGAAGCTGTCAACGCCAGCAATGGTAATCTAAAGTACTAGAAACTGATGCAATCTTTGGAAAAGCAATTCGTTATTTTAAACTTGTACCGCATAAGTTTCTTGCGGTGCTACATAGACCAAATGTAAAGGTTGCGTCCAGCGCAACGCGGATAGATAGATTAGGTGGGGAGCCACATAAAATTACATTGTTAATATCTATCTTAAAGGCCCACTCATGTTTATGTTATCTACGTCATTATAGGTAACATGTAACCATTGTTTATGAGGCATTGTCTTTGGAACGCTCAGATTCCTGTTGATGAGAAGATACATTTGCAATGTAACATCTGGGCAAAAGATACAGATTTATTACGTTATTATGCGTAATTGATTTTCTAGGTTTTACTAAATATTTTCATAAGCAAATGTCTTTATGTACATGTATATTGTATACGAATAAAGAGTTCACGACTGCTGCTAATAACTCTCACTGCTATAGCGTGTTTCCATTACTACGGCCTTGAGGAAAACCGCACATTTTTCTTGAATTAAATTTGAGTCAGAATAATCAGTTCAAAATGACATCAATTTATTATTATTATACAATCTGGTTAAATAATGGATTAGTATTTATGGTTTAATTATAGCATTTCGCATCTGGTTTCCTTCTTTAAAAATGAAATAAATAGCTGCGTGAACGCCAATTAAATTTTAGGCTGCGCCCTTAACGACTCATTGATCATAATCAGAGCAAGAATAGTCTAGGTTATTTTTTAGTTTTTGTTGATCACGCAATTTTTGTTTTGTTTAGTTTGATATTCTTCGAAATTGTCCTATAACATCGATTTGTACTTAGTTAGTAGGAAAGATCTTCCAAGATCAAGTGAGTTTTAAATCCGATCACATAATTACATACATTATGTAGCTGCAGTTATTTCGCAAGTAGTCAAGAACAGTACGAGTATCTACCTACAATTATTAGCCTAAGAATAGGAGGGTCGTTCGCAGTAGGTGCAATTTCCTATAGAAACCAGGGGCCTATACCACAAAACAACAAGCATTGTACAAAAGGCGAATTTTAACAAGTAACAAGAGGTTCGTGGTACAAAAACTCTTGTTACTTGTTAAAATTCGCCTTTTGTACAATACTTGTTGTTTTGTGCTACAGGCCCCTGAAAGATCGATTGTGATCAGGTACCCTAGTTGTGCATGTTCCGGATTTAAAAATCTCATGTTGATCTTAGAGTTAGTGTCGAAGCTAGGGGCTGGCCAGACGAGCGGCTGCTAGGAGCACAACCCTCAGAGGGTCGCGATACTATACTATTGTAGAAGGAAAGGAGGACATATGAATACTACAGCTGATTCTGTATCTTCAGCTGAAATCATTTCAAGTTTCAAATTTATTTCTTTATTGGTCGTATCATCTCTTAGAACTATAGACAACGTTAATCGCATTTTACAGGAAGAAAACCGTTTCCATTGAGATTGCATCAAAATACAGTACACTCTCGATTTCTGCAAACCTCGATATTTGCAACAGACATAAATGGGTTTCCTTTTCTCGATTTTTGCAACAAATCTAAAAAAATCTTAGGTCCATGTGGACCTATTGTGATACCCAAAGCGTGATCCTAGCCGTGGTATCAATGACTAGGTTGCATCCAACGCGTGGACTTAGCAAACTCAAGCAGGTTAGATGGTGATCCATCAGATAGCTCTTCGATATGATCGAAATAGAATTTTCCTAGGGTTCTGTTTCTCAGTTGACAGAGGTTAGGGCAGTGACAGAGGAAATGGGTTGTGTCCTCATGTACCTTTTCGTCACCACATCCTCGGCATATGTCATCATCATTCAGTCGTAATTTCTTCATGTGGTATCTTAGAGTATTGTGCCCAGTTAGGACTCCTATTAGCATTGACAACGACTTTCTGTCTTTTTGTAATCTAGTTTCCTAGTTCTTGTTTTGTCGTATTTTGGCCATAGTCCTCTTGATATCACACAGGTGACTAGCGATCTCCACCTGTTATTCGCTTCAATTACTGATTTTTGTTCAATTTTGGCCCGAAGGTTTGACCATCCCGTCTGCTTGTTCTCTATCTACGGCTGAGCCCTTTCTGGCCAGTTCATCTGCGGAAAACAGACCTATAGTAAGTATCGACTTTAGAATGGGGGCATTCAAGATCTTAGTTGACTAGATATGCAATCAATCTAAGATCCTGAATGCCAAAATTGACTGCATATCTAGTTGACAGTTCAGATGTCAAAAACGTCTTCTACTTTCTATTTTCGCTTGGAATTGTTTGGAGAATTGTTATTGCAGCACAACAGAAGAGCAAAACCAAACTTAGAAATAAGAATACACGAATTAGAGGATGACATTTTATGCAAGTAACATGTGTAACACATATTTTCGGAGTGTAAATTAGTTATTTCATAGGCCAAGTTGCATTTTTTGCTGTGAACGATTTGCTGTGCTCGTCGATTATTCTACATAATCCAACAGTATATGAACCGCATAAAAAATAGAAAAAATAAAAATACTCCTCATAATTTACTTGGATTTTCATTTTTGGAACAAGCAAACAACAGCCACACAGTATAACCACACCAACCAGTCAGCTGTTTTTGGCGGTTATTAGTGGGCTAGTCAAGATTTTCCAGTCCAATCCAGTCCTCGACCTCAAAAAAATTGACTAGCTGTTCTGTCAATTTTCGGGCTCTCGACCAATCAGAGGCCGTGGAATTGACTGCATATCTAGTCAACTAAGATTTTGAATGCGCTCAGTGTTATTGTAAAGTGATTTGAACGAACAAACCCAAACGTCAAAATTGTTTATGAGAAATCTGGTAGCCGACTCTAATTATTTGAAGTAAGGTTTGACTAATTTTAATTTTAAATTTTAAATTTCGAGTCGGTTTTAAATTTAAAGTCGACTATGAGGTTACTATGAATAGCAAAGAGTCTATTTGAAGTTATGTAGGTTAATAAATTATTTTAATGTTGGCTTTATCGGCCTATATATACATAAATACTATACAGTTGAAATGTCGAAGGAACCTTACAATTTCATCGTTATAACCGGTTCATCGTTATATCCGATACTACAAAAAAAAAAAAAAAAAAAAAACTAAAAAAGTCGAAAAAGAAACACTTTATTAAAAAAAAGATCACTTCAAATGCAATGAAATTGTCGAGGAAAGAAATCGCTAATTTCCCATTGTTTTGTACAGTTGGTTGTGTAAAATAATTTTCTGAGAGAGTTGTCCGATGTTTGGATTCCAACATTTGAATTTGAATTTGAAGCAGCCCATACCGGATTCAGGAGCATAAAATGGTTTATTGTTGCGACTGCAATAAGTGCTTCGTTTATAGATGGAACGTGCACTTCTTCGGTCTCCTGAGTCGAATTATCGTCATCCTCGTCATCAGCATTATTCAAACGTAATTATGACACTACTTTTAATTTTTCAAATAATCTCATATTTTTTGGCAATGGAAACGGATTTTCGCTTATTTAGTGTCGCCATGTTGACAAACTATCTGCCCCTAGCACTCATTTTAAACAAAAATCAAGACTTACTGAATGCTTGAGATACATACCATAATATATATTTGCACACATATGCACGCACGCATAAGAAAATATACGAATACACAGAAATTGTATACTGCACACATAATGACAGCCAGCTCCTCTCAGATTCCGTTTACTTTCGCAAACATAAGAGAATGAAAAAATTAAATGAAAATAGCAAGCATGTAACATAAGAACACGTTTTTTTTCATCGCTATAAACAGTTTTTCGACCTAAATCTGATAAATTTTCATCATTATAAAAGGTTTCATCGTTATATCCGGCATCGTTATAACCGATAGCAAATTACTTTGAGTTAAATGGAGTTTAAATATTGTGAAGTCGATTCCCATTGGGCACAGGATTTCAATTGGGAATGCACTAACACATATATTATGCTCTTACATCGTACTATTTTAATTATTTCATTTTCTCAATTCTTCAGTGAAACTAATGGAAAACGACATTCGAAAACTATGACTTCAAAAAGTTTCGCGTTCATTACGCTTTAGAATAGAAAACGTAAAATTTTCTTATGTCGTTTTCCATTGGTTTCACTCGGGTTTTCACTCATTCTGAATCCAATGGAACAACTAAACCACTTCTGCTCAGTTTTTAATTTTTTTCATTTCATTTCATTTTCAAGAAAAGAAATGTAGTGCCAGAGAAACGATTTCAGAAGAATTCGTTTTGATTCTGGACACTCCCGGACGTCCAATGGAAAATGACATTAGTGCCATTTTTTGTTAGAATCGAACGTAAAAAATGTAAATTTTAGAACAGAGCCAATCGCAGGTCACTTTTATTACACCATCGAAAATACCATAAATGTTTCTAAACTACACTCAACATTTTTTATACAAACTTCCACTAGCTTTTCCTCTCAGTGTATGAATACAAAACGTCATCAAAGTGGATTCTATCTTATACATTACACAGTACACTTCTACAATTCACTGACTACAGCTGTCAATGTCAAAAACTCGTATATTATACAGGTTATGTGACTACTATTCCCGAACTCTGAAGTAAAAAGTGTTTAATCAAAATTTCTATGAGAAAATTCTAATCTTGTTTTGAATCCCTTTTTAGGAACACTGCATAAATGAGTTTCCCAACGAAAGACGAACGTAAGAAATGTTGGATAGCTCGTGACGATTTCTGGGGTTGCCTGGACACACATGCCCCAAACTATCAGTACACAAGTGGTGAAGATGTCCCTGCAAAATGCGTTGAACTAAGGAAACTCTACGAACGAGCATGTCCAGGTCAATGGGTAAAACATTTCGATCGGAAGCGAACCTATGAGCAATTCAAAGAAAAAATTGTGCGAGGCTTTGACCCATTGGATCGGAATTCTAAAACCAATTGATGTTTTCAGCTGCAGAAATTAGGTTTAAGGATCCAAAATGCAAGGAACTTGTAAAATACTTTTAATATATATTATCTATAAAATTTGTTTTTTAATTTGTGAAGTGTAACAAGTTAGTGTGTCAAATCATTGGCGGTCAGCGATGTTTCATATGGCATATCCACCGATATTGAGACGATATGCTTTCCTGGGATAGTAACATTGCCCAGGACTCGAGCGTCCCTTCCTTCCTCTAAATATTCTGCACACATTGAAAGCACCAAATTAGCATCCTTGTCGGTACAGTTGAAGAAACCAATAAGAACACGCCCGTCGGTAATTACGACACGAAAAGTTTTCCCCAGCCATTTCCGAAGGTTTGATCTACCTTCTGTAAGTATTTCTGGTGGGCCAGTTTGAATTATTGGCTGAAAACAAAAAGTTTCTTTAATAGCTATTAAAATATGTATGCGTTGTAGTTGTTATACAGGTACTTCTCTCTGAAGGATTTCAACCCCATATTCGGACCCGGTACTACTCATTTTACTATTGAATATCAAAATCTATTTTCTGGCACGACTAAATTTCAAATTTTTACAACATTATTAAGTTAAGAATGGTGCAAAATCGTGCTCAATGTTGTTTATCAAATACTTTTTGCAATTTTATATTTGTGACGTTGTGTATTGTAAAATAAAAACTTCAGAAATTAGAATGACATTTGGGGACTTGTGGCATGTGACATGCAGATGGTGCCATTATCGTTAGCAGGCAACTGTCAGCCATCAGCTGACACCAATTATTCATCATTCAAATTTTATTTTACCTGTTCATCAGTTTTTATTGCCCAACATGGATCAACAAGTGTTTGTCGTTTTAACAAGTAAATACAATAAAATTCAGGTCATATTCTAAATTTATATTTACATACACTCTTTTATTTACGTAGTAAGTGACACATGCCACCAGCGTACTGCTACTGATAAGAGCGGTCCACGTTTAGTAGATCTGGTCAAGGACACCTTTGCGGATTGTCAAGTGCTTGTGGAAATTTTACCCGACGACCGCAGTGTGATCAGCAGTAAACTGAAAGGATATGCCCTGAAAGAGGTTCGGGCGATTTTTACAACCGGTGGCACGGGTCTTGCTCCCAGAGATGTTACTCCGGAGGCGACCAAAGATGTTATTACTAAGGACTGTCCACAGCTGGCACTTGCTATGGCATTGGAGAGCTTTAAGAAAACACAATTTGCTGCATTATCCCGTGCTGTGGCAGGCATTTATAAAAACACGCTGATAATAAATTTCCCTGGTAGTGAAAAGGCCGTAGTTGAATGTTATAACGCAATTCGTGGAGTGCTGCCTCATGCTTTGCAATTGATAACGGACGATCTAAAGTTAGTCAAACAAACTCATTCTGAACTTCAGAGTTCTCTTAAATTAGACATGGGACATATTTGTCCACACAAAACTGGAACTGGTGACCGAAATGATCGCAACTCACCGTTTCCAATGATACCAGTACACGAGGCGTTAAGGATAATATTTGAAACTGTGCTAGCTCAACGAACTATTCCAAATTTCTTATCACAGTATGTCGCTCCAATTAATATTCCTCCATTTAGAGCATCAATCAAAGACGGTTACGCAATGAAGTCAACTGGATTTTCAGGGACTAAAAAAGTCATTGGATACATTGCAGCTGGAGATCAGGTAATTTCAATTGAAAATTGTTTTACAGTGGTAATCTGGAATTTATTGAGGTAGGTAATTTACAATTAATTTGGTATAAACTTATTAATCAATTAAAGAGACAAGTAATAAATTTGAAAGGTGTTAATAGATAAGTGAGTAGGAGTATATTTATTTGTGTTTAGTTTCATAAGTGATTGAACAGGTATCTAATCGCTAAAAAAAAGTTAAATTAAATTAATTTGTAAGTAATTCACCGATTTTTCTATTTTTGTATTTGGCGTACGGTTTAAGATGCGGATGCATATGTGAACTTGCTAAGTTGTTGAGCGCTTAGAACATCATGTATCAGTATCAGTATAACACATCTCTTGTTTCAACCATAAGTTCATAATCCAATGGAGTAGAAACATTGAAAACAAGAAAAGGTTATTTTGTTTGAACTTTACTTGAGATTAATTTCTTTGAAGTAGTTCTGTGTATATGTTAAGGTTTCTCCACAGATGTCTTCATTTTATTGCCCTTTCTTCCTTTCTCATTCTAAAACTAGCATAATGTAGTTTGCAAACTTATGCTTATACTTAGCGTTATCAGAAAAATTATAGAAGTAAACTTTTACAACAATAGACACCCTTTATTCATTTGAAGATTCCAACCATCTAGTTGTGTCTATCACCGCCACTAAGTGCCTGGTAGATCAATAGACTTAACGCATTATTGATCAGGGTATCATCAATAAGTGGGCTTCTTAATATTTATGTAAAGTAAACTTATGATAGGTGACGTTCAGCCCCAATATAAAATTGATTAACCTAAGTATATTACTGTGTTAATAACTATCTTCTGTATGCTGCCACAGATCTCGTTTAAAATCATTTCTTGTCGAAATATTTTGCATGTATTCGAGAAAATTGCTCTTATGTAGATGAATTTAGACATATGTAATCAGTGGCTTTCGCATGCCAGAAGATTTCGCAGTAAGATCAAATATTTGCTTCATATTTGATCTAATTCACATTTTTTTTAATCTTATCTCTATTAAACAGATATCCGAATATGAGCTACAAGAAGATGAATGCTTTAAAATTAACACCGGTGCTCCACTTCCAAACCACGCGGATTGCGTTATTCAAGTAGAGGATACAAAACTCTTGCGTACCACTAAATATGGCTCTGAAGATTTGGTCGAAATACTGGTCGAACCAAAAGCCAATCTCGACATAAGGTTTGCTTTTATCTTCGGTCATTTTCTTAGAGTTAATGTTTACATCCTTAGACCAATTGGCTGTGATTTGAGAAAAACAACAAAGCTCTTTCCTAGCGCCGATCACTCAGAAGTTGTTGTGAAATCCATTTTGGCGTCTGTGGGCAAAACTATTCAATTCAAAAAGCCGAAAATAGCTGTGATTTCCACAGGCAGCGAATTGCTGGCACCAAATGATTTGGACTCCTCCGGGAAAATTTACGACTCCAATACAACAATGCTTGAGGAACTGTTGCTGTATTTTGGATTTGAGTGTATGATGAAACGTATTTTAAAAGATGAGTAAGTATCGATTTTTAGGGTTGCCGTATGTCTGTCTGTCCGGTTATGAAAGCCCTCCCACTCTCTCCCTTGTATATCTATTGAATAGGGAACCATCAGCAGATTTGGCAGATAATAATAATAATAGCTAACAAATTGTATTTTCCATTCAAAAATTAATTTAAATTATCAACGATTTCGGCCTTTGTCTCTATCTTATTTGTAGTGAATTGACTTTTTTTAATTCAAATGGGTTACGGGCAACAAACGTAACACAAGTTATGGATAAAAGTAATTAACTTTACCTTTTCTAGTTGCGAATCACTCCAAAATGCCGTTGAAGATATTTATCAATCAGTGGATTTCGTTATTTGTAGTGGAGGTGTTTCAATGGGCGATAAAGATTACATAAAGCCTGTCTTGGAGAATTTGGGGTTCAAGATCCACTTTGGTCGAGTCAATATGAAACCTGGGCATGATTATTTTGCATAGTAATACAAAAAAACAAACTCTATGTATATTGTTTTCATTTACACAGAAAACCAATGACATTTGCATCAAACAACAAAGGAAAGTACTTCTTTGGTTTGCCTGGAAATCCAGTATCAGCATTTGTAACATTTCATTTATTTGCATTACCGGCTATACGCTGGTCATCCGGCTGGGAGAGAGATAAATGCGAATTGGCAACAATTCAAGTTACAGTAAGTAATTTAATTCAACCCTATTACAGCTATTAATTTAGTTAAACATTACACATATATAATTTAGCTGCAAAACGAAACTATCAGCATTGACCCGAGACCAGAATATGTGCGTGCCTCTGTTACTAGTAAAAATGGTCGTCTTTATGCATCAATCAATGGCAATCAGGTGTGTATGGATATTCATTATATTTACTGGACCCAAGTGATTTCATACGTTTAACCTCCATTTACAGATAAGTAGTCGATTGCAAAGTATCGTTGGTGCTGACGTTCTGGTTCATTTGCCTGGTAAAACAGTAGACAAACAATTTGTATCTGCGGGCGAGCTTTTAAGGGCATCTGTGCTACGCTATGATTTTATATCAAAGTATGAATAAGATATATACCTACATACTCGCCCAACGAAGATAGAGGTAACTCATAGTTTTTCAGTGTTTGAGTTAAAAGCGTCAAAAATTATATTCTCAAGATAGCTTTTACCAGTTCGTGGAAAAACGCACACTACCCTTCGCTGTATGAGTTAATTTATTGAATTATTGTTGCATATCTTAGTTCTTATTTTTTTTTTTTATTTCATCAAATTTTATTTCCTGTTACCCAGGTTAAGGTTACTTCACAATACAGAAATGTTAAACCATTAAAATTGTTAAATCATTCCACATTATACCATGTTCTCGAAAAAGTTTTTTAAGCAAATAAGTAATAATAAAAATATAAAAGCATGTATGTGTGTTTAATTTTATGTTTGGCATGAATTTAGTTAGGACTAAAAAAATTCTATTCGGTCAAAGCTACAAATGGTAGAGCATCGCGGGATAAAACACTGAAGAACTGCTATATATGTTTATTCCAGATAACACTAAGGTAGGTACATATGCATGGATGTTCCCTGGCCGTAAAAAATGGAAACATGGCACAATGATTGCCGAAGTAGGAGGCAGAGTAATATACACGGATGGATTACACATAAACGGAGAATCGGAAGCTGGTGTACACTGTTTAGATCCTCTGATAAATATATCCATTCATTTAGAACCCTCGGTGACTGTTCTTGCAATATTCAGGGGCGTAGACGAACTCGTTAATGCCAACACAAGAGATACTTGCGTACACAGTCAAGCCACACTTAAAGCACTTGTTAACTCACAAACTCACGAACTCACAAGAGGAGTAAACTTCTCCTCACCCTCACAAACCAACCAACCATGCATGTTTAACTTAAATCTATCGAAATTCCAGGACACATACTGGAGAAATGTGGGGCGCTATCCTAATAAAGATTTAAGAGCTGATAAAATACCAGCTTTCAACAGGGAACCTGCCACTTATAACACCCAAACTCCTACCTACTGCGAATTCTTAGCGAAATCGGTCTGGATAGTTCACTTTCTCTACTCGATGGCTTATCAAGCCAATGGATTTTTAAGACTCTTGGCGTCACTTCCTTTGCCTTCTAAAGCAATTAAGTATGAGTCCCCCGAATAAAGATTCTACGATGCAAACATATTAATAAAATGTCGATGAACGTCGAAGATCTAAATCAGTGGTGGCCAATCTTTTCGGCAGGCGGGCCAAATTTCAGAAATAATATTTCATGCCGGGTCACCCACCCAATTGTTTTTTTTTTTTTTTTTTGTTAAATAAAGTATTTAGATAAGCAAGCGTGTTACAGCTTCAGGAACATCGTCGCTTCTCAGTGGGCCAGATCGTGGTCAAACGCCTGGTTTAATGTAGAAAAAAACACACGAAATAAGCGCTTTTTAGTCACATGAAACACATCAAATCACAAGTGAGACCATGAATTACTTATGTTTATTTGGGAAACTGTGAGCACCGTGGTGGCCCTACAGTTCGGGGTGAACCAATGAGCTCTTCCTAAAGCTGGACATTTGCACAGAAAATGAATAAGCGACTCTTACATTTTCATCGTTGGAACTTCAGCAGAAATTGTTTGAATAGTTCAAAACCAATGAATTTTTACAAGAGTGCAAGATATTTAAAATTTCTCTTTGCTTTACTTAATTTAAAAATATACATATGCTGCTAAAGACTCATGATTTATCTAATGTTCTTTTGGTGATGTTCATTTGACCCGCAACATTAAGGTAGATCGGGGAGAATAGTAACAGTAGGCGTGTTTTTTTTTTCAAACCTATATAGGCTAAACATACTTACTTACTTAGTTGGCGCTACAGCTCGAGGTGAACCTGGGCCTGCTTCTCGCAACCATTTGTGTGTGCGTGCTATATTTTTGCACGAATGGAAGGGACCTACAGTTTTTTGCCGACTCCGAACGGCGAGTTGAGAAGCTCAATCGTGACAAATGATACTCTTTGATGCTTGTCAGACATTCGAAAGAGGTGGGCACTGTGAAAAACTTTTAGGTGTTTGCGGCGGGATTCGAACCCAAGACCGCTGGCTCAGTAGTCCGACGCACTAACCACTTGCGCTACGGTGCCCAGGCTAAACATGTTTCTACAAAATGTATAATGTTTATTTTCTATAGTATATTCAGTGTTTATCAGTCTATCTTTTTGTGTACTGCTTTGACTCCAGCCATTTGTGATAAAGTAGAGAAGACGTATTTTATGTATAAAAGGCGCATGGGGACAGTTGTAACATTTCCGTTTGGGGACAATTGTAACACATTACAACTGTAACATCTATACCGATACTCCTGAGAAAGAGGCTATACGAATTAAATTTAAAGAGTTCACATCAACAGGCTACTAAACAAAATATTTTATATATCTGGCACAATTGTGAGTTGATTAAGGCACTCTTTTTGGAGACCTACCTACCTTTCTTTGCATTTATGGTAGGTTTTTTTACGGAATTAAATCATTTGTTTATTTATGCATTCATTGTTGTCATAAATCAATGTGAATAGTTACAAAAAACAATTAAAAGTTCAAGTAAAACATATAGTGTCTTCATTCTTACCTATGTTACAACTATACCCAGGCACTCCTTGTGGATTAAAATTGAGTTATAATACTGGGAAGAAAACAAGCAATCCTTTGGTGTAAATTACTCTTTGATAAATATTATATCATAGAGACTAGACTATATGAGCTGAAAGTCAAAGTGTTACTATTGTCCCCGATCTACCCTACTAATGCAACAACCCCCGGGGCTGGTGTTAGCCACCAACCACCATTGATCTAAATTGATGAAATAATACTAGGACTTGCTTTTTAAGTCAAAAAAATAATAAATAATAAAAAAAAAATTAAAGAATAACAATTCCACATGATATTAGTTATTTTTATTTATCTTTAAATAAAAGATTTAAATACAATTGAAAAAAATTATAAACATTACTTTTCAGAATACATAATACAATACAATATATTTACAAATAATTTTTGGTGATAATATATACAATTTAAACAAACAATATTTAGAGATTTAAATAAAAAAAAATATATGTATAATCGAAAACCAATTCGATCGGGGTAAATAGATCAATGTTGTTGCAATCGAAAAACATGATTGCCACCAAATGATGCGAAATGCCAACCGAATTGAATGTTTCCCTCAACAAGAAAAAAGTCTAAATTAGGTTAGACCTTCTGTACGGCACCCATGTCCATTCTTAGACGAAATGATGACCTGCATGGCAACGTTATGTTATACTTGTTTTGTGGCACCGCTAATTGATATCTCTCCTGTGGTCTGATGTCCCAGAGAGCATGTTCGATGGCTGTTAAGGCACTGGATGTAAGCACTTCAGCTGAATACTGAGTAGGAGCACCCTCGTAGTCCGATATGACTTGACATAGAAAGCAAATTTATTAAAGTTTCAATCAATTTATCAACTATCAATACTTACCATGTGGTATTGGTGCACGGAATAGAGATTCAGCTGGAATTCCATTCGTGTCTAGAGCAACCACACTGATGCCATACGGTTGTAACTCCTTGCGTAGCTCTTCGGCGCATTTTTCCACAGCAACACGGGATGCATTGAATGCGACGAGTTCTTCTCCGCCGTTTCCAGCACCCAGGTAGATGAGACGACCTCGAGTGGGTCGCAGAAAGCCAACAAAAGCTTTGGCAACTCTGAGTGACCCAAGAATATTAGTCTTTAGCATTGTTTCCCATTGCTGAACGTCCTGGCTTTCGATTCTTCCACGGAAAATACATCCGCTTGTGTTAATGACAGCACTGATGCCACGCTCGCCAGCGTTTAAATGGGAGCCCATTGCTTCAGTGGCCTCGCGGAGGATATCTTCGCGCGTTACATCCAATTGCATTGGAATAATTGATCCTTGAGTACATTCTAAGTTGCCCTCTTTCATTTTGATCCATTTTTTTAAAAGCTTAGCCGGTATCGAATCAACCGAGTCTTTCATTCCGGCGAATACCCGGCAGCCTCTGTTGGCCAAATGAGTGCATAGCTGGAGACCCAAAGCACTGTCAGCGCTGGTTACCAACACAGTTCCATTCTGTTGTTCGGACAAATTGACTTGAGTGCTGCGGATCTTGCAAAGCAAATATAAAAGCAAAGCTCCTGCTATTGAGAACAACGCTAAGAGTTGAATAGTTAAAACTAAAGCTGTCATCAGTTCCATTATGGCATGTCTAGAAAAACAAATTAAACAAAAATATTTTAAATTAAAACATTAATTATTTTTTGTTGTTGGTGTATAAGATTATGATTCGACCAGTGATCTGCTTAAGGGACACTTTGAAAGACACTGATGCAAATTCATAGTCAGTGCCTATAGCCGACTGTAGTTACAGCCGGCACTAAATGAAAAAGCCGGCTATAACGTTTCGTTATTCATAAGCACATTTTTGCCTATGTATTAGTTAGTATCGACTTTGGTATGTTTTTGTAAAGTGATTTGAACGAACAAACCCAAACGTCAAAATATTATATGACAAATTTAGAGCCGTGACGTTTGGGTCATTTTAAATTTCGAGCCGGCTATATATTTAAAGTCGACTATAAGGTGACTATGAATATCAAAAAGTATATTTTAGGTTATGTAGGTGAATAAATTCTTTTATTGTCGGCTTTATCTGACTATGAATTTGCGCCAGTGTTATTAAAAAACTGCATTCGACCATTAATGTATTATTGTATTGTATGTATATATGTATTGGATTAACCTTCAATCGCACCTTATCTTGGGATGACCACATTACCACCTGCGTTGGGAAGGTGTATGGTGTGCTACGAGTTCTCTGGACAACACAACATTACCTACCCGTCAAGACGAAGATGCTTCTCGCCAAAACTCTGCTGCTACCAATCCTACTGTTTTGCTGTGAAGTTTTTTCGAATGTAGACTGCAGATCTAGGCTAAAGTTGAACCTGGTCTTTAATAGTATTGCCCGTTATATCTACAACATTCGTAGGCGCGAGCATATCTCCGCCTATTCTAAAACGATCTTCGGCTGTACTTTCGACAACGTGCTCAGATACCATTGCCTTGTTTCGCTTCACGAGATTCAGCGTACCCAGCAACCTTCCTACCTCTTTAATAAGCTTGTCTTCCCTTCTTCCCAACGAACTTGCACACTCATAATGCCAAGATTCACGTGTTTGACATCCGAAAGACAATTTTTCGTTTATGCCGCTCTCCTCTGGAACTCCCTCCCCATCACATTAAGAAGAACCAGAAACGCAAATCAATTTAAACATCTACTTATGCAATATCTGGCCAATGCTCATAATTAGTTTACCCTCAATATTTTGTTTTTAGCTTTATATTATTTTTTCTCATTAATTTCATTACATTAAATACTTAATTTTTTTTCTCCAATTAATTTTCATTTAAAACCTCTATTGAATTTTTAAGTTTCTTCAACCACATTAACCTTACACTAGTTTATAAGATATTTTATCTTAATGTGTAAGCATATTAAAATCTTAATAAAATACAAAATAAAAAATAATGTCTATCTATCTCGTAGACCAGGAATAATGAACTGGAAAACCCTCGACAAACACGCTAGTAGGAGCTTAAACAAAATCCTAAATAATCTACTGACCCAATGCTTAAGGATCTTAAAGTAGATATGAAGTCTTGTATAACTGTGCTATGTTGATCGTATCATTATTGTAAGAGATTTTTTGTTAACAAATGGTTGGTTTGGCCAATAACTGTTCGTGGCCATTGCTCTGATAGTGCTAATAATCGGATTGGTTAATATTATTATTGAATAGTGAGATGCACCGCGACCTTAAGATCTATTGTTCCCCCGTACAAGTCCTAGACGAAGGAACGTCCCTGTCGTCATTATTCTTATTGGAATCGATTAGAGAGCTTCGCTTACACCTAGCCCAGGTGGGAATTCCATAGGTCACAGCACCTCACCCAGACCAATTTCCCCGAGAAACTGCACTAGGACATTAGGTGCTATGAGTGGTAGATCTGTCGGGCAGGTATGCGCATAGCACAGTGCCGAGGCATGGCAGTCCTTCTAGCTTTTGCAGCCTTAAGATGTTGGATTTCTCTTTAGTTGTATTCCACCATACTACTGACGAGAATGTGATGAAAGGGTATATAATCATTGCCTTGTCAAAAACTACGAACCGTTCTTCCCGACCAGAGACGAATAGAATAATAACGCAAAGTGGACAAAGAGCCATGCCCAACAGTGGTACACAGATGGGTCGAAAACAGAGAATGGCGGCGGAACGAGAAAAGTGGGGACAAGGTCACACAAACATATCCCTCCACAAAGATGCTACAATTTTGCAACCGGAACTGTTTGCTATCAATACAGCCGCACTCCTACTGGAGAGAAACTTAAAAAAAAAAACAAAGCTAGACATAATGTCTGACAGCCAAGCTATCACTAAGAATCCACAACTACAAATCAAAAGCCTCATTCGAATGCCACTCAAACCTAAACCTGCTGGCAATGAAAAACATAGTTAAACTCATATGGGTGCCAGGGCATGATTGAAATGAGGACAACGGAAAGGCTGTGATATCTTGCCCAAAAAATGATCCAACAATCCATTTATTGGAGCAGGCCCTCAATATGGATGCAAAAGAGACAACAAATTAGCTAAAAAAGTTACTGGAACAACTAAAAGGGCCTCAGCCACTCAACAAAATTGCTTAATCACAACAACAAAAGAACAAATGAAAACCTAAAACTAAACAGAGGAAATTTAAAAAATCTTTGCGCCGCAGGTCTGACGGGACATTCAATCTGGGGTGGAATCGGCTAACGCGATAGTTGATAGTTGATAATCAAAATCGACACTTTTGCTCTGTGTAAGGTGATTATCAAATCGACAATCGATTTTTTTGCGTTGATTTTAGGTGACAGCTATTTAGGTGTCGTTTTCAGAAACGACAATCAAAAAAGCTACAGTTAGCCGATTCCACCCCTGCAACAGCCACCTCTACAGAATAATCAGCAACAAAGACACCTGCAAATTCTGTAAACAAACAAAAGAAACTATGGATCTCAATGTGGACTTCTTTAACAAACAGAAGAGCCAAAGCATACATATTAATGGAAGAAAACTACAAAAGTTTTCCAGTCTAAGAGATTATCGAATTTCTAAAGATTTTGTATGATTCCTGAACAAAAAAGGGGGCACAATAGATCAACTCTGGTCACAGTGCTAGCGGACATCTCTATTCCCCAGGTCCTATCGTACATACGATACGACGACAGGCCCACATGTCTTTTGTTGCTTTGGTAATTTTGGTTTTAGCGTGTGAGTTCCGATTTAGTTTTTTTATTCAAAACCATTTTGTTGTTAAGAGAAATCTGGTTAGGTAAATGTCAAGAACAGTATAAAAACCTTTGTCCCATTTAGAATAAGTTTACTATAACGGTTAAAAAACAGTCCGATCTATCTATCGTTGAAAGAGACCTGTATTTACATAGGTACTTAAAATATATCATCCGAACCCACGAATACATTTATTGTATTCAATTCCACATAAAACTTGAGTTCAATAAACACACCCGCTTGGTCGTGCTACCGAACGGATGTCGATGAGCATTTACCTCTCGCATTTCCTGTTAGAAGAAATCCAACTGGAAGAAAGGTTCAGTTATTAACACAAATGGAAATCACCTCTTTATACGTATAATAAATAATTTATATTCAATCCGATAGATAGCCAAACGTTCGTGCCTTTAACGTCACCTTGAATTTCACTTTTATGCCGGAGCAGCCAGCAGTGAGCAGCTGAGCTCGTGCCCGCCCAAAATAACAAATTGCTGTAGCTATTCATTAATTTTTCTTTTCCTTTCTTTTGCACACAATTAACATTGAAAATAGCAAAGACCTTCCATCTGACGTTTGGCCGTATCTGATTTTCCCATGCCGCGCAGGTGCATTGTTCGATCGAATCTTTTGTTTGAGCAGCAGCAACGCAGGGTAATACACTTGGAAGCGGCTCTTTAGCATGCTCTTTTGCATAATGAATATTTCGACGTTGGTTAGAGATTGTGTGTAGCTTAACTTAGAGTTGACGCCCTTTTAAAAGATGCAGATACATACGAGTATTTACATACATGTTTGATGAACAGGTACATCTTGTAGATTGGCATTGAATTTTAAATATACATAGATTATTTGATTATTTGGACAAATTGATCCTCAACGTCGAACTCCACCTTACTTAGTTCAGATTTGGCCACAGACTATAGCAAGTACCTCCACCAATTCGAACATGAAAGCTCCCATCCCTGTCCAGAGAAATGAAGAATTTAAAGCCCAAACCCAGAGTTCCTTTAGACCAAATTTAGGGGTCAGGAGACAAGTGGATAGAAATGTACACATTTGAAGAAAACGCGTAACACGAGGTATATAGTTGTGGAAAACAAAAGGCAAGCAGAAGCAGCAAATACGGAAAATATAGAAGGTATAACCTGCTTATCATCATCGCGCGCCTTTTTGCACAGCTATAGTGAATTAAATCCATGAATTTCAACGTCTCGGACAGGTTAGTGATGTGAAGACTCCAACTCCTCGTATTCGTCCGGCAAGGTCAGCTGAAAATATCGCCGCCCTAGCTGAGAGTGTGACTGAGAGCCCAGGTGTGTCCATTACGAGATGATTACAGAAATTGAGCCTATCCGCAACCACTTTCCGCAGCATTTTGCATAAAGATCATGTCTTGCATGCTTAAGATCCACTTAGCACAAGAATTGAAGCCAGCAAACCACGCACAAGGCCGCACTTTCTCTATTGAATTAAAATGAACCTCTTGTTGGATGAACCTACATATACTACAAGCTCAAACAATAAAGCTTATTGTGATTTCAATTTTGGTGTACGGGGTTTATTTTGATATGTTTGCAGTTTCAGACCAAACAAAGAAGATTTATATATTTAAAATACATAGAAAAAAACACATTCTTGCAACTGCACAAACTTAAATCAACACCCTCCGCACTATTATACATCCTTCTTTATCTCCCACCCCTTAATATAACCGGTAAGCAAATGGCAGCCAGCACTGCCATAAGACTCAAAACTATCTCAGAGTGGACAAGTAACTACACTGGTCATTCCTCAATACTGGATCACTTAACTTTCCCCGAAAACATAGACTATAGCCCAATTTTGATATAAAGTTTAGGGTCACTATTCCCGATAGATCCTTCTGGGATGACTTAGGAGCTCACTTACTTAAGGTGGCGCTACAGCTCGGGGTGAACCAGGGCCAGCTTCTCGCAACCATTTGTGTGTGCGTGTTATATTTTTGCACGAATAGAAAGGACCTATAGTTTTTTGTCGACTCCGAACGACGAGTTGAGAAGCTCATTGACAAATGATACTCTTTGATTACTTGTCAGACATTCGAAAGAGGTGGCACCGTGAATAATAATAGTCCAACCCACTGACCATTACACCACGGTGCCGAGCTATGATAGACAAGCTGATACACTTCTACCCTGATGGCTCTTAAACCAATGATTGTATAGAAGGAGGTGTTTTCTCGGACAGATTAAGTCTCAATTTCTCCTTCCGCCTCCTGATCACTGCAGCGTTTACTAAGCAGAGATTATGACGATTTCAGAAGCAATGTCCTGGATCAAGATGAATGTTATATCTTCTATTGATATTAGAATATTCTCGAATACTCGGGCGTCCTTGAAATCCCTGCATTCAGTGTCATCTACTTCTAAGACTACCTCCAAACTCTGTCGTTCATCTCTTGTAGAGATGGCTGAGCAGTTTAAATGAACCTATATTGGGTGCCGGGGCACAGAGACATTCCAAAGAATTGCAAAGCTGACAAAGTCACTAAAATAAGAACAACAATACCTATTCTATCGGAAAAGAAGAATATACCTAGGTATGCCCCTTGCTACTTACGTATAAGCCATAGCTCAAACTTGACACAGTGAAAAAAACCAATGTTAGATGAGAATGTCGTTCCACTTGCCTTGCCACCAAGCAGACCTGGCCAAGACTGGATCTAAAGCGTTCTGACTACCTTCTGTCCCTAAAAAGACTTCAAATTATTGGTGTCATAAAAGGACACTGCCTTATGGGCAAACATGCAACTAGGCTTGGCGTCCTTTCGAACGACTTTTGTAGAAGTTGCAGAGATGAGGAAAAGAAAGAAAATCCAATACTCTGTTCATGTCCAGCTCTTTCCCGTAACAGAAAACTATACCTAGGAGAATACTTCTTCGACGACCTCAGTGCTCAGTGACCTAGTACAAAAAGACATGGGAAGCCTTTTTCGCTTCATACAAAGCACTAAAATACTTGGTATCACAATGTGCTGGTACTCGTTACCGGCAGCCACTGCTGCCTAACCGAACCTTACTATTAAATTAACGGAATCTTGTTGATTTTTTGATTTCGGGCAACCCGTTCACGAACAGGATTACTTGCTTACCGCACCACCACTTTTGAAAAACACACTCTACAAAAATGGATGTATCTTTTCCAATTTTCAATATTTTCCAATGTAAGTTACAGTTGAATAATAAAATGATCTTTCGAACAGAAAAAAGTATTTTGGAAAATATCAATATAGAGAAGAGAAAACAATTCTCGAAAATTGTGGAAATAGTGGCCTTGTGATTGCCCCTTAAAAATGGGTTAAAATGAATTTCAGAACCGATTATCATTTTCGAAATTCCAATTTACAATACGTATATATAGTCATTTCGATCGAATTGCAGAACACCCAATTTAACTCTCATCTCATCTTGCAAGTTAACAAAAAGTGGAATGCAAAACTATTATTCGCATAAATGAGCAAGCCAAAGATACGATTAGATTTATTAATTTAATTAGAGCACTCTGTTCATAAACATTTTCATGATACAAATGCACAAATGTGTCTTATAGCAGCAATAGTTCTTCGGCAATACTAAACGTTTGCGCTGCGCTGGTAAAATAATTTAAAACTTTAATTGAGCTCTGCTTAGTCAAATTGTTTACTTATTTTCTCTTCTGTTATTGTTTATAACTTTTCAATTGGAAATACATACAATCTAAATGATTTCGAAATATTTTGCAGACTTTCGATTTTCCAGCGACTGGCCACCACCTTCTACATACAAACATGTATACATTACATACATACGTGACGTGAACATCAAAAACGACAGAGCTAATCAAAACCGCCATACCTACCTATAGTGGGTACTGTACATATATTATTTCGAATATCAAAATGTTGCATTATTAATAACACGCCAGCTATTTGACTTTGGTAAGACTAATTAAGGCAACGAAAAGTAATAATTATTGAGCCTTAGTATTGCAATCACGTGTGATGAGGCCATAACGTTCGACTTGGCTTGGTGGTCACTATCTCTATTGCACCGTGATTCAGCTTGCGCGTTTTTTACCTTGTGCTTACTTTTTTGTGGCGTCAAGTGAATGGTCTAGGTTGTATTGATACTACACGTCTTGGAGGAATTAAATTCATTCTACGAATATGTGGAGCACTAACCAGCTAGCCACTTAAATGCGCGGTGGAACACTTTCGGTTTTGTATCTGTTTTTAATTAGTTCCAAAAGGAGTTTTTCTAGTCATAGCAGCAAAGTATCAAAACAAAAAACATTTAATGGATCAATATCGATTTTATTTTGTTCTTATATACATACCTACTTATACTTATAGTGAACCAACAAAAAGTTGGACAGGAAAAGGATACAATCAGAAAATTGAATAAAATCGCAACCCGTAAAGCTATTAAATTCAATGAAATGAAACAATGAAACAATGAAACATAATTTTTTAAGCTCATGTTTAAAACACACAAAAAGGAAAAAACAGTAGTTTTCAAAGCCAAAAAAGCTTGGACACTTAGAGAATTCGTTATAAGAACCGAAACATTGGCTTCTAAAAGACCTTGTAGCGTTCTATTCATAGACGCATAACTAAATTTTTGTTCATGTAACCAAATCTCCAATAAAAACTTATCCGAACTCCTAACAAACATTACAGAAAACAATATAAATGATGTATATAGACTCATACGAGCCATCGAACTAGAAAATCTTATTTAAACATATTTTACAATCTAGCCGAAAGCCCTGGCAGCTAGCGCTAATTAAAATTTAAGTGCTAATAGTGTAATTTACTTACGTATTAATAAATTTATAATAATAATAATAATAAATTTTTGTTACATTGGGCGGTTAATTTGCCCATATATCCTGACGGCCGCTTTTCAAGACATTTTTACTGCATGCTGGCATTTCGCTAAATTTTTTCTCCGTGTGCGCTCTCATGTGCTCTATAAAGTTTAAATCCGGGCCTTGTGGGGAAGAACATTTCCACGTTTGAGAGCAACCATTCCCGTACAATATTGGACGCGTGCTTTGGGTCATTATCATAAACAAAGCAATAACTATCGCTTATGCCTAGCTTAGTAGCCGTTGCTAGCAAATTGTTTTTGGAGATTTTAAGGTAGTCTATTTTTTTTTCAAATTACATTCAACTAACACCATGTTACATACTCAACTCGAGCCCATTGCACCCCATACCATCGCACTGCCTCCACCGTGCTTAACAGTGGCATTTACGTGCGCCTTCCAAACAAATCGGCATCCATCATACCCAAATATGTTAAATTTCGACCTGTCGCTGACATTTACCGTGTTCCAGAACTCTAAAGGTTGACTGACATACATTAGGGCATATTCCAGGTGTTTCTTAATGTTTCTTGCAGACATAAAAGGACTTGTTTCGGAGGTGTAGGCACTCCAACCCATTGAATGTAATAAATTTCTAACAGTCTATGGGTGCACGGTGCAACTCTACAATAGTAGGTCTCTAGCAATGTCTACCGCAGATATTTTGGGATCGTTAACGAATAATCGAACAATTTTTCATTCTGTTTGAGGAGTCGAAATTTGATTTTGTCGTCCACGACCACCTAGTGTTTGCAAGAAACCATTTTTTTCCAGCAATTGAATGATATAATGCACTGTGGATCTAGATTTTTCCACAATTTTGGAAATTTCTCTCACACTTGTTGTTTTGTCCACAACTTTATTTGCAGTTCCTTCGTCGTCTTATCGTCTTATCACTACAAAAAGAAAGATTAAACAGTGACTCTTAAAAGAACGTACAAAAACAGGACAAAACTGTCCCAGCGTTTTTTTTTGGTTCTACAAAATTACATTTTCGGTTAATTATTTGTTAATAAATAACATTGAATAATTTAGAAAAAGGATATAAAATTGTTTAGATAATATGAAGAATTAAGCTTCGTTTGCAGTTTATTTGACTTCAATATTCCTACAAACTGCAAGAATATTCAAGCTACAATTGCAGTGTACCTGCTGTCCAACTTTCTTTTTGGTTCACTGTATATTTACATCTCATATGCAGAGGAAGACCTCGTCTAAGGTGGCGCCCACAAGTGGAAAAGGACTGGAGGCAGTTAGCTTGGGACTGGGCTAACTGGACGGGGTTGTTGGTTGAGGCCTTGGTAAGTAAGTAAGTAGAATAGGCTTTCTATATTCAAAATATTTTTGGCGGTTCAGATCTCTGATTTCCTACAATGATGGTATCGAAGGCGGACATTCGTTGCACAACTCTCCTGTTCGAGATATCGAAATTCTTTTTGACTAAACACGAACATCGTACATATTTGAAATTTATTAACTTTGTTAGTAGTAGAACCTCAATTATTCGTGTTCCGATAATCCGTGTGTAGCAGGCATTTCGCTAAACCATGTAAAATCCTCTGATTGTAACGTTATTATCCGGCCCGAGTATGTATTTTGTAAAAGTCAGGGTATCCCCATTTGTAACAAACAGTATTTCCCAGTAACAAATGTTACTTTAGAAGATTTGAAGCAATGGTTCAGAATGAACCAGATTATTATCAGACTCTAGATGACACAACAATAGCCACACAGTCTGCAAAAGTTGATGAGGCATCAAAGGAAGATGCGGACATTAAAGATCCATTAGAAGGTGACAGGGTATCTGCTGAACGTGCACAAAAAGCTGCAAATGACTTACTAAATTACATTTATTATACCTTACATTGACGTTCTTAACTTACGAAAATTCGTACATATTTACATACAGTGTTGGCTAAAACTAAAGCACGATATATTATGTATGTACTCGTATATTTGTTCAAAAATGCATAAAGCTAAAAAACAAACGCATGTCAGAGATTTCTTTAAATAATTTTGCAAATATGTATTACTGTATTTTTTGGAGTTCGAAAGCTTTTTCGGCATTTTCAATAGCCGACTCTGGCAATATATTATTAGTATGAAAGTCTCAGCGGTATTTGAAAATTGCGAAATTAGTACATTATTGTACACTGCCGTCCATAAGTTTCCGAACAGTACATTCTGTCAGAGAAATGTATTAATTCATTAATAATCAAAATGTATTGTAAGTAGCTTCATCAATATTATGTTTATCTAGCCAAATGACCCAATTAAGTGAACATAATAAATAAAAAGACTGGGTAGTAAAATAGAGTCGTACTTGCAATACTTTGGTAGTCAATCTAGGCATTCTATCGATCAACTTTTTGATAGTTTCCATTGTTTTTGATCCACACAGCTAGGGAGCATCTTTTATTCAGCAAACCAGCCGAATGAAAACTCTTCTTTTTTGTACAAAAATTTCAAATTTTGACTCGTCCTTCCATAAGACTTTCGACCAGTCAGTTGATATCCAATCCTGATGCTCTTTTCCGCAGTGTGAGCTAAATGCCTTTTTATCATTGTAATAACTGATATCTGCTTTTAGTGTGAACGGTTGAACTCTGCACAGATTTCTCGAGCTGTGAGCCGCTTATCCCTCTTGTTTATTTATTTTATTGCCTGGTCCTTCTTTTTTTGCCTAATTTGGGCCTTTTGTTTCTCTTCATTCGTCTTAAGAGTCGATGATTCTTTAAAGCAATAACACACGCTGTATGCCCTTCTTCATGGAAGAGGTTGTTATGCCGCAACGTTCAACTTAAATGTGTTCCTTGTTTCTTCCATTTGGGTGTTTTTCGTGCTCTTTATCGGTTAACTTTAAACATTGAAGTTTCAGGACTAACTGGCGGTGGAAGAATACGTACCTACACTTTACTTTAATATAGTAGTTCGAAAAAGGCTTAGTTCTTCCAAAGACATTGCAGTTCTAAAAGTCTAATTATATTCGGTTTATGGTGGGTTTTATGGTAAGTTAATGACGTTTGCAGTTTTGTTTTATTACTCTCTGCGACGGTTTATGTCTTAATTCCGATACTTTTTCTTAAAACTCTTTAATTACTCTGAGATGTGTTAAAAAGTAATATCGACCCTAACCCGATGTGAAAGAAGTTTGTTCATTTAAGTCCTACCAGATCAATGGGAAAAAAATGGTTTGTCCGGAAACTTATGGACGTCAGTGTACATACATATGGTGCGAGAATGTACTTTTCGGTTATTCATTTAGTAATATGTTGCATCTTTTTTTCGACTTAACTTGAATTTTTAAACTTATGCATGTGCAGTAAATACCATACATGCATATGAACAAGTACGCGTGACATACCCGTCTAGTTTAGTTGGTTGTACAATAATTCCGAACAAAGTGTAAAAGGCAATTTTTTTATTTGTTTCCTTAGTTTTACTTACTTGGTTGCAGGTAGGTACTTTGTATTAGTCTACTTTATTGCTTCGTTAACGGTTCGTTATTTTTTACTCGAATATTCATGCATATTTGTTGTGATTTATGGTCACACATAACAGGCACAAATTATGCGTTAAGTGAATGAACGCACTGAGTAACAGGTGATATGTACATATATGTACTCTACCGGAAACGGTAACAAGTGCAATAAAAGTTTATGCAACAGAGTTGTTTTTACCTTACTTATTTGTTAGTGTAAATATAAAATAAGTTTCAAGGTAACCATTATCTTGTAATTCAGGAAATCCGCTTGAAAATGAATTTCATAATTTTCACAAATTAACCTAATTTGATTAGTCAATCTTTTAAAAATCATTTGTTGTTCTGTTACCCTAAAACGAAGAAACAGCAGAGCATATGTTCTGCTACTGTAACTGTTTAACAAGAACATGTCAACGTTTCCTTGGTAGAATTACCTTGAGGTAGATGACGGTTCTCCTAAAGATTTAGCTGAAATAACTAATGCGGTTTCATGAACGAACTTTAACAACGAGGACATCACAATAGACCCAACTTGGCTGCTGTGATAACAGTACTAAGTCCACCTCTTTAATCAATCTAATCTAATATATACTACTCACATATGTACATATGTATGTATGTATGTATATTTACAGGATGTCTTAGATAGAGAGATCAGTCAGGCAGCAATCGATTCCTAGTGATGACAAAAGCCGGAAGAAAATTGCAGGGTCTACGTCTAATCGCAATTTGCTGGTCGACTAGGGTCTAATGAATGGAGTGTGCGAAACATTCCATTTCTCGGAAAGCTGGAAGCGGAAGGCCCAGAAAGACATCTCCTGGAGATCAGCGTCTGATCCAGCGAATTTGTTTAAAAAACCGGTTTGCACATCCTGGGAATATTAACTGGTCATTCCAGAAGTAAAATGGGAAACAATAAATGATCGGATAGTATCGAGGTTTCTTAATGGAATGGGAGTTACTGTAAGGCGTCCTGCAGAAAAAACATTAACAGCGCGAATGAAAAAACTATGGCTTGAATGGCAAAAACTTATACAAATTGGACTCAGGCCGAAAGGGCAAGAGTGATATTTTCGAATGAGACCAAATTCAATTTATTTGGCCCGGGCTGGAACGCGGTGGTTCACCGAAGAAAAGGTGAACGGTATTCATTCCGTTAAGCATTCCCCTTGTATTATGGTATGGGGCAATAACCAGATTTGGTGTTGGGTAAATTGTAATCCTTAGAGGCTCAGTAAATACCCAGAATAACAAAAAATTATAGAAAAGGATGTTGTCCCTACTTTATAGCAAATTTACCGCAGTGTTCGTAGTGTTATTTTTCAGGACGATTCAGGTCTTGCATATAGAGCAAAATCGCTAAGCTTTTCTGCTGCGTATGATCCTAAACTAACATTTTTATAAACTTTTTTTAGTTTACTCTAATTTTGGGTAGAAAACTAGAAGGATTCTTTGGGGATTCTTTCTCTTACATGGCTTTGTAGTAGCCGGGACCTTAACCCTAGAGAAAACTGTTGGTATTACATGGGCAAAACAATTAGAGAGACAAGCCCAACATCTGTTAGTCAACTGGAAAGTATAATGAAAGACATCTCGTATAAAGATTTAACAATCTCCTATATAAAAAAATTGTTTGATTCGATGCCAAACAGGATTGATGACGCCATTAAGAAAAAAAGCGGAATAACCAAATATTGGGTTGATTGTACATTAAATGAATTCTTATTTTATGTTGTTTTATTATTTTAAGGTTGTATTCAATATTTACCTAGGTTGTTTTTTAACAGTTTCACCTATACGTAATGCAATTTTGATAAAACTGTTTGCCTAAATAAAACGTAATATTCCCTTTTTTCATACAAATGCAAATATACATATTTGAATTTCGACTAATGTATATATTATTACTCTAAACTAACAAGTTGTTCCATATTAAAGCAAAAAATAAAAATTAATTTTATAGCATAAGAATAAATTAAATTTTTTCATGAAAATTAAAGAAAAGTAATGGTGCGAGGGTTTTTTTTGTCCACGGGTGTATACTCCACTCCCACTCGGTAGTGTCTGGCAATCCGGACGCGTTAGTCGTAATTAAAATTGGAAAAGGGCGAAACGATCAACACAGATTATTTTCGAAACTATCATTTTATACGCAGTACATTTTTTAGTATTACCTTGTTCAGATTAAAGTTAAGTGAATATTGAAATTATAGAGTTTAGTCATGTGGTAATTTTTCTATGATGAGGAGCATGCAGTAACTCTAATCTACGCAAGAAACCCTCAAGAAAGTTAAACCCTTAAGAGAATGAGGTGCAATAAATACAAATGATGTTATTATTTACCAGTCTTTGGGAAAGGGTTGCATTTGCAAGAGTTTTATCCGATGCAAATATGATCATCGAATCATGATGAGTACGGAAAAGACTGTTAAAAAAATGTAAATCCTTTTCACCACCTTTTAACAAAACCTAACATTGAATTTGATTTAAACAGTGGGTTTAGGACAAAACCATTTTTACTGCACCAGGTATGGAAGCTAGCAATATCAGTTTACAGTCGTTTATGGTTGTAACGGTCTTAACCTTCATCTCATCCTTGTGTAGAAAACTACACAAAAACAACCTTTTTCCTTACTTTTTTCAAAAACGCTAATTGATAACTTCTGAAATTTTCTGACTTTGTTAACGACCTTATATTACAATAAAAAAAACCTTTTTCCCCATGGAAAAAAGTTCATGGCGGTTGTTATTGCTAAAATTACGTTGTCTACCTTCTTGTGTAGATTTCTACACATATGGAAACTTAGTGAATTTCATATAAAATTTCATTTGCATTGAATCTTTTTGCAAGTGAACAATGTTCGAATATTATATTGTGAATTCAATAGTAATTAAAAAGAACCATGTCGGGACAAAGATAGTTGAAAATGGAAGCATGTTTGAATGAAAGTCATGGTGATGATAGTGATATTTCTGAAGACAGAGATGACGAATTTGTGCCAGAAGAAAATGTTTATGATAACGATAACTTACTATGCATATTCAGATAATAGAGATTTTGATGTTACAAAAGTAGCGAGTGAATCAAATGAAAAATACATCAGTTGTTGAAGGTGAAAATATGGATACATTGCTTGTTTCGAAAGATGCGATTGTGTGGTTACCATAACCAGTTGGGCATCAAACTAGAAGATTCGGAATGAAAATATGATTTCTCTCATCTTCATTAAATCCATCAAAACGATCATGACGCGTTCTACTACAAATAAAAGGCAGTACAAGATGTCACGTTTACACGTTCCACCAAAAATAATATATTATATGAGCCAATTTGTTGTTTTTGCACAAAAGCTGATTGTAAAAACCAACATAATCGAAATGTTTGTATAAAATGCATTCAAGAAAACTAATTTGAATTTATTTTCACTTGTTTCTTTAGAATAAAATTATAAAGACAATTTGTTTGGTTGATTTTAATAAAAAAAAAAAAATCAAATTCATGGAAAACACAACTAAATCCCATATGTGTAGAAAACTACACACAAGCGTAGACAATGTAATTTTTTTTGAGGATGAGATGAAGGTTAAGCGATTTTACCATAGGAGTTGATTTTTCGACTGACATCACTCACGTACATATGTATGTACATACATACGCGTACATAACATACAATACAAACTCGTGTGTAGACAGTTTAAACTTAGGCAGTAAATAATAAATAAATACTGCATACTGGTTAATAACTATGTACTTTACGCTGTCATTACTCGTAACTCGTAACATAAAAAGAACAGCCTTGTTGATAGTCAAAGAGCCTTCGACACAGTTTGAATCTACGTGTTATTTTCAAAGTTATATACATTTTTAGCACCATTGAAATACGATTTTACACAGTTTTTTACTTTTTTGAATGCAGAAGCTATGTGACCTTTTTGAACTTTGCACGTTATGACCTTTTTAATCCCATTTCATCATTTCATGGCTGATCAAATTAGCTGATTAACATTTGATAGCTCTTAAGTAGTGGTAGAAGCTTAAAAAAGTCTTGTTTTTGAGGTGGCTTGGAAACAAGAATTCTGTAATACATGGTTAAAGCGAATGTAAAAGTTTGCAGAACCTTAAAGTAATCATTTGGAGAAAGAAAACAGTTGACAAGATATTAAAAAAATTCCCAAAACTAAAGTAAAAAATACCTTTAAGGTATATGTATGTAACATATGTATGAAGCGAATAATTGTTCAATAATAAAAAAATGCAATTTGCAAAAGCAACGTAATGCTAATGGGTACAGTGAGTCTTTAATTTTTTTTTATGCCTAACTAACACACGGTGCACTTTCATATCTCACAAAAGGCGGATATGGATACGTTTTCTTGCACCGGTCATTCGTAATGACCACTTACTTGGCTTGCTAAACAGAACGTGTGTACCTACATATGCATATGTACACCCAAGTGTGTACCGATGCGGTTTCTCTCTTGCAAATTAAAACCGCGATCAACGTTTTGATGAAAATGTTGGCCGCTTCCACTTTCTGGTTGAACATAGAGGTGAGCTTAAGGTTGCTAGGTAAGGTAGTAATCTTTTTGTATGAAATCATACGTGTGGCTGCCTTAATGTGCAAAACATCAGTAGGTACCTACAGTGTTGAACAAACGTAAAAAATAAAATTAAATTACAATAAAACAAAAACGATTGGATTTTATTTGCAAGCGATTTTCTTGCGCATCTGATTTGCCCCTTTAATTGGAGCTATCGTGAATAATATTTCCGTGGTCATTTTTACCAGTCTCAAAATATTAAAACCTAGATATCGCATTTCGAAATCATCCCATCATCTTTACTAACTGATCCTCAAGAGCTACTTTCCGTGAATGCATTAAAGACTTGTTATATTTTTGCACGAACGGAAGGGGCCTACAGTTGTTTGCCGACTCCGAACAGCGAGTTGAGAAGCTCCATTCATTCAACTATCATTTGATAAGCAAAATAGAAAAACTATTTAATAATATACCTACATGGATCGCACGACGCACGTTGTGAAATAGTTTCCCTACAAAAATGGTGAAAATACAGCGGAAACGTTTCGTAAAGTTCGTACTGTTTTTGGTCATCATCAAAGCATTTTCGCACAGCTTTAGGGAATTGAATCGATAAATTTGAACATCTCGGACAGGTTAGTGATGTGAAGACTCCAGCTCGTGTTCGTCCAGCAAGGTCAGCTAAAAATATCGCTGCCGTAGCTGAGAGTGTGAGCGAGAATTGAGCCAATTCGCAACCACTTTGCACCACATTTTGCATAAAGATCTTGACCTACATGCTTAAAGAGATCCAGTTAACACAGGAATTAAAGCCAGCACAACGCCGTACTTTTTCTTTTGATTTAAAATGGCACCTCTTCTTGGATGAATCCATAATATTAACAAAAAAAAATTCAGTAAACATAAAGAAACACTGACAGAAAAAATTGTATTCAATAGGTTCATACTTCATACATATGGGCATCTCGTATGCGTATGCGAAAAGGAACATAACTTCAAAGGAACAAATTCATAGGTTATGAGCCTATCTCAAATGCAAATACTATGAGTACACATTGAAAAAGTAATTTTGAAGTACGCGCTGTCCGACTATGAAATAAGCCCAAAGTATTACAAAAGTAGAGTTCTGTGTAAAAAAATTAAGGCCAGTAGGATTATTTTATAAAAATTGTCTTTCAACTTTAACATATTTTTAATTATTTTTCAAAATAAAGGTAATTAGACTGTAGACTTGTATTCTTACTTAGTTGGCGCAACAGCTCGAGGTGAACCTGGGCCTGCTTCTCGCAACCATTTGTGTGTGCGTGTTATATTTTTGCACGAATGGAAGGGACCTACAGTTTTTTGCCGACTCCGAACGGCGAATTGAGAAGCTCAATCGTGACAAATGATACTCTTTGATGCTTGTCAGACATTCGAAAGAGGTGGGCACTGTGAAAAACTTTTAGGTGTTTGCGGCGGGATTCGAACCCAAGACCGCTGGCTCAGTAGTCCGACGCACTAACCACTTGCGCTACGGTGCCCACTTGTATTCGGCTGCATTAATTTGAAAACTGTTTTCAACTGAAGCACAAAACCTTATCTGGAAAAAATAAGAACAAAAGTTATCCTATTATCCTAATGGTCTTAATTTTTTATACAAGACTGTACAATACAATAAATATTTTAATTATTGGAAGTGTGAGTCTTTTTCTCACTAACTTATGAAACTGTGGCCCATCTTTCAAACAATTCGTCCACGTTTCAGTCAGTGGTTAGCGCGAGTTTGGTCCTATTGGCTTTAAAGCAACAACACATCCAGTTCAAATGCACGCTTATCAAGTCCAATTTTAAGTGTGAAATAAAGTAAATAAGAAGACACATAGTTTGTAGTACGGGTAAAGAACCAAATTGCAAAATAAAGCAGAATGGCCAATCGTGGTCATAAATCATACGATCGCTACCCATTTTTTGATTTAGATCAATAATTTCAAAATTGCAATTTACTGCTTATAAGAACCGAACGCTTATTGCATTTGGCATCAATGCTTCTACTTTAATACCCTTTGACTGTTGAGTTTTCTTCCCAATTCCAAAAATTTACGGCTGTCTTTAAACTCCTAGAAGAGCTATCGCCAGTTGCTGAGTGTACACCTGTTGTGTCTCCTTGCATATGGTTTTGAATGATTTGTTCATAATTATAAGGTTTTGGCAGAGTTGTTACCTGTTTCTCTAACTAAACGGAAATAAGCAAAAGTTTTCCTTCCGGTCGTACCATATTTGTTTTATGTAATTTTCTGGAAGGTTGTATTTGTCTATATGCTCCGCGAATGGATTTGATCTCAGACTTCCAGAATATACCTGATTTTGGAACTTCCTAAATTATTCCCTACTTGAGGCTTGTTACAATGAAGTATTCACATACATATATGTATACCTTATATAGGCAATATAAAATATATTTCTATAGTTTTTAGAACAAATGCATTAATCAGTGTATCCGAAATCTAAAAACGAGTATGTATATAAGTGTAATGTGCTCCGGAACCGAATTTAATCTTGAACCGAGACTGTTTCAGCTGAGAAATTAAGTTGCCATTGTACGAAGTTGACTTCCTGGCCTAAGTTTTGCAAACTTTCATCACAAAAACTGCAAAAGAATCGCATGTGCGCCTGTGCATTATGTAATGCGTCAAGTGGTCTAATATATTTCTATGCTAAGTCGGAGCATTCGGCCCAGTTTCAACGTCCATTGTCCAAGCGTAAACAATGGAAAACCTGCGACTGTTCATATCCCAGGCATAGAAATACACTTATAATGGTAATGTACATACGTGTAAGGTAAAGTGATGCAAACGCATAAGCGAACAATATTAAAGCTACAAATTATAATAAATATACTTAGTAGCTCAAATTAGATTTATATTGGCTAGAGAAGTGGAACTTAGTCTCTGGGCAAACTGACAGTTATGCCATCTGTCTCGAGGTAAGGTTTAGGCAAGGAAACATAGACGTGATCTTGATAAGAAGTTACAGTGGGATGGGATAAGCTCCTCTGGTTCTTCCTCTTCGTTGCACATTCGACGGAAATTGTCAACATTTCCCACTTTTAAAATATTGGGAATTTCAAAAGAAATAAGTTTTAAGATATTCTGCGATATTCTGCGTCCTATATTTCGAACCTCAAATCACTTTAATAGACAGTTACAAATTAAATTTTGAACACTATGACGATCTGTTGCAGAATGAAAGGAAAAGCGAAAATCAAATATGGTGCAACCATACATACATATTTACATACATATGTACATATGAACATACTATGTCGTAATGTCTAGTTTTGATGTTTTTATTTGCACAATAAGCAATGCGCCTACGGCAGTTTAGCGCTTAACTGGGTTACCTATCAAACTTAGCTACATACATACATATGTACATATATTATTTATATTTTGTACGTTGTACTTATAAGCATGAAGTATGTATGTAATACAAAGCACACTCAATAAGACTTAACAAAAAGGTCGTAAATGTCACATTGGTAAAATATCTCGAACAGTAATTTACAACCCAATATGTTTATTTGTGGATAGGAGACTCAGCAAAAGTCATTTAACTTAACATAAGTTGAGTGCAAACATAGCATTTGTATCATGATTGTACGTACGTGTGTGTGCATGCAAATGTTTAAATACGCTAACCGAGCAAAAGTGAAATCTTGTCAACTTTGCAAGCAAAAGTAGTTGAAGTCTAATTGATATGCAAGTTGCCCTGGACACTCACGTCTGTTTCAAATTAATAAAATATAGATGCTGAATTGCTGAATTTGTATATACTTGTGCATGAAATAATACAAAACTTAGGTAACTGCTTTAGGCAGAGCATGTTAAGTGTGGATCTGCGGTATCGCGTGTCGGCAAACAAAGACAAACCTTAAAAAATAAAGACACGACTGGGTTGCACGTACTTGCTTATACGCCATACAAAAATACATACTTATTTAAGTTCATATGGTACGAGTATATGTAGATATACATAGATATATAGGTATACAAATAATATAGAGTAGATATTAGTGCGCAAACAGTTCATTTCCATTCCGAAAATAATGAGATGGTTGATTTAAAACAAAGAAAAAGCCTAAAATAGTCGCGCAGGAACAGAATATGCGGAGATTTACTATACATACAATACACCCCTATCGTGGAATCCGCCGGATCTGAGATTCCCTTCACATGTTCGATTAATGTTCACTTAAGCTTGGTATCGTAGAATCCGCCGGCAAAGTCTCCCCTCCGACACGTGACACGTGAGTGTCGAAAAGGAAGTGTTTGGGTCGGGTCATACACAGGCTATGATTTATAACAGCAATGACAATTTGTGCCTTGGAATTGTTTTTAGTTTGGTATGAAAAAAAAAAATGAATTATAAAGAAAATAATAAGAAAATGGATAGCATAGCTCAATTTCAGGATTCATCAGATGAAGAAGAAGAAGATATCTTAGAAAGAAAAAGACGCACATGCCTAAGAGAAAGAGTAGAAGACATAACGGAACTTGTTCTTTTAAATAAATTTTAAAGAAATTGCAGGTTATTTAGTTTTTCTTGTAAAGTATTCAAATATTCCCTCACATACATACTCTGGTTGTCATTTGCTTTATTTCATTGCAATGTCCGGAACCTTGTTCATTTAAATTGTCAACTCTCTGAATTGAGCCCGGTTTATTGTTTTCTTTAATTAAAAATCTACGATAGGGGTTAAGCCCAGTGGCGGATTATCCCTAAGGCAAACTAGGCAATTGCCTAGGGGCGCAAGGTTACAAGGGACGCCTGCCCGAAATTTTTAACAAAGAGACACGCGAGAAACTTTTGAAAAATAACCAAAGTCAATTAAAAAGATCGTTCAATTCTAGAGATTCCGAATCGTGTCTTACCTTCTTGATGTTTACTACAACGCCTGTACATACATACGTATATAACTATACCAAAGTATGCAACACCCTCGGACACACACTGCTCAGCTCGAGCAGATGCTTGGAAACGTATGAAGGAATCATTATCAGAAATTGACAATGCTTTGAAAGCTTTCGAGAGCAATCCTGAGCAGAAGCGTTCTGCTGTTTGTGAAGCTAAAGGCATACGGTTGAAATTAGATCGACTAGAAACTGCTTACATAATAGTGTTTTGGGGTTTTATTTTGGTTCATGTCAACAAAACCAACAAAAAATTACAGTCCGTTGATATTGCTATTGGTACAGTTATACAAAGCAAATGTATTTCAGCGGAATGAATATGAGAAGGACACACAGAGGATTCGAAAGATGAATCTGCCGAAGATATTACTCCTTTATTATCTAGTCGGAAACATTTAAAGTGACATGTTATCTAGATATTATAGATAGACTTGTGGCTGAATTTCAAAAGAGAAGAGAAACGTACAGCAATTTAAATAGAAAATTTTCGTTTCCAAGCAATTTGGTTGGAATAAGTTGAATATAAAGCATGCATGTTGGTAACAATGTATTCTGATTATTTAGAAAAGTGCTTGGTTGATGAATGCATTCATCTTCGCTCTTATTTAACAACTTTAGCTCGAGAGGGAGTACTGCCTCGATCAACTAACAATTTTAAAGATTATAAGAAAATAAGAACTTGAGACAATCGACCCCAATATAGATGTAGCCTTAAGCATGTGCGTATCGACGGCAGTCAGCAATGGTAGTGGTGAGAGGAGTTTTTCCTATCTTAAAAGAGTAAAAAATTATCTTCGAGCGACCATGGCTGGAAAAAGATTAAATTCTTTTGCAAGACTAAACATCGAATCTGACTTAATGCTTTCTTCAAACTAAGATGATTTTATTGATTATTTTGAAAGCCAAAAATGTAGACTCAGACATTTAAAATTTCAACACTTTCTTGGATGTCAAGTTAATAATAAATATGTACACACATGAACTAACACATTTGTACTAACATTCAAAATTCTAGTTTTGTTTTTTATCATATTTTAATATTTTTTTAACTGGCTGCCAGAAGGGCCCCGATGAGATGCTTTGCCTAGGGCGCTCTTATCATTTAATCCGCCACGGGTTAAGCCACAAGTTATCAGAATGAAAGTCGTGTCCAGCGAGCCAGGAAGTTTTTAAGTTGAAAAGAGAAGGGTAGATAGCACAGAAAATCCACCGAGAATTTACTTTCAATAAATAATTCGGCGTGGGCATGAACGTTTGGATTAATTATGACAGAAATTTCATTCGGTTGCCAACCGCGAAGAATCGTGTAGATGATCATGTTCTAATTGCTATGTTCACCTATCTGTCAAAATTGCTTTCATTCCTGTGACTTTTTAGGTCTGTTTGGTAACCTGTTAGTTTACGTAAATTTACATCCAACAGTCAAAAATCAAGATAAGAGAGTGTCAAAAAACTTCCCCTCTTGCGAAATCGTGCTTCATCTATTTCATGGAGTCATCGAGGGACATCTATCAAACAGCAATCTGAAAATTTGTGAAATGTCCATCACTTTTTGTTAACAAAAGAAAAGAAAATTAATTTTTCGTGAAAATATTCAAAAGTTAAAAAAAGAAGAAGAGAGGATTTTCCCCCACTTTTACTATTTGACATTTGTGTTAATAAAAGTTACCAAACACACCTATTATCTCTTTGTATGTGTCCACGATTGCAATAAACGTGTGAGGCTCGGGTCATTTGTGCAATGAGAAAATCGAAGTGCGTGCTTCCACTTATTAATTAAGGCTGTAGTTGTTGCCCAGTTAACTCCACAAAATGGTTCTGGGTCTGAGAATTTTGTGGTTGAGTGCATATGGGCATGCTCATCCGCTTTCATTACCTTCTATGACTCTGTGGCCGGGCAACCACCAAAGTTTAACTTTCTTGTGAGTGGCTATGGATTGGTGAGCATCGATGCACCACTTAACAAATTTTGAGTCCAAAGAATATGAATATGCGAAGTATTGTTGCTGTGATACCTGTATGCAAATTTATCAACACGGAGAACTCAATGGCATTAACTTCAGACTGAAATACACTGAGACTCCCAGCACCAACACCGGAGGCCAAATTCGACTCATCCGTGTAACATGACAGACTTTTAGAGTAAGATTTTGGCATCTTAAAAAAGAATTCGACAAAAAGATTTATGTACCTTAAAAAACGGAACAATATAATCGTTGTCTTGTCTTTTAAGTTGACATATTTAAACAAAAAAAGACTAATGGCCAATGACCTAATTTAAATTATTTAGAACATGCATATTAACATATGTACCTATATGTGCATATGTACATCTGTGTGCAAAATAGTAACAGCACAATCAAATTAGTAACAATTTATTTTACAACTTTTTCTGTACTTTTTACAATTGTCGTACAGCTGACGTACTTTGAAGATAATACTTCAAAGAAAATAATAAGTTTGTTAACATGGTGATACATCTAAACAGAAATATGTTTGTTTACAGCAATTACCCGCTATTATTTTGTTACCTAATTTACTAAGCCGGTAATTAATTACCAGTTAATGTGTTCCGGCCAGATTATTTTTCAATAATTATTAAAAAGAATTCACATTAATCAAAGCAAATGACAGTTACAAAGGTTTATATGTACATATGTTTGTACACACATATGTACATAATATATGCATACTTGTACTTGTGCACAAAATCAATAATAATATGGGTAGTACGTGAAATGAAAACTTTCTTTTTGATTTGCATGTATAACACAAAGGTCATGCTCCGCTACGCTGCCGTCCCGCAAGCCGCCCTCATCCGCCGCGGTTCCACCATATAATATAATCTATTCAAAGTGAAGTGATAAATTATCTTCGGCTTAATGGGATGCTCTCATCTACAGTTTTGTTTTTTTCTTAATTACTAGTACAGCAAATCCATCGCCAGGAACAACTCGCAAGAGCCCATTCTGTGCCAAGTTATGTCACAAACACGAGCCACCTGAGTTAACCGCGATTATTGTGTGTCTATGTATGTAGCTCTGGACCTACTATGGCATACTCTTATGTTGCTATTTTTTTATTTTTTTTTTAACTTGGGCTCTGGAAAGACCATGGAGACGTTGCATTGCTTAGATGATATCCAATATATACGAGTATATACCGTAGCGTAGTGTATAGAGTATAATTTAGATTATTGAATTCATGTTGTGAGGATGACTGATGATCACTTCAATCTGGAGAGTGAACTTCGTCTTATGATCACACCTTACGTAAGCAAGAAATGTGAAAAGTATTTTTAATGCAGTTGAGCGTCTGAAACTATCAACCTGTGAGTAAAAAGCTTTGCTTGCAGAAATGAGTAATTTCTTATATCTGCAACTTGGAAGATGTACCTAGTAACATATTTAGCAAGCCATGCTCATAGGTACAGCAGAGGATGTCGGATATACCGTTTGTGAATGTGAGGTCATTGCTCGTTCTCGTAAGATATTTTTAGGGAGTTACTTCTCTGATACACTGAAAGAGGCTGGCCAAACTGGCGACAGTCAAACCTGAAAATTTTACAGGGAGATTAAATGTTAAGACGGAAATGTTTCGATTTATGTAAAACCATAAAATGGTCCCAGGGGATTACAGTTAAATTCCCCTAACTCAAAGTCCCTCTAACAAGAATTTTTCTCTCGTACGAATTTTGTTTCGAAAGCATTGTGGCATGATCAAACAAAATATGTTCTCTAAGTCGAAATCCCCTTTACTCGATGAGATTTTTGTGACTAATGGCGATTCGACTTGGGGGAAGTTAGGGGAGTTTTTGTAAATATCAGTTAAAGATCAGCTCAAAGAACAGATAGCGACCACTCATATAATCAAGTGAAATACCGAATTACGAACTGTGAAGTTTGACATTTAACAAACATGTATAATATATCAATAATTTACATATTTAGAGGTTAAATGATAAAAACGAATATATTGAGACTGAAAGGTAGAAATTATAGGGTTTGTTGAATTTCAGTAGACCTATCTAACAACATCCCACTTGATGCGGTAAGTGTACTTTTTTGAACTCACTCCTTACTGTATAAGAGTGTCGACCTAAAAAATAACTGTTTCACTAGTTTACATCATTATGGCATTGAGATCTGAGCAAGGTTGCTAGCATAAATGTTTTCTCAGACAGCTAAGCCGCACTCAAAGCTTTGAGCTCCTACCTCCTACTCTTTAGACTCGAGGCTGGTAAGGTGCTGCTTTAATATTCTCTAATCCTTAGCCACTCACAATAAAGTCAAACTTTGGTGGATGCCTGGTCACAGGGGCATTGAACGAAATGAGATTTTCCGATGAACTGGCCCGTTAAGGTTCAATGCCAAATTCGAAGGCCCGGAACCCTTTTGTGGCATAAAGTGGACAGCAATCTCAGCCTTAATAACCTTCGACTCTCTCATTGGAGAAATGTCCCAGGGCCCAGACAAGCCAAACTGTTTATCACAGTCACAGGGAAGTTCTTAACTAAGATGGATATTAGGTATCTAAAAACCTTCCTCTCTGGTCATAGCCAGTTACGATACCACCTAAACAAGTTAGGCCTGTCTAGCGAGACCGATTGTCGACTCTGTTTAGAGGTGGTCGAGTCGGCCGAGCACGTCCTTTATGATTGCTTGGAACTTTTCGGAGTAAAACGGCGTACCCTACATAATGAACTCCTCAGACCTTATGATTTATAAAATGCGTCAACCAAGGACATACTAGTACATTGACACCAACATTTATCTCGATATGCTGTGACAGACGGACAGACGGCTACGAAACCTTTAAATTGATTTGTTTGCTATTCGCTTGTGCGTTTT
This sequence comes from Brachyopa scutellaris, assembly GCA_949775065.1. NCBI lineage: Eukaryota > Metazoa > Arthropoda > Insecta > Diptera > Syrphidae > Brachyopa > Brachyopa scutellaris. The sequence continues at coordinate 72,167,577 of OX459112.1, forward strand.
CAATACGATCTCACAAACCCCGATTCCATGAGAGATTGATTTCGGACTCAGTCCGAATTAGTCTATGTAATCTCAAATCGAATCGAAACATGATTGAGTCAATCCGATCATACAATTTAAAATGTAAAATGACCATGAAAACGCGAATTGACACATGAGAGAGAATGTGTGTGTGACCATTGTTTTCCTTGGTTCTCTTCATATATTTTGTGATTTTTGCCAGAGGTTGATAGATCTTTGTGAAACTGACATACCGCAATAGTATTTTGTGAGCAATAGAAACACAGTCACTAACACAACGCAATACAAACAACGTATTCAGTAGGAACTTACTTACTTAGTTGGCGCTACAGCTCGAGGTAAACCTGGGCCTGCTTCTCGCAACCATTTGTGTGTGCCTGTTATATTTTTGCACGAATGGAAGGGACCTACAGTTTTTTGCCGACTCCGAACGGCGAGTTGAGAAGCTCCATCGTGACAAATGAAACTCTTTGATGCTTGTCAGACATTCGAAAGAGGTGGGCAGCACTGTGAAAAACTTTTAGGTGTTTGCGGCGGGATTCGAACCCAAGACCGCTGGCTCAGTAGTCCGACGCACTAACCACTTGCGCTACGGTGCCCATTCAGTAGGAACTGTCAAACTCAATTCTATTTCAACTGAATTTCTCGATTCGGTGAGAGTCGAGTTTTGATTCGGTTTCAATTCGCCATGTAAACTGGGGATTATAGTGGCATGCACATGCATCTCTACATGTGCCAAATCAAAGTTACCGAGAGCCTTCTTATGGTGCCCCAAAACTTATGGCTACGTATGTATCTCTACAAAACATAAACAAGCATTTGACAGTTTTAATTTGTCGTCAGAAACTTCTCAACTTACTGTGCGGAGTCGGCAGAAAACCATTCCGCGCTGATGGACAAAAATAAGTGTTCCAATATATGTAAATACGAGTTGCTTCGAGGTCAACGTATTGTCTTTTGTCTGTCATATAAAAGTGCAATGTTTCTATTTTTTACTGCTTTATGACTTTGGGAAGCCGAGAAACGTTTTTTTTTTTATGTTCAACAAATAAAATGATACATAGGTACATTATGTATGTGGCGAGCAAATTAATAGCAATTCTTATTAGATTTCGGTATACAAATTTTATTTTTACTTGATTTTTGAATATAAATCATAGAGTTAATAGCCTCTACTCAAATTGTAGTAAAACCAATTAATTTTTTTCGATAAAAGTGGGTCGTGGAATACACTGCAGGCAAGAGAGGCGCAAGCTAATTCAATTGCTTATTAAAAACAAATTAAGGAACTCCTGGGTGTAACGCTAAAATGATATGTAATGCTGTAAAATGTGAAATGAAGGTTAAAACTCCCGGCCGAAACGAAATAATGCATCCGGCAATGGTGAAACGTGTTGAAAGGTACTCTGGACACATCTTTTAGCAGCAGCACATTGTGGATGTACTTAACTTGACATGTGCTGCTTTTAGAAGATGGCTGAGCGCTCGAAGTCTACGAAAAGTCCCACTTCTCAGAAAAATGCATGTATCAAAAGGCTGAGGTTTGCGAGAGAGCATTTATCGTGGCCCGCTGAGAAGTGGAGGAATATGATGTGTACTTATTGATGAGAACAAAACAGTTCTGTATAGCGGAAAAGTATCCCGGCAGGATGTCCACCCAATACAAAATATGATCCTAGATTCACAGATAAACTAAAAAAAAACTAGGTGAATCTAGTACCATGATTTGGGAATGCTTCTCATACTATGGTGTTGGGCCAATATATTGAAATAAGGGTATAATGTACCCGCACTTACACGTTGATACATTGCAGAACATCATGATGCCATATGCCGAGGAAGAAATGCTACTTAAATGGGTTTTCCAGCATGACAACGACCCGAAAGACACCAGGTTTCAGGATAATAGGATTAAGTTCATTGGATGGCCTGCTCAATCTCCCGATCGCCATTCTATTGAAAATCTATAGGGCTATATAAAACAAAGACATGTACTGCACAATAAACCAGTTGTGGGCGGTTCAAGATCAATATCACCCGAAATGCGCCAGCATTCTCTCGTAAGTCGTAATGGACTCTCAAAATGTCCAATTAATAATTTTCTTAAATGGTGGCAACGCCAATTCAGTATTTGACGTTATCCTCAGATTTCCAACTATTCAACTATCTATTTCAAATATTTCACCGCTTGATAAGAAGAACATATTTTAAATCAACTGAATTACAATGAGGTCACTGGAAATTCTTCATCTTCATATATGTATATATTAGGACAGGGTACCATATCGAATTTAGATGTGTCATTGATTAATATCACCGAAGATAAACAAAACACTCCTCTGTTTATGACCACACCCCGTTGTGGACCTTGTTCATACATTCCTATTAATACACATATGTATATGTACATATATACAAAGGTATACAAAGGTAAACAATATGGTTTCAGTGGACTACTGTGAAATAAAGTGTAATTGGACTTCAGTGCACTTCTAATGGTACAGGTAAATAAACCAACAAACTTGTACATGTATGTATGTCGGACTGATGAATCTAAATGTGTCAAAAAAAAAATTGAGTATGTAAATTTGGTCAAAATTCATAGCAAATAAAAAAATAACAGATCTCATATTCAAACTACCATTTTTAAGTTTAAATATGGACGCACTCACCCCGCGCGCCGGCCTCAACTGTGGCCATTCGAAACCTGCTTTGCTATGCAAAATCAAATAAAGGTCGGATCCCCCGGTGTGTTTTCTTTCTCTTTGCTCTCAGCTCACGTTCGGACGGATCGGAATGCTGAAGATACAAAACCAGTTAACAAATTCATTTTTATAAACTACGATGTTGTTGTTGTTTGAGGATGCGATTGTGTGCGGTTTTCTTTTCCCTACCTTTGCCAGAAAGACGTATCTGATTCGTTCAAAAAATATCTCTGATGAATGTTCATGTTTAACGCTGACCGGAAAAATGTTTCGCACTTAGGTACACATTGCAAACGAAATAGTTGTCGAGCTTCGCTAATTTGCTTATGCTTAGGTAGTCCGATAAAAATATGAAAAGAATCTTTGTCCATCAAAGCTAATTGTTTACTTTTGCAATTCAACGGACATCGCCTTAGCATTTCTAAAAGAACTTTGCTCTTTTGTCATGTTCGCCATAATTTCGTCAATCACTCCTAAAATGTATTAAAGAAGTGATTGACCCGAATGTGTGTCACACAAGAAGATGTTCATTTTTGCATAATTAATTAAATTACAACCTAAAGAATAGATAAATTTAAGTTTGTCAACTTGGCTGCTTTTACATATGTATAGGTAAGGTATACATATTCTCTTAATTGGAAGTTTATGCCAAATCGTGACCCATTTTCCAAAATTACAATTAAGACCGAAGTTCTGTTCCACCAACTTTATATTATATATTTCCATTAAATTTGTATAAATTTAAACAAAAAAAAATTGTAAAGAAAACAGTTATACTAAATAGACTGAAAGATTAAATATGTACATAAAAACATCGATAGTTAAGTTATGAATAAATTAAAAAAAAATAGTTTATTATTAGTTTTATTCAAAAATCTCGTTTTTCTGTGCTTTTTGATGTCATAGGACACTTTGTTCCATAAGCGTGAGCTATCTCTATATAATTGGCTCTGGTATTACCTTTGTACCGTAATTATCTTCATTTAAAAAAATAATGCCAACTAAATTGGTTGAAAATTACAGGCGATAGAGGTAGAGCTTAACTAAAAATTAGGAAAAAATCTCGTCAGTGACTTGGCAGTACTATAAATAATTGACATTTGTCAGTTTAACCCTTGCTGTCAGATTCATTAAATTCATGAAAATAAAAAGAATTTTTAAGCACACATTTTTAAAGTAATGATAAAATGATGGACTAATCATTAGTTTAAGCTTCCATTTTGTTAAGTTTTCACATTGCCTCTTTGGAATCCATGTTTTCGGCGCCGCAATTGTTCACACATGTCTCACTTACATGTATTATTTGATATTTCAATAACATTAGGCGTGTTTTTTTTTCAAATCTACATAATATAGACTAAACATGTTTCCGCAACATGTTTTCAATGTAAAATACAACAAAACCTTAGCGTGGATTTATCCAGCCTTATTAGGTCGTATTCTTGCTCTTCACGGCGAAAATTTATCGAACAGGCAAATCGCACAAGTTGTGGGTTGCCACGAAAGCACTGTGAGGCGGTTTTTAAAAAAATTAAGCTCGACGGACCTGGAAGCGGAAGATCGAAAAAGACGACAGCACGGCAAGATAGGATTTTGGAGCGCATTTCCCTCAAGAATCGCTTTACAACACCCAAGAAATTGAGAAAGGAGCTGAACGAGACATGTGCTACTGATTTCAGCACGCGAAATGTTCAGCGCCGGCTAAACGAAGTGGGTCTTCAAGCCCGTCGACCTGCGAAGAAGCCACTTCTATCAGAAACGATGAAGAAAAAAATGTTGGCGTGGGCTAAAGAGCACCGTGAATGGACCGCTGACGATTGGAGAAGAGTCATATTTTCTGATGAATCCAAGTTCAACCTCATCGGACCTGATGGAAAGCAGACAGTGCGAATGAGAGCCAATGAACGATACTCGGACGAATGCTTACTTCTGACCGTAAAGCATTCACCATGTCATGGTATGGGGATGCATGACAAATTGGGGTCTTGGACGTATTCTGCTATTGGATGGTTCTGTGAATGCAAAAAAATATAAAGAAATCATTGCTGATTGTGTTGTTCCTACAATAGAGGAGTTATGCTGCTACGTCACAAATCCCATCTTTCAGGACGATTCCGCTCCCTGTCATCGTGCTCGTTCGGTAAGTAAAACCAAATTATGACTTAAAATCTTCGCTCCTAACTCCTATTTTATTTCAACAGATAACCCTATTGAAAGAAGCTATTGGACTGGAATCCCTAAATTGGCCCGGAAATAGCCCTGACCTGAATATAATAGAAAACTTGTGGTCAATTATGGACCGCAAGGCACACAAAAAGGCCCCTAAAACTATTGCAGAGCTCAATGCAGTAATAAAAGAGGTATAGACTGAAGACAACAGCACAAGAAATCGAAAAACTTTATGACTCGATGCCACGAAGGGTTCACTTGTTCTTAGTCTATATAGGTTAAAAACTCGCCTAACATCAGTTAAATAGCAGCCACGGGATTTTTTCAAACTTCGATTCTTAGCTAATCAATTTTCAATGATTTTCCGGCACATTCCTGGCTGAATATGTGCACTGCGACCTCTAATACATTTTTGTGTTCCCCAACTGAAGACCGCCGCTTCTTAGGCGGGGAGTTCATTCCAGAGTCTGCCAGTAGTAGGTACCTACCTTTTCTGAGTTGCGGGTGACGTTATCGCCCATCCCGCAGAGAGGTTCTGGATCCAAAAGCGGAGTAGTCGGTCCTACTTTTGCCAGTTCGTCTACTTCTTCATTATTGTCCACTCCCTCGTGGCTGCACAATTAACAATTAACATACGAATATATGTTATGTATGTATGTTTTCGAAGATCAATGTATGTACACTTGTCGCTTAACTAAAGCCTTGAAACTTTTACCGGTAAATTGAGATGAATAATACTCGTGTGAATCTCGCATTAAAATACTCTTCAAACGCTCTAACCGAGCGCTGGCTAATGCCAACCCAATTCCCAATGACAAATCGCTGTCACTTATTAATATTCATGTTTTATGGGCAACAGATGTTTGCGATTAATGAACGCAATTTGTCAAATCGTATTACTTTACTTGGTTTGCATTTGCATATCAATTTAAGTCTCTAATGAACTCAGAAGTCGTATTAAAGTGTTTACAGAGAATTGTATCTATAACCTTCATTTGAGTGTTTTAATATGATTATTAAATGCCAACTATAACTGTGGGCAATTTATTGCAAGGGCACATTAAGAGTTATGTCAAATACGAGTACATGTGAATTTTGTACAGTACAAGTACATTTATTATTATCATATAGAAATAGTTTACATTGTGCACATCGTACATATCACCTCAGGAACCGCACACTACTTACATATACATAAATAAAATAAGTTTAACAATTATACAGTGAACTCTCAATAATTTGAATTTCACAGGACCAAGGAAAAACTTTGAATTACAGAGTTTTTGAATTCTGGAGGTTTCAGAGAAAAAAAAAATATATGTATGTAAAATGGTTATTAGTTTTATTTTTATTATTTAATAACTAATGAATGTGTATACACAGGGCAAAGTCATCTCTTAAAAATTTGGTGTTCATGGGCTACAGTTGGGGAAAAATAAATAGAATTGACTTCGAGTTGTAGAGGTAAAAAAGCCATCACGTTCGAATTAGAGAGGTTATCAAGTTACGAGGGTAAGGTGAAAAGTTCTCGGTCTGACGCAGAGATGACGTTCTATTATTATTAAGGTGGCGCTACAGCTCGGGGTGAGCATGGGCCTGCTTTTCGCAACCATTTGTGTGTACGTGTTATATTTATACACGAATGGAAGGGACCTTCAGTTTTTTGCCGACTCCGAACGGCGAGTTGAGAAGCTCAATCGTGACAAATGATACTCTTTGATTGCTTGTCAGACATTCGAAAGAGGTGGCACCGTGAAAAAACTTTTAGCTACAGGACCTGGGCTGGGATTGAACCCGGGCATTGCATAGTAGTCAGACGCACTAACCACTACACCACGGTGCTCACTGATGACGTTCTAAGCAGCGAAAATGTATGTTTCCTGCCTGGGTGGATATGTCATTAGTTCGTATAACAAGTTTTAACTTGTTCTTTCAAGTATGTGGTTTATTTATGCGAATCTTCGCAGTGGACGCCTTGCGTGTTTTTTGTTAAAATGGATACTCGTGAATATTGCGCGGTCATAATATTCTTCGTTTTAAATGAATAAACCCCTAAGGGAATTCATAAAAAGTTGACAAAAGCTTACGGGGACTCTGATCCTTACATGTCAACCGTTAAAAAGTGGACAGCTGAATTTAAACGTGGTCGCTAGTTCCTCGAAGATGATCTAGATACGTGAAAGACGCCCAAATACCACAACCCCATCGAAAACCATCGAAAAAGTGCATGATATCGTGTTGGACGATAGGTAAGTGAAGGTGAGTGAGATAGCTGAGGCTGTGGGGATATCGAAAGAAAGGGTGCGAAAAATCTTGCACGAAACATTGGGGATGCGAAAGTTCTGCGCAAGATGGGTGTCGCATTTGCTGAATGCTGATCAAAGGCAAATGCGCAAGCTATTTTCGCAGCAGTCTTTAGACCGATTCAATAGGGATCCGACCGATTTTGTGTGGCGATTTGCCACCATGGATGGAAACATGGATCCACCACTACACGTCAGAAACAAAACAGCAGTCGAAGCAGTGGGTGGATCGCATCTGCCGGAAAGGGCATAGCCAGCGTGTTTTGGGGATGCGAAAGGGTTCCTGTTAATTGATTACCTTGAAAAAGGGAGAACTATGTACATATTACAGGCGAATATTACTCCAACTTTCTTGACCAGCTGGATGCCGAAATTCGCGAGAAGAAAAAAAAAATCATCACAAGGAGGCATTCGCGATGGGAAAACTGCGGGATTTGGGGTACAATTTGCTTGGCCATCCGCCCTCTTCTCCTGATTTGGCACCTTCAGACTTCCTTCTATTTCCAAACTTAAAGAAATATGTTTCTGGGAAGCGCTTCGCATCCAATGAAGAAGTTGAGAGACTTACGGGAAAGAATACTGATGTTGGAGAAACGCTGGACCAAGTGTATTGAAGTCAAGTGAGATCATGTAGAAAACTAAAATCATTTTTTTAACTGAAAATCGCAGTCTTTCATTGTTAGGCCGACAAATTTTCACCTTAACCTCGTATTTTGCACAACAGTAAATTCGAACTAACGAAAGGGGCAAATTGCATAGATTTTCTTCGATTAACAAAGGTTTCATGGGATCTCATCGGGATCGGACTCTCATGGTTCTTCTATTTATAGAGGTTTTCGAATTATAGAGGTTCGAACTATCGAGAGTTCACTGTTTGTAGCCCACATGTACATATGTATGTATGAAGGTGTATATTTTATTCGTGTTCAATGTTCATATACATATATGAAATATGAAAGCCAGAATTTCGCAGTTGCCGATTTACAGTTTGTTTTTTTTTTTAATTGTTTGTTTAATTTAAATTAAAAGAAAAAATCGTTAAGGGCGGTCACTAAATTATGCTCTAAAAGTCAGATGATTACACAAGAGCCACTTATCACCCAATGACATTTTTTATGGCTTCTTATCGACATAGGATCTGAAAACTATTCACCTAAATAGCATCTAAATTAATCAATCGAAAATAGGAAAAAAAAATATGAGTAGCTTAAGCTTACATAATGCATATTAGAGTCCACATTTAAGATTATGATAAAAGTTCAAAGAAATACATAAAAGCAGCTTTACTTTATTTTACGTTTTCCATCTACCTACGTACTAAAATTTCGCCCCAAATTCATGATTGTAATCTTAAGCTTATGTATTAATACCTTACCTGTGAATGAACCTTCGAATTATGGATACGCGTTCGATACTCGCATATATGCACTTAAAGTATTCACACCTCTTTGATCGTAAAAAAACAAAGTCTACCGTGATTTACTTTCTACATACGGTAAGATAATATCTTTACGGCTACATAACAGTTGCAGCACAGAAGTAAACACATAATCTCTTTGGTCTATACGCGCAAGGTAATTGTATGAAAGAAAGAATGTGAAGATTGAAGTCATCAGGCTTAGTTTGGTGTCCGCTTTATAAACTACGAGTACATACTTTTGCTCTTGAAACGATCATGGATACATTAAGCGATCGAAATCTATATTATATATCTTTATAAGTATATAAAACAAAGTCGGGTTAGTTACACCATTTATAACCATTTATTTATCGGCATTGTTTCCTCGCCCAGTGGAAATGTTAGAAAATCACAAAAAATTGAATCCGTATGGAAGGCCATCTCTGATACATAACCGAAACAAAAAAAAAAAAAAAAAAATCTCGATGGCGCGAGGGGCGTCGTAACGGCGATGGCCTAGCGCCCGACGACGCAATCAGGATGATGACCATTCGGGGCACTAGGCAACGAACGCTTACCACCCTGATTACAGTTAGTTTAGGTTAAGTAGATTAGGCTATTTTAGGTAGGTTAAGTTCTTTGTAGTTTTAAGGAAAAAATAAAAAAAATGATAAAGTATCCAAGTTTCAAGACTTTTCTTGGCAGTAAATGTTAAATTAGTTTAGTCGTAGTATAGTTAGGTTAAGGCCGAAAGGCAATAGTTAGTAATAATAATGTTAAGCATAGAGTGCCCCCTTAGGGCCAGTAAGCTAGATTAAGGCATTTTGTTAGTTTTAAATTAGATTTAAGCATTTTTGTCTAGTATGTAAGTTAATATCGAAAATTTAATAATAAAAATGTTTATAAAAGTAAAGTACAAAACCGAAACAAAACTGAATATGGCGTTATATGCTGGTTCCGGTAATGCCAGTAGATTGCGTTGTGTGCATTATCCTTTCACAGCTGATTCAGTTGCGCGGTCCTTTCATTGCATACCGTTGAGCTAGCAGTGCAGACATGCGCCGCTTTTTGTCGGAATTTTTTCCCGAGTTTTCACCAATTTTCATTCAGTTTTCGACGGTTATTACATTTGAATTCGACTCAATTAATCCTATTCAAACGATTTTTTCTGAAATTTTTCAGCGAAAAGTGATTTCAAAGTGGTGAGTTCAGCTTGATGATGTCATTGTGCGTGCATCAGACAATCAAACCAATCAATCCGTTTGCACGAACGTTGCTCTACTCTGAGATGCCACGTTATTACATTTCTTAATCGAAGAAATTTCAACGTAGGAAGCAAGGCGATGCGGTTCCTGATCATCCGGATGTGACGAATACTTCTACTTGCGGCTGTTGCTGGTGAATGTTCGTGGGCCGACATCATTTGAATCACTTCGAACTGTCAATGGTGTAGTGCGCCCAACATTTCGTACTGAATGTGAACAGCTCAATTTGCTTGAAAACGATACTCATTAGGACATGACAATCACTGAATTTTAACAATTCAACAATTGTTTCTGCATCTCCAAGTCAGATACTATTTGCTATCATTATTTCCACATGCTTCCCATCGAAACCACGTGAACTGTGGAACAAGTATAAAGATGAGATTCACTTCAATAAAGCAAATGCCTTATGCCAATGTAAAATACATTTCATTTTGTTTTTGTAGATTTATAAACATAATTCATTTTGAGTATTCACTTAACCTTAATAAAAAACTGAATTTAATTTAGTTAATTAGCTGACACAACATTTATTGATTCTGACGCGGTACGAAGTTCGCCAGGTCAGCTAGTATGTACATAATTGTGAAATACGTTCAGTTAATGCTGAAACGCTATTGCAACTGATTGAAGAAAAGGCATTTCCTCATAGTAGAGCTTATTAACCACTTTTCATTATTATCAGCTGTTTGAACTCAGGAAATTGCATCCACACTTTAAAATGAGTTTGAAAGTGGTAAATTGAGAAAACTACATTTACTGAAAACTCACATATTTCACATATTTTATCGATCTTTGCAATGAAATGAATTATTATAGATAATGTATCATTATTCATGAATATGATTTAAAGTAGGGTTTCTTTACATCTACAGAAACTATCCAAAGAAATCGTACAGAGTTGACTGGCAGCACCCAGCTTGACATTGACAATAGCGATCGTGGCTGAAAAAGCAGCGATCACTTAAACATCAGCTGTGAATTCATTAGTTAGTTTGTTTATAATGGTATAGTTTCCTTTACTCGTAATCGTATGGAGTACTAGAAGTGAACTAAGTGAATTTAATTGGAGAGCTATACCTGGAGATTTCAAGAAATCAACATTTCTGTCCAAATTAATTATAATTGAAACCGGAATGAATTTTGAATAAATACATGTACATTATCTGAAATTTAATTTATTTTTCTAAAATTTTTATGGATAATGAAATACAGTACAGTCTTTTCTCTTTTTGGTGATGAAGAAGTCTCAATAAATTAAAAAATCATTCAAAGAAGAATATGCTTATGGTGACCTCTACAAGGTACAGTTTTACTTCAAATGAGAAAGATATGGTATGTATAATCAAAGATTAGGATTCATTATGAATGTTTGCATTTATTTTAGCACTGCCTAGTAAAGAATTGCTAAATTAACACTAAGACCGTAGTTTGCTCGAGTATCTGATCAAAACTATGAAATGGAACAGCTTTTGCATTTAACCTTACAGCGGCGTATAACTTATTCGTTTAGTCATACATAAATATGTACATATTCACAAGTCGTGGTTTTAACAATATAATTATGAATTTAAATTGATTATAATTGTTTTCCTATTTCAAATATAAAATCAATAAAAGATCACTGATGGTTTCATATGCCTAACAAAGGAATAAATATGTATCTACTCGTATATATAAATATTCAATTGTATATACTAAATAGCACCTTTATGAACAGCCTTATTAAAACACATATAATTTTCCACTGCCTGAGAGGATTTGCGAAATGTCATATTTTCATTATTAGTGGAAAAAAAAACAAATTTACAGGTTCTACCCACCCAAATGTGGTTCAGCTTTCTTACGAATTTTCCACTCCCTGAGAGGATTTTCCCCTACTTTTCAAATTATTTATTATTTGACAGGTTTTACCCGCTTGACCCAAAGAAGTTACCAAACCAATTTATTGGGGTAAAATTCGCAGCTTTGCGAAATATTTTAACTCTTTCATGAGCACTCTCTTTTAAGAAAAGCTGCGAATTTTTGCGTACCTACTCGAACAGAATTTAGTAAAAATTCGTAACTTTTCGTATGGCATTGTTGTTTTGGGAGAGTACGCAAATAGACCTCCTATTTTGAACCATGAACTGTTCAGATTTCCGACTTTATTTAAGGAACTTTTAACTATACTGATTATAAGCAAGTCTAATACAGTGATACTGACACCTTCATACTACCACCGATTAAAACACTTTTAAACATAATGGACCGTCTAATTGAAAAAGAGACCAACGCGCTGTGGCTCACATAATCCGACTGCGTCATATCTCGTTCTTTATGGTCAAAACTTGATCTTAATAGGACAAAGACGATGTTGCAACCGGATAAATCCTCCATACGCTTAATCACCGGACTAATCATAGGATGTAGAAGTTGCGGAGATGAGGAAGAAAACGATCTACTCTGGTACTGTCCCGCCCTCCAAGAACGATACCTCCGCCATAGATTCTTGGCAAACATAGCAAAGCTCGGAAATTTAAGGATATCGGACCTTCTAAGATTCACCAAGAGCACAAACTGGTTTACGAGTTGGTAAAACAAGAGGATTTACTCCCAAACTGAGAGGGGATTCACAATGGACCATCGGATCTCCGAGTGGAACAATCACACACTCTTCCAAAACTAACCTTACCTAACCCCTAAAAAAAGCTCACATACAGTCTTTAAAAGAACTTTAGCGAAAGTAGTAGTATAAATTCGATTTCCTTTTTACTTACAATTTATAGAACAAAATAAACACACAAATTCCATTCCAACTTTAGCACCAAGCGGGTGTAGAAATCGATTAATCCATCCAATTAACACATCAAAACATTTACCACATCTAATCAATTAAAATCGTGTTTTCACTCTGCTCTCACCATAAGTGCACCACCTACTCGTAGTAGCACCAACAAAACGTCACGTCGCCCAGTTTGGCGCAATTCATTCGAGAATTGAAAGCGAAATAATTGCAATACATTTTGTATCTTTTAGCACACCAATGCAATGTGAAGTGCCCGTTGGTAATAGATACTAAAAGAGTTTAGTTGCAGTTGAAGTGCTTCAAAAGAATCCACTGCAGCATGACCGAATATTGGAGCCTTCTCCTTCTTGGAAAGAAATTTCAGCATATATGTATTAACTCGTAAACGGTGTGTATGTGTGCATTCGAAAGTGGAACAATTCATGATTATTTCGTCCAAAGCCTTCGTGTGTACTTAGAGAGTGCTTACGCTGCTGCGCGCATACAGAATATGAATTATTTCGCGTCGGCGCGCAAGAGGATGGCGTCCCACAAACCCAAGCATGCACAGTAAGTACACATTCCATGTACGAGTACTTAGCCCACGTAAATTTAAGAATAATAAAAACATCGAATTCCTCCTCTGCTAGCCGTTAACCGAACTGTTATTGACGGAGCATCCAATTAAGTATAATTAAAGTATCTAGCTTAGCTATATGCATGTGTGTTTTTAATCGTTTTTCGTAGAGAGGTGTAACTTGTGGGGTATACTCGTACTTTAAGCAACTTGTGCTCGAAGAAGAAGGGCTCAAAGCAAGCCAAACCTGTTTCGTTTATTTATTTATTTTTTTTTTTTTTGCAGAGATTGCTTTCGCATTGCGAACGTTGTTAGCTTGATTGTACCCTCGGGATACGTCTGACCTGTTTAACGCTAAACAACCTTGCATACTTGTGCTTCTTATTGACCTTAAAGTTTTCATATATATACTATATTTCCTTTTCCATAAACGGTGTACAGTGTTGGAAAAAATAATAGAAACAAAGGGTTATGGCATTTCTCATTATTGATTCCATTGAGAAAGACAATTTCATTTTTTTTTTGGAACATTCGAAATAAGTTTAGTCCTTTGTTAAAGTGTCGTTAAAAAAGAAACACAAATTGTCTAGTCGAAGGTTCTGTGAAAATGGTTCGAGGAGTCCATTGCACTGATTCGGAAAGGAAATATAGTAGACGCTCGATAAAGTGAACTAATAAAAACCAGGCCTGTTCACTGGAGCGAGATTGTTTTTTGTAACGAGCGTGGACTCCTTTAAGCAAATTTCATCAAAATGTGAATGTTTTTACATACAATACATCGAAAATTACAATTTTTCTTTGCAATTACTAAAAAACAAGCCAATATTTATAAGAAAGAATATTTTATTTTTAACAAAAACAACTCATCCGTAGAAAAACGCAACAAAAATAATATATATATTCCATGTACTTAAAAATACAACAAACTTAAGCTGTGCTTAAGTGACATAGTCACAAAGAAGATTGTTCACAAAATAATAATTACAAGCAACAACAAACTGTACATAATCTAATCTATTCTAATACATAATCATGCAAGATTCTCGCACAACACGATGAGTAGAACCAACGGTAAATTTGGACGATCGTATGGATACTGCCGACTGCATAGCACTAATGAGTTTTAGACGTGTTTTTGCATAGTGGAAGGTTCAAAGAAAATAAAAAACCATAGGTTCACTGTTGCAAGATTTTTTTTGTTCACTATTTAGAATAGCCTGTATAAAATATTGTGTGTTCACTATATTGGATTGTTCACTATATCGATGTTCACTATATCGAGCGTCTACTTTATCGCAGATAATGAAGTGAAGCGCATAGAAGATGAAGGGCTTAAGTGATATTTTTTTGAAATTTGCCATTGTCTTACAGATGAAGGTCCTACAGTACGCCCGCGTTAAAAGCAACCCTCGATAAACGCAATACCTCGGTCAAAGCAACACCCAAATTTTTACCATTAGTGACTCAGTAATTGCAACTTTTAAAAAAAAATGTGACTCAGTAAACGCAACTTTCCATACATGAGCTCTTATTTCGTTTTATATTTGTTTCTATTTTTTGGTGCTTGGTTTTACTATAACTGGGCAGTTATTTTGCAGTTACTTCTCTCAGAATTAAATTTACATAATTGTTTTTCTTTCCTTTTACGACGAACATTATTCTTTTATTTTTCATACTCTTTTGTGACTCGGTTACTGCAACAACCTCAATTAACGCAACTGCTCGAATTTTTATCAGTTGCTTTTACCGAGGGCGTACTGTATATGAAAACTACATATAATTCCTATCTTATCTAGACTTCTCCATCGCCTCTAGATAATTATTTAGCAAATGATGAAGGGTTTATATGCAACCACTTTTTAATAAACTCGGTGAAAGAATGTATTAAAAGCTGATTACTCTAAGGTTTGAAAATGTCGCTTATGTCCTTCATCTTCTAAGCGCTTCAAGTGTTCTAAAAATAAGGTATTTATGACTCGCCATTATTATGTGAAGGAAGGAACCAGAGGCAGGAAACGAAAAACAACATCTCGGTTCAAACAACTTCTTGTACGTAATTATAAGACTTAGCCGATTTCTTCTTCGCAGGAACCTATAATATTTTGGCTTCAGCAGTCCTAGGTAGAACCAAGCCTAGCTTCCCGCAACCATTTGTGTTGTGTTGTGTAGAAACAGTTTAAGTGAAGCAGATTTAATGGCAAGGAGCCCAAGTAGTGTCCTTTTTCTGATTAAGCAAAATGTGCAACAAAGTTTTGTTTTTACCAGCAGACACGTCTGCCGTCAAAACTGAAGCAATGTCTTCTGGTCTGATGAAACAAAGATTTTTTTTTTTTGATCTGATAGGAAAATATAAGTGGGACGCCCAAAAAACTCCAAGTTAGACCCAAAGTACACAAGAAAAAATAGTAAAGCTCGGTGGAGGTAACCTTATGATTTGCAGCAGGTTCTCAGCATCTGGTGTTGGACTACTTTTCTGTGCTGTAGACTAAGTTAACATCCTGAACACGGGAATGCTACCATTTGCTGTAAAGAGGATATGCCGCTAAAATGGAAGTTCATGTCCGATAATGATCCTAAGCACTCCTCGAAAAAATAGATGGTTGCAAACAAATGAAATGGCTGCTATGGAACGGTCTTCACAATTCGCTGATCTTAATCCCATAGAACACCTGTGGGACGTTCTAAAATGCAAGACCGGAAAAATACAAGAAGCATGGCAGTTCTTACCTTCAATGACTTGTTCCTTGTTAGTTCAGTCTATGATGCGAAGATGTGAGTCAGTGATTGAAATCAAAGGTGCTACGACCAACTACTAAAACCAGGCTGAGAACTTTTAATGTCAAGCATGTAATCCATTACATGATAAAAAAAAAACCAACAATTCAATTTTCTTTCTATTAATTTTTCCTCCAAAAAAAAACTTTTTATATAAAATTTTTGTTACTCATTGAAAAAAAAGCGTGCACCAGGTACTCGTGAAATTTGATGTGTAAACATACGTTTGTGTATGATAGCGGATAAACAGAGAATGAACTAATACTAGGAGAATCATATACAGAGAATGCACCGATACTAAGTTTGGTTACGCGTGACGGACGACGCGAAAAATTTGCCCATACCGAGAGCATATATGTTTAGGGTAGACCGGGGACAATAGTAACACTTTGACTTTCATCTCAATAAAGTCTTTATTCTATAATATTTATCAAAGAGTAATTTACACTAAAATATTTCCTGTTTTTTCCCAGTATTATAACTTAATTTTAGTCTACAGGGAGGAGTGATATGAAAAAAAATATTTATGCACTTTTAATGAGATGAGTCAATTGTTACAACTGTCCTCGTTGTAAATGTAACAGTGCCTGAGGACAGTTGTAAAAATGAAGACAAGTTGTGTTTTACTCAAACTTTTAATTGTTTCATGTATTTATTCACTTTGATTAATGACAACAATGAATACACAAATAAATAAATGATTTAATAATAATTGTGACAGGTATATGAAATAATTTGTTTAGTACACTGTTCATGTGACCAGTTATTGCATTCAATAAATGACTGTACCGTCTTTACATTTAATTCTTTTAGCCTCTTTTTCAGGAGTATCGGATGGATGTTACAGTTGTAACGCGTTACAATTGTCCCCAAATGGGAATGTTACAACTGTCCTCGTGTGCCTTTTATACATAAAATACGTCTTATCTATAATACTTTATTACAAATGGCCGGATTCTAAACAATACACAAGATAGAAAATAAACTTTATAAATTTTGTAGCAAAAAAAAGTTATTCGAAAATGTTTACCAATGAAATAATTTACTTTAGAGGGTAAAAAATTGTCGCACAGAAGCTGGAGAGAAACTTGCGAATAAATGATATGTTATGTAGAAACGTTGTGTGTGCCTGTTAGAGAGGATTTGCAGTTACGATTTGGGAAATATCGCGAGTGTTACAACTCTACACTGTTACTATTGTCCCCGATCTGCCTAATTATCAAAAATTGATATTCGTTGATATTATGATAATCTAAGGCACGAGATAATATATACATATATTTCGTTTATGTTTGCCTTAACGTTTTTCATACTTGTTTATTAAAAAGTTCAAAACTACCATGTTTCTATTATTTTTTCCAACACTGTACATGTACATAACACATATCGTACATACGTATTTTACGATGTAAAGTTGAATGTGTGCGTTTGACGGAAAGTGTTAATTATACTTTGTCTCAACTTCCGATAGATAAATATTGCATTCAGGTTTATTTGTCATTGAGACGAAATACGAGACCGTTAAATTGGAGCACTGAAATGTAATAGGCACGAATGCATTTCTGTTTTTTTGTTTGTTTTAATTAAGTGAATGTTAAATATTTTTGAATTTTAAGCTTTGAACTACCAGTTGTGGTAGGTAGTGCGATTTTTGATGCTGATATTCCCATGTTTACGTATAAGTAGACGAATATTAAGGTGGGGGCAGATCTAATGGCGGATTTTATTCTGCAAATATTAGGTCCATTCGCGAACTCCTATGTTAAGGTAAAGCCGGATTTATTTTTAAACTAGCAAGCCCGTGCTCGCGTTGCTTCACAAAGACATCTTTTGTTGTAATTCATTTGAAAAGGTGTATTAGTGTGGTATAGTGTGGGTGTGGGTGAGATCCATTGAGCACACTTTTCAAAGCTTCAGATGCTTAGGCTGTAGGCGGAAGATTTACATTACCATTACGTTTCGTTAAGAACAGTACATGCTATTAAATTGCAAAATGTGCAAACTTTTTCCATTTTATCTATTTCTGTTTTGTTGCTAATTAATGTAGGGAAATAGTGGTGTATAATTAAAGCTGCCCTATTGGCAAAAAACTCACTGACATTTGTTTATACTGTCCTTTGCAGCGTTTTCAGTCTCTTCTCCATGAATTCTGCACCAATAATCTAGTTGACCACTAAATCTTCCTTATACATATATGTAAAGGTTACTCATTTGAACGTTGCAGAGATTTTCTTTTTGCGCCACGAGATTAAGCTGACAAATTACTTTTTCCTTTGATCATTGTCTTTTCTTTATGATATAAAAGAAGAAAAACAAACAGGCACTATATTTTCTTTATATTCTTTATATGCTGGTCCCTCGCCTTGCGCGGTGGTTAGGGGAATGAAAAGTCTCGCGCAGTGCGAAATCGCGCAAAGCGAAGTATGAATTTCATGTAATTTAGGGTGTTGCGTTCCTGAAAAATGAAATGTAAGCATATATTAAAGCCGCGCAATCAAATTTTGGTAGGCAAATGCATATCGCGCAAAAGTGAAACCGCGCAAAAAGAAGTCACTCAAAGCAGTCGGCAAAAAACTGTCCCTAATTACCCGCGACAAGTGGTTGAGACAGGGTATAAAAACTTTGGAATTTCAGTTACGGATTCCATTCGCAAAGCGAATTGTTATTCAGTTTTAGTAATTTGGTTTAAAAGGAAGTATTTGAGAGAGGTACAAAAAATTATCATATATTTGAGAACTTTTACTGTGTTGGATCAGTAGTAAAAAAGTTAAAAATGGGATCTGTAAAGATCTTAAACCAAACAAAAAGCCAAAACATTCAAAAAATGCGCCAAGAGGGATATTTTGTCAACAAAATTGCAAATTGCGGACCGTTGTTTTAAACTACCTATTTAAAGCCATTTGAAATAAAACCCGCTCTACTACATCGTCGCCGGAACGCCCGTTTGACCTTTGGTAGAAATCATTTAAGATGGAAGAAGCGTTGGAAAATTGTCATTTTCACCGATGAGAAATGCTTTTACATTGATGGACCTGATGGACTTCGTCATTATTTTCATGATTTGAGGAAGGACGACCCGTTTTTAGGAGTCATGGTTTGGGCCGAAAAATCATGCCAAACTAAGACTACTATCCACCTCGTAAACGAAAGGATGAAAAGTGAAGACTACCTTAAGATCTTAAACGAAGATATCGTGCGGCAAATATGAACATCGAGCCTAACAAAGTTTCTTCTTTTGACTGGCCGCATTGCCTTCAGACCTCAACATAATTGAGAATGTATCGGAGCATCTCTTCAGAGCTGTCTACCAAGGCGGACGACAATTCAATAAAGTAGGAGACATTAAAGACGCTATTAAAACTGATTGGGACAAAATCCCACGAAAAAACATCAAAAATATTGGAAGTGGTAAGTAATGAGGGAGGAAGTACTCATTACTAAAAAAAAATAAAACCATTGTAATAAGAGTCTAAATTTTGTTTTAATTTAAAAAAAAACCCATCCTGTCTCAACCACTGGTCGCGGGTAATTAGAGACAAATTGCAAATTCCGAAAAAATTATGGGGAAAAAAAGGGATTTATTGTGATTAAAGTTTTCTTGGAAATTGACAATGATTACCTAACAGCAATATTTGCAGCACATACGGAACAAAATTATCAAAAAACGCTGAAATCAGGGGGGTGCCTCAACCAGGGGTCGAGGAATGTATGTATGTACATATGTATAAAAGCAATTTGAAACATACCCAAAGCTCATGATGGTATGGCCTATGTAAGTATGGCCTGCAGCACAGTCAGAAGTACCTTGCCTTTATGGAATGTAATATATACAGTCAAACCCGCTTATTTGAAACCCCATTAATTGACCCACTTATATGAAAAATTCATTCTGTTCCCGTGTTCTCTTTCACAAATTTCATATAAACTACTCGGTTTTATATATAGAAACCCACTTAAGTGAAAAACTCGGTTAACTGGAAAAAAAGAAATTGTTCCGCTTATGAATAAATGAAAATGTATTACAAAAAAAGGCGTGCGTACTAGGCACTCGTGAAATTTGATGTGTAAACATACGTCTGTATATGATAGCGGATAAACAAGGAATGAACTAATACTAAGAGAATCATATACAGAGAACGCACTAATACTAAGTTTGGTTACGCGTGACGGACGATGCCGACGGCGAAAAATTTGCCCATACCGAGAGCTAAGATGTTTACACATCAAAACAAGTGATTATTTAGGTGTACCTTAGTCACTGAAGTTCAGCTCTCATAATGACAGATATCAGTAGGTACTGACGGCACATTTTCAGTTTTCTTAATTTCAAACGATTTTATCTGCAACTCCTCGTTAGGAGTTCAGTTAGGTATCCGAAGCACGTTTAAATAAAAAAAAATATTCAGTTATCCAAAGTCCTTACTTACTTAGTTGGCGCTACAGCTCGAGGTGAACCTGGGCTTGCTTCTCGCAACCATGCGTGTTATATTTTTGCACGATAGGAAGGGACCTACAGTTGTTTGCCGACTCCGAATGGTGAGTTGAGAAGCTCTACAGACAAATGATACTCTTTGATGCTTGTCAGACATTCGAAAGAGGTGGGCACTGTGAAAAACTTTTTTTTTTAGGTGTTTGCGGCGGGAATCGAACCCAAGACCGCTGGCTCAGTAGTCCGACGCACTAACCACTTGCGCTACGGTGCCCACAGTTATCCAAAGTCCGCTTAGATGAAAAACCCGGTTAATTGCAATAAAACCCAGATTTTACTCATTTCATTTAACCATCTACCTCCCTAGACCGCCTTTAAAAAAATATTTTATTTATACAGTGGTGATCCAATATAACGAATGATATAATGTCCAGTTGCATTCGCTATGTCGAAAAATTCGTAATATCGAACACATTTTCCTTGTACGAAACATTAAATAAATGTACAAATACTGTTTCTAATTCATAACACTTTATTTATTTTATTCATAAAGTCAACAAAATAAGGTAAAAAGTAGAAAAATAAGTAAAATAAACTAAAACAAAATAATTTCTTTCCTTTCCTTTTCCAAAAAGCAATAGCCAATAAGGACATTCTTTTGCAAACGTTCAACACAGAAATTTGTAGCTATTTCCCGTAGACTTATTAGAACAAATTTTTCAGAACTTCCAACGTTGTTCTATTTGGCTCAGTTAATACACTCTCAACGGCCTCGAGTGGGCTGATACACGAATCATCTTCCTGAAGAATCATTTCAGTATTGTTCCAAGATTCCAAATCCTCCGCTTTACTTAACTAAACGAATGGTTGAATGGATCAAGGAGCTTACCTTCGGTTGCATATAACGTACAACACCCAAATTTTTCCATCAACCGTTTCCTAAACATTATTGTATTTCTTAGGTAAATTTGTCTCTTTCTATTTTTTAAAGCATGTACACAGAGATTGTAGCAACATTCGTTGTATCGAATATAATTTTTTTTGTTCGTTCGCTATACAGAGCCGATAATGTATTTGAAAAAAGTGTACGTTATATCGATCATTTGTTATATCGGCATTCTTTATACTGGACCACCACTGTATATATTTTCTCTAAAAAAAATATTTTAATATGTAGTTTGTATCCACTTACATATGTCCGATACCGCCTTTTGGTATTATTGCATTACTTTATTTAAAAACAACTTATTCAATTTTGTTTTGAATTCTTAATATTGGATTCGTATTTTTCACGAATTAGCTCTTAAAATATCAAACACTTCCCATATGATTTCCATCTGTCAACTTAATTCTTTCGGGAGTTAATTTTGGGTAAAATATAAAATGAAATTGAAATTTATAAATTGAAAGTGCAATTCGTCAGTGCTCAAGGAAATTCTCTTTCTTTTGACATCTCATTTGTTAAGATTGGTTAAGTATGAGAGCCGCAAATTGTACCTATACTACAGAAATAATATATATGATGATGATACATAGCTTTCGGCTAAAATATTTACCAAAATAATTCATTCATTAATGCGTAACTGTTGTCTGTTGTTCGTTATTGAATTGAAGATACGATAAAGCCCATGTATGTATTTTCGATACATGGACTTCCTTATTCTCATTATGGAGCCATATAGCCTTCTTTTTAAACATAAATAAAACTATAATTCCCCCACATAAATAAAACTCTCTATCGAACTTAGTCGAACATAAGTCTCAGCCGCATATTTTAGAATATTTTGCAACTGTCGTCATCCCAAGCCCCAAAAGTTTTTTTTAATAAAAATAAAAATTATGGGTGCGGCGAAGTGATTAACTTAGCATCTTTCTACGTCGCGAAGTTCGAAAATGGTGATTGGATTTATGCAGCTTAAAGGGATATCATAACATACTTGTACGAGTACAGTGTAGTACCTATACACATATAAAAATGGTATCTAAAACCCATCACCGTGAATGGTGACCTCAGTTGAATATTTAAAAAAAAAAATAATTTCCATACGACACCATAATTTGCTTACACCAAAAAAAAAGTATCTCTCACCTTTTTGGTTCTGTGTAGATTCTATAGTTAAATCCAAATATGTAGAGTTTTATTTTGCGTGCTATCCCAGAATGAACTTAATGAATCAAAGAGAATATTTTAATTAATATGAATCACTATTTGTAAAAACACAACAGCAACAAATTGCCGACTTCCAAACAATCACTGCAACACCACTCCAATGCAATAATAATAATTTTCCTCGAAAAAGAAAGAAACAATTTAAATCTTGACTCTGCACAGGAAGCCCCTATTTAGCGGTAAGCGGTCGCGAGTAGTTATAATTATTACGACAATTACTGTCGGTGTATCACCGGAGATACTG
Source organism: Brachyopa scutellaris (assembly GCA_949775065.1). NCBI lineage: Eukaryota > Metazoa > Arthropoda > Insecta > Diptera > Syrphidae > Brachyopa > Brachyopa scutellaris. The sequence continues at coordinate 72,190,401 of OX459112.1, forward strand.
TTTTCTTTCTTTTTATTTATTTTTTTTCAATCTACGACAACCCGAACGAACAATGGGATGTGGATGGATGGCTATAATGCAAAATGAATAATATTGTAAACGACAGGTGAAATGCTCAGATGGAGGTACAAATGCATGAACATATTGTGAACCACGATGTCTTATCCGCACGTTATTACTTGCTGGTCGTTTGAGTTCAACACGAAGACTGGTTGGCTAGATTTTGAATCGACAATGTCAGGCAGTCAAGTCAGTGTTGTCTTGTCTTACTAGTTTCAAAGTAGTGAAAACGGAAAAAAAATACAAATACCTTAGTGGAATTGCAGGCAGTGGTGGAACACATGATTGTGAGCTGAGTGCTTTATCAACTCCACAATTCGATGTTGCTGCAAGCGTAGAGTAAGTTCGTTCATTTTGACTGCTGATACTATCGAAGTGCGGCATTGCAGTCCATGGATTGATGTCCATATTTAACAGCTGATTCTGATGGTAGTAGAATGCGGTTCGACATTTAATTAGTTTTTGAGCGACACAGCCTTTTAAGAAGCAAATTTATTATTGCGTAATCTCCAGAACTACCAGTGGTTACTTACTTACTTAGTTGGCGCTTCAGCTCGAGGTGAACCTGGGCCTGCTTCTCGCAACCATTTGTGTGTGCGTGTTATATTTTTGCACGAATGGAAGGGACCTACAGTTTTTTGCCGACTCCGAACGGCGAGTTGAGAAGCTCAATCGTGACAAATGATACTCTTTGATGCTTGTCAGACATTCGAAAGAGGTGGGCACTGTGAAAAACTTTTAGGTGTTTGCGGCGGGATTCGAACCCAAGACCGCTGGCTCAGTAGTCCGACGCACTAACCACTTGCGCTACGGTGCTCAGTGGTTACTAGCTGTGAAGAATATTGTGCCACCACTACTAGGTAGGTAGGTAGAAGTGGTGGTTTCGATGGAAGAAAAGCCCAAAAGGCGCCGTGTTGATACCACAACCTCAGGTGACCCGTTTATTCGGATGTCGTTTTGATTTGTTTAAATCCACCCCATGGAGTTTAGGAAGAGGATAAGCTCACCAATCCTTTTCCCGGATATCTCTTTAAGGTCGTCGAAGAAGAGTTTGCTCAGTATGCGTTGCCTGGCTCTCGCTAGAGCTGGACATTTGCACAGAATGTGAACAGGCGACTCTTTTTCATTTTTATCTTTGCAGCTACGGCAGAAACGGTTGTAAGGGGCCGCTAGTTTGGTTGCATGGTCCCCTTTTGGCCAGTGCCCTGTACTATCTGCAACTACTTTAGCGATGCCTATGCGTGTTTTTTGTAGCAGTTCGTTTGTTTTAGACCGGTTGTAACTTGGCAATTTCTTTCTGGATATAACACAGTTTGTCAGACTAGTCTACCTGAGACCGGTTAGTTTTAAGAAGTGTGAGAGTGGGCGAATTCCTACACGCAAGACTTGCAAGGCAAAACATCTACAACGCAAATGTTCCAAAACAGTTGCAACGTCAAAAGCATATGTTTGCCTTACACAAAAGCAAATGCAGAGTGGAGTGAGCAACATTTATTTGAGAGTTGCGCAGATCCTCTTGATTTTGCACAAACTTTTGCGTTGTAGAACCGTTTGCTTTGCAGTTTTGCGTTTTCGAATCTCCTGCTTTGCATATGTTGCGCAGCATATTCGTTTACGAATTCACCCAGTATATTGCTTTTAACAGCACCTATAGAAATATGATCGTTCTCCGCTAGTGAAGGGCTGACCCTCGCCTGGCAAGTTCATCCGCTCTCTCATTCCCTTCAATGGCGCTATATCCTGTTACCCAGAAAAGCGTAACTCTAGTCAAGTGAACCCACCAAAACAAAACAAAATCACTTACATTTTCATTTCCATTTCCACACTTCCTACATTGCATTGCATAACATTGCATACAGTGCATCATGTCCCATATATCAAACGACCCCTAAGTCAAGTGTCACATGCACGTCGTAGTGCATTACAGTGACCCATTAACACGGCACCCGAGATTGGACTGAAACATTATCACCGCACTTACTCATGCACGATCCGTGTACTGTGCATAAAGAGTATGCTGACTGGCGTCACAAAAGTATCATATTTATTAGCCGGATTTGATGGCACGCGACCTACTTAGGATCAATATGCATTGGGAATGCTACCAGGGAATCAGTATATAAGTCCGATGTTTTACCAATAACGATCAGATTTACTTTGACCACAAACCATCATGTTTCTCTTTTGGCAGATACCTATGGCTTAACCTGCCCTTCGAAAACGGTAATAGGAACTCTTTTGAATATCCAACCTAAGGATCCTATATGGCGATCCTGCCATCATATCATTACACTAGCATGGTTGCAATGCGATTGCCACCACTATTAAGGCGCAAGAAAAAAAATAGAATGGAAAAAGAATTCACCAAAATACCGCTAATTCAAGACCTACCACAATGAACACTTAAAAGAAAACGATATATGTATAACGCTTTAACTCATGAAAACCACCCTTGAAGCTAGCTTTGAGACTGCATGATCTCAACTTCCACGTCGATGAGAGGCCCACAACATTTTTGATGATCCTACAGCCTGTGTTACAAAGGTATATATATATAGTGTGTATGTATGTAATATGTTTACATACACATACACACTTGAAACCATCTAAATACATACACTAAGAGCCCAAAATAGCCGTTGTGCAAACTCTGTTCACGAATGGGGGAAGACGATATCCAATGCCTGCAATGCACGGTGGCGAACGTCGCCAAGCCATTAACCATTACCACATTAGGTCATATTAATAAAAACAAGCAATTACTTGGAGTAAAATCTCTGAGCAAAGTAAAGGCATTTAGCAATTGCTCGAAATTTTGGAAATTATTCAGGAGGAGACACGAAAAATGTTTTCTACATTACAGAAATAACTTGAATCAAAAGTCGACAAAATATTTAGTTTAGGAGCTTTTTTATTTAATTCATTTTAAGAACAAGTATTGTCGACTCATTGTCTCCAGTTGACCCCATCGGAAGTTAATGGCGCCACCTAAAAAAGAAGCTTCAAAAGAACAAATACTGACCAGTTACCAAAACTTGTTCAGCTGATGGAAACAAATTCAGATTTGTATTTTCTTCATCGCTTTTGCCCGTTTATACCTAATTAACGTTTGCGGATACCATAGGCTCACGATAACTAGTCATCCTCATCGCCTCATTTTTGAACCTGTGGCTTTGTAATGTTCATACTATAGATGTAATCCAGTACGTGAAATGCATCATTCTTTAATATGAAGCATCCTTGGCAATTCTTGTTTATAAGAGCTTTACGATTGATGGTAAAGCTAAGATCGAATAGTAGACACAAAATATCTAAATCTTTACTGACTTTATCACAAACTAGTGGTAACCCTGTGCGCTTCGCTACACTCATTGAGAACAGTGTTTATGTTAAAAAAAATGCCATGTAATTCACCCCTTAGCCATGGAATTTAAAAAAAATCCTCCGTAGCGATTTTGGTGTACAGCGCCATCTATCGGAAAGCTTGAAAACTTTTAATTTACGAACCCTTCTCACTTCATTGTAAATATTTATTGTAAGTTTTGGCTCTGCTTAGTTGAAGTCGTACAACAGTAACAGAGTGCTGCAAGCCCTGATGACAACACCCAGGATCTCAATCTTAATGCGATTTAAGGATAGTTTCTCGGCGTCATACTTGTAAGCGCCCAACAGAGCAAATTTTTTGAATCACAATAACCAAATTTAAACAAATTGGTAGCGTTTGTAAATTTGGAAGGCCTTCACATCACTGTAATGATCGCTCAGTGGAAAAAAACATAGAAAAAAAAACATAGCCGCTGTGAATACCTCAGTTGTCGAAGGACCGAAACGAGAAAGGCGAGTATCTGTGTGTCTTAGCCTCCAATATAAACCAAAGCCCATCGAATTCAAGTCTATCTAGTTTGGAGGCCACTGCTGCGAAGAAATTAACTGCCGAATATGATAATTTTGTTGTTGTGTCAGAAGAGCTTTATGAGATGGTGCTCAGAACTGTTGGAATGTCCAACGGTTGGCACCGAACGGATCAACGCATCATTTATGATCTTTTGTCAGTAGGTACACTTTCTTTAAAAAGGAAAGGAGAGCGGCTGTTTGATGTCAGACTCACAGCAGCCCAAACATCACAGTTGTTGTTAGCAATTTACTTAAATAAATATTTTTCCATGGAAGATTTGACAGCACGCCACTGTGTTGGTAGCCATAAACAACTTGTCACAAACAAGTATCTTATATCTGCAGGTATATGAATACGAGTATCTTCACCTTACACACTTCGTGTAATTTAATTCTCGTGTCGTTGTGCTAATAGTTCGATCGTGAAGAGTCACACGACGATGGAATCGAAGAACAGAAGACGGGGGGCGCATACCGACCATAATTCTTTATCGACACTGGTCGCCGATATTCTATTTGGCTCCAGATGATGTCGCAGTTTCTATTGGCTACACCACTACTCACCGATGTAGCATACATATTTCCAGTTCCACATTCCAATCATATCCAGAATTATTGGCCTGACTGGCTGCCAGGTTGAACAAGTACAGTAGTCACTGTTCTATGGTGAACGTAAAAAATGTAAATTGTCTGCGAGAAGTTCGCGTCTAGTGTATTCTTGAGATTCGTACATATGACGGTTACTTGCTACGTTCTCAACTTCCTGAGAGTTATGCATAAATGTATTTAACTATTTCAAATATGGCATGTGAACTCAATAGCGAATATCTGTGGGATAGGAGAGCTACAATCGTATCTTAATAAATAAGGACTGTAGATAAATTCCAAATTTCCGACTTATGAACGTTGCTTGAAAAGGCAATTCTTTCCAGTTATTGCAACTTTCTGTGTCTTTTTCGTATCAAGCTATAATTCATGACTCAGTTCCTTAGTTTCTGAAACATTTTAACAGGGTGCGCATGCTATTTTAGGATAAATTGGAAAATGCATGTTCTTCTTCTTCTTAGGTGGCGCTACAGTTCGGGGTGATCCAGGACTTTCTTCTCGCAACCATTTGTGTGTGCGTGTCTGGACTCCGAACGGCGAGTTGAGAAGCTCATCTATTCTTTGAAGGCTTGTCAGACATTCAATATAGAGGTGGCACCGTCAAAAAAATGATAAATGCAGAAGTCATAATACCATAAGTACATATATGACCCTCGCCCTTTATTACTGCAGTAAAACCATCTACAGCTACAGCATCGATAAAAGCTTCAATTTGTAAACCGGAAACGTGCGAGCATGTATAAGATATGTTCGAACAAGAAAATCTCTTGATTTCTCCACAGTTCTTTCTGACTCCGATTCCTCGACCGACTGTACTAACCATGTCGATGTTCCTCGATTTTATTCTTAGATCCTTTTCACTGAGTAGGGCCAGTCGGACTTGGGTGGTAATCGAACCCACAACCTCTGCGTGGCATGATAAGCTATGTCCACCGAAGTCGGCTATGCCTATCATAAAGTGGAATATTTTTCAGCAAAAAGTGGAATATTTTCAATGCTTTTTCGCTCTCGCTCAAATGGTTATGATTATGACTTATGACTTATGAGACTATACTTATTATATAACATAAAATGTTCACTAATTAAAATTATTTTTTATTTATTTATTTTTTAGGAAACTTACTAGTTTTTGTTAATTTCCAACATTTGCAAAGTGGAAGTATAATTATTTTCCATTAACTAGTATTTCACTAAACTTTATTTCACTTCGAAGTCAAAAGCAAAATATGTAGTTATGTACCTACTTTACTTCATTAGACAACACTTCTGTCCATCCCTTCGATTAACTAGACCTGACTGTTTCTGCTCTAGTGCCGACTTTAAGCTGCACAGCTGTTGACAGTAGACTTCTACGCTGATTGTCTGTTTATGAGGCAAGAGCTCAAAATGGACTATCCCTCAGCATCCTACCATATACCTCGGGCGGATGAACTCCATCTCTGGAATGTCCTTTTCGACTAAGTTACTGGTGGTGACGTCTAATGTTATTGCCAGGAACCCATTTTTTTTTTATCTCCGGCAACGATCCTGATCAAAAATGTCCCTTGATTATGATGCGACAGAAGCGCAGTGCAAGCTTCGATTCTTTGCTGAAGATTATTTTGGCGATAGGTGGTGTGGTACCCATTTTCCCAACTTTATGACTTTTTCCAAATTTGTGTCTCGATGGATGGCCATATTGCTTGCGTTGAGTTCTCTTGCGAATTCCCATACCGTAGTATTAGGATTTCTTTTGACGGTGGACTTCAGGAGCTCAACGTCTACCTCTTCTGGCCTAACCAAATGAGGTTCACCCTCCAGTGCAGATTTGTCATTTATACAGATATTTCCGACCCATTCCAATCGGCTGGGAATACGCTTAATTAGGTTGCTATACAGTGCGGGGTGGACCAAGGCCTCAACTCGGGAATATTGCTCTTATTGAAATCTACAATGATGTTAACACAACCAAATTTGCAGAATGAATGAGCAATATATCTCAAATATTAATTTCAATAACGGTTTTAACATTTAATTGGTTTTGTGTATTTTATGGCAATTGGAAAATAACCACCGAAAAATACGCGCAATACTTACATATCTATGAATATAAAACTGAGTGGCAAAATGCATAATATGTTTCCCTCTACTGCCCGTAATTTTCAACCAATTTAGTTGGTTTTTATTTTAAAATCTAGATAATAACGGTACAAAGGTGATAGGTGATAGGTGATAGGCAATATTATAAAAAAATTCAAAAACATTAGATATTATTGTGTGCGATACCGTTGTGGTACATAGAGCTGAGTACAACAAAAAAAAAATGATGCGACTGTATCCCACTGTATGTTCACTTTTCATCCAAGTTCTTACATAAATAATATAAGCTTGTAGGTACATATGTACTCTGTTCTGTCATCTCATCACGAATAAGATAAACAGAAAAGAAAAGAAAACAACAACAAAACAAAAAAAACCGCCTTATATATCATATCTATATAATTAAATCGCTAGCGCAAGAGCTTGTGATTCTTCCTGAGAGTTTATTTCTGCACCGATTTCAATGATTCTAACACTGATTGAAGGCTTCATTAGTATAAATAATTTTGAAGTTATTATGGAAAAACATTTTTTCAACCATTGACATAATTATATATGGACTGCTAGTGAAATATCACTTTCATACAACGTCTGCGGACAATTTGGTTCCAACATAACTAGCGCCACGTGTTTCATAGGGACAGCAATGGGAAACAATTATCCGCCATCATACTTATTTTACGTAGAAACTGAGGCCATCTATTGCCGTATATACGAGTTACTGCGAAAATACGTTAAATTTTAAATTGTTGCCGCGTTGGTACCAACAGATGCCACTACCAAAATTTCAATACACAATTTGAAAATAGCCGTTACTTTTCTTTGTTGACCCGTAAACTAGATAAATATGGTAAATTTATTTGGAATTCATGTTTTGCGTTGATTAATAATTTGTGTTTTTGCTTTATAATGCAATACAACTTCTCACAATTTATTAAAAAAATACTTAAATCACAAACCAACGGCTTTCGTGAATTCAAACACAATCTAAGTTTCCACATTTCTCCGCTACGAAACAAGAGGGCTAGTGCTTATGTTGGAACCAACGCGAAGTTGGGTACTAGCAGTCCATATATAATATGTCAATGATTTCAACGTTCGCAAATGAGGTCTAAATAAATAATGTCTTGTAGCAATGGCGAAATCCACTCTGATTTTATAAATATAAACAATTTATTTACACTTAAACTTAATATTTTTCAAAATCTCTATCACGAAATGAAGCTCTTACTATTTGCAACAAGGTGGCGCTTGCACACTAGGTACACTGAACCAAAAAGGTACATGATATAAATGAAAAATTCATATGCTAAATGAAAAAGTTCATTAAAATTGAGCTAAACATCAAATTCTTACAGAACATGTATCCCCGTTCATACGTTTATGAATATATTCATGCAGCTATGAATCGTTCATAAAAAGTAAGAATCTATGCATAAAATTAATGAATGACATTCATAAATTAGCGCGAGCACATGAAGGAGAAGAGAGACAGATAGATGGAAAAAAAACAGATCGGCGTAGTGGTAGGAAACTCATTTGTAAGGTTTCAACTAACTCTATGGGTTTGTGTCCAGGATAACTGGAGAGTTTTTTTTTTTTTCTTGCATACACAGAAGTTTTTACAGATGTTTCTTCTTATTATAGTTTTTGTGTGATGAACTCTTTCAACAATGCCATACTATCCTACTGCCAAGTGTGTGTTATGCCTTCTCGTATTAGTAGGTTTTGTTATTAACTTTCTGAAACTGTTCAACTTTTTTTTATTTTTTTTGATAGAAATAAATACTTACATACATCTGGATTTGAACCGCGGACCTTCTGCGTGACAAGCGACGACGACTACCTCTACGCCAAAGCCATAAAATAAATACGAATGCATTGTGTGTATAACTATTTACACATTCGAAACCTTTAATTATGTATCTATACTTACAGTTTATGGACAAAATACATACCCTTAATGAATCGGTATACTGCTTATGACTTGATACATACTTTTTGAGAATAGATACATAATGCGTATGAATCTATACATTCATTTTCTTTTTTTCTTTAATTCAAAGATTATTTTCATTAATTCAATGTAGTTTTTCTTAAAACTCGTGATGGAGAGTTGTATGAATAGTTCATACGCTTATGAAAAAATTCAATAAAAATAAGAATCAGCGTTCATACCCCAAATTTCTCATACAAATATTTTTATGAACGCGATTTCATACAAACAATGAATCGTTCATAAAAACATTTTATTTTTTTATGATTTTGTACATAAAATCAATTAATTTTTCTTAAAAATGAATGAATTTTGCTGTATGAATGCCGTTCATTGATATTATGTACGATAATTTTTTCAGTGTAGGCAGCCACTTTATTCGTAAATAGGTTGTAGGTTTTCTCCATGCGAGATTGCAATAATATTTATAAACCAAAAATTCAAATCACTGCTCTAGAAAATCCTCTTTCTTTTGACACCTCATTTGTTAAGATTGGTTGAGTGGGAGAGCCGCAAATGGTGATAATGATTGCAGAACATTGAAATGCAAAGCATTATGATCATGTTAGAGCGCGCACATATACTCACACACACACTATTGCAACGATACCCACTGCTGCCCGACTGCTGGCAGTGGTCACCACTGAAAGAAAATTGTGGGCGATGCCTTGAATAATTGTTTTGAACATTGCTCAGCTTCAGGACAACGCAGGAGGATGTCTTATATCTCAAATGAATCAGGGACAAATTTACTAATTTCACCTATTTTTTTGTTTTTCAATCCGATAAGCCATTATTGAGTTAGGGCTGTATAACTATAATTTTACCTCCCAACATGCATTATTTTCACCATTTTCTGGAAACCATGCCATTTTCCGGGATAAAAAGTGTGTATACAAAAGTTGACCAGGAACATAAGCAATCACTATGTCCATATTTCATCACGCTGCTATGAAATTTGAGTATCAAATTTAGTAACCGTTCGGTATTCCGTCCCCGAAATCGCGGAATTACTCCCCAAAATCACGGAATTACTCCACTAGAAATTTTGCTAACTCGCACTTAGATGTTTACACATCAAAAATGCATTCGACGCGCTGTGTGTATTTACGTATGAGTAGCATCTCTGTTGAACCAGTGGACACCATCATGAATCAGGGTGAATTCTCCTACAGAATTTTTGAATCACTTGATTTCCCGGGGATACCTACTACCACACATATTGCAGCTAAAAATTGGAGCGCCGATTATTATGGTACGCAACATCAACCAACCAAAACTTTGTAATGGAACCAGGCTTGCTATTAAAAAAATATTGGGAAATGTGATAGAAGCAACAATTTTGAATGGAAAATTCAAAGGCGAAGACGTTTTAATGCCTCGATCCCAATGATCCCATCTAATGTGCCATTTGAATTTAAGCGTCTTCAATTCACTGTTCGCCTTGCATTCGCCGTTACTATCAATAAGTCGCAAGGACAATCTTTAGAAATATGCGGTATAAATTTGGAAAATCCAGTTTTTTCGAATGACCAGCTCCTATGTTGCAAGCTCTCGAGTCGGAAAACCATCTGCACAATTTGTTTACACGAGCGATAATGAAAAAAAAGACAAGAATGTCGTTTACCAAAGAGAATTGAAATATTTTTTTTAATTTTACCTAAATTCTTAAAAAAAAGTTAGTAATAGTAGAAAAATTATGCTGTGGTTTATTCACACGTTGAACATTTGTTTGTCGGATTTGGCGGTTCTTATTTCTACCCAGAACCACATTACTAGAGCAGCGTTTTGCCTAATAAGTAACGTGACTGTTTTAGTACACGGGCGAAGCCGGGCGGGACAGCTAGTTAGGTACATATGTTACATACAACCTGAGAAATTTCCAATAAACTTATTAATGTAAGAAATTTAAGCCACATTTACCGCTACAATTATTCAATGTAATAGTCCTTTGCAACAACTATTAAAAAACAGGTAACAAATTCAGTTAATATATGTATGAGTTTTAGTATGAAATCTAAATCCATAACAAATATTATATGTATGTTACGTGCTTATTTATAATTTGCAATTATTTAATTGCCAACATTGTATTCAAAAATGATGTCAGAGCGTAATTGATGAATAATTAGGTGAGATCACCTCAATTAAATCTGTCATTGTTTATGTTGAAAAATAGTATAAGTTAAAGAAATTAATATCCGAGGCACAAAATAAGATAAAATGTACCCAATTAAAATACAACTCCGTTTAAGGCTTATAATAGTTTGCCAAAACGGGTGAATGGATTGAATGGATACTAATTATATGAAGTTGAAAGACAAATTTAAAAAACAAAAAAACGTAAATGGAAATGACTCACTGACTCCCCACAATTTACGTGTCGAAATAAATCAAGTTCCACAAATAATAATAATTAGGGTTTAATTTTACTGGATTAATTTGTATTTTATGTATATTTACCTATACATACAGTAAAACCTCCTAACTGGGACCCTCTGTAATTGAGGCACCTCCGAAATGAACCGCACTTATATTATAGGTACTGTATTTTGTTTTTGACTTCGAAGTGAAATAAAGTTTATTAAAATATTAGTTGGTGAGAATTATTTATACTTCCTATTTGCAAAAATGTTAGAAACTAACAAAAAATTGTAAGTTTCATAAAAAATAAAAAAATAAAAAATACTTTAATTAGTGGGCATTTCGTGTTACATTGTAAGTATAGTCTCATAAGTTTTTAGCGCGAGTGGATTATAAATATAACTAGACGTTTAATCACTGCTTTCAGGCGGATGGTATTGAACTTATAAGGTGAAGCCAGATGTTTTTTAAAAAATATTCCACTTTTTTTTAAGTATTCCCCTTTATGCCAGGCATATCCGACCTCGGTCGACATAGCTAGCTTATCCCGCCACGCTGAGGTTGTTTTAAGAATAAAATCGAGGAACATGGACATGGGTAGTAGCGTTACAAGTTGCCGAGGGATCACAGTCAACGAAAAACTGTGAAGAAATCCAGATTTGGAAAAGAGGCGAAAAGGACCCCGTTGATCTGTTTCTTACATCACTCAAAATTAAATAATAATAATTTCATAATTTAAAGAAATTTTATTTTCTCTGTTTTTTTTTTTCAATGTAGTTCGTATGTATATATTACGAGTTTAGTTTTGGAAACATTGGTATTGTTACTCTCAAACATGCTTACGTTACTCCTGCTAAGGTTTTTTTTTTATTTGAAATACGTATAGGTACTAACAAAAGAACGCTTAAAGGCCCGGTCAAACAGACGGCGTTTTTAATGCCGCGTTCAGATTTTTATTGTTAATATTTCGATTGTAAATCTAACAGTGGATAAGTGCAGTACAACTCCGTTTAAGGATTACAATAGTTTGCCAAAACCGGTGAATTGACTGAATGGATAAAAATAATATGCAGTTGAAAGACAAATTTAACCCTTTCAGCCCGCATTTATTTTTTAAATATAATATTGAAGTAGTGATTGAATTGTTATCATTATGAAATCAATAACTTGAGAAAATGCAAGTTTGGTGATAGGATATCCTTGTGCAGAGGAAATGTCCTGGGACAGGGTGTATCCCAATAGTAATCACTACTGGACACATAAGTCCCACCAGTTACTAAATAAGCCAAAACTAAAAGTTGATTGAAAAAGTGTTTATCTATATCTATATATATAAAAATGAATTGATATTTTTGTGCGTTTACTTTTCATGCCTAAGCCGCTGAACCGATTACAATACTATTTGGCCAGGAGATCGTCTGGGACCTGCGGAAGGACATAGGCTTAAAAACCGCCTGCTAGGTGGTGCTGGAGTCAAGTTATTAACAAAACCTTTTCACGCCTAAACCGCTGAACCGATTGTAATGTTATTTGGCCAGGAGATACTCTGGGACCTGAGGAAGGACATAGACTTAAAAACCGCCCGCTAGGTGGCGCTGGAGTCAAGTTATTAACAAAACCATTTCACGCCGAAGCTGCAGAACCGATTGTTATGTTATTTGGCCAGGAGATACTCTGGGACCTGAGGAAGGACATAGACTTAAAAACTGCCCGCTAGGTGGCGCTGGAGTCAAGTTATTAACAAAACCTTTTCACGCCTAAACCGCTGAACCGATTGTAATATAATTAGGCAAGGAGATAGTATGGGACCTGAGGAAGCACGCTTTGCATAGTGGTATGTTGCATGATATGCAAATAGTTTTAGTCCCAGTTTCCTTATTTTTATAACACCCATCAAATGAGCTTCTTCAATGTCGTCAAGGTCACTTTCATCGTCGGTGTCATCCGCGAAATCAGACTCGTAATTTGGATCATCGTTGTCTGAGAAATCACTTCCTTCGCTCTCCTCTAAAATTTCCCTCAAAAGATCCTCCATAATATAAGTTGTCTTACGTTTGTTAGTTCTGTGTATGAAATAAAAATTTCCTATTAAATATGTATATAGCTTTTGTAACTAGTGGGACCTATTTGACCCACGATCTGTTACTGTTGGGACACATACATCCCACACTTGATTCTTTTTCTTTATCTCTACTTTTTTTTTAATTGTATAATAGGTATTATTGAATGTGATTAAATTACCTGTCCATTTTTTCTTAGTTTTTTTTAGACAAATTCAATTAGATACACTTAACTTTTCTTAGCAAAACTTAACTTTTTACAGAGCGATACCGAAACACGCCTGACATTCCATTCACAAAATACTCAATGAAAACCAATGGTAAATTTTAAACATGAAAAAACATGCATATCTCTTAGCAGCAATGTGGAATTTACTGATGGGATAAAATCAAGAAGGATTTATAAGGGAAAATTGTAGTTTAGTAATATGAATACAGCCCGTGGGGCACAAACAAAAAAACGTGAATGGAAATGACCCACTTACTCCCACAATTTACGTGTCGAAATTAATCATTTTCCAAAAATAATAATAACTAGTGGACCAGTGCGAGAAATCTCGCATTTAGGAACCCTACAACCGTTTACGGTTTACGAATGAAAAAAAAGAAAACGTACATAGATACAGGTATAGTCGTTCGGGGCAAGAGTGCGCATTTTGGACTTCGGGCTTAAATTTTGAAAAACTTACAACAGAAAACAAACAAAAGAGCCTGTTATTTTGTAGCTCTATATTTCAGGAAGAAAATTATACAAAAATATTTTATATTTTTTTTTAATGTTTCATATGTTTTGATCAAAAAACCAAAGTAAGTCAAGTTGCGCACTCTTGCCCCGAAGTCAGCGTAAGAGTGCGCAGAGGTATGGGTAAGAGTGCGCAACCAGTTTAAGTCACAGTTTTCGTAGTTGAAATGGTTTGAAACTACGCTTTCGCTCAAACCAAGTTCTTCGGCAGGGTTTCATGGGCTGCTTCCGTTTTAAATCGGCTTTCCTTACCGTTTGTGTTTGGTAGATACGAGGCATTTTTCTGGAAAAACGAAAACAGAAAAATAGTTCAGCTACGAGCTACCACCTACCGCCTACGACTGTGATGTGCTCATTGCATCTTTCGATAGAAGGTAATAGCCCAAAAATTGTTATTATTATAAAAAGTTAAATACTGGGTAAGAAAGCACTGCGTACTCTTACCTACAGAACGACTGCGCACTCTTTCCCTAACCGCTACTTTTTTTTCATTGTATTGAAAATCTAAGAACGAATAATATTATCCACTAAAATTGTATCTTAAATCAAACACACATATACACTGTTTATGCCTACATACTACTTATGGGGTATCGAGTTGCCGCGCTTTCCTGACGCACTTTTAAAAATTAACTTTTTTTTAACAAAATTCGGCTTTTTTTTCCTTGATGATTTTCTTTGTACTGTTAAGTGGAACATTTTCGTAGAAGTTGTTCATCATTGGCGGTTAGTGAAGCACACATTTTCTCATTTAGCGATTGTTGGTAATTCATTCACAGATGGATAAAATGGCACTGCGTACTCTTACCTGCTGCGCAGTCTTACCCCAAACGACTCTAATAATGTTTGTTCGTAGTAACTTTACTCATATGCACTTTTTCAAAATTGTTTATACTGATGAACAAAGTTCAGTTGATAAGTCTTCAATCAGTGTTAGAATCATTGAAATCGGTGCAGAAATAAACTCTTAGGAGGAATCACAAGCTATATATATATTTAATTATAAAAATTAGGGTTTAATTTTACTGGATTAATTTGTATTAGATATTATATGTATACCTATATTGACGACTTAATTGATGCAAATTATTTAATATTAAACAGGTATTCAAAAACGTTCAATACTTATGTATTTATGTTACAACCTGACATAAACGCTTACCGCAACAAGTTGCCGCTTTTCCTAAATTTTCAATTCACCTACAAAATCCACCCAAAAGTCTAACAAAGTCTGCTCAAAAGATACCAAAAAATCACAATTCAGTTGATAAAAAAACTAAAAGTAAAGTAAGATATGTTCAGTAGAGGTGGTTGTTTCGGTGGAAAGAAACCCAAATAGCGCAAAGAGGTTGCAGTTTGAATGCGCTGCGCTGCCTGGCTCGCGTCAAATTTTGTTCACCTATCGTAATCGGCATATCTGTCTGGATATGATACAGTTTGTAAGACTGGTCCACCTGAGACTAGCTTGTTTTAAGAAGTGTGAGAGTATATTACCCTTAACAGCACCTAAAGGAATATGAACATTTTCCTCCAGTGAGCTGTTATAGGCTGAACGTCGCGTCGCCTGGCTAGTTCGTTACCTCTCTTTGTCCTGGATCCGTGAGAAGAGTGACTCTAGCCTGTTTCCAAAGAGATTGAGTTTTTCTTGGCATTGGTCAACCAGTTTTGATGAGATGATAAATTTTAATATGTTGCAACTTGCCCCGCAAAAATGTTACACTCACTATATGTATACAAAAAACAACCGGCACTATGTACATCTCTTGCGTGTGAATAGGAATATCAATAGTTATACAAAAAAAAAGGAAAAGTTACAAATCTTTCAATTTCGTTTTCCACTGACGATCAATTCAAAATGGAAGTAGACACGTCGGTTGCTTTGGAAATGACGAATATTTTTCTCTTCCACGCGACCATTAATTTTCAGGGGAACCCTTTATTTTTTAGCCCTTAAAACTTACCCTTATTACTTCTAATTCCGCTCCCCCCTTAAGGCGTAGAATTGACGACATTAAGTTGAAAAAATTATATCGGTCAAATGACCACCTCCTGAGTTGATTCACATTTGTGTTCGTTTTACGGTATTTTGAATTGTTGCCCGGAAAACACCTGGTTCCAAATTTGTTATTTCTTCTTCAATGTTGGCTTTCAAGACTAGCAAGGCTTGTAGTTTGTTGTGGTTAGCGCGAGTTTTCAAAAATCCCCAAAGGAAGAAGTCGACCCGGTAATCGGTGATTCAAAACCTCCACCATTGCCCGAGCTGTGTGAGCGTTTGCTCCGCCCTGCTGGAACCAACAATGCTCGAGAGAGACACAATTCAACAAGTTGCGGCAAAAACAAACTCGATTGATATCGGTCTGTAGCGCTCACTATTTTGTGCATCATTGTCTCGTCGATGTTTGTGGACTCTCTCGGACGCCCTCGGCCTGCTAAACGGCACCGGTCCCTTCTTGCAACATCTCTGGACGTGGACCCATTTTGCACGAGACGCTCAGCCAAATCTTCAAAATTCGAAGTTTTCCTAAGAGCTCGCATTTGTACCAATCAGAAAAACGAATCATTAAGCAAAGATGTAAACATATTGTTGTTTTATTTCAATTTGGGTGGAAACACATTCGAAAGTTAAATTTCTATTTTAAATATAAAGTAGTTCAGCCCATTCACCGTTCTAGCAACGCAAATATCTTGTGTTTAATTGAACAAATATTGCAAGTTCCATTGACATGAATTGTTTTTGTTTTAGAGGATTTCAGGTACTCATATATTTCACCCTTATTTTTATCGTATTCAACAAACTGTAAATAAAAAAAATAGACTTTGTAAAACAAGTATACCAGACATACCCTCTGCTCGACATATTTAGAATTATTCAATTTGTTTCTTATTTGATAGTTAGGCCTTTCCCACTGTTTTGTCAGCCTTCGCATGGCGATGTTCCTGCTGCAATGAATTACCACCACTCTATTAGGAGGAGTTTCGAACTTCTCCATTAGGATTGATAGCTCTTTCAAACAATTCGGAAAGCCCACAATTACCCATCCTTTAGATATAGTGTCATTCTGCAAAAGTCGCCTCCAAAGTAGAGCTATAATGGCCGAGCTGGAGAACTTTCCCTCCTGTTTGAATGCGACACATAGGACCCTAGATATATTATCCTTGGACTGCAACGTCTGCTGAATGAGTGAATCAATGTTAACTATAAAAGAGAGTAGCACAGTTGAATGGCACGCAAAAAACAACATGTTTATTTCATACTGTAGATCAAATTATATCGTGCAGCCAACATTTTTGCCTGAGTTTTTCTTCCTGATCCCCGCCGTCCAATGAAAGCAACTCTATACACGAAGTTGGCACCAATGTCGTACGGCATCGACATGGGGGAGTACTTAATTTTATACAATATCTCAGGTATTACCGAATTCTCGACACTTGGGTTCCCTTCTGCACATTTGGCAGGAACTTCTTTCACCATGCAACTATAGAAGTTCAAAACGTCTTTGAAATCGAGTCCCACTGGATCGCCAGAAGTAACATTGATTACGTTTGTGGGGGCTGATTCACAGTTTTCAATTTGTATGACATCATCAAAGTTCTTGGGGAAGTCTTTAGCGGAAAATGAAAATATATAGTTACTGAAGATTCTGATCATAAGCTAAACTTTAACTGGATATGTATGTACATGTGCACTGCCATCCAAAAGTTTCCGGACAGTATATTCTGTCACAGAAATTTATAAACTCATTAATAAATCTAGGCAAATGGCCTAATAAATAAAAAGACTTGGGTAGTAAAATAAACTTAGACCTCTTTTTCGTCGAAAAATCTTCGTCATACTTGCACTACTTTTGGCGTTAAGCTAGACATTCTATCGATCAACTTCTTGATAGCTTCCAATGTTATTGATCTAAAGGCTACTTGAAGGATCTCCCAAAATTTGATTTCCGATTTTAGACACTGTTTTCGAACCTCTCTATCAGGTTCATCCCAAAGCAGCTCTATTGGGTAGAGGCGGGTGTTCGTGATGGTTGGATGCTGTGGAAATAGGGTAGGCACTGACTGGCTTGAACTTGGCAAAGCCCAGTGTTGTTAGAAAAATCTGGACCTTAAGGTTGGGTGCCAGATCTTTGTAAAAAAGAAGGACACTTTTGACAACCACGCTTTTAGAAATACGGAACGCCTGACAAGTTTGTCAACAACCTGATTGGCCCCAATAAGTGCGGGTTTTGGTCAGGAAAGTCCACCATAGACAAAATGTTCACATTTAAGCAGATCCTGGGAAAAATCCAAGTCCAAGTCGATACCCAACAACCTGTTCATCGCCTACGACAGCATCTGGAGAGATGAGCCATGTCTATTCCTGTCAAACTCATCCGTCTGTGCAAGATGACGATGGAGAAAGCTCGCTGCTCCATCAAGTTCGGTAATGACCTCACCGAGACCTTCGATGTCAAAAAAAGAATTAAGACAAGGTGACGCACTGTCATATGACTTCTTCAACATCATACTTTAAATACAAGGAACGATCTTTCAATAGTTCGTTCAACTATTTGCATACACCGACGACATTGACATCATTGGTAGAACACGAGCGCTGCGTTTGCGAGTATAGAAATGGAAGTGGCTAAAATTGGTTTAGCGGTAAACGAGGGTAAAACAAAGTATGTGCTGTTGATGAAAAGGACACTAAACGTCGCCGAATTGCACAGAACGTCACAATAGACAGTTACAACCTTGAGGTAGTAAAGGACTTTGTCTACCTCGGCTCTGCTATAACATCACAAAATGACATCTCGTCGGCTTTCCCAATCGACTTAGGAGACACTATATATCCCAGCCTTGCTATGAGCTGAATCATGAACTTTATCGAAAGCGTATATAATTGGTCGCTTGGAGACAAAAATCAATGGGTTCAAAACTCCTAACTCGGAAGATGAAATGCATGCTCTACAAAACATTGATTCTGCCAGTTTTGCTGTATGGAGCCGAGTGTTGGACGATAAGCAGGAAAGCAGAGCAGATTTTGAATACTTTCGAGAAAAATTCTTCGTCGGCTATTCGGTCCCGTATGCGAGGAGGGCGAATGGAGGAGAAGATATAACCGCGAACTCTATGAGCTGTACCAAGATGTGGATGTAGTTCGAAAAGCCAAAACACGTCGAACACACTGGCTCGGCCACATCGAGCGAATGGACAACAATGATCCAGCAATCACAGTCCCCAGGTTCGAGGCGACAAGGAAGACCGAACCTCCGTTTTAAGGATCAAGCTATCGCAAATGCCAGAGCGCTTGGTCTAGACAACTGGAAACAGCGTGCCCGGGATCGAAGAGAGTGAAAGGCTGCCGCAGTGCCGTGTCTCAGCCTGGACTCTTCACGGGTCGGGAGCCCGTTAAGTAAGTAAGTAGAAGAACAGAGAGACGCCAAAAGTTATGAAAGGGGAAATAACATTATGTGTAAATAAAGTGGATATCCGTGAAATTTTTCAAATTTAGGAAAAACATATGGCTTAGATTATATTTGTAGTTTTGTTTGATATGCAACTTCTACTACCAATACCCACTTAGATATATTTTATTTTTTTTATGTAGTCCATTCTTTCGGCAGAATTTTTCAAATTTCTGAAGTATTTCTTCAAGCCTCTTCGCATCGACTTTTGTTCGTCTCGTGTTATAAGTAATTATCGGAATATGGTACATTTTAAGACACGTCTTCACAAACTTTTCTACATCTAAAAAAAACAAAACGAAATAGTAATTCGAAAGTACATAAGAAAGAATATGATCTCTTGCGTACCGAATTCTGAAGGCAGATACACAATGGTATTTTTTGTTAAAACCGTGTTTGCAATTTTGCGAAGGTTCTTCCGTAAGTAATGTTTTACACATAGAGGTCTGTCTAAACCCAATCTTATTATGAGAACCTTCAAAAAATGTTCATTCGTTAAATTTCTTCAAACAATTCAAAACAAAAAATAACTTGCCTTGATTACCTCCAAAAATCGGTGCTTCTCGAAATATACCATTAATTCAGCAGCGCAATATTTGGTATTGCTCATTTTTAAATTATATTTTATAAACAAACAAATTGAAATTTTTTTTTGCAATAAATGTCACTTTTGAAGATGTTTCAAAGTCATGTCGATAGAGCCGCAGAATACTCAATACGACGATAAGAACTCAGTTGTTCTTGTTTGATTTTCTCTAAGGCGTAGTTCTCAATGGCCCTACTTGTCGGTTGATTATATAAGTTACAAAAAAATGGTAATCCATCAAGGTTAGGTAAGAGCTGAGCAATGAGAGCTCCTTTTCATTAGGTTAGGTTAGAACGGGGTTATGCGGCTGAGCAGTCACAAAAACACTGGGCACCTTAGTGGGGCTCATCGCGATCCCCTTGAAGATTGATGGTGCCTAAACTGAAACATTTCCGTCTTAAAATCTGATTTCCCTGCCAATTTTAAAATTGTATTGTGGCCAATTTGGCCCTTCTCTTCATGTATCAATAAAGTAATTACCTAAACCATTTTAGCACGAATGAGCAATGGATTAACAAAGGATATGTTCGACATCCTCCGCTGAACTCAAGTCATTGCAGTATGTATATGCAATCGTCCGTTCTAGAATATCCCATTCTTTTGGCATGATTTCTCAGGAGACAGTGTCCGGAAAGTAATCCTATTAAAGTTCTTAACTTTGCCCTATGCAGTCCATGTATTACTTTGGTCTTTTTGTGATCTAAGGCCGGACAAAGAGCGTTGGACACCCTATGTCCATCTATTCCTGACCATCTATTGCCTGCCATACTAATGAGATAGTATTCTTTATTTTCGCCCTGATGCCGCATGATGGTGGTGCTAAGTTCACCATCTCGGTTATCGGCAGTGCCCCCCCCCCCCCCCCCTTCCTTCTTGCTGGCTCATCCGCGAGTTAATTTCCTTTTACACCAAAGTGTCCTTGTACCCAACATTATTTAACCCTGTTGTGTCTGCTTAGGGTTTTGAGCGCAGAGCGACAACCTCCTACAATTGCCGATTTAACGATATACGCCCCCCTGTTCTGCATTCCACTTTTAGTGAATTCAACCACCAAAAGT
The DNA here is from genome assembly GCA_949775065.1 of Brachyopa scutellaris. Taxonomy (NCBI): domain Eukaryota; kingdom Metazoa; phylum Arthropoda; class Insecta; order Diptera; family Syrphidae; genus Brachyopa; species Brachyopa scutellaris. The sequence continues at coordinate 72,211,290 of OX459112.1, forward strand.
GGAATTGGGCGTTCTGCATTCCGAACGAAATTATGAAAATGTGGATTGTATGTTCGAAAGTGAATATTTTGGTGTTCTGCATTCCACTCAAGATGATAGCTGTAAATTCGTGTTCTACATTCCAAAAACCCTGTGATTTTAGTGAATTGAATTCACTTGAGATTCTTGACGTGAATTGAATTCACATGCCGTTGTGAAGTGAATTAATTAATTAATTTTATGATCAGAATCATTTTGAAAAATGTGAGTAGAATAATAAGACTTTCCATTAGTGTATTAAAATAATTCGTTTGTTTAATATAGTACAACACAAAAATTAGAGGCAAGGGAGTATTCACTGGCATTGCATGGAAGAAGATCAAGATTGTGTTAAACGGGACAAAGCGTATACCAAAGATTTGTGGACGGAGCTAGAACAACGATTGAAGAGTGTAGGTCTTCCAACGACTGGATGGAAAACGTCAAGAAATTGTAGTTAACAATTTTTACTAACAAAATAAAACATTATATTTTTTAATGGGCGAAGGTGAATGCTTGTGCCATCCTAGCAATCTGTAATCCTCGGAATCCCGCATTATTCAAAGATCTTTTTTTCTTTCATGTGCGTACTTTCCAGTTCAGTCCACTTCGACCACAACCTGTGTTGCAAAATGTTTTACATCTCGCCGAGAACTTTGCTGACTGTGGATCTACCAAGGCGAAGATTAAAATACTTTCCCACCAACTTTTGATAACATCCTTCAGCCAAAAAATCGAAGTGTTGCTCCGAGTTGAAGTGTGAGAGGAATTGAAGTTGGTACCATCTCTGACTCCACTTCTCGCAGGATATCAACAAATGTTTCCTTACTCACCCTAAAACTGTTTTTAAAATGAAAAAATCATTAAATAAATTATTTTTATTCAGTTATCTAACTTCTGCTTACAATGCTTCGAGAAAATCCAGAATGTTAGATTTATCTCGCAAAATCTTCCTGCGAACCGTCTCCATTCGGTTTTCATCGCATTTTTCACTATTTTTTATATAAAATATATTTTTTCTTAAATGTTTAATTCACTTGCACAAAACAAAAACCAGGAACTGAAAATCTCCAATTATTTTGAAATGATTTAACAAGCTGTGTTTGACACAAATGAATTCGAAGTGGATTCTAAAGATTCAAAATCACTTGGAATGCAGAACACCGAATTCCATTCCGAGTGAATTCAAATTTCAGTTTCAATCCACTTTCACTCGAAATGCAGAACAGGGGGGACGATATACGATTCTAGATCTCTGAGCGCTGAGCGCTGATATCTGATATCAGCGTCGTCACTAACAGCTCTACCGCTATCTGTACCGCCATAACCTCTGCCTGAAAGACAATACAGTCGTCCGGAAGCTTAAAGACGTATTAAGGTTCTCCGGTTCTCTTGAATAAATTCCAGAACCAGTACCATTGTCGGTTTTCGACCCATCCCTGAAGGCCGCAATGTGTTTTTACCGTGTATGCGCAATGATGTACCAACCTTCAGCATTTCGTACGGTGTAAAGTTGTACAGTTCCTTTTACGAAGAATAAATCTCCAACTCCATAGTAGGAAGAACATCCCTATATCATTTGGTCGGCTGGATGTTTCACTGTTCGCTGAAGGCAATTTTTCTTTAAGCGCTCTTCGCCGAACGTACGAAATTCCATCTGATCCATAAAAATAAGCCGAGATTTCATCATTTTAGGTGACATTATTTTGTACAACTTTCTAATGTGGCTTTCCCATTGTAACACAAATAGTATGCGTTGTTGTCTTTAATTTTAAGAAGATTCTATTTTTATAAAATAAAACTCAATAGTTGAAGTGTTTGTGTATTAGAATTTAAATGGATTTTAATGGATTTTTAAATTTAAGGCGATTTAATTTAGCAATATCATTTTACGTTGCGTTAATACATTTAATTTTTTTTTGGCAGAAAAGCACAAAAATGTCACAGACAATTTATGTTAAGATATCCAATTTAAAAAAAATAGTAGAGCTAGTTGCCAAAGAGCAAAAGTCTCGAAAATGGAATTATACACACTTCATTTAGAGGTGAAAGCTGCGTTCGTTTAGTTGCATGAATCACGTTTCTTTTAAAAGCTCTGGACATCTCTGCATATACAATACATGTCGATTTGTGTGCGCTAATAAATATTATTGTAGAATACTTTTGCAATGCTTAACTTAACCAATATATCTTACAATTACAATTTTAGTGTTATTTTTTTGTTTTTATATTTACAATATACTTGGAAAGAAGTACAGCATTGTGTTTTGGGGTGAAGGATGATCGTGCCAGCTAAGGTTTGAAAACAGAACCCTAGTGTACACTGTATTTTAGACATATGATTTTTGTATGTTAATCACTGAGGCACTTTGGGCTTCCACTAAGTGAATAATTTAATCAGCCATTTTTGTTTTGTGGTTTGAAAAAATTGTTAAATTTTCTGCTATCAGTTTGTAGTTTAACTTTAGGTTTGCAGTTCATTTTTATTTTGATCTTACTTGCAACTATTGAACTTGAATTGTAAGTCTCTTATCTAATGCATAATAAATATTACTAACGTAGGTACATATATCAACACAAATTACATCTTGTGCTAATAGAATAGATTATTGAACAAAAATAATAATTAATTTAAGTTAAGTTTTAAATTAAAATGATTTGTATATAAGTATATATATATATGTTTGTACACACATATCTTTAATAAATAGTAAAGTGTTTAAAAAACATGTTTATCGCTTAAAAGTGCTTGTCATTGGAAGTGTGTAGTGGTGATGTGGTCCAAATGGCCTTTTCTCGGGCTTCATCATTCCATCGACCACGTCCATTCCACAATCGGCTGACTCTAGTCTACGGGCTTTCTGTTTTTGCTGGCATCGGATATACCATGTAAGGCAAAGAATTAATACAAAAATTAAGGCAAGTGTGGCTCCACTTGCGATGCTGGCCTTCTCCAACATAGCTCTTGGACGGGTTGCTGTAATAGATGAAATACATATTGATTTAAGTAACAAAAATAAATAACTGAGAGCGACTTACGTAAATATGAACCATCGATTTCTTTGTATTCGCATCGAGGACCCATGTATCCTAGAGCACACCTTTAAATAAATAAAAGGTAATTAGTTTTATTTAATTTACAATTAATAAAAAAAATCATAAAACTAGGACGTTTGGCTGTGCTCTTTAGCAAAGCGAATTTTAAAAAGGAAACGTTTTTTTTCCATGGATATTGAGTAGAGAATTGCTTGGAGCATTGTCCTGGATCAAGACGAATGTAATATCTTCTAGCGATATTAGCATTTTCTCGGGTAGTCAGGCTGATTCCCCATCTACTTCAGAGATCACCTCCAACTGTCGTTCATCTGTTGTAGAGATGCGATGGCTAAGCAGTTTAATATTCACCTATACTGGGTCCCGGCATTCATTGATGGTCTAACATTGTAGGACACAGGGTTTCCAACGCACTTTGCCGGCGCTAAAGGACCAGTGAAATCCTTAGACTTAGCAGGTTACAAATGAGTATAGTTATAGGAATATTATTCGGACATTGCCTTCTGGGCAAATACGCCAAGAGGCTCGGACTCAGGCGTGGATATTTGCGGATACTGTAATGATCTAGGTGTAGCAGAGGATATTGCACATATTCTGTGTGAATAGCACGTAGTCGCAGGCACATTTTATGTGCCTACATCCATAGTAACCTGGAGGAGGTAGGCCGAGGGTGATAGAGTGCTTTGAGGAAATTGTGACGGTTTAGGGGATCGCGATGGGCCCACTCTGGTGCCTTGTGTTTAGAGGTGGCTCAGCCTCCCAACCCCTCTTAACCCATTTATTCCCATGGTTGCTTTAACGCAACATTGAAAAAATATATTTTGTTAGAACTAAAAACTTAAAATGTTTGATGCACTTTAAGTTTTACTTCATTTATGGATATCTGAACATTTAAATAATCTTTTTTTTGAGTTCGTTATAGGCTCTTGGGATTTGCAACAAAAATGTTAAGTTTTTAGTTCGAGAAAAAATATTTTTTCAATGTTGCGTTAACGCAACCATGGGAATAAATGGGTTAACCTAACCTAACCTATACTGGGTGCCGGGGCACAGAGACACTCCAGGGAATTGTAAACCTGACGAACTCGCTAAACTAGGAACAAAAACCTGGAAAAGAAGAATAAGCATAAGTATGCGGTTTCGTATGCGGTATGCCCCTTGTTATTAACAAGCTATCACTCAATAAAAACCAATGTTAGATGGAATAGTGGGCCCACCTGCCTTGCCACCAGACAGATGGATCCTAACCGCTTTAATTACCTTCTGTCCCTAAGAAGACTATATTATAAGCACGATCATTGATGTGATCACAGGCCACTGTCTTATAAGCAAGTATGCAACTAGGCCTGGCGTCCTTTTCAAATAAATTCTATAAAAGTAGCAAAGATGAGGAGGAGAATGAGGCCCGTCACATCTCCTCTGTTCATCCCCAGCTCTTTTCCGTAGTATAAAACTACACCTAGGAGATTACTTCTTCAACGATCTCGGTGACCTAGCACAAAAAGACCCTGGAAGCCTACCTCGCTCCAAATGGTGAGATCCTTCAAGATCATTGGTATTTGGTATACAGGCGCTGGTACTTGTATTAACTGCAGTCACTGATACCATACCTAACCTAACCTAACCAGGTGAAGTCAAATCGTAATAAAACGTAATAAAAAATGAAACGTCGATCTGTCTGTCTCTCGTTCTCGTCCTTCATGTGTTCGCGCTGTGTGTAAGCATTATAAGGGTATTCATGTCCTCATTAGCGTGTATAGATTATAAAAAAAAAAAAAAAAAAACACCAAAAGTGCAAGTTCTACAGGTACACATGACGCCGGCGCTAACATTATTATAAGCCTCGTGATATCAATAAATAAATTAAAGACAGCGGAACGTTCAGTGTATCTCAAAGAAAATCCGTAAAACGAACAATTATCGTTCTAGATAAGAAAACAAAGTCCAACGTATAAAACAAATAAGATAGGCGAATTCCTATAGTGTTATTTTTGTTATTTATTTGCAGCAATAATGATAAGAAAATAATGGCGCAAATTCATAGTCAGATAGAGCCGACGATAAAAGAATTTATTCACCTACATTACCTAAAATATACTTTTTGCTATTCATAGTCACCTTATAGTCGACTTTCAACTTATAGTTGGCTTGAAATATACCAAAGTCGATACTAACTAATACACAGTCAAAAATGTGTTTATGAATAACGAAAAGTCATAGCCGGCTTTTTTATTTATAGCCGGCTGTAACTATAGTCGGCTATAGGCACTATTCATGGGCTGACTATGAATTTGCGCCAATGTGATTAAAATGGCATTAGAAGCAACCACTTTTTGCTTAGGTGGATACAATGCCAAGAGATTTCGTAAGATGTAAATGTTGTAAAACATAAAACTCCACTACGCACTTACATTATGTACATACATATACGAGTATTAGACACTTCAATATGTAACAGGAAAATATCTACATTATATGTACATATATGATATATATATCTGACTTGAAACTGAGGTACAAAAGGCTTACACTTTCGTAAACTAATCTATTCGATACATGATATATATGTACATTTTTAAGGTTACATAAATCCAATCCAAAAGAAAAAACGCTCTAATGCGCCAATTACAAAGGCACCAACCCCTCAAGATAACGTTTAAGAAGATCATGTCTGCTGTATTCACCTTCCTATACTCGCGCCAAATAAGAGATACACATTGACCCGCGCACGGTGCTTGAGGCCGAAAGTCCTAGGGCCTTTTTGTAATTTGTTTATTTTATTGAAAATAATTACTAATGTAGCTGATGTAAGTTTATTGCACTAGCTCTCCTTAATTGAAAAAAAAATAGAAAAAGAAACCTGTCGGTCTGACAGACCGATGCGCGAGTATAGGTTAACGTCTTGACCCTATCACTGCGAGTTAGGCTAAGAAAGCTTACAACTGACAACATTTAAATACTACGACAGATCTTGGAAATAAAAGATAGTCCACCAGAACCTTTTTTTTCGATTATAAAGATGAGCTACATACATATGTATGCAAACACCACTGCCAAACTCGTCCGGCTGACGATACATATTATATTTTACTTACTCGCAATTGTATAGAATTTCATCACCAATCTTAACAGAAAAACATGTCGCTGAATTAAGGCAATACCACGCTGCGTATGTGGGTGGGCATGAATACGTGTGGAATGTGATGTTTGGCCGAGGTGTCGGACTTGGCGGTGGCGGTCTTGGCTTTGGTACAGTACGGCTAGAACAGGCTTCTAAAATATATTAATTGTTTAAATTTATTGTTATTTTTTTTTCAATAATCGTTTGCGTTTGTTACTCACCTGATGATGGAAATAAAGATATAATGACTAATAGTACAACAACTTCAAGATAAACTCCCAAACTCCGTCGACGTCCTAAAATTATAATAAAAGTAAATAAATAAATTATAAGGGCTTTAAAGAGGTATAGTAAATATCAGAAATTTGATGATTTTATCATTAAAAGCAGATTCAAAGTCAAACGCAGAAATGAATGTACATATAGACATAACAGAGGATGAAAAAACCATAAAACTCTAATTTGGGTTTTTATATTGAGAAAGCATACTATTGTTTGAAGGTTCATTGAAACTGGGCTACGAGGACCTTTTCACCGGGTCATTAACATCTTCTGACTTCTCTGTATACTTAACGTACGTAGGGACAACAAAAATTCGCTTAATTGATTGAATAATAAAACATAAAAATAGTTTTAACTTTAGATATTTAATGTTCATCTCTTTTTATTTTCCCCACATAATTCCCATTTATTTCAATACATTTATTCAGCCGATAGATCCATCTTTCAAAACAGCTTTCAAAATCCTCTTTATGGAGCTTTTCGATTTCGACATTGAATACATAAATAAGTCTATTTGGTAACCTGTTAATTTACGTAAATTTACATCCAACTGTCAAAAATCAAGAGAAGAGAGAGCCAAATGAGAGTGTCAAAAAATTGCTCCTCTTGCGAAATCGTGCTACATCTATTTCATGGAGTCACCGAGGCACATCCTTCAAACAGCAATCTGACAATTTGTGAAATGTCAATCACTTCTTGTTAACAAAAATAAAAGAAAATTAGTTTTACGTGAAAATATTCAATAGTTAAAAAAGAACAAGAGAGAATTTTCCCCCACTTTTACTATTTGACAGATGTGCCATTTGTGTTAATAAAAGTTAACAAACACACCTAATAGGTCTGTTTGGTGTGCAGTAAATTTACGTAAATTTACTGAATCTGTCAAAAATGCAGAGAATAGAGAGCCAAATGAGAATGTCAAAAAATGTCCCCTCTTGCGAAATCGTGCTACACCACATCCATGTAGTCATCCCGGGACATCTATCAAACAGCCATCTGACAATTCGTGAAATGTCAATCTTCATTTTTGTTTGTGTAATTAGAAGTTTCTGCGTGGATTTTCCCCCACTTTTCAAATTATTTGCTATTTGTCCCATTTGGATCACGAAAAGCACACCAAACAGACCTAATCTCTTCATGAGATGTGAAGATGTTTCCCCTCAAATCTTTTTTTTATTTTCGGAAACAGGCAAAAGTCAAACGGCTTTAGATCCGGAGAATAAGGTGCTGGGCGAATTTCATTGATGCCCGAGAGGGCAAGAAAGTTGTTTTTTTTCAGCAGTGTGCGCAGGCGCATTGTCGTGGTGCAAAAAGTAGCGGCGCAGCACCTCTTTTATTCGGTGTCCTAGTAAATTTTGGAAAACTTGTGGTACGAAAGTTTCAGTATACCAATTAGCAGTGACTCTCTGACCAGTTTTAAGCGGGATGACGGCGACTATTTGTGCACTGATGAACTACATACATTATAACTTATGTCGCCGACTTTTGTTATTTGGCTTTTACTGGAGGATTTGCACCTTCTGGGCTCCATGTATTGGACTGCTGTTTGGTTTCCGGGTTGTAGTTGTAAAACAAAGATTCATCACCTGTAACGATCTTATTGAAGCAACTTGACTTCGTTTTCAGACTTATCCAGGAAATATTGAGCAAAACGAACTCGAGCCTCTTTTTGCTCTCCATTCAAAATTTTTGGAAACCATCGAGCTGACTCCTTTGAATATTTCAGGTGATGATTTAAAATTCGTGACACAGCCATGGCATTCAAGCCCAGTTCTTCTGTGTGATCCTGGCATCTTCGTCAATTTTAACCTTCACCTGGGCCACATTTGTATCGTCGCGTCTGTCGGTCGAAGATTTGGGCCGACCTCACGAGATTCGCCCTCCGCAGAAAACTGGCCAGTCTGGAATCTTCGAAACCACTCTGAAATGCTAACAAGAGATGGTGCATTTATTCCGTATGCATTTTGACATTCGTGCAGAATTTTGATTTTGAAATCCGAAGAGAATGGCAAAACGAATTTCTTCCTCAGTTGGCAATGGAACTTCAACCGAGCTTACGTCACTTATTTTTCTCTTTCTCGTCTCCATTTTTACCTATTGTTCTGAAACTTGGAAATGAATATTGTTAGATTACAAGCTACAGAAATGCATCCGTAGACACATTTCAAAAACTACTAAATTGACACTAATTAAACGAGCTTTTGTTAGTCCCTACGTTTAAGAAAATCCTACATTTACGTGTATACAACAATAGAATACTTGGCTTACACGCACTTTGTTTTATCATGCGAGCTTTTTTCTTTAATTCTCCTAAAATGTTCAAGACAAAAAGATATGTACAATATCAAATTCCTTTTTGATTAGGTTACTAAATATGTAGCAAAATTTAATTAATTAAGGGCAAACATGTTATTTTATTGCCACACGAATTCATACTTGGTCTGAAATGTACGTGTTTCATGTTAATTTTCATTGGTTCGTTGGACGTACCTAAACACTGACGTAAAATAGGTTTTTTTAAGAAAAGCTATTGATTATATGTATGTACCTTATGTAATAGCCTTCTTACCGGCAGAAAAATAGAATGATATAAAAAAGAAATTGTATGTATTATACAAAGGGTGTCGCAAGTTAAGAGGTCAATCGAGCGGCAATCGATTCCTTAGTTCAAAACAAAAAAAAAATGTTCTTGGGCAAGGGGATCGGCTTTCTTTCCTCCCCAATTAGCTAGATATAAATGAATTATTGGCGGCAAATGGTAAAGTTCATATAACTTGGCAACGGGTAAAAGTGAACTAGAAAAACAGGCTTTCAAATCAACTTTGACTGCATGCGAAACCCTTTGCACATACGGCTATGTACTTAGTTATTACATCTATTACCATCTCTAACTTGGTCAAATAAAACATTTTGGACAGTACGCTATATGCTGCCAGACGAGCGTTTTTTTATATTTCTTCTGATAGACATTTTTAATTGAATGTGCTATGTATGCGGGCTCGTAGCTTATAGCCTACATATATATGTATGTACATATGTACATATACATCTCGTCAAGATTTGCATCATTAAAGCCACTTGTCGAGACAAATGCCTATCGCGTACTTTTTCTTTTGGCTAAACGCACTTGAAAGTTGACATAAAAAACGGGACACCGTACTTGATAGCTCCATCTCTTGCCTGTGAGAATGCGGTAAATAATCTGGTCGAGTTGTATAGTCCGCTGTTTCAGTAAAATTGGGTGCTTGCGAGCCAAATGAGAGTGTCGAAAAATTCCCAACTCATTGCCTTACGAATTCTTACACCAACTTTTAACTTGGATGAGGTTGACCAACGTTGTCAAACCAGCCATCTGACAGTTTGTTTAATGTCATCATCTTCAACCAAAAAAAAAATGTTTACAGATTTTACCCTAGAAGTGTTTCAACATGCTTCGTTACTTTCTTACGAATTTTCCACTGTCTGAGTGGATTTTTCCCCACTTTTCAAATTATTTATTATTTGACAGCGTTGGCCCAGTTCACCCAAAAAAGATACCAAAGAGACCTATTAGGTACGTGCGCGTACTTTTTGCTCTAAATATATGTTATCTTTCAATTTTCGAAGAGTGGGGGTGAAATTCTCCCACAGACAGAAAAATTACGAAAAAGTAAACGAACGCATTAAGCACCATAAATTAAAAATTTATATGATTTGATAGTTTTCATATATTACACCAAAGAAATTTCTTGTGGTAAAATTCGTAGCATGGAGAAATTTCTTACTCTCTCGTGAGCACTCTCTTCTACGAAAAACTACGAAATTTTTGCGTACGCGAACGTGTTTACTTTGCTTTAAGTTATTTTTCGTAGATTTTCGTAGTTTTGGGAGCGTACGCAAACGGACCTATTATTTGGTTGTACCACATGAAATGTTCGATTTAGTGGCCAACATTTCAAAAGCAATAATAATACTTTTTTATACATTTCTCTTTAGTCAAAATATAAGGCGTTTGGCAATTTGGAATCCACTCTTCAACGTCAAACGTCAAGTATTATTTTTTTTTAAAAATTTCTGAATTTTCAACGCAATGATATCTTTAAAGGATTTTATGGCCTTTTGCTTGATATTGGATGACTTTCTGGTGGCTAAATGACTTCAGACTGACTGAAGATCGGGGCAGAACCGTGGATGGGGAAGAATTTCCAACCCCAAATATAAGAGTTTTTGTACTGTTACACAGCAGGTATGGGTTTTAACATTGCCATGTAATAGTAGCGTACCATGCCATTGCATGCACTTCTTATGTATGTACATAAACATACATAATGTCGATTTCCTCAGAAAAAATTTTGGGGTACCTCGTTACTTTTCTAGATGAGGAGTGGAATTCGGGATGTGTTTTAGTTTTGCATACACAGACATATGTACACCAAACCACTGCCTAGAGATCCATACATACTTCACTTTTCATCACAGGTAACTATCCGATGCAAAAATTCATTAATTAGAGCCTACCTTTTCAGTCTTGCAGTTGAGAATTCGATAAAAAAAAGAACATGAAAGAAAAGAGCTTTGCTAACACATAGCCTAGGTGAGAATTGCCTAGATTATAGCAGCAGGAGACTGGGTTCAATGAGTGGCAGATTCTCTGCTGTAAGCTGGTGTTTGCCTCTGCTTGAGTCTTCATCTGATACACCCAGCTTCCTGAGATGGCCCTTAAGCTAACAATGCCCAGAGAGGAACGCAGTCAGGATACGGAGCTTGTTTTTGTCCAGGCTAATGCAAGCTTTGAATCTTCAGGTTGTATGACAGTATTGTACTTCCGATTTCGATCTTGTATTTTTCCATCTTGTATTCATCCTACATCAATGATGATCTTCAAATATTCTTAAGTCATTAATTACATCTTTACCCCCATACTGGCTACAATATTGGTGCACTAATGTTTTTTTATTAATAAGATTATGACATCTGTGTGGTCTCTAATACCAACGGATAAATAACAATACTCTGTGTGGGTATAACGACATAAATATTTTATTGCAAAAAATGTCCAGCGGTGACGCAAAACGTGATTATGAATGAAATCAGCTTTATTAAATTAACGAGTGCGAAATTTTTATTTTATATTGACATCTTCATATACACAGCTACGAATCAAATTGAAGTACGAGTTTATTAAATTATGATTGCCCCAAGATCACAATTTATATACACTCCGCATTCAATTAAAATGCTTGTTGACTTGATCTCAATTGAAGGGGTCACCGAGTGTTGAATGAATGTATGTAGATGCTTGGAAATGCACACGAAAACTACTCCATTAATAGCCGTCTGTGGACGAGAACTTATGAATAAATTGCGATATTTGCCGTATTTGATTTATCACTCATTATTAATCAGATAGTTCCCGCGGGAACTAGGGTACAAGACTAGAAAAGCTTTCGTATTTAATAATATTGCACAAACTCTTTGTAGTAGGATTACTATATATAGTAAAACCCGGTTAAGAACCACCCTCTTAAGTGCAAAGCTCGTATAGTATCCTCGATTTTTCTTTTTGAAACCCTACGTTTATAAAGTAATATTCTTGTTAAAATCCTCTTTTAAGTACATATCGCTTAACTACATTCCCCGTTACATGAAATATCGCCCTTTCAAATACTTTTTTAAATAAAGCACTAGAATCGATACAAAACAAAAGGTAATAAACTTAATCCAGTACATAATGTAGTGAGTTCTAGTACTCTAGGAAGACTTTGACGTTTTTTCTTGGCTGTCACTTTTCGATTGTTGGTTGTGAAGATCATTCGCCTTTTTCTCCATTTATATCTGTGACATTTTTCCAACGTTCCACTAAAGCAAAAATGACTCTTTTGAAAAAGTCCTTATCTTTTCGGGCTTATAAGTCCTTGAAGTCCTGTTTTATGGTATCTCGGCTTATGAACTGTTTCTTTTGGGGGTGATCGCCCAAACTTCGGAAAAGGTGGTAATCGGTCGGGGATAAATCCGGTGAGTAACACGGTTGAGGTTAAACTTCATAAACCAACTCCGCCAGCTTTAGGAACGTCGACTGTGCGGTATGTGGTTTTGCGTTGTCATGCAGCAGTATGGAACCATGACTATTTACCATAGTGACGGCTGTTTTTGGAGCAATTTGTTGTGCATTATATCGATTTCTCTATAGTTCGACTCGGCCGTGATTGTTTCTCCGCGTTTGAGGAAGGATTAATGACATTCTCTGGTCTACCCCTTGCCAAATTTTCAATCGAAAAATCTCCCCCGCCACCAATTTCCAACAGTTTTCTTACTACACGTACCGTTAATTTCTCTAGTCGCTGCGGTTGCGTTCATGTTTTTTTTTTTAATTGAAAAACGAAAATTGCCCTTAAATTTGTTGGTGAAAGCATTTTCTATCTAAGAAAAAAGTCAACTCAATAAGCTAATAGCGTAAAATAATTTTTACCGTTAAAAAGATTAAGCTGCACACTTTTCTTAAAAAAAAACTTATTTTTCAATTTCTCTGCACAACTTCACGCCACAGCGATCACTTTATGAATGATCTCTTGCCTTAGTATTCTCTTAGATACAAATTTACATCTACGAATACATCCACACTTGTAAAGTGTTGCCGCGAATAGCTAAGGGTTCTCGGCACGCAACACAATGTAAAACTACCTTGTCACAACGGGATGCCAGGCAACGAAGCAGCAGATGAATTGACCCTAGATAGAGAACGAGCAGATGGAACGGTTAAGCCTCCACTGTTTAACCCCAGGGTCAAAATTGAACGAATATCAGTAATTGAAGCAAATAACACGTGGAAATCACTTACCACCTGCGAGGTATTAAGAAGATTGTGGCCAGAATACGACAAAACAAGAACAAGGAAACTCCTACAAAAAGACAGGAAGTCGTTGTCAATGCTAATAGGAGGGCTAACCGGGCACAATACTCTAAGATACCACATGAAAAAATTACGACTGAATGATAATGACATTTGCAGGGGATGCGGTGACGAAGAGGCACATGAGGACACAGCACATTTCCTCTATCACTGCCCTCACCTCTGTCAACTTAGAAACAGAACTTTGGGTAATTTCTTCTTTGATCACATCGACAAGCTATCAGATGGATCACAATCTGACCTACTTGAATTCGCTAAGGGGGCCGCGTCGGGTTGGTTTAAACCTATATATTGACACATTGGGTGTACCATTCCTAGTAAGAAAGCAATGAAGCCATTAAAGAGGTTTCCACGGGTTGGTGTTGGAGTTGGTTGGCAATATTTTGTCACAAAACTAATCATAAAAGTTTATTACTCATTTCAAGAAAACTAAAAATTCTATAATTTTTCACACCACTGTATATTCAAATAATTATAAATTAATATTATTATAATACTTCATTTCTTTTTTATTTCCAATCTTTTGTTCATGACTCAAATTTCCGGATAAAGTTTTCCAAGGGAAGAACACACCTCTAGTTGGTAACTACGCAAATAGGGAACACCTTTCATTCCGCTGTGTCATTTTGTTATCGCTGATGTTTATTTAGCGTATTTTATCGGCGCATAGAGGACATAATATGCACTTTTGTAAAGGTATATCTACATATGTATACAGGTTATGTCAACAATATTGTAACTTTAAGATTCGTAGGTATGGATGTAGTACAAAAACATATGTATAATTAAAGAAAAAAAAGTTTTAAAAATAAAGCATGACATCTAATTTACTAAGCGGAAACAGTGTCAAACATGGTGAAACCAAATTGGTATTTATGTTCTTCACAAGTTATTTTGAACGCCTACAATTTGGTACAACTTCAAGGCTACAAACAAACACGCCATAAAAATCAGTATATGAATTTAAATTCCGAATATGTACATATGAATATGGACCAGAAGTCTGCACAGGGTGACTCACTCTTTTTTTTCGCGATTTTGGCTTTTCGGGATTTTCGGGATTCTGGAAATCTTTTTTGATTACTTTCGAGGAAGCAAAAGGTTCGGGTTTGTTGTACCTGTCAATTTGGAACTTTTTCGCGTACAACGCCGAATTGCCGGCTTTTCTATGCATTTTATTGTATTGGCACTCAAAGTAGACAGTAGAGGTACACAACATAGGTACATCGTACATACATACATATATCCAAAACTATTTTGAATTTCGAAATGAGTTTTCAGTTTGTTTTTAGATTGTGCAAAAAAATATATTTCTTCTTTTATAAATTACTACCTGGCCCGGCAGACGTTCTGCCGTTTCGTGGCGCGAAAAGTTTAATTTCTTAAAAACATTTAGTTTCAACCAAAAACAAACTACATAAGTTCTTTATTTTTTAGGAAAAGAAAACACAATGAAGTTAACGCATTATTTTACTGCGTAATTAAAATTGTAAACACGCTTATTACTGACAAGCGTTGCCGTTGGGATGCTAAGGAGTCTATTTGGACACGTGGACACCATTTTTTTTTAAAGTTAGTTACAATGGACGCTTTTTGAAAATCGTGGACACTTTTGGACGCTTTTCCAATACATATTTCAATAAAAACCATCAAATTACTTTTTTTATTTCTGCGTAATTTAAATTTTTTAAAGACATGAAAGTGTCAACTGAAAATGACAGATATACTCGATACGTATCCATAAGATGGATTTACACGATCCAATATATCTGACAGACTTGGCCTGTCCGACTAAAATCTGATAATGTGAGCGCAAGAAACGACGGTCGAACAGACATGTCGGATGGATTTCAAATTTGTTTGTTTTGGTTTATAGGCAGATATACCTGATAGTGTGTGTGAACGCATGTCTGCCTGTCCTAGAGGAAATTTTTATTTCTGATAGAGAAGTAATTCAAGCGGCGTGGTTGTTGTCAGAGAATTAAAAATGGTAGAGTGGAAAATTGAGATTTGAATTATTCTGAGTTATTCTGATACATAGCAGATGAAAACTTTGGTCGCTTTTTCAAACATTCCTCCTCCGAAATTGTGCTTCTAAAAAATCCGGCACACCTTTTTGGACACTTTAAATTTTACCAGCGGCAACGCTGTTGGTTGGTTGGTTTGTGAGGGTGAGGATTACACCTCTTCACGTGGGCCACAAGTCGGGCCCGTTGTGCTCCCCTCTGTAACTGTGCTGAAAATGAAGGGTTGGGATGTGTGTAAGTGAAAGGGAGTAGTGTAGTGGAATGGAAAGGTTGGAAGAAATATGTGAATTCAATAAAAACCCTCTGTATTTCGTGTAAACTCCAGTGTTTTCGAGAAATCGATAGATCTGAGCGATCTCAGCCCGGGCAGGTTGTGTCGTCCCAGGTATTTTTGCCTTTTTTAGGATACAATCGTAGAATAAGTGTTTGATACTTTCTTCCTCTTCGCAACCCGGGCATGTGCTGTGCTGCACTAGTCCCAGTCGGTTGGCATGTTTATTTAAGTTGATGTGTCACGTATACAAGCCAATCAACAGTTTTATTTGAACTCTGCAACGCTGTTACTGACCCAAGACAACTGATGCAAAAATGCATCAATTTGAAGTTCGTTTTGTTTTGAATTTTTAAAATTTGAATTTGCTTTTTTTAATCATATTTATCACAGTTCGTGGTAGGCCGCACACAAAACATCAATTGAATGCTATTTCAGTCAATGGGCAGAAATTCAAATGTGCCACATCCACTGCACACAATATGACGTCATCCACTGCTGCATGACTGTTGGCTTCAGTCTACGCATGTATACATATGTATGTATAGTGAAAGCCGCATCCAAATCCGTTTAGTGGTTCTCGAGATTAGCGCATTCAAACAGACAGACACATTTTGAGGACTTCCTTTTATACTATGTATAGAAGATGAAGGGGCGCACTACTTTAATTTTGAACACAATAGTATGTACCGCTGTTTAAAGCAAAGTTCAGTGCAGGAGGTCTGTAAGATTGCAATTCGTATTCGATTCAGATTTTCTCTTCTTAATTGAATTAATTCTACGTAGTACTACTTCTGTATGAAAAATAATGTATGATCAAAATTACAAATAATATTCGCTAGCCATTTTTCGAAACCAAAAAACACAAAACGAACGAGATTTTTAAAAGAAGTCGTATCTTATCGGAACGCTGTATCTACGATGGTTTTACTTAACTAATTGTCAAGAGCGTTTGTAGTCAGCTTTTCACTTTGCCTAAATGTATTTAAGGGGTTCGAATCAAATCGGCTCGACAATATACCTACAGATCAGAATAGAGCAACTTTTAACAGGTAAACTTCCTGTTCATCATCTGAAGCATTTTAAAATATTAGGATATGTCTGCAATTAAAATGAAAATCGCACATGTACATACATATGTTTCGTTCTATTATCTTTCTGATTATAAGGAAAATACTCGTATGTATGAATACATTTACTCGGAAAGCAAACTGTGAAAATGCTCGTAGTGGGCGGGCGGTTGACATCATCTTCAGATATGCGTAATTTTTATGGCTAAATAAGAACAAATATACTTTGCGGGATGTTTTGAAAGGTTGTAAGTCTTTATACATACATATGTACACGTGTTTGTATACATTCTTCTATCTGAAACGGTGTGTCGGTTATGAGAAAAGCAAATGAAAATTGTCACTAGACACAAACCAGCGACTTAATCATCATCAAAGAATATTTGCAAATTGGTTAATGCCTGTCCTTCATAATTGTTGCTGGATCTAAGAAATTCTTGTATGTTTACATATGTAAAGGGTGATTTTTTAGCTGGTTTGGTTTTGGCAACACTGGTTTTGACAGCTGACGTGTGTTTAGTACCTTGTGTCACTGTCAAACAGCTTCAGTTTGGTTTGCAATTTAACCATGGATCGTCTTACAAATGAACAACGCTTGCAAATTATTGAATTTTACTATCAAAATTCGTGCTCGGTTCGAAATGTTCATCGCGCGCTGCTTCCATTTTATGATCGGCATTCTCGACCTTCTGAGCAGGAAGATTGTGACCAAATTTCGCACCAAATTTACTTTGTTGGACATTAAACCACCAACACGTTTACGTACTGTGCGTAGTGAAGAAAATATTGCGGCCGTATCAGCTAGTGTGACAGAAGACCGCGAAATGTCGATTCGGCGCCGTTCCCAGCAGTTAGGCCTTTGTTACAGCACTTTTTTTTGCCCGAAATGGAAGTTCTTGACTTGCATGATATGTGGTTTCAACAAGACGGTGCCACATGCCACACAGCACGCGAAACAATGGCGCAATTGCGAGGCGAGTTTGGTGAACAGTTAATTTCACGTTTCGGGCCGGTCAATTGGCCGCGTAGATCGTGCGATTTGACACCATTAGATTATTTTTTGTGGGGGTATGTCAAGGCTAATGTCTATAGGGACAAGCCCGCTTCGATTGACGCACTGGAAGCCAACATCCATGCATTCATTCGTGAGATACCGGCCGATATGTGTGAAAGAGTATGCCAAAATTGGACTCAGCGGATGGGCTACCTGAGACGCAGCCGCGGTCAACATTTGCATGAAATTATCTTTAAACATTAAATTGCAAGGTTCAAACTATCGATTCAAAAAAATATTTCATTCATTTTTTCGAATTTTTTGTGTTTTTTTTTTAAAAAAAGTTCTCAACCTCTTAAAAAATCACCCTTTATAACCAAATATTTTCTAAATACAGTGAACGTCCATTATAACGAATATCCGATATAGCGATTTGCGATATAACGAACGAGTATGTCATGCATCATGCTCATGAGTAACTTCTCAATTCGCCGTTCGGGGTCGGCCAAAAATTGTGAGTCCCTTCCATTCGTGTAAAAATATAACGCATACACAAAATGGTTGTGAGAAGAAGGCACTGGTTCGCCACGAACTGTAGCGCCGCCTAAATAAAAAGAAGAACGTACGAAAGCGTTTCAATATGATTTAAACGATGACAATTGTGGCCCATGGAGAGACATACAAAGTCACAACACAAAGTTCCTAAAACCGCCAAAGAACCAAGTTTTGACGGCTGCCGTCAAGAGTAAAATGGGATTTCTCTTCTTTCAGCTGGTTTAAATAACCTGGAATGGGTGGTATCTACCATTGTATCTATTCTATAGCAGGAATTAGAACTACTACTACACTTTCACCAGGCCATCGATCAAGGACCATGATACAATGGATAATAAGCTTTCCCTTCTGGCGTTTCGTAAAGAAGATAGAATTACTATAAGTCAGTAACAAAAAATACTGGAGCAACGAATCTAGTATCTAAATGTCTGGGTATACCTAGATAAAAGTAACACACTGGACGAGAGTAACAACTCCACCATCAACTTTGTACCATGACACCTGGGGATAGATGGTAATGAAGAGAAGGACAAACTTGCCAGAAAAGGGGCTGCTACATCCTTCTTGGGAACACTTCTGCGACATTGGGTAACGCTTAATAAAAAAGAAGCTCAGAGCACTGGAGAAGGCTGGCAGAACTTATTCCTGTATAAATATCTAGGGTCTCAAACAGGCGAAAATACTTCTGGGTATCTTTAACTTGAAGCGATTCAACGCCTTAACGTCTTGACAAAAACAAACTTCGCATTCTAACTGGATTCCTTACGAGACACTGTAAGCTCAAGGAACATTTCAGGAAGATATGTTTCTCAGATGAGGGATCATACAGGTATTGCAATAAATTTAGTGAAATTCCAGAGCTCATACTGGAGGAATTTTGGCCGCTAACCCAGAAAAGGTTCAAGTGTTTGTGTAAATACCAACTTACGACAGATAATCTGCCACTTTTAGCAACCAATATTCTACTGCGATTTTCAGGGTAACTGGGCTGTATGAGGTTCTTTAACATATATGCAGTTCTCAATTGTTTCTAATACACCGATGTTTCCAAGATGAAAAATGGTGCTACTGAACAATGGGGTTGCGGATCTAGGTTTTAAAGGTTAATAGCACTCGGAAAATCGACCAACATCTTTTAAGCAAAAGTTCGAAAATGCTTACGCATAAGAGTCAGACTTATGCAGACTGTAGGACGAGGAACGTTGCGGTTTTTAAACCGTGTACTCACATACACTCAAAAACAGGAAATGGTAAAATGGAAGTCATTGTTATTACTGGACCAAACAAATTCATCAATCCAGCTTGTGTCAAAGCTAAGAAGCTTATTGGGTTAGACAAAGAACACCCGAGGTCACGCTTACCATCTTCTACTCGTAAAGAGCATTTCTGAGCTCGATGAAAAGAGAACTGAGGTGTATCATTAGCGTAATAACATCTTTAGGTTAATTAAACTCAAAAGTGCCAACTTATTTCTTCTAGCCGCGGTAAAAAAGTGCCTATTCTATCGATCGTAATAATGTTTTTACCAATTTTAATACCAATATTAATTTTTAGTCGGTAAAAAAAACATTAGTTTTACAACCGAAGAGGACGCGAGGAACACAAATTATGTGATGAGGTGACAGGCTGACAGCATATGCATCACAAATACATAAATGTAAAAATCATGAAAATTTAAGGGGTATACAGTGAACCACCCTCTTAAGTGCAAAGCCCGCATAGCATCCTCGGTTTTTTTAAAACCTTAGTTTAAAAAGTAATATTCTTGTTAAAATCCTCTTTAAAGTACAGTATCGCTTAACTACATTACCCGTTTAGGTGCTCATTGATTCCCTTTCCTTCGTCATAGTTTTCTTGAAATATTCCCCTTTTAAATACCCTTTTTAATAAAGCACTAGAAACGGAACGGAAAAAAAGGTAATAAACTTAATCAAGTACATAATAGGTCTGTTTGGTGTGTCTTTTTCGCGTAAGTGATTGATATCTGTCAAATAGTAGAATCCTCTCAATGAGAGAGATATCCTCTCCCAGAGAAAAACTTGAACAAAAGACACCAATCGCTTTTGAATCGAATCTTGTCGATTTGTTTTTGTTTTCCACTACAATGAAGATTATGACATCTCTCAAACTGTCAGATGGCTTGGTTTGACAGAGTTCAACAGTCCACTCCGAGGAAAAGGTCTTGCAGATACTTGCAGATAATTCATCGCAAAGAGCGAGCCAAATGAGAGTAAAACAAATTGAGAGCCATGCAACTGTCATGATTCCATGAAAGTTAACATAGTATTGCAGAAACTATCGACACACCAAACAGACCTAATGTGGTGAGTTCTGTCACTTTTCGATTGTTGGTTATGAAGATATTTCGGCTCTTCGCGAACTTGTGTTGTTCGTGGATAAGTACCTCTGAGCAGCTAAACGGGTTTTCGTAACTACATATCCCGGATCATATCTGCTAATGCAATTATCCGGGTTTTACTGTATTCATGTACACACATATGTACAGTGGTGTGAAAAATTATAGACTCAAACGTAAATTTACAGTTTTCTTGAAAAGAGTCAATGTCTAAATCGAAAAGCTCCAAAAAGAGGATTTTGAAAGCTGTTTTAAAAGATCTATCGGCTGAAGAAATGTATTGAAATAAATGGGAAATATGTGGAGAAAATAAAAAGAAATTAACATTAACAATATAAAGTTGAAATTATTTTTGTGTTTTATTATTCAATACTAAGCTATAACTTTTGTTAGTCCCTACGTTACGTATGGTACATTATGTATATGTACCAGTCATGCTCGAACCTAACAAAATCTTTAAAGCTTAACTTTCGCACAGTACCTATATGTACATAACATACATACATAGGTGTTACCTAAATGTTGATTTGGAATTAGGTCTGTTTGGTAACATGCTAGTTTTCAAAAGTTCTACGTAAACTACATAGAATCTGACAGTTTCATGGCTCTCAATTTTTTTTTTTACTCTCATTTGGCTCTCAGCTTGCGATGTATTTTCTGCAAGACCAATTCCTCGGGGTGGGCCGAGCCAACTCTGTCAAACCAGCCATCTGACAGTTTGTGAAATGTCATTGTTAGTGGAAAACAAAAACAATTTGATAGGTTCGACCAAGTGTTGTTTGAAAAGCGTTTGTTTACTTTTGTGCAAGTTTTCTGTCTTTGAGAGGATTCTACTATTTGACAGATCTCAATTCCGTGTGCCAAAAAAGATGCCAAACACACCTATTAGTTCTGTTTGGTGTGCTTTACGTGATCCAAATGGGACATCTGTCAAATAGTAAAATATTTGAAAAGTGGGGGAAAATCCTCTCAGAAACTTATAATAGGTCTGCTTGGTGTGTCTTTTTCGCGTAAGTGATTGATATCTGTCAAATAGTAGAATCCTCTCAATGAGAGAGATATCCTCTCCCAGAGAAAAAACTTGAACAAAAGACACCAAACGCTTTTGAAACAAAACCTGTCGATTTGTTTTTGTTTTCCACTACAATGAAGATTATGGCATTTCTCAAACTGTCAGATGGCTTGGTTTGACAGAGTTCAACAGTCCACCCCGAGGAAAAGGTCTTGCAGATACTTGCAGATAATTAATCGCAAAGAGCGAGCCAAATGAAAGTAAAAAAAATTGAGAGCTGTCATGATTCTATGAAAGTTAACATAGTATTGCAGAAATCGACACACCAAACAGACACAAACAAAAATGAAGATTGACATTTCACGAATTGTCAGAAAGCTGTTTGATAGATGTCCCGGGACTGCTACATGGATGTGGTGCAGCACGATTTCGTAGAAGGGGACATTTTTTGACACTCTCATTTGGCTCTCTATTCTCTTAATTTTTGACAGGTTCAGTAAATTTACGTACATTTACTGCACGCCAAACAGACCTATTAGGTCTGTTCCTTCACTTTCTGCTCCAAAAATAGTAAATTATTGAATTTCAAGGAGTGGGGGTAAAATTCTCTCAAAGTAAGGCAAAATTACGAAAAAGTAAAGGAACGCGTTTATTACAAAAGTAGCAACAAACGAAATGTCAAAAACACATGTGAAGCAAAAGTAAACAGAGTGTTGTTGTATGATTTTGGATTTTACAGAAAAGTCCACCCCTGATGATTTCCCAGAACCAATACAGTATGCAATATATTGCGAAATGCAAATTTCAACATTCAGAACGTTCAACTTTCCTCTATGTTCCTTTTCTCTCCATTTTTTTACTTTTTGAATTAAAATAAAAAAATGCAAATAATTCAAACAAGTGAAACAGCTGACTTTGACAGATAGTTCAATTTCTACCGGAAGAAATTTATCCAGTAAGAAATAGTAAGATTTTTTAGTGAGGGGAAATTTTTACTCTCTCTTTGCCTCTCTCTTTTACTACTTTTTCGTGTAAAGGAACGTGGTTTGTCTAAATTCAGTAAGAATCAGTAAGAATCAGTAAGAATCAGTAACAATTTGCAAGTAAAGGAATAGACCTATTATCAAGTGTGTTTGGTAACTTTTATTAACACAAATGGGACATCTGTCAAATAGTAAAAGTGGGGGAAAATCCTCTCTTCTTCTTTTTTAACTATTGAATATTTTCACAAAAAACTAGTTTTCTTTTATTTTGTTAACAAGTGATTGACATTTCACAAATTGTCAGATTGCTGTTTGATAGATGTTCCTTGATGACTCCATGAAATGGATGTAGCACGATTTCGCAAGAGGGAACATTTTTTGACACTCTTATTTGGCTCTCTCTTCACTTGATTTTTAACAGTTGGATGTAAATTTACGTCAATTAACAGGTTACCAAACACACCTTTTACTACAAGAAATTTACAGTTGGATGTAAATTTACGTAAATGAACAGCTTACCATTAACCAAACCGACCTATCGTATCGTAATACTTCGTGCATATTAGGTTCTAAAGTGCAATTGCAATTAAAAATGTAGTAAACCAAGATGTGTAACATCTTTCTTGGATCATTATTTTGTTTACTTAGTACGAACATATATGTATATGTACATATGTGCTAAATAATTTAAAAAGCGCGCTTGGAAAATTCATAATACGAGTAAACTACCAAAACGGAACACGGGCTAAGAAAAAAAAACACTAACTACCTTTACACGCGACGAAAGCTATTTCTTAAAAGATGAATAAGCACCCTATTTGCTTCTATTTAATATATATGTATGTATATGTATGTATATACATCTGTGTGTACAAAGCATGTCATCGACCGCAAACGAACCATTACTTAAATTTAAGTATGTATACGGATAGGTATGTACATATGTATGTACATAGATTACAATAAAATCGTCAAATTTGTGGGATAATAAAATTTCTTGATTAATAACAGAAATAGAGCATTTTGAAACATGTAACAGGGAAACAAGGTTTTTTTTTCTACACAATTATTTTCCAACTTGAAAGATATGTGCATACTTCTATGTATACAATACCTATAATACATACATACAGTATACAATTGTTTAATTTGGGAATTCCAGCATCCTCAATAGATATGTTTCTTGATTTGCTGGACTGCAAAAGTCCGTGCAAAAAGTCAGGTAGTGGGGTGAATGGAAATTAAAACGGCGAGCGTTGGCTACTTCATACATACAATCAACTCATAATAACCTAAAATTAAATTTGATAAATGAATGAAGAATAAACAATACAACATTTAGGTAAGTTTTAAAAGGGAAATTGGGATAATTAACACTTCATTTCGAAGTGGAAAAAACTGAAAAAAGTCAAAATACCTAACCTTCTATTTCATCTTAGCGTAATTGAAACTATTTGTTTATTTTCTGCAGCCATCGTTATTTAGAGCAAAAACAAAATCGATCTTTAGATTTTATTTAGAAAGTACTCGTTGAGATTGTTCACATCTAATTGTTTTCATAGTTTTTCTTTTGCTTCGAGGGAGATGGCACTCTAATTTGGACTACGGAAAAAGTAAAGCCACACAGTTCGTGCTGTTTCCTGAGCACGAGGAATCCCCCGTTGAGATAAAGAATTCGACCTAGCAAAAAATAGGTTTACCAACATGCCGCAACAATTCAGAACAGAAATTATTTTTTCAGTAGAGCAGGGTCCTATTTCTATACCATAGAGTATAGACTATAGAGAGATCTGCCTTGTACAAATATCAAAGAAATACCTATCTTCTAAATTCTACAAAATTTAAAACAATTATGTACGTTCTGTAATTCACGGTCAGTTTAATTAGGAAAAATAATGTTCCTAATACACGGTGACATCATAAAATCCACTTCAACGATGGGAATATTATCATCTTAAAAATATCAACCCACGAGCACGAGTTGCCTGTCAAACCTCTTACGAAACCAATAAACTTAAAATATCCGTGGTGGATGCAGTATACCTACAAAGAAGTTGTTTCTGAAGCAGATGGTAACCGTAGGTAAAAAAGGAACAGATGTCCCTTCAGTTTTTCCCTCAATTAACTACCACCATCGTCGCCGTTGTTACAGGTTTGAAAAATGAATGAGAAAGTTGCCAGAAAATATTGAAACAATACGCAGATGGTGGAGCGTAAAGCGTAAACAGGAAATTGCATTGCATAGAAATGTTCCAAACTTACTCACCCGAGAATCTTGCAATGAATTTAGAAAAAACATTCGACGCGACACGGTCACTCAGCGGACTTTTGTATTTTCCCCAAATGCACTGAACTGCCGCATCCTCCACTACTCCTGCTACTTCGTTGTTAATCAGCGTCGTCTCCATTGCAGTATGCATTCTATTACTTCGTTTTAAAATTCGTTGTTTTTCTTTTTCGCTTTTTTCCTTCCTGTCTTCCTACTAATCCTATTGTATTTTCTTCGGTATTTTGAAGCGTCGTCCTTGATGTAGTTATGTGTGTACTCCCGTGAGCCAGTCGATTTTGCGTTTACTAGTTTCTAACTTCGTAGCATACTTTACGATTTTGAGTAGCTTTCTAAATGCACGCAACCTGCTTCCATGGAAAGTCCACACATTTCCGAACTGTTATCTGTGGTTTGGCTCAGTGCGCGAGAACTGCCTTTCATGTGCTAATTAATAAACACTGTCTTTTTATATCATTTTTTGTTGCTTAATTCCGTAACCGTAAGAAATATACCGTGTAGTACCGCGGCGGTGCTCTAGGTCTAGTATCTAACATTACTCATTCAATCTTGCGGGAGAAGACCTTAACTAGACTCACACACAAACACGCTGTACGTGCCCAAGTAGCAGGTTTGGCTGGGTGGATTGTCTGGAATAGTATTTGTACGTGGGCCGACTTAAGAAGCACAACACAATATATGAATGAATGAACACGGCGAGGTACAAGGATGGAAAAAAAAACTCGGATGAGCGTAGCTCCTCTCTTGTTATGTAAAGAGCGTATATGCACTAAGTATGTACTGCAATAGCATGAAACTTATATTTCCCCACTTCTTGTTGTAATTGCATAACTTTTAGCACTATGTGGGATCTGATTCTATGAACAATAAATTTAACACAAGTATTTTGATAATTGTAACACTTTCCAAACACTTTCAGGCAAAGAATTTCTAATATTTCATTAGAAAGATACTGAATTAACGCAACCAACGACACCACGAAACAGACGGCTAATTACATACTGAGAAGTAAATGGACGGAATGGAGAGAGCATTAATTCTCCACGGCAGTGATGCCAATAAAATGGTTATTTTATAATGTTTTTTTTTTTTTTTTTTTGCTTAAACGTTTTAATAATTATCTAATTTGAAAGCAATTTGCAACTTACAAATATCAGGTCTGTTTGGTGTGCAGTAAATTTACGTAAATTTACTGAACCTGTCAAAAATCAAGAGAATAGAGAGCCAAATGAGTGTCAAAAAATGTCCCCTTCTACGAAATCGTGCTACTCCACATCCATGTAGTAGTCCCGGGACATCTATCAAACAGCCATCTGACAATTCGTGAAATGTCAATCTTCAGTTTTGTTTGTGTAGTTAGAAGTTTCTGAGAGGACTTTCCCCCACTTTTCAAATTATTTACTATTTGACAGATGTCCCATTTGGATCACGAAAAGCACACCAAACAGACCTATCAATTTATAACTATAGAAGTGTCATATTTGTAAAATTGTTTAGCAATAAAAATAGAGGCTTTCTATATGCAGAGTGAACAAAGCGGGGCTATTCATTAAAATATAAAAAAAAAAAATGTTTTCATTGGGGCCATATGAGCAAAATTTATATCTCGCATTGCAAGATGGTTTCATTACATTTTATATGAAGATATAAAAACTTCTTTTCGGCACAAATGTGCTCGATTAATCAGAGCTTTGCTATAATTTAATAATGGATTAAACGAATGTGAATGTTATCTAATAAATAGCACAAATTGCAAAAAAAGGGAAAACTAAATAATCGCAACAACTTTTTGGTGCTTATTCCCACCAATCAAGGGTTTGTTGAAAAGAAACAATAGATTTCGTTGCAATCGCATTTCGGTTGTGTTATTCGCTACCTTTCACAAAAAAGTGCGCTACAAGTGTGTTATACTGTAATTTGTTGTCGTCAGTAGGTAGGAAAAAAAACAAATATTTTCTGTGTTAAAGCTTATTAAGAACATTTTCCTTCGTCGTATTCAGTTTTAGGTACATTGGTTTTTTTTTTATTGTAACGCACACAGCATTTTTTCCCAACCAAACAGGTCTATCAGCCGCTGTCAAAAATTCTTCAGGGAAATTTTTGAATTTATTCGCTCATATGAGCACTGTAGAACCCATCAAAAATATTCATTTATTGCCATCGTGTCAGTTGTTGGCTGCGAAATTCGTTGCTGAAAATATTAACTAAATATTAATATTTAAATTGTTTTATATTGTTGTTTTTTGTTTTTTTTTTTTTAATTCTTGGTGATATACTATAAATCACAGTTATTCCAATATGTTAGATCTATTTACGATATTCACAAAGGGTGGCATTGTGTTGTGGTGCTTCCGAGCCACAGACCAGATATTTACGTCTCCGATTAATAGCTTAATACGTGGAATTATTCTACAAGTACGTGTGCTAGCTTATTTCCATACAACAAATGTAAAATGAATTGATTATTTTTTGCAGGAACGAACAATCGGATCAAAAGACTTCGAACATAACAATCTGGCGCTGCGTTATAAATTGGATAATGAGCTGGATATTGTGTTGGTCGTGGCTTTTCAGAAGATAGTCCAAATGTCTTATTTGGACAAGTTTTTAAATGATGCGCACCTAGAATTTAGGGATAAATACAAAAATGAACTTGCATCGAATGTGAAAGTGAATTATGTGTATGATTTCTCTAATGAATTTGACCGGATACTAGCCGATTCTGAGAAGTGGGGTAAAATGCAAGGGAAGGTTCCAAAGCTAATGCGTAGCTTTGATGAATCGGCGAAATCAAAGAAAACTGTATCGTCTATGATTGAATCCGGTCCCAATGCAAAACCGCCAAGCAAAAAGGTACAAATTGTTGAAAAGCAACAACAGCAGCCCCGTTCAAATCAAAAGTCGCGTGAGGAAATCATTCAAGAGAATCGCAAGAAACTTATGGATAAAATGGCTGGTAAAAAAAGTCCTACCGAAGAAAGAAAGAAGACTCCAAAGGAGAACGAGAAAGCCGGAAAGAAGCCACGTATCTGGGAACTAGGTGGTGATGCCAAGGATATGACTAATTTGGATAGGTCGAAGGACCGTCCTGACAATGGGAAACTGGAATTAACACAAGAATCTGTCGAGGTAAGATTTTTTGTTCTTTTGCAATCACAACCAATTTTTGTGGTTTGCTGCACATAATTGTTTGAATAGAGTTTGCTTATAAAATCACTAGTTATATCACCTGATTTAAACCAAGGCCACTTTATTATACATATCTGGTTTTGTTCAAAAGTTATGAGCGTTTTGAATGAATAGAAAAAACGAAATACCGCGCTGCCAATCAATTTTCCCCAAAACTACATACATACCTGTTACAGAACTCCCTTAGTCATAGTGAAATGCTCTTCAGTATATTTATGTGTCATCATCAATGACATCATAGTAGACGCACCATAGTAACGTAAGTAGTTCATAGAAGACCTGAAGCCTAGTTTTCCAATCAGTCCATTAGAAAAAATAATAATTGAAGGATGAAATGAGACTAGTTTCCTTATGACTGCGGCCTCATGTAGACCTATCGTAATCTCTGCGAGTTAGAATTCATGTTTAATACTATTACCAGCATGGGTTATAAGTCCCGCTTAGTCTTTTGGTAATCTAAACTATAACATTTGCCTCCAGATGCTCTGACTTAGCAATTACAAAGGCATAGGCTATGCTCTAGCGTCTAGCGAGCCCATTAGTTTAAAATCCGTGGCATATCAACTGATATAATATTAAATTCAATCTGCCATTTGATATGAATTTCGATGAAACATTTTTAAAAACAACCCCAATTTTTTTCAGATGATCGGTTCAATGAAAGGAGGTATACAAGACTTGGAAGTGGAAAGCGAAGACGACGACGAAGAGGAATATATTGAAGAAATCTCTCGTTCCACGGGAAAAGAGAACAAGAAACCTAAATCTGGAGTTTTTTCTTTGTTTCGAGGTTTTGTTGGTTCCAAAAACTTATCCAGGGCTGATGTAGAGCCCGCACTTGAAAAATTGAGGGATCACCTTATTGCAAAGAATGTGGCCTCAGATATTGCACAAAAACTTTGCGACTCCGTTGCATCAAAATTGGAAGGAAAGGTGTTGGGAACTTTTGAATCTGTCGCAACATCTGTCAAGACAGCACTTACCCAGTCTCTTGTTCAGATATTATCGCCAAAACGACGAGTTGACATTATAAGGGATGCGTTAGAAGCAAAGCGAGCTAATCGACCCTTTGTCATGGCATTCTGTGGCGTCAATGGTGTAGGCAAATCCACAAACCTTGCGAAAATCTGTTTTTGGTTGATCGAGAACGATTTTAGCGTATTAATTGCAGCATGTGATACTTTCCGAGCAGGAGCAGTAGAACAGCTAAGAACTCATA
Organism: Brachyopa scutellaris; assembly: GCA_949775065.1. Classification (NCBI taxonomy): domain Eukaryota; kingdom Metazoa; phylum Arthropoda; class Insecta; order Diptera; family Syrphidae; genus Brachyopa; species Brachyopa scutellaris. The sequence goes on from OX459112.1 coordinate 72,240,617, forward strand.
CCCGGCATTTGAATGCCTTGCATCCACCGCAAAAACACAACAATCGTACAATGGTTCAACTGTATGAGAAGGGTTACGGAAAGGATGCGGCTGGAATTGCAATGGAGGCAATCAAATACGCTACAGATACTGGAATCAATATAGTTCTAGTAGATACAGCTGGAAGGATGCAAGATAATGAACCCCTCATGCGGGCACTGGCAAAATTAATAAAAGTAAATGATCCTGACTTGGTATTATTCGTTGGCGAAGCGTTGGTTGGAAACGAAGCTGTGGATCAGCTCGTTAAGTTTAATCAGGCATTGGCTGATTATTCTTCCAATGAGAATCCGCACATTATTGATGGAATTGTACTTACGAAATTCGACACGATCGATGATAAGGTAGGCGCTGCTATTTCGATGACGTATATAACAGGGCAACCAATTGTGTTTGTTGGCACTGGACAGACATATACCGATTTGAAAGCTATAAACGCAAAAGCTGTAGTACACGCTTTGATGAAATAAATTTATTGAGTCTTCTATTTACCGCCTTTTTGTTTCTATTTATTACTTTCTGACGTCCCATTTGTGTGTACCTATGTAAACTTTTTATTCAAATTTAAATAAGTTTACAAAATGGTGGATTTTTTTGCAAATAAAACAGCCCTAGTTGTTGGTGGAAATACTTGATTATGACGAAAGGAAACTGAAATAGATAATATATGCTGGCTCAAGGGAGTAATTCTGAATGAAAAGCCGTCTTCTAAATGCTTTTCTTAATAATTTCCATTATTGGTATTGACAAATTCTATCTTTTTTTTACTGACTTTAAAATTAAAACATGCCACGATATTGTAAGGTTCAAAAAACACATCGATTAGATTGCCATCTTGCGGATTCCAATTCTTATGACTATACAGCTCAACTACTCGCAGCTGCGATCATGTGTAGTTTCCGGCATACAAGTATTTGCCAAGCCCAATTGAATAGATTTTGAATAAATTAAAAAAAAAAAAAAACGACACGACGGTCACAGTTAATTGGAGTGGATTCTGTAAGCACAACAATTGGACTTAAAGTATAGTAAAAGCAATTATCATGTAAAAGTTATAGAATAGAACTAGAAAAAACAGCATTAAATTTTTATTTGATCAGCAATACTGGCAATACCTGGCAGTACTGCTGACCTAAACGAATGTTGAACGTACTCAGTAATTGTTTACTCGTCGGGAACTGTACCACCTGAACTCAGCCAAAATAACTTCAACTGTCAAAGGCAACCAGAAAATCCGACAATCGAATTGACAGTTTGGTTTTTTTCGGGGATTTGTAAACGAGGAAAAGTGTTATTTAATATAAATCAAAGAAATTCAAAGCAGTTTGATTCTTTTCAGGTATCAAAATGATTACAAGCTGTGTCACGAAAAGTTTAAATATACTCGTAAGTCCTTGCAATAGCTTTCTCAGCAAATTCCTGGATTATGTAATTCGAATTGCTTTCTAGGCTATTTTCCAATACAAACATTTTATAATAAATGAAACTTCTTTTTCTAAGCGATCCGGAATAAGGACCATTACAACTTCCGGGGTGAACAAGAGTGATCACTTGTTTGTCCATCGTGATACTCCAGAAGATAACCCAGACATTGTATTCGAATTCAATGACGATAACAAGAAGGTATAATAGAATAGCTATGACAAACCCCCATAATAAAAGAGTAAACTGTCTTAGCGGGTTAACGCAATTCTTAGCATTTACCCCGAGGGACACAAACGTGGAGCAATGATTCCGTTGCTTGACTTGGCACAGCGTCAACATGGTTGGTTACCAATTTCAGCGATGCACAAAGTTGCCGAAATTCTTGAGTTGCCCAATATGCGTGTATATGAGGTAGCCACATTTTACACCATGTTTATGCGGCAACCAACCGGGCAATATCACTTGCAAGTGTGCACCACAACTCCTTGCTGGTTACGTGGTTCTGATGATATTTTGAATGTTTGCAAGGTACATAAATATGTTTGTAATTGAAATTATTGTTTTACATTAAAATTCGTTCACAGAAAAAGCTTGGGATCCAAGTTGGAGAAACAACTAAAGATAAGAAATTTACTTTGTCCGAAGTGGAATGCTTAGGAGCTTGTGTTAATGCACCAATGGTCGCTGTTAACGATGATTACTACGTGAGTATTTTCTATGTTTGTGTAGTAGCTGTGTAGTAGTAGACAGAAAATAACAGACAAGTAGGTACAAGGTTTTCGTGTTCAATGCGAAAAGTTTCTGTCCGAGACTGATCTCATTTGTGGTCAATGCCTCTGCACCTGCTCTTGAGGTAGAACAGATTTGTGAGAAAATATCAAACTTTTACTAGTTAAATAAAATGACTCGACCAACGAAAAAAGTGACCTCAAACGTAAATGTACAGATGAAATTCCAAGTTTCAAAAAATGTTTTCATCGAACAGATTGCCAATACCAATTAAAAAAAAAAAACTATTCAAAACTCCAGATTCAGGAAAAATCGAAATAAATAATTTTATTAAGTCTGTTTGCGTACTCTCCCAAAACAACGATTTCTTACGAAAAGTTTCGAAAACCTGTTGGACTTCGGAGTACGCAAAAATGTCGTAGTTTTTCGGATAAGAGAGTGCTTACAGACACAAAAATTTTCCCATGCTGCGAATTTTAGCTCAAGATTTTTTTTTGGTCAGATATTATACAGTTATGAAATTTATCAAATTGCATATACATTTTTAGTTCTTTATTGTTCAACGCGTTCGTTTTCCGTAATTTTACCTATGTATACGAGTATCTGAGAAAATTTTACCCTCATTCTTTAAAATATGACAAAATGATATTATTTTATTATTTATTACAATTTAACTTAAGAAAAAAACTATTGCATTAGCTGCCAAGGCTTTCCGCTACTGAGTGTGTACATAAATGTTTGCCTCTATTTTTAGTATATTAATTTAAGGACTGTTTGTACTTATATTTGTTGTTGAATAGAGGATACTCGGCTGAGTTCTAAAACGTCAAAAATATGTGCATCGGGAATGCATCACTGCCATTGTTATGCGATGTTACGATGCTTTCATTTTGCAATGCATCATGATGCTTTAAAAATTTTGACTTTTTGGAACGGTTTGTCCATTTCATTTCATCAATAAAAATGTCTAAAACATTCTGTACATTTTTTCTGAACATTTTTCAAGAAAATAGCAAAATATAACAAATAACTAAGCTTAAAATAAACATGGCAGTGTTTTTTTTTATTTTGTTTTGTCGCAATAAGAAAAAGAAAATCCTCAAGTCACAACGCATCACAATAAGCAGTGATGCGTTGTTTGCTTTTGTTTGCGGTTTGTGGTTGCTTTTATGATGCGATTTGGAACGTGATACATTGCATCACTGCTATATATTGACGATATGGAACGCTTGACTTTGCATCACTGCTATATATTGACGATATGGAACGCTTGACTTTGCAGTACTGCGGAAGAACTGCGTTTTGGAATTCAGCCCGTATTTTAAATTAAATGCGCCATCTATTGTAAATTTTAATTGAAGTATAGAATCTATAGCCATGTCCAATTCGGACTGGACACAAGTATGATACTTTAATTTGCGAACCAAAGTCAAATAAAACGCACTTTTTTTTAAAAGAAGGAAAATCTTTCAGTTGCCAGAATCCTAAGAGCTTCCGTTACTCATATCCATTACTAAACATTGACGTATTATATTCTTAATGTGTATATGTATAGGTAATATGCAATGGTATTAACTATACGTTTTTCCAAAATTTCAATTGCATAAACATATATTTTATAAACATATTTAATATATGGTTGTGAATTCTAATTCACCTCAAAATAAATGTATAGTTGCATTTCAACTCCATAATAACACAGCCCATCTTCTTGTGGCTGAAATCATGTGCAGTTGTCAGCAACTTAATGTATGAAGTATGATACATGCGAGTTCTTGCCTAGCCACAACGAAACACGGCTAAGACATCAACCTTGTGGGTGGCCATGGCGTAGTGGTAGTTGTCGTCGCTTGTCAGGCTGAAGGGTTCGGTTAAAATCCAGATGTCACCGAAACATTTATTTCTCACGAAATAAAAATAAGTTGATCAGTTTTCAGAGTGGTGCAGTTAAGTGGGCACCGTAGCGCAAGTGGTTAGTGCGTCGGACTACTGAGCGCCAGCGGTCTTGGGTTCGAATCCCGCCGCAAACACCTAAAAAGTTTTTCACAGTGCCCACCTCTTCCGAATGCCTGACAAGCATTCAAGAGTATCATTTGCCATGTAAAGCTTCCCAACTCGCCGTTCGGAGACGGCAGAAAGCTGTAAGTCCCTTCCATTCGTGCAAAAATATAACGCGCACACACAAATGGTTGCGGGAAGCTAGGCTTGGTTCTACCTAGGACTGCTGAAGCCAAATATTATTATTATTATCAGTTTTCAGAAGCTAATATCCTACAGCGAAGACCATCCAGCAGTAGGATGGTGATATGGCTGAAGAAATTGATCACACAAACCACAATAGGAAACATCTGGAAAAAAAACTTCTGTGAATCATAAGCAATTGCATAACTTTCAATAATACACAACTCTCCAGTTATCCTGGACACCACCCATAGAGTTAGTTGAAACTAGAGTTGTGTAACTCCTGAAGCGTTCAAAAGATCGGCTCACTTTGGTGAACTAAATGAACTAGTTCAGATATGTTTAGTTCAGTAGTTCAACGGCTCACCTCTCATCTGAATCTGTATCTGAACTAGTCAGTTGTGAAACACAAACACAATACAGATGACGGTGACGGCTCAGTAGTTCACTACGTCTACGGCTCACCAGATAAGAAGTATGTCCATACAAAACCGGATTTTTTTACACGAATTCTTTGGGAACGTATCCTTTGTAGTTGTAGTAGTACAGTAGTAGGTATAATACAATTCATTACCGTATGAGTGAGAGATAAAACTCGCAAGCGCAACCCAAAGGATTGTTGCATCGATCCAATTAAACCATTTTGAGTTGCATGGTCGTGCGAGTCAACCGTACTCCAGTGTGTTGTGTCTTTGGTATACACACATTTTTTTATATTCCACCCTTAATTTCGTATTTCCTCTCAATCGAACTTGTAAAGGAACATATACGAACGACTGACTGGTCTATTTCTGGATATAAACTATACCTTATGGATGAGTATGAGAAATGAGATGAACGTATATTGTGCCTGTGTACTGTGTAAGTGAGAGGTGAATGCTGAAGCTGAGTCTGAACTAAAAGAACTACTGAGCTAAATGAGTTACTGAACTACATTGGTGAACTAGTTCTTTTTAGTGAACGAGAGCTACTTCAGTGGAGTGAACTAGTTTGCCCAACTCTAGTTGAAACCTAACATCTGAGTTTCATATCACTACGTCGATCTGTCTGTCTCTCGTTCTTGTCCTTCATGTGCTCGCGCTGTGTGTAAACATTATAAGGGTATTCATATCCCCTTTAGCGTGTGTAGATTATAAAAAAAAAAAATAAAAAAAAAACCTAATTAAATGACAAGGGTTTATTCAAAAATTAATTCTAGACAAAACGGCGACTGTACAGAAAAAATTATTAAAAAAAATTGTTTAATAAAAGGATTCTCCTCTAGATTAAAAGCCAAGAAAATGATCGAAAATGAAAATTCTTTTTTTCTTTTTTCCAGTCGAGAAAAGTGTTACAAACGTAGAAAATCTAATTTGTTTATTTTAAGGCAAGAATAGTAGAAATTGATATTTTTTAAATCTCAACAAAACGAAGTAAAATTTTATTCGGGCAAAACTCACAATAGCTTTTGAAATTCCGGGCGAACAAAAATGATTCGGGTGAAACTCACAATCAGCCTTATTGTGAGTTTCACCCGGAAAATATTTCACCCGAAAATGTTTTTCGCCCGGAATTTAAAAAGCTATTGTGAGTTTCGCCCAAATTAAATGTTACTTCGTTTTGTTCAGATTCAAAAAATATCAATTTCTACTAGAAATTTCTTCTATTCTTGCATTAAAATAAACAAACAAATTTCATTTTCCGCCTTGTTGTTCTCTTTTTCGCCTACTAAAAACAAGGGAAAAATTCAGCTGTTAATAGTTTTATTTCGCCCGAATGAAATTTCGGAACAAAAATGCTTCGGGTGGAACTCACAATAAGACTAAATAGCTATGAAAATACATACTTGTAAGATTTAAATCGAAAAACATGGGGCGCACGCAATAGAATAAAGATAATTGATCCATGAATAGTTCACCTAAGTCACTAACAATTTTATTGCACTGCAAATGATATGAACTGTTGCGTGAGTTTTCTCAACGGCAGCTGCTCTACACACCTTACAATTATTATATTGCATCCCAATTAGTTAGCGTTAGGAATCTGCGTATACATACATAGCTAGGAAAAATATTAAAAACGTAGTATATTATAAATTTATTTTTATTTAAATAATTATCTTTTACTTTATTTTCATAATTAATTAATTAGCATTTTATTCACTCCTGTCTCTTTCTCACAAATTAAAATACAAAATCCCAAAATAACCATTGGTGAAAGTATGCAATGCAAAATTTTAAGAGTATACCAATAAATAAAAACACCAAAAACACAACCAATAAAACGTTGCCTATCTACAGGTTTTATGTGTTTGAAGCTCCGTACGGAACCCTAACGAACAGCCAGACAAGAAGGCGAGTTAATATTGCATTGTCATCCGTTCTGAGCTATATTTAAAGTTTTAAGTCTGTTGCTCATCGGGAAGATGTTTTAAATCAATTGCAAAATTTGTGCCGAACAGATAGACAGATAAGAGAGCGACCTAATAAAAACGAGGTAAAATAGTTTTGTCAGTTGTACAAATTTTAATGCAGATAATTTCTAAAAAGGCAAGGAAACTATTTATACAGAAACTGAGGTGAGAATTAACTGCACTAAAAGCTTTCCAATAACCCAACCCGTTACAACTATTCACATGCAAATTTATACTATATTATGTTTAAGTCCACACCTCATTGAACGCGTGGGGTATATTTATACACCCCTATCATGAAATCCGCCAGGTCGGAGATTCCCTTCACTTGTTCGATTCACTTTTACTTTAGCTTGGTATCGTAGAATGCGTCGGGGAAGTTTCCTTACCGACGTGAATGTCGCAAAGGAAGTGTCAGTCAAGCAGAATTTATGACAGCAAAGTTAATTTGTGTTTTGGAATTGTCCTTTGATTTTTGCAATACAAAAGAAACATAAATAAAAAATAGTAAAATAAATAGAATAGCCCTTTTCCTGGATTCGTCAGCTACAGAACAATCTTCAGAAACAAAAATAGCGCATGCGTAGGTGGAGCAGTGGGACAATTTAACTACCAATAAACGTGTTTTCACATACATTTGTTTTTTTTTGAATTTGTTTAAAAACAGTTTAATCTTGCCGGTTTATTAAAAATGTGCAACTAAATAAATCGAGTTTTTCATAATAAGGGGCAATAATTGGATAATTGAACTCGCAGTTCATTTTCAAATTCTCCCAAGTGAAATTAGCAACTTGCATACGATTTTTTCTGGGGGAAATCACCAATATGGTTTTGGGAAATAAACATATTAAACATGTTAAAGCACTAAATTAATCAAATATTGGTCTTTTATTTAGTGCAAAATACATTTTTTGTAAAGTCTGTTCGTTGAAATTATCAAGTTATCAAGTAAAACAAATCAACAGTATGAGATCCGCAACGTTTGAGCTGCGGATGAGAAATGCCATATTTTGTATGGAGATTTGTCCGATTCGAACGTTTTCCACGATGCCGTGAAACTCATTCTCATTGCCAACAAGGGAATGATTCACTTCGCCGGATTCAACGATACCGATGCTCAAATTACAGTGAATCTTTCCCCCGGCGGATTCCACGATAGGGCTGATAATTCTTGTTTGTGAATATTAGCTAGGATTATTGACTTTCTTTTTTTATTAGGATTAATCTCAGTAGATATTTCCTTTCCGCGATATTAGATATTTCCTTTCTCCACAGAGAGAAAAATAAACACAGTCAACTCTCAATAAAATGTATCTCGTTAGATTGACGTTTTTCTATGGGCCCTTAAAAATCTCTCGGTAAAATGAACGATTCCTATGTATTAATATACACTCGTCAATGTGAAGCGATAGAGCATGAGCTGCCACCATATGCTGCCAGACGGTGAGATTTGGAATCTCTTTCATCGAGACTGCAGATTAATATGCATGTCATTTGGTTACCTTTCACAACCAAAAAATTACTGCGGGCTCTTAGACTAGATGTTTTGCGATCAACTACAGTGGCAATAGGTTTTCGAATCGTTGACGGACGTGTCAACACGTTTTCAAATTCTTGATCGTGATCATCGGCATGCAATTGACGTTTACGAATTCACCCTAAGTTACAACTTTCGTTAAATAAGACCCTCAATCAATTGAAATTCTGGCCAGGTAATCACAGATTCAATTTGTCGAGAGTCGACTGTACCTAAAGCCGTAACTATAATGCAGTTTCTCATGTTTTTCTCTTCCATCTCTTCAAAACAGATAGGCAATAATTGTTATGATAAAACAAGTTGGAAGTTAGTATACCTACGATGTGTTGAAGGGTTAATTTAATTTCTAATATGTACATGTTTATATTTTAAAATCAACCATTGCTCACAATTCACAACATTCTTTCGACTGTTAATAACCATTTATATTTCAGGAAGACCTAACGGCTGCGGACATGGAAGCTATCCTCGAAGATTGTAAAGCAGGAAGAGTATCCAGACCAGGTCCTAGGAATGGACGCTTCGCTTCCGAACCAAAAGGAACTCCTACGTCATTAACTGAAGAGCCAAAAGGTCCTGGATTTGGCCTGCAATCGGCATTGAACTAAATCGCTCCTTGAACATCTTGTTGAAATTTGTAATAAATAATAAAAAATACATTTTTGAACATCAGAAGCTGTTCTCCAATTTTAAATCCGTGGCTGTACACGTTTGAATGATACGACATAATTTTGTTTGTGAAAACTACAGAAATTATTAATTATTTTATATTTTGTCCGACAATATCATTGCATTTAAATTAAACTCATGGCTATACTTAAATCTATGTAAAGCCCAACCAAAAATTCAAATGTCAATTTAATCGCTATCGGCATACTGTATTCTAAGAAACGAAAAAGAGAAAAGATCATAATTAATTGCTTGTTATGTAACAGAATTGAGGGAGCTATTTGCCTACCTCTGTTTTCCACTGCCGCGCTTGGATTTCCGTGCGCCCCTTTCTGCCTTGAGGAGCACCTCTGATACCATTCGTTTTGTTTTCTTGGGCTCCTCCCGCAGCTCTTTGAAGGAAATGTTCTTTCGGGTATCTACTCCCTTCAGGAATTTCTGGATAAGATCGTCGCAATTTAAATTTTCTTCTGGTTCCCATGTGTCGAATTTGGCAGTGTATCCCTTCCAGCGAATGCGGAAGACACGGCCTTTCTTCTCGTCGGAAAAATCTATGATTTTGTCTACTTCCCATTGTTTTTCGGGATCTTCACCATCTTTCTTTCCGGTTGTTTTAGCTCCAGCTTTCTTGGATGCTGGCTTAGGTTTAGGTAATTTAGCAGCTTTATTATTCTAGGAGAAATGGTATTCGTATTAAAATTAGAGTTAGCCGATTCGCTTATGCTTACCTTATTATTGAATTTGTCAATTAGATCTTGGCATGATAGTGTGCCCTCTTCCTCCCATGTATCATCATTCGGCCCATAGCCTTTCCATCTTATTAGATAGAAGGATACGCCTTTCTCAACTTTGTGATCGACTATGTCCTTTACCTAGAGAAGAGTTTTTGTTTATGTATTGGGAGAAATTACTTGACTTCAAGTTGCTTGACCTGATAAAACTGAAAAACCTTTTTAACCGGATACACTCAGATCAAATCGCTTATAAGAAACGCGTGTGAAAACACCGTGTTTTTTCTTTGTATGTTCATAGAAAAAAGAGCCGATATAAGTAACACAGACTTATAAGAAAGATACGCATACAAAAAACGGTTTTCATTCACAAACTCTTCGCATATAAGAAACACATTTCTTAATTGTTCAACTGGATTGATTTGAGTTTCATAGCAAATTCAGCGCAACTTTTTAGTTACCTAAATATGCGACTTTTGTCACATTGTTAGTTTTTCTGTATGTTCGGCAGTCGAATTTGTGCAAAAATATATCGAAATCGAAACTAAAGGCAGTATGCCAACTGTTTTCTGAATATTGACTTATACGTTATATTCATTCTGCTAAACGACGTGATCGGGGTAGCAAGCATTGAGTGTAGGATATTTCGGAAAATATAAAGTGGACAGAAATCAAAAACATCTTTGGAAGAACTAGGCTTATCCTTAAGCTGGTTTGCCAAAAAAAGACATGGGTCATTCCACACCAACTACACTACCTACACATTTTTTTTTTCGAATTGTGTTTACAGAAACAATATGCATGAAATATTTAAGTTAAATTATCAAACTGACGTATGCCAAAATATAAAAAATATTGTTCGACAGATATCGCAGATAAGCATTGCTTCAAACACACCAACTTTTCTTTAGCGGATTTCTTTAATTTTGTTGGTATGGCATACTGATCAAATAAAGCTCACAGTGTACTTAAACTATTGTGATTGTAACCTAGAAGTGTTAGCAAAAGTTTGTTCTATAAATAGAGACCAAAATACATGTAAGTACTAAGTTATTACATTACACTTTGTTATTAATTAATAAAGGTTCACATGATGATTGTCGAATGTATTGCAGTATAAATGTTTTTCCAACAGTATCTATGTAACGCAAAACAAGTAAAAAGTTGATTATTTCTGGGTTTACTGAATGTAATGAGGAGATGCTTCATAAAAGTAAGGTTATAATCAATAGTTGTTGAAATTGACTATTTGAGTGGACATGACTTAATTTATTATATTAAAAATTTGCGTAACGGTCGATACAAAAATATGGAAGTGAATGTGAAAATTTTGTTTGTACTACACAAAGTAATTTATTGACTTTGGTTACTTTTTTTTTAATGCTATACCTAGGTATATCTATCTACATATTTTAGAAAAGCACTATTTATGATATCTGCTTATTATGGCATCAACGCAGGAGCGAATGAAGAAATACAGGCAACAAATTAGGAATAATGAAAAAAGGGGCAAGAATATCTATGAAATAAATGAAAGTCTCGGCATAGAAGACAGACTTTGATAAATATTAGTCCGATTACTTTGAGCCACTAAAAACACAAATACTACTGTCTAAACATAAGGCTTATGCTTTAATGAGCTTGCATTTTCCAAAAAAAAATTACTCTGGTTTCCTCTGGTTTCGTCAAGTGCCCATCTTTTCGTACAAACACCGAACGATTTTTATGACATTGAATGCCAACTAGCAGATTCAATCAAACTTAAGTCTGTACAAAAACAAGCTGTAGATTCATGGATTCCCTTATGGGAAAACTTGAAACCGATACCGGGTATAACAACTTACCACTATTTTAAGCCATCTTAAAAATGGTTACAAATATTATCAGAACAAAGAGCGTCCTTTTAGGCATGGAGATGTTTATTCCTCATCAGACACTAACTAATTAATATGTTGACATTGGTCAACTTTTGTACATGTAACGACCGTTACGTTAGGCTGTACCGACCGTTACGCCAGATTTTATTTTTTCGCCCGTACACCACCGCGTCTTAGGAACAACTCTAACTTTTTAAATCACTATATTTTATATCACTATGTTAATTTTTATAAAGTTTGCAGTGGTGTACGTCCGTACACCAGACTACTCAATTTTTATTATCCTTTTTGTTGTCTGCTCTACCTCTTACATATCTCTTTATTTTTGCATGTGTCATTACCTGCAAGTTGATGACCCCTTTGGGATAATTACCGAATTCGCAGGAAAGGATTACCCGAACTAAATTATGGAATGTGCATGTGCCAGGAAATTCAGAGAAATATCCGAACTCAAATATAGAAATTAGTAGCAGATTCTAGGAGCAAATGGAAAAGCCATATGGTATTCAAAATGGTATTTTGGAATGCATACTTATGAATGCAACAAAAGCCACCAAAGGCAGCCAGGAACGGTGCAAGGAAGATGTGATCAACATCTCGAAAGAAGCCTTTAAGTCATCCATTGGAGAATTCTCTTTAAGATAAAACCAACAATGGAAACCAAAGATCTTATTGCTACACTAGGCATTCCTTCTGATAAAGTGCGGTTCACACAAAATCTGTACTCGTATATGATGTTATTTTTTTAGCCAACAGTTCGTGAAAAACAAGTTAAATCTTAAATTAAAAGTTATTTATTAGGCTTAAAAGTAATATTAAAATTTATTTTAGATTTCTTTGCTGTGCAAAAAATTTCGCGTGTTTTTTCTGATGGACCCCATAAGCTTCTGACCATCTTTTCTGTTGACTTTTGCTGCAATATGGTTCCATTTAATTAACATTGAACTCAAATTCTTGAAAAATTCCTGCATTCCTCCTCAATTTAAATTTAAAAATTGCCCAATACTTTTCTATTGGTCGAAACTGTGGGCAGTTTGGTGGATTCATTCTTTTGGGTACAACATTACCACTGTTGCTATTGTACCACTCCATGGCAGCTGTTTAAGGTCAAATTTAACGTAAGTTTCATCGTTCATTACAAAGCATCATTTGAATGTTGTTAAAAGATTGTCATAAAGGATCCTAGTCCGTTTTTTCGCCACTAAATTTTGTTTATCAGACCGGTTGGGGTATTTTATTGCACGATATGATTTAAACCCCGCTTTCAAACGTATACGCCTTGCTGTGCTCTTGCTCGTATTGAACTTTTTTGCTCGATCATTGTCCGATAGCCCGGGATTACCACTGTTGCTATTGTACCACTACATGGCAGCTGTTTAAGGTCAAATTTAACGTAAGTTTCATCGTTCATTACAAAGCATCATTTGAATGTTGTTAAAAGATTGTCATAAAGGATCCTAGTCCGTTTTTTCGCCACTAAATTTTGTTTATCAGACCGGTTGGGGTATTTTATTGCACGATATGATTTAAACCCCACTTTCAAACGTATACGCCTTGCTGTGCTCTTGCTCGTATTGAACCTTTTTGCTCGATCATTGTCCGATAGTCCGTGATCACGTTTCACAGAACTCATAACTTTTGACACCAGTTTGGAATTTGTACATCCTGTTTTCTTAGATTTTATTTTAGCTTTTTCGATACTGAATGTTTCTTTATAAGGTTTTACAACACGTACACAACCATTATGAGAACGTATCGTTTGTGTTTTTCTTAGGTACGGTACGTTTAGTGTAAGGTTTTTTTCGAGCTCTGCAGAAAACCTACCTAAAAAACGAAATATTTTGTCTGGCAATGCGGCTGGCATTGCGACTCACATTTTATGCAAGTAGAGGGGGATGATTCTGCTGATATTCGTTGCTCGCTACGCTGGCGACTTCAGTTGTTTTTGTGTACCTGTTTGTCAGGGTGCACATTGAGGAAAGGAAGGGGTGCACAATTTTTTGTTTTCATCAGCATGAATTATTGGAATTCTTTTTTTATTTCCACACATGCAGCGGCTTTTTTGTCTTCTTCTCTTAATTTTATTGTATTTTTTCTAAAAAGCACTTGACAAGGAAATGAAAACCAAATTTCGTTTGACATTTTGTGTTCATTCACAATTACTTTTTCCATAAATGGTTCACAATGACACTCAATCCAAGACTCAAATATACCACCCTTAAGTGTTGACTGTGAAAACGAAAACTTCTTAAGTGAGGTTTATGTTCAATCCTACTCCTACACCTAACTAATCCGACACTTAAGATCGCACTGAGAAAACGGGCATTAAAGTTTTCAAGCACGGATCAGAGCTTATGAGCCCAGAAGGTATGCCAACAGGCTTACAATCCGTAATTAATGCCAACGGTGGCGCAACATATTATTGATATGCTGTAGGGCAAACTAGTTCACTTCACTGAAGTAGTAGCCCTCGCTCACTAAAAAGAACTAGTTCACCAATGTAGTTCAGTAACTCATTTAGCTCAGTAGTTCTTTTAGCTCACTAGCTCTTTTAGTTCAGAACCAGCTTCCGTTCACCCCTCACTTACCACCATCAGCTGAACTTATGAGTGAGTTGTGTCTATGACACAATATACATTCACCTCATTTCTCATACTCATTCATAAGGTATAGTTTATATCCAGAAATAGACCAGTCAAACGTTCATATATGTTCGTTTACAAGTTCGATTGAGAGGAAATACGAAATTAAGGGTGGAATATGAAAAAAATGTGTGTATACCGAAGTCACAACACACTGGAGGACGGTTGACTCGCTCGACCATGGAACTTAAAACTGTTTGAATTGGATCGATTCAACAATCCTTCGGGTTGCGCTGGCGAGCTGCGTGCGATATCTATGTATCTATCTGTGGTTTTATCTCTCTCTCTCCCTTATTCCTGTGTTTTGAAAAAAGGCAAATAATCTCATCAAAATAAAATAAATAATAAAAATGAATTAGTAATTGCTTGGTACCAAAAAAAACCGAAACCAAAAACATGCACATGCCACCGTCACAAAAGAAACTAAAACGAAACCGCATACGAATTCGAAATTAGATAAAACTCGTTTGCATCTCAGTTTGACTCGGTTGAAAAACCGAACATGTATTCAAAATAGATACGAGTTTGCAACTCGGTTTCACACGGTTGCAGTTTAACTCGGGTTAACTTGGTTTGTATAAAAACAAACCTTGACTGTTTTGCAACTCGGATTTATGAATGGCTACTTTTAAACCGAGTTAATCTGGTTTAGAAATGTATACGCTCGGTTCGATGGATATCACAACAAAACAGCGCATACACAAAACAAACTAATACAAATATGTGGGAAAAAAAAGAATGAGAGAAAACAGCAGCAGGTAGCCGTAGCACACGGGCCATCGCCTCATGAGAAACCGAACCAAAACCGAATTCCATATACATTTGTGTATGTACATAATGGATGGGGCAACTCGGTGTGAATAAAAACAATAGGTTTCAAAAACAAACACACCTAATATGCTTTCCAACTCGACTTCATACCGTAAATTCATGTATTAGTGCGGGTTTATCTGTTTATGTGTATCTTTATTCTTTACCAGACGAAACCGAATAGTATGTATAATTCGATTTGCGTTTTATTCGGTTCGTTTCATCGTTCGTTTATTAACTCGAGTTGACACATCTCTATAGTGAACTACTGAGCCGTCACCGTCATCTATATTGTGTTTGTGTTTCACAACTCACTAGTTCAGATAAAGATCCAGATGAGAGGTGAGCCGTTGAACTGCTGAACTAAAGATATCTAAACTAGTTCATTTAGTTCAGCAAGGTGAGCCGATCTTTTGAACGGCTCCTTCATGAGTTACACAACTCTATTATGCTGCCCTGCCCATCCCTTGAATATTGTTATTTTGTCTTTCTATTTGGTTTTGTACGAAAAATTTTGTGTCACATTATTTTGAAGTTCGTTTTTTTGGTACCTTTTTTTTATTTTTACAAATTAAATATTTTCCTTTAATTTTTTAACTACATTATTAATATCTAATGAAACCAAAATCATTTTTAATTTTTATCAAATTTTTTTCATATACATACATACAAGGTCTTGTGCGAATAATTTTGTGAGTATGTGTATATGTCGACACGTATACATGGGTAAATGTACCTATCCTCCAGCCACGATGCGCCGTTTCCAAGAAAAATGGGCTTGAAGAAAAGGCGGACGGACATTTTGATCCTTTAAATTTAAGGTTTTCGTTTTTTTTCTGGGTGTATTAAGCCCCAAAAAAATACAAAGATCTAATAGGTACATAAGTACAAAATGAGAGAAAGTATAATGAATAACCGATAAGGTTTTTATCAAATTAATCAAATGCACTTTACTGTGGGGGTAAAGATGATGGTCTCGAGGCAAGTAATGCCACTCCCACTAAAAACCGCGAAAGGTTCATGACAAGAAAAATAAATAAAAAAAATTGTCGGCAGTTCAGAAATGTCTACAAAGTCTACAAAATCTACAAAACAAGTTTATCGATCATTTACTATCGGCTTTTACGTGAACCAACGAAAATTTGGTTAGGCTTAAGGATACCTACATTTTGTTGGCAAGATTTTAATATCAACGTCTTAAAAGCTAGTTTATAAATAGAGTCTTACGTCATTTGTTCCACACCTTCGTCTAGATCCCCCCAGTAAAAAAATGAAAAAAAAAAAATTATCTTTCTGGTGGCGTCCATTTTGTTTTACAACTACATGAACCAACGCACATTCCTTTTCTATAGATGCTGTTACTCGTTAAACAAGTAAACAGTAAACACACAAGAACTTGAAGTTGAAGAAATCGCAACCGATTTGCCGCCATATGCACATATTTATGGAATTTAAGTGCTGCAAAATATTTAACTGTGTACCGCAGTTAGCACTAGATAGATATTACCCGTAATACATACACACATATTGTATATTTTTCCTAAAAATTTCGAAATTGGTTCTAAAATGTATGTTAGCTACATATTTCTAAACGACTTATTCCTGTCGAAAATGCATAATCTTATCAATTAAAAATATTTTATAAAAACCTTTTAGGTACATATCGTACCTCATATTCTTGTTCTTCATCCTCATTATCATCCTCATCGGCTTCATCTTCAGTTTCGACCTTTTGTTTTTTAGACTTCGGTTTGGCTTTCGATTTTCTCCCGGCATTTTTCTTTGCGCCTCTCTTTTTAGCTGGAGTGGCACCATTTGCCTCGACACCATCATCTTCACCATCAGTTTTAGAACGAGCTGTGGATTTTCGTTTTTGAGCCGTTTTTTTTCCACTGGGAGGGCTTTTGTTTATATCATCGTCGTCCTCATCGTCCTTTTCATCTTCTGCGCTTTCATTTTCTTTCTCATTAACTGCGATTGGGTCCTCGGCATCCTCTTTTGAATCCTCCACCACCGGGGTGCTCTTAGGAGTGCGCTTCTTCGACGATGCGACTGATTCATCGGCATCAGACTCCGCTCTGGAGCGATCGCTAGATTTCTCATCCCCATTCGTGGAATTATCGGGAACTCCATCTTTGCCTTCACCATTCTCCCTATTGTACTGTGCGATTTTTTTTTTGTGCACACGTCCCATAACTTTTGTTTTAAATATATATTTTATTTGGCCAAAGAATTTTATTTATGTTTCCGAATATAATACTTCCGCCCGCCAAGTTTTATAAATCAATAACTTTCTTGAATTTACAAGAGTGCAGAAAAATTCGTAAAGACGCCACACAGTAATGGCGATTGGGTATGTTTGTAAAGAAATTCTTACCGGTGCAGTTTATACCATTTGTTTGTTTTTCCAAAAACATGGCTTTACGTGGCAAAACAATATATTAATGTCCCTACGTATATATTTATTAATTAATGAAACAAATATAATGTCCGATTATTTTAATAAAATAAAAATGTTATTTATTTTTAGTCGATGTCCTGTGGAAAAATTCTTTTAGTAGAGTCGTATAGGAAGTCATATGGAATTTCGTATTCCTTAATCTGAGGAATAGTAAAATATGGAGATTTGAATATTAATTTTTGGAATCTTTTTATAACTAATATCAACTACCCTACAAATTGATTGGGAAATACATTAAAATAAAATTGGTGTTAAAATGAATTGACGTTTTAGATTTTTCTGTACTCTTGTTCGTATTTACTTCTGTCAAATTGTTCGTTATTTTCTTTTTGACACGTTTAATTAACATGTTAATTCTTTTGCGGGTAGGTAGTGTATTCTTTTTTAAGTGGACTAGATTACAATAACTTTAATTTCTCTTGAATTACATTTCAACAAGCATTATTTGATTTAACATGGAGAGAGACCCCTTAAAATGTTCTATATTGTTATAATCGCTTATAGCACACACAGGTCAGAGTAGTTCATTCCATAAAAATCATCCAAATCCATGCGAATGGATTTTCAATGTATATGGACTGCTAGTACCCCTTCGCGTTGGTTCCAACATAAGCACTAGCCCTCTTGTTTCGGAGCGGAGAAATGTGGAAACTTACATTGTGATTGAGTTCGCGTTACTACTTTTTTAATAAATTGTGATAAGTTCTACTGCATTATAAAGCAACACGAAAAAATATTAACCAACACAAAAAATTAATTCAAAATAAACATGCCATATTTATCCAGTTTATGGGTCACTAAAGAAATGTAACTGCTATTTTAAGATAATTTGTTGTTAAATTGTGTTAGTGGCATCTGTTCTGTTGGTACCAACGCGACAACCATTTGAAATTTAACGTATTTTCGCAGTAACTTATATATAGGGCAATAGATGGCCACAGTTTCTATGTAAAATTTGCATGATGGCGGACAGTTGTTTCACTTTGCTGTCCCTACGAAACACGTGGCGCTAGTTATATTGGAACTAAATTGTCCACAGGCTTTGCATGAAAGTGTAATTTCACTAGCAGTCCATATTATAAATTATAATACCTATGTCAATGTCAATGAAATACATACAAAATTTTATACAACGACCTCTTAACAAAGTCTATTTCGTCCAGAATGATATTGGCAATCCCTTGTGCACTAACCATGCTCGATGCTATAAAATTATCCCCCACAAAACAAACGAAAAAACAAAACAAACACAAGGAAGAAAATATAAACGTCAAATTTTCGCAAGGAATTAATATACCGGACAATAAATTGTGTGTAAAAACTGAGTGGAGACATTTATCTAAAACAATTCCCATCAGTATAATTTCGCAGCGGAACACCGTACTGCAAAACGAAAATTGCGTTGTCATTTTAGTATGAGAATTTTCGTTTCGTATCAGCAGCGTACTAGGTTTAAAGCTGGAAATACACGATACAATCATTGTACAACGGTAGCAAGCAATTAACGGTCATATGCGATGATTGAATCGTGTGTTAAGGTGGGTATCCACAGGCATGCAAGAATGCGCAAATTTTCGGTTTGCGCAAATTATTTTGCTATCCACTAGCATGCATGCATGCGCGTTCCTCATATGACTCACCCTTATTCCACAACAATTCGGGCAAACTTTCATAAATGTCACTAGATTCATACCAAAACAAATGACGTAAGCAACACAATTTGCGCAATCATTGCTATCCACAGGCGGGCATGAATACGCAAACCTGTGTTGGCGCACGCATACCAGCTTGGGGATAGCCTTGCCCGTGTGTTTGCGCATGCATGCCTGTGTGATTTTAAAAAGTGGACATTTGAAACTCCAAAAATTAAGTTTTCGAACTTTTCGAGTTTGGTTTTGGTGGAAACATTCTATAAAATCTAATGTTGTTTTCGATTGGGCTTTTCAGATTTTGCTCTCATATTTCAGGATTTTTCGTGCTGAATGGAAAACGAACTAGATTAGGTAATCTGTTCTTCTGCAATTAGTGTCATTTGACATATTGAAAAAAATAAAGAAAATAAAAATAATAAATACAATTTTAAAACACTTTCTTTATATTTTCTAAATATTGTACACAGTTTCTGATATATAATTTTTGTTGATTGATAATATTTTGATGTACAGCGTTGACATTTCGTATAAAATGTCTTGGTGTTAGTGCAAAATAGTGAGCACAGTGATGTAGTGGTAAGTGCGTTGGCCTACTACGCAATGGTTAAATCTTGGCCCCGGTCCAACACCTAAAAAAGTATTTTCATGGAGCCACCTCTTTTGAACGTCTGACAAGCAATCAAAGAGTATCATTTTTCAATGAGCTTCTGAACTCACCGTTCGGAGTCGGCAGAAAGTGTAGGGCCCTCCCATTCGTGCAGAAAAATATAATAAGCACATACAAATGGTTGCGAGAAGCAGGCCCAGGTTCACCCCGAGCTGTAATGCCACCTAAAGTAATAGGCTATTGACACCAGAGCAAAAAAGCTAATTTCGTTGCGAATTTTCAAATTCGGTTCGAAATTATATAATTTATAATTGACAAATCGAAATTATATAATTTCAATTTAATTTCGTTGTAATTCGTTCCAAATTATGTTAAAATAAAATCAAACAAACTTAATTTGAATGAAGTTGAATGATTCTGAATGAAAATTACAGAACAAGTTAATAAGGGAATATTACGATATCCATTGCGCAAAGACTAAACAACGAATTCTTATTGATATCGGTGATCTAAGCACAAAATAAAAATTATTCAGTAATAAAAAAAATAAATATCGCTAATTTAGGAGATATTTAGTGTTTAGTGCTTATTTCTGAAAATAAACTATGTGGGGATGACACAAAATGGAATAACTTCCAAAACACGAATATCCCTTGGTTTAATAAATATGGGATGTTATCTGAAAAAAAAAAAAAAAAAATAATAATAATAAATTTCAGTTGCACGTTGCATAGAGGTAGAGGCGCTCTGATCACGTGCTTGTGATGCCAAACACCATCGGCCATAGGAGTCTTACTTATATCTGTCCATTTTTTTTTTAGCTCCGCGTGCGTTGGGACACCTTTCTGCGGTTGGCTCTAGATTCGACTTGATACCCACGCGACTGCTTGACTATTGTTGAGATACGCTGAGTGGCAAAACTCACCCGAAAAGTGGTATTTCAACATATTAACCCCGGGCAGCGCTGCAATTATCCAATGTTAGCTATATAGTAGCCGACTTTATCTACCCAACGGTTTTCGCTTGGAAAATTCCACTAGAGCGCTAAAAATCGCTCGTGATCAAAAATTTCGATTGCGCGTTCGACGAATTCGAAAAGAAAATCAATAGAAACTCATTTGTTTTTGTGCACTGGAAAGTGTAAATAAACAAACCTAAGGAACTGTGAATCTGGCAATGCTCATTTACACTGTCAAATTGACAATTCTGAATTTCGACACGGTACTTGACTTGACTGCCTGCACGTGGACGACTGTTTAGATCAAAACTCGAAAAGCATTTGATATTAATTAAAACTGCAGAAAATGATTAAAGGAAAAAAACGTTCTGCATTAACCACCGGCGATGGACCCCCTGAACCGAAAACTGTAAAAATCGAAAAACCAGCATCCAAATTCAAGTCAGTTAAAGCTAAACCACAATTTAAAGGAAAACCTTTACCTGCTGGTGTTGGAAAGTTTTCAAAAACAAATGGAGCATCATTTAAGAAAACTCAAGAACCAGATAAGACGGAGAAAACTGATTGGCGTAAGTTCAAGCAGGAGAAGAAAGATTTGAAGGTGAAAAGAAAAAAAGCAAAGGATTCCTATGAAGTCTCAATTGAAGCAAAACAGATTTATGAACAATTAAAATGGTAGAAAAAAAGTTGTTGTCTTAATACATTTTAACTCGTATTTTTTTTTTTTTAGTAAAAAAACCGCAAAGAAATCTGAATTAGTGGACCAGTTGTACGTCTTACTTAAGGGAGATCTATTGAAAAAGTTTGTAATGGCACACGACACAGCGAGGGTTGTTCAGTGCATGTTAAAATGTGCGTCTCCCGCTCTTCGTGAAAAGATTTCTGAGGTCTGTATATTTGGAGTTGTACATATCGTCGGCTAAAGATGCAAACCTCGTAAATCCATTTTTGTAAATTGTGCAGGAGAGTGATTTCTAATCTTCAATTAACTACCAATTGTATACATTTTACACTTTAGATGTTTTCTTTTTTGTCTTTTTTTGCCATTTAATACAACAATTAAATGTATTTTTTGAATCCAGACATAGATTTCAATGCCTACTTGATATATTTTCAAAAATTTAATTTTTGGCAAAAAGTGGATTTACGAGGTTTGCATCTTTAGCCGACGATATGTCCATATGGAGCTTAATCTAATGAATAATAATTTTTTTTTTATTAGGACTTGCTTCCATTGGCAGTTGATATGGCCGTTTCCAAGTATTCTCACTTTTGTGTACTTCGAATGTTCAAATATGGAAGCCCAGGAATCAAAAGTAAATTGGTGGATAGTTTCATGGGTAATATTGTGCGTTTGGCATGTCACAATATTTCAAGCAAAATTCTGGATCACGCTTATCTGACGGTTGCCAGTCCGAAACAGAAAATCTTTATGCGACAGGAGTTTTACGGCGACCTCTATAAAAAGGTAATTTTCCGACGCACAATGAGATTTAAAATCTTTACCGTCACCCCTGGAATTGATCGCAGGGGTGTATGTTCATCTTTCAAAGAAAGATAGTTTAAAACGACCGTTGATCGTACATATGTGTTTCTCTGTTTTTGTGTTCGCAGTACCTTGTAGTATTAAAAGTTTAGTTATTTTGTTTTAGTCCAAAGATGATTCCGTAAAGGAACTATCTGATACGTACAAAGATACAACACACATGAAGGCGGCCATCCTGGGATCGGTAAAGTCTAATCTTGATCATGTTGCTAACAAGAAACTCGTAGATAATTCCCTTGTCCATGGAGTGATCTTGGAATATCTCAAGGAATGCGAAGAAGATAAAATGGACGAGACGGTAACTATGTACTCAAGTCTAGTGCCTCTTATGTTGACAACAAAAGAAGGATGTCAGGCTGCAATTACTTGCTTTTGGCATTCTACGCCAAAGAATAGGCGTGTAAGTATATTAGTATTCATATGGTATCATTCAATCAACATTATTTCTTCCAATAGGCCATTATCAAAGTGATAAAGGAACATTTGGTAAAAATTTGTACACACGAGCAAGGCTATGTATTTATAATTGCTGTCATCAACTCCTTGGATGATACAAAAGCCACGAAGAAGGCTATCTTTGACCCGATCCATGCTGAAATACAAACCATTGCAGCCAATCAATGGGGTCGACGTGTCATTGAGTGGTTTGTTTCACCAGCTGAAAAAAATAGTTTCCATCCACAATTCATAACATACATAGAAGAAGGCTTAAAATATGGTAAAAAAGACAAGGATGTCCGACGAAAGGAGATCTTTGAACAAATCGAAGAACCCATTGCCCAGGCGATTGCTGATGCTGCTGAATTTTGGTTTTCCGATGGTCACATTGGCCTTGTTACGGCGAACATTATCAACCAATGTAAGTATAAAAGCTCTTTTCTATTGGAAATTGTTGTGGGAAGATATATTGTACTTTTTCCTAACAATCCGGGGAGTAAAGCACAAGCGATATTTTCACTAATGCTCTGCCAATAAGTGATTTAGTGAAATGTGCACATTTTTAAATTATTTCATTGAATCTTTCTTTTTTCTCTTCGAAGGAAGGAATCCGTCACGTGTGCGACAGTGATTTTTTTAATTTTTCCATACCAATAGTCTGTTCTATTTATTTCGCTCCTATCTTGAAAATCGCGGTGATTTCAGCATACATATTATGTATACAAGTTGCACATATTTAAAATGTTGTGCATTTGGTGCTAGTTTGTGTGTGTGTTGCATAACTCTTACAAGTAAGATAGATATTGAAAGTGCGCGCACACCTGGTCTGAATCCTGACATCAAAGATCTCGGTGATGTTACTTTCCACTTTATAGTCTGAAAATGTTTGTCAACGGTGAAATGTTTAGCTATTACGTCAAATAATTTCTGAGCTGGGATAACTTTCTAAAATAAACCCCAAGAAATTAATAAAGCAATCTTCTTTTCTATTCAATTTCT
Source organism: Brachyopa scutellaris (assembly GCA_949775065.1). Taxonomy (NCBI): domain Eukaryota; kingdom Metazoa; phylum Arthropoda; class Insecta; order Diptera; family Syrphidae; genus Brachyopa; species Brachyopa scutellaris. The sequence continues at coordinate 72,264,310 of OX459112.1, forward strand.
AATTTATTGCTGTTGTTCTATGATTTTTAGTGAGTTCCACACACTTTGTAAGTGCGGCCCAGGCGATCGCCCAGCTCATATGCAAACCCGATTGGAGTGTCACTGTAAAAGAAGAGGCAAAGAACTCTGAAGCAATTGAAGAGGTAAGTTATCGCAATTATGTTAAAATAACATACATATTAAAAAAAAATTCGTCATTTCAGACAAAAACTGTTGCAGGCATTGAGGACGCTGGCTTGCATATTGTCTTAAAGAAAATAATTAAACAAGATACAAACAGAACGAAACAAAAGCAAGAAACATTCGGATCCATTTTAGCTAACGTTATTACTGATGAAACTGTAAGACTAGAGTCACTTCTAATGTTGCAAATCGTATTAATTATATCTACTTTCAGGTAAAATATTGGTTGACAGTCAATCGAGGGTGCTTTATCCTACTTAATTTATTGGAAAACAACGAGGAAGACGCAGTTAAATCATTGAAAACCATTTTACAAAAGGATGTGGCAATTCTAAAGAAACAAACTAGTGCTGGGGCGAAACTTTTGTTAAAGAAAGTTGAAAACTAGAACTTAGTTTTTATATGTATTTTTCTTTTGTTGATACTGAGATAAAATTAAACATTTTCTTTATTTTTTAATCTACACTAACTGACAATTTATTGCGTACGAATGATGAGATGCAATCCAGAATCAGTCTCGACAATCTTGGACAACTTTCCGACTTTTAAGCTGAAGGAAGCATCTTCAAAAGGTTTCTGCATTTGTCCTGTAAAGAGGATTTTTTCGTATTTTTAATTATGGCTTCTTGTATCCAGCCGGCTGCTTACCTTTTCCAAACATTCCAAGATCACCACCGCGTTTAGCCGAACTACAATCAGAGTACTTTTCAGCGAGTTCAGCCAGAGTTGCCTCGCCGGATTCAATCTTGAAATTAATTTAAATCATTTTTAAACTTTATAGCCGTTAATGAGAAAGCGAAAGCATACCTGTTTCTTGTATTCTTCGATAATAGTACGTGCTTCTTCTTTATTACGTGTGATGTTTTCTTCTCTCCAAGAGCTTGGTCGACGGCTTTTGTTATGTTTTACTAATAAATGCGAGCATCGAACTTCATTAGGACCCTACAATGTATGGATTCATATTGTAAGACTACATAATGTAATGTATTTATATTAAGATTCTGATATTTTTCTAAGATGAATATACATACATAGCAAACAAAATTATCAAACAGTATCGAAGAAAATGTCGGTATTGTATACTCAACACCAACAAAATAGTATACCGTCAGTGCCGTAGTATACAGTCAGTGACTTCATCTATCACCAGTGCGGACATCAATAAAATGATTTAGAAGGAAACACATCTTCGCGATAGTAATACATTTGGATGGGTTCTTTCGTTTTTGAGAACACAAATAAAACTGACAAGAACTCTAGCTATCGCAGTGATGCGTTCAGCTGATATCGCTATCGCGGTTTTTTATTTCATCCTTCACTTACAGTATTTACTACTTTTCAGGGCTAGTAAAGCAATTGAGTTGTAAGACCTTCTCGGAAAATATCAAAAAGGGACTATATAAGACCATCATTATCATAGTGATGTATGCTTTTGGTGATGCGATCATGGTCGTTGGTATCTGCAAATATGAAGTAGGCACCTACTTTAAAGTTTATGGAGTCCTTGTAGAATCAAAGATGAATGAATAGGCGGTTCGAAAACATATAAAGCGCATGTTGTGTTGGGTAATCAAAAAACAACCATGTCATTTTGTCCAAATAAAGCCAATAAACCGCACATGCATGCATGCACAAACACACTTCCTTCAGGCACTAAATATTTATGTACATGCAAACTGCGCAGTATTCATCCGTCATTTTATCGTTGAGTGGGTCTTTTAAAGCTGAATAATACCAGATCCTTGAATTCATGCATGCACAAAGGCACAATCAACACCTTCAGTTTGCATGCATAATTACTGGATTTCACATGCATGCACGTGGTATATGAGTCCGTGAAGTGCTTGATTAGATATAAATCAATTTCCCTAGTTTTTCTCCAATTATAGACTAATAAATGTAATGTAGGTTTAGTAGTGCATCTTATAAGTAGTACCTATACCTAACATACATTTCTGAATCTGAACATGTTGTCCGATTGATTTTATCTTATTTGTCGAGGAAAGCAACACAACTTAAACATAATATATGTACTCTGCGGCTTTTAAGTATAATTTTTGGCTGTTTGCTCAATTCCGCCACTTTGATTTCTTTTTATTAGTTTTTTTTATTCAACAGTATTTCTGCAAAAATGTACCTACTCACAAGATCTAATAGTAAAAATCTTTTGGAAAAATCTAGGTATGTGCCTTATTGCCGCGTTTATCCAGATTTATCAATACTTTCTTACCTGTTTCGCCGCAGGCTCTGTTGGCATATCCCATTGTGACTCCTTAGTGTAAACATTCAGATAGTAGGTCATTCCTAAAAAATGTTCATCTATTATTTATTCTAAATACAAGGATAAAGTATAAAATTGATTATAAAAAACCGGTGAATCGAAAATCGATTTGCCGTTCAAGCCACACATCTAATATACTAATAATACCTGTGGATCGACTTGTGCGAACTTCCCACCCTTCAGGAGCAGTTTTCTCTGTAGTATCAGACATTTGTTATAGTATGTTTAAATAAATTTGTGCGTAATTTTTGAAAGAAACTTGTGAAATTAAACTTGCAAATTTTCGCGATGCTATCGGCGGACCGACGGTTGACAGATGCTACCTAAAACAATGATGCCAGATCAAAAAGAGAAACGATTTGTTCAGGCATTTGGAACGTAGGTACCCCCTTAACTTAAATTGGGGCCAGTTCATATTGTTCATTTTGCCGAATGAATAAACACCATGCAGCTCGGGTTGAAGTGGTCTGGCGTTAGCTTTTTCGATCGCGAGGAGTCTCAGGCCTGAGCTACTGTTTCATATTTTGGATTTTATAACCAAAAAAGGGGCAGCAACATGAAATAATAATTTTTACACTCAGTCTCTGCAGCAAAGGCCGTATATTCACTTTCCAATGCTGCACTGTATAGGAATACAAAAAAAAATGTTTCTTTGTTGATCTCCTCTTTTCCTATATCTGTTGTCAAACTTTGTTTGGTTAAATGTCATCAAATTTTATACTTAAACATATTTTCAAATATTTATTCAAATTGGTTCAATCGTTTTGCCGAAGAATTTCATATATTTAATTTCATATCTTCAAACACACTCGATTTTAGGTACATATTTTTGCTTTTCTTTTAATCACATTCTATCCCATTTCAGCTACTTATTTGCCGAAAGCATCTCACTTGACCTTTATTAAAAGGAATACTGCGCACTGCGGATAATGTTTTTTAACAACCATTAACAAAACCCATAATCGTGGGTAGTTCTCAAATACTTGAGGGAAATTCCAAATTAGTAAATACTGTAAAATTTCTTACAATGGATCTTCTACTGAACACACTACAGATGTACAAATGTCTTGTGCCTAGACCCTTAATTAAATACTTTGGATCTAGTACCTTTTTCCCCTTTGTAAATAAAAGAAAATACGCCTTCCCCGCAGTTTGTGTTCGATTTTTGTGTACGTGTGTAGTGTAGAGGAAAACCGACTGCAGTTGAGTGAACGCAGAACATTTTAGAGAAAAAACTAAAATAAAATTTGTCTCAAAAATTTTCATCAGTTTTCCTGTGCCACAATCGAATAAGTAAATCATAGCACTGTCTTAAATGTAAAAAGGTGACCAAATTCAATCCAAAAATCTACCAAATCGACGTAAATAAAACCTGAACAAGTGACGTTTGCAGATATTTATCCCCTTTCTAGTGAAAAAACATAAAAAGAAAAATTCTCACGAGTTTCCTCCCATTTCAAACTGCTCATTTATTCTGCATAAATTATTCGCCTCTGTGCGATTGTTATTTATTATCCGTAAGGGAAATTGCAAAAGAAAAACTTATACTCCAGAGATCTCATCATTCTATTCCGCCCGTCGATGATCGCTCCACCCGAAGTAGCTGAAAGTGAAAAGAAATTTGCGATTTCGAAACCCTCGCCACGACAGAAGCACAGAATCTGGAGAAGAGTAGGTGGTCACCGTGCCATAGTTGAGTGAGTCCTAAGTACATACCTTACTTACGTAGGTAAGAGGGTACCTGTCATCCTTAGGTGAATTTCACCTGCAAAAAAAAAATCACCTGTTTCGAAATCGTTAGGTCTCATTCTTTGGTGCTGTATTATTAATTAGATTTTACCATCGCGTTTGCGATTGTGTCTGTGTTGTGATATCTGTCTGTGCAGCAGCATCTCGCTTCATTGTGTTATTTCGGTCAATCGGCTAAAAATAATAATTTATTCCATTGCAGTGTTTTTTTTTATAAACATGTAGGTAGATAGGTACATATATTTATAATGTGTACATGAATATCTGTTTTTTTTTGTGTGCGTATTCTTGCATAGAAAGCTTCCGCTGGTGCTGGTGATGATTAATCTCAAGGTGATGTCGTTTATTAATTGGAATTTACCTGCGGTTAACGTGCTACTCTTCCTTCTCAAAAAGAAATGATGAACAGCGAATGGGGATGGAGATTGGGGAGTGACGTCAGATAAGTTAGAACTTCATGGGAGTATCCTTTTCGTTTGTCCCATTTTAATGATTCTGTGGTAATTTACTGGCGATTGTCGCAGCACAGGCAGACGGACGACTCCTTAATTAGAAAATTGAATAGTGTAATTAGTGGTTTCGCTGGAGTATTCATGCGATGACGTTGTTTCAGCTGTTTTGAATTGACAACCAAATTGCCATTAAGAGATAATCGTCGGCTTTTGTGTGTTGAATTGGAACTGAGATCACTGGAGTAGATAGGGTTGTATGGTGCATTGACATTGATATCAGTCTCGTAATAACTATAAAGTATCTATATATGTACATAATGTATGTATCTACATGTGTTTATTCTTTCCACATGCGTATATCTACATATGTATCATTCAGACATATGTACATACACATGTACATATATAGTTGGAATTTTATAATTGAGTAAATGAGCTTCCAACATAATTTTGTACATGATTTGAAACGACGTATTTGTATACAACTGGGAATCAGATAAGAAATCGTATGAAAGATAAAAACAAATAAAATCAACATAAACATCAGCAGCTCCCTAGGAGTTAATTAATTTTTCACAGCCATTGTAAAAAAGTTTATACATATTACTGTCATCCAGGCATGTAGAAGTGGACAATCGTTTTTTGTATAATCAGATCTTAAATTTTTTTTTGTTCTTACGTCTACTCGTTTAGTTAGTGAACGTAAATATTCAACTGATCGAAGTTAAACGATAGTGGAATGGAATGGACGACATTGACTAATATTTTCACTCAGAAAACTTCAACAGAAGCGATATATTATACATACATACGTGGTATTTGTTTATCATCAACTGAAAATTTGAAGTTTTGTAACAAATAAGTAATAAGGCATATTATTCAATTAAATGTAAAACTTCTTTCCGTTATGCGTATCTGGTATTTCTACTAACGTACCTATTATTAGTACGTTAGTAGAATCGACCACAGACTTTTTAGTAAAATCATTCGAGCAAAGGTTTGTTTCGGAAGTATGCAATCTAAGGGTAAAAAGGCACTGGAACAGTTGGAAAGAAACCCAAATGTCGATAGTAAAATTATATTCAGCGTATTTAATGCAGCATATATACAAATTTCTCCAAAAATAAACCCTGCGGAGACTTTGTACATGCAGAAAAGATAATGCAGTGAACTACCATATGAGTTTTTGCTTTTATGTCTGTTTAAATGTGTCTTGCGTTAACTTTTTGTATTGCACTATAACCAGCACTACAGGTGCTAGGATCAACAAACCCGTGCGTAGGTACTAAAGTAATAATAATTGTTTTATTTTTATTTTTATAGAACGTGCGTTTTCTAAGATGCTGTAAGTGTTTGCTAAACTTAAAGTTAAAACTCGAGTGCTCACTTAGAATTTCCATTATCCAATCGAAAACTATTAAAAAAAGGGCAAACGATTCTTATCTTCAAACTAATTAAAGAGGCGATGACCTTAACAACTGCTACTCAGCAAGAAAGTAGCAAGAAAATGGAAGTCAAAAGCCCTGAGAATTTACCCACCTCCGAAATGGATCTCCTTGCTAAACTAGAAGCTGCCAATAAGTTAATTGAGAGCGATGCTAAAAGTTTAAACTCTTTGCATTCAACGCATAGTCGAAAAAATTCGGACACTAGTCAGATAAGTGTGAATTCCAGTAAATATTGACATAACTTGAGAATATGTTTATTTTGAGCGACATGTACATGTACTTTTTTTTCAGGCGGTAATTCAGTGGCCGAGGAAGACATTTGGACAACTTGGGCTACTATCCTCAACGATTGGGAGGGTAGTCTCAAGAGGAAAACTCCATGTGTGAGAGAGCTTGTACGCCGAGGAATCCCTCACCATTTTAGACCAATTGTCTGGCAGCTTCTCTGCGGAGCAACTGAAGCTGATAAGAAGCAATATGCTGAATATATCAAAGCAACATCTGCATGTGAGAAAGTCATTAGGCGAGATATTGCACGAACATATCCGGAGCATGACTTTTTCAAAGAGAAAGATGGACTCGGCCAAGAAGCACTGTTTAATGTTATGAAGGCATATTCATTGCATGATCGTGAGGTAGGATACTGTCAAGGATCTGGATTCATCGTTGGATTGCTTCTCATGCAGGTAATGAGGCTTATTTAAACAGCCAGAGTATTGCTTAAGGTTAGATGTTGATTGTTAAAAAAAGTTTTTGAAATCATAATTGGGATATAAAAGTTGTAGTACATCTACCTTTTCTCTTTTGCTCCTTAACAGTTTAAAACTAACAAGTAACTTCGTTATGCTATATGGGCTTTCAATGTTTTTTTTGTTGTTTTAATTTTCAGATGCCAGAAGAGGAAGCTTTCGCTGTTTTAGTTCAAATAATGCAACAACATAGAATGCGTGATATGTTTAAGCCGTCAATGTCTGAGCTAGGACTATGCATGTATCAGTTAGAAAGTTTAGTTCAAGAGCAGCTTCCAGAAATGCACATTCATTTCCAACAACAGGCATTCCAAACCACAATGTATGCCTCCAGTTGGTTCCTCACTCTGTACACAACGGCGATGAATTTAAACTTAAGTTGCCGAATAATGGATGTTTTCCTTAGTGAAGGAATGGAATTCATTTTTAAAGTGGCACTCGCATTACTAACTCTTGGCAAGGAAACTCTTTTGTGTCTGGATATGGAAGCAATGCTCAAGGTATAGCAACTTCGTGTATAATCCTTTCGTGAGTTCGCTGTTTATTTGGTTTATCATTCGTAGTTTTTCCAAAAGGAGCTTGCTTGTAAGGTGGAGAGTGATCCTGAAACTTTCTTCAATTTAGCGTATTCTATGAAGATTAATACAAAACGAATGAAGAAAATGGAAAAAGAATATTCCGACTTGAAAAAGAAGGAACAAGAGGAGATGGTTGAACTGCGTCGTTTGCGACGAGAGAATCGTTTGCTTAAACAACGAAATGAGTTGCTTGAAGCTGAAAGTGCAGAACTGGCTGATAAACTTGTTCGTGGTCAAGTATCTCGTGCCGAAGAAGAGGAAACAAGGTAATTTCAGCTATGACTATTCTGGTGCTTCATTTCTAATCAGCATTTGATTTTTTTTTTAGCTTTGCTATTCAAACGGAACTCTTGCAGCTGCGTCGAAGTTTTCTAGAAGTATCACATCAGTTGGAGAATGCAAATGAGGAAGTTCGTGGTCTAAGTCTGAGACTACAGGAAAACGTAAGCATTATTTTAATATTTTAATAAACTTTCGACATTTCGTTTATATTTATTGTTTTTGTTTTTTTTTTTAAATGTCTAAACAGAATGTCTCCATTGATAGCGTAAGTAACAGCTACAAATGTTCGTAATAATGATGTGTGATGTTGCATGATAAAGTTGTGCCGTTTTAGTTTAATTTTGTAACAAATTATGAATGTTTCTTACACTTGCGTCTTCAAGACTCACTCATGCCCTACAGTAAATCATCATTTTTTTTGAATTTTTTTTGATGAATTGATGAAAACAATTAGTTTATTAAATACCTTGTAACAAGATAATTCTGGGCCATTGAACGAGCGAAAACATTTGCAGTATACACAGTACAAATCAGATATTCAATACAATACAACCACTATAAAAGCAGCCCTCGACACGCGCAACTCCTCGATTAAAGCAACACTTAAAATCTTTCCAGCATTGTTGACTCAGTTGACTGTTAAAAAAAGTGACTCGATAAACTCAACTTTTGTTTCATAAATTCTTCACAACTTTCCTTATTTTTATCTTGTCTTTCTTATTTACTTATTTTCATTTCACAAACTGCGCCGCAATTCCCCTGCCAGTGGATCAAAACATAATCGACTTGACTAAACTCTATAACAAAAAAAAAAGTCTATTGGCACATATGGTCGGAAGCGAAGGGTCAGTTTTGGAAAGCAAAAATAATGTATTTAATTTAAGGCATGCCATATGCCCGTTGGCATTGCATTGGTCAAAGTGCAGTCTAGCGCAATACTAAAGTGTTGGTATCATTTTATGTATCCAAACACCGATAATAACAAGGACGAAATTAAAGATTTGCAGCAATCTGGAAGCCGAAGAAATTGAAAGTGATTGCGAAATTCAGTTGAAGAACCCCCCTTTTAGCATTTTGTTCCACTTCTGACACCAATATTTTTTGACTCGGTTATTGCAACAACTTCATTAAAAGCAACTGCCCGAATTTCTATTATCTGCTTTTATTGAAGTCGTACTCTATCTTGGATAATGCGTAGAGTCCCCTGACTTATTTCCTAAAGGAACTCGATTGGTTCGGAACCTGCTGTTATTTATTAAACCGGCCTTTGTCTATTTTATCCACTATTATTTAATTTGTAGAATTCCAGTTATTCTTACTAATTTTGAAGGTTTTTTTATTTTTCAACTTTTGCTTCTTGTTTATTATTGTACAATTATGGTGGATTCCAGTTACAGAGTCGCCATTAATAGGATAGAAGTGACATTGAATCGATTCAGTTGATTCCTCATTCATATGTATGTCGGCTTATAAGCCAGTCTTATTACGGCATTGTACGGTCTTAATTCATCACAATATACTAGTCTAGGATACCTTATCATATATTAATAATTTAGTGCCTAATTTAGTATATTGAAGTGTAGACCTTGGATCAATAAATAAATATAAATCTTGTTCTCTATGACATTACTCCACTCTCTTTATTTGGTTGATGAATAAACATAAATATATTGAAGCTGTTGGAGCCCCCACCAATAGTATCCGTCGACGTCGTTCCGTTGAAGGTTGACGTTGACGTTCACATATTGCCGGAAAGAGCCTTCCCACAAAATCCGTCGCATACCTACTTTGACATCAACGGCGATGACAGTGTCTCAACTTTCTCTCAATGCTTCCACCAATGAATGTGCTCACTCTCAATATGTGAGTGTGTGAACTTCAATGCGTCAATCTGTGTCCTGCTAACATATGAACGGACTAAAAAGATAGAAATGAAACCTACTTTATCCGTCGAATTACATATGTATGTATATCCGTTGGTTATGGGTCACCTTCCAACAGAAGCGTGTATTCTATTTAGCTGTCAATTAAAAATAACACGACGCAGCAAATGATCAACGGATTCTATGGTTCGGGGCCTTAACGTTTCAGAGTTGGTGTGTGGTTAACGAATCATGCATAACTTGTGTACATGTACCTAGCTTTCTGCTTGAAAATGAGAGAAATGAAATGGTATGGTATGGTCGAAAACGTTAATTGCTTGACGATAGTCATTGGTGGAGAATTCATTAACACTGAAGGGAAGTTACGTTAAATGTATTTTGGTATTCGTCAGTATTGAAAGTACAAATATCCTGGTATATAGTGAAGTGGAAGGAGCCTTTCCAACAGGAAAACAGTACATCTGCAAGCGATCATCGCGATACGACGTCCTCGAAGTCAGAATAAATTATATTCAATCCTTTCTTTTAACCCAATAATTGTTTACACTTTGTGATTATGTTTAGATTTTTGGTTCAGATACGATTTTTTTTTAAATCTAACTCACTTCAGAGCAAAGTATAGTGATGCATTAAGCAGCATGGTTATCTTTTATGCAAGTTTGTTTTGTAAATGTATTTAGTTCAACTATGCATGAATTGAAAGAAGTAATTCGTTTACTTAGACTTACGTTTGCGTATATTTTTGTAGAACAACTCGCGCCAGAGTTCTATTGACGAGCTTTGCATGAAGGAGGAGGCTCTCAAACAGCGTGATGAAATGGTATCTTGCCTCTTGGAAGAGCTGGTAAAAGTGCGCCAGAGTCTAGCTGAAAGCGAAGATACCATACGCAATTTAAAATCCAAAATTGAAGAAGTAGAAGAAGATAATCAAAAACTTCGTGAAATAACCCCCGATAATTCTGTAGCACATTTACAAGACGAGCTTATTGCTAGCAAACTTCGCGAAGCGGAGGCCAGCTTGTCTTTAAAGGATCTCAAACAGCGTGTACAAGAACTGAGCACTCAGTGGCAAAGACAATTGCAAGAACACAAGGCTGAGCATAGTGCAGCTTCAGTAGACTCCACACCAAAGAAACTGCTTACGAACTTCTGGGATTCCTCTGCAAAATCGAATGAAATGCAGAAGCTTGAGGAGGATCTAATGACCACAAAAATTAGAGAAGTGGAAACTATAACTGAACTAAAGGAATTGCGTTTAAAAGTGAGTATCTTATGGTAAAAATTAGCACAAATTTGCTGATAAGAATGATTTTATAAGGTGATGGAACTAGAAACTCAGGTGCAAGTATCAACAAATCAACTTCGACGACAAGACGATGAGAAAAAAAAACTCAAGGATGAACTCGAAATGTCACTCAGTCGTGAAAAGGATATGGCCAATAAAGCTCGTGAGCAACAACACAGGTAAAGAAGATTTGCTTACTTCTCTTAGGTTAAAGTAAACATAAAGAGAAATTCCCTTTGACAGATATTCAGACCTAGAATCTCGCATGAAAGACGAGCTCATGAATGTTAAAATCAAATTTACAGAGCAAAGTCAGACTGTTGCTGAACTTAAACAGGAAATTTCTCGTTTAGAGACAAAGGTACTACTTCTTTGTTTTTTTTAAACAACATTAAATGCCATATGCAAATTTTAGAACTCTGAGATGCTAGCTGAAGGTGAACTCCGTTCTAATCTTGATGAATCGGATAAAGTTCGTGATCTGCAGGACAGGTTAGCCGATCTTAAAGCAGAGGTAAGCGCATATCCGATTCTGTTCACCATTGTGTAAATAAATTCAAAGTAAATCTACCATTAATAATGTTCATTAGCAAGGCACAAATTCAACACGTAAATAACGCTCCGGTTGCGTAGAAATTCTTTAATACAAATTAAAAAACCACCACAAGTCGCATTTTTTCACAGTACTATATTGATTCCCCATTAAGATGGCTTCTACAATATTATATCAGTTATAAGTTAATTTTGCAAAACAGCTACAGCTAACAATGCTTTTATTTATTTTTAAATCCGTTTTTTGTTACACATTTTTTACACGTAACAAAAAAAGAAACAAAAAAATTAATTTCTTTCGTTCTTTTAAAATTTAAATATTTTTTAGTATCCCACGCCAATAACAAGCCCTGATTCTGAACCATGGAAGTGGATAAGCTAAAAAGATCGCAGGTCATTACTAACAAAAAGACAAACCATTAAACATAAACATAACGTCTGTCTCTTAATTTAATTATGCATGCGATATAAGTACAATAAGAGACTATATTGGTTTTGATAAAAAAAAAAATAAAAATAAATATTGCATGCTAGGTATTTATTTCATATACAAATGTATAATTAAATTAGAATTTTATTTGAATTGGCGAAAATCTGCTTTACGATTGCTATTTATAAAACCGCATGTTTTTTTTACTTGTTTCATTTACATACATACAAATATTTATTCACGTTTAGTCACTACTTTATCTCAGATAAAGAAAGTTTATAGCGTTAGATTTTTATAGAAACTGTTAGGATGAATATGAGGAAGGAAATTTTCTCAGCCATTTATGCTCATATCCAAAGTTAGTTTAACAGATTGAAACAACTCGGCGATCTGGCAAACATGAATTTCAGTAGGCTCCTGCGCCAGACGCTCCAAATAGTTTGATGGGAAGAAAAACTTCTCATGACCTTTAGTCTCACAATGGACCTCTGGTCTAAGTGTGTTGGGTTTTTACTTGCAGCCACCCCCAACCCAACCTTACCTAATTTAGGGCAGCTGATTTTGAGTTTTCATTTTTGGCGTAAATGTACATGTACCATAATTTAAATAAAATTTTCGCGGAACGAGTTATGTGAATTTCTACCAAGGAGTTGTTGTTATTTTCTTATTGTATTTGGAAATGTTTATTTAATTCACAAAATTGTACATGAAAAAGATTTATTTTTACCAGGTATAGCGTTGGCTTTAACCATTACTTAGTAGCTACGGCATTCAATTTATTATCAATTTTTGTATTGATCCCTTCAACCCAAGGATGCTATAGCTAAAACAAGTCATCAAACTGCAAAGAATAATGCAAAACTAAAAAAAAAACAATTTTTCAACTTGCTTTCGAATGCAACATGCGCCTAAACGTATTAAACCTGCTGTGGTCTCAAACAAGACAGAAAGACATGTACGTAAATGGTGTAAAATTTGTTCTAGTTAGGCGATTTTCCAAATTTCGACTTGTAGGCGGTTTTTGTATGAAATATACAATGGAATTGCATAACAATAGATTCGATCTCGGATATACTTCTATAGACGGTTGCTTCAAATTCGTAGTTAATAAGACAACACGTTGGTTCAAAGCTTGGTTGGTTCAAAAAATAAAAAGAAAGTTACTGACCCTTATATGAGAGTGGATTGAATATTTTGCGGTCTATCATGGAAAATGTTTTAATTCCAAATTTGTGCTTCCCTCCTATGAAGTTTAGTCGTGTGTTGCATTTAGTTTGGTTCATACACACGACGTCCTCAAGGCAAGACAAAGAATGTAATTTTAAAAAAATGAAATATAATATCGTGCTGTAATGAGGATTTGTGACGACAGATGCGACATGAGTTTACCTCTATACCTCTGAAACTAAAAAGTAATCAAAAGGCTGGAGAAGATCTGGATAATGAACCACAAAATTAAATGTGATGGCTATACATTTTTTGGGACTCAAAAAGAATCATAATGGTTGAATAACTGGGATGAAATTACTGCACATATTCAAAAAAAAAAATCATTTGGGAGAACAAAAATGTTCAACGAATGGATTTGATCTAAGCTGCAGTAAACATTTTAAAGCTCCACCGATTTTTTTTTCTTAAACTGTTGCAATGCATTTAGAAGCCAGATGGAAGAAGTGTATTGAGCTTACTGGCATACCGTTGGCAAAGAAAAATAATTTGTCAACTTCCGAATTTGTTTTCTTGGTCGCGAACTCTTCAATCCATCTTTGTTACCCCGTTTCTATGAAAACTCAATGCGCTTTGAATCGATGGGCATTGGTTCAATCCGCTCATATAAACACCACTTCGAACCGCATTGAAATACTCAATCCGCATTCGTTTATTCCTGCTTATAAACCGCATTGACAATTTGAAACCGAATTGAAATATCATATAAACACTTTCAAATCGCATTAAAACACTTTACTCTCTCGCGCTCTCATCATTCTCTTGTCTGTCATCTAATGTCAGGCAATTCAATAGTAATTTTTAATTAATTGATTTTTATTTTATCAAACTGTCAGTTCAATCAGCTGTTTATTAAACTCTCTAAATTTTCTCACGTTTCTTTTGGATTCGGTTTTGAATAATTTCATGTAAACACTAACCTTTCTATGCGGATTGAACCAATGCGCATTGAGTTGTCATGTAAACGGGGTAATAGAATACATAATACATATACATTGTACATATATATATATATATATATATATATATTTATATACATACTACATGACTAAAAAAACCGAGTGGAAAACGGTTTTTGTTATTCTCTGCCATTTGTCCAGAGAAATGCATTTCGTAGCAAGCACATCAGCACAATAAAGGTTTGCGATAGTTGTTCTATACTAACATATTTATGTGTGTAAGTTCGCTACATATGTATGTATGTACATATGAATTTTGAATTTATTCTCCGATCATAAATCAGAAGATCACAATGTGTGTGTTTCCGTTTTTCCCAGGTTTTATCCGTAATTGTTGTAAATTTGTTTTTTTTGTGTATTTAAATAAGAATCCACACATTCATACGGTATGTACTGTTTGTTAACCATTATTCTATTGTGGATTTGAGTTCCTATTTATTTATTTATTTTTTTAAATATATTTTGCACACATAACATATATTTGAAGTGTCGATTGCCAGTTTTTATTGTGTACTATATTGTGTACTTGCTCATTTACTTGAAGACTGACATTACTCAAAAAACGTGATTTTGCAGAAAACGCGTTTAAAGTTTTTAATTGACTACCGGCTTGCAGGGAATCTTATAACTCCTTTCTCTTTTCACGGGGAGAGTATACAAGATATTGATATGAAATTTTTACACAATATGAAGCATGATATAGCGAATAATGCTGCATCATTAACTCAAAAAACTTTTGAGTTATGACAGTCTTCAAGTAAATGAGCGATATATATTTAAAAATTAACACGTGTTTTATTTTCATTTACTATATAACTACATATTCAGCATTACCATATAAACAGATTATTCTCTGACTAGTTTGTATTTAATACTTACGCCATTTATTGTAGAGCTGTGACACTATATTTGCATGTTCCTTGCCCGTTTTATATTCTCTACTCATATATATATATTACCTTTTAATCTAAATACAAAAACATTATTTATCTTAACACTTTCAGTTGACGGCGGCAAAAAGTAGAGGCAAATTCCCAGCGGCCAAATTGAGAAGCTCTTCGATTCAATCCATTGAGTCAACTGACATTGATTTTAATGAACTAAATATGCGAAGGGGAAGTACGGAATTTACGTCGTAATATTAAAAGTTAAGACTTTTTTGTATTTATTTAATATTAATTTAAATCAGCATTCATTTAAGTACTACAAGTATTTTTGTTGTGTGTATTTTAAATATGATTTGACATAATTGCAAAGATAAAATGAAAAAGAGAAAATATATAAATTACCAAACTCCTCTCGAAGAGGAGCAACTGTGCAAAACTACAGTCGTTGAAATAGAGAGTAGATTTTATATATAGTATTTTATAAATTAGAAATAATAAGCAGACTTAGGGAAAATGTGGCAAATTATTGGACATTGTTCAAAGTTAAAAACTAAAATAATAGAAAAACATAACTACACACACGCATATACATATATATGTATAATCTAATTGTAGTACGTTAAGGTATTATAGTAGAAAAAAGTTAGCACCATATTTTACCTTTCATGTGCGGTATTCGCAGGACTTTATGTTTTGTTCCAACTTGAGCGTAGAGCAGAATTATGCGACATAATAACAAATAACCAAATTAAAGTTAGTTTAAGCGTAGGACTTAAAATAGTAGCGCTAAATATGCAAATATTACATTAAATACAATAAATGATATTAATTCGAGTTAGAGGTAAAAAATAGTAATCTTAGCAAAAGTCATGAAGAAGCAGAATATATTTTGGAATTTTCTTCTCCTCTTTCCACTTATTGTTGCTCCTAATTAGTGCAGAACGTTAGCATTGTACTCTCAAGTAATTTTCACAGGCTTTTCCTTATATTTATACTCACAGAAAACCGTATCCGAATACTTTCCGGTGACTACCTTAACTTCTTTAACATGCCACTGCATCGGCTCCTATTGGCTTTCTGGCACATAATAGTTCTCTGGAGCTCTAAAAACTGTTTATAGCAGTAAAAGTGTTCTCCGTTCTGTAGCAAAGTAGGCATTTGCGGTAGCTATCTTGCAAAGACTTCAAACATCATGTTAAGATATCATGCATGATGGTGTGGTGACGCTTATGGACTTCTTCTTTATCTTGTTAAAAATTGTATGGCAGCTCAGGGATTCCAGTTTCGTCAGCACCGTTGTAACCGCTCATGACGGTTGTGTTTTTCCGGTTTGTATTTTTGGTATTTATACTGAGCGCGTCACAGCAGTAAGTGTCTAATGGAGTTCTATGAATGGTTTTAACATATCAATACCAAGAATATATTGAACACTCCATTTTCGAGTATGTTTTCATGAATTCTCATTTTTGCAATGTACATACGGTTAGGTCATAAAAGCATTTGTTTCTTAAAAAAAAAAACGTCAAAAAAACAATTTTTTGTTGTTCATTTGGATAATCATTTATTTTAGTTCAAGGAGATTTGTTCCAGCTACTTTTTGAAATTGATATCGCGCAAATGGCCACCTTTAGCCTTGACGGCCAAATGTGTTCTTTTTTTGGCATTTTCCATCGTATTGGCCAATGATTCGACTGATATGGCGGCGATTTAATGTCGTATGTTGGCTTTCAATTGACCTTAAGTCCTTGGCTTATTTGCGTGTACCAAGGACTTCAAATAACCCCACAAATAATAGTCTGTTGGCGTTAAATCGGGTGATCTGGGTGGCCCGTCAAAATTGCCATTTTTCGATATGAGTCACTGTTGACGATTACGGTAGCTCCATTGTCTTCGAAAAAATACGGCACGTTGATCATATATGCGCAAACACCGCACCAAACTGTTAATTTTTGGGCGTAAAGTGGTAAGTGGTAAATTTCAATTAATTGAGGATTTTCGATGGCATAAAACCGACAAATTTTGCTTACTAACGCCTCCATTCAACGAGAAATGTGCCTTGTCTGTTTTGTTTTTGTGCCATTTGAATTTTATATGGAAACATATTCAAATCGCTATGAATTACGCTTCGGAGAGTGGTTCGAGGGATGTCTAATTCCTGAGAACGGCGAAAGCTCGATGTCGTTGGAGTCTACTCAATACTGGCAAGTACGGCTTCAATATTTTCATCGGAACGTCTTGTGCGTTGTCTGGATGCGTGGCTGGCATTACATACTAAGACTACCGGAGCTCACAAATTTTGCGTATAAACGCCTTAAAGTGTCCTCACTTGGAGCACTTTTAATTTTTTTTTACGAAACGCACGTTTAGTTTTCACTATTGAGAACTTATTTTGAATGTATATGTAGCTGAACTATTTCAGCGCGATTTTTCGGATTGTACAGTTCCATGGTAAAATTTTCCTTCGACCGATTCTTCGAACGCGGTATGCCATTAGTCGATCTGACAGCGCTGTCAAAAGTTTTAGGGTTGGCCGATGCTTCCACTTTAAATGACCTACCCTGTATAAGGGAATCAATACCGGTGAGTTAGCGGTTTATCTAATGTCCTTTCATCTATGCAAAAACAATTCCATAAACTATTTCTAGAGCTACAGAATTCATGACATCAAAAAAATCATATCTGCACGAAATTTACTTCATTTTCGTCACACCATTTACTTAAAGAAAACAGCAGCTTTTAATTGACGAGTAGTAAACATGCTCGCATTATAAGTATTTTATTATTATTAATAGTTTTTGTTATGTGCAATATTTTTATATATTTTATTTTTTCAACTGCCAACAGTTGAGTTTTATTTAAAACACTATTTGGGTTTGGTGTTTTTCTATTTATTTGTTTATTTTGTGTTTTTGAATTCAGTATTGATTTCAAATTAATAATATTAGATTAAAGTTAATATATACATATACAAATAAATCAGTAACGAATATTATACTAGGACAGTTTGACTCTTAAACAAAAATTCCTGTGAGTTTTGAACTTATCTATTTAAAAACAAAGAAAAAAAACAATTTGCTTTCGCACAAAATTCTGTAGTAAATTGCTAAGTTATGTTTTAGCTATATGTGTGAATGAAGTGTACATACAAACATATTTGCGTATATTGTACTTATTTCATTGTTTTTTTGTTAATTCGCTAAATTAATATAAATAAAAAATATAAAAATGGCTAGGATGACAAGGCTGGAGGTCATAAAGCTGAATTTTGAAAGGCGAAAGGGTGTTAATTCTAAGAGTCAAATACTTCGTTGGTGATCCCATGGTTCAATACGAGATCCTCACAGGCTATATGCAATCCGTACTCTCAGAAATTTCAGGCGCATTAAGTTAGTCGCTATTTCGTTTGGGAGTACTGAGTCTGCTGTTCGGGCTCAATCCCAGCAAATACCAACCAGTATTTGCATGGTGCCACCTTTTCTGAATATCGGACAAGCATTTAAAAAAATTATCGAGAGCAGCTTCTCAACTCGTCGTTTGGAGACGTCAAAAACCCGTAGACTTTTGCGCAAAAAATAACGCACATAAAAATGGTTGGTGGTTAAATTAAGCTTGGTCCTTTACATGCTGCTGCCAGTCAACCGTTTTTGAGAAATAAAAATGAAGTTTATTACGGTTTTTCTAAACAAAAAGTTATAAGAATTTGATTGGGTATTTATTAGAAGCTATTAACAACACATAAGCTTACATAAATAGTATTCAAAAATAAGTTAACTAAAATTCAAAATGATTCGTGTTTACATTTTAACAAATCAACGATATTCGATTGCATACATACGTACATTAAATGAGCGGTGATATAGGTTTAATATTTAATATCTTATAATTCCTTCTGTCTTATCCATTTGATGGTTAATACTCAGCTGAAGGCAGTGTCACCTTTGTGGACTGATGCAATTGGTCATTTTGCCTTTCAATGTTCAGGTATTAGACAATCGTCACAATTATCATACCTAGTTCCTTATAACAATATCTATATATACAAATATCCTCTTAAAAGCAATTTAGTTAATACTATTAGCATTCCATAACTTAATAAAGAAGGCCTAATTCACCCTGTTACTTTAAAATGCGACATATTTTCAATTGTTCATAATTATAGCGAATGGCGCAAATTCTTTAGTCATTTAAAGTCTATATTAATATTATTTATGTATGCATGTATAGGACTAAATAAGTGTAAACATTTTGTTGTTCATATCCAGAATTTCGTGAAAATTAATCGTAATTTTAAAGATTTAAAATGAACATTTACAACTAACACCTGTCATTCCAAATAAGATATTTTGAAGTGGGTCTTAAATCTATATTTATGTGTATTTGTAAGATGTATTGAAAATAGTTAAATAAAAGTAAATTCACTCGATTTTTCTTAAATTATATGGTAACACGGTTTTTGAGGAAGTATTTGTTATTGGTGGGTAATACAGTGTCCAACAACAGTCTTATTTTTTTCATTGATTTTCCTCCCGAATTCAGTTTTTTTTGGATTCGTCTAATAATGCGCCTTGTTCCATCCATATGACTTCGACAAGTAGGCCGATGATTTAAGAGTTTATATATGCAATTGGGTCCACCCCAAAATAAAATCTAGATTGCTTAAATTACTCCCAAAACAATACCCACATGTTTGGGAGTGTTTTTTGCACTCGGAGTGCGCAATAGAAATCAACGTTAGTCTTTATATTGAAACACATTATCTACAAGGATTTGGCGTCTTTTTTTTAAAAGAGTTTATAGAGGCTTATCATTTTCTATCATAACGCCGCAACTGCAAACGTTTGCAATCTAACTTACTTAAGTAGCGCACCATTCCCGGGTTGCCCAAGGCCTCAACCAACAACTCCTGCCAGTTAGCCCGGTCCTTAGCTAATTGTCTCCAGTTGCGCACTCCAAGTTGGTTGAGGTACTTTTCCACTTGTGCGCGCTACTTTAGGCGACATCGTCCTCTGCTGCGCTGCCCATTTGGGTTGGAATCGATTACTTTGCGGGCCGAACCGTTGATGTCCATTCGCTCTACATGTCCTAGGCATATTAAAGGCCCAATGCGCGTTTTTTTACCAGGTCGATGTCGCTGTACAGCTCGTATAGTTTGTGGTTGAATCTTCTCCAAAACCAGTCAACACAAACAAGACTGAATATCTTACGGATGATTTTTCTCTCGAAGCGACCAAGCATACATATCTTCATCCGCTTTCGATAAAGTCCATGCTTCAGCTCCATATAGCAAGACTGGGATGATAAGGTTCTTATATAGAGTCTCCTTAGTCGATCGGGAAAGGGCTTTACTTTTTAATTTCCTTCTTAGCCCAAAGAAACAGTGATTGACAAGAATAATCCTTTGTTTGGTTTCCGACGGGATGTCATTTCGTGATGTTCTAGCAGAGCCAAGCTAGACAAACTCCTTTAATACCTCAAACTTTTGCAATCACAACTGCTAAGTCGGTCTTAATTGTCAATTGTTTTGTCGACAATGTGCCTGTCAAAATATAACAAAAATGGACTGTTTCGCTTTCTGTTTGAGCTGCTTATAGAAATTGGAATGCCATTCGTGAATGGTTTGTTCTTTAAATGCAGCACGGAAGTTGCATACCGCCAAGTTCAACGATGAACATGTAATGTGCACTGTCGTTAACGTGTTGTGAATTGGGAATGAAAAGAGATTTTAGAGAAAGTCGCTTGCCCTTGATTTGAACTTAACTAACCTCTTAAGAAAAGATTGTAGAAACAAAAATAAAACGGTTTAAACTTTCAAATTGTACCAAAGGGAAAGGAGGACAACTTTATAAAACGGTCTTTGGATCGACACTAAATATTCACTCAAAACATTGGCAAGTTTCTGAGACCGTTTGGCCTCTTCATTGCAATCTTTTAGTAAATGTCCTTAAAGTATCTGTTTTTCGCTGACTCAGTGTTACCTAGACCTTTATTAATAAAACAGTATTTAAATGAAATTCCAATGCTTTGTTAAAAATATTAAGTATCGCTATACTTAGTTAAATGTTAATATAATATACATAGATTTAAACAATATACAACTTAAAAGCTAAAACCTAGCCACCGTAAAAAAATGTTTAAACCTTATTTTTAAACTATACCTATGTGTGATAGAACAGGTATCAAATTAAGATGAAACTCATAAAAATCACTAAGAGATATTACTGACTTAAATTGTTAAAACAAAAAAATAATAATAAAAAAAAAACCTTGAATTAAAACAAAACAAAAATTCGTGTTTAAAGTAAGACGGTACATAGGAAAGAATCTTATTGTATTTTAGATATATGCATGTATTGTGATAGACCATACAATTTTTATTTATAAAAAAAATTAAACATAAAATATACATCCATACAATAATTCTTCCCATGAAACGAAATCGAAGGCATACTGCAACTAGTAATTTATTTAAATATGTAATTTGCAATGTAAGCAATGTGTGACATTTTTGACGAATATTATTATACAATTATGTGAAATAAAAAAATATATAATAAAATAATTTTAGTGTTAAAGTTTATTGTTAATTAACAAAAATAGTTTAAAGAAATTTTATTTGTAAAGAAAAGTAAGTACATACTTATTTCGTTTGGGAATGACGCGAACATACATAAAATAGAAACCGCACGTAAGGAGAAATGTGACGAATTTCTAGATACGTACACTTAGCAGAAAAACTCTGCTTTTATAATTCGCTCAATTTGACCACGGCCATCCTGATTTTCTTCGTGTAAAAATCCAAAATGCGACTCTGTCCATGGTCATATACATATGTAGTACCTATTATTATTTCTTTGTTTAACAAATCAGAATATTTTATTTTTCGTTTATTTCATTTTTAATTAATTTTTATTCGTTAACTCAATCAAATCTTAAATGCTAGACAAAAGTGCTTAAAACTAGCTTAACTAACTTAACTATCTTACTCTAACTTACTGGCCCCACACGGACACTCTAAGCTAAGCTTAATACTTATACTATGTCTTTCGACGTAACCTAACTTATGCTATTGAATTTTAGTTAAAGTTACAGTTTTAAAACTAAGAAAAATGTTTTGAGAAAAAAAAAACTTAGTGAAATGACATTTGATTTTTTGCTTAAAAACTACCTTAAATAATAAAACTTACAACTACTTAACCTATCTTAAGACTAGCTACGTAATTAAATACGTAATTTTTTTTTGTTTTTTGTGCTGTGTTTATTTTGTGATTTTTTTTTTGGTTTTTTATTTGGTTTTATATTTTTTTTTTGTATCTGCAAAGTGCTGTGCAGTTTTTTATAATTTTTTTTTTGTTTTATTTTTTATTTTTTATTTTTTATAAAACTTAATACCTATACTACCTAAACCTATGTAAGCCGGCCACGGCATAAATATTTACATATATAAATACATAAGCGGCCAACTATGCCTTGGGGTCTACCCCGGATCGAACGGAATCGACAAGGGAATTCCATCCATCTGCTTCTAACAGCCACCAGAATTTCTGATGCTGCTGCTCAACATCGTACCCATCGCGCCCCGAAACCGACCTACTAAACCGGAGGCGTTCCGATTGGCTCTGTGCGACGTCTCTGTCGAAGTTGAGCCGCCTATCCACAGTCGTGCGAGCAACATGGAAGATTAGCGGTACCGCTTTTTTTATTTTTCGTTTATCTGTCAAACACAATGCGAGACTCGTTAGAAATTCGGTAATTTTGTGGGAAAGTTGGCATAACTTGCATTCGATTCTAATATCATACATAGTTCGGTTTGAAAGTAGAATCGGAAACTACGTTCGAATACAGTCGAAAGTAGAATCGAGTTACATAGTTGAGCCCTAGGTCGTTAAGGATTTCCATGTACTAGTCAGGGCCTTGGAAAAGAGTTGGTGGCGGATTAGCCCTTAATGGGCCAACGGCAGCGTTCACTCGCCCATAGCGGGTTACTGACACCGATGTACGCGTCCCCTTGCCCTCCTAGGGGAATACAAGGATCTGACCCTCTAGGTTGGGGGTTGTGCATACGGTTAACTACCTAACCGCGTAAAAAAACACCAGTTCCGAAACAACCAATAGCCTCTATAGAAGATATGGCATTAAACAAATAAAATTTGCTACCGACCGTTATGCATTGTGAGACTGTTAAGCATGATAATGATGGAATAACGATTTCACGGTACATGTGGGCCTAGTGTAAGGCAATTGAATTTTATAGAGCATGGATAAGTATGGATATTTGGATATACTAAAGCCAACCCTCAAGCAGAGCCCGGAAAAATTGGGTTTTACTGGTAACTCCAATCGGCAGACTTGAATACAATCGAGCACTTGTTGGATTCACTTGAAAAAAATGCCAAAAAACGATTACATTGAAATAGTCGGTTTAAGGGGTTTTTAAAGAAAGTGTGGAAAAAAGAAATCACACGTGCAGGTATGTCAAATAAACTGTAGAGTCAAACGGAATAGAGGGCTATATCTTAAGATACTATTTTTTTTATTCATTTTGTTTCGTTGATATGTTTGTTAAAATTCTACGTAGATTTTTCTAATGAAGTCTTGTCTCTTATTTTTCTACCTAATCCTTAATCACATTTATTTAAATAATGTTTAAACACAACGCAAGAATGTCATATTCCAAATTTTAGACGAGAAAAACTTGGTGCTTGGTACCCTAGGTGGGTGAAAATCGTCCTACAAATTAGTCATTTCAGAAACGACGTACGTATGATTTTAATATCAAAAATAGTGATTTTGCAGTTCTCTACAACTAAAACAACCACGAAATCTGTTCTAGGAGAGTAAAGATTTAAAGTCAAAACCACAAGGATTGTGGTCCATGACCATATGTTCTCGTCCAATCACCGAAATCAAGCAACGTCGGGCGCGGTTAGTGCTTATATGAGCAACCGCTCGGGAACACCTCGTGTTGTACGCATTTTTTTTACAATTATTTTTAGAATCACGTTTCGAAAACTTAAATGATATCATAATACGAGTTGTACATTGTACAATATGCAGACACTTTCTAAACAGACTACAATTTAAAATAAAATAACTAACTCACGGGAAAATACTTTATGTATTACAAACCTGCTGTATGTATGTATGTATGCAATTAAAGGGTCATCTAAACGTCACATGTGTTTTGCTTTCTCATCGTGAGTTCATTACAAGTTGAACCATGAACACGTACACAGTCGAACAATGCGTAAACGTTATCCAAGTCTATTATGAAAATGGGCATTAAAAAATATATACATTGTGTACTACATGATTTTTTCGGTATAATCGTCCTACCGAGCGCACAATCTTTAATATCGTCAATAAATTCGAGACAACCCGATCGGTGGTGAATGTGACAGTACAAATGCGTCTTCGTTCAGTTCGTTCCATCAAGATCATTGGAGCTGTACGCGATAGTATGGCCAAGACTCCATCGACCTCTATTCTCTATGTCACCGTGTTAAGAATCTGCACATCTCACGGAGCTCTCTGCAGCGCATTTTGACAAAAGACTTGAATTTGCACGCTTACAAGGTTCAATTGACACAGGAACTGAAGCCCACAGACCACTTGAAGCTAAAAAGTAAACAACTATTCAAGATCTACAGGACGAGATAATTCGACACAGTAATGAAATTGAGCCGCAATTATGCCTAAGCGTCATCCAAAATGCAGAGCATCTGAAGGAGGGAGGTCTGCCGACACTCACAATAGGGGCCTAAGAAACTGACAGATGGCTGTCTTAACAGGTTTTACCCAAAGAAAAAGTTGAAGTAAGAATTTGTAAGGGCCGCAGCCCATAGAATACGTTAGTGCTGAATCGTTTTTAACTGACAACTCGATAGAATACACGCATTCGTATGGAAGGTAGCCCATTGCATATACCACATGTGAACTTCGACGCAGAAAGTTGGTTTACTTTATGCTCTTTTAGTCCGTTGTTGGTGCATTGGCTTTTCACACTTTCACGCATTGAAGTTTACACATACACATATTAGGTCCGTTCGCGTACGCTCCCAAAAACTACGGAAAATAACGAAAAGCAACGAAAACCCGATCGCGTACGCAAAAACTTCGTAGTTTTTCGTAGAAGAGAGTGCTCACGAGAGAGTAAGAAATTCCCCCATGCTACGAATTTTACCATAAGAAATTTCTTTGGTGTAATATTTACGTAAAATTACTGAATCTGTCAAAAATCAAGAGAATAGAGAGTCAAATGAGGTGTCAAAAAATTTAATGAGAGTGGCGAATAATTTCCCCTCTTGTTAAATCGTGCTACATCTTCATCCATGGAGTCACCGAGGGACATCTATTAAACAGCCATCTGACAATTTGTGAAGAAGAGAGAGGATTTTCCCCGACTTTTCAAATTATTTACTATTTGACAGCTGTCCCATTTTGATCACAAAAAACACACCAAACAGACCTTATTGTTCACGCATTCACAAATTGAGAGTACGCACTCTCATTAGTGGAACCATTGACAGAAAATGGAGAAACTATCATCGCCATTGACAATTGGTTGAAATTTCAAAATTCAATCAATCAAGGTCTCTTTGGTAACAGGTAATTTAACGTAAAATTTCTTAAGAGTGTCAAAAATCAAGAGAAGAGAGATCCCCATGAGGTGCTAAAAAATTTAATGAGAGTGTCACAAAATGTCCCCTCTTGTGAAATCGAGCTACACGTTTTCCATGGAGTGATGGAGGGACATCTATCAAACAGCCATCTCACAATTTATGAAATGTCAATCACTATTTGTTAGCGAAATAAAACAAAAATAGTTTTTCGTGAAAATATTTAATAGGTAAAAAAAAAAACGATTGCACTCACTGAGAGGAAAACCTTACTTTTCAAATTATTTACTATTTGACAGATGTTGCTTTTTGATCACAAAAAAGTTACCAAACAGACCTTTAAATTATTCTGCGATTTGATTTTGTTTTTGTCATCTCTCCAAACGTTAACGTCAACGTCAGCGTCTTTAAGCAAATCGCAAGTTTCTCAGTTGAGGGGACATTTTTGGCACTCTCAGTTGGCTCTCTTTTTGTACGAATTGTTGCAAGTTTTTTGAGTTAACCAACAGTAGTCTGTGAGAATTCGTACAAATTCGCAAGTTACCAAACAGACCTAATATTTGTTAGCATCCTTGCGAAACAGTGAATAGGGACATAATACTACAAAAGTTGCATCAGTATATCATACTCGTACCCGTATCTAAGAAAAAGGCGTCAATGTACAAATTTTCCGCATTGGGATCGTTGTGGGTGCAGTCCATCTTGTTTTCGATGCGACTTCTTCAATCACAACACGTTTATATGGCGTAGCACACATTTGAAAATAGGTATACAAAATGTTACGTATACGCCCTAGAATCCAGTTCAAATAAATAATAACAGCTTTCCAGTTTGCTTTAATATTATTTCTTGCGAGTTTAATGAATTTAATGTAAATAACAATTGTTGTAGTTATAATGGTTAAATATGATAAACATAGGAATATAGATGTTATTAGATATTAATAATGAGAATAACAATTTCGTAAATTCTAATGCTGAGTTATATACTATTTATTCCCAAACGCGTTACACACACACATGGGCTCAATGTCTTCTTTTGCGGGTGATCTCTTGCGATAACATGATCATTCATTTAAACAAATTGTCCGTAAAATAGCCTCAACAACAGAGTACGGATCACAGTTGGAACTGGGACGCCTGTCCTCAAAGTAGCCCTTTCCGTCGTCGTTTACACCACGTGGAATACGAATGGAGCAGCCACGATTGGCAACACCAGCACTGAAATCATTAATTGAACTCGTCTCATGTTGTCCTGTCAGACGTCTTTCGTTGTCCTTGCCCTGTTTGGGGTCATAAGCCCGAATATGGCGATCATGACACTTCGAAAGTTTTTGAACTGCACGTTCAATTTCCCTGTAAAAAGTTTTTTTTTTATTAGAACAATTAAAAAGTGCTCAGAGCTTATATTTCCTTACTTGATTCCACCATCTTCTCGCATTGTCTTAGTGGAGACATTGGTGTGTGCACCAGCACCGTTCCAGTCACCTGGCATTGGTTTGGGGTCCAAAGTCGCTACGATCTATATAAAGGAAAGCCAATCCATTATTATAACCGTTTACCCTATTTTGTATTGAAAGACTTACGCCAAATTCTTCAGCAATTCTGTGAAGCAAAAATCTGGACATCCACAAGTCGTCACCAACGGAAATCCCTAGACATGGTCCGACTTGGTATTCCCACTAAAGAAAATATAATTTTTTATTTTTAAACTTTACAAGTTGTGAGTTGGAGCTATATTACCTGAGCGGGCATAACTTCAGCATTGGTACCAGCTATCTTAATTCCAGCATACAAACAGGCCCTGTAGTGAGCATCAACAACATCTCGAGCGTATACCTTGAATCAAATACCGATGGTCAAAGTATTACTAAAAATGTCGATTTGGTATATTCACCTTATTGGCTCCAACGCCACAATAGTAGGGTCCTTGAGGTCCTGGGAAACCATTCCTTGGCCACCCCAATGGATGATTATCGAAATCCAGGAATGTGTATTCTTGTTCAATGCCAAACCATGGCTCTTCCTTTGTACACTTGTTGACAACCTCTAGACAAGTCTTACGCTTGTTGGACTCTGTCGGAGTTCCATCAAACTTATACGTGTCACACAACACTAGAATGTTATTGCCTTGGCGGAATGGATCCTTGTAGATAGCCACAGGATACAGATAAGTATCTGAGTTTGAACCCTTGGCTTGATACGTTGAGCTGCCATCGTAGTTCCATACTGGTAAAGCTGGAATAAAAAAAGAAAAATAAAACGTATTACAACGGTTTAAACACATGCATTAATTTACTTCAGAAAGCGTGATATGTACTCAAAAAAAAACCATTGTATATAACATTTTTTTCTGAAGATACATAATAACGTCATAATCGCGATTATAAAGCGATTATAAAGCGCATGGTGCTTAGCATAAGTCAAATGGAGTTTTATGTATATGTTTGAATTCAATGCAATTTATACACGATAAATTTAATAAAAAATTAAGTTTGGGCTCAGAAAAATGTTATTGTTTGAAAATGAGCCGTCGAAATCGACTTATGTACCTAGTATGTCGGCCAAAATTTTGACATGAAGTAGAAGCGTGGGGATCGTTGCAATAGTGTGTTTGTGAGTATATGTGCGCGCTCTTACATGATCATAATGCTTTGCATTTCAATGTTCTGCAATCATTATCACCATTTGCGGCTCTCCCACTCAACCAATCTTAACAAATGAGGTGTCAAAAGAAAGAGCAGTGATTTACATTTTTAGTTTATAAATATTTTTAACAATCTCGCATGTAGAAAACCTACAACCTATGTACGAATAAAATGGCTACCTACTGGCCTCTAGTAGGTACCCTAGTGGCACCTTGTTCCAAAAAATAAGAGCTAATTTTCGTGATAGAGATCCTGATAAATATTAAGATTAAGTGTAAACAAATTGTTTATATGTATATATAAAATCAGAGTGCATTTCGTCATTGCTCCAAGATATTATTTTGTTTAGCCACCTCATTTGCGAATATATGTACATAGGTACGTTGAAATAATGTTTTTCCTTAATAACTTCATTCATATGCTTTTTTTCAAAATTATTTATACTGATGAAGTGTTAGAATCATTGAAATCGGTGCAGAAATAAACTCTCAGGAGTAATGGACTAGATTAGATGAGTATATATGCGATTGGCTTGAATTTTATCGAACATACCCCCCTGTTCTGCATTTCGAGTGAAAGTGGATTGAAACCGAAATTGAAACTCACTCGGAATTGAATTCAGTGTTCTGCATTCCGAGTAATTTCGAAATTTTGGAATCCACTTCGAATTCATTTGTTTGAAATTTCAAACACAGCTGTCAAATCATTTCAAAATCATTGGAGATTTTCAGTTCTTGGTTTTTTGTTTGTGCAAGTGAATTAAACATTTAAGAAAAAATATATTTTATTAAAAAAATGGAAAAAAGGAAAACAAATTTTTTAAATGATTGGTGAAAACCGCGAAGAAAACCGAATGAAGAGAGTTCGCAGGAAGATTTTCCGAGATAAATCTAACATTCTGGAACTTCCCGAAGCATTGTAAGCAGAAGTTAGACAACTGGAGAAAAATATTTTATTTAATGATTTTTGCATTTTTAAAAATAGTTTTAGGGTGAGTAAGAAAATATTTGTTGATATCCTGCAAGAAGTGGAGTCAGAGAAATCTTGATCTTGGAAAATGTTGATTTCCTTTCATGTAATTCAAGAGAATACTCTCTTGCCTCTAATTCTTGAGTTGTAATATATTAAACAAAGGAATTATTTTAATACACTAATGGAAAGTCTTATTACTCTACTCATATTTTTCAAAATGATCCTGATCAACAAATTAATTAATTCACTTTACAAGGGCATGTGAATTCAATTCACGTCAAGAATCTCAAGTGAATTCAATTCACTAAAATCACAGGATTTTCGGAATGCAGAACACGAATTTACAGCTGTCATCTTGAGTGGAATGCAGAACACCAAAATATTCACTTTCGAACATACAATCCACAATTCATAGTTTCGTTCGGAATGCAGAACACCCAATTCCACTTTTGGTGGTTGAATTCACTAAAAGTGGAATGCAGAACAGGGCGGATAGACTAGTTATAATTTACTTTCTTTCCAATGAAGTGGAGCTACACATCCCATCCGCGTGAAGTTTACACATAGCTCGGGACTGTTGGATACAGTCGCAACATTTTTGTTTTCCACTAATGCCCCTATTGTGACTGTGAGTATCGATCAACGATCTATAAGCGACAACGGTCGATCGTCAATCGTTGATTGCTGATTTTGGTATTCTGTATTGTGATTGTGATCGATATTTGTCGATTTGACAGTCGTTTGTAGTCGATCACAAATTTCTGGTCGATGCTTTTTTTTGAGAAATGCGAAAGAGATTTGTGCGCATGAAATGATAGATAGTAATTTGAATAAAAATGATATGTTAAAAAACTTAATTATTAATTCCAATGCAGTGCGAAGCAGGCTACAAAAATTAAAAGCAATTGGAGCTGGTATTATTTATGGAAACAAATCCTGATATCGCAAAGGGACTGTTGGATACAGTCGCATAATTTTTTTTAACCCTAATTTTTATTACAAATCGTTTTGTTTCGAAAATCGTTCTGCCCAAGGATAACAAAGGAACGCCGAACAAAACTGCATCATTAGATTTTCTGATTTGCTGCAGGTTCATTTCTGATACTAATCTGGATAATTAAAGAAAATTGGGCATCCGTTGAGGGCTATACAGTAGATGACGGATGTAAGTAAGTCCAAAAATCTATTATACGTATGTATCGTTTATGTACACATAAAAAAAGCTCATAACATGACAAAAACAAAAAGTCAAAAGTGATTATGATTTGTGATTTAAAATCACATTTGAGTACTTATACGAAAGGATGTGGCAAACTTTAGGAAAATAAGTAATTTGGGAGAATAGCTTACACGTTTAATTTTCTTTACAGTTATAGAATTTTGCATTAAAATTAGACGCTTCTATCGTATATCATATATCGTATATTTTATTTAACACGTAACTACAGCCCTGTGTAAAAAATTAAGATCAGTAGGATAATTGTTCACTTCTGTTCTTATTATTTTTAAGATGAAGGTTTTGTACTTAAGTTGAAAACAGTCTTTAAATTTTTTAAGTTTGAAAAATAACTAAAAATATGTTAAAGTTGAAAGTCAATCTATATAAATAAAACTAAGTGGCAAAATGAGTATGTTTCCCTCTACCGCTGTTAGTTTTTAACCAATTTAGTTAGTTTTTTTTAAATGTAGATAATAACGGTTTAAACGTGATACAAACATTCAAAAACATTGAAAACAAGTTTTTTTAAATGCCTGGCGAAGCGGGCGCTAGCTAGTATTTGATAATATTATTCTACTGGTCTTAATTTTTTACACATAGCTGTGTTCCATACTGGTAAATCTGGAATAAGAAAACAAAAATAAAACGGATTACAACGGTTTAAACACATGCATTAATTTACTTCAGAAAGCGTGATATGTACTTAAAAAAAAAAAGATGCGTCTGTATCCAACAGTCCCGAGCTATGTGTATGTGTAAACATCACGCGGATGGGGTGTTATTGGAAAGAAAGTAAATTATAACTAGTCTATGTTCGATAAAATTAAAGCCAATCGCATATATTTATACCAATCGAATCCACTCCATTCGCAGCAGTCGACGCCAGGAAATGAACCTGGGACCCCTGAACTCAGTAGTACTGCGCTATATTTAGAAAAACCGACGCGCTACACACTCAAACGGCCCGCGGTTATAAAACCTTTTCATCCAAGTTCTAACATAAATAATATCAGCTTGTAGGTACATATGCATGTACTCTGTTTTGTCATCTCATCCCAAATAAGAAAAATAGAAAAAAAACAACAACAACAAAACAAACAAAAAACGCCTCATCTATCTTCTATATATGTATGAAATTAAATCGCTAGCGCAAGAGCTTGGAATTCCTCCTGAGAGTTTATTTTTGCACCGATTTCAATGATTCTCACACTGATTGAAGGCTTCATCAGTATAAATAATTTTGAAAAAAAGCATATGAATGAAGTTATTACGGAAAAACATTATTTCAACGTAACTACATTCACAAATGAGGTGTCTAGAGAAAATAATGTCTTGGAGCAATGACGAAATGCACTCTGATTTTATAAATATATACAACTTGTTTACACTTAATCTTAATATTGATCAGGATCTCTATCACGAAAATTAGCTCTTATTTTTTGGAACAAGGTGCCACTAGGACACTAGAGGCCAGTAGGTAGCCATTTTATTCGTAAATAGATTGTAGGTTTTCTACATGCGAGATTGTTAATAATATTTATAAACAAATCTTTCTAGAAAATCCTCTTTCTTTCGACACCTCATTTGTTAAGATTGGTTGAGTGGGAGAGCCGCAAATGGTGATAACGATTGCAGAACATTGAAATGCAAAGCATTATGAT
Organism: Brachyopa scutellaris; assembly: GCA_949775065.1. Classification (NCBI taxonomy): domain Eukaryota; kingdom Metazoa; phylum Arthropoda; class Insecta; order Diptera; family Syrphidae; genus Brachyopa; species Brachyopa scutellaris. Next base: position 72,296,370 of record OX459112.1, read on the forward strand.
CATGTTAGAATGCGCACATATACTCACACACACACTATTGCAACGATACCCACTGCTGCCCGACTGCTGGCAGTGGTCAACACATAATTGTTTTGAACATTGCTCAGCTTCAGGAGAACGCAGGAGGATGTTTTATATCTCAAATGAATCAGGGACAAATTTACGAATTTCACCTATTTTTTTGTTTTTCACTCCGATAAGCTGTTATTGAGTTAGAGCTGTATAACTATAATTTTCCCTCCCAATATGCAGTATTTTCACTATTTTCTGAAAACCATGCCATTTTCCGGGATAAAAAGTAATATATAAAAGTTGACCAGGGACATAAGCAATCCCTATGTCCATATTTCATCGCGCTGCTATGAAATTTGTGTCCCAAATTTCGTAACCGTTCGGAATTCCGTCCCCGAAAACGCGGAATTATTCCCCAAAATCATGGAATTACTCCACTAGAAATTTTGCTAACGCGCGCTTAGATGTTTACACATCGAAAATTAGGATCAGTAGGATAATTGTTTACTTTTGTTCTTATTTTTTTCAGATGAAGGTTTTGTACTTAAGTTGAAAACAGTCTTTAAATTAATGCAGCCGAATCTAATTACGAATTACGAAAGAATTAAAAATATGTTAAAGGTCAAAGTCAATAAATATTATAAAATTATTCTACTGGTCTTAATTGTGTACACAGAACTGTATATGGGCAAGTGTATGGTGTTTCAGAATGTGCGTCTTATATGTGTTATCTACTGTACAAAAATAGTTCCTCGTGAGAAACTTAAATTCTGAAAATTGGTTCCGTAGTTTTAGCTGTACGATACGAGGTGACATCCTTAAATACAAATAAACGAACAAACAAACTCAGCATGTGAGTCGGTTCAAAATCGGGTAAAAATAAATCTGAAAATACAAATCTATTATTTTACACGTGCCGTACTAGAAACGATTAATTTTTATATCACCTCACTAAAAGTTAAAGTTTAACTGATAAACTGATATCAATTTAAAAAAAAAAAAATAAAAATTCGCATTTTCAGCTCACACTTATTTTTTTGCAAACAATAAATTCCATAGAATAATTTTCGAGGTCATATGTTTATATTCATTCTCAATAGTTTTTTTTGTGTGCTTTTTGTTTCCCGTCTACGCGTTGCCATATATGTATGTATGCGTGTAGATACCACCTGCGATCAAAGTGTAGATTCCGACTTGCAGACTTGCTAATCAGTTCTCTAATAGTCTACCATTGACGTGGCGAATTTAACAAGAGATTCTCGTACCCCGACAAACCCCGATATCGCAGTTAGCCTCGATTACAACCAATCACACTTTGCGAAATCGTCGATAAAAAGCGCGAAAAAAAAATAAAAAATAAAAACCAAACGCGTGTCGTGAGTCGTGACAGAATCGTATCTACGTATCTGCAGCATTAGCGTCGTAATCTTACTTCAGAAGAAATACAAGCTTTATGGCCGATAAATCGAGCGCTATTTGCGCGTGTTGGAACTTATCGCTATCCAGCTATGATAATGTGGGCGGTGCACGTGATCTGCGGCTTATATCAGCAAAGGAGACGATGACCAGCTATCTTTTTGTTGATGCTTCACGCTCACGATGAATGAAGCTTTTACTGTGTATGTAGAGTTTTCTGATGACGACGCACGGGTAGTATCTTGGCGCCGAAGATTGTCCAAAAATTATGAACCAAAATAGACTGCTAGATTATATTGATTCTGACACAATCAAACAATTAACTATTCTCGTGTATTAATGGTGTGAATGACATTTGGTGCTATGTACTTGTACTTCGCAATACGAGTATATGTACATAAGTCTGTATGTGAATCTGTAAAGGTTTGTATTTGTCTAATTAAATAGCGTCTGTGATGAAGCTAATTAACGTTCGTCTGCTATTCCGGGAGAAGTGCCAAGACTTGTTTTCTTACGTGAAACAATAATTTTAAATATATAATGCTTGTCAAATTTGTATATATAGATGAGATTTATTAAAATATTTGCACCCAATAGACGAATAAACAAGTAAAACCAGATGGTGTGGTGGGACTTGTTGAGATCATCTACGCCATACAAACTCTTCTAAATAAAGTATCGTAATGTGTAGTCTTTGAAGTTATTTCCCAATGGAAATATCTGTTTGAAGATACACAAAAATATGAAGTGTTTGTATTTAGACATTTAAATTTAAATTCTGTATTCTATAATTAAATGCCGTCCGGCTTTAATTAGAATGGAAAAAACCAAAGCTCGTTAAAATTATCATACACACATATGTACGTCATACTCATACAGTATGGCTCCAAATGTCCAATGGAAAGTAAGTGGTTGAAGTCCCAACTACGACTTTCTTAACAACAACAGTTACAAACCTTACCCAATATTTTCTCTTTTAACGGCGATAAGTATCAACACAAAAAGTTCTGACAAATTATGAGTCAGAAAATTTATGTCATAAATTTGTTGGACAACCCTGTCTTACAGTTCGCGTGACTCTTATCGGATTGAAGTTTGTTATGTCATGCGCGATGAGACATCTAAATATAAATTGGTATGCCCAAAAAAAAAAAAAACATTCTTTACAAATGTATAGGATGGAGTATGTGTGTGTGTGTGTGTGTGAGTACATCTAAATAGGTCAAGATTTGTTTATATCATTGTTATTGTTTACTTTTCTTTTGTATGATATGTTATGCTGTGAAGTTCTATATCTCTACTGAGAGCCGGGTAAATATATACATGTACTCGTACATAATACTAATTGGATTTTAGAACTTATCAAGGCAATTTGTTTTGCCATGAAAAACCGACTTTGTTTTGGAAATTCCTATAAATAAATATGTAAGCATATTAAGTGCTAAGATTAAAAGGTTTGACTTGAATTATTGAAGATTTATCATTAACCGTAACAATATATAAATATTAATGTCACGCTAGGGCACTCCGGGATAGAAGACAACGAGTTTGCCGATGAGTTGGCAAGTAAAGGGGGGGAGATGCCACTACCCGAGGCGGTAGCAGTTGCTCCACCGCTACATATGCAGCATTAAATCAAAGGTAAAAGATACACTCACGAGATGGTCTAACATTGTAGGGCATAATGTTTCCAACAAGGCACTTTGGCCGGCGCTGGACCGTAAAAGGACTAGTGAAATCCTTAGACCTAGCAGGGCATAAATGAGAAGAGCTATAGGAATACTATCCGAGCATTGCCTTCTAGGCAAACATGCCAAGAGGCTCGGACTCATTGGCACAGGCACGGATATTTACAGATACTGCAGAAGATATCGCACATATTCTGTGTGAATGTCAGGGAATAGCATGCAGTCACTGGAACATTTTAGGCTCCTATTTTTTTTAGTAACCTAAAGGAGGTAGACCAAATCAACCATATAGACTCGTTTTAAAAATGTTCAGGGCGGTTTGAGTGCCATCCTTGGATGGATTCTTAGGGGATCGGGGACGGCTCGCCCTCTCAATCTAACCTAACCTTATGTCACGCCTTTACCTGTCAAACTTCTACGGAGATAAACTCCAAAACCAATTGAAAAAGTGAAGTTAAACTTCGTATACCTGTTTTTTTAACATCCAGGCAGATGTTTAAATTTAGACGTAATATTATTTAAATATAATCCAAAAATAAAAACACTAACGAATTACACTTTTGGACGAAATGTTACTCATTCAAAATACAAATACAATCCACAACTATTATTTCGTCGATTGTACATACATATTTGATTGTTGTTTTCAAAAAACCTTAGGGTGCGATCGCAAGAATTGCTTGTGCTTTCGTTGATAGATGGCGCCGCTACTAAAAATGATTTCGTGCTTTAATTGCTATTGATTATGATCTGGAATATAGCTTGTAATTAATATGGAGATTGAAGTTGAAAATTGAAAGAGCAGTGATTGCTTCATACGCGACTGTTTTAGTTCACGAGCAACGCCGATCTAGTATATTCATAAATACATATGTTTATATGTACCTATCTATATTTCAAGTTCGAGGCGAAGCATTACTACTTGTTTTGTCGCCATTTTGATAAATATGAATATCGACCGTTCATATTTGGCAGTCGTGGAGTACAGACGTGGCAATATTAATATGAAAAAATATTCAATTAATTTTGCATTAAAAATCATGTAATGTTAAAACATAAATTATTTAATTATTCGTATTGTGAAGAAATCATAATGAGTGATGAGGTTCATTTCCATTTAAATGGATTTGTTAATAAACAATAGATACATTATGTAGGTTCTGGGCAATAGAAAAACTTCAAAACCTTTGCATCTATTAAAAGTGGCCTTTAGTTTTTTTTTCGAAATTAACGAGGCGCTACGGCAACTGTCAGTAAACAACTTTATCGTTACATGATTGATAATTTTTTGACACCTAAATTGGATGCTTTTTGAGCTCTTTGAGCGCCAGCTGGTACACAATTTTAACCACATTTTTTCATAATACGCGAGGGTGGTACAAATTTTTAACCGCTTAGATATTATTTTATCCCTACTACCGTTCATTCTGTAGGCAAAAGTAACTGTTCTTGTGAACAACGTAGTTTTTGTCAGTGACTTGCAGCTACATGTTAAACAAAAAAATTGTTGCCGCAAAAGCTCTAAAATTCTCTAAAATTTAGGTTGTTCAAAGAGTTCACATGTGTTTCCAACAATACAGTGCAACTTCACATACAGCCAATCTTACAATGGAATCACTGTGAGATCTATTTCCACAACAAAATATCTCAAGAAATGGTGATGTTGCTGGGGGGTATGTGGGGCCTCTATGGTCGCTGGATTTAACAGCTCCGAACTTCTTATTATGGGGATATCTAGTTTAGGGCCTATGACAACAAACTTAAAACACTTGAGCAACTTAAACAAAACATTCGTGATGAATTGACTGAAATACCGGTTGAAATGTGTGAAAAATGTTATAAAATGACATTGCATTCCATTCGTAATTCCCAATATTCAATAAAATATTTATCACCATTATGTAAAACAGTTTGTTTTCATTTTCATAACATTTCATAGTGTTACAACAATACGAACAGCCACAAGGGCAAAAACTACTTCGGAAGCCACCTCTAACTAAAGGTTACATAGTGTGCCGTTTAGAGTTTAAATAAATAAATATACCGCGTCAGCAGTCCTATACAGAACCAAGCGTAGCTTCTCTCAACCATTTGTGTGTGCGTGTTATTTTTTCCACCAAATGGAAGGGACCTACAGTTTTTTTGCCAACTCCGATCGGCGAGCTGAGAAGCTCCTCATGACAAATGATACTCTTTGATTGCTTGTCAGACATTCGAAAGAGGTGGTACCGTGAAAAAACTAGTAGGTGTTTTGCTAGGATTGAACCCGGGCAACATGCGTAATAGTCCAACGCACTAACCACCACGGCCACGGCGACCGAAGAGTTTGCTTGTAGAAAACTATTCAGTTCAATTTAGATGGACATTTGTTTTACGATTTTCGTAAGGTGCAACGAATTTTATGTTGCCGTCAAATGGGAGGAGTTTCTGTAATTGTATAGGCTACAACGGGAGGAGCGAAATAAAATTTGTCAGTGACATTTATGGTGAACAAATCGAGAAGTTTGCTTCAATTATTGCCGAGGAAAACTTCGCTTTTCAACAGGATAATCCTTTAATTTTAACTGGCCAGTAAAAATCATAAGACTTAAATATAAATGAAAAGATGAGCGGAGAGCTTACCCGAGCAATTTATGCAGGTAGAAAGCAGTAAAATAATATTGCAAAATTGATAGAATCCATTAGTACAAAATGGGACAAGATGCATCAAAGATATGTACAAAATCTTATTAAAATTATGCCTAACCGAATGTAGGTTAGGTTAGGTTAGGTTAGTTGGGTGGGTATCCTCCGTAATCGATAGGATTCACTAAGACCAAAGTACGTCCATTGTGTTATCACATGGAGCCGTTTATCGAAACTCCCCTACTCCTACTGCGAATGTAAGAAGTTGCAGAAAATAAAGGAGCTGGCATACATAACTAATAAAATAAAATAGTGAAAGGTTCATGTGGTTATTTGTTTTTATAATCCACATGTCTTAACATATCTTTTTCAGTTTTTCCCCTATAAAAAATAGAATTAATGGTTTTTTCCGAAATTATTTCATGGCGGTGCAATCAACATAGCGTCATTTAATCAGATTTGGAAAACTTAACGCACACTCTTTATTTCTTAAGAATTTAGGGGGTGTTCTATCATTTTGTTCCAGAGTGTACCAACTTTTTCAAACATTTAAGACGAAAAAACTGAAATTCTTTTGAAACATAAACTCACTTCAATTGGCAATGATGGCGAGGTGAGGTCAAAAATGACGTAGCCTACAATTACTCGTACTTCAACAAGTGTAAATTATGTTTTTCACAAAATAAACAAACTTGTAAGCAGTATCAGGCGATAACAAGGCCGAACATATGATTGCCCTTAAAGCAGTTGATAAGTCAAAAATAAGACTACACTTTTATACGCATAAATAAGTACACCGTATGTGTCTGTGTGTATGTGTTATCGCAATCGTAATTACTGTGTAATGTAAAATTTCAATTGCTTTTTATTATGTTCTGTATTTCACTATTGACATTCGATAACAGCACTCATAAATACTGCAGTAAAATCCATAACACTAATCTAACCATAGCAAATAAATAAAATCAGATTAAATTACCATCACACTATCGGTTGACTGAATGATACATATATTATCTGTCTCACCCGTTCAAAAACAATAACAACAACAACAAATAAAATTACGTTCATTATCAACCAGGCTAAGTCGAATATACAAATGGTGTACATTTCTTTGGCATATGTATGTTTATTTCCTGTCAAATATCGATCATCCCCATTTTGAAATGCAGCACATCACTTGAATTACACTTATAGATATCACAGATGGCGCTGTATGTGCATGTGCACTCCCCCGTTGAATTGAAAAAAAAACTCATGTATGTAATTGCAAATAAACAAAAACAAAAACCAGTTAACAAGAAAATTACTTTTCTGTCGTTGCCAGGCACCAATGCATGCTCAATTGTTTTGCACTTGATAAACAATTATAAACTAAGCTGCAACGTTAAGCTGTTTATTGTGCTAAACTTAAGCAAATTACTCGTACTTTGTACAAGTAGGAGTACGTAAGTATGTCTGGGCAAAGTATCTGTTTTGTTGGGGAAGATAATAAATACTCACCCCTTTGTTAATGATTCGTGTGCACACACTTATTCTAATCAGCTTATGTAAGAGACTTTCAAGTGCAAAGCTAACGTGCGAAAAATTAAATTTATACAGAAAACATGTTCCAATGATCCATTGCACGTGCTACGAAAATGATTCGTGCCCCCCAAGGCCATTATGAATAATAACAATAATAACAACAAGCAAACCGCCATAACAATAATATTATGAATGAATTTGTATATGCCAAGTCGGAATGTTTTAGGTTTTGTTTGTTATGTGACGACACGACAAGTGTAGTATCGAATAGCATTTCTCGCTTTGTAATATTAGCAGCAATAGCGGTGCAATATCTTTGCAATATTTCAATACACATCTTGTACTGTCGGATACTAAAGCTTAAATTGCACTTGTTTAGCTATCCTTAAATCTGAACACGTACTTAAAAGAATAAATATTATGTACATGTCGATTTGAGTAATGCATGAACAATCCCTACTGTTTACTGGTCGAAATTGTAGAAGGTCATGTGCTAATTTATACCAGTTGATAACACTCTCTTAGAATATTAATCTGAACCTGTCGCTTTCCGTAAACAAAAGAACATTTTTGCAGATTGTTTGTTGTCCTTGATGAGAACTAGTGACGTAATCACTGTTTTTTTCCAGTTCTGGTAGACAATTCTACTTCTTTCAGCTTCCCATTTAGATTACTTAGGGCGAATATCATAACAAGAAATTCGTTCGTTTAGTAAATATTGAATCATTGACACATTGTTGATGTGTTATCGTCTGTTGAAGACACAACAAGCTTTTGTGTAAATACAATATTAATGTTGAATAATTAAAACAACAGGGAGTACAAGTTTTTTTTTGTAAGAATACAGTGGTATGCGTTAAATGCTAAATCGAAGTGATAAATCAAACTCGATGAAAAGAAATGAAAATGAAAAATAAAAGGGATTTATGGGTATGTGCCAATATTCTAAAATTATATTATTCTAGTCTTATGTCAAACAAAATACAGTGGACGTCCATTCAATGCACAGTGGTTTATATCCGGCTCGAAGGACCAAACAATGTGTTGGACGGTATCACGATAGATCAAGAAAATGATCGATTTATTAGAAGTGACACTTAGAATATATTAACAGTTGTACAGTGGGCAAGCACATATAAACGGTACAAAAAGAAAGAGTACAATATAGCTATCAATTATGCAAAGCAAACTACATTTAGGTTTGTTCGATTAAGTTAAAGATGAGTACAATTTGAGGTTTTCAGTGTTACAAACAAAATACTGAAAACGTTGTTATTATTATTACTAATGATTACAATAAATTAAGTTATTAAACAATGTACGGAAATATGTGAATTATTGCACGTTAATCCATTACATACAGTCTTTCGAAGGATTCGTTAACTCGATCGTCGTTTTATAAAACTAATAATCCCATCAATGTTTTTATTATAGTTGAAAAGAAATCAATTCATATAGACAAAATAAAAGAAGTAGGGATAAATGCACAACAATGACAAACTATTTTGTTTTTAATCAGAAATTGTAAGACATCGTTAAACCGAGCGGACATTTGTTGCATCATTCATAGTATAGAGCCATCAATGGAAAAATAAAATTGATTTGTTATACTTTGGAAATTCGTTAAATCGTGTATTCCTCAAACTGGACGTCCACTGTATAAACATTCTCAGTAACATTCCCAATATGCTGAGCAAGATTCTTAAAATGATTCCATTAGGGAAGCGTTAAGCTATATAATTTAAACACGCTATGGCTACCCTCATAATGTGTACACACAGCGCGAGCATATAAATAACAAGAACGAGAGACAGACAGATTGGCGCCGTAATGATAGGAAACTCAGATGTTAGGTTTCAACTAACCCTATGGGCAGTGTCCAGGATAACTGGAGAGTTGTGTATTATTGAAAACTTTATCGTTGCTTATGATTCATAATGCTCTTTAGTCTGTCTTCACATTCCATTTTCTCAAGTCTTTTGAATAAGTTGCTTCCAGTACCTACCTATTTTAAAAATAGTAATTTGGTTTAAAAAAAAGTAGCTTATTTGCATATTTCACTGTTAAAATTTTAAATACCATTATCCATCTCTTGCAGTAGATACCATACTTGCGAATTTGTACAAATTTTCACAAATCTATGTTTGATAACTCAAAAACTTGCGACAATTCGTGAAATAGAGAACCAAATGATTTCCTCTCAGTTGAGGAACTATCGAATTGTTACGAATTCTTACACCACCTTTTTGTTCAGGTGAAGTGAGTAAACCTGTCAAGACACCCATCTGTCAGTTTCTTAGTGGAAAACAAAAACTAATTTACGGCTTATAGGTACTCTCAAAATGTCAAAAATGTGGTTCAACGCGTTTGGTAACTTTCTGGCAAGTTTTTCACTTTCTGAAAGAATTTTCTTCATCTTTTAAAATTTGACAGATTTTAACCAACTGGACTGTACCTCTTAAAATATGCCAATACTAGTTTTGGTCAAGTACTGACAACGACCGCCAAGTTCCAAATGAGCGCCAAAAATCAACCGCAAAAGCATGATTGGTGTACTTGATAAAATAGTCAAAATATATTTATGTACATATGTATTCTAACTCTTTGCGAGGAGTAAATGTTTTTTTTTGTTATTTTATTATTTGAATTGTAAATAGCGTTTCTTGGAACTGGTAAGGTGATTCATCCGGACAGATAAATGTCAAGATATGTACATATGTCAAAATTTATTGCTATTAGAACATATGTAGTTTTAAAATAAAAATATGTTCTTGAGTACCTTTGGTAGTTTATACCAAAAAGCAAAATTCTTAGACTATTCCATTCATTTTCAAAAAAATAGGTTTAACTAAGTATTTTCTTCTCTGATTATAGAAGTGTGTATCCAGTTTTAATCGAAATATTTTATTTTGTTTGTCTTACATGAATGTTCCTAAAATCATGTGCTTACACATGTGTTTATATAAGACTGATTTTTTTTAAAGAAATAAATAACTCGAATAACGTAGACGGCACCATTATTTATTAATTTGTTGTTGTATATACATACTCTTACATACATATATTGCATTGGACATTAATAGATTTTACGTGTTTTTTGTTTATTTTCCTTTTTTTACAACAAGCATCTATTTTGGTGATTTATTTGTTGTTAATGTCACAAAGTCGTATGTCCGCCTCCGAATTTCCATTTCAAGTTTAAAGCGTTTCGTGTTTTTTTTTATAATTTATTCACATGTTTTAGCTAATGAATTATATTCCCTTTGTAACTTGCAACCGGTTGGAAAAGGTTTTATACCGTAAGTAATTAACAAAGCATTTTTTATCAGTTAGTTGCTTGCAAGAGTTGAATTTTTATTCATATAGAGTATCTGAACGGCCTTGAGAGGCGCATGCCCGTGAGATACTGATAAATTCGATATTTAAGTTTTGATTAAGGGAATGCCTTATTCAAAATACTGACTGATAAGGACAGCGAAAAAAGGAGGCAATTTTCTGTTTTTATATCCTAAGCTTAGGTACATACACACTGGATATACATACGTGTAGCCTCTGTTTTTTTGTATTTTATTTGTGCTTAGTGGGCGATACATACATTCTATTAGAAGGCAGCCTTACGGGCTGAGATCGTTGATAAGTCTCTGTTTTTTTTTTTTATTACTGCGAGTATACAACTCATAAACAAATAATAGGTTTGTTAGTGATTTGTTCTGAATGGTTCTTGTAATTAAGTTAACCTTATTCTTGGAAAACTGTGAGCCCCAGCTAAGAACTTTGTAAGGTAAATTTGTAGATAACATTATAACGCACGGAAATAAAAATCATAAACAAAATTATAAGCACACTTTTCTGAGATCAAAATTTCACAAAAATTGGTAAAAAAAATTATAAAAATCTGTGTTTGAAGACCAATATCTCGATAATTAAAATACCTACAGATAGTAATAGTTTTTAACTGTGATAAACACTAATCAATTGTCTATGAAACGAGCCCACTTTGGTTGCTCTAGCTCAATTGAATAATTGTTTGTTTCTACTTCTCTGAAGGATCTTTTTAAAAAACCCTGTAGATCAGTGGGTGCTGGAGATAGACCCCCACCTCCCGAACGATTTTTTTTACAACATGAAACAATGAATCAGTTTGCAAAACTACTGTAACCAGACCACCCTGTATAGTCAAAACCCAGTGATGACCTTGATAACCAAACTAGAGCTTGGTTCAAAGTTCAAACATATAACGATGTACGAGTTTCTTCCCTCCCGAAAATTGGTCACGTGACCCATTTAACACCCTTTTTGAAAACTGCCCTTCTCAATATTTTATTTATTTTATTTCTCTAAAGTCTAAAATATTGAATATTTTATGATATTTTAAGCCGAAGTTCGATTTAAAGAAGAAAACTGGCAAAATACTACCTTTACAAGAACCCGTGTAGAAATCTTGAAAATTTTTTAAAACACTACATACATACGTTCACAGAGGCACTTTTCATAGAAGTAATTTGGGTAAATTTATTCTATGATAAAAAATAAAAACAGAAGCTTTTTATCTGTTGACTAGATAAACGTATTCAGCCATACGAATACTTTTGGCAGGGTAATAAAGTGGACACGGATATTTTTCTCTATCTTACTTTACAAGTACAGTGAATTCTCTCTTAAGTGGACAGCCGGTTATAAGAGCTGTCCGTTCATAAGAACGCATTTTGTATGGAAAATTATATATTGGTTCCCCAGAAAGGTGTCAGTTAATGCGAGTTGTCCGCTAAACAGGGTGTCCGCCAATAAGAGATTTCACTGTATCATACAAAATATATAGTTTTTTTTTAAAGCAGTTTGACCGACTATTTAGCCTTCCATTATAATGCCATTAAAAGGAAAAAAAATATCGGAAAACATTTTGACTAGAAGGTGCAAACTTCTTTCCCCGACTGTACAATTGAACTTATATTTTTTATTGATATTCTAAGCGCCTTTGCATAAGCAAATCGTCATCGGAAGTAGCTTACCAGATTGTTGTCGCTTTAGAGTGAAGGTGATACAAATTTCGTCTTCTAATACGGAACAGCGATTACGTGAGAATAATTTAAACAAGAATTTACATACATATATAGCGTAGGCAAAACTTTTAAAATGGTTAAATACTCTATAAATTAGTGAATTTCTCGTTGCTCGATTAGACTACAAATTAATCAACAATAAACAGCGTCAGTTGTTATTCAATTTAATTTACACGCAATTGTTAACATCTGTTCTGGCTGCTGGGTGTACACTGACCTTTCTGCCACTAAACAGCAAGATCTGCTATAACTAATAAGATAAACTCATCCATTGATCAATCACACATCACGTGAACAATACTACTTTGCAAATTATATTCATCGTCACAGACCAAACGTCTAAAATGACTAAATCTTTTTAAATATAGCATGTACAGATCTTTATCACCTATCCAGTATTATCCGGATTTGGATTCTCTGCCTCAACTAATTAGCTATAAATAAACCATAATAGGAGCATTAATAAACGCTCGTGAATTGATTACATACACACACTCGAATGTTTGTTTGTGTTTCGCACTCAAGAACAAAAATTAAAACGGAAAAGTTATCAAATGCGAGAGTTGACCTTTGGAATTAGGTTTTTTTTTTTGGAAAAGATACAAAATCAAAAAAAAGTACACGCTAGCTTCTTATTTAAACAATTATCGGTTTTTTTTTTATATTATGGCAAATTAGCGTATAAGTGCCAGACATGGTCGATAATCTTACTTTTAAAGTGTGTGACGGTGACGGTGCCGATAGTTCCTTATCTAAGGTCTAATCAAGCTTCAATTAAATTCTATCTGAAACAAAATTATGTGCGTGGTTGAATTTTTCATTTAATTAGCACGTGGAGGTTCTCTATAAATCAATGGCGTAGAAGTTGCATATTTACGAATGATGTGATCAGCTCAGAATGATAACCTATTACGCGACAAATTTATTCTTGGATGGTACATTGTGTAGTACCATCAAAATCTGGGTCGACGGGTCTGACAAATGACACCTCATTCATAAATCTTTTAAGACAGCATTAGATTAGACAAGTTTTTGCTTGGGTTTAACCTAAGCACGCAGATTTAAGTTATCATTGAGATTGTAGGTAGTCCTTTGATCTTGCTTAAACTACAGATAGAGTATGAAGTAATCAAAGCCGATTGCTGTCGCAGAAGTCATGGACCTTAGAGTATACTGAACTGTGAGTTTGATGATTTCAAATTAAAGAATGCCTACGCAATACTTTTAAACAAATTGGCACAAATTCATAGTCAGATAAAGCCGACAATAAAAGAATTGATTCACGTACATAACCTAAAATATACTTTTTGCTATTCATAGTCACCTTATAGTCGACTTTAAACTTATAGCTGGCTCGAAATTTAAAATGAGTCAAACGTCACTTTAAATAATCAAAGTCGGCTCTTAATCTCTGATATAATATTTTGACGTTTGGGTTTGTTCGTTCAAATCACTTTACAAAAACATACCAAAGTCGATACTAACTAGTACACAGGCAAAAATGTGTTCATGAATAACGAAAAGTTATAGCCGGCTTTTTATTTATTGTCGGCTGTAACTAAAGTCGTCTACACTATTCATGGGTTGCCTATGAATTTGCGCTAATTTTTTTTGAGGGTAATATCTGTATACTTGAATCTTTTAGATTATTTCTAGTTCGGAGACCGGAGCCAAACACATTAAGATTCTTTTCTATGTTCAGAAAAATAAGACTTCCGCGATATGGCTAAGCAAATCACTGGACATAAAACATAAAGACTACATAAATTTCAGCTTTTATATAATTTGAAGGTTGTCGGTTCAATACCCAGCCATGATCATGCACAAGTTATCTACGCAATACTTAAGTCGATATGATGACACAAGGCCAGCTAAAGTAAATAAAACATACTCGTTCGTATACAGTAATAAAGTTTCTATAAAATAAAATTAATAGAGAACAACTATTAAAACTGGTTAGTGCGATGAGAGATTAGTTCGTAAGAATATTGCGGCCAGAAGTTAGTAGTCTGTTAATAAAATTGCCGAGCATTTTAATGATGGCAGTGGCATTGATTATAAAGGAGTTTTTAGACTACCTTCATAAATCCGCCGACCCTTGTTGATTGGATTAGTGAACAGATAAGTGGAGATACTAAAACAACAACTTTTCACCGGAAATATGAGCAAGAAATTCTGAATTTTAATTTGCAAATCACGTACACAGAGCTCAGAACTGTAGGTAAGCCTTTAATCACGGGTTTTTTTATTTTTATTTTTTATTTACTGTGTCTGCAGTATCGACCTGCCAAACTCTATCACTGCTAGCAATTTACTAAAAGACCAAGCTACAAAACTTGAAAATTTTGATTTCAAAATTTTACCTTATCTACAAAACTACTAAAATGCGTTATTATGTCTAAAGTTACCCGGTTAAGAACCAGCCGGTTAAGAACCACCCTCTTAAGTGCAAAACCCGCATAGCATCCGTAGTTTCTTGAAACCCTAAATTTTTTAAAATCCCCTTTTAAGTACATTTCGCTTAACTTTATTCCCCGTTTAAGTACTCATTGTTTCCTTTCTTTTGTCTTAATTTACATGAAATATTTGCCTCGTAAATAATCTTGTTTAGTAAAGCTCTAAAATCGAAATAAAATAGAAGGTAATAAACTTTATTTATTTATTTATTTATTTAGTCACCAAAGATTACACTTTCATAGACAGAAGCAGAAAACAAAAATACAAAAATTTATAAATATGAAAAATCAAAGTTAAAAACAGGGCAAACAATTATGACTGAAGACCATCAAGTAATATTCATTTTATTGATGAAATCGATAGGTTAAAGTCAATTAAATGGACATTTACAATATACGAAATTATTAATCCATTAATTGAGGAAGAACGACCGTAGTTTGTACGAGAGTGTGCTACTTTAAAGAATCTAGAGCTTCGAAGATTGAGAGAAGGAACGTTTAAGTTGAGAAGGTCAAGAATTTCTGAAGACTCAATCTCACCTATTAAAACTCGATGAATAAAAACAACTGTGATATGAGTTGGTGTACCCTAGTAAGACTTTGGCGTTTTCTCGTGGCTGTCACTTTTCGACTGCTGGTTGTGGAACCTTTTCGCCTTTTTGCGGACTTGTCCTGTTCGTGGATAAATACCTCTGAGCAGCTACTCTGGTTTTCGTAACTATATATCCCTGATAGTTACCTCACGACATTGTAAAATTCCGCTAATGCACTTATCCGGGTTTTACTGTATATCTTAAACTTCCTTGTAACGATATCGGTCGCTAGAAAATTCGTTATAAAGAAGTTTAACTGTACACATGTAGTAAGATCACTTTCTTCTTTTTTAACAATTTTGCAACTAAGCTGTCAGTTTGTAAGAAACATGTCGATCATTCTCAATTCTCTCTGCCTTCACAAAAAGTTCACGTAGTATGACGTTTCTAAGTAATTCTATATTTGCACTACAGCTACATACCTGGACATTATTTTAATTTCCTTCGCTTTGACATTCACATTTTTGCAAAATATACCAATATTGCTTTATGTCCGTGTTATCGCTGTAAGTTCTCTGAATAGGAACGAACATAAAAACAAAAATGCAACGTCTCGTTTGTTCGTTCGGAGGAGGTGTGAAAATAGAAAAATGTTCTCCACTTGCTTTCGAGTCTCGTCGATCAAAACAAAATTGAACAAAGGAGAATACAAACAAAGTCCGACTAAACAACGAGCGGTGTGCGGGGTCTTTGTTTTCGTTTTTATAAATGCCTCCTTGAACTTCTGGGGTATTGGCTTCATTATGAAAAGTATTTTGAATCATCAGTGTAATCTTGAATAATTCACGAATGTTTTGGAACTCGCTGATATTTCCATTGCATGTTCTATTGGTAAACAAAATTCAAAAGATTCCTGGCGTGAGAACTTTTGTATTTTCCATCCAAAAATGAACATTCCGAAATTAAAATAAATTAAAAATAATTAGTTAATTGCTTTTCATAATGGTGCGCAATTTTCTAAGAGCACAAGGCTTTTTATATTTATGAACTTAACCCTTAATCATCTCCGCTATTTCAATTTTAAACAATTGCTTGACACGTATGAGTATGTGAAGCTGATGCTTTAATTAACATATTTATGATGTGATTATTGATAGAGCTGAAGTTTTAGGGATCAGTTCGTTTGAATTAAGTTAAATTCTTCATTTCATCTTAATTTAAATTAGTCTTAAAATGTTAGGGCTTACAAAAAACAAGAACAATACAGTGGATGTCCAATGTAACAAAAGGAATTATATAATGCACAGCCTTTCGTTAAATCGAAAAATTCGTTAAATTGATCGCCGTTTTATATAACTAATGATCCCACCAATGTATTTATTATAAGAAAGGAGAAATCAAATCATCATCATCACACAAAATAGCAGAAGTAGGGATATATACAAAAAAAATACGAACTATTTTGTTCAGAAATTGTAAAGCATTCGTTAGGCCTAGCGGACATTTTTTGCATAATTCGTAATATAGAGCCACAAAAGGAAAAAATTCTGATTCGTTATATTGGAAATTCGTTAAATCGGGTATTATTTCAACTAGACGTCCACTGTATGTACTTGCAAATTGAATCCAAATTTTTGAAAAAAAAAAAGAAGATTTAAGAATTTTGACTCTAGTAGGGCAAGGTCTACTTACAAGTTTAAAAGTCTGGGGTAAAATTTTACCCCACGAATAAAAAAACGGTAAATGAGGGCTGGATGTGGCAAGATTATTCACATAAAATTTAACGTGATTCTTTTATAGACCAAACAAGTATAATTTAGCACGAAATGGACTGCTTTCAAGAAGCAGTTGTCAAAAAAATGACATTAAAAAACAGTGCCCAGGGCGATAAAAAAAAAAAAAAAAATTAAAATAACTCGAAGACTTTTGAAAAAAAAATATGGAAAAAATATATGGAGTGCTCCCAGATCGTTGGAAACATTTAAAATTGACTCTGGGCAAAATTTGTAGTAGTACAAAAATCCAGGTTTCAAAACTTGTCAGAAAAAAATTTGTCCGATTTCAAAATAGCGTTAAGGTAACATTTTACCCCAGTCCCTGTACTAGGGTTAATGGCAAATTTAATTAAGAGTGGGTTAAATTTTATGGATTTAGTGTCCCATAGGTTAAATCTTATGGATTGAGTGACCCTAAATATTTATTTCACATATAAGTGCATATCTAACATATCTATCCATAGTTATCAATAAGTACAAAATACTTTTAGCTGCAGTTAGCTATTTTAAATGTTTTTCTCTCTTAAATAAGTATATTCCACTATGTCTTTATTTAAAATAAATAAAAAAATAAATATGCGGCGTCAGCAGTCCTATACAGAACCATGCCTAGCTTATCGCAACCATTTGTGTGTGCGTTTTATTTTTTCCACGAAGTGGAAGGGACCTACAGTTTTTGCCGACTCCGAACGGCGAGTTAAGAAGCTTCTCATGACAAATGATACTCTTTGAGTGCTTGGCAGACGTTCGAAAGAGGTGGTACCGTGAAAAAACTAGTAGGTGTTTTGCTGGGATTGAACCCGGGCAACATGCGTAATAGTCCAACGCACTAACCACCACGGCCACATTTAAATTTATCTTGAAAAAATGTAGAAGATATAATAATACTGCTTGCAAATTTAATCCACATTTAAAACAAAATCGATTTAACAGTTTTAATGGCAAATTTAATTAAGAGTGGGTTAACTCTTATGGACTGAGTGTCCCGAAATATTTATTTCACATATAAGTGCATATCTATCTATCTTTAATTATTATCAATAAGTACACAACACTTTTAACTCCGATTTGTTTTTATCACTTTCGATTATCTTTGCAATCACTGATAACGATATGGCAGGTCAATAACGATAAGGCAGGTCAAGACCCAAGGTTGTTTTTTAAAACAGATTTTCGAATCATCCAACGAATATTTATTAGTCTAAGGTTAACCTTTTCCCTTAACTACATTTTGTATATATTTATTATAACTGAAAATAAGCGCCAAAATGATATATGCCAGGTAGAGGATTACATACATACTTGTATTTGCATACTTAGTATGAGTAGGGTATGCTTAAGGTACCATATTTATTTTCGGACATATCTTTGAGTGAATGGAAAATTGTGATTGGAAAGGCTCGGTCTTGCCTAAACAAAATTGCGAAAAACCCACAATTGTCGGTTTCTGAACCTTATTTCGCTGTCATGAATTATTACTCAAAGTACATAATGTATACTAATGTGTATAGGTACATATAGTGGATATTTTTAATAAAATCACTTTTTAGTTTAAATTAACTTTTATGCGCATACTAATCTCATTGCAAAAACAACTAATTAAAATTAAAATTCCAAAGCTGCTGTTAAGCTTCTAAATTGATTGTAGAAGTTTGCAAGTCACTTTTAAAAATATGTACATTTAAAAATAATTTTACTGGAAATACTCCATGTGTATACAAGTATTACGACTTAAATGTTTTTTTTTGTTTAATACTGGTAGAGAATTATAATCGCAAAACCCACTTTTCAAGTGCCACGACCCACTAAGATCCATCATAATCTCGAGGTCGAACGATCGTGTTTTCATACATACACACATATTTTCGATAAGGAACGAGAAAATCAATTATACATTATGTATGTATGATGATCACAAGGCAAATTTCGACTGTATTATATAACTTAAGCGCTTATCTTCACAGAAATAAATTTTCCTTTCAAATTGAATGTCGCTCACCTTTAGGACTGTCTGGAATAAAGTCCAACGTTCTGTCCTTACACCGAAGATCCTCGCCAGTACCATCAATCCAGACGTACGTCGCTTGGACAATATTTTCGGCCAGCGGAAGGTCAATGTAACGTTTTAGAATATTTTTGTTAATATGGGCATTGGGTGAATCCTCTAACATCTTGGCCATCTGCAAATAACCAAGAAAGAAGAATCCCTTAGACAAAACTGTTACCAAATAGCACAGAACAAGCAATAATAATAATTAAACACAAAGAAGGAAGAAAATGGAATATATTTTCTTTTTAATT
The DNA here is from genome assembly GCA_949775065.1 of Brachyopa scutellaris. Classification (NCBI taxonomy): domain Eukaryota; kingdom Metazoa; phylum Arthropoda; class Insecta; order Diptera; family Syrphidae; genus Brachyopa; species Brachyopa scutellaris. The sequence continues at coordinate 72,315,763 of OX459112.1, forward strand.
GAAAATGTGCTTATTTGCACTTTGAATGGGGTTTTTCCGGTTATACATAAATATTTAATTTTTTTATTCCCGACTACACATTCCAACACTGTGACCGTGCCGATCTTTTTTTTTGAAAATTAAAAATATATAGCAACACTTTTCGATAGTTTCATGTATTGTTTATAATAAAGCAAGACAACAAAAATAAAGGAAAAGCATGCGATCAAAACATCACATTTATGGATTTTCACAACGGACTGACCTTTACTTTCTTTGTTTAAAACAAAAATATCACTGATCGTAGAAAACGACAAACGAACGAACAAAAACAGAACTTAAATTAAAATAATGAAATAATATAAAAAATTATATATGCACAGCAAGCGACTAAATCGCAACTAACTAAGAGCGACCGATTCCAGCCCCATTTATAACAACAACAGATTTGAACTGTCGGTCGGCCGTTCTCACACTTGCCACACACTTCAATCTACGCTACTTACATGCCTCACGATCGTGAGCAAGCACCGGGGGTGGGGAGAGTCGTCATTCGTTTCGTTCGCAGTGGAAGCAGATATACTCGGACGCTATCTAACACACATTGTGATGATGTGTCATCCGCACCACCCGTCTCTATGTCTCTATGGGGGATGATGGGGTTTGCAAAATGTCGAGCGCGCTGCCTACAAAATAATAATAATAATTGTAGATTTGAATTTTATTAGAATTGAGCTTTTTATTTGAATAAAAAACAAAAACGAAACAAAAAGTATTTTGTCCCCTCGATAGATAGATAGATACGAGTTCGTTTCCTCGTATAATTGGATTGCGTGTATTTGTGTGGAGTATCAATTTGCTAGAATGGGGGTATAGTTTGCTTAGTTAGCTTTATTAAATCTAACTATGAGCGATTACGATTGGTGCTCAGTAGGGAGGCGTTTTCGAGTGACCTTTTATAATGACGGTTGTTGTGAACTACAGCGAGGGTTAAATTGGATGATTATCTTATGATTTAATAATTTCGAATAATTTCACTTCATTTGCAATTGTTTTGTTTTTGTTTTTGGGGATAACTTTGATATGGTTTCATTGGACATTGTGATATCTGCTAAGGAGTTGTTGTCTATGCATGCAAGTGCATACATTATATTCAATTATCATGGCTAGTTCTGGATGGCGATCAAGGTCATTTTTGGAGTCGCGAGTATTTTTCTATCTAAGTTATTGGATAATTCTAAAATAATATGTATTTACAAATTTTGAAAAAAAAGTTTCCCAGGCCCAATTAGACCAATTTAAGTAGATTGTAATTTTAAAATTTGCCAATTTAATGAAATTTTCCATTATACGAGTAAATAAATGAATTGAAAATAATGCTAATATATCGGATTAAACTGGATTGTATTGTAGCTTGTTGTATTGCTACATATAATACAGTTATATATAAAACTATTATGATTGTTGTATATCAACGCGCGCTGTTTACAGTCGAATCGCTCTAACTCGAATTTCGATGGGAAGACATGACAGCGACAAAATTTTAAATGAAATTATAATTGATGTATGAACTAAAAATTCGTAAGTGTATATTTTCTTCTATATAAAAATCTCGTGTCACGGTGTTTGTGGTCGCACTCCTCCGAAACGGCTGGACCGATTTTTATGAAATTGCTTGTGTATATTTGGTAGGTATGAGAATAGGTCATACAGTATATTTCATCCCGCTAGGTGGCGCTAAGCACCGTGGTATAGTGGTTAGTGCGTTGAACTACTATGCAATGCTGGCCAGGTTCAATCCCAGCTCGGGTCCAACACCCAAAAGTTTTTTCACGATACTACCTCTTTGCCTGACAAGCAATCAAAGAGATCATTCATCAATGAGCTTTTCAACTCCACTCCGTTTGCTTGTTATATGACCTGTGGCAAAGTGTCCTGTGACTATTCCGGTAACTAAGCGTATGGAGGATTTATCCAGCTGTAACATTCTCTTTGTCCATATTAAGATCAAGTTTCAGGCATAAAGAACGGGATTTGACACAATCGGTTATGCGGTCAATTATGTAAAAAAAAATGAACCCTTTCGATGTAATAAGAAAATCACCGATGGGTTAACCTTTTTACATTTTACAGTCGCCCGCAGTTAAAACAGACCAAATCACGAATTTCACGAAGTAGGAAAAATCCAAGGGATTGCAAACAAGTAACAACAATTTCAAGTTAAAGGGATTCGACTGTATGCATTCAAAGCTGATATTTTCAATATGAGTTGAATGTTTTCGTGTGTATACAAAAAAGAGATATGAGTACGTTAACTGTTTAAATTGCATTCGCTTTAATTTTATACTGCATACATATACATATGTATGTACATAATATGTACCTAAATAGTCTTCAGAGTTGTAAAAGACTGCGTTACTTTGGTACTGCTAAGTCCAAGGATTTCATTAGTTCTTTTACAGTCCAGCGCAAGCCAAAGTACCTTGGAAACCCTATGTCCTACAATGTTAGACTATCTATGGCCAGCTCTCCTCGTAATCGTATCTTGTACCTTTGATTTGATGCAGCATAGCGGTGGAGCAGCAACTTCCACCGGCTCGGATACTAGCAGCTCCCCCTTTTTCTTCGCCAACTCATCGGCAAACTCGTTGCCTTCTACTCCGGAGTGACCAGGCACCCAACTAACTCTAACTCGGTTTTGCGTGCATAATGCCCTAGGCATTGTACGGCAGCTCCTGACAATTTGATAGTGCACGATTCTAGTGCCTTAAGGGCAGCCCTATTGGATATTCGTTTCATGTTCGGAAGATCTGCAGCTGTACGGCTAGAATTTCTGCCTGAAAAGTGCTGCAGGTATCGGGGAGTCTTTGGGGACTTTTTACTTTTAGATCTGGTTCCACACAGTAGATACCAGACCCCGTCCCACTTGCAGTTTTAAACCCGTCCGTGACAAAAAGAATAAAAACAATACTACAGTCATTTAACTATCATGAAGTTGACTGCTTTAATTACTCTAGTTTTAAAGTTAACGTATAAGTCAGAAAGTTCTTACAACTCCAATAATTTTAAACCTAAGATTAAAGCTGTATATAACTGTAAATAAGACGAGATATAAACATACATACACTGTACATATACCGTTTACACGTCGTTGAGTAGTGAGCTCTCTTGGTTTATTGAATGTAAATGGTGTTTAGTTTACAATTCTAGACCAATTTTAATTGCCTGTCAAACATGTTATTTGACATTTTCAAAATCAACAATTTTTTTAGTGTACTCTTTTACAATGTATCCAATTAACTAAACCGGTTTTAACATGAATTTTAAAGACAAATGAAAACAATTTACATTTCTTACGATGAAGAGTTAAACAATTAAAATACAGTAGAATCCGCTTAAGACGCTATCCCGCTTTTAACGCTCTTTTTCTCCGGTCCCTTCATTTTGATAAGAATTCGTATGAAAAAAAATCCGGTTAATACGCTCTATTTCCCGCTTAATACGCTCACACAGCTAAACGATTAACTTCGTAAAATTTTTATTTTCTTTTTTTGGTTGGTGGTTGTTACTTTTGTCAGTTTTGTTTCATTTCTTGTGTGCGCCTTACGTACATACAGATGGTGTCAGTGCATTAGAATTTGATTGCGTACAATGGTTAGTAGAAGGAATGAAAGGAAAACTAACTCTTTTTATTAAATAACCATATTTTTAACTGGATGTATTTTTTTAGCGTTTCCCGCTACTCTGTGTACGTACTCTACAACTGTGTAGAAGAACGCCCAATGTATGGAGCAGAAATCGCTGATTAACGAAATGTAAGTACAGTTTGCCTGCAAATTTGCTTAAATCTTTAAACGCGTTTTTCTCGAAACTACTTTTTCCAACACGTCTGACGTGATTTCTCAAGTTCTAATGAACCGGTTAATTTGAAATTTGGCGTGGAACTTCTTTATATATCCCTATATCGTTGGAACTAGAATTGTGTAAAAATTTTGTTTTTTAATATTTTTAAAAAATTAAAATCTTAGAAAAATGGACAAAAAATCACTTTTTTTTCAAACAGCCGCCATTTTCTGAAAACGATTTTTTTTTAATTTCCGTAGTTCAGACGATAGCGACATTCTTTCTGATTAAGAATATTTTTTTCTTTTTTTTTTCGTATCGCCAGAAGGGTTGGAGCGGAGCACTTATGACGGGTTTGATGCCAATGCTCCGCTCGAATACCGGAATGGCAGAGAGGGATATCATAGATAGTGAAAACAAGTACACCGAGTTTTGGTGACTGTAGGGCGAAGGGTCGGTGCGTTACTTTCGTAACAGCCTCAACTTTAGGTAAGGTTAGTTTTTCTGTATCGTGGTGTGGTTAATACAAGCAACAACCACAAGCAGAGATTTGCCAGGGCAAAATATGTATCAACAGGCTCATTATTTAGCGCTGGTGTAAGTGGTAAGGATATGCTACATTACAACACCACCACAAGCATTAAATAAACAAATATACCTTATTAGTATTTCTGTGCGAGGAACTACATTACGCAATTCATTTTTTTAGTGTGATCTTGTTAAGTCAAGAAAGTTTACATTTAAATTATATATATTACTCATGCGGTTACTAGGCATCCCGTAATTTTTTCTATGATGAGATACATACAGTGACTCTATACTATGCCAGTAATGCAATCAGGGCTAAAATAAACACACAAGAGGGTGATTCGATATCGAGTAGTTGAATATAGTCGGTACCCGTTTCCTAGAGAATGTTATGGACTGACACTCGATTGGGTTAAGGACTAAACCATTTATTAGTTATCTAATTGCATAGTTATAGTTTGATAGTTTAATAGATTATGGTTACCTAGGGGTTCTCTGGGAGTGGCCGGCCTAATCATCATGCTGGGATGCTTCCGCAAGGTGACCGATGTTGTACCACCTCGGTCAGGTGTCGGCGGCGAGAACGGACAAAAGGCAACGAATGCAGATTATATTAAGATTAGATTAAGTAGCTTAGCTAGATTAAATTTACAAAATAATAATTAAATAATATGGAATCTAAGTTTTCCCATTTTTCTTAGAAAAACAATTGTTAGATAACTTTAACCGTAAGATAGTTACATTTACGCCGAAAGGCAATAGCTGTTAAGTCTAGAGCGCTCGCTTCGAGTCAGTAAGGTAGATTAAGTAAATTGTTAGTGTTTTCTTAGATCTAAGTATTTTCGTATAGTATACGAGTATAAGTTAATTGATTGGTGGGAAAAAGCAAAAGAAAAACATAAAATAAATCGCACAACACCAGGTATGCGGCCCTGTAAATACCCGATGAATTCGTCTTATTGTTTTGAATATTTACATTTCACCGCATATGCGTGACAATGAAGCAATTTATTTAGTGATAATATTTTATCTTTATTATAATTTTCAAATTGATTTGCCCTTTTACAGTTAATTGTAAAATATACTTCCATAATTTTTTTATTTAGTTATTTAATTATCAAGTCTTTTGTAATATCTCAGATCTTTGACTTTTCCCCTGAGAATTAACAAAAGGAATATTGGAAAAAATGTTTTATATGCAGCAGAGGTAAATGTGGATTCAAGTGGCAAGTATCTACACACATTCAATCAATCACGAGTATCTACACAGCACAGCAGCAATGACTTAGGTAGGTACTCAAAAAATTGAAAATATTTTCCACCTTACTCACAGTTTGCTCGGATTCAGATGCAATGACCATTTAATTGCTGAGTGGAACCGGAACGGTTTTATGAAGTTCAACGCTCAAGTCACAAGTATTGTTCACATCAATACCGTGCTCGTGATGCATTTCTGGAGCAACGCGTAGGTTATCAATTACTACGAGTATATGTATGAATATTAATTGCATATAATGACTGATGTACCAGACATCAACGCCTAGCCTTATGTATATGATCATTTATAGGTACAGTATGCATCTGCCATAGAAACAACATAGCTTAAGAAAAACTTGTTTCTAATCATAGCATGTTTTGAGTTTTGATTAAAATTAACCTTATACTAATGCTATATGCATGTTGTTAGGTAATGGAGTGAAAATAGCTGTAAGAATTGAGTTATTTTCTGATGGAAGCTTGAAACTTACAAACAAGCTGTAAAGCCCCTTATTCCTAGAACAAAAATCGTTGCGAGAAAAATAATCGTAGCGTAAAACATCAAAATTCTCGCACCTTCACTGCGAGAAACCATTCTTTCTCGCAACGAGAAAATGAATGGCCCGGACCATTCTTTCTCGCAACGATTTATTTCTCGCAACGATTTTTTGACATTGTTTTCAATGATAGAGAAAACAATTGTATTAATTTTGAGTAGCATAAAGAGAAACTACATATTTTCGCTTCTTTAAACGTCATTTCCTCTTTTAAAAAAATTTAAATTTGTTGTTCAAGATACTTTTAATTCAATATGAGTGATAAGAGGAGGAAAATAACTCAAAAAATAAAGTTCTCAGATGACGAAGAAAAAATGTCAAACTCGTACGTCAAAAATCTCGTTGCGAGATTTGAAATGCTAGGAATTTACCCTCAAAATCTCGCACCACAAGCTATGATTTTTGCTTCGCAACGATTATTTTTCTCGCAACGATTTTCGTTCTAGGAATAAGGGGCTTAAGGGAACTACATATGTTACTTGCAAATGTCCTGCACGGTAAACCTGCTCTGGGTGCCTGGCCACAACGACATACCGACGAACGAGAGAGCATTGGCGGAAGACGCGGAAAATTTCACAGTTACTACTAAAGGTATGGCGGTATAAGCAGTGAAAATTTGCTTAAAATCTGTCTTTTGCAAAACGAAACTCACTAATTTGGAGTCAAATCCAATCATGTAAGGCTGCCAAAGAAATGTAAGGAAATCAACAACAATACAACTTTTTAAACTCTAACTTGACAAAACTTAATAAAATTATTATTCGAAAGAAAACCGCAACCGTTTCTGTTTTAAATTTGAATATTTTTTGGGATATATAATTAACAGAACAAATAAGATAAGATCCTTCATTTAAGAATTCCATAATTTTTGCGGCTGCAATAACTAGTAAAAAAAAAAATCGTGTGTGTAAACTACGCGCGGCAGAAGTAAAACTTAATCCCTTCATGTATGTACATAAAGGTCAGTTAATGTGTCCTTCGCATAGTTTCTAATATATTTTCTGTTTATAATAATTCTCAATAATAAATATAAATAAATTAATAATTTAACAATTAAATAAATAAATAATTAATTTAATAAATAAATAAATTAATAAATAAATATAATAAATAAATTAATACATAAATAAATAAATAAATAAATACATAAATAAATAAATAAATTAATTAATTAATAAATAAATAAATAAATAAATTAATAAATCGTATTAATATATAAATCTCAGTGTGACGCTCTTACCTGTCAATCTTACGGTTAGACAAACACAAAAACTAATGCATACAATGAAGTAAAACTTCGTATTCCAGTTCATTAACATCCTGTGCCTATTATAGGCCGATTTTTAAATTAATTTATTCGCAATATTATTTAAATTAATGCAAAAATAAAAACACCACTTTCTTGCGAAATGTCATTTATTCAAACTACAAATACTTAGAATCCACACTTGTGGATTGTATATATTGATAGACTGCAAACCTTGGGGTGCGTTCGCACTGTCTTTGATTCTTCGAACAAAATGACAATGTATGTATTGTAAGTAACACTATAGTTTTTAGACACGGGCGAAGCCGGGCGGGACAGCTAGTAAATAAATAAATATAATAGATAAATAAATAAATGTAGCTATTGTAATTGTCTTGTCATTCGATATCCATATTAAGTATGTACATAAGTCGTGAAGATAACGGTAATTCACAATCTCAGTGCGTCAGCCATGTCGAATATCTAATGACGTCACTTATGTAGCTATTATATGTATTTGTCTTGCCAAACCCTTTCATTCGATACCCCTTTTAAGTAGGTGGTGAAGATGACGGTAATGCACCATCTTGGTGGGTCCGCCATATTGAATTCCGAATGACGTCACTAATTTAGAATAACGTCAGTTAACTTCTCGTATTCTACTTATCAAACCCTTTCACTTGATATCCATATTAAGTAGGGCGTGAAGATAACAGTAATTCCGAATGACGTCACTTATGTACAAAGTTTTAAAGTTTTACTTCAATGACATCTTGGCACATTTTTCAATTTCAATCCTGTTGATTGGTACAAACTAAAAAAAAATCTATTAAATAAATAATAAAATACATGTATAGGTACTAGAATAATTAAAATAAAAACAATTTATTATTATTAAAGGCAATATTTCTTGAAAAAGAATTTACATAGGAAAACTAAACAAAAAGCTAAAACCACCAATTGTTTACATAATAACAAATTATTAATAATGTATTTAACACGTGCTATTGTATTCAATTACTATTGTAATCAATTTGCAAATACACGCTCCTATAAATTATCCAGTCATCATTAACTTCATACAGTTTTAAACATTTAAAAAAAAAACTATACAAACAAACTTTAGGACTGTGTTAACGTAAAGTTGAGGCAATCCAATTTTCTTTTCCTCCCATTTCGCAATACAGTTTCTAACTGTAATATTTTCATCTCTCTTTTGCAGTTTCTCTTTGCAGTGCGCCACGAATGTTCTAACAGGTATGCCTCGTGCACTAACGGCAGTGCTGGTACTGGTATGCTTTGATCACGTGCAGCTATTCTTCCTCGTTTTTCTAACGTTTGTTTTATTCTAGCTGCCACTTTCTATATTCGCCATTTTTGTGCATTGATATAAGGCAAGTTTTTTTTCTTGCTCTTTAAGCACCTGTCCGCCGGTATGTATGTATGTATTTGTACATATGTTTATACATACATACATACATTGCATACCTCTTATAGAAATAAAAGTTGTTAACTGTAGATATCAGTATTTAAAGGCACAAAACAACAGTAACTTCTCATATGCAACTGCATTCAAAGAGCTTTTTCCTCTTATTCTATAATACAGGGTGATCCGTTTTAGGATACAGATATTTTGGGAGCTTATTCATTGTTTCATGTTATGAAAAAAATCGTATAGGAGGAGGTGTTCTATTGGTTACTGTTTATTACACTTAACCACACTATATTATCTGTGTTTTAATTTTCGATATATGTATTAGTCTTCAAACACATTTATTTTTTACATTTTTTTCCTATTTTTTTGTGAAAATCGCATTTATACCGTGAAAGTGTGCTCAAAATATTTTTTTATTATTATTACTATTTTGGTGCGCCATAATGTTACCTATAAATTTATCATACAAAGTTTCTACTTGGGGCATACAGTTTTTCAGGTACACAACTAATCCTCAAAGTGGCTATTTTGCCACCCATCTATTAAATGAAACAGTCCTGCTTTTTTTTCTTTCTAATCAATTAATTTTATAGCTTATGGTAAATTACATAATTTTACATACACAAAAGTTGCTCAAAGTGTCCTCCATCAGACTGGATAGATAGTATGTATTGGGTTATTCAATAAGTTCTGCGTTTTTTTAAGATTGAAGTCCATTAAGTAGATATTGTCCATCAAGGTCTATTACTTTCTCCAAACGTTCTGGAAGAGACATAATGTCTCTTTTGAAAGTCACCAGACTTTTGGGCAGACAAGTTTTCCAGGTGCGTTTTGATCTCATCTTCGGAATCGAATTGCCTACGGTCCAAATTGTTTTGGAGAGAGCAAAGCATATGGTAGTCAGAAGGCACAAGGTCTTGAGAGTACGGTGGCTGCTGCATAACTTCGCAACCAGAGGAATTCAGCGTTTGTTTTGTCACAAAAGCTGTGTGTGGTCTGGCGCTGTCATTTTGGAAAACAACTCAACTCAACCATTCACCTTTTCTGACATTCCAAGCCTTTTCAGTCTCGGCTAAACGTTTTCTGGACGATGTTAAACTGCTGAGCGATCTCTCGTGTCGTCAAATGGCTGTTAGCGCTAACTGCAACCAAGATTTGATCGTCGCCTGTGGTAGGTTGACGTCCAAAGCGAACAGCGCCACCAAGGTCTGTATATCCCGAACGAAAGCGTGAAAACCAGTGCTGATAAGTGTCAGCGCTTATAACCGAGTCCACATACACGTTACAAATCTTCTGTTGCGCCTCAGTCGTTTTGACCGTTTTATTGTAAAAAAAAATAAGTAAAGGACGCCTAAAATGCACTTTTTTTCCTCCATTAAAAAAAAAAATATCGAGCAATTACAACACGTCCGATCAAACCAAATTCTGGTAACAATGTAAAGAGTAACCTTTCTCTACTGGAATAAAAAATTAAATTCTCATAACGGTATAAACAGCTGAAGCGATAAACACCACTACCAAGAAAAAAAAAAAAAAAACTGCAGAACTCATTGAACAACCCAATACGTTTGTTGACGCGCAATCAGAAACCTGAAAACGTCGTTGTCGTCCAAACTTTGGACAGACCTGTTTTTGTGCTGAGGTGCAGTGCAGGAGGGTTTCAAGCTGTTACCACAAAAATGCTGATTCTATCATCAATCACAACGCTTGCAACGGCAATATAACGTAATTTGGAGATAATCGAAAAAAAAAACTTAATTTAATTGTTTGTTATGACATTAAGAAGTTGTTTTGTTGCCTTTATGCGTACCTACCAATACTCAATGAAGTTTCTAGAATTATTTTTAGTATTTAATTATAAATACAGTGCAAGTTACTTATTACGACCATCACCGTCGTTATAATCGACTTCCACTGTTAATAGTTTTCTAGTTTATTTATGAGTTCAACAGCATAAAATTGATGACATCCCTAGATGCGTTTTTTTGACGTTTAAATGCTCGTACCTGAGACACCCTGTATACTTACTTACTTACTTAGGTGGCGCTACAGCTGCTCGGGGTGAACCTGGGCCTGCTTCCCGCTACCAGAGTTGTAAAAGAATGCAACAATTTTGGAATACTTTCTTTCAAAATCATTCCATGAATTCAATTTTTTGATTGCATTAATTGACTTCAATTTGAGACTTCAAAAAAATGAATGCAATCACCATTCATTAAGCATTCAAAAGATTGCATTCTTTTTTTGTACCATTCAATTGAATGCAATCAATGAATGCAATCACTTGTGACTTCAATTGAATGCTTGCATTCCTTTTGCATTCATTTGCATTCATTTGCATTCATTTGAAGTCTTTTGCATTCTTTTCGATTTTCTAGTAATTTTGTTTAGTAGTTTTTTTTAGTCCTTTTTAGTACTTTTTTTTTTAGTACTTTTAAGTACCCTTTTAGTACTTTTTTTAATACTTTTTTAGTACTTTTTTATAACCTTATAGTACTTTTTAAGTACAGTACCAAATTAATTAAATGCAATCTTTTGAATTCTTAATGAATGGTGATTGCATTAATTTTTTTGAAGTCTCAAATTGAAGTCAATGAATTCAATCAAAAAATTGAATTCATTAAAGAATGAATTTCAAAATAATTGCATTCTTTTACAAATCTGCCCGCTACGATTTGTATGTGCGTGTTATATTTTTGCACAAATGGATGGGACCTAAATTTTTTTGCTGACTCCCAACGGCGAGTTGAGAAGCTCAATCGTGACAAATGATACTCTTTGATTGCTTGTGAGACATTCGAAAGAGATGACACCGTGAGAAAACTTTTAGGTGTTGGACCCGGCTGGGATTGAACCCGGGCAGCATTGCATAGTAGTCCAATGCACTAACCACTGCTCCACGGTACTCACACCCTGTATGTACATAAACTACATCGCTAAAATAAAGGGCTTTATTTTTCAAGTACTACTTAACTATGTTTGTATACGAAAGTACATATTCCTGATAGCGATACGAAAATTGCAAAAGAGAACTTACCCCTGACGTTCTGACGTAATCTCAACACTGATTTTTTTTCTCGAGCACATATTAGTACAATTTTTTTTTAAATTGTAATGCTTATAGCTGACATCGATAACTTCAATTGCGAGATATGTCAAAAACGCTGATAAAATCTTATTATTTCTTTTCCCGTCGTTGGAATCATTCTGAATGAGATAAATGCAACTGCTATCAGCTATCGGGTATTTGTCGGATTTAAAGACCTTTTGCACACCACCTAGTAACATAAAATATGATTAATCGGAAATGTTAACATCATTAGGTAATCGGATTAGGCCAGTCGTCAAATCGTCATTACAACGTTGTTGTCAAAGAGATTAAACGTTTATTTAGTTCTCCATGTTTGTGAGTATATCGGCGGTACAGACGTTCGTTTCAGAACAAGTATTTATCTGTGGATTAAGATAGGTCGTCTTTGCATTGTTTCATATTAATCAAATAGCTATAAGTGCATATTTTGTTTTATTTAATCGATAACATACAAATACAGTGTGATAAGAAAAATATGTAGCTTGAAATGTTTGTTTTTATCAGGGGACACTGGATCTGGATAAACCTCAAAACAATGAGTTCAAATGGTGTTCAGATCGAATCAAAGACCATTGGGAAATATTTAGGGGTTCATTTGGACAATTGTTTGTACTGTATTAAACACATTCCATTCGTGCAAAAATATAGCATGCAAACACAAATGGTTGCGAGAAGCAGGCCCAGGTTCACCCCGAGCTATAGCGCCACCTAAAGTAAAGTAAAGCCTTGGTGCATCATAAGCAAAGCCGACACACCCAATCACCACCAGGTGCCAACAATTAAAATCAAAGACCATTGGGAAATATTTAGGGGTTCATTTGGACAAATTTTTGTACTGTAATGAACACATTCCATTCGTGCGAAAATATAACACGCAAACACAAATGGTTGCGAGAAGCAGGCACTGCTTCATCAAAAAAAAGAAGAATGAACACATGAATATGCAGTTGCAAAAGGCTAGGGCGGCATTTATGTCTCTCAAGAAGCTTTTCTTCTCCTACTATCTGAGACCCAGTGTGAAGATCATTTGCTATCAAGCATTTGTTCGTCCAATTTTGACATATGCGAGCCCAGTATGGTGGAACATTGATCCTTCATACATGGAAGAAATAAGAATCTTTAAAAGAAAATGCCTGAGATGCAGATGTACAGGAGCGAACATTCCGACCTTCGGCATTGCGTTTCTAATAAAAAGCTATTGGTTGTTTTCGGTCTGTCCAGAATCGACAATGTAATTCTGGGCCTTTCGAAGAATCATTTTGTCTGGTCAGCGGATGTTGTGGAGAACGAACTCATTTCACGCTTGTTCTATCCCAACCCTGAGTGCATATTTCAGAAAATGAAAAGTAAGCTTCGCTCCTGTTTAAACAAAAAAAAAAAAAAAATTGCGTGAGACTCTCGCACGTTAGAAGTGAAACTTGTTTTAAATCCAATAAGCCATTGTTGAGTTAGGGCTGTGTAATAACAGAAAATTTGATTTTCTGCCACTTCGATCTCAAATTCTCAGCACATTTTTGGGACTTCCTTTTATACTATGTATAGATTCTACTGTCTGTTGAAGTTGGAGAAGGGGAGGCGTTTCACTTTTCGTCTGATTCAGGCAAATTTGCCCTACTGCGGCTAAAGAAGTTTCACTTCCAAAATAACTCCGAAGCGGATCCCTCAAGAAATTCTGGGAACTTATATAAGAAGAATATCCTCTTTGGAAAAAAAGTTTAAAAGTGGTTGACCGAATTCAAACGTGGACGAGAAAGACCGTCAACATTCACTCCATGTTCTGCTTATGGGAGACTTACTTACTTACTTGGGCTTTCAACCTGTGGGGGACCGAGTCTAAAATATGGCGACTCTCTTCGATCCTGGTCACACTGTTTCTCGCTTTCCAGACTAAGGGATTTGGCTAATATGCAACAGCTTGGTCTTTAAACGAGGTTTAGACTTCTTTGTCGTCTTGAGATTTAAATATTCTCTTGGCTAGAGCATAATTCACTCGATGTGTCCGAGCCAGTATTATCGAAGTGCTTTGCCTTTTCGGACAGCATCCGAGTATTATGTACGTATTGATACAACTCATAGAGTCATTCTTCATTCGCCACCCTCCGAATTTTTCCTCAAAAGTACCCAATGTCTGCTTTGCTTTCCTACCTATCCGCCTATCCTACCTAGTAGAACTGGCACGATCAATCCTTTATAGAGTATGCATTTCGTCTTTCGCGCAACGAGTTAAGAGCCCATTTGTTTCGCAAATCCGAAGTAGCAATTTTTCCCTTTGGTACGTCTTTTTCGAATCTCCAATAGGGAACTATTCCTGGAGTCGATGTTTACTACGAGATAGGTGAGCTCCTTAACCACTTCGAAGGTCCTGTTATCAATACTAGCGTATTGTCCTAGTCAGTAAACAGATGCTACTTTGTTTGTTGACAATATGTATATGTGCTTGGTTTTGCTTTGAGAGCTTACACCCACATACCCACATCCATGACTGTGGATTTTTGCTCTGTGCCACTTTCATCAATTGCAGTGAATGTATTTTTTGAAGGCCTTCAGGAAGAATTTATTTATTTTCTTGACCAGGTCGAAAAAATGTATTTAGCTTTATAGAGATAACATTACAAATAGAAATAGAATTATTTATCTACTCTTTTTAATTTCGCATTGCATGTGTGCTGATAAATTCAATCTCATTTTTTTCAATAATAGTTTTAAGTTACTTACGTGAATTTCCATTTTATTGTTTTCTTTGATCTAGATCAATTTAATTGTGATAATTTAAAATAATTCAAACAAATGCAATGAATTTGAATAATGTGAAAATTATTAGTGCATTACCTACCTTTTGTGTCAAATTTATTTAATATTAGCTGTTGCCCACCCGGCGTTGCCCGTGGACTAAAACAGTCGCGTGGGAAGCAATTACTACTCTTTTATTTATCAACATCAATGTCCATATGAATTACAAGTTATATTCCAGATAATAATCAATAATAAATTAAAGCATGAAATCATTTCAAGTAGCGCCATCTATCAACGACAGCGCAAGCAATTCTTGCGGTTTTTTTTTTTAAAACAACCATCAAATACCTGCTTAACAAAGTGGGTAGAACACAAAGTTGTCGGGCGGGAAAGGTACAAAGAAGCATGTGAAGCGTTGAATTTACTAGGAGACGAAAACCGTTGGAATTCTACGATGGAGGAATTTCATAAATGCCCCTCGGAACTGCTTGCCATTTTAATAATATAAAGATTCTCTCTCCGAAGATACATATATTGCATCGATTCAAATACAATGATCTCATCCAAGTTTGGAATCTTATGACGAAATGTCAGATTGAAATAAAAATAAAAATAATAAATAAATATTCGGCATCAGCAAGCCTATGTAGAACCGAATCTTCTCAAAACGATTTGTGCGTTCGTGTTATATTTTTTGCACGAATAGCTTGGACGAATGATAGTCTTGAGTCACGCATTCGGAATAGGCTGCACCGTGAAAATAACTTTTTGGCACTAACCACCAAGCCATGTCGCTCAGATTGAAGAAAAAGTGATTTTAATTGTTGGCACCTGGTGGTGATTGGGTGTGTCAGCTTTGCTTATGATGCACCAAGGCTTTACTTAACTTTAGGTGGCGCTACAGCTCGGGGTGAACCTGGGCCTGCTTCTCGCAACCATTTGTGTGTGCGTGCTATATTTTTGCACGAATGGAAGGGACCCGGGCTGTGATTGAACCCGGGCAGTATTGCGTAGTAGTCCAACGCACTTACCACTACACCACGGTGCTCATGACCGACGCACCAAGGCTACATTATAAAAAATATTAAGGTAATCCTCTTCTTAGCAGCTAGAGTCACTATTAAAGTCATGTCGCTATAGGAGAGAGTCCGTATTCTCATTCCGTGTGTCCCTATTGTACTGGTTGAAAGCTGTGTGACAAACAGTGAAGGTAACTGGTACGCACTTACAATCGTGGTCTCCACAGAAAGGGCTTTTTCAAAGTCTCCATCGAGGTATTTAAAAGTAATGCGTGCCTACGCCGATGTTTAAATGTCAATGCTTGACGTACATGATTAACAATCGTGTCGCGGCGTTAAGCGTTTATTACAGGCGCATTCTTATTACAAAAAATAAAAAGATAAACACAATAAACTCTACTACGTAGTCAACAATGTGTTTCTTAAAAAAAAAGATTATAATCAGAAGAAGGATCTGTTATTAAAAAAATGATATGTGATAAAGATCATATAAATCATGTCACGAGTAAGACTCATTGAGTGATTCAGAATAATAAATCCAAATAATTGTTATTTAGGTGTTTTGTTAGCTGACAATAACCGGATTGCCCAGCCCATTTTATAAGGTACACACATATAAGACTAAGGAAAAAATAAAGAAAATGAATACTTTGAACTACTCGTATGTATAGACGTAGGTACATGTAGTAGATTTATGGAAAATTTATATTTTGTATTGTTTTATATTTATTTTTCTACGTTATAATATGGCAGAATGCCAAAGAGGCCAATTTCAGAATTCAGATATTTCTATATTTCTGTACCAAAGTCAAGTCATGCAATTCCTTTAATATAATAAAATTACTGAATATGAAGAAAGCAAATAAATATTGTATAAGTTCGTAAAAAGAGTGTGTGTGTCAGTCACATGCGGTAGAAGTGAAAGCTTTCTTAAAAAATGGTGTATAGTAGTATAGTATGTATTAGGGATGTTACGGATGTAAAAATTTTGACATCCGCGGACGCGGATGCGGATGCAGATTTTAGGAGACTCACATCCGCGGATGCGGATGCGGATGCGGATTTTAGAATTTGTTAAATATATTACATTTTAAATACATAAATAAATGAAAATATAGATGAAAATTTATTGAATTTAATTTTCTTATTGAATAAGAATAAAGTTTAGTAATTAAAATTAAAAATAGGTGAGTTATATTTAATAAATAATAATATTGCAGCCTTCTCCGACTCCAATCTGTTTCTTAATGGATCGTATATTAAGCCAGCTCCACTAAAAAGTTGTTCGCTGGGAACACTGGCAGGTGGAGGTGATAAATACCTGCGTGCAACTTTAGATAGGGTTTTGAAATCTGTTTGATTGATTTTCCACCAATCGAGGGGATTATTATCCAAATCCAGTCTTTTTTGTTTGCGATAACTAGCTAACTCCCTTCGGAGAAGCGTTTCGGGGCTAGCGTTCTCAAATTCTCCTTCACCATCATCTTCACTCGATGAATCTAACATCATCGCCATATCGCTTTTGAAGCAAGTTTTTTTACTCAAACCGGACGTTCCTGGTTCAAAATCTTCCATTTTCTTCTTTTTTGAATTTGGTGACATCGTAGGAGAGCCAGTGTCAAAGGAACATTTATCAACTTTAATATTTCATCTTTAATTCTTTCCTCGGTGACGGGTTTGAAAAATTTATGCTTATAGCGAGGGTCTAAATATGTTGAAATCGCATACAAATTGTTGTCTTCCAAAGAAGAAAATTTTGATATAAATTGTGTTTTCAGATTTAAGACTGCAAGCCGAATGGCATCAGAATCCGGTGCTTTTGATAAGTATTCATCAAGTTTTTTCTTAAGCATTTGAATGATAGGTATCACAGAGGATACAAGTGCCTGAGAGCTGCTCATTTCACGAGTGGCTTCTTCAAAAGGTTTCAAAAATTCAATGCAGCTTTCTATAATTTTCCACTCTTCAGGCAAAATAGGTTCGATATTATTGTCATTGCCATAAAGACCTAATGCATCTTTTAACTTCAAAAAATGCTCAAACATGTAGAAGGTGCTATTCCAGCGTGTCACACAATCCTGGATTACTTTAAGATGTGGTTGATTTAGTCTGTCCAGAATTTTTTCAAACTGTTTTTGAGCAATAGTTGAATGGTGGGTTGAAATTTTCTTTAATTTTTTCTTAATGTCTTTTATGTTTTCTTGCGATTGTAAACCATACCGAATTCCAATTTGCATCTTGTGCACAGTACAATCTAAATCAGTCAACAATGCTAATCGCATACCTCTTTTCATATTGGAGCCCTCATCTCGTATAATACAGTGCACTTTTTCCTTCAAAATATTAAATTCGGTAAGCATTGTGTTAAATTTTTCTGCAATGATGTCACCTGTATGGCGGTCGTCAAACGTCTCGCATTTTAATACGATTGATGTTCGTTCAAAGTTTTCCGATAGTCCGTGGCAAGTTAAACTTAGCAAGGAAACACTTGAGCTGGGATCGGTCCAAATATCCGAAGTAAAAGACATGTAATCATATTTTTCAATCAATTCTTTGACTTTTGCAGCAACTTTTCCGTACAGTTCATTGCACACAAAATCGGTAAAAAAGTGTCTTCCTCTGAGATTATAGTTGGGTGCTAGCTCTTGTATAACACGACGAAATCCAAGTCCCTCTACAAAGTTAAACGGTAAATTTTGAAGCACTATCATTTCTCCAATGAGTTTGCCAATTTTCATTGAGTTGCTGCTGCTAGTATCCCATTTTTTTCTCCTTTGCATAACTTCGTCTAACGAAAGCTGTTTCTTTGCTTCTTGCAACGGTGTTATAATTTTGTCTTATAAACTAACAAACTATTTCAGTATTTAATTTCTTAAAAAGTAAATATCATACCTGCATCTTCTTTCTTTTTTCTTAAAATATTTTCATTATTCGCGCTCTCAAATAAAGCAAACTCCTTTGGTTTCAGGTGGTTTTTTAATGAGGTTGTCGTACGTCCCTTTCGCGAGTATTTTTTACTACATATTTTACATTCGGACTTCTCCGGGTCGTTTTCGTCTAGAATAAAATAAGTCCAGATACTGCTTTTTGTTGGTGGCGACATTTAGGTTCAGTATTTCACTCAATATCTAGTATTATTTCAATAAATATGTAATATTCATTAATCACACAAACAAGTTACATAAATTTAGTTTCCAAACACTGAAAATAATTACCATGAAATCACATTGAAAACATAAACAAAACTGACAAAAACTGTACAAACTTGTCCCATTCGCAATTCACAACTCTCTTTCAACTTTCAACACTAGTACACGTTTTCCCGTTAGCTGGGGAACAACGCTTGCTATTTTATTTTTATTTTTTGAATTTGTATTCGGTAAGGCGTGCAGTGAAAAAAAAAACTGAGATAACGGAATAGGATTCTGTGTTTGCTATTTGTTTTTGCATTGCGTGCAGGTAGTAAAGAAACTTAAAAAATATTGAATCGCATCCGCAAAAACTCCGCATGAGTTTATGCGGATGCGGATGCGGATGCAGATGTTGGAATTAATGCGAATAATCGGCGATTGCGGATGCGGATGCGAATATCTTCAACAC
Organism: Brachyopa scutellaris; assembly: GCA_949775065.1. NCBI lineage: Eukaryota > Metazoa > Arthropoda > Insecta > Diptera > Syrphidae > Brachyopa > Brachyopa scutellaris. The sequence goes on from OX459112.1 coordinate 72,335,051, forward strand.
CCCTAGTATGTATATACATATAATTTAACGAAAGAATGAGATAAATACGAAGAGATACAGATTGCGAGAGAGCGAAGGGCGAAAAGGACGGACAGACCTAGATAGACCTATCTCTGCGATTCCTTTTTTGTCGAAAGTATTCGAAAGGGTAATGCAAAAACAACTTAATGTCTACCTCAGAACACATAACATCCTATCAGCCAGGCAGTTTGTTTTCCGCCAAAAGCACGGTTGTACCACTGCCATTTTAAACGTAGTTGAAGATATCAGACTGACTTTGGATGATGACCATGATACGTTCCTTGTACCACTAGACTTTTCGAAAGCTTTCGATACTGTGGACCACGATAACCTATGCCACAAACTTTACACGCTATATGGGGTTTCATCTTCTGCGGTGCACTTAGTCTTACTTGCGAGATAGAAAGCAAGCGGTCTCGGTTGCTAATAAACTATTGAGTTTTCTTTCGACCATTAGAGGAGTTTCTCAGGGCTCAATTCTGGGACCTCTTCTTTTCTCCCTATATATAAATGAGCTTCCCACAAGGATAAATAGATGCTCTATTGAAATGTATGCCGACGATGTCCAGCTTTTCAAAAGTTGTCCTCTTGGCCTTATCGAAGATTGTACACATAAAATAAATACAGATCTAGCAGAGATTTCACGCTGTTCAGATAGAAATGGCTTGTTCCTCAATCCTCAAAAGTCCAAATGTCTTGTGATTAATAGAAAAGCTTTGAACCTAGAATATTTTCCCAACTTATACATAAATAGTTCACCCATTGCTTACACTCAAACCGCCAGAAATCTTGGCGTATTATTTAACAGGACTCTGTTTTGGGATGAGATGCACATCAACGCGACTGTGGGAAATGTTTATAGGGTGCTTCAGATGTTATGGAACTCGCAGTATTTTACGCCTTTAAAAACACGTGTGATGTTGGCTAAAATGCTAGTTTTACCAATACTTACGTACGCGTGCTGCAACTCTGATGCTGTCAGCAGGAGAAAACTTAATGTAGCATTCAACAAGCGCGGTATTGTTACATATTTGGCTTGCGCCGCTTTGATCGCATATCAAGGTTTTCAATTCAAATCTATAATCTGTCCTTTGATCAATTATTGCGATATAGAACAATTATTTTATTATTCAATATAATCGAGTCACATGAACCCCTTACGGCCGATTTCTTGACAGAGTACTAGCCCTAATACTGGGGTTTAGACCAAATGCTAATACTCAAATCGGTACTAAGTCATTTCTTCACCAGGTACTAACTGCCTAGCTCCCTGAATTTGGTACCGAGTACTAGCTAATACTCGGTACTAGCTGGACCCTCAAAATTGCCGGACTTGTAGCGTTAATACCTGAAAAAAATCAATTTCATTTCTTCACAACAAAAACAGTACTCGATTTTGATATTTTCTTGATTGTCGTCCATAATTTGTTATTAATTTGTGCATTTCGTGTACATTGATAAAATGGATTTAATTTTTGGCGGTGAAAATTTATTTCGCGATTTCGATGACATCGAAAACGATGAAGGAATCGAAGTTCGTGGAATTAACCGCATCTGCCATATGGCACAACGGAGTACAGTGAATAACTGGGACGATGTGCATTTTTTCGGGGTTTCGGTTATCTTAAACTACATTTCACTTCGTTCTCCAACTGTTAGTGGACTAATTGCAGCACCCACAGCCACAGTAAAAAAGGGAATTCTATGTACTTGGAAACGTCGATTTCCAGTTTTGGCATATGGTATGCGTATGAAGACCAGCACAGCGCAGAAAATATTCTGCACAATATATGCATCGATACCAAGGAATCACATCCACCAGAAAACGCAGAAGAGGAAGATCGTCTGCGCCGCATCATATCAAATGGACAAATATGTTAAGTGTCGATGCTAATACGCCTGCGTGAACCTAGTACCGGTACTGGCAATGTGAAGAAATGCACAAGTACTAGCTTTTCGTTGATACCGAGTACTAGAGATAGCTCCAGAGCTAGCTGGTTCAGGTATTAGACAGGCTTAATACTAATGTGAAGAAATCGGCCGTTAGTCTATTTGAAAGGCTTCGGTTTGGTACCTCAAATAGGGGTATGGTTCGTTCCATCTTTTTTATCTCGTCTTTTTGATGTTTCGTCTAAGTCGTTTCGCATTTTGTTGTTTCGCATTTTATAATTTAATTTTTCATTTATTTGGTATTTCTATGTTTCGACAAATTTAATTTCGTTTTCTATTTAGTTCGCTTTAAGTTCATTTTGTCTTGTAATTGTTTCGTTTTTCGATTATTAAGTTTTTCTTTTGAAAAAAATTTTGCTCAGTTCGACTTCAATCATTTCGCCATCGTTTGTTTCATTTTGTTTTTAATTTTGAGCATTGGATAAAGTAATAGTGAGAAAATTCACGCGAATTTCTCACTAATTCACTATTTACGAAATATGGTCACCCTGTGTCCTGTCTTTAAGATATCATCAAATGGCGGGATATGTCGCCCACGGGTCGTTCACACTTCCATTAGCATGTTAAGGGCTAGACTTGATAAATACTTTTATTTCACAATGACAATGCTTTTCAATTCACATGATAATTGCCAAAAAAGGTGAGAATGGTTAAATTATTTGCTAATAACAATAATACTCATAAATGATGTGCTGTAGAGAGGCGTATAAGTGAAGCTTGTATGCCTCGCTTCATTGCTGACTAATGAAGCGCAAATAAAATCATTCAGTATGGTCAAATATTTCGATAACCAAAAAACACTTACAGTCAAATTAAGCACTCAGCGATTGAAGATCGACTTATGTGTCATGCACTGGTGATGGCAGTTTCTGTTTTAGTACAAAAAGACTGAGCTGCAAAAGAATGCAATCATTACAAAATGAATTCATTGAATTCGTACCAAAAAGTTTTGTGAATGTGTTGCAATTCAATGACTTCAATAGTGACTTCAGCTTTTTAGCATTTGTTTTGAAGTCAAGACTGGACTGAATTCATTGAAGTCACGATGAAGTCATTGCATTCAGGCTTGCATTTAATGGATTGAAGTCATTTGATATCATTGCCCGATCCACAAGAAACGAGACCCCCTCCAATTACAAAGGCATCAGTCTCCTCAACATCGCCTACGTCGCCTGTGTGAACGCCTGAAGCCTTTCGTCAACAACCTGATTGGCCCGTATCAGTGCGGTTTAAGGCCAGGAAAGTCACACTTAGGTAGATCCTAGAAAAACCCAAGAAGTCCAAATCGATTCAGTTCATCGATTTCAAGGCCGCATATGACAGCATCTGGAGAGGTAAACTATATAGAGCCATGTCTGGTTTTGACATCGCTGCCAAACTCGTCCGTATGTGTAGGATGACGATGGAAAAACCTCGCTGCTTCATCAAGGTCGGTAATGACTTCACCGAGACCTTCGTAGTCAAAAAAGGATTCAGAAAAGGTGCCGCACTGTCTGCGACTTCCTCAGCATCGATCGACTAAGGAGACTCTATGTAAGACCCTATTCATGCCAGTCATGCTATATGGAGCTTACTTACTTACTTAGTTGGCGCTACAGCTCGAGGTGAACCTGGGCCTGCTTCTCGCAACCATTTGTGTGTGCGTGCTATATTTTTGCACGAATGGAAGGGACCTACAGTTTTTTGCCGACTCCGAACGGCGAGTTGAGAAGCTCAATCGTGACAAATGATACTCTTTGATGCTTGTCAGACATTCGAAAGAGGTGGGCACTGTGAAAAACTTTTAGGTGTTTGCGGCGGGATTCGAACCCAAGACCGCTGGCTCAGTAGTCCGACGCACTAACCACTTGCGCTACGGTGCCCACTATACAGCTATATGGAGCTGAAGCATGGATTTTATCGAAAGCGGATGAGGACATCCTTGGTCGCTTCGAGAGAGAAATCCTTCGTAAGATAGTCGGTCCCGTTTGCGTTGAAGGGTCTTGGAGGAGAAGATTCAACCACGAACTATACGAGCTGTACAGCGACCATGATCTGGTCAAAAAACTGCGCATTGGGCGTTTAAGATGGCTCCGACCCGAAGAGTATTCAATTCCAACCCAGATTGTCAGCGCAGCAGATGATGACCTCGCCTAAGGTGGTACGCACAAGTGGAAAATGACTTCAACCAACTTGAAGTGCGTAAGTGCAGGCAATTAGCTAAGGACCGAGCTAACCGCAAGAGGTCATGGCTTGAGGTCTTGATCCATCGCGGACTGTAGCGCCACCTAAGTACATAAGTAAGTAAGTAATATTTGTCCAGATCAATGAAGGCATTCAGTAGACACTGTTTCGCAAAGTCACTTGACTCAAATGTGCTTCGGTTTTCGTTTAATGAAACAGATAAGATCCTTAATCTTAACATTTCACGGTTATTATTATTTAACCGATGTGTTGTAGGCAAATTAAAATCGTATTCACGTGCACTATTAACTACTAATTAAAATGACGATGATCCATTAACAGAAAAACAATTTCCTATAAATTTCGTTGCTGTTTTCGTAGATTAATTTGTTGTTATTACAATGGAGTCGCGATAACATGACCACATAATTTCCCAAGGCCGTTCATGTTATGATGCTATTTAAGGTAGTGAATCAGACACATTTAAAATGTTTCTTTTCCCATAACGTAGCTTTTGGGGAGATTGATTAAATACAGGTATAGTACTTGTTAACTGCTTACTCAGAGCAAAAGCTACGCAGTAGATAAACATTTTGTTTGTTTTTATTTGATTCCAGTGAATTGTGGTTAACACAATGACCGAGCTTCGCTTCACTTCCATTACGATGTTTGATTTTGACATCACTTTTTACCTGCTACTTGGATTTGGCATTGAAAAAAATGCGACCAATACCGGTGGATCGACATTTCATTGAACAGAAGGCTATCACTTTGCTTTAATCAGTAAGCAGAGAAGCACCTTCTCGTATTGTGAGTTAGTTCAATAAATCTAAACCCTCTAGCTCGGATGACAGATCAATCATTTTGATGAAGGCATTCAACGCGGTAAGAATGTGGATTCGTAATCGAAGCGTTGACTTCAATGTTTCCATACTTTCATATTTTTTTCTTGGTGCCTTATCTTCAAAAATGAACAATTGCTTGCGTGCCCAAGGGATCAACACATCATTAAGGACCATTTGTCGGTACAATTCCTGATTCAGTTTAACGCCCTGGTCGATAAAAACGACCGGAGAGCGTCCATTTGCAGTTGCAGGCTTACAGCAGCCATAACCATCACAAGAAGCAGGCACTTGTTTACGAACAGCAAGTTGGTATTTTAACCTTCGTGTCAATACGAAATTAATATACAGTAGAACCTCGATTATCCGGTACAATGGAAAGGGCTTGCCGGAAAATAGAAAAACACGGAAAATTTAATAATCAATAAAAATATATCTTTAAGTTAATTTAAGTTTATTTTCAACGGTCAAAACAATTTTTTTTAACGTTTCGCTTCCATGAAGGGTAATATATGTGCACCGTCCTTTAATCTTTCTCTACAACGTAATATTAAGATATATATCACCTACCGCTTAAATATGCAGAGATACGACTGTTGCACTACAACATTACCTGCTTCTCAAATATACAGAATATATAGAAAATGCTGTTTGTTACAAATTCGGATTCCCCGACCTTTGCATGCAAAATACATATTCGGCTCGGATAATCGAGTTACAATCAGAGGATTTTACACGGATTAGCGAAATGCCTGGTACGCACGGATTATCGGAACACGGATAATCGAGATTCTACTGTACTTTTTACTAGCGTTGAAAAATGAATTTTATAAAATTAACGAATTATATTTATTTCGGATTTGAAGCAGAATTAAATTTTGAAAAGGTTCTGGAAATATTGCTATGTGGTTATAAGTAGAAATGAGTTTTATATTGGTTCGATAATAATCAAAAGGATACCCGGATGCCCTCGAATTGATACCAAAGTTAAATTACCGTCAGACTTTATCTGCGGCCACACACGATCATTTTTTCATCAGAAAATAAAAAAATCTCTGTTCTATCTAGAAACTTGAAATTTGGCACAATTATACAGTAACACTTGTGTACTAGTGTACTGGTGCGAGGCATCTCTATACCCGTAAGTATAGGTAATAATGTTTTTTTCGTAATAACTTTACTCGTATGTGTTTTTTCAAAAGTGTTTATATTGATGAACAAAGTTCAGGTCATGAGCTTTCGATCAGTGTATGAATCATTGAAATCGGTGCAGGAATAAATTCTCAGGAGGAATCACAAGCTCTTGCGCTAGCGATTTAAATATAATGATGATGATCATGATAATGGTGATGAAATGATGAAATCTGGATATTGGACATTTTTCGGCATAAAAGAAATAAGGTTGCCGATTGTGGAAAACATTGCGAATAGTACAAATGTTGCGAGTATTAGAAGAAAAAAGTGCACCAAAGCATTCCACTATTCACAAGTTTTACTGTACATTACGGTGGTCCAAATATTTGAGATTACTTACCACTCAAAAATATTGCTAAGCAACTATACAGGGTGGTCAAATGTAAACTCGAAAAACAAAATTCTGAAAAATAGGCCATGTGGGATATCATTCGAAAGTACTGGGAGCAAGGATTACAACATTTTTTTTGATTCTTCTGTAAGAAACTTTGATTGACGCAATTATGTGAAAAATACCAAATTATATGGTATCTATATGTACATACTTCTACGTTAATATCAATGAAAAAAAACGAACACGGAACAATTTGAGTGCGAGTCTGAATCGCACTTAGCCGGTTTTTTTTTATGATATTGACGAAGAAATAAATGCCACACATACTCTCCAAACAAATAATACAATATCAAATGTACTGGATGGACGACTGCCGAAGTATGGAAGAAGGCGCAGGAATCAGATGGATGGACCTACAACCAAATGAAGAAGCTTGCAGTAGAAATATAGAAAAAACGCTCGAGAGTCTAAGACACACAAATCGAAGCAAATCTGGAAGATGCATTAGCAAGCTCACATGGAGTATACGATATACGTATATCGTATACATGCGCAGGACTACGGAGCTAGAGTCTCAGCAAAATCACGTGTTTCACAGATTTTCGGAAAATAACTCCCAAATTGTCTCCCAGAAAAAAAAAACGTTTTTTTTTTATTTAACATTTTATCGTCTTGAATAGTTGTATATTTGGCAATGATAAGTATTGGAGCATACATACTTATGTGGACCACAGAAATGCCAAATTTCAAGTTTCGAGGTCAAACGTATACTAAGGTAAATGCTTGTGAGAACTTATAATGGTCACGTATTTCCATATGGATAGGGAATCCAAAATACTGAGGGATGAGGGTAATCGTGTTTTACACGAATTTGCCGAAATATAAACAAAAAACATCGTTAACAGAAATCCATCGTGTTTGTGTTAATAAGCATATGACGGCCCTGCGACACACTTCGGATAGTCACGCTTTTATATGCTTAACACCAAAACATAGGACACTCAATGGCACATGCTTAAACTATTAGCATACAAAGAAATACGTAACCCATATGTAAAAGAATGTAAACCTAACAAAATTAGACACACAATATCATATTAATTAGTAACAAAAATCAATCGGGCTACGTACGATTTCCCGTTTTTTATAATCCCGCTTTTTATTATCCCGCTTCTTATTATCCCGTTTTACTCGAAATTTTTATACTCTTGCTTTAACAACAACAAAAAAACGCTTGCGAAATTCCATTTTACATGCAATTGATTGCAAGCCATTTTTTAAAAATAAACAATATTTTTCAAAATGTTCCATTTTTTTTTCTTTTAATGGAACTTTTCTTATTTCTTTGTGAAAAAAAAATTGAAACTATTAATAAAAGAAAATGGAAAACAAAAAATATTAAATTTTGAATGATGAAGTGTTGAATTACAAAAGTGGGATTCCGATAAACGGGATTTTAAAAAGCGCGATTTTAAATGGCAGTATTTAAAAAAAAACGGGATTTTAGAAGATGGCGTTTTAAAACTTTTTCTGCGGGATTCTTAAAAAAATGGATTTAAAAAAGCGGGATTCCGATACGCTCCCCAATCAATCAAATATGTCTATAGAAACATTAACTTCTACGTATCCACTTAAACTAATTCTTCAACGTTAAAATAAACGTCTGCATTCTCTGAATGCCTATCAGCGTTGTTCCGGATAAATGTTGGGGTTGAGCCATTTTCTGAGCAGTTTCACAGCAGGTTGAGCCAAATTAGTAAAATTACAGAAAATCTGAATACGAATGAGGAGGGGTGACATGACACCCAAAAAAATTATTATAAAAAAAGCATGTCTCTTCTGTATAAACACCAACACAGTAACAGCATATCACCATGTAATTTTTAAAGTGCTTAAGGATGACTGCGATAATTTGGTATTACGGCTTGGAAATCGCAAAAATTTCATTCGCTTACGTCTGAGATTTGGCGAAATGCGATATACACTTATTAAGGTTCACGAAAACTCAAACATTCCATTCGGATTTCATCTTTAGGTGGTTCAGAATTCCCACATGTTCTTGTTGATCCTTTTAAAGGCTATTAAAACTCATAGGTGAGTGTGTTTCGTTTTTATTGCTTTTTAATATTTTTTTGAAGAGAATAAAGTTTTGAGCCAAATGAGCCAAATGTGAGCCATTTCTCTGCGGCTCGGAGCATTGAGCCATATCAGAAATACTTGAGCCGAATTACCCAATTGAGTACTTCAGCACAACGCTGATGTATATCTCGACCTGTCTGTGTTGCCAATGCAAATTAAACATTCTAGTTAGTCAGTTAGTATATCTCTTACTCGTTAAAATCTGGTTTTCATTTTTGATTAAGCAACATATAACCTAGAATTTCAAATTTCGCAACGAGATTTTTGACGTACAAGTTTTGATATTTTTCTTCGTCATTTGAGAACTTTTTTTTTCGTTATTTTCCTCTTCTTATCACTCATATTGAATTAAAAGTATTCTGAACCACAAATTTAAATTTTTTAAAAGAGGAAATGACGTTTAAAGGCGCGAAAATGTGTAGTTTCCCTTTTTGCTACTCAAAATGAATACAATTCTGTGGCAAAAAGGCAACGTTTTTTACAACTTTTCAGGAGAAAAGTTGAAAGGTTTGATGTTAGCTTAGAAAAAAACTATGCATCGTATAAGAAAGTTGTGGATACAGAAATAAAGGTGAGAAAAAAAATATTTTTCTACAATTACTTATGGTTGCGTTAGTTTCAGTAACTATTGGAGCATAAGAACATATGTCAAAGTCTACGGAAAATCCTTACTCATGCTGTTTTTCAATTATGCATATTATACGGGGAAATCACTTATGTTGTTTTTTGCTGGTCTATAACTCAGCTACCAGTAGAGATAAAAATAAGAAAAAAATATGGCAAATAGAATCTAATATTTCGCATCCGTTGGTGTAAACAACTCATTTTCGACATAAGTCGACTTATGTTGTTTTTCCTTTTGGCCACAGAATTGTTTCCTCTTTCATTGAAAACAATGTCAAAAAATCGTTGCGAGAAATAAATCGTTGCGAGAAAGAATGGTCCGGACTATTCATTTTCTCGTTGCGAGAAAGAATGGTTTCTCGCAGTGAGGCTGCGAGAATTTTGACGTTTTACGCTACGATTATTTTTTCGCAACGATTTTTGTTCTAGGAATAAGGGGCTTAAAGGCCATACAATTATTTTCCTAATCCACAGTGGAATCAGAGTCGTTCGGTATAAAAATGAGAAAATCACCCTTCACCCCTTCGAAATAACAAATAGTGCTATATAGTACAGGTCTTATACATTATTTGTATATGTACATATGTGTGTTAAACATTCTAAGTTAATCAAAATCTACGACTAATATCAATTATTACGGCAACCTTCGTTTGTTAGGTTCACTTACCGGTATTGCCTAATATGAATCCCGCCTATTGACATTGGGAACAGGTTAACCAACTCGTGCATTTCACAAGACTGGTACATGTATGTATGTCTATGTATACATGTATGTGTATACCGGCTTGCGATCTAAATCAAATCGTTCAAATCAGACATGGAATTGTGTGTGAGATAATTGCTAATTTTTTTTTTTCGTTTTCGTTCCTAATCTCACATTGTTAAGGGTAAATCAGTTCAATTTAAAAGAAACTACGGCATTGAATTGTTGGGGTTGGTTTTGAATTATTTATAGATGCGTTATAATCTGTTCCTCACCTGAAATTAACTTACATACATATATACTCTCTCGTGCATGTTATTTACTTATTTGCTTAATTTGTAAGCGAAGCCTGCCTCTTGAGACGAACCGGAATAAGATATCATTCATTCCTGGCGTGATTTAAAATAAACCTGCAACTGCGCAGTTAAGATATTAAGATGTTGATATAATTAATATAATTGATTGTATACCATACACACGTGAATTTTGTTTAGATATAAGTGGCAAATTTAAATTTTTAATGTCATCCATACGTCATTAGCTAAGAAATGATAAATATTTTAATAATAAAAAAACCGAAACATCGATTAGCCACACTGGATTCACGTGCACACACCCATGCATACAATGCTCATGTATCAAGTTTCGCAAAAAAATCCGAAAAATCTTATCAAACTGATTTTAATCATTTTATCTTTAATGGAAATTTGGGAATAGAGTTTTAGTGAGACCTTTGGTCGAGGTCATGCAAAACTTAAAGCGTAAAATAATGATAATTGCAAGCTTTACGAATTCAAGGGTTGCGCAATTGAAATAATATCAGGAGATAAGGATTACATAATATGTGCTCGTATATGTATTATGTTCTTGGTTGTTGTGCAAGAAACCATCGTCTCTTGTGAAGAGCGTTCTTATTCTTCCTAAAGTTACCAACGAGTACGTTAAAGATTTTCGCCCCCCGAAGTCTCCATTGGGGACAAGTCCGGACTATTTGCAGGCTACGTTGGAACTGGAGTGTTCTGTTCTCATAGCCAGCTCATATTTCGCTTGGCTGTATGACATGATGTGCCATCTGGCTGAAATATAGAACTGCCATCTTCTGTTTGCAGCCTTGGAATTGAGAGTACAAGTTGGTGCTCTAAGATGTCTTGACACTGTACCCTCGATGAAGCAGAGGTTGCCCACTCCTTGAGCTGACATATGTACAACCCCAAACCATTACTGAAGCGGTGAAATTAGTTTTTCTTCGAAAGCAATCTGGGTGAAATGGTTCAGCTGGCGTTCTTAAGACTCTTGATCGCGAATCTCCAACGCAAGGCTCGAATCAAGACTTATCGCTCCATATAACACTCCGCCATTGCCTCAACATCCCGTCTTGATGATCTCGCGTCCACCTTAAGCATTCCTTTTTTGGCAACTGGGGTTGTCATATTGATAACTTCTTTCATCATATTGAATACCGACAAATTAAAATCGAAAATTTTTATATTGAATATGAAGCTAGTCGGGGATAGTTTTCATCATATTGATTATTTTTTTCATCACATTGACAATTTTCAGTTGATAACCGGCAATTATATTGACAACCGATATTTTTTTCAGTGTAGATGTGTAAACACTTTCTTGACAGTAATTTTTGTGTCCCATTTTCGTTTTTGTTACTTTTATTGTTGTTTTAAAGCATAATTAAGTATTATTTCTTTGCTATTTGATTCAAGAATTATGAGTTATTATAAATTAAAAAACAAAAGTTTAATTAAGTTATTAGAAGTGCCTCTTTTTGCAAATAAAAAATTGAAGTTGTGGTTTTTTTACTTTGTGTAAACAATTTCTTGACAAACTATATGTATGTATGAACAGCGAAGTATTTTTCTACAGAGCTAGAGATTTGATTGGTAAATATAATTCACAAAATCACTTCCTTATTTTACATTTCTGTCCGTTAAACTCTGTGAAAATGTCGTCGTTTTCGATGATGCACTGGTATTCAGTGAACCTTCCTTTTTAATGTATTATGTTGGCTATTAGTCGTCCATCGGGCTGCTGTAGTGTCTCGTTCTCGTCGGAATTCAAATTTGGCGATTCGAGCGATTCGTCCTCCGGGTCTATTGGGAAAATTACTCCCTCAAAAATAGCAACAATATGTTTCATAACCTCGTCTATTGTACAAAGCACGTACTGTTCAGCAGCTTCACAACTAATTTTTTTAAAACAAATTTGACATTAATAGTTTTCCTATCAAATCAGAAATTTAGTGGTGATTACATGTGATTGGAGACTGCAATGGCACTGCATTCATCTATGATTTCATGAACAGTTTGTTTAATTCTTAGATCATCTGATGTACGCACTTGATCGGCCAATTGTATTGCGAATTCCTTGTCGATTTTTCCATTAGCATCCATCTGCCGGAGAAATATTTAAATTCACCACCAAACAACAAAGCTGACTTTTTTTAAATAATACATTTATACACTGAGACCTTTTCGTTTGACTATGCATCATTTCATAACACTTGCGGATAATTTTACAAATTCTGACAATTTACAATTTGCGCAGGTTGGCTCCTTCCCCTTATTTCAAACCGAAATGACATGACCACCATTTTGAGAAATTTATTTTATAGAATAAAATTTACAATATCTTACCACATCGATACCCTTCAAAAAACACGCAAGAAAACACTTGCCTTCCATTTTTTCAGCTGGCTTAAGACTTGTGAAAACTTCTATATCGGCTATTAAGAAAAAAAAAACAAATATACATTTACTATGTATTTATTTCTCAGAGTTATTATAAAGCTTACATTTTTTTGCTCCTGTTTCGGCCATGCATTGTTTAACTAGAGTTTCAATTTCTAAATCTTCTTCACTCTTTTCAATGCAAGTCTGAAACTAAAACGAAAAATTCAACAAAATACCATCTTTAAAAATACTTAAATCGTTGCAAACCGGAACTGCAGCTGCCAAAGAACTTAGAATTACAACAACAAATAGCTGCATTTTGGAACTTTAATTTTTGTAATCCGTGATTTATTCGCACCAGCAACTGATTACTTCGATTGTCCGATTGCATTTTATAGTGATTCCAACTTAGTGAAAATGTTTATGCGTGGATCTTTCAAGTGGAAAATGTTAGGGCTCGTGAAATGTGTTAACCGGCGTTTAGTAGAATCAAGGTAATTATGTAGCTTGCCCAACACAATTGACTTTTTGCGTGCACAAACGAGAAATTAAATAATAATATGTACGAGTACTTGCGTGTTTTACTGTGTTATCGAAACAAGTCTTCGCGTTTCATCTACCCTCTCCTACGACTATTCACCCTTAGGCTTCATTTCAAGTATTTCTTAAGAATCATCAAGCTTTTCCTCCGATACCTTATCTCCGGGAGAGCGAACTATTTCCGGAAGTGGTAGCAAATTAGCGAGGAACTAGGAGTTGAGTTGGGAAAATAGATTCAACTGGACTGTGGCCCTTGATGACACTTTGCGGAAGCTAAATGATAAGAATCACCAAGGATTTATGGAGAAAGCAGCGTGTATTTCGAGTCGCTTAGCCTTCAAGCAATTAAGGCATAGTTTGATGGATTTTAACTACTTTCACGAATCTATTAGAATAAATCAAATACTAAGCATTATCTTCAAGACTCGAGGAAAATTGTTACCTATGAATTTCAGGCTGTACAGGGAAGATCTTCCATCACTCTCCACTTTGTGTAACTTATGTGAAAAAGAAGATATATACATAAGTACTATGTATCACTTTCTAGGAAAATGCCCAATTCTTTAAGAGACGAGAAGACACCGACACCATTACAACCAATCCGTTCTCTCAATGCAACGCCAAAGGTATGTAATTCAGATACTCAACAGATCTAATTCGGACGTTCTCTGCAACTATAGTCTGTTCAAAATCACGGTGGACAAGAAAATGTGCGCAGAAAGAAAATGTGGTTCTAATTTTTTTTTTATATATAATCTAATCTAATCCACGTTTAAGGGGATATGAATACCCTTATAATGTTTATACGCAGCGCGAACACATGAAGAACAAGAACGAGAGACAGACAGATCGGCGTAATGATAGGAAACTCAGATCTTATGTTTCAACTAACTCTATGGGTGGTGTCCAGAATAACTGGAGAGTTTTATGTGTATATTATTGAAAGTTTTGCCCTTGCTTATGATTCACAGATGCTTTTTCCAGATGTTACATATTATTGGTTTGTGCGATCAGTTTCTCCAGTCATACCACCATCCTACTGCCAGTGGTATGCCTTCGCAGAAGGTTTTTGACATTACTTCTGAAACTTTGAACGACGACTATCACTACGACTCAGCCACCCACTCAATTGATTCCTAGAAATGGCAATCACGAAGCGGTTGAACTTACTCCATTGCCTTTCGTATTGTATGCTATGGATTTTTACTTACACGTCATACACATCATTTTCCTCTGGGCAAAATATTCTTTCCTTTCCATTCTTTCTTTTTCAATGCCATAACTGAAAAGTAAACACTTTACATGAAATAGTCATACATTACCATGTTCACTGAAAATTATAATAATCTATACTTCACGCATTCTCTCTACACTGGGTTTTAGCAAATGGCAACATAAACTTCTTGCATTTTCACTAAATACCACCCCATATCGACCAATCACATTCAAGTAGGCGTTGACGATCATCGGTTTTTCTGTATACCCAAGAGAGGATCGCCACCAAAGACGAACCGTGATTTGGAACAGCCTATATGCGGATGCCCTTGCGTATAGGAACCAGTTTATGGAGGAATAGATTCCCTTGTCTTTATGTTGGAAGTCATTTAGAAAGCTAAAGTTTGTACATCGCTTCAAAAATCAAAAAAATCTCTGTTACGTCCTGCAAATCGCTGTACGATCCTTATTAAGAGATTAAGCAAGTCATTAAAATTTCCATCCTAAAGTTAAAAATATATTTCAACAATTGTAATTAAAAATAAATAATGTCCCCTTGAACCTGGGGACTGCAATTCTAGCATCCCGTTGACTAGCATGGATGTGGCCGAGAAGTAAAGTCTTGATGTAGCTAATAGAGTTCTCGGTTTTAATCCTTCTCCAATTTGTTCTAGAAAGCACCCAATATACATATGTACATAGTAGAGCTGTCAAGATCCATGTTTTATAGAGCATGCATTTTATCACAGAATAAGCAACGGTTTCCTAGGATAGATCTTCGTCGAATTCATTCGTGGAGTTGATGCTTATATACTCCGAGAGAGGTGAACTCCTTAACCACTTCGAGCCTGTAAACAGATGCTACTTTGTTTGTTGACAGCATGTACTTGGTTGTGTCCTTACTCAATTCAAAACAAACTTCTTCGATTGACATAAATGCCTTAATAACGGCACACTAGAGGCGACAGACGGCCGATAATGTCGATGACAGTCTGCGCATCCTGGCTTTCCATATTAACACCTACCATTTACACTATCTACTCCAGTACGAGCCAAAAAACACATGATGACGCATCTCGTTGCCGAAATCCGGTAGATGTTTGGAAAAGTTCAGAATACGCGACCAGGGTGTCGCGACTGGTACGGCTGCAGAAACGCTTGATAGCATCTTATATGCGACATTTAGCAGGGATAGTTCTTGCATGACACAGAGTCAACTTTTTTATGGATCTGGCATACTTAGAAGAATAGCAAAAGCTTCTTTTGATTTCAGTTTGTTTTTATTTAAATTGCATTTCTCCCAAATTATTAAGACTTTATATTTCATTAAATAATAATAAAATTACTTCCACAGTTAAAAGGAGACTATTTTATAATGAATTAAGTTTTTACTGTTAATTTAAGAAGAAAAAACTTAAATCTTAAAAATAAAATATTTTACAATTCAACGATGTTGATACCACGTTTAGCAGCCTCGTCTCTCATACAAAGCCCGTATTGCTCAGCAGCTTCACAACTAAGAAAAATATTAATACTTTTTAAATAACATAATAATTTAAGTATATGCATGTATGTACATACTGGTTATCAGAAACTGTAAAGTCTTTGCAAACATCCATGATCTCTCCAGCGATTTTCATTTTCGTTGGGTCGCCTTTTGTATGAGCTTCAGCAAATTTCATGACAACTTCTTTAACTAATTTTCCATTGGCATCCATCTGCAGGATTTAAAATTGTATTATACGTATCAACCAACTTATTATATGCATATCTATAGATATGTACTGCGAAAGCTGTACTTGCGGACAGCTCCGATAAGCGGACAGTTCACTTAAACGTACAAATTTGCGGGAACCAACTTTTTTTCTCTAAATTCACATACAAAATGCGTTCTTATAAACGGACACTCTCTTAAACGGACGCGGACACTTGTTCTTAATAATTTCAAGTAGAATTTCCCTCATAAGCGGACGCATTTATTAGCAAAAAGGTTTGTTTCATGAATATTAAAATACGTACATAATATGTAATAAAAAATATATACATATATACATATACAGTAGAACCTCGATAGTCCAGACACCTGCTGGACCGCTAATCTCAGTAATCCGTATGGCTGAACCCATGGGTTCAATTGCCTTTCTTTCAATTTTTTTTGTAATCGTCGAGCGTTTTTTGTTTTAGCTTATATTTTTTAAATGACAGGGATAGGCATATAAATATGCATATTTGGATTAACGAGGCTCTACTGTGTATTTAAAAAAAATCTTACCACATTGATTTTCTTCAAAATGCAAGCTATCAGACATTTAGCTTCCATACTTGCAGCTGGTTCATATCTCATCATACTTTCTATATCGGCTGAAAGGGAAATACAGTAAATATGTAATATGTGCGTGCATGTATGTATGTAAAAATAGTTTTGAACTTACCATCTGTTGCTCCAGTGGCTTCCTTGCATGTCGTAGCTATAGCTCGAAATGCTGCAATTTCTTCCTCTTTACTAAGGGCACACTAAAATACAAATTATGTGTTCAAACAATCGCGTCCTTAAAATATCCATAGCTTTGGCTCAAACCTGAACTGTAGCTGCCAAGGTACACAGAATTACTACAACATGGAGCTTCATTTTTCTTATATATGTATTTGGTTATTTGTTGGAGACAACTGATGACTTTGTTATCTCGGGGCCCTTTTTATATCAATTTCAAATTTGTTTACAAATATTTGTCACTGAAGACAACTGTAGCTGAAGGTGCTGCTTTCATTCAGGTGGAACATTTTTGTAGGGCATGTAAAGTCACGTGAGCTATACACTACCGAATTAAAAATCAATACAAATTATTTGACCTTTGTCTTTCTACGTACAGTATAACACAATTACACAAATTACTTGTGTTTCTAAAAAAGACTACAATAGGTAAAACTGTGTACTATATTACCCTATGAAGAGAGACAGCTGTCTCTTCCTAATATACTCATATCTTCTTCTAGCCTGTTCAGCTAGCGTGCGTCGCGTCGTACAATTTTGGCAATTGTTGGTAGGAACTAGGTAAAGTATTATAGTAAAATAACTTATTATAATAATAAGTTAAAAACACGTGAACAAACATGAATTTAGCTTGTTATTACCGTCTGCCATGATGCATTGTTTTTCCTTTATTCAACATTCAACAACCATTTCATGACAAGTAAAACTAATTTATAATTTTTTTACTGTAGTAGGTATACATAAACGAAAGTAATATTTTTTTTTTATTTAATCCTGGTGCGATTCGCTACACCCATTAAAAACAGTGTTTATGTCAAAACATTTCATGAAATGTTTTCGAGTGACTCTTGGTGCACCGAACGATGTCATCTGGAAGCAGGAATTGTATTTGCGAATTTTATGTTCAAAAAGTGCTTTGAATCGGATGTGTAACTAAATGTATCTGAACGAATTTAAATTTCGTTTGTTTGATATACATACATACATATATACATACCTACGTAAAGATCATTTTGAATCAATTTTCCTGACATTCAAAATAGTAATGACTGCTGGCGTAGTTTTGCTCATACTACATACATATCGTTGCCGATATGTATGTAGTATGTATCCATCGATCTATCCCGTTGATTCACTGAGAAAGTTTAAAAAAATAGCGGTATTACTACAGTGTGTCAAGTAGTCTACCATCTTACTGATGGCTCCACGTTAACCCAACTAAATTAATAGTTTTCGTAGCACAGTTCGAAGGGGCTTAAGCACTAAAACAGTCATTTTTGAAAAAAATCATTTATCGCTTGGAACTGATTTTATTTTTGGTTGCTTGCTGCAGTTTTAACTATTGTAGTCTTTTTTTGATATGCAAGTAATAATTGTGTAAATGTAATTACATATGTACATAACTACATTTATGTAAATAATTATACTGTACGTAGAAAGACAAAGGTCAAATAATTTGTATTGATTTTTAATTCGGTAGTGTATAGCTCACGTGACTTTACATGCCCTACAAAAATGTTCCACCTGAATGAAAGCAGCACCTTCAGCTACAGTTGTCTTCAGTGACAAATATTTGTAAACAAATTTGAAATTGATATAAAAAGGGCCCCGAGATAACAAAGTCATCAGTTGTCTCCAACATATAACCAAATTTATAGGAAAAATGAAGCTGCTTGTTGTAGTAATTCTGTGTACCTTGGCAGCTACAGTTCAGGTTTGAGCCAAAGCTATGGATATTTTAAGGACGCGATTGTTTGAACACATAATTTGTATTTTAGTGTGCCCTTAGTAAAGAGGAAGAAATTGCAGCATTTCGAGCTATAGCTACGACATGCAAGGAAGCCACTGGAGCAACAGATGGTAAGTTCAAAACTATTTTTACATACATACATGCACGCACATATTACATATTTACTGTATTTCCCTTTCAGCCGATATAGAAAGTATGATGAGATATGAACCAGCTGCAAGTATGGAAGCTAAATGTCTGATAGCTTGCATTTTGAAGAAAATCAATGTGGTAAGATTTTTTTTAAATACACAGTAGAGCCTCGTTAATCCAAATATGCATATTTATATGCCTATCCCTGTCATTTAAAAAATATAAGCTAAAACAAAAAACGCTCGACGATTACAAAAAAAATTGAAAGAAAGGCAATTGAACCCATGGGTTCAGCCATACGGATTACTGAGATTAGCGGTCCAGCAGGTGTCTGGACTATCGAGGTTCTACTGTATATGTATATATGTATATATTTTTTATTACATATTATGTACGTATTTTAATATTCATGAAACAAACCTTTTTGCTAATAAATGCGTCCGCTTATGAGGGAAATTCTACTTGAAATTATTAAGAACAAGTGTCCGCGTCCGTTTAAGAGAGTGTCCGTTTATAAGAACGCATTTTGTATGTGAATTTAGAGAAAAAAAGTTGGTTCCCGCAAATTTGTACGTTTAAGTGAACTGTCCGCTTATCGGAGCTGTCCACAAGTACAGCTTTCGCAGTACATATCTATAGATATGCATATAATAAGTTGGTTGATACGTATAATACAATTTTAAATCCTGCAGATGGATGCCAATGGAAAATTAGTTAAAGAAGTTGTCATGAAATTTGCTGAAGCTCATACAAAAGGCGACCCAACGAAAATGAAAATCGCTGGAGAGATCATGGATGTTTGCAAAGACTTTACAGTTTCTGATAACCAGTATGTACATACATGCATATACTTAAATTATTATGTTATTTAAAAAGTATTAATATTTTTCTTAGTTGTGAAGCTGCTGAGCAATACGGGCTTTGTATGAGAGACGAGGCTGCTAAACGTGGTATCAACATCGTTGAATTGTAAAATATTTTATTTTTAAGATTTAAGTTTTTTCTTCTTAAATTAACAGTAAAAACTTAATTCATTATAAAATAGTCTCCTTTTAACTGTGGAAGTAATTTTATTATTATTTAATGAAATATAAAGTCTTAATAATTTGGGAGAAATGCAATTTAAATAAAAACAAACTGAAATCAAAAGAAGCTTTTGCTATTCTTCTAAGTATGCCAGATCCATAAAAAAGTTGACTCTGTGTCATGCAAGAACTATCCCTGCTAAATGTCGCATATAAGATGCTATCAAGCGTTTCTGCAGCCGTACCAGTCGCGACACCCTGGTCGCGTATTCTGAACTTTTCCAAACATCTACCGGATTTCGGCAACGAGATGCGTCATCATGTGTTTTTTGGCTCGTACTGGAGTAGATAGTGTAAATGGTAGGTGTTAATATGGAAAGCCAGGATGCGCAGACTGTCATCGACATTATCGGCCGTCTGTCGCCTCTAGTGTGCCGTTATTAAGGCATTTATGTCAATCGAAGAAGTTTGTTTTGAATTGAGTAAGAACACAACCAAGTACATGCTGTCAACAAACAAAGTAGCATCTGTTTACTGGCTCGAAGTGGTTAAGGAGTTCACCTATCTCGGAGTATATAAGCATCAACTCCACGAATGAATTCGATGAAGATCTATCCTAGGAAACCGTTGCTTATTCTGTGATAAAATGCATGCTCTATAAAACATTGATCTTGACAGCTCTACTATGTACATATGTATATTGGGTGCTTTCTAGAACAAATTGGAGAAGGATTAAAACCGAGAACTCTATTAGCTACATCAAGACTTTACTTCTCGGCCACATCCATGCTAGTCAACGGGATGCTAGAATTGCAGTCCCCAGGTTCAAGGGGACATTATTTATTTTTAATTACAATTGTTGAAATATATTTTTAACTTTAGGATGGAAATTTTAATGACTTGCTTAATCTCTTAATAAGGATCGTACAGCGATTTGCAGGACGTAACAGAGATTTTTTTGATTTTTGAAGCGATGTACAAACTTTAGCTTTCTAAATGACTTCCAACATAAAGACAAGGGAATCTATTCCTCCATAAACTGGTTCCCATACGCAAGGGCATCCGCATATAGGCTGTTCCAAATCACGGTTCGTCTTTGGTGGCGATCCTCTCTTGGGTATACAGAAAAACCGATGATCGTCAACGCCTACTTGAATGTGATTGGTCGATATGGGGTGGTATTTAGTGAAAATGCAAGAAGTTTCTGTTACCATTTGGTAAAACCCAGTGTATTATAGATTATTATTATTTTCAGTGAACATGGTAATGACTATTTCATGTAAAGTGTTTACTTTTCAATTATGGCATTGAAAAAGAAAGAATGGAAAGGAAAGAATAATTTGCCCATAGGAAAATGATGTGTATGACGTGTAAGTAACAATCCATAGCATACAATACAAAAGGCAATGGAGTAAGTTCAACCGCTTCGTGATTGCTATTTCCAGGCATCAAATGAGTGGGTGGCTGTGTCGTAGTGGTAGTCGTCGTTCAAATCCATATGTTGCCGAAACATTTATATCTCAAGAAATAAAAATAAGTTGATCAGTTTCAGAAGAAATGTCAAAAACCTTCTGCGAAGGCATAACACTGGCAGTAGGATGGTGGTATGGCTGAAGAAACTGATCGTACAAACGAATAATATGTAACATCTGGACAAAGCATCTGTGAATCATAAGCAAGGGCAAAACTTTCAATAATATACCCAAAAAACTCTCCAGATATTCTGGACACCACCCATAGAGTTAGTTGAAACCTAAGATCTGAGTTTCCTATCTGTTTGGAAATATCTATTATCAACTTTATTCTTATTATTTACTTAAATCATAATTAACGTAAAATTGTTCCTATCATGTTATTTAAATTATAATTA
This sequence comes from Brachyopa scutellaris, assembly GCA_949775065.1. Lineage (NCBI taxonomy): Eukaryota > Metazoa > Arthropoda > Insecta > Diptera > Syrphidae > Brachyopa > Brachyopa scutellaris. Next base: position 72,356,728 of record OX459112.1, read on the forward strand.
ATGTTAACTTTTTTCTAATTATGTAGTTCTTAAATTGTTCTTAATCTTGTATAGTTTATCGTTTGCCTCACTGCACTTTAACGAACATAAAATTATGTATCCACATTTTCGGCAGTGGCAGCACAACAACAACTTAACGCAATGGCTAATCAGGTACCGCACGCATAATCAATATGTGCGTGGTGCGAATCATTTTTTCTATTCTTCTTTGTGCGTGCATTCGTTGTGCTGCTGCTGCTGGTGAATTCAAAGTAAACTCGTCCACTTGGATTTCAACTACAGCACGCATCACATCTTAGCTAACAACACTTGGTATTGTATGAATCAAATTATTGATCTAATCAAATCATTTTCAACAAAATTTATAACGTTTTCTATATATTGCATTTTCTTAAACTATCTGAATATCTTGTGCCTCATCCATTCCCCTACATATCATTACGCCTATCTGTCTGTCTGTCGTTCTTGTTCTTTATGTGCTCGCACTGTGCATAAACATTATAAGAGTATTCATATCCCCTTTACACCGCGTCTCCACGTGATATTTCAAATAGCAGGATTTCATAGCAAGCTAAAAAAAAAGGGACTTCTATGATTCCACAAACATGGAAACTGCCGAAAATTGTTTATTAAATTAATTATCTCTTCTTGTGACATCTTCCAGTCGGTCATAATTATTTTTTTCTTATTCAAACGTATCGAATGCAACCAATTTTCACTCAAATGTCAGAAATTAGCAAGATATCTTTAGCTTGCTAAATATCCTGCTATGGATAGCTTGCTATCTCAATTATCTTGCTATTTGCCGTCTCCATTAGATATTTGCATAGCATGTTAATTATCTTGCTATGAATTACCTCCGGCATTGCTTTGAGAGAACGGATTGGTGGTAATGGTGAGGGAGTCTTCTCGTCTCTTAAAGAATTTGGCATTTTTCTAAAATGTGATACATACATACATAATGTATGTAAGTGGAAAGTGATGGAAGTGGAGAGTGATGGAAGATCTTTACTGTACAGCCTGAAATTCAGAGGTAACAATTTTCCTCGAGAAATAAGCCTAAGGGTGAATAGTCGTAGGAGAGGGTAGATGAAGCGCGAAGACTTGTTTCGATAACGCAGTAAAACACGCAAGTACTCGTACATATTTATATTTAATTTCTCGTTTGTGCACGCAAAAAGTCAATTGTGTTGGGCAAGCTACATAATTACCTTGATTCTACTAAACGCCGGTTAACACATTTCACGAGCCCTAACATTTTCCACTTGAATGATCCACGCATAAACATTTTCACTAAGTTGGAATCACTATAAAATGCAATCGGACAATCGGAGTTATCAGTTGTTGGTGCGACTTAATAAAAGTTCCAATATGCAGCTATTTGTTGTTGTAATGTTAAGTACTTTGGCAGCTGTAGTTCAGGTTCGCAATGATTTTAGTCATTTTTAAAATGACATTTTGTTGAGGTTTTTATTTTAGAGTAGCATTGACAGGAGTGAAGCAATTACAGATATTGAAACTCTAATTAAATCATGCATGATAGAAACAGGAGCAAAATATGGTAAGCTTTATAATACGCAGATAAATAAATAGTAAATGTATATGTATTTTGATTTTGTAAATAGCCGATTTAGATAACCTCGCGCGTTATGAGCCAGCTGAAAGAATGGAAGGCAAGTGTCTTCTTGCGTGTTTATTGAAGGGCTTAAACGTGGTAAGATGTTTTGAGTTTTATTCTATTAACTACATTTCTCTAAATGGTGGTCATGTCCTACCTGTTTGAAATAAGGGAATTGAGCTTACTTTCGCAAATTGTAAATTCTTAGAATTAACCACTCAAACTTAGGAGTGTTGTAAAACCATCCGTAAGTGTTATGAAATTATAGTCAAACGAAAAGGTCTTAGTGTATATATAGTATTTTTACAAAGACAGTCAGCTTTGTTGTTTGGTGGTGAATTTAAATATTTCTCCGGCAGATGGATGGGAATGGAAAAATCGCCAAGAAAGCTGCAATGAGATTTTTCGAACAAAATAGTCCTCCAGATGATCCAATAACAAGGCATATTGCTAATGAAATCATAGATAAATGCAGCGCCATTACAGTCTCTAATAACATGTAATCACTAAATTTATAATTTGATGGAAAAACTATTAATGATTTTAATTTGTTTTTAAAATATTAGTTGTGAAGCTGCTGAACAGTACGAGCTTTGTACAATAGTGGAGACCAAAAAACATGCTGCTGATATCCTTGGCCTATAAGTTGAAGTATCTATACATTATCCTGCAGTTTTAACGGTTGAAGGGCTGGGTCCTATTTAAGTTTTATTCAAAGTTTAATAAAAAAAAAAACAATGAATTAAATTGGTTTGTAAAGCTGTTCACACCACCTAAAGAATTCTTCATTTCAAGCTTACCAACGAAAAGCATTTAATTTTTATTATATAGATAAATAATTTTATAAACAGAAACAAACCATGCCAAACAAAGAAAACCATGCCATTTTCCAGGATAAAAAGCGTATATATAAAAGTTGACCAGGCACATAAACAATCACTATGTCAATATTTCATCGCGCTGCCAAGAAATTTGAGTTACAAATTTCGTAACCGTTCGGTATTCCGTCCCCGAAATCGCGGAATTACTCCACTAGAAATTTTGCAAACGCGCGCTTAGATGTTTACACATCAAAATGAAAATCGCGCTTTGTTCACAGCTAGCCCAGGTGAGAATTGCTTAGGTCATAGCACCTCATCCAAGCCAATTTTTCTGACAAACTGGGAGACTGGGTGCAATAAGTCTGAGTGGCAGATTCTCTGCAGTAAGTTGGTGTTTACCCAAGCGCTTGAACATTTTCTGGGTCAATACCCTTACATTCCGCCAGTATATGTTCTGTGGGTTCACTGGACTCATTGCAGAATCTGCATAAGTCTTAATCTGATAGACTCCGCTTCCTGAGATGGCCCTTAAGTTTACAATGTCCAGAAAGGAACGGAGTCAGGATGCGGAGGTTGTTTTTATCTAGGCTTATGCATGTTTTGAATCTCTTCAGATTGTAATTATCCAGAAGTTTCTTCGCATATCCTAGACCCTAAATCTGCGTCCTGTTTCTCTTTTCCAGTGATCGGAGTTCCTCTTTTATAGTGATTCCTCTTTTTAGATGGGTGTGGCAGCAAGTTTGTCTGCCTCTTTGTTACATTCTATCCCCGGGTGTCCTGGTACCCATTGTTTACTTCGCCCAATCTATTAAGTTTATTTAGGCATTCCCAGACAATCCTAGATTTGATGAAATGAGCTCCGATTGCCTTGATAGCGGCTTGGCTGTCTGACATAATTGCTATGTCGCGTCTGTCAATAGCGCAAATTTCGTCTTGAAAGATGCTAGTGTAGGCCGGGCCCAAACACTACCGCACCCGTTCCTTCCTCAGTTCTTGAATCATCTGTGTACCATTTAATGGTATGAGGACTCAGCGTATAGATTCTGGACTCGTTGCTCCAGTCTTTCTTGTTGCTGAGTTTAATGTGAAAGTGTTTATTCTAGCTGAATTTCCTAGTCCCGTCGTCTACAAGTTATTACTCATGGTTAATTGTGCACGACGGAAATTAATTGATTGGAACATTAGAGGGTTAAATTCAAGGTCTTTGTCAATTATTTCACGAACTATTGTTTTTGTTCCAAATCAGCAAGAAGAACACATTTGTTTTAAAGGTTGCTTTATATTTGTGTTATCAAAGAAAAAAAGAAAAACTATAACTTTATACGATTAATTAGAAGTTTAAACTTCGAAAAGCACTCCTGGGCTTAGAAATCATGGGGATTGACTCCACGTTTAGCTGCTTCGTCTCTCACACAAACCTCGTACTGTGCAGCTGCTTCACAGCTAATAAGGGAATTCATAAATCATAAATATCTTTAATTTAATATACAACGTAATGATCTTACTGATTATCAGAGACTGCGATGTCGACACAACTATCCATGATCTCTCCAGCGATTTTCATTTTTGCAGCATCACCCTGCGTGTGGAGCTCACCAAGTTGCATAGCGACTTTTTTAACTAATTTTCCATTCGCATCCATCTATTAATATATAGAACTCGTACATTGAAAAGGGTTTCAGATATCTATTCTATAATTTTTAGCTACAGTATGAATGGTATAAATTGAACTTACAACATCGATCTTCTTTAGAACACAGGCTCTAAGACACTTAGCCTCCACGCTTCCAGGCAGTTCATGTTTCATCAAGGCATCAATGTCGGCTATTAAAAATAATAAATATGAAGATTATTGAATTGTTATAGAGAGCATCACTCACAATCTTTTGCTCCTGATTCATCCTTGCATGACATCGTTATAGTACGAAAGACCGCCATTGATTCATCTTTACTTAGTCCACCCTTTGGATAGAACAAATTTATCAAAACTCAGTCTTATAAGAATTTAGCATCACTTCGAACCTGAACCACAACAACAACTGCCAAGGTGCAAAGGATCACAGCAATAAAAGAGGTCATATTACTTTTTAAATTCTTGTCTCGAAGTATGGCTTCCAATAAATAATGTTCACAACTGATGGCTTGGGGACAGATTTATTATTTATATCCAAGTTCGATTTTCCATAAAAAAAAACGCCAAGTCATGCTAAAGTTGAAAGTTTATAACAATTAATTAGTGAATCAGCTTGGGTTGCTGGCACTATCTTCGTTCATGTGGAAATTTCGATCATTTGTAAACAAAAAATGAACCTAAGACCGAAAGTAAGGTCTTGTACATGGAAATTACAACTCATCAAAGGGGCGTGCCATAGATTAAAACTATACTATGTACTCATAAATGGTTGTCTATTTACGTTCTAAACACAGATCATGCTACAAGGCACTAAGGGCACCATTCAGCTGAGAAGTCAAGTCGGTTAAGCTATTTTTTAGACAAAGTACATACAAGTAAGCCCGTGGAGGCAATCCCAGCTATGTATGAAGCGAAAGTGTGATAAAAAAAAAAAACGAACGAACCATAGTCGAAATCTAAATTTAACAGGCTTTCGACAAGGTGATCCATAAAATTTTGTGCTGGAAACTGAGGAAGTATCTTGGTTATAGTGACAGAGCTACCAAACTTGTCGGTATCTACCTGAGTGATAGATTACAGAGAGTCGTGGTGGGTGGCAAATATTCTGTTTCTAAGTCGCTTACGCAAGGTGTTCCTCAACGATCCATTCCAGGACCCATTGGATGCTTGCGCATTCATATGGATATCAGCTAGCTACACATCATTGGAAACACGTCGGAGGCTGGTGCAAACACTACTTATCATGCCCGAAAGTTGTATATATGTAGCTGTCTTGATTAGGCATCTTTTCGAATGCTTCAAGTAGCGTTCAATGATACTATAAGGTACATTTTCAAGCTATTGTACTTTTAGTACTATAAAAAACTGCTCGTATGTCTTACTGGCGAAGTTGCAATTTCAGTATGCAGCGCTGTCAAATTTAAAATAAACGTAAACCCTAATAGCGCAAGATATTTCGGATCATTTGAACCCCCTTATTTACACCAGCAGCAGTTAGACAAAGACCGAAATAGGCATATTACATCCTGTCAAGAAAGACGAACGTCGTCATTTTGACGCTAGGATGTCCATTGACGTTGATATGAAAATAATAGAGAAAAACACAATTATTATTTATTAACTTTTATTTTTTTTTTAATCAGAGACACATTTAGTACAAATTATGGTTTTTTTTACTTCACGGAATCGTCAATTTGACGTCCCCGGTCTTTCTAGTGTTAAAACGAGTGTGATTCGGGTCATCATTCCACCTGCAAATCATATTTACCTCGGATGACAGTATGAACGTTAGCTGCGTCGTAGGCACCGCTCTCTAGTTGTGTTTAAACACAGTTACACAGGCAAAGCCTAAGATCTCTTAATATTCTTTTCTTTTCTCAAATGCAATAAATTTCAGTTAAAAGTTTTTAAAATTCGAAAAAAATGAGATGGAGTCATCTTTTGGAAGTTTTCTCAACTACAAATTCGATAACATTATCTATCGATGAAGCTGTATATCGATACTTCACAAATGACAGTTGTTTTGTTTTGTTTTTATGACAACTGTTGAAGTGAAAGCAAAAAATTGTGTGGGCTTTTGTTTTCTGTGTGTAAAACTGTTAATTTAAATAATTTTAGAAAATTAAGTTGTTTAAAAACAAATGTTATAAGAATCCCTCATATGTGGAATTTATAATAAAGACCTGCAACAACATAAAGATTTTATTTTTGTAGAAAGAGTTTATTTCAATTTGTTTCTGGTTGCATTTTCTTTAAAAGAAAATGACTTCGTTTGATTTGGAGGAACACAAATTATGGGTTTGTATATTATATAAATAAATTCCTTTCATTCTATTAACTTAAAAAAAATTCAATCATATAAGGGTGGAATGGCGAATAAAAAGTTACAATCCATCTACAATCAACTCTGTGAGCTGGAGAATTTTCCAATTTCCGAAGAGGAGGAGGATGCTCCCAAACTCATGGAATTACTCGAAATAATAAATGAACTACAAGGACATCATCATTCTGTTGTCAAAACAATCGAATCCACCAAAAACTCGGTTAGCGAAAAACGCAACGATTTACAAATGCAATTGAAACTTTTAGAGAAGTCCTTTGATCTGTTGAAATTAGAAACAAATTGGAAGGAGGACAACAAGGAAGATAATCCTATGAACAAATAGCGTAATTAATTTATTGTAAACCAGCATATTGTTATATCCTAGTATTTAGTGTAAGTTGGAGGTCGCATTTTGTATTATCTAAATACTACTATGAATTGTTACAATGTTAAAATACCAATACATAATGCTCTTAACCTCTGAGTGGTTGAAAAGTTATCAGTGTTTTAAGATTACGTGGCATAATATATGCCTTTTCTTTCACGGGAAAGAGCTATCGTCTGTAGAAACATTCATGTGATGTTAGCCTATGTATGTTTCACTAGTATATCACAGAAATAGAGTGTCTTAGTAACTCCCTGTCATCTTTTCTACATCTTATCTAAACGTGCTTCGGATTTCGGCAAAGAAAAGCGCTTACCTCAATCTTATGCAGAAATATGAAATGCGAAAAATCTTTGCCGAATATTTGGTTCTTTCATAGAATGTTATATGTATGTATAAGTAAAGTGAAGCCACGGTTAATTTTTTGGATTATTAGTGACGTTGGACAACTTTAATCGCAGAAAACAAAGAACCCAAAGAACAAAGCTACTCCTTCGAATATCTGATCAGCTTTTAAGAGTGGACCTTGCCTTTAGACCCACCTGAACTCTATTCACAGTTGACAGGAAACAGCATAATCCTATTCGTCCTATTCCTATCCAAATATAACACGCCAAGGGCACAAATATGCTTGTTAGGAGCTAAGCTCAGGGATTGTTTTAGAATCAAAGTTGTCTAGTGGGCGCCTAGCCTAACTTTCCAGTAGTGACTTGGGAATCGCACTCGCCAATTGATTTTTTTGTTGAACAATCGAAACACTGTTAATCTAAATTTACGATAATTAAACATATGGGTGGAGGCAAACTAGGCAACCCCGTGAAGGAGATACACTTCTATTTTAAACGATTATGCAAATACTGGACAATAGTACATTATGTGATTGTGACTCAGAAAGTTCAAATAGTTGTAAAATTGCAATCGAGATATCAGAACCTTGTACTGTATGTACACTTGCTTTCTGAAAGCTGCACGTACGAAGATTGTGCACCTCATTTTCAACGCAAAAAAATTACTACATTGGATCATATTTGTACATATTTAAACTTTATTTATCATTGTGCAATCAAAAATGTTTTAAGTAAACTCTATTTTAATACACATTTAATATTTTTACTTATAACATAACCGCATAATAAATTATTGACAAGCATTACAGTTAACATACGTAAAATAAACTTTACGACATGAAGAAAATATTTACAAAAGTTTAACCTAAACCGTACTCAACCCACTCTACGGCACCGTGACTTTTAGAAATCGTCTTGCGTCACCAATTTTAGGATCAAATCGGACTACGACTTGATCGTTACCCGCTTCACCAACTTCAAGGAATGAATTCCAATCGGCTAGAAAATAAAATCCATTCTGTTTTGGTGGTGGTGAGGGGTCTTCGGTAATGGGATCTGGACCTCCGAATGAGTCTTCTAAATCAGCCAATGAACCATTTCTTGACTCTTCCGTTGTCGATGATGGCTCTTCTGTTGTACTCGTTGTCGTGGAAGTGGTTGTCGAGTCGCTATCTTTGGTATTCAGATCTAGATCTAAATTAAATCGTGTTGGATCGGAGGACGAATTAGTGTCACTTTGACGTTTGATATCATTCTTTCGTGAATCTTCAGCGTTGATCACTGGGTCGGGGCCCTGTGCTCGCATACTGCTACTCAAGTTGAAATTACCCAAATCGACGGATTTGAGCATGTCTGAGGTGAGGCTCACATTTAAACGTTCCAGTTCACGTAAGTTATTTAGCAGCTTGTTAAGTTGCGCTAAGTCTTCTTGATCCTGTAAGTTATTTGAGTCGGAATCGTTTACATTAGTGTCGATTCTCTTGATGGGTTGTTCTTTGCTTTGCGAAGAGACTTCAACAGCCGGTATGCGAGTTTCAATTTTAACGGCTTCAGCGTTTTCAACATTGGTTTGTTTTCGCAAATTGTCATTTGAATCCTCCGGCTTAATTTGCTTTCGTTTTCGATTAACAATTCCAAAGCGATTCAGATAGTGCTCGATATCGGGTTGGACACGAATCTCCTCGCCGATGTTTAGTGGCTTAAACTGACTGTATGCCTCTGAATGTGGTCGAGGTGGTAGTGTCCTGGTAAAATTAGCAATGTTGATAGGTCCTGAATAACGATCTGACTGTTTGATACTGCTTGATATTGCGGGCTTAGCCACTTGGTAGTAATCTTCCAGTTTGAACCTTTTCGTTGCTTGATCTTGCATTGCCATTCCCATACTTTGCATGATCCCCGAAAGATTCGGCATTGGTGTGAATTTCTGTTGAGGATTGTTTCGGCGGTTGAATTCTCCTTCTAAGAGTGACCAATCGCTATCCTTTGCGCTATAAGAACTACTGTAGCGTATCTCCTTGTTCTGTTCCTCCTCTATATCAGGAAGTAATGGCAAACTTGTAACAGACACTTGTACAGGCATCTGGGCGGTGGTCAATGCGGGTGTCTTAAATTGAGACTGAGCTGGGTGGTAAGTCGTTGGGTTCGGATGTATTTTCCCTTTCATCCGAAAGGATGGTTTGTAAGTTGTAGCGGCTAGATTACCAACTTCAACAATATCTACTTTACCCGATGGAACAGAGGCTGGTGTTTGGAATTTCTGCGGCTTTGGAATTGAATACGACTCTATCACTTTGGTTATTGGTGGACGCGTATAGAGTTCCTGAAACAATATATGGAATAAGTAAACAATATTTTTATAAGCAGATAGATGCGATTTTACTTGCAAGTTTTCTTCTGTAGTGTTGTCGGTGTTATATGGCAGCACCAACATCAAAGCTCGCATATTGTTAGCTCGGTTCATGTCACCACTTTGAAGGCTTTTTTCGTACTCCTCGTTGGTAACTTGCTCGAAAAGGTCTTCAATTTCGCCTCTAAAGAATGCAATGAAAAAAATAATTAATATGAATTATTGTGTTTGAGCTGTAAATAATTGTATTATAATATTCTATTACCTTGTTAACCTCGGTAATGTTGGATCGTCTTCCAGCATCTTGTGAACTTGATCAATTGTAGCTGTTACATCAGGCGCTGGTCTTAATCCACCCAACGAGGCACCGATGGACTGCAAATTGTCTGAAGGATTTGCAATTGCAGGGTAAGCAGGTATCTCGTAAACAACGGATAAAAGAATCACCATCCCAAGAATTGTGTGTTTGGAAAACATTTTTATCTAGAAAAGACAAGAAGAGTGTAGAAATACATGATTATTAAAAAATAAAAAAATGAAAACTCCATATCAGCTTTGGAGCTGCTCTGGAAAACATTTAAAGAAATATATTTTTCGAATCTTTTCTTTGAGCCCTTTCGAATGATTCCTATACATGGACATGATATATTTTTTAGAATTTTTTTTTCAAGTTTACATTTCGCCACCCTGTATTGCTGTTTCACAATATTTGAGTGGTGAGTTGTCTTTCAAGTTTCTAGGTAGAACGGTTCTTCATGTTTTTATCGCGACAGACATTTTAGAGTTAGAGCGAACTTATAATGGTTCCGTACCTATTAAGTAAAAAAATATTGAACTTCTAAATCCTGTTAGATATATCGGTCTTTTCGCTGCAATTACTCGGCCGAAATATTTATTTACATAGCTGTGTATGTGGCTGTGTGAAGTTTCTCTGTGTGATCAGTGAAATCACGGAGAACGCTCCGGATAAAGTGAGGACTTGAGCGGCGAGCTGCGCCTTGGTGTTAATCCAAGCAAAACCGAAATGATAATGTTTACTACACAGCCAAGGTGCAAATCTTTGATCTTCCCAAACTAAAGGGACAAACACTCTCACTATCCTCCAGAGCTAAGTATTTGGGCATGTGTAGCCTTCAACGCCTGCAACAAGATCTTTGGCAAAAAATGATGACTGGAGCCAAAGATGACACTATGACACTGGATATATACGGCTGTAGAGAGTCCAGTTTTCACCTACGGGTCTATAGTGCAGTGGCCCGCCTTAAGCAAAAAATATTACGTCAACAAAATCAGAAGAGTTCAAAGAACGGCAAGTATATGCATCACTGGTGCAATGAGGTAGCAGAAAATGTTCATATTCCTTTAGATGCTGTTAAGGGCAATATACTCTTACACTTCCTAAAACTCGCTGGTCTCAGGTGCACTAGTCTCACTAACTTTGTCATATCCAGAAAGATAAGACAAAGAACCCGCGTATAGACATCGTAAGAGTAGTGGCAGTTAGTACAGGGTACTGGCCAATAGGGGACCATGCAGCAAAACTAGCGATCACTCACAAAAAATTACTGACCTCATGAAGAAATGCCTGACGGTGGTACCGTGGGGAATAGGGATCAGAAACAGAGGTGGCTTAAGTTTGGATTAAAAAAAAAAAATACAACAGTTTCTGATGAAACTACAAGGAGTCGCTTTTCGGTTATTCACTTTCTGTGCAAATATCCGGCTCTACGGAGAGCCAGACAACGCATACTGCGCAAACTTTTCTTCGACGAGCTTAGAGATATCCGAGAAAAGGATTGGAGAGTTGATCCTCTTCCTATGTTTCACAGGGTGGATATAAGTATCTCAATAATCTCATAACTACATTCTAATAAAAGGGTCACCTGAGGTTACCCTTTCCCTATTTGCGTTTTTATTCCATCGAAACCACCATTTCTACCTACTTACCTCCCATGCGGGTGTGCCCAGCCTAAATTAGCATCTTTTTATTTGAAGTCTAAATTAAACTACAATTTCAGTGCCCGATTACTTAAAAACAAGCAAATATCATATCAAGAAAAAAACATGAGTTCACTGTAACTAGGTGATCGCCGTGGCCGTGGTGGTTAGTGCGTTGGACTGGGTTCAATCCCAGCAAAAACACATAAACGTATTTTCACGGTGCCACCTCTTTTGGATGTCTGACAAGCAATCAAAGAGTATCATTTGTCATGAGAAGCTTCTCAACTCGCCGTTCGGAGTCGGCAAAAAACTGTAGGTCTCTTCCATTCGTGCAAAAATATAACACGCACACACAAATGGTTGCGAGAAGCAGGCCCCGGTTCACCTCGAGCTGTGGCGCCAACTATGTAAGTAACTAAGTAAGTTGTTAAGGAGTTAACATTTTCTTGAGGTAGTGGACTTTGTATATACTTTCTAACAGTGTACATCAAAAATGTTGCTACAAAATAATTGTCGTTATCCGATAAATGAAAAAAAAAAAAGATTAACGGATGCCAACAACACGCGGTGTTCCCAAGCGGTCCCCCATCTAAGTACTAACCGCGCCCGACGCTGCTTGATTTCGGTGATCGGACGAGAACCGATAATTTCAGCGTAGTATGGTCGTTGGCGAAAATTATTTATGTAATTGTTTAAGATAAGGAACAACTGATGACAATAGTCAACTCCCAAAGTATGCGTCACATCGCATACACATCAATTCAATGTTGAAAAATGTCGGTTTAGTAGGTCGGTTTCGGGGCGCGATGGGTACGATGTTGAGCAGCAGCATCAGAAATTCTGGTGGCAGTTAGAAAGAGATGGAATTCCCTCGTCGATTCCCTTCGATCCGGGGTAAGCCCCAAGGCAAAGTTGGCCGCATTTTATGTTTATTTATGTAGACATGGCGTGGCCGGCTTACGTAGGTTTAGTTAGTTAAGATAGGTTAAGTAGTTGTAAGTCTTATTTAAGGTAGTTTTTAAGCAAAAAACCTGTCCTGTTTCTAAGTTTTGTTTTCAAACTTATCTTAGATCTTAAATTGTTACTTTAATTAAAATTCTAGATTATAAGTTAGGTTACGTCGAAAGACATAGTATAAGTATTAAGTTTAGCTTAGAGTGCCCGTGTGGGGCCAGTAAGTTAGAGTAAGATAGTTAAGTTAGTTAAGCTAGTTTTAAGCACTTTGTGTCTAGCATGTAAGAAATACTTGAATTAACAAATAAAAATGCATTTAAAATGAAAAAAATGAAATGTTGAAATATGTATGTACCAACGACGTATGGGGAAAACAAAATGTGACCGTTAAATGCTTTCTTTGTGCTTCTTTTATTCTAGCTCGAAAAATTATCCATCATTCCGTTTTTCACCTCGTTTCCCCGGTGTACTGTCTTTCTCTATAAAAAAAAATAAAATAAAAAATTACATACATACATATGTACATATATATATATGTATATATGTACATACATTATACATACATATGTATGTTCATAAACAAATGCATTGTTTCTTATACATATGTATTTCTTTTTACAGTATAATCTCGAAAATTCGTACCCCGTTTATATCGAAATGGCTGGTCACTTGCAAAAAAACCTTTTTCACCTCGATCCCCGGTATACGGACTCTATCTCTAATCAACAAAAAAAAAAATAAAATAAAAATTAAAAAACCACAAAAACGAAATACCTCCGGTTGAGACAATGCTCTCGCACTAGGCCAAGTAAATACTTCGAATTTTCGTGACCTTTCCGGTATGCTAGCTAATGATACATGGTGCACTCTAGTACATTCTCTTAGACGGCTATTGTCAAAATTTCAGCCGAATCGGACTCCTAGTTTTGTTTCGACCACGTGTGACCACGTCCGCCAGCTTGTCCGCGAATTTTCGAATGAGAAGGTCATCGTCGCCACGGAGGCCTACTTTGCAGAGGAATTTTAAAATTGAAGTAAAACCCGAAGCAAACGGCTAAATCTGTAAAGCAATGGTTGCTAGCCCAAAAGATTAACGATTTAAGTTGTTCAGCACAGTCCCTTTGCTCTTAATCCGATTGAGAACTTGTGGAATGACGTGGACAGCCAAGTTGACAGATCTACGGCTACAAATTTGGTCCAACTTTGGATTAAAGAGCCTGGAATGTCATACCTTAAGAACGTTGCCAAGCCTTAATATCGGTAATAAGCCTTGGGTGTGTTGCCGTTATTAAAAATAAGGGTTGTTCCACTAAGTACTAGAATTATGGAATAATATTAACTAAATTATTCTAAAATGTTGTAAGGCCTAATAAGATTTTGTAATGAATTGGACCAAAGTGTGGTATGCATTTTCTCGCCACTGTACATATAATGTACATATGTATGTAACTAAATTTTTGATCGGGACGCAACATGAGGTCTGTGATATCATTTATTCATACACACATATGTACATACATCCAAACATACAGTCAACGTCAAAAGTGAGTAGACAACAATGCATACATTAATAACATTCACTTTTCCTATAAAAACAAAAAAGATACAAAATAATGAAAAAAAGGTTCAACAAAGTTTTGTTAATGTGTAATAAAAAGTTCACAAAAAAGCACAACAACAATTTTTTTTTTAATATCAATGTTAAATAGTGGTCTCCGTGGCCGTGGTGGTTAGTGCGTTGGACTACTACGCATGCTGCCCGGGTTCAACCCCAGCAAAAACACCTTAAAGTTTTTTTCACGGCGCCACCTCTTTCGAATGTCTGACAAAGTGTATCATTTGTCATGAGAAGCTTCTCAACTCGCCGTAGTAGGTCCTTTCCATTTCGTGGAAAAAATAACACGCATACACAAATGGTTGCGAGAAGCTAGGCTTGGTTCTTGATAGGACTGCTGACACCGTATATATTTTTGTTTTTTTTTCACTGTAACTATATTTTTTCGTTCACTCTTTAGAATAGCCTGTATAAAATATTGCGTGTTCATTCACTATCTTGGATTGTCCACTACATCGAGAGTCTACTCTAATAACAAGAACATAAGGTGTGTGTTTTTTGTAAGTTATATAGGCTTAAAAAAAGCTGTCCATGTAAAATACAATAACAACTAAACCTATGTATATAGAATTCGTCTAGCCTGGATAGCTATCGAGTATTAGGTAGTATTAGAAGGAGCCGCGATATAACATGTGCTTCCAAATTCCTTTTCTCGAAACACGTCATGTCAATTACGAAAAAAAATTGGGTAGAAAAGGATGTTTTCAAAGGAGAAAAGGTAATAATCAAAAATAAAAGGTAAATTGAAAAATTTCTGAATACAACTATATCTTTTTTCAACAATCAAAAGCCAAATATGTAAATACTACAACTGAAGTGGCAATATGCCCAGTGATGTCAGGTGTACATTAAGATAACTTAAGCCGCGATAATCGTTTTTTATGCGCACTTTTTATTAGCTTATATAGGCTTAAAAAAACACGGCTGTAGTACATTTATACACATGTACGGATATTCAAAATCACCTCCATCTTCATATCTAATCTTAAGTTCTCCTCTGCCATAATGCTCGTAAGCTTCGCATTGCAAAAAAAATGTGTGAGCCTCATCCGCGTAAGCTCACGGGCGAAGTGAATACTTATCCAATCCAAAGCAATTGTGTATGTGTTATGTGAAGAGGAGAAGAAGAAAGTTGACTAGTAAAATCGATAGAAAATGTGTAATTACAGTGGAACTTCCCTAAGTCGAATCTTCAAGGGACCGGAAAATAAGTTCGAGTTATAGAAACTTCGAGTTAAAGAAAATACATAAATCTATGTATATGTAAAGCTCCGTAGAAAATTTTTCGTTCCTCCTGTAAAATTTGAAATTTGTAATTTACGAGATTTTCTATTAGGCCGACGATATGCTATAGGGACCTTCCATAAATCCCTACTACGTTTCTGAGGCAACTTGGTTCAGTGGGTAAATTATGTTTCCGAACAATTCGAGTAACGGTTGAAATATATTTTCGCATCACAGAAATTCGAGTTACGGAGTTAGAAATATGTGAAAAAGGCAACGAAAAATCAGTACTCATGTTCGAGTTATAGAAATATTCGAGTTATAGATATATATATATAGATATATAGATAGATATATTAACATATAATAATATACAGCTGATATTAATTTGGCCACCTAGCGAGCGGTTTTTCTGCCTATGTCCTTCCCCAGGTCCCAGACTATCTCTTTTTCAAATTACATTACAATTAGTTCAGCGGCTAGGCGTGAAAAGGTTTTGTTAGTAACTTGACTGCAGCGCCCCCTAGCGATCGGTTTTTCGACATATGTCCTTCCTCAGGTCCCAGACTATCCCTTTGCCAAATTACATTACAATTGGTTCATCAGCTTAGACGTGAAAAGGTAGACAGACGGACAGACAGTTAGACAGACGGACGGACGGACAGACAGGCAGTTAGACAGACGGACGGACGGACGGACAGACAGACAGACAGTTAGACAGACAGACGGACGGACAGACAGACAGACAGACAGACAGACGGACGGACAGACAGACAGACAGACAGACAGACAGACAGACAGACAGACAGACAGACAGACAGACAGACAGACAGACAGACAGACAGACAGACAGACAGACAACCGGACAGACAGACGGACAGATAGCTGATGTTTTCTGCATACATATTTCCCCGGTATGGAATCATTTCTTCGTTATCGAAACACATTTATCGAAATTTATCGTAACACATTTATCGTAACTCATTTATCGTAACTCGTTTTCAAAACAAATGCGTTGCTAAAGAAGTATTCACTTTAAAAATCTAAAAAAAAGCAGCGCGTAAATGAACTGGTGTTAGAATTGAGTCTGTAACTTTTTTTTTCTTATTGAAATTTAACCCTAGTATCTATAGCCACTTTGTATCTACTAATATATCAGCCACATGACGGTCTAACCTCGCACAAACATTAAACGTACCCAACGTCCTCGACATCGTTAAACTGCAGATACATAATATACATAGTTTGTTTCAATGATTTTTTTATTGGTGTTTGATTTCTTTCTAGTTTCAAGAATTTAACAACTAAAGAACAAGCAAATTAGATGATTGCACCTGTGGGCATGATAGGTGCTCGTTAAGGTAATAATGTTAAATCTAACCCCATCATGTGAACTGTCACAAGGTCTACAACTTTTTGAACTAACCGCTGACACCTTTGCGAGCCATAAAAATCATTATGTGTGTATACTGTGATACTGGACTAACTTCCTCATGAGATGATGTCGGCTGACCCACCGAATTAGATTATTGAAGATAAAATAACTTAATGTGATTTGATTGTTAGATATCATTGTGTGGCTTGTCGAGTTGAAGCTATTAGTACTTAATAAATCAGTCACATTCCATCGCTAACTTTAAAGAGGTAAGGTCTTCTTCGAATCTAGGAATTTTATTACAATAGATACTCGTTCATACTCCTTATATGTGTGTATTAAAATGGAATGTCATTAAGCGGTTTCTGTTTCGATAGATTATAATGCATGATTTGGATGTGCTACGCATTTGGTTGTGCAATTCGTGCATATAATTGGTTGTTACCGTGCATGGTTTATTGACGCCAATCGAAAGCGCGCGCGCACATATATTAACCATGTTTGTATGAGCTACTTGACTACTGTAAGCATGCATAGCACCTGTTTGGTTTTTGGCTAGTGCTACAGTTCTGAGTGGGCCTCGACCTTCCTCGGTTAATAATAATAAGCATAATCTTTACTCATTACTTACTTAATGGGCTCCCGACCCGTGAAGAGTCTCTGCCTGAGACACGGCAGCCTTCCACTCTCTTCTTCATTAAATTATGTTAATTATAGACGCGTCTCCTTTAACATTGCATATACGGTTTTGGCTGCTGAATTGGGTGAAGTTCTAGAATGCCGTGTTAGCAAGTCCACCACCAAGGAAATATTGACACTACAGCAGAGTTCAGACTTAGAATCGATCAATAGATAGTGAGTACCCATTTGGACTACTTAAGATTTTCTTCCAGGATCTGTCAGTGTGTGGAAGACATTCAGAAATTCATAGTACCTTGGATCTGCTATATAACAATGACAACAGCGAATTAGCTTTGCAACAGTTTCATTGGGCTAAGAACGCAACAATGAGGAATACGATATATAAAATTCTCATCAAACTAGTCCTGTAATATTGCGCAGAAGCATAAATATCATCGAAGGCAATTGAAAATGAGTTTCTTCTTCGAGTGATGTTCGGTCACGTTTAATACATACGACGTAGAATGCTATCGTCGCTAACTTGGTTGTAAGCCAAGTTGTCAACATGCCATCTTGGTGTCGATGCTGGTCGTCTGTAGATAGATGGCAACATAAAATTTCCCATTTCCATTTGACTGGCTTTGTTAATAAACAAAATAGCCGCTATTGGGGCACCGAAAACCCTCAATTGGTACACCAAAGACCGCAAACCCTTCGGAACCCATGGTAGTGCATTTTCCTTAGACTTATTATCTGACAAGCATTCAAAGAGTATCATTTGTCATGAGAATCTTCTCAACTCGTCGGTCGTTCGGAGTCGGCAAAAAAATGTAGGTCCCTTCCATTCATGCAAAAATATAACACGCACACTCAAATAGTTGCGAGAAGTAGGCGATGAGTATAAGTATTAATGTCGTAATTACATGAAATTACAGTAATTGATATGTTTCGTTAAGTAGATGCAATTGATGCTCTCGATTAATCCGGATGTGCTTGAACGAATAATCGAAAATCCCGGTTAATCGTACATAATTTATTGACTAAAAAATGCTGATTTAAAAGAATATTTGTTTCTTTTTCCATTAGATGATTTATTACACATTTATTTTGCATAACGTAACGTACGTAAGAAGCGATGAACATGATCATGAGTGAAATCCGGATAATCGATTATGAAATTGAGCATAGATTTTAAATTTTCCCGGGTAATCGAGTTCCATTCCTAATCGAA
Source organism: Brachyopa scutellaris (assembly GCA_949775065.1). Lineage (NCBI taxonomy): Eukaryota > Metazoa > Arthropoda > Insecta > Diptera > Syrphidae > Brachyopa > Brachyopa scutellaris. The sequence goes on from OX459112.1 coordinate 72,375,166, forward strand.
TGGTGGTTAATCATTAGTCGAATGCATTTTGTTAAAGGTTTTGAAATAGTGAGGGTGTATTTAAATAATAAATATAATCACGTCTATCACAGAATCCGTCGTACTCGGAATTTTGCTACGAACCCCGAAAGAACTATCACAGAATCCGTTGTAGTGTAATCCGAATGTGTATTGCCGCACTTAACAACTTACCACTTTCTACGAAATTCGAAACTTGCAGCAAAAATTGCCACTACGACGGATTCTGTGATAGTTCTTTCGGGGTTTGTAGCAAAATTCCGAGTACGACGGATTCTGTGATAGACGTGAATATGTCCATATCGAAAGGTCCAAATTGTCCATTTGGATTATCAAGGCCCGCAACAGATTTCAAGAATTATTTAGCATTCGCGTATAACCATTTGATATGCCCTTCGCCTATTCGTAAAGTATGTACTAAGCCATACCCAACCAGAATGTGGAAATCTTCTGCTCGTAACGAACGGAGTTTTGATCACAGAAGATCTCTTCTGAACTATGGAGGCGGACATTTAGCTGTTTTTGTTATACAGAAATAATAATTGTGAATGAACTGTGTATCGAAATTTTTGTTCAATTTAATCTTCCTATTGAGCAAGCAAATCGTGACGTAGTCCGTTCAGCCAATAGTATTGCTGCTGTAATTCAAAGCCAAAGACCCGTAATTGTCAACTTATGGCTTCCTTTGTCACATTTCCACACAGGACTTGCACCTGCACCCGTATAAAATTCTGTTACCATACAAACTGAAGCCCAAAGTCAAGCCGCGTATAGGGCGAGAAAATTCCTTATGTGATTATCGAGACACTTCTGTGGCAATAAGCCAAAATAGCTTATGTCTATTTTGGTAATTTTTCAGTACAGCAAAAAAAAAGATTTAATAATTTTTTTGTTTAAAAAAGTATCAAAGCACGATAAATAAAATTTAGCGCAAATAAATAATGTGTATGTCTATTTTTATTGGCGTTGGGTTTTTTTTTATTAAAAAGTATCAACAAAGCCGCTAAAAATCTATTTTAGTAGCTCAACTTACTTCAAAAAAATATATCTTATATGAGAAATATGGCTTAAGTAACGACTTTGGCCGCTGCAGAATTTGAAAAATAGCTTATGTTATTTAAGCTACTAAGTTTTGACCAATATGATTTTTTTTAAAGTAACCTAAGTCGACATAAGGAGGCGAACAATTAAATACCAATTATAAAAAAACAGCTTACGTCGACATAAGCACCTAGAATGACACTAATGCAATAAGCTTTATAATAGGTTTTGTGATAACTTAAGTTCGAATTGTATTCAACTGCTGACTAAGGAAAACAATATGCAGACCTAACATAATTTGTTTTAAAAAAAACCAGTTTTGTCCAACGAAACTTGCTGTTTTGTGTTCTGCGATATAACGGTTATTTGTTGGCTTAGATGCACGACAACCAGACCAAAAAAAAGGTAGTAAAATATACAACATTTTGACCAAAAAACTAAATTTTGGCTTATGTCGACATAAGCGACTCTAACTTATTGCCACAGACAGACAGACTTATGGATATACATATCGTATACACAGTCGACTCCGCTTAAGTGAAACAGCAATTTGCCACCAATTTTATATCATTTAAGCGGTATTTTCACTTATGCGAAGCTGAATTAGTATAATTCTTTAATTTCGGACGATATAATTTTTTCAGTTAAGCGTAGTTTAGATAAGCGGAGTCGACTGTACATACATACATGTCCAAAGAGTGACTATTGGGTGCGCAGTGTTGTCAGGCGGCGGCGTTTCTTTTTTTCTTTTAAGATGATGAGGGTCGGACTCTGAAAGTCCAGGGTAAGCGTTATAGGCGTATGATAATCGAGTATTTCTGGTACGAAATCGAAGAGATTGATGTTAAGACATGTTTTCTATTAAGACAGCGCAACTTGCCACACATCGGGTACCTTACCTACAGGCTAAGATGCTTTGCTTCATAATACGCATTGTTTCAAATTCTAGAGACATCATCTGGCCGGCAAGTTCATGTGATTTAACGCCGTTGGATTTCTTTTTATGGCGCTAAGCTAAATGTCATGTCTACGCCAACAAACCCGAAAGCCGAAACAAGTCACCGAAAATTATTTCGAAAGGATCGATTGCTGCAGCTGGTCCAGAGGCGCCCATATTTTTCATTTAAAATTTTCTTTAGTAAGATTAAATAACTAATTCGCTGTATAAGCTACGCAATAATGTAAATTTCTATAAAACTAACAAAAAAAAAAAAAAATTAAAGTAAATCTGTGCCATTTCGATTTTCAGTTCCTTGCCTAACTCTTCATCGGCTTTGTGTCGATTTATTTCAGTCTACTGTTATAGAACTGATTTGTTATGTGAAGCAAATCAGATGAGTATCTAACCAAACCAGGTGAGTATCTAACGAATTGCAATAGTTTCTTGTTTCAGCGCCGGCAACTTCGCTCCAACTTAATTTCAATTTACCAAGCAATTATGTACACCAGAAAAATCCATGTGATCCGTGAAGTTCGTAATGCTTCGTTACGATCACGTATGCTATTGTATAAGAGCGGAATAAACAAGAAAACAAAACAGAGCATATACGAGTAATGAGAATTTAATTAACATCGTCACTGGTCGTATATACAACATACATCATTGCTGATGTTCATATTTGCACAAAAAGATACTCTTGTACCTAAATTAACCTTCCATAGATACTCTCGTACCTAACTTGACCTTTTTGTGGACGCCATTTTAAGTACTTAAAAAATGTAGATCAGTATTCCGTAGTTCATGGTTGTGGTACATTAGGGGCCGTAGGTCGCCATTGCTTTATGGTAATTCATAATATGGCACATATGGCTCAACTTCTTTATAGTACAACATTGCGTACATTTCCCCTACATCTGATGGTGGAATGGGACGATGGCCACCCATCTCTGTGTATGTGGGATAGAATAGTCTGGCCAATTCAGTGAAACCGGCTGCCGTTGCTGCAGCTTGCTCCTTTTGCGTAAACCCAGTGAATGTAATTATCGGCAATTTCATACTTTGTGCCACGCGGTAAGCTCCATGGAACAGTATCGGCACCCAATCTAATGTGCTATTTTGCGGGACACACAATTCAAAGATGTGCATTGAGCCAATGCCATTATCGAATTGATCGGCTTGCGATAACATCTGCCGGGTAATCGAGAGCAGTGAATTTAATTTTCGATTCTTTGATATTAAACGGATAACCGTCCTAATATACAGTGGCAATTGTGAATTTAGTTGTAAATGTTATTATATTTTAGATTGCACAAACCACGATCTCATTTCCTTGGTCATTGGTTTCATCATTACAGCAGCGACTATTTCATCGGTTTTTTCATCGAGCACAACCAAGCTGGCTCGATAGGGGAGTAGGTGATCTAAGTATTGGCTGTGATCAACGTCGTAGTCCTGTTCATCTTTGAGCTTAATCATTTGACAGATTATATTTTCCTCGACGTAATGTTTTAGTAGAAAAACTTTGACTTTGTCTATTAAAGACAGACTGATGTCGGAGAGGATGTAGTTATCATATTTCTCCCAGATAATTACGTCAGACATAATTTAGAATTTTATTAACTTCAAATTTTGGCAACAAAATTAAATAGTTTGTTTTAGGTGAATTTCACCGGAACTTTGATTTTTTGTCTGACAACATATTCGGAGATTTCTAATACCTAGAGATTTTTAATTAACGATTAATGTGCTCTTTTTAGCAAAATACTATATTGTTAGGAAACATTGATCAGAGAGATTTGGCAGCACCACCGAACGATGAGACTGATTTGGCAGTACAGAATTAAAATAGGCCAGCCTAGCGTGCCATATTTTAAAAGGATTCATTCTACGTTTGGTCTTGCCCTTGAGTGGATGTTTGAGAATAACTTGTTTTATAATAACTTAACTAGTAGGCGGGCATTTTTGAGAAAAATTGAAGAAAATAAAAGCAAAACATTGAAAATCATTTTTCCTAATAATATATATACATATGTCCATATGTATATGTATTTGACAGAAAACGACCGCCATATTGGATCCCTTTTCTGCTCTCGTCTACGATCTTACCCACTAAGACTCTCTGGATTTCGCCACAGTTGAATTGTGGCAAGTGCTTAAGACGACTACGCAATGCTGCACGGGTTCAATCCCAGTCCGGGTCCAATACCTAAAAGTTTTTTCACGGTGCCACCTCTTTCGAATGTCTGAAAAGCAATCTCAACTCGCCGTCGTTCGAAATCGGCAAAAAAAAACTGTTGGTCTCTTCCATACATGCAAAAAATATGTGACGATGAGAACGAAAAGGAACGTCAAAAGGGGAGTATATACGCGATCGCCACCGAGAATGGACGTGTATCCATAAACCGCAGTCAATAAAGGAAGTTTTGATTTTATTTTAAATGTACTGGTGTCTTTGTTTTATTTTTTCTTTTTCGGAACAGAGTCGTAATAAATATAACACGCACACACAAATGGTAATGGTTGCTAAAAGCAGGCCCAGGTTCACCCCGAGCTGTAGCGCCACCTAAAGTAAGAACTCAAGAATTGAAGATTATCGAGTGAGATCAAGATTAGTACTTTTTATGCTTGTTTTATCTTCACGATTTGTGGCAAGAGAATTACCACATTTGATTACAGGTATGTAGAATGTAAAAGAATTTAAAGCGATATTAAGTGCTGTTGAATCCTTTACAGCAGCCTTTAACTAAATACGAATACCATGCACGGGAATAAAATAAAATAAATATTATATGTGTGTACAGTGAAACCTCCTAATTGGGACTCTGTAATTGGGGCACCTCTGAAATGAAACCCACTTGATGCATACACTCGGTTTTTTCATATAAGCGAACCATTCGACCCGGGGCATCTCTGAATTGGATCTTGGGCAACGAATTGCGTTAGAATTGCTTGAAAAACAACCTCCAAAAGAGAGAAACAAATTACAAATATTAGAGCTGATTGTGTGTATGTGTAACATATAATATGTATGTACAGTAGTTTCGTTCGCGTACGCTCCCAAACTACGAAAAATAACGAAAACCCGTACATGTACGCAAAAATTTCGTAGTTTTTCGTAAAAGAGAGTGCTCACGAGAGAGTAAGAAATTTCCCCATGCTACGAATTTTACCACAAGAAATTTCTTTGGGGTAATATATGAAAACTGTCAAATCTGTCAAATCACATACATTTTTCATTTTTGGGTGCTTACCCCCCTGTTCTGCATTCCACTTTTAGTGAATTCAACCACCAAAAGTGGAATTGGGTGTTCTGCATTCCGAACGAAACTATAAATTGTGGATTGTATGTTCGAAAGTGAATATTTTGGTGTTCTACATTCCACTCAAGATGACAGCTGTAAATTCGTGTTCTACATTCCGAAAATCCTGTGATTTTAGTGAATTGAATTCACTTGAGATTCTTGATGTGAATTGAATTCACATGCCGTTGTAAATTGAATTATTTAATTAATTTGTTGATCAGAATCAATGTTTAATATAGTACAACACAAAAATTAGAGGGAAGAGAGTATTCTCTTGAATTACATGAAAGGAAATCAAGATATTCCAAGATCAAGATTTCTCTGACTCCACTTCTCGCAGGATATCAACAAATATTTTCTTACTCACTCTACTCACTCTAAAAACTTCTTACTCACTCTAAAAAAACTGTTTTTAAAAATGCAAAAATCATTAAATAAATTATTTTTCTTCAGTTGTCTAATTTCTGCTTACAATGCTTCGGGAAGTTCCAGAATGTTAGATTTATCTCGCAAAATCTTCCTGCGAACTCTCTCCATTCGGTTTTCACATCATTTAAAAATGTTGTTTTCCATTTTTTCCATTTTTTTAATAAAATTTATTTTTTCTTAAATGTTTAATTCACTTGCACAAAACAAAAACCAAGAACTGAAAATCTCCAATGATTTTGAAATGATTTGACAGCTGTGTTTGACATTTCAAACAAATGAATTCGAAGTGGATTCCAAAAATTCGAAATCACTCGGAATGCGGAACACTGAATTCCATTCCGAGTGAATTTCAATTTCGGCTTCAATCCACTTTCACTCGAAATGCAGAACAGGGGGGTTAATGTACCATTTACTTTTTCGTAATTTTTCTCTCTCTGAGAGAATTTCACCCCCACTCTTCGAAAATTGACAGATAACACATAACGTCATATTTAGTGCAAAAAGTATGCGAACGGACCTAGTATGTTCATGCTATGATGCATAAAAATAGGGAAGTCCGCGGAATATCTGAAAAACTGATTGCCCTTAGTCTGTTGTTGCCACAACACAATTCGTAGTGTTTCGAATACATACAGCAGTATAATTGAGATACAAATTTAGAGGTCCTCTTAAATCGGGGCACCTCCAATTTGGTTCCCATTTTCTCGGTATCCTAGAGTGCCGCAATTAGGAGGTTTTACTGCATATGGTTAACTCGGATACATTCGACATCTTTATTTTTGTTAAATTATGCTCGAGAAAATGTATCTCTTATTTATTTTTAACTATTGCATAAGAAATCTGCTTTTACGAATAACGGATCATAATTTTGTTTAATATCTATGTATGTATGTATATATGTATATATGTATATCAAATTATATATATATGTATATTAAATTAAATCGCTAGCGGAAGAGCTTGTGATTCCTCCTGAGAGTTTATTTCTACACCGATTTCAATGATTCTAAAACTGATCGAAAGGTTATCAACTGAACTTTGTTCATCAGTATACACAATATTGCAAAAGTGCACATGAGTAAAGTTATTACGAAAAAACATTATTACCTATACCTTCGGGTAAAGAGTTTCTATATGCCAGATTCCTCGCACTGGTACACTAGTTTTTTTTTCTAAACAACAGCAAACTTCAAATATGTATCCAAAACATTTAAAACAAAAAATTTAGTTTTACCAGAAAAATGTTGCGACAAACATATATGTAGGTCACGAGATCATCTCGCTGGTTTTTCAACATAATCTGCGGCCATTTCCTGAAATTTGAATTTTGGGTACTATCTAATCTATCGGAGTACTATTCCATTGTACTATCGAATATCCCTGGGTGGGGATTGAACCCACAACCTATGCATGGTAAGCACTAGCTAGACCACCGAGGCGGGCCGCTTTATATCTCAAAATGCATTTTCCATTTTCAATGTGGGCTTCATTTATTCGAAATAGCTTACATTTTATCTATCTACGGTGGAAGAATTTTTGGCCAGCTTATACAGGTGGCCAACTTATGAGGTTGTGAATATTTTTTTTTTTTAAATTAAAATGTTTCTCTTACATAGCTTAATCTGAAGCAACACTGCTTATATTCGCTGGTTTTCCGGGTTGGGGTCACAATCCTGAAAACCAAAAGCCTGACATTTTTCATTTTATGTAATTCCGTTTTCTGGGCTTTTTTTGGAAGGAAAGCAGACAAATGTTTATCCATTCCCATTGGCGTTAGTGTTGTAATATTTTACAATTCGCTTGTGTTGATCTCATTCAGTTTGACACCTGATAGATTAGATCTTAGTTTCACACATTGGCGTACACTGATCGTTTTTATAGATGAAGAGCAAATACCTGTGGAAACATGTACTTATATCGAAAATAATTTCCGGTGAAAACCAAAGCATAAGAAAACGTTACGTAATTTAGAACGGAACATAATGAGCGTTCTGAAATAAGTTTTTAATGGGAATTGCTTCGATATGGAGTTGTATTTGGATATTGGTTTATCATAGATTGTTCCTTAAATGTTTTTTTGTCAATAAGAGATTTGAACTGTTTTGTTATGTTTTATTTATTTGAAGTTTGTTAATTTGTTCGATATGTTAAATAAATTTTCTTCTAATTTTTTTTCCCCTTGGTTTTTTACCGTTGTTTCCACTATATATATTATTTTGCTTGCAATAATTATTTTATTTTGTAAAATAGTGTTCTCCAGTTGAAAGATATAACTACGTATATCACATCTCTGTAACTAAAGTTATGTAAATTGTGCGATAACACATTGTAAATTATGAACGAAATAAAATTTATTTCGTTCATAATTTATTTAATATTTAATATTACTACTATTACTATTCTAATTTTTTTTTCCTGCAAACAAATTTTTTATTTTGGTTTTCGGGATTCTGTCCCGAAAGTCCAAAAAAAACCACTTCCACCCTTAAAGTTAATCACAAACGGAAGAAAAAGGATTAAATTAATCTCTACATTTCACGATAAAACAAGAACGAACATTTCGTTATTTTACCGCTTTGTCTAGACGTTTTGTTCAGTGGTTAGCCGAACATTTGGAACAAAATCCATCACATATTACCCTTGGCCAACTTTCGCAGGCTATTCAATATGAGAGATGATATAAAATATGTCAGTTTGGGCCAAGTTAAGGCATTTTGAGGAACATTTGTATGAAATTTTCTTGGTGCAGTTAAATATTAGAGGGCACCGTAGCGCAAGTGGTTAGTGCGTCGGACTACTGTGCAAGCGGTCTTGGGTTCGAATCCCGCCGCAAACACCTAAAAGTTTTTCACAGTGCCCACCTCTTTCGAATGTCTGACAAGCATCAAAGAGTATCATTTGTCACGATTGAGCTTCTCAACTCGCCGTTCGGAGTCGGCAAAAAACTGTAGGTCCCTTCCATTCGTGCAAAAATATAACACGCACACACAAATGGTTGCGAGAAGCAGGCCCAGGTTCACCTCGAGCTGTAGCGCCAACTAAGTAAGTAAGTTAAATATTAGCCAACTTCTTCAGGTGGCCAACTTACAAGGGTAGCCAACTAGACAGGTTTCACTGTATTAGGAAAGCCTTCCTTATTTTTTGCAAAGTTTCCAGAAAATAGCAGTTCCATGGTTGGGAAATTATTTGAGACATGTAACAATATTCGTTTGGAATTGATGTGTACATAAATATGTCAGCTCTTCTTATGAAGATGTTAAAAGACTGTTAGTTGCCCTGCATGGACTATTACCAATTTAAATGAAGTACCTACAAAGTATTATTTTTTAAAATAATATACCATTACCGAAATTACTCAAATTCTATTGCGAACTGCCTGAGCTTAAAATATCCGATAGAGTCGAGTTTTTGCCTCAACTCTTTTGTTTTTTTTTTTTTTGCTATTTAATATTTTATTTACCTTTTCTTTTCTTATTTGTCCAAAGTATTATTATTATTGTTATTTTCTCGCTGAAGTAAAAAAGGCACTATCCTACTTGTCACCGGTCACAAGGACATTCTTGCAGATTGTTTCTGCAAATGTTTCTTTCGCCACAACTTCACTACTATTTCCAATGACACAGCTCGAAGACTGTTGCTATTTGTTGGCACAATTAATTTCTCAAAAAAAAAAGATCTCACATGCAATTAAGCGAGTAAAATATAATCACAACCACAAATAGATGACACAAAAAAATTGATTTTTTTTTAACTTGACTTTCACCACCTTCGTAGTGGATAGAGTGAATTGGTTCAACACTATGGTATGTTGTGGTATGGAAAGTAAATGGTGATATTAATCCACACTGGTCACCAGTTACTCTGTACACAGAATACACAAGTTGTAGCTCATTCGCGCACGAGCGACAAATTTGACGCGTTACTTTCGATTGACGGATTTCATAGAAATTATTTCACGTTAATATTTTTTATTTCTATCAATGCAGCTTCCTGCTGGCTGTTTTCTTTAATTTACGTCAGCCCGGATTGAAAGAAGTACTCAAACTAAATGCGGTCTGCGGAAAGACAAACCAAGTGAAGTTGAAATGTTTCGTGCTGCGGTTCGAGTGGGGTGCAAAGAGGCGCTTTGGTTATTCTCTTGTTGCACCTGAAAGTGAACACTTCCTACAGTAAAGCAAAAGAGCTACTGACGTTTAGTTTCTCTTAAAAATAAACTCGTTTCTGGTATTCGACAAGCCTACCTTCTCGGAAACCATTGATTGCATAATTGTTGGGGGGGACTGTATCCACATGTGGATAAGAGTACAACTTGGATGTAGGGAAGCCTTGGTTTGATTTGAGACATCGAATCATGATTTTGAATGAATTTTCCATGTATTAATGCACGAGATTATAATTTGGGGATTATGTGTGAAATTATATAATTCGGAAGTGAACTTATATCGTAACTGGGTTGAGTGAGTTTCTGTTATTTTCGATGAAGCCGAGGTGAGGCATTGAAATTGTGGCAAGGGCAAGGCAATAGGTGGTTGAATCTATTATTTTATTTGAGTGGCTAATACTGTTTTTAAAACGAACAAAGCTGCCTTGTATTTGTATTTGATGAGGTTCCTTGAAATTATTAATGCTTCGGTGGTTGTGGTTTCGATTGCACAAATTAATAGAAAGTAACGTTTTCTAATTCTAATTTGGGTTGGACTTTTGTCAAGTGGTGCTTACGCATCAATTTAAAGTTAAAAGATTCTCAAATATGAGAATCTTACATAGATGAGTGTATTTCCTGTATCAGAAGTCTACATAGATACGCTGATAGTGTCAGTTACTGAGTCTCGGGACTAATCAAATCTGAGCTATAGGTTAAGCTAGGTAGCAGTGGCTGTCAGTAACGAGTACCTGTACACTTATGTCTATAGAGGCTATTGTGATACCAAGAATCTTGGAGATATTTACCCCGCTACTCTTAAGAACCATTTGGGGTTTTGTTTAAAGCGAGATAGTCTTCAAACCTCTTTTTTCTGCTAGGTCGCTAAGGTCTCCTAGGTGTAGTTTTCTACTACGAGAAAGAGCTGGGCATGAACAGAGGAGATGTGTTGGGCTTTTCTCCTCTTCTTTGTCTCTACAACTCCTGCAGAAGTTATTTAAAATGATGCGAAGCATAGTTGCATGCCTGTAATATCATCGATTGTCTTACTTATGTGTAGTCTTTTTAGGGACAGAAGGTATTTAGAGCGGTTTAGATTCAATCTGTGCCCACTTTCCTATCTAATATTGGTTTTATTGACTGTGTCAAGTTTGAGTCATATCTGTTAGTAACAACGAACATCGCATACCTAATACCTATATTCTTCTTTTCGAGTAGAATAGGTATTGTTGTTCCTAGTTTGGCGAGTTTGTCCACTTTACAATTCACTGGAATGTCTCTACGGACCGGCACCCAGGGCAGATGAACATAAAACTGCTTGTTCATCTCTATAAGTGATGAGCGACAGTTGGAAGTGGTCTTTGAAGTAGATGATGCTGATTCTAGAGATTTCAAAGCTGTTTGACTATTCGAGAAAATGTTTATATCGATAGAAGATATTTCATTCCACTTGATCCAGGAAAGTGCTTCTGAAATCGCCATAATCTCCGCTTGAAATACGCTGTAGTGATCAGGAAGGCGAAAGGAGAGATTAAGATTTAATTTTTCTGAGGAAACACTTCCCTCTACACCATCGTTGGTCTTAGAATCATCAGTATAGCTTCTAAGTTATCACAGAAGGACCGTTCAGGACTGGTAGTTTTTATCAAAATTAGGCTTCCGCTCAGTATAGTCTATGTTTTCGGGCAGAGTTAAGTGATCTGAATCTGAGCTATGGTTGCAATACCATTATAGGGTAATTTTTTTACATTCTTCATGTATTGCCTACGCCAAATATTTTTTATAAAACAGCTGTCATTAGGCGTATAACTGAGGTTGGAGCGTACCTTATCGAATATGTTGAACTTTGTTCCGCATAAATTGTTTTTGCGGGAAGTTTTACTTCATTACTTATGAAAACAAGTGCCTTCGAAAATAATCGTATTTCAGTGGAGGTTTATGGTAAGCAAATTTATCGGAAGGGGTTTGCACGTTTTAAAAGTGGTGATTTCGACTTGGAAAATAAGTAAGGTCTTGGACAGCCGAAAAAGTTCGAAGATGAAGAATAAGAAGAATTGCTTGATAAAAATCCATGTCAAAGATGGTCTAAAAAGTAAAAACGCCTTAAAGCCATGGAAATGATCCAAAAGCGAGGAAATTGGGTCCCAAACGAATTGAAACCATTGGACGTCGAAAGTCGCTTTTTTCCTCTGAACAGCTATGAAGAGATTTTTGCACCGAACTGTCACTGGTGATGAAAATTGGATCCATTACGACAATACCAAGCGCAGAAAGTCATGGCTTAAGCCCTGTCATCCATCGACATCGACGGCGAAGCCAAATATCCATGGATCCAAGCTCATGCTCTGTATTTGGTGGGATCAGAAAGGTGTGGCTTACTATGAGCTGCTCAAATCGAATGAAACCATCACTGGTGATCGCTACCGATTACAATTAATGCACTTGAGCCGGAATACTTCCAACGACACGACAAAGTGATTTTGAAGCAGAACCATGCTCGTTCGCATGTCGCAAAACCGGTCAAAACCTGCTTGGGAGCGCTGAAATGAACTGCTACCCTGCCCTTCGTATTCTCCAGACATTGTTCCTTCTGATTATCACTTGTTCCCTTGACTTATGGCCTGTCCGAGCAGAACCTTGCTTCTTATAAAGATTGCAAAAAGTGGGTCTTTTCGTAGATTGCATCTAAAGATGAGGTTTTCTTCCGTCATGGGATGGGAAACAGTAGTGGCTAGCGATGGACAATACTTTGAATAATATACATAATTTTTTAATTTAATTTTAAATAAACACTTTTTTTTAGTAAAGAGAAAACGCTACGAATTTATTGTATATGTAAATAACCTGTCCATTTTAAGATGGTGCCACAGATCCATATGGACCCGATTTTTAAACATTGTGTCTAACTGGTGTTAGTAGGCTTATAGCCTGTGCGCTACTGAAATCTCTATCTGCCGAACTGCGCCTTAAATGACAAATTATTGTAAATGAATGTTAAAAGCTTCGTGGGAAGATGTTGCAAGTTTTTGATACCAATTTAAATTCATGTGATCTTACGACAGTCACACTTTTACGAATTTGATGTCAGTCATAAAATTTAGCCCAAGTCTGCCTAATTAACCAACATGTATACATACAATGGCGATAAAATGAATAGCACAGTTTTACGAAATGCGTTCAATACACTTAAGTTCATATAACTTGTTTTGAAAAAGCGATTGGATTGCGGGATTTTTTTGTATGGACTGCACTGTCAGGTATCGAAATAGTTTTTACTTTAAATTTCTATACCATAACAAAATAAACGTCATTTTGTGAAAGTTGGTTAACTTAGTCTAGACAATTTAAATGCTGATTGACTTTGCTGCGGGGCGAAGTGTCAGTATAGCAAGCACACAGTTTCCACATCTCAATATCCATAAGGGGACATGGCGGTCTCCGGATCGAATAACCGTCAACCAAATCGACCACATTGCGATCGACACCAGACATGCCTCCAGTATTATGGATGTCCGAACCTTCCGGGCGGCCAATATTGGCTCGGACCACTACTTTGTTGTAGCCAAGGTACGAATGCGGATATCCACAGCGCCACAACAACGAAATACTGTGAGAAAGTACAATGTCGAAAAGCTACAATCGCAAGACACCGCCAGAGCCTACAGAGAACGCATATCCCGATCTCTTGCTACGAGTCCTACCGCAGCAACAGCTAGTACAGACGACCAGTGGCAACACTGCCAGCAAGCCATCATAAGTGCCGCAAATGATGTGCTGGGTTTCACACGACCACCACCACGAAACCCCTGGTTTGATGAAGAGTGCAGACTAGCTAACGCGGAAAAACAACAAGCGTATAAAGCGGCGCTGCAAAGAAGGACTAGATCTGCTCGCATGCTCTACGAGCAAAAGAGACGGGAAGAATATCGGCTTCTTAGAAGGAAAAAGAAAGAGCACGAGAAGCGTGCATTCGAGGATATTGAGAGATGCTACTCCAGGAACAATGTACGGAAGTTTTACCAGAGGGTAAAAAGAATGTGCCAGCAAAACAAATCCCGTACAGAAACCTGTAGAGACGCGGATGGAAACATCGTAGTAGAAACACAGTCGGTGCTGAGAATTTGGAAAGACTACTTCTGCAGACTGTACAATGGCGATGACGACCAAAATTCCGCTGTCAGGCAGAATGAACCATTCAACTTAGATGATGATAGCCAAAACTCCCATCCATCTGATCAAAACGAAGTGCGGATAGTAATATCCAAACTTAAGTCCAACAAGGCTGCTGGACCTGACGGTTTACCCGCAGAGCTATTTAAAGCAGCTGGAGATGACTTGGTAGTGAGCATACACCAACTCATCTCTAAGATTTGGTCAGATGAAAGTATGCCAGATGAATGGAATCTCAGCATCGTTTGCCCGGTTCATAAGAAAGGAGACCCTCTCAACTGCTCCAATTACAGAGGCATCAGTCTCCTGAACATCGCCTACAAGATCCTATCTGCCATATTGTGTGCCCGCTTGAAGCCTTTCGTCAACAACCTGATTGGCCCCTATCAGTGCGGTTTCAGGCCAGGAAAGTCCACCATAGACCAAATTTTCACACTCAGGCAGATCCTGGAAAAAACCCAAGAAGTCCAAATCGATACCCACCACCTGTTCATCGATTTCAAGGCCGCCTATGACAGCATCTGGAGGGATGAACTGTATAGAGCCATGTCTAGTTTTGACATCCCTGCCAAACTTATCCGTCTGTGCAGGATGACGATGGAGAAAGCTCGCTGCTCCATCAAGGTCGGTAGTGACCTCACCGAGACCTTCGATGTCAAAAAAGGATTCAGACAAGGTGATGCGCTGTCATGCGACTTCTTCAACATCATACTTGAAAGAATTGTTCGAAACTCACAAGCCAACACACAAGGAACGATCTTTCAAAAGTCCGTTCAACTACTTGCATACGCCGACGATATTGACATCATCGGTAGAACACAGCGAGCTGTCACCGGCGCGTTCGCGAGTATAGAAATGGAAGCGGCCAAAATGGGTTTAGCGGTAAACGAGGGCAAAACTAAGTATATGCTGTCAACAAAAAGGGACAACCAACATCGACGAATTGGACAGAACGCCACAATAGACAGCTACAACTTTGAGGTAGTAAAGGACTTTGTCTACCTCGGCTCTACCATAACATCAAAAAATGACATCTCGTCGGAAATCAAACGAAGGATTACTCTTGCCAACCGCTGTTTCTTTGGGCTAAGAAGGCAATTGAGCAGTAAAGTCCTTTCCCGATCGACTAAGGAGACTCTATATAAGACCCTTCTCATCCCAGTCTTGCTATATGGAGCTGAAGTATGGACTTTATCGAAAGCGGATGAAGATCTCCTTGGTCGCTTTGAGAGAAAAATCCTTCGTAGGATATTCGGTCCCGTTTGCGTTGACGGGTTTTGGAGGAGAAGATTCAACGACGAACTGTACGAGCTATACAGCGACATCAGCCTGGTCAAAAAACTGCACATTGGGCGTTTAAGATGGCTAGGACATGTAGAGCGCATGGACATAAGCGCTCCAGCTCGGAGAGTATTCAACTCTAACCCGGAGGGTCAGCGCAGCAGAGGACGACCTCGCCTAAGGTGACCAAGTAGAACAAGACCTCAACCAATTTGGAGTGCGCAACTGGAAGCGGTTAGCTAAGGACCGGGCTAACTGGAAGAGGTTGTTGGTTGAGGCCTTGGTCCACCCCGGACTGTAGCGCCACCTAAGTAAGTAAGTAAGACAATTTAAATAGCACACCTTTGTTTCTTTCGGAGTTTCATTTAACTATTATGATTGAGGTACTTTTTGGCACATGAAGATATTTGTTCCTTAAGTTAATTTAACAACTTATAACATTGTGCAAATAAAAGTGTAAAATATAATGCGGAAACATTCAACCGAGGGCTTCAGGGACCGCGTCCTTGGCTTGAAGAATAAAAGGCTTTTGAAATAAGAAAAGCACGAAAATTGGAATGTTCAAGAAAAAAGTGATGAAGACTGTCCAATACTGCCAGAAAACAGGGTCGGTCAAAAATAAAATTCGTAAAAACCGGCAACGAAAAACCAGCTCTAGAAACAACGTTATCATTGTTCGCATAAGCAAAGTTCCTTCTTGACTGCTTGTAAAATAATACAACGTACAGTGAAACCTTGGTAAGTTGGACAACTTAAGAATTTTTGTCCAGCTTATGCAGGTGTCCAACTTATAAGTGTGTGTATTTTTTTTTGAAATAAAAATAAAAGATGGATTTCGTACATATTATTATGTACATCTAGTGTGTGTTTATTACTACGTATATAGTTTCCACTAGAAAAAAGCACTTTAATCCTTGATTAGAAATTAGACATTTTTATATTTTGGGCGATTTGGCATAATGTCAAAATACCCAAAAAAGTGTTTTTGGGCGATTTTGTGTTTCGGCTTTTTAAGAAAAATGTCACATTGCCCAACATTTTTGGGCGATTTAATACTATGACAGATTGACCAAAAAAATAAGAAAGTCAAATCACCCAAAGAAGAAATCGCATTTTAGCTTTCAATATTCGATGTTGTCCTGGTCAACTTTTTAAAAACTGAGAAATGTAATGGCCCGATTTGAAGTAAGCAATGAAAAGAAAAACAGCTTTAATCCGAAATGAGGGATTGAAGAAATGGATATATTTAAACAAAATGTCAGGCTTCACTTACAATCTAGGGGGAAACAAACGAGCGGGGGATGGGGGCGTGCGGCGTGGCGTAAGCGCCGCACCGGTCCACGTGGGAAGCGCGGCACGAAATACGGCACAAAACGTGACGCGAAACGGTAACCGCGCCGATTCACGCGCTAATATCCTGGACACCACCCATAGAGTTAGATAAAATTGAAACCTATCATCTGAGTTTCTTACCACTACGTCGATCTGTCTGTCTCTCGTTCTTGTTCTTCATGTGCTCGCCCTGTGTGCAAACATTATAAGGGTATTCATATCCCCTTTAGCGTGTGTAGATTATAAAAAATATACGTTTCATATACATATTTGATTTCATAATCATAATAATGAAGAAAAAACAACATTCTGCTGCGACCGTTACTGTAGTTGTTACAATTTGCTTTGAGCACACTTTTAAGCCCAATTTAAGGAAGATGTCAAATCGCCCAAAAGATGGTATTTTGGCGGATTTGACTTTGAGCGAGCGGAAGCATGAGTTCTGACAAAACGCCCACACTTTCTTGGGCGATTTCTCATAGTGTTGAATCACCCAAAAATGTTGGGCAATGTGACATTTTTGCATTTTGGGCGAGTTGGTTTTGGGCGATTTGACATGGAGCCATATTGCACACGATGAAACAGGAACGAACATTTCGCCATTTTACCGCGATGTCTAGACGTTTCGTTCAGCGGTTATGCGAAAATATAGAACAAATTCTATCATTGCATTGGCCAACTTTCGCAGGTTATTTCATATGAGAGATGACATAAAGTGTTGAAATTTGCGGACAAGTTCCAATATAGTCTGGTGGACAAAATATAAAGGTGTCCATCTTGCGCAGGATATTTAATATGAGAGATGAGAAGAAGTATGAAAATTTGTGTCCAACTTCCAAGGTAGGCGGGTGGACAACATATAAAGGTATTTGGAGGAACAGTTGTATGGAATTTTCTTGGTGTAGTCAAATATTGGCCAACTTAGCCAGGTGTCCAACTAGATAGGTTTCACTATATAACTATTACCGTCAGCACTTTTAAAAATCGTCTTTGTTAAAAAAATATATATTCGGACGAATTGCTAGACAGAAACCATTGGCGTCCAGACGTAATCTATGTTGTCGGCCTCAGTTTGCCAGAGAACATGCAAATAAAGAACCCAGCTGATGGAGAAATGTTATGTGGACGGACGAATCCAAGTTTCATCACTTTGGAATTTGGATCTGATGGGGATACAATCCTAAATACACCCTGAAGACGTTGAAACATGGTGGTGGGAGGGTGGTCTCACACGATACGGAATGTCTGTGTTAAAAGCTAACCATTTTAAGTTGCATCACTAACAGATGACCTACGCTGCAGCCTTCACTTAAAAAAAAACATGATCCCAAAAATAATTCAAAATTTATTCCACCCACTCGTGGTCACTTTCGGTCACCTAACGCATATCTAAAGCGCAAATAAATTCAAAAAAAAAAAAACTATTCAACTAATATTCTCGCCCACTATTTCAACAACAGCGTAAAAAATACATCAATCTCGAAATGTATCTCCATAAAATAGATACATATGCATATGTACATACCTATATATGTCTGTATGCACGCAAGGTACCTTTTTGTAAATAATATCATCAATTACGCTTGACCCTAGGGCATGACATTGATTCTATATCACCACATATCTAGGTAATGACTTGAATAAAAAAAAATCTAAAATGAGGACAGATTAAGTCATCAAAAAAAAAGGTAAACAATAAAAAGTTACTTACTCGTCTCGGTCTATTTCTGCTGCTGGTTTTTTTTACATAATATTCATCAAAAGAAAACTAAAAGCAAACCAAATACTCAAACCTTAACCCAATGGTGTGTATCTACATACTATCTACAGATACCGGTAGTTGGATGCCATCTTGTTAATTTACTTCCTACAATGAAGAAACAGAAGAACTTGCATAACCTTTTTCGTGTCTATTTGTCTCCCTTTCTTTTAACACAAAGTGTACGTCGGTCGTCGATAGTTTGCCTGAGTCGTACGTTTGTTTATGCAAAAAGTGAAGTGACACTTCAACTTTCTCTTCATGGTTACTCATGGATTGCCATGGGCATTCCAGAGCATGCTCACTGTCGTGACACGGAGCATGAGGGCTTAGATAATCGAGAGATTTGTTTCTCTGCTAATTGCGAACTGTCTTTATGTCATAGCAGGTAAACTGACGTGCAAGGTCGATCTGAGAGCAGCTCTTCCCACAACATATTGCGTCATTTATCACGACTTGAGGTGAAAAGTTTACACTTTCATACGCGCTGGCACGGTAAGTAACTTCTTGGACCACTATAATGAAATCGTAAAGTGGATTTTAAATGGTCGATTTGGATGCAAACATCTGTCTGCCGATTATAGGTATTTTGCAGAAAAGAAAAAAATTAAATAAAATAAACATCCGCGGTGCTTACCTCTATTGGGATGGAGATGGAGTAGCGTCAAGTGGCAGACTTAGATGTTCAAAGTGCAATTTTCTTGGCATTGCTTTCGATCTCTTAGCTGAGTTATTTCCTAAGCTGTTTAATTTCTCTACTCGTTTGGCAAGTTGCTATTTGGCATGCGCATGGATTATGTTGAGGAATTAGGAAGAGTTCGGGAGAAATTAATACAATGAAGATGCTGCGTTCAGGTTTAGTAATGGGCATGGTAGTTTTAGTTTTCTTGCATTGTAGAGGTGAATGCATTTATAAACAGTGCTGCTCGAAAACGTACTCTTTCGGATGGCAGTTCTTGGAATTTATGAGAGCCACGATGCTTTTGTACTAAGTAGCAAAATGTCGTTTAACTGGTGCACAAAAGTTGATGTAATTATGAATGAGAGGTGCATTTAGCTCGTGATAGCCATCCCAGACGGTGCCACCCCTTTCGAATGTCTGACGAGCAATCAAAGAGTATCATTTGTCACAATTGAGCTTCTCAACTCGCCGTTCGGAGTCGGAAAAAGACTGTGGGTCCCTTCCATTCGTGCAAAAATATAACACGCGCACACAAATGGTTGCGAGAAGCAGGCGTAGGTTCACTCCGAGCTGTAGCGCTACCTTAGTAGTAGTCGTCCAAGACGAACCACAGTAGTAATTAAAAAAAAAAAAAAAAAATGGGAAAAAATCAGTTCCGAGTGCAAATCTAATATTTAATGTTTGTCACGTCTAAATTCGACAAGCCGTAAAATTTCTAAAAGATTTAATGTTGCTCACTGAACTGAGGTATGGAATTTAAAAAAAAAAATTATGAGAATGGGACTACCAGCAGAATTAAAGGCTCGGGGGGTAAAAACGACGACCCCAGTGAAAGATGGTTTTTTTGTGCTCGAAAACCCTCGGCATCAGTTCCGGACTTAAGTGGATATCAAAAATGATCTATTTCGAGCTACAAGAAAAATAATTTCAGCAGGCTCAGTGAGAAAAAGGCTCGTAACATATGGACTTAGAGCACTCAATCCAGTACTGAAGCCGGATTTTCCAATAAGCGTAAGAGAAAAACCATTATTTTGGGCTAAGAAACATCTTAATTGGATTCAAGACACGTGGAACAATAATATCTTTTCTGACGAATCCAAGTTTAAGCTGCATGTTGGAGATGGGAGCTGCAGATTTTTGGGGAATATTTCTAGAAGCAACCATTAAATTCTTACTCACACATACAGATTTACCTTAGCTTTTATAATGACTGCGATAGGGTTACGTCACTTCAGGCTATGTAAAAGTGTAAATAGTTGGGAAAATTAAATTCCAAAAAAAAATGAATAAAAAAAAGTCGAAATTCAGCTTTTAAAGTTCTGGTCTGTGTTTGGACCGCTAATTGCCACAACTGTTCCCAATTTCAAAAGTCAAACAGTCGCTGAGAAAACGCCTGTGACATACAGACAGACAGACAGACAGAAACCGAACTGATTCCATTTGTGTTTCGTTTTTGGGTACGGAACACTAATAAAAAAAAACTTCAATAACTAACGATTTTTTATTCATTATTAAAATTGAAGTAAGGTACCAAAAAAACCCCATTTGTCGGTCTAACAACATTTTGCATTTTGTAAAAAATTCTAACACACGATTTTAAACCGCGGTTTTAAAATATTTAAACTTCATACAATTTTGATTGTGTCATGAAATGTATTTATCGCACCCAATTCGCCAAACTTCGGAAAAAAATAGTTTGAGCACCATTTTTCGAACGGCACTGTACATAATTATGTATACTGCACTTACTCGTACATACGAGTATAAGCAAATAAAAAGTTCATAACATATCTTGTTCTATTTGTTTTTATTTCATACACAAAAGTTCCGCTACATTCTATGTAATGAAATGGGTTACCGTGCAAAGCACATGTCAAATGCTGTTGATCGATTGTCTCTTTATCGTGGGATTTCTTTTAGTTTGCATGCACTATGTAAGCGAATTTGTTCATAATAAAAAAATAAGAAGAAAATAGCTCAACAGTTTTGTGTTTGTGTTCTAAATCGTAGCCTAGCCTAGACTATGTGCAAAATGTGGTGTAAAATATTTGTGATTTATATACTTTTCGTGATTTCTGCTGATTTGTGCGTTCAGGTAAGGACTGCAGAGAGTGCATGTGAAGTGGTTTCAGTAGAAAAAGAGGATTTGGTAACTTGGATTTCTCTACTACATGTTACCAAATCTCATCGGCAATAGACAAGGCCTAACGATGCTAAATGAATCAGGTGTCTAACCACATGATCGGCCTTAGACTTAAGAATCGGTTTGCGATATTCTTACCTTGTGCTACTATCAAATACAAGTACCTAACCTACATATATTTTAATAACTACACGGTTCCAGCGCAAGAAGTAATAAAGTCTGGGTTTTGACTAGCGCAGCTTCATTGCTTTTTTTTTTCGGGCATCGTATAAATAAATTGTTTGCACCAAAGTCAAACCTTGACAACTAAAAGAAATGCCAACATTTTCAATACGTTTTGAGAAGCATTTACTGCAAGTTTGCTTACCGATCGCAATCTATGTTTTTCTTACTGGCGACATTCGTTTTGACAGAAAACAATTTGGTTATGAGCTTTTTATTAGAATACAGTAAACCCTCGTATAACGCGGTAGTTAGGTTCTCAAGAAACAGCGCGTTATACAAAATCGCATAGTACGATACTTGGGCCACATATGTACTAAAACTGGGGTTACGTTCTCCACAAAACAAAAATGCATCTAAATTTGTTACAATAGGTTTGTTTGATGTCAGCCCTAGAACGCACTAGGGTGCACTGGAAATGCACTGATGCGTTTTGTGTCCGCCAGTGCTACACTGGAAACGCACTGAATATGCTGCCCTGCGTTCGTTGTCGACACTGGTTCTTCACTGGATTTACCCCGAGTATTTCGTCAGTGCAAGAAAAAAGGGCTGTCAAAACATTAAATCAGCTGATTTGTCATTTGGTTATTTTTCATTGCGTTGGTTTTCCTCAGTGTGCTTGTATTTTTTGTGTTCGGATAGGTTGCTTAATAAAACAACGAACTAAACAAGTGCAAAAATATACGAAAACTAACCAAATTGGATTTATGTTAAATTTTCAAAGAATGCCAGTTGTAAGGGCAAGGTATTTGCGTTCGATGAAACGGGGGTTGCACTGGGTTTTTTGACGACCAAGAAAATAATTGACACCAGTCAGTGCACCCTAGGGCTGGCGACATCAAACAAACCTAATGTTTAAAAAAAAAAACTAACTGTACTATAGTTTTAATACAAACAGGCTATACCAATGATAAAAACAATTATGTTAACAATTAAAAAAGAAGAGCGTAATCTTTATTGCAGATTTAATTCATGTTTCATGCGTATTGGACATGCTTCATAATTTTTAAAGAAATCCGTTATAAGAGTTTGCTGAGCACTTGGCACTCTTTTCGGACTTCATAATATGGAGCTGGAGAACGTTGCAAATGCATTTTAAATGTTTCGAGAGTTCCATAGAGGGATCAATACCTGCAAAGTATTTCTCCAAATTAGCCGACAAATCAAATGCTTGGTTGGTGTATGTTTGTTATTGTAAGTTTTTTTTGCTGAATCAGTACAATCCACTGAACATTCTATATCGGAGACATTTCAGAACTCGGGTAAACCGCGTTAAAGCGGATCCGCGTTGTGAAAGTATCGCGTTATACGAGGGTTGACTGTATTTAACAATAATTCAAAAGATTTGTTTTTCCACATTTTTTGTCATTATTTACTAAATCTGTTTTTTCAGTGTGCACGGTTTGGAATTCGCAAAATTTCTATTACAGGAGATTACAGGTTGTACCGTAAAACTTGTGAATAGTGGAATGCTTTGGTGCACTTTTTTTCTACTACTCGCAACATTTCTACTATTCCCAATATTTTTTCCAAAATCGGCAACCTAATTTCTTTTATTATTTTTCGATCAATTTTGATATCGGAGCTCAGAGTGTGTTCTTGTTGTAATGAGACGCATCGAAATGTCAAAATTCTCGGAAAATAACAGGAAGCCGAAAAAATGTTAATAAGATTTGGTGCATTCATTTCTCGGTTCTGCTATTGAAGAGTGAATTTGCATGAAAAAAAAAAAAACCGAAATTCATGGAAAAATTTTCCATTATTCAGATTTCGATTTTCACTATTTAGGAGTGAGTTTGTATGAAGAAAATCAAAATTGGCAACCAAAAATGTCTACTGTCCAGGGTCTCGCAAAATTCTTTTATACTATATTAAATTTATAATCGCATGTTAATATATATAGCTCACCCCGAAAACGATGAACCCGTTTCATGTTTGTTTTCGTACCTCTTACTCAGGGCCGTCCTAAGATATTCGGCGCCCGTGGGCTACTAAAAATAATGCGCCCCTCTTCTATATATTTATTTTTCTAGCTTTGTATTTTGCAAATTGTAGGCCTTTTTTTCAGGAAAGCTTCTCTCTCTTGCTTTAATTTACGATTGGGGAAGCCCAGGTAACCTTTTTCGTTGGTATTCCATCGTTAGCCGTGCTTCACGATACAATAAAATATAATTTTTAAAATTAACGAAGTAGAGATTGCTGTAGAATTTAAAAATATAATGAACCGTTAAGACATCACGTCGAAACTGAAAATATCAGAGTAGAAGAATCCGTTTGCGTTATTTTTGCACCAAATATTCGTATTCTGTAAATTTTCGAAGTGAAATTCTCAACGATATGAATTTTACGAAAAAATGTGTGATTTTACAGATTTGACAGTTTTCATATATCTGCCCAAAGAAATTACTTGTGCTTAAATTTGCAGCATTGGAAAATTTCGTATTGTCCCATGAACACTCTCCATTACGAAAAACTAAGAATTTTTTCGGTACGCGTATAGGCTTTCGTACCTTTTCGTAGGTTTTTGTAGTCTAAGGAGCGTATATGAATGGACCTAATAAGTTAAATCACAGACGATCTGTTTCTTGAGACGTTTCATCGATTTTGAAATATGTATGGTAAGGCTGAGATGCGTTTCGCAACAGTGATGTCAGTAGAGAGATGTTTTTATAGACAGTGACGTTTCAAGAAGCTGGCCGTTTCACGAAGACGGCGCTGTTGAGCCTGCAGTAGTACGGCTGATGTTTGATAGAAAACTTATGCGAACCGAACCGAAATCGAACGTATTTCATTGTTACACTATACTAGGATAAGTGACCGGATAAATTCTATGAAACCCACACATATTTATTACAAACTCCACACATATTTATTACCAACTCCATATAAATGCATATATTACAGGTTATTTGGTAATTTTTGTTGTGGAACGATTTTGAATAAGAATTACTTATAACTAAATAACTAATAGATAATAACAAAAAGAATATAACATCCATTAAAATTGCCGCCCCAAAAAGGCTTGCGCCCCGTGGCTGTAGCCCATTTAGCCCTGAGGTTAGGGTGCCCCCCTCTTAGTATACTCCAACCACTTTTGCTGGTTTACTGCAGTTATGAAGGCCAGCTCCTGGAGAAAGTTTTTTTTTTAAACCGCGATTTTGGATCTCATTGGCTACCTTTACCGTGTTCTGTGTGCGATTTTGAGTAACCTCTCGATCTCCTTGACATTCTGCCATCAATCTTACTTGGCTGAGATGTTCTTGGTTTGTATTTTTGATTATTTTTTAGGTAGGTAGGTAGATAGAAGGGTGCTCCGTGATGTAAAGTCACAGCTTACTTAGACCAAACGTGTGGGTCAATTGTGTCCATTAGGAACCTGTAAAGAGACTTCTGATTTGGACCCACCACCCACCACATAGCGGTGAATTGTGGTCGGAATGTTGTCACTTTTCCAAAGCCAAAAGCTGTAAAACATTTTCAAAAGAGCTTAGGAAGGTAAGTTAGGGTGGCTGTATGACAGGTCTCGCTACATATAGGTAGATTTGGCGCTAGTGCGCCTTTTTGATGCCATAGCTCAAAGTAACCTGATTATCTAGTGTGTTTAGATAAGGTAGTTTTCAAACCCATCCTGTGAAGCTGAGAATCTTTATAAGTTTACAGAAGTGTATGGTAGACTTTTTTAAAACTTCCCGAAAAAAATAGTTGCCTAGTGTGCGCTGCCTGGTTCCAGCTAGTGTCGGGTATTCACACAGAAAATGGGAAAGGCTTTCCTCCACATTTACATTCTTGGAACTATGCGGCAGTGGGCCTTGATACCTAACCTTCAAGAGTGGGAGACGATTGCCAACTGCTTGCTACAATTCTGGCGGTCTCAGCTTGATCTGTTGATCAGGTCGTGTGATCTATTTTTGTTGAAAGCGGGCCATGTCTTCCTGAGGATCCTCTGCCTGGAGTTGGCTCTAAGTTGAAAGTGTTGGAAGATTTTACCAATGGGAGGAGGCACTACCACCGGAAGGGAGTCAACAAGCTGTGAACCACGTCCTTTCAGCTCATCGCCTCTTTCATTTTCTTCTTTGTTGCTATGACCGGGAACACAGAGTCAGTTCTTTCTAGGACTATTCTATCAATTTAGAGGAAGTGGTGGTTGAGTGAGGGACTTTTATGGTGGACTGACTATCCACCAAAATTGGTACCTCCTTTGTTGGAGGATTAAGACTAATTTGCTTTCATACATCTTTGAAAGCTAGTACTTCCGCCTGGAGGACACTAGAGCAGTCTGGGAAGCGATGGAATTTAGCAATTCTGAGTAAATCTGAAAAGCTATCCGTTCTGATACCGCAATCCATCGGTGGAGGTCGTTGTATGGTATAAGTGTGGTGACCAACTGAGTGGTCGAATCCAATTTTCGGAGACGTTGCCTTGCAATGGCGGACCCAGCTTTTCCATTAAGACGGGATGGCTAAACGCACTAACCACTGAGCCACTGAGATGTAACTTTTTGTTAGATTTCGATACCTTTTGCATTCACATCTCAGGTTTCAGATTTTATGACGTAATTGATTTAAAAGAAGTTTCATTAAACATTTTATAAGGGATCAGTCCACAGTGTACTTAAATGCATTTCTTCGATTTCAGGCTCAAAAAGCAACGTCCAAAGACACCAAACCAGTGATCGATGAAAAGAAATTAAAGGAAATCGCTGCAATTAGGGAGAAGCTAAATATGGCCTTTGAAAAGGATGTGGACATGAGGACAAGTGGCGGAGCGGTAGGCTTATAAGATTCTATTACGAGTATAAGTGTTTTTTCTAATGCTCTTCACAGGGCGTCATTGTTCAACCAGAATGGACACAGGGTGGAGGTAAAAGCAAAGGTTCTACCAAAGTCGTTGTTACCCAAACAAATTTGAAGGACGTTGCTAGCATTCGAGACGAAATCCAGAACGCAGTAAAGAGTGACACATATATCAAGGGTCAGTCAGGATTGAATGCGTCCGAAGCGGATCATTATCTGGGAATAAAATTCCGCAGTCAGAATGTTCTATCGAACGTGGTTGGTTTTGCGAAGGATAACTATGACCACGAACTGGTTGGAGATTCATTAGAAATTGACGTCGATGCTGGATATCCAAATGTCGTTGAGAGCTCCGCTCTGGAAGACGATATTGACATTGAAAAACTGAAGCGATTAGAAATGTCTACTAGGCGCACGAGAGAGGTTTTAATCCTCAAGGAGATAGTCGAAGATCTAAGTTTTGATTTGGGAGAGGATGTGAAAGAGTGGGAGCATTTCAAGCACCATGGGCAGGAGTACTTCATCGGCTTGAGAGATGTCGACCTTGTGATTGTTCAAAAGGAAGCCATGAAGTATGAGAAAAGTCGAGTGCTTAATGTGGGAGCTTCGATTTCGCATCTAGAATCATTTGGTTTCTGGAATAGCGAGACATCGACGCAAGAGGGCTTGATTCTGGCGGCTGTTGGCGAAAATGTCCTATGGTATCAGGTCGATAGCAACGACATATTCTGGCAGTGGTCTGCAGGTGTTCAAATAACTGGATTGAGACATTTTAATATAGGCCAAAAGGAATATTTGGCCATAAGTTCCGAACGGTCGTATAGAAAGGGTTTCTCCTCGCTGAACATCTACCAGTTCGATATCAAGTCCAGGGAATTTTGGATCGCCCAAAAACTTCAACTGGAAGATTCGTGTTCTGAAATCACCTTTTTGGACACTGGAAGGGATGTAGTACTCGCTGTTGTCCAGAACAACTCTGCGGCAATATTTACGTTTAATCATCACGCAGCAGTTGGGGATCATATCAAATTCCAGCTGAAGAGTACGCTGCAATCCGAAGGTATCCAGTCGGTTTGTGGCTTTCAAATGGGTGGTTACTCTTATCTGGCGTTGGGTGGCTTAAGCCCTCAAATCCTTCATTATACTCTTGGGGAATTTGTGCCCAAGACGATTTTTGGACAAAACTTTGGCCTTGTTGAAATGTTTCTTCCAGTTCCTGCTCGGACCTACCGCGATGACCTGATTCTGCTGGTACAACATCGTGTAGATTTCGATTCTCATGCTTTGGTAGTTCTGGAGACTCTCATCTGGGATGGAGAGGCCTTTGAAGCCTCCCCCCCAGCACCATGCGTTATTGGCAATCACACTTTTGCCCACGGAGTAGGTTGTATGCTGGACCTACAACGTGACTCAGGCATCAAGGGATCTGAAGTCCTGAGGCGGAATAACGATATTTTTATCATCGTTCCTAGACACAATACCGAATCTGGACTCTTCCAACTCAAAACAGAACTTTTGGCTAAAAACTCTGAACTCCTAGACCTTAGAGAGATATTTGATTATTTGAAAGAATGGGTAAAAGAACAGGATGATCTAACAGAGGAAGCTAGGAGGTTTCTCGAAGACTCAAGCAGCGAATACAGCAAGGAAGTTGACTTCTCTAACCTGGTCCGCCTCAAAACACCAGAGCTAGACTTTCGTGGAGAAATCGGTAAAATTTTCGTAAATGACTACGAATGGACAGAGGAGGACATGAAAGTTGACTTAGACGAACTAATCAGTACAATTGCAAGGCTTGACATAGAATTAGCACAAGATCGTGACATTGTTCGTCATCGCAGAGAGGTGACATACGATAGTCTTGATTTCGACAATGTCGAAGCCGATGATCTAGCATTTCAGCTTTTGAATGGGGAACAGGCTTACCTAAGGGATTCCGAGCTGATATTTGATGGAGCCGTGAGCCTCGAAAGTCTAAAGGTGTTGGAAGAAGTTCGATTAAGCTCGGCCAGATACATCCGAGATGATACAATGGAAATGAGTGAAGATTTAGTGTTTGAAGAAATCAATGGAATCATATGGAATGATCTGGTTAACGATCTGGTGTTTAGAAATAGTCCTTTGGAAATAGCCGAACTTCAAGTGAATGGGGTAAGTACCTGTTGGATCTGTCTGTCTGTTTGGGTTTGTAAAATATTTAACTATTTTAGGAGGTAATCGTAGAAGGAGACATGACACTTCATACACTGAACGAACTCGAATTCCCAGATGGTTATTTGTGGTCCAGTGGGCCACCTGCAAGTGTTGTTCAAGCAGAGAAGAACTTTTTCGGCGATTTGACGGTGAACGCTGTAGATACTGGTGGTTTGATTAATGGAGTGAATCCATTTGATGTGATCACTTTGTCTGAAGTAGAAACTATTCCTGGGATAACAGCCTTCACTCACTTGGAGGTGACGGAGAGATTGGAGGTAAGTTAATTTTATGTTTAAATAAGCTGTTCAAGGTCATGCCTTAAGAGACAAGAGCTTTGCAGTCTTAGGGGGTATTTCCGCAATGTAGCATTATTATTGGCACCAGAGTGTGCCCGTCGCGGTCACCGAAAAATGCACCATAGGATGGTTCCTAAACTGACTCAATGTCCTCAAAGCATTCAATTTCTCTGCAAAACTTTGGGACGTGTATACGGTTGATTTGGTCTATGTATGTACCTTCTCCAGAATGTTAGTACGATAACGTGCTATGCCCTGATATTCGCATAGAATACATATCGCACTAATAATACATTACTAACTCAAAATTTGTAAAATTTGAGATATCATCATATTCAAACGTAAAATTCACTTCCCCACGCGTCAATAAGACTGTCTTTAGAATAGTTCAAGAAACAAAATATCTATTAACTAGCTATCCCGCCCGTCTTCGCCCGTGTCTAAAAATACATACATTGTCATTTAGTTCGAAGAATCAAAGACAGTGCGAACGCACCCCAATGTTTGCAATCTACCAATACATACAATCCACAAGTGTGGATTGTAAGTATTTGTAGTTTGAATAAGTGACAGCAAGAAAGTGGCATTTGTTAGAGTGTTTTTATTTTTGCATTAATTTAAATAATATTGCGAATAAATTAATATAAAAATTGGCCTATAATGGGCACACAATGTTAATGAACAGGAAAACGAAGTTTTACTTCATTGTGTGCATTCGGTTTTGTGTTTATCGAATCGTAAGATTGACAGGTAAGAGCGTCACATCGAGATTTATACATACATTAGTATGAAACCATAATAAACTATGTTAGTTCTTTTTATAATCTATAACAGGAAGTAAATAATCAGTTTTTCGATGATTCAGAAAGAAGTCATATTTTGAGTTACAACAGTATTGTATTATTAGTACGATATGTGCGATACGATATCCTATACTCTGCTCTTTTACTATACAAATGCGGTTTGTGTAAACTTCCGTGTCTATGAGTCCAAGTTGGGATGTTTGTGCGAGAGGCATTCCCTAGATAATATTCCTATAGCTGTTCTAATTTGCTCCGTGCTTAGTCTAACGATTTAGCTAGTTCTTTTCCGGTTCAATGCCTACTATGTTAGACCAATTATGGCCTTCTTACAAAACTTTCTTTTACCTTTGATTTAACGCCACATAACAGTGAAGCAACTTCCAGCTTCCACTGCTTCGGGTAGTGGCAGTTTCACTTCTTTCCTTGCAAACTCGTCGGTAAACTCGTTGCATTCTATACCAGAGACCAGGTACCCACTATAGTCACCTAGTTCTGCGTGAATTATCCTCTAAGCATTGTGTGGCAGTTCTTGGCTAGAACGGATTTAGTAATGCACGATTCTAGCGCCTTAAGTGCGGCCTGACCGTCGCGTCGATGTTAATGTCAGTATCTTTGACGGATATTCGTTTCTGCTTTAGCAGCTTTCTCAGTCATCCGGGAGTCTCAATGAGATCTAGTTCCACTTTCCAATAAATAAAACAAAATATAACATGTTATCAATTAAGGTTTCAAATTGCTCTTTAACAATTCTATCCCGATAAGTTAACGCTATTTTGCAGTAATTAAATAATAATTTAGTAACATCAATAATATTAAGCAGGGGTACAGTTTGGTCTGCCACAAGGAAATCGCTGCCGAAGAAGTACCTTCTCGTTTCTCTTAAAATGGGGCACTTTCCAAGAAAATGCATGGTGTCCTCCCGCGCAGACAAGTTGCATAAGCCGCAAGAATAGGTATTTCGTTGTAATGGGGAATGTAGGTGATATGAAGAAGTTCCAGAGTCTCTCTTGAGGCATATTTAAATCTTTAAGATGTAGTCTATGTTGAGCTTTAACGTTTGGACGAAGAGTGGAGGCATACCTGTTTCCAGCATAATCATAGAGTTTGGCGAATTTGAGGGAAGGCGAACAATTCTTTTGATATAATACCTCAACAGCCTCTTCACCGTTTCATATTGTCTATATCCCTATACTTGAGCCCCATAAAGCAGTAGGCTTCAGATACAGCTTTGAAGACCTGGAATTTATTACTGTGGGCAGTATTTTTATTAGAAAGACATCTGTTCTACGTTGCATTGATTGCGCCTTTAGCCTTTGAACGTTTTTCATTTAGACGCATTTCCATATCTAGCTTCCTTGTAAAATATATTCCCAAATATGTAGTTATATTCCTTTACTACTTCAATACTTTCCCCATTAAAAGACCATCTTTCATTAGCACAATTCCTTCCACCACATTTTCGGAATACAATCACTTTTGACTTCTCCAAGTTGATAACGAGATTCCAAAGAGTACTATATTGAAACAGCCAGTTGATCATTAACTACAGAGAATCAGGTGTATACGCCCAACAAACTGTCATCTGCATAAAAAAAGGCCTTCGTGTGAAATCCTTCATAATTTTCACCTCCTGGTAGAAAATAATCTACATCTTCGCAAATAAAATCAGGCTCAGTGTGCATCCTTGCATCACTCCTGATGCTGTTTGGAACCAATCCGACATTTCCTTACCATTCCATACTGCCGCTCGCGTTTCCCTGTATAAATTTCGCACGACTCTGCCAAACTTCTGGGATATGCCCATGTCATACAGCTTGTAGACTATATAATGCATCACGATCCACCATTTTTTCCCTCTCGTGAGAAAAGACTTTGCGATGCTTCTCAAAACAAAGAGATGGTCAATGGTGGAATAACCCGGCCTACATTTTATATAGTAGGACAATTTATTTACAAAGGTTCAATAACCCACTTCTGTTTTCCGTTGTTTTAGTTCATTATCCATGAATCTCACTTGCATTATCGACATGACACTACTCATTTTGAATAAGATTTACAAATATTCGAAACCAATGCGCATCTGTATCTCCTCTTTCGACATTTTTAATTTACATACATAATATGTATTTATACTCAACTAGTTTTTGGCAACCATTGAGTTTGATAGATCATTTGAAGTCACTCATTTTGAGTGACTTTCTGAGTGGAATTAGTATTGTAGAAATTGTCTGCTACTTGTCATGGTATGATAAGTCACTATTCGGTAAGTCTAAGACCATTACCTGTTTTCTGAATGTGGTCTTTCCCGACTTCAAAGATTTCTAAGATGGCAAACAATATCTTCGAGGAGCAATAGAAAGCTTTGAGTTAGATACGTCATTTAACCGCGATGCATTTCTCACAAATATCTACCCTTTGTTGATGTACTTTACTTTTATTTCCAGGTCAATGGAACTGTAGAAGGCAGAGGTCTTACAGACTTTCTCTCCAATCCATCGCTGTTAGACTCAAAAATTATTCATTCTGCGTGCACTTTCCATCATCTCGAAGTGAGAGGTCCAATCATTGTGTTCGATAAATTTAATGGCAAACACCTAGATACAACTTTAGGTGACGTTGTCTATCGCCCTGAAGTAAAAGGCGAGCAAATCACAATAGAGTCAGAAAAATCATTCAACTCCGTTGACTTTGGTTCAACCTTGGAGCTAAAAGAGAATTCCATAAGTGGAATACCATTGAAGGCATTTGTCACCAGGAACACGGATCAGAAACTCGATATGAAGAGCATTTCTGGAAATGTGTACTTCAACAGCCTAACTGTTGCGGGGCAATACGATTCCGTAGACGTTAAGAAATTGGCTGAAAACGCTGTAAAAATTGACGAAAATCAGTTTGTGGATGTGGAACTTGAATTCACGGACGATATTTGGGCACAGTCAGTTGAAATAGTAAACTCCTTGAATGGTCAGAAGGGTTTCCGAACGCTTCAAGATGATCTGGAACTTGAAGAAGCTGTATTCGAGGAGCTGTTTGCAGATACTGTCACAACGGAATGTGACATAACTGGCAATGGAACGTTGAAGATGGTGGACTTGAGTAGTATCAAGTCCAATCAGCAAAGCTCTAAGATTTATGTGGATGAGTTGATTTTGAGAAGTGGTCTAGAAGTGGAGACCTTGCAGGATATCGACGTAAAGTTTCTACTATCGTTCTTAGAGAAAATGGACAATATCCCGGCCATGATTATGGAGGGTAACATTCTTGTTAATCACATCCATGTAGATGGAGATGTTCATGTAAACAAACTGAATGCGAAGAGCTTCGACGAGGACATTCAAATGACCGCCATTTGGTTGAATCGTCCGAATTACCTACCAACAAGCCTGGAATTTCAGCAACAACTTGTAGTGAATGGAGATCTCATAGTTAATGGCTCTTTGAACGGACTTGATTTTCCAATGCTCGTCAAGAGCATTGCATTCAAGTCAGAAAATCCTGTCGTCATAACAGCCCCTAAGCGCTTCCTGGGGAACATGAAAGTGCTGGGAAATGCCGATGTCCACAGTGTCAATGGATTGCCATTCACTGAAATCGCGACCAAGCAAACTATGGAACACTTCGAAGGAACTGTTTACATCAATGGGGACCTCCTGGTGGAGGACTTGGAAATAAGGGGTTTTCTTAACGACTATCCACTTGGAAGCTTTGGCAAATCCTTTCGATACGATGACGATTTAAAGTCGATTGTGCACCTCGGCGAGGTCGTGTTCAAAGGTCAGCGCAATCTGGAAAATCTTCACATTAACGGGCAATTAAATTCAATTGGAAATGTAAACGAATTCTTCGAGAACATCGTATACAAGAGCAACATGTTTATGCTTAAGGGTAGGACGACTTTTACGGGTAACGTGACTATCGAGAAAGGTGCATACATAAAAAATTTAAATGGCTACAATGTGGTGCAGCTGATGAAGAATATGGTTTTCATTAATGATCCTGATCCCATTGTTATTTCGGCTCCAGTTCTGTTTAAGAACGCTGTTAAGGCAAAGGATGTGACGATCAAAGGATATTTGAATACTACCAATTTGATGGGATGTCCTCTGACAGACTGGCTAACGGATACTCTAAGGGTTGATAGAGCAGCCGATGTAAATGGTAAGTATACTCGTAGAGTTTCTGTGAAGACAAAGTAAATTGTTGGTTTGGTTTTAAGGACTTCTTCAATTTGGACCTGGTGTGCTAGACGGGAACTCCATTTACACGGTGTTCTTGAACGGCATGGATATGGAGAATGTGGTTACTTTGCATACAGAGCAGAATATCTCGAGTCATGTTAGGTTTTCCGAAGTACACCTAGTGGATTCAATAACCACCGACAGCGGCTTGGTCAATGGAGTTGACCTCCGGGAGGCAATGGAGAATACCCTAATGGTTAGAACTTTTTCTTCATGCATTCATTTATTGTTTTTTGTTTTTACAGATAAGTGGAAACCAATACATAGCTACGCCACTTACAATGCAGTCCTGTAGTGTCATTCATTCTCTGGAGACTAACAACATTATAAACAATGCCAAGGATCTTCGAAATTTAGCAACGCTCCATGAAAATCTCGACTTCTATTCGCCAATATCCTTCACTAGAGTCGATGCTAAGAATGTGATTACAAACGACCTCATCTCGGGAATTGATTTCAACCACTGGCAGCAGAACTGCTTGCGGACAGACACTGGATCAGACATGGTTGTTACTGGAAATTGGAGTATAAAAGACCTCTACGTGAAGGCACCAGTGAGTGAATATCTGGTAAATGGAGTTACACCGAAGACTCGCGATGAGATGCAGGAACAATACGATCGCATTTACGAGACCTACGCTGGGCTCTGCCAAAGAGGCAAAGAGATCTTAAACAAGGCGCAGCACAGAATCTATTTCTTAAAACATTTTGAGAAGTCGTTCAGTCTTGCGGAAGATCGGGACATCCATGGGATATTTTTCGTTGTTAATGATCATCACAAATATTTAATAGTGAATATTGAGTGTGAATCCAAGATCTATCTTTGGGATGCTGGCAGTCAAGTCCTGAAACTGGTAAGCACCTTCGAATCTGGAGTGATTACTGAAATTGTCGCAGTACCAGCGAGGAACGATACACTCCATCTAGTGACGAATATGCAGAGTCGGGACTACAAATGCTCGTATTCGGGCGTGAATTCATGGCATTTTGATCGCAAGGAGGTGTCCCATTTGAGAAGCTTCAACGATTCAGATATTTCTACGATACATCATCCAATGCAAGGTACAGATAAATTCTATGCGATTGACGAGAGTGTCGGAAAGGTCCTTCAACTGAAACCAGATTCAGCGGAGCAGCAGACATGGAATTTCCCACCCAGTGGGAGTGGTAGCTATCGGTTCCTACCACATGACGCTGACCTCGGAATCGCACTGGCAAATGGACAACAGATGCTTCTTTTGAATGAACCATCTCGTCGCCGATTCAGGAGAAAACGTGACAGTTTGGTTAACCATCAAGATCAGCACGAGCACGGAATTCGCTCCGAACTTCCGCATGGCAAGGAATTGAGTTTCTCCGACTTTCGTCATGTGATCGAGCGAACACTTCGAGACTTGATTCGACGTTTAAATATTCAACTTACCGACATCAACTATACCCTATCCGAAGGGGAACTCCAAGATGAACATCTGCAAATGGATTTCATGGCCATTCTTGATGAGATCCATCGGCAAAAGATTTTGCCTTCGGAAACATTCATTGACCTTCATGTCGAACTCATGGAATTTTCATCAAATCCTGTGCAGATCCTGGCTGCCAGAGTTGTGCAAGTTATTTGGCCAGTTTTGGGTGAAGTCGAAGAGGTGCACAGTCATCTGCGTACCAATAAACATGACCATGTAATCTGCCATGGGATTTTCAAATCATTAAGCTTGGCTGTACATGACATCCTCCAGATGGGCAAATTCTCGAAGAAAACCAAAACCAGCTCAAGTGGTCCTTCAAATATGACTGAGATCGTAACCCGTATTCAGGACTTTCAAAAGGAAATCCTCAAAACGATTGACAGTATCGCAGAAATCGGAGGTCCTGAAATGTTAACTGATACACATCCATCGTCACCTGAAGCTCCGACTCAAATTCGCTTTGCGAATCTCAATGCCACAGCTCCTAATCCTCTGGATGAGCCGTTTATTGGTCAGGCGATACCAGATCAGAATCTTCTAGCAGCTGATAGCCCTCATTTACCGTCAAGAGGCGCTGGCGAGATTGTGTCCCTAAAGACAGGAATGTCAGGCAACTACAGAACTTTAATTGCCATCACTGAGCCCAAGGATCAGGTGGTTGCCACCGAAAATGATTCCGTAAAGATATTCTTTGATGTCATCACTGGAAGTCTGTTTCAGACAATATCAGCTCATAAGCCGAACTGCTTAGCGGCGTCCCGCTTTCAGGATGCGAGTCTTTTGGCTTTTGTTGAGGATAAGCAGCTGGTTCGTGTACTGATCTACAAAGGAATACGAGGTTTTGTTGAGCTCGTTAAATTTAAAGTAAATGAGGTGTTGACGGGACTCAATTTTGTCACTTTTCCGGCTAAAGAGAAGTACGGATGTGCGAGAAACTTTTTGGTTGTCAGTGGAAGTAGAAAGGTCGACTTTTACGAACTGATAGCAGCTGGACATTGTGGCTTGGATAATAAACTAAAGTGTAGTGCTCGGGAGGACTATTGAAGTTTTTTCTTCTTCTTCTTGATTGTGTAAATATTTGTTAATAAAATGTTCATTTGAAAAAAATTGTATTAACCTTTAACTGAGAATGACTTACAACATCCGTTGTCGGTACAGTACCTTCCTGTTGTTTATACAGATTCAGATGGTTTAAAAAAGTTTGGTTGGACAAGTAAGCCGTGACAGATTGTTCAAGCTGCAAGGGTGCTGTCAAGACCCCACCTACCCAGTTGTGTAATTTTTTTTACTGGGCGAATTTGTATAGCTAATTTGAAAATGTCATTTGAAAAAGATTAGGAACATATTCAGCGTTTATTGACACTATATAGGTTAAGATTCGAAAGAGCAGGATTAATGATTCTTTTATAAACAAATGGTACCAGCCAAGAGCCATATGGCATGCCTTAATTTTTGTTTCCAAATCTGACCCTTCGCTTCCAAAGTCAAATCTACCAATAGACTTAAGGTCTGTTTGTTATCTTTTTTGTGTAAAACTTTCACATGGTGTGCTAGACGGGAACTCCATTTACACGGTGTTCTTGAACGGCATGGATATGGAGAATGTGGTTACTTTGCATACAGAGCAGAATATCTCGAGTCATGTTAGGTTTTCCGAAGTACACCTAGTGGATTCAATAACCACCGACAGCGGCTTGGTCAATGGAGTTGACCTCCGGGAGGCAATGGAGAATACCCTAATGGTTAGAACTTTTTCTTCATGCATTCATTTATTGTTTTTTGTTTTTACAGATAAGTGGAAACCAATACATAGCTACGCCACCTACAATGCAGTCCTGTAGTGTCATTCATTCTCTGGAGACTAACAACATTATAAACAATGCCAAGGATCTTCGAAATTTAGCAACGCTCCATGAAAATCTCGACTTCTATTCGCCAATATCCTTCACTAGAGTCGATGCTAAGAATGTGATTACAAACGACCTCATCTCGGGAATTGATTTCAACCACTGGCAGCAGAACTGCTTGCGGACAGACACTGGATCAGACATGGTTGTTACTGGAAATTGGAGTATAAAAGACCTCTACGTGAAGGCACCAGTGAGTGAATATCTGGTAAATGGAGTTACACCGAAGACTCGCGATGAGATGCAGGAACAATACGATCGCATTTACGAGACCTACGCTGGGCTCTGCCAAAGAGGCAAAGAGATCTTAAACAAGGCGCAGCACAGAATCTATTTCTTAAAACATTTTGAGAAGTCGTTCAGTCTTGCGGAAGATCGGGACATCCATGGGATATTTTTCGTTGTTAATGATCATCACAAATATTTAATAGTGAATATTGAGTGTGAATCCAAGATCTATCTTTGGGATGCTGGCAGTCAAGTCCTGAAACTGGTAAGCACCTTCGAATCTGGAGTGATTACTGAAATTGTCGCAGTACCAGCGAGGAACGATACACTCCATCTAGTGACGAATATGCAGAGTCGGGACTACAAATGCTCGTATTCGGGCGTGAATTCATGGCATTTTGATCGCAAGGAGGTGTCCCATTTGAGAAGCTTCAACGATTCAGATATTTCTACGATACATCATCCAATGCAAGGTACAGATAAATTCTATGCGATTGACGAGAGTGTCGGAAAGGTCCTTCAACTGAAACCAGATTCAGCGGAGCAGCAGACATGGAATTTCCCACCCAGTGGGAGTGGTAGCTATCGGTTCCTACCACATGACGCTGACCTCGGAATCGCACTGGCAAATGGACAACAGATGCTTCTTTTGAATGAACCATCTCGTCGCCGATTCAGGAGAAAACGTGACAGTTTGGTTAACCATCAAGATCAGCACGAGCACGGAATTCGCTCCGAACTTCCGCATGGCAAGGAATTGAGTTTCTCCGACTTTCGTCATGTGATCGAGCGAACACTTCGAGACTTGATTCGACGTTTAAATATTCAACTTACCGACATCAACTATACCCTATCCGAAGGGGAACTCCAAGATGAACATCTGCAAATGGATTTCATGGCCATTCTTGATGAGATCCATCGGCAAAAGATTTTGCCTTCGGAAACATTCATTGACCTTCATGTCGAACTCATGGAATTTTCATCAAATCCTGTGCAGATCCTGGCTGCCAGAGTTGTGCAAGTTATTTGGCCAGTTTTGGGTGAAGTCGAAGAGGTGCACAGTCATCTGCGTACCAATAAACATGACCATGTAATCTGCCATGGGATTTTCAAATCATTAAGCTTGGCTGTACATGACATCCTCCAGATGGGCAAATTCTCGAAGAAAACCAAAACCAGCTCAAGTGGTCCTTCAAATATGACTGAGATCGTAACCCGTATTCAGGACTTTCAAAAGGAAATCCTCAAAACGATCGACAGTATCGCAGAAATCGGAGGTCCTGAAATGTTAACTGATACACATCCATCGTCACCTGAAGCTCCGACTCAAATTCGCTTTGCGAATCTCAATGCCACAGCTCCTAATCCTCTGGATGAGCCGTTTATTGGTCAGGCGATACCAGATCAGAATCTTCTAGCAGCTGATAGCCCTCATTTACCGTCAAGAGGCGCTGGCGAGATTGTGTCCCTAAAGACAGGAATGTCAGGCAACTACAGAACTTTAATTGCCATCACTGAGCCCAAGGATCAGGTGGTTGCCACCGAAAATGATTCCGTAAAGATATTCTTTGATGTCATCACTGGAAGTCTGTTTCAGACAATATCAGCTCATAAGCCGAACTGCTTAGCGGCGTCCCGCTTTCAGGATGCGAGTCTTTTGGCTTTTGTTGAGGATAAGCAGCTGGTTCGTGTACTGATCTACAAAGGAATACGAGGTTTTGTTGAGCTCGTTAAATTTAAAGTAAATGAGGTGTTGACGGGACTCAATTTTGTCACTTTTCCGGCTAAAGAGAAGTACGGATGTGCGAGAAACTTTTTGGTTGTCAGTGGAAGTAGAAAGGTCGACTTTTACGAACTGATAGCAGCTGGACATTGTGGCTTGGATAATAAACTAAAGTGTAGTGCTCGGGAGGACTATTGAAGTTTTTTCTTCTTCTTCTTGATTGTGTAAATATTTGTTAATAAAATGTTCATTTGAAAAAAATTGTATTAACCTTTAACTGAGAATGACTTACAACATCCGTTGTCGGTACAGTACCTTCCTGTTGTTTATACAGATTCAGATGGTTTAAAAAAGTTTGGTTGGACAAGTAAGCCGTGACAGATTGTTCAAGCTGCAAGGGTGCTGTCAAGACCCCACCTACCCAGTTGTGTAATTTTTTTTACTGGGCGAATTTGTATAGCTAATTTGAAAATGTCATTTGAAAAAGATTAGGAACATATTCAGCGTTTATTGACACTATATAGGTTAAGATTCGAAAGAGCAGGATTAATGATTCTTTTATAAACAAATGGTACCAGCCAAGAGCCATATGGCATGCCTTAATTTTTGTTTCCAAATCTGACCCTTCGCTTCCAAAGTCAAATCTACCAATAGACTTAAGGTCTGTTTGTTATCTTTTTTGTGTAAAACTTTCATCACTGTCAAAAAATAAATAATTTGGAAAGTGGGGGAAAATTCTCTCAGCAGTGAAAAAATTCTTTTTGTTTTCCACTAAAATGAGGTTTGACAATTGTTCAACTTACGTGAAGTAAAAGACTGTGTAAAGCGTGGTACGCACTATCGATCAAAACTGACCGTTTTGGTTGACGTCAATCAAAACTGAAAGTGTGTACAACTGGTTGATGGTTTCTCGATCAAAACTGACGAGGTGCAAAAATGTTTACTACTGACTGACGATCAGCGGCCATCTTTGTTTTCGCTCGATTGTATGTTCACAAATTTCGTCATTCGAAAAGCAAACAAAGGAAGAGAGGGTCGAAAAATAACAACAACGATGAGTTGAGTGTCAAACAAAACCTATAGTTTGTGCGCGATACTCTTCGATCAAAAATGACATCAGTTTTGGTTGTCAGCTTTGTTCGATAATGTGTACCACGTCCACGCTTAAGATTGTGTAAGCTCTGAGTTGAGATGAATTTTTTTAAACTGTCATTTGGCTCTCTCTTTTACGAAAATCTTACGAATATGTACGAATTCGTACGTTACCAAACCGACCTTTTTTTTGTAATAGAGTTTCGATCACATTTAATTGAAGTCGTATTTGGTTTTTCCTACATTATATTCTCATATTCGGTTTATATTGCGTTGAAAAAGATCTTTTAATCACTTTTTAACCAGCTAATAATATATGTACATATGTATGAAATGCACTCGTGCATATATTCATATGGCGTCCATACGACATGTATCAACCGTAAAGAAATAAAAATTGTTGAACATATTTTGTGACTTGGTACAAACAAAAATCTACCGGATAAAACGATATACATATTTTCAAAGTCTAGACTCCGTTCAACTCAAAGTCATTCGCAATCGGTTACAACGATGTCGGATATAACGATGAAACCTTTTATAACGAAGAAAATGTATCAGATTTAAATCGAAAAACTGTTTATAACAATGGTAAAAAATCATGTTCTTACAATTACAGCTCGTTATTTCCACTCTGTTTCTTAATATGTAGGTATTTACATTATGTACATA
The DNA here is from genome assembly GCA_949775065.1 of Brachyopa scutellaris. Lineage (NCBI taxonomy): Eukaryota > Metazoa > Arthropoda > Insecta > Diptera > Syrphidae > Brachyopa > Brachyopa scutellaris. The sequence goes on from OX459112.1 coordinate 72,416,040, forward strand.
CTCGTATGTATTCAGACAATTGATAAATTTCATGTAGCGACTGCAGTGACTGGTCCATGTTCATAATGTTCCTACATATCTACATCTAGCCCTTTTCGACCCATATTACTCGATCCATAGCACCGTACTTTAGTGCTTTAATAAAATATTAAAAATTAGCTAATTATTGAATTTCACCGAGCACGGTTTTTTTTTGAAGTGAAACTTCCTTAGCCGCGGTAGGGCAAATTTGCCTGAATCAGACGAAAAGTGAAACGCTTCCCCTTCTCCAACTTCAACAGCCAGTAAAATCTATACATAGTATGAAAGGAAGTCCCAAAAATGCAAATGTGTTATGATTTGCATTTCCTGGCGGAATTTATGGGTGTCCTCAGAATACTCGTCTTACAATCTTCGTGGAAACCTTTCAAACATTTCACCTATACCAAATTTCCGAACCACTGCTTATCGTAATTTTTTTTCTGTTCGATCTTTTCGGTTATTTAATGAACTGCCTCAGTCAATCAGAGCAATAACAATACCTGGAACATTCTTAGCCCAAATAAAAATGTGGCTCTTCAGCTTGGACTATGTTGCGTTAGAATCGCGTATTTCAGATGTTTTGGTATAATTTGTTGTTTTCTTTCATCTCTTTTGTATTTTCATTTTTCGCAATTGGATTTATTTTCACAATTACTTAAATTTTTTTTTTCAATATCCTTAATTCTTTCAATAACTTTGAACTTTATTTAATTTCGAATTTAATTATTTCTGAATTTTGTTTTTCTTGTAATATTTATAGTTTACTCTTTACTTTATTCTAACTACATTGAATTCTAAAGGGTCACCCCACCCCAAAAATTGTATTTTGTAGTGCTTTAGCCTATTTGAAGTGGCATGAACTCTATTTATTAATATTATATAAATACTGATTGTCACCAACCTTTCTTATTTTTTCTTTCTTAGAACTCAAATTGTAAATATCTAATGTATCCAAGAATTTATAAGAAATAAATACATCTACATACATCTACATCTACATCTACTCCATTACTTATAGGAGCTGAGAATTTGAGATCGAAGTGGTAGAAAATCAAATTTTCTGTCATTACACAGCCCTAACTTAACAATTGCTTATTGGATTTAAAACAAGTTTCACTTCTAACGCGCGAGAGTCTCACGCACTTTTTTTTTTATCTGGGGGCGTAGTGCTAAAGTATAAATTTCATAACATGCCCTGTTTTAATTCCATATTTCGTTTCTGCAAAGTTTTCAGTTAGGGTGAACTGGAACCCACACCAAATAAAGCATAGACAAACAAAGCAAAAAAAACCTGTTAGTAACCCACACCAAATAAAGCAAGTCAAAAAACATATTTTTGTTTTGCTTCATTTGGTTTGGGTTATTGATAGGCATGATTTATTAGTTTTCACCTAGCCAGCCAAACCCTAATTAGCTTAACTACACAAAAATTAGAAAACGAATGAACGAAACATTATTTTGACATTTATGTACACTTAAAATAATAATAATAATAATAATATAAAAACAACATTGTTTTGAAGGTTTTTGTGGTATTTTTCCTTCGAATTACTTATTTTCTTCTTACTAAACTGTTCATATCATGTTAATAGTTTTTCAGTAGAAAGATATAGAAAAACATATCAAATCTCTGTATTAACCCATTAACGCTCAGCGTCCTTATAGGACAGCTGAGGACGAAAAATTCTAGTGACTAAGAAAATAGTTAAAAGACAAGATCTGCATTTCTAACGTTAAGTTTGATCAATTATTGTAATTGAAGGGTAAAATAAAAAAAAATATTATTTAAAAATATTTTTTTTTAATTTTAAAAATAATTAGTTTTTGGTTAAATAACACACTTTTTGGGGAAAAAAACTTTAAAAATATAAGGTTTCAATATAAATGGATGAAACTTCAGATTTAAATAAGTAATTGATAATATATTAAAATGGGTAGTCAGATTAAAAAAAAAAAAAATCAGGACGAAACTAAAAAGGATTGCAATCAGGTGTCCTAAAAATATGAAATATGAAAAATATATATATGGTTGTAGGTTGAATGTTAATTTTGATACGTTTTTTTCAGTTTCGTTGCATTATAATTGTAAAATATTCGCTAAACTAACTATATAGCATACATTATATTCAATTTTAAAGTCTGAGGGTAAATTTTCTGTGACGTAATATAGCATTAGACACATATGAAATACATACAAAGCCATTGAGATTTACAACCCTTCCATTTGGCTTTGCCATAGTCAGGTAAAAAGAATACTATTTAGCTGTAGCAATCAGAAGGTGATGCGGAGGACTCTGAACTGAATAGTTGAGTTTGATTGAGTAGTTCTTACTTTTTCCTTTATTGATTCATTTTGCAATTCACATCCCCCATCTTTAAAAAAAAATCGTTGGTCCGACTGTTGACCAAATTGCCGATATGCTCGAGCTACTTCAATGTAATTCAAAAGTCGAAGATGCAAGTGTTGCAGTTTTACCTCCGCCTTTAGACTATGTAACTGATGAGAATTCCAGGTTTAGAAGAGAACTAATTTGCTCTCTAGCTTCCATATATTCTAAGAAATGACCTATATATGGAAACGATAACGGAAAATCTCTAGGCTAAGATCCTGTCCAATTATTATGAATTGCTGAAATGAAGAAAACGATCGTGGTTTCTTTGACCGCATGTTTGACGTTTCAAAGGAGATTTTCATAGTTCAATTAGTGATTAATCACAACTCCTTCAAATTTTGATCACATTGAACCTGCAAGCCACTGCTCGCACTACTCACAAAAAGAAAATAAACGAATTGAATTAATTGCCTCAGCATCAATTGGTAAAGCAGTACAACCCTTAGAAGTGTGAAGTTGATAAATATGTATGACTTGCCTCCAAATACAATACTGCAATAAGCGGGGCAAAATGGTACTGGTGCACTTCACCCGAGCTTAGGATATGGCTAAGATGAATGTTTGGGTTATACACAAGTTTTTGGTACCAGACAAATAGAAATAATCATCGCTGCTGCAGTTAGAACGAAGAAGTTTTGTCTCTTTTACTGAACTCTGATTTATATTTGTTCACTGTGTTTTTATTTAATTAAATTTTAACCTAATTATCAATTAATTAATTCTTCGCCTGGCATTTATTTCGTTTTTTTTGGTCAACAGGCATTTATAAACTCCTCAAATAAAATAAAAAAATAATTAAAGTAACTGAAAATTATTTACATATGTACCAAATTTTAGACCTCATATCTGCCCAGCGTCCTATTTATAGGACACACAGTTTTGGAACTTCTGTTGCAATATTTTTTTTTTTGTAATATTTTTTCTTAAATTGTCTATCGGTAAGTAACAAAATACTAAAAAATTAACAAAATTGGGACCAAAATATTACTCTGAGCGCTAATGGGTTAAGAAATGTGCGGTAACAAACCAATATTGTAAATTTATGATACCAAATAAAGATATATATATATATATATATATATATATAATAATAACTTAAAACTACACAAAAATTCGAAAAGTATTGAACAAAACATTAATTCCGAAAAGTCATCATGTTTATTTTGTCTGTTTCACTGAGTTGACTGTCTTCTCGTGTCTACTTGACTATCTTGACTACCTTGACTGTTTTGCTTTTTTCCATGTACGTACCCCATAAATACACGTGGGATTTATAACTTATGCAGTCAAGGAAAATCATTAGCGTTAGTCTGCTTTGTTTTGCTTTATTTAATGGGGGTACTCGCATTGGAATGTCTGTATTTTATGCTTTAAAAAAATAAGAAATTGTTTTATATGTCTAACACAGTTTTGTTCTATTCAGTGTGGGTTCACACTAAGTGTTGATTTTTGTTTGAGGCAAAAGGTAAATCATATTCATTTGCCCAAAAATATGACCGACTGAAGTTGGTGTAAGATTTTATAGTACCGGATATAACGATGAATTTTTAAGGTTCCTTCCGACATTGTTATAACCGATTTCTACTGTACTTTCACTCGCAAACATATCTGTTCATTAAATTTAAGAGAAATACGATCCACCATCCACTCTTCTCTTTTAAATTTAAGGCAAACTCTGCAGAATGTGGATTGTGGATAAAGTAAAATGATTGTTGTCTAAGCTAAAAACAGAATCCAATTGCACTGAATGCACTCTTTTTTGCGTCCAAACAATGAATTCTGTCATACTTACTTTATACATCTGCAAGAAGAGCAAGTGTTTATTGTTAAGGTTGAAGTAGGACAACAACGTAAACATAAGTCTAATGTATTGTATTCGTAAACACCTTGTGGAACTTATCTCCCACACGCTCACATCTCCCGACAGCAGCACCAGAGCAGTCTCTTTAACAAACCGGTGCTTTGGTGAATTAAACATTTTGTACAATCTACTTTTACGCTACGTTACGATCACAACACAACACAACAATCCGAATCTAGCTAGCTTAACAGCGTATTTCTAATCGGTCGCCTCGCCCCACGCCCTGGCCCACCTTCTGTGACGTGACAACTTGGTCCATGATGGAATATTTCTTTTAATTTTTGTTCTTCGTTTATTCAGCTCCACACCACCGGGCGCACATGCACCGTCACCGTAGCCGCAGTCTTCACTTCCGCAGAACTTCCTACAGTAGCAGCAGCAACAACAACAACAACCCATGGTGGTATGGTAGACTCGGTTGGTAAATGGTAATTCGGATTCCAGGTCTGATGGTGTGGTGGTGGTGTATGACTGTGAACTGCGATAGCCTCAAGTTGGATGGGATTCGATTGAATCCTTTGGGTTAGTTCTTTTCGTTCATTGTGCGGTGAATGACTGGTTTGTGTGTTACCGTTCCGCGAGGGTGTACTATGTATGGTACGGTTAGTGTGTTGTTATTAGTGCGCGCGTTAGAAAATAGTGTTACAGTTCGTGTGACATAAACTGTAAAAATAAAGGTGCGGTGTTTAATTGCAAGTAAAGTGCAAGTTTTTTCCAAAAGAAAACCCCCGAGCAATTGGGTGACTGGGTATATAGAAAATTAAAAAAAAAATATCTGAAAAAGGGTGTGTTCAAGTGAAAAACAAAACATCTCTATTAGCTCCTGGAAAACACACTACAAACAAGGATTAACAGTTGAGATAGTTTTTCGACTGCAAAGGAATATTATTCGTTCGGCTTTCATCCAAAAGTAAGTGGAAAACTGGGCTAATTATGGTTTTTTCTAAATGCAAAAAAATATTTTCCGGCGAAATGACATTGAAAATCCTGTACAATGGGGGGGTGTGCAACAAGGACTACGCTGACAGATGCTACTCCATTGCAACATACACTAGCACTCTGCCCTTATAACGATCAATTATCCTTAACATTGGCAATTTCCATATTTTCACGTCGAGCCGCGAATTTGTTTATCCTTAGAAGGGGTAGTTTTTTTTCCTTCCCTTCAAGAAGAGAATTTTGTATACGCTCATTGGTGTTGTCTTCCTGGAAAAATCGATAATTTGTGTCTGTGTGTGCGGTAGGATTCTGTATGCATGCAGCTGGGAAATTGCTTCCTCTAAAATAGGGTGGTGGGCTATGGACCAAATTTTTTTTAGTACATATTTTGTTTCCTGTTTATTTAGTTAAATGTCGTTCCTCTGCCATATGTCATCCTTTGGCAGTGTTTTTTTTTTTTAAGTTAATTAACCCGGAGGATGAAGGATTTTTTGTTTAGTTTTAAGTTTCGACATTTATGTGCATAAAGGTCGTTCACATTGATCTGAATGAAGTGGGCTATAAGAGTGGGCAATGCTCTGTGGTAGTGGTACTTTATACCTACAATGAATCACAGCAGGAAACAGGAGAGATGAGGAAGTGAATGTTGCCCGCCTGAGACGGGAAGATCGATTATATTCAAAACAATGCGAATTAATATTTCTCTTGTTTTGTGGAAAGGAAATTAATCGATAGGGCATAGGGGAATCCCCATGATTGTTTGCGGAAGTAAAGTTAACATTTTTGAAATGGTGACTATGTACATACATACCTACAGTGGCGAGCAAAATAATAGCAATGCTACTTACTTAATATATTTTTTATAATGATATTTTTTCGTGACTTCTACTGTAATACTATATACTCATCAACAATAAGTCGTTCATGTGACGTCACATAGTAATGCTCCACACTTTTGCGTTGAAATGTCAACCGGTAGTGCATCTCATACTTTTTGATAGGAGCAAAATAAGGTCTGTTCCCGTACCTGTCCAAAACAGCCGAAAATCTCGTACGAAGATTTTTCGTAGGTTTTGACAGAAGAGAGCGTAGTTCTCGGCTGTTTTCGGCTGTTTTGGACAGTACGGGAATAGACCTAGCTTATAAGATATCGGTATACATACAAATTTTTTATTTACTTGATTTTTGGATCCAAATTATAGAAAAGTAAGATAAAAGCTTTATTTTTAATCAAATTGTAGTAAATTTGATTAATATTTTTCGATAAAAGTGGATCGTGAAATACACTGCACAGCAAAAAGGCGCGAGCTAATTCAATTGCTAATAAACGACGGGAAAACGTACAAATAAATTAGGGAACTCCTTGGTATAATGTTAAAATGATAAGCAATTGTGTAAAATATGAAATGAAGGTTAAAACTCACGGCCGGAACTTAATACTGCATTCGTCAGTCGTCAATGGTGAAACGTTTTGTAAGATAGGTACTCTAGGACACATTTTACCGCAGCAGTTACCCAGATTGTGGATGTGCTTTACTTGACATGTGGCGTTCACACAGAAAATGCATGTATCAAAAAGGCTGAGGTTTTCGAGAGAACATTTCTCGTGGCCCCCTGAGAAGTGAAGAAATATAATGGGTCTGTTCCTTTACCTAAAAATTGTTACGAATTTCTACGAATTCTAGTAAAAGAGAGAGGCAACGAGAGAGTAAAAATTCCCCATCACTGAAAAATCTTACGAAGTCTTGCCCAAAAAATTTCTAAGTCAGCTGTTTCTTTTGTTTCAGAATTTGTATTTTTTTTTTATTTTAATAATGCAAACTGTAAATTACAATGAAAAGAAAAAGAACATAGATGAAAGTTGAATATTCTCAAAGTTAAAAATTTGATTTCGCAATATATTACCTACATACTTCATTGGTTCTGGAATATGTATCATCAAAAGTGGACTCTGCTGTAGAATCCAAAATCATACAACACCACTTTTTTTACTCTTGCTTTACATAAGTTTAACGCTAAAATTTCGGTCGATTGCTGATTTTTTGTTTTAATCAAAAACCCTCCTTTTTATAAGCAAGTTATGAGCGAATGTTTTGACGAAAATCGGATCTCTAAGTTTGAACGGCCGACATTTTTTCAAAATCCACCGATTAAACAGAAGATTAAATTAACCCATTAGCGCTCAGAGTAATATTTTGGTCCCAATTTTGTTAATTTTTTAGTATTTTGTTACTTACCGATAGACAATTTAAGAAAAAATATTACAAAAAAAAAAATATTGCAACAGAAGTTCCAAAACTGTGTGTCCTATAAATAGGACGCTGGGCAGATATGAGGTCTAAAATTTGGTACATATGTAAATAATTTTCAGTTACTTTAATTATTTTTTTATTTTATTTGAGGAGTTTATAAATGCCTGTTGACCAAAAAAAACGAAATAAATGCCAGGCGAAGAATTAATTAATTGATAATTAGGTTAAAATTTAATTAAATAAAAACACAGTGAACAAATATAAATCAGAGTTCAGTAAAAGAGACAAAACTTCTTCGTTCTAACTGCAGCAGCGATGATTATTTCTATTTGTCTGGTACCAAAAACTTGTGTATAACCCAAACATTCATCTTAGCCATATCCTAAGCTCGGGTGAAGTGCACCAGTACCATTTTGCCCCGCTTATTGCAGTATTGTATTTGGAGGCAAGTCATACATATTTATCAACTTCACACTTCTAAGGGTTGTACTGCTTTACCAATTGATGCTGAGGCAATTAATTCAATTCGTTTATTTTCTTTTTGTGAGTAGTGCGAGCAGTGGCTTGCAGGTTCAATGTGATCAAAATTTGAAGGAGTTGTGATTAATCACTAATTGAACTATGAAAATCTCCTTTGAAACGTCAAACATGCGGTCAAAGAAACCACGATCGTTTTCTTCATTTCAGCAATTCATAATAATTGGACAGGATCTTAGCCTAGAGATTTTCCGTTATCGTTTCCATATATAGGTCATTTCTTAGAATATATGGAAGCTAGAGAGCAAATTAGTTCTCTTCTAAACCTGGAATTCTCATCAGTTACATAGTCTAAAGGCGGAGGTAAAACTGCAACACTTGCATCTTCGACTTTTGAATTACATTGAAGTAGCTCGAGCATATCGGCAATTTGGTCAACAGTCGGACCAACGATTTTTTTTTAAAGATGGGGGATGTGAATTGCAAAATGAATCAATAAAGGAAAAAGTAAGAACTACTCCATTAAACTCAACTATTCAGTTCAGAGTCCTCCGCATCACCTTCTGATTGCTACAGCTAAATAGTATTCTTTTTACCTGACTATGGCAAAGCCAAATGGAAGGGTTGTAAATCTCAATGGCTTTGTATGTATTTCATATGTGTCTAATGCTATATTATGTCACAGAAAATTTACCCTCAGACTTTAAAATTGAATATAATGTATGCTATATAGTTAGTTTAGCGAATATTTTACAATTATAATGCAACGAAACTGAAAAAAACGTATCAAAATTAACATTCAACCTACAACCATTTTTTTGTAAAGCTATCATATCTGCCCAGCGTCATATTTTTAGGACACCTGATTGCAATCCTTTTTAGTTTCGTCCTGATTTTTTTTTTTTTAATCTGACTACCCATTTTAATATATAATCAATTACTTATTTAAATCTGAAGTTTCATCCATTTATATTGAAACCTTATATTTTTAAAGTTTTTTTCCCCAAAAAGTGTGTTATTTAACCAAAAACTAATTATTTTTAAAATTAAAAAAAAATATTTTTAAATAATATTTTTTTTTTATTTTACCCTTCAATTACATAGACAATTGATTAAACTTAACGTTAGAAATGCAGATCTTGTCTTTTTATTTTTTTCTTAGTCACTAGAATTTTTCGTCCTCAGCTGTCCTATAAATAGGACGTTGAGCGTTAATGGGTTAACGAAATCTTCTTGATTTTTTGATTTTGGATAACCCGTTCACGAACAGGATTGTTCACCGCAACACCACTTTTGAAAAACATACTCTACAAAAATGGATGTGTCTTTTGCAGTTTTCAATATATTTCAATGTAATTTACAGGAAAGTTGAATAAAAAGATGATCTTTAGAACACAAAAAAGTTCAATATGGAGAGAAGAAAAAAATTCCCGAAAATTGTGGCGTTGTGACTACCCCTACTCCCTTAACGAATACCCTATTTGACGAATCAAATTTTTTTCCATTGATGGCTTTATATTACGAATGATGCAAAAACTGTCCGCTCGGTTAAACGAATGCTTTACAGTTTCTGGTTAAGAGCAAAATAGTTTGTCATTTTTGTGCATTTATCCCTACTTCTGTTATTTTCTTTCTATGTGAATTCATTTCTCTTTTCGTATAATAAATATGTACATATATTGGTGGGATTATTAGTTAGATAAAACGAAGATCGATTTAACGAAAGTCTGTCCATTGTATAATTCGTTATATCAGACGGCCACTGTATGTAACATAAATACTGCCAGTTTCACATTGCCGGTGGTCCTAACGCTTTACGATGAAACAAAAACCATTCATAAAACAAAAAGCACTTTAATGCTTTACTCAATAGTCCACCATTGCAGCAAATAAACTGCATCAATCAGTTGACACTTAAAAATAAACTGGGTTAATTGTGACGACCTCCCAATCAGACAGCTAACCCATTAACATATACAAGCACTTGTATGTTACCAATTCTATGAATCAAAATCATCACTGTGCATATAAATAAACAAATAAATTCGTTTGCTTTACGTGCTGGAAAACCCGGTCCTGTTGTTGATTAATTAATGCCTAATTGAGAAGCAGAATGCACAAGACAAAGGAGTGGTATTTTAAACATCTCACTCTGAATGCGCGCATGTTTCTTCGTTTCAAGGTCAATATACTTCTCAGTCTTTATTAAAACAAAAAAAAAAAAAACTGATCGAATGGTCATAAATGTGTGTTCGCTGCCATCCTTTAAGGTCTAAACAACAGATGCTAATAACACATTTCAATGAAAACGTCAAATAGATTCCACTTTATTTTCGTAAACACTTACTTTGTCTTCAGGGAGACGGGGCACTCCCTGCTATGCACACTTACAACATATCTATTTCAAGATTCTAATAAATTAATAGGATGCATAAGTTTTTTTGGTCCATAAAATCATAGAATTTGTGTCCATTGTCCCTTATATGTTCCATGCTGATGGGTATACCGTATACCTACTGTAATTCTATTTTATGTGGGTGAGTGATGTCATATTTATGCCCACTATCGCATGGGGTACACATTTACATTTAAGCTTAAAGAAATAATGAAGACAGCCTCTGAGCCAAAACTGCATACATCATCATTATTTTAGTCGTGTTTGTTATGGATATACATACTTACATATGTATATGTATATACATAATGTATGAATGTATTATGTATTTGTAAAGCAGCGAGAAACATTTTTCCTTACTAATACAGGGTGTCCCAGTTAAGCGGTATAATCCTTTAAGTGGAGATTCCTGAAGTTCCCGCGAACAAAAAATCGAAGGCAGATTTTACAACTCGTCGAAGTGGGATACTTTCGATTTGGAGGTATAACGGTACTTACAAGCATCAGCATGTTTAACTTCCAATTAAATCCCTATAGGAACAAATTTAGACACTAAGACCAAACGAGACTTTTAAGTACCATATTACCTCAATGAAATTTTTTCTTTATGTATTTTTACATAAGTTTAGCCACAGATATAACGGTTTTTCTGACAGCATATTCGACTTTGAAAAAAGTAATTTTTCTTCTGAAATATTATAGCTACAAAAACATTGTACATTGTACATTTTGGAGATGCAATCAGTAGCGCATAAAAAATGTTCAAGACTTTGTGTAATTTTATGCTGCCACAAAAAAGTTATCTTAAACTTAAAATAATAAAAATTCGTTGCTCCCATTTTTTTTAACTTAAAATGCATTTTTCTCAAAACTTTAACTTAATTTAATAATCTTTCATTTTTGGTGAATTCCCTTAAAATTATGTGAAATAACTTTTCACGTACAGTTAACAGAAGTTGTAGTAAAAGCCTTCTTATGTCAGACAAAAATGATAAATAACCATGCAAAACAAAGAATATTATTGAACGAACGGTTGGTCGATTTAGCCCCAAACTGGGGACTGTTTAAGTCAAAAATATGAAAAAATCATGGTTTGTAGATGTTTAGCTAAAAATTTAACGAAAACTATAGCGATGGTCGAAAGTTGCATAGTTTTCGGGAAATTCGTGTCAAAAAAATCAATCCAATAAACTCGAAAATCTGAAATTATAGGGAATCGGACAGAATCCCGAAAACCAAAATCCCGAAAATCCAAAATCCCGAAAATCCAAAATCCCGAAAACTCAAAATCCCGAAAATCCAAAATCCAGAAAATCCAAAATCCCGAAAATCCACAATCCCGAAAATCCAAAATCCGAAATCTCGAAAATCCAAAATCCCGTAAGTGAAAATAAAAATTTGGTTGTACGAAAAAAAAATGAACGCAATTCACATTAAAAACTTATATCAGAACGCTCTTTAACGTTCCGCGTAAATCTTTTTAATTTTGTTTTCCTTAATAACGTAACGTTTTCTTATTCTTAGGTTTCCACCGGAGGTTATTTTCGATATAAGTTCATGTTTTCACACGGATTTGCTCTTCAAATTGAGTTCAGTTAACTGAAACTAAAATCTTATCTATCAGCTATCACACTGAATGAAATCAACACAACTGAATGCACATTGAGGATTATAAAATATAGAAGAGTCGAAATCCCAAAGAAAGAAAATTTGAAAAATTTGCGCAAATTTTGAATTTTATATAATTTTTCGGGATTTTGGATTTTTAGGATTTAGGATTATCGGGATTTTAGATTTTCGGGATTTTGGTTTTTCGGGATTTTTGATTTTCTGGATTTTGGGTTTTCGGGATTTTGGTTTTCGGGATTGTGACCCCAACCCGAGATTATCATTATTTGATCAATAAATTGACTAAGGATTCTTGTAGGCCATCCCGAATTGCACTTAACGAAGAAGAAGAAACGTGATAGTCCTCACAAGTTTTTGGCAGTGATTTTGATTCTGCGTATCGGAAAGGAAACTAGAACACGACCTTCAAAATATTCTACAATTCATACAATTTTTAGCTATTACAAACAAGGCGCTTATTCATTCTTTATTATGATCTTTTGGCGCATTCAAATTAAGATTTGCCAATAGCAATGACTAACTGGAAGAGGTTGTTGGTTGAGTCCTTGGTCCACCCCCAATGTAGCACCACCTAAGTAAGTAATATCAATATTCAATAGCATTATTAAACACGGAGAAAGTTGTGTTAACGATGATCTCGAAAACATTGCATTCGAGCAAAATTGGTCTTCTATTAAACCCTAAAAAGTCTACATATGGCTCTTGTGATATCGAAAAAAATTGTCGACCTGTCATACTTTCTGCCTGTCATCCTGCGTAACACCCCAACCACGTACATATGTTGAAACTGCTAAAAAAAATCTTGGCATCATATGGACAGCACAATCCTTCACCCCCATAGGAGTACGTATGTTATTGGCGAAAACGCTATGCTTACGCACTCTGATATACGGCTGTGTCCTGTGAAATGTACTCAAATCGTGATTCTGTGAGCAAAAATAAACTCAATGTTGCATTTAATAGCATAGTTCGATATATTTTCGGTCTAAGTAGATACGACAGAGTATCTTATTTCTCTAAACTAACTTTGCTCTCAAACATCATTGTCAGTCATCAGCCCCAATACCTCTGTTCCCGTAGAAATAATATAATCATATTAAAATCATATATGTATACCATACATATATTATTATTGTAACAGCAACCAGTCCAGTGTGATCCTACCCTCAAGGTGTTTTTCAAGTGGCACAACGTGGCTGCAGGCGGCCAACCACTTTGTTTTATCAAGGAATAAAATAGGTTTAACTTCAAACGTTTTAGTTGATTTTATTCACCTTTTTTTCATCCGCAGTTGGTTCTCCTCCATCGTAAGTACAGGGGATCCAGTACTTAACCTCAAAATGTTGGTCCTTCGAGCCGGGTCAAGACAAAGAACCTCTATGAAAAGTTTCATATGGCATCGTTGCTAAGGTCACGAATGCTAAATCATACGCACCATACTTTCCTTGTATCTGAGCGTCAATTTTTTATCCATTCGATCCGCTTATGGAATTCTTTGCGCTTATGGAAACTTTTCTGGATTTGTGCTGTGTAAATTATTTTTAAATTATTTTTAATGTCTTTGAACATTTAACAATTGAAACTGGTTAACCGTAGCTTCATATTTGAATGTATGCATTACATTGTAGCTTATCACAAATTTATAAGACAATTTGTCGTAATGTGCATAAGCATATTATATTTTCTTCTTCATAATCATCAGAAAAGTGTGCACTAACGTCATCCTCAAATCGGGAATAAATGGTGTCCTCATCCATGTACTCACGGATAGCCAAGCAGCCATAGAAGGACTAGGCTCAAACCTGAATGACTCCTGAACTGTTTCAATCTCTCCAAGACCTCTCCCATAAAAACAAAGTCAATCTTTGGTGGGTGCCCGGACATGAGGGTATTGATGGAAACGAACTGGCTAGGAAAGGTTCGGCTGAGTCCTTAATCGGCCTTGAGTCGTTTTGCAACATTCCATATTCCGCTATTAACTTCGAAATCAAAAGTTGGGAAAAGAAAATGTGTATCTCCAATTGGGAAAATACCCAGGGTCTTCGACATGCTAAAAGAGCCATAAAACCCTTCCAAGGTAAATCCATAAAAAACAGTAGAAATGATATCAAGAGATTAGTGGGGTTTCTAACAGGGCATTGCCATCTTCGATATCACCTTAACAAAATAGGTCTTATTTAGGAAACTGAATGTCGTCTTTGCATGGGGGACGACGAAACTGCGGAACATATTCTATGTGACTTTGTGGTACAATAGATCTTTTAGGTCACGGTGCCCTCCGCAACTGGCAGGTCAGAACCCCTTAAAAAAACATCAGAGATAAAAAAATAAAAATACGGAACCCTTTGAGCGCGAGTCCGACTCGCACTTGGCCGGACTTTTTTTAAATGAATTTTGGTGTTAAAGATGAATTACATGATTTTTTTTGTCAATAAAATTTGTGGGCATTTTAAAATTAAATAAAAAAACCGAATACTGTGACATACGATCCATGCCAGATGGATTATATCTTTTCCGTATGCCTTCGGACATTGTTATGCATCTTGGCTTTAATTTGTATTGCACTCGGGCTTCGTGGTTTTGCCGGCATTATGTAGTAAAAGGCTGCTGGTGATTGTTCGTTGGAATCAGTTGACAGGATCAATTGGCATTCACCATAAATCTTTGAAAAGAGGTTTTATTTGATTTTTGATATTTATATATCTCTTTAGATTCATTTGCTTTCGAATATTTCGCTGTTTAAGTTTAACACTGTTGCCTCCTTTGGTGTTGAAGTACTTTGTTTATTTTTTTTAAGACCATTCAACTTTTGTGGCAAAGTGCGTTGTAATAATATACTTTGGTGCTCTCTCTTTGGATGTTTAAATCAGCAACTGTTTGTTGATTTCGGTTTTATTTTCTTGTTTTTTTACGCAAAAAATAAAAACACTTATCTGCATAAATAAACAGCAGTTGACTCATGCAAATATCTGTTTATCTGCGGTGAGTTTATCTTATCTGTAAAGTTAGTACACTGTTAATGATACATGGAACTGGAATTACTTTACTCAGCGAATTCTATTTCCAGATTCGTTGGCGTAAACTTGGTACAATCATACATACATATGTGTGTACATTATCAAGGTTAACATTAAGTTATCTGCTGCGTTGGTGTACAGTAGTAACGGAGGCTCCGTTAGAAGTGAGTTTATTGCCGCGTCTCGTTTTATCGAATTCTTGGAAAGTCATGTCCTGTTAGGTTGAATCTGAACCTCTGACTGATGATTTTCGTGGATTGGCAGTCATAACGCAGGTGCAGGTTCTCAGATTTTTATCATTACTTCTTGTTTGGCAAGTTTATCGGCAATCTCAATTCTCGCAAACTGCACTGTGAACTAGAAGCTCAGTAAGCCACAATGGGAGCAGACCATAAAAGAGGAACTCCGAACACTAGAAATTCAGGGTCTAGGATAGGCGAAGAAACTGCTGGGTAATTACAATCTGAAGATATTCAAAGCTTGCATTAGCCTGGACGAAAACAAGCTCCGCATCCTGGCTACATTCCTTTCTGGGCATTGTAAACTTAAGGGGCATCTTAGGTAGCTGGGTTTATAAGATCAAGACACATGCAGATTCTGCAATGAGTCCAGTGACCCAGAACATATACTAGCGGAATGTGGCGTATTAACCCAGAAAAGGTTCAAGAAGACCAACTTACGACAGGGAATCTGCCACGCATTGCACCCAGTCTCCTGCTGCGATTTCTCAGGGTTATTGCCCTGGATGAGGTGCTATGACTTAGGCAATTGTCAGCAATAGGAATAATGACGAGAGGGATGTTCCTTCGTCTAGGACTTGTAGGGAGAATAATAGACCTTAAGGTCGCGGTGCATCTCATCCTTCAATAATAGTAATAATACGCCTCCATGTAAAGGGACATTAAATCACTGTTTTGTGGCTTGGGTCAGAGAATTTCAGTTTTTGAAGCCTCTTTTGACACTATAGCTTGTTGCATTAACCGATTATACAATTAGATCATTTGCATGCACTATCTGATATGAACCCGCACAGTAGTTACAGATCTCCTTTAAAATACAATTGAAATAAGCATAGTTATTGGTTATAAGTGTCATCATAGGACACACTGCCTCATCTGCCAGGCCTGAGGTTCTTTCGAGCGAATTCTGCAGAAGCTGTCAATAAAATGTTCTCATCTCCTCTGCTTATGCCAAGCTCTTTCCCGTAGAAGGAAACTATACCTCGTAGAATACTGCTTTAACAATCTAAGTGATTTAGCACATGGATGTTATAGAAGCCCATCTTGATTCCTACAAACCTCCAAATGATTTTCATGAGTGGAGCGGATACATATCACTAAGATCCTCTTGGTTTCACAATGGACCTCTAGAGGTTTGTGTCAGATAAATGTGTCTAAAGCTCTGGATTTAAAAATGTTTGCTGTCCTTAAAAGGACCTAAGTTGATAATAATAATAATAATATTTGGCTTCAGCAGTCCTAGGTTGAACCAAGCCTAGCTTCCCGCAACCATTTGTGTGTGGGCGTTATATTTTTGCACGAATGGAAGGGACCTACAGTTTTCTGCCGTCTCCGAACAGCAAGTTGGGAAGCTTTACATGACAAGTGACACTCTTGAATGCTTGTCAGGCATTCGGAAGAGGTGGGCACTGTGAAAAACTTCTTTTAGGTGTTTTGCGGCGGGATTCGAATCCAAGACCGCTGGCTCAGTAGTCCGACGCACTAACCACTTGCGCTACGGTGCCCAGTTGATAATCCGCGAAATTTTGTATTACACACAATTGAATGCGAGAGAATGAATTTAGTTTAAAATTGTTATGGTTCGGCTATAAAATTTTGTTTAGTTTGCAAGATGGCGTCTCATATAGTATTGTAGATACCCCGGCGAATCTTTGTGGTCTTAAATAGCACCGATGTTCTTTTAAAAGTGTCGTATGAGAGGAAACTGAGAAGCACTGTGTTCACCTAGTAACCAATTTATATTTTTTTGAAGATGAATCAGAATTGAGATTCAGAGCAAGTCTTCATCCCGACGACTTAACTCTACAAAGCTTAAGTGTCACTTTAGTATTTTATTGTGTTCTCATTTTTAGTACGTTAAATATTTGAATACTAATTCCATGATCTGCGCTGCGGCTGCAGAATGTTTAAATAGATGAATTGCGAAATTCTTAGTCTTACGTCAACACGTTTTATTGTCATTTCTCCCCATCTACTTATTCCATATTCATGTCTCAAGTTATCCATTTCCTTCGACCGTTAATTGCAGACACGTAAACCGCGGGAGCAATGATTCTAATTATTGAAGTTGAGATCAATTAAAATGAATACCTAACAAAAAAAAAATTCCAATAAATCACACGAGAAGGGATTCCATTGAAACAAGTTTTGTCTAATGAGTCTTTTCTATGTGGTTGCATATTTTCCTAGTAATACTCAATGACGAGTTTGTTGGTATAACATGGAAGCAAAATGCGCTGTAGAACTATCTGGCATAGTATCTGATTTAAAAAAAGGCAAAATATTGTTAAAGAAAAATTAGTGATCTAGTTGTGAGCGGACAAAGAATTGCAAAACATTTTCAAACTTGTCAACGATCGAAATTGCTACGACGGACGTACTAGTTAGGTACAGCGGTACTCACAGATTTGCGACTTAGTGGAAAAGTCGAAGTGGCTTAGATTTGCAGATTTTCACAAATAAGAGAAGTACGACTGTTTCTTCTTCAAAATAAGCTAATAATGTTCTGTTCTATTTTGCAGTCATTTAGCCGCAAAATATATTTTCTTAAATTGTTTTCCCGCCAATATCTTCCGAAAGACATTAGCTAGAGTCCCTTGGTACTATCAAGTACTAGCACTAGCTTTCAAAGAGGCATGTAAAGAACTTCGTCTAAATAGATCCCACGACCTGATCAACAGATTGAGATCTAAAATCAACTGAATTTTAGTAATCAGTACAAGTCACTGGGTCATATCCAGAACGATATGTCCGAATTACAACAGGCCTAAAACAAATGAATGCTACAAAGAACTCGCGTACTAGACATCGCGAGTGTAAAACAAGTCATTGTACAAGTTATTGGCCAAGCAGCCAAACTAGCGATCCCTTAAAACAATTTCTGTCGAAGTTGCAATGATAAAATGAATGGCCCGATCTGAAGTAAGTAATGAAAAGAAAAACAGCTTTAATCCGAAATGAAGGATTGAAGAAGTGGATATATTAAAACAAAAAGTCAGGCTCCACTTACAATCTAGGGGGAAACAAATGAGCGGGGGAGGGGGGGCGGGCGTCGTCGCGTAAGCGCGACGCGAAACGGTAACCGCGCCGCTTCACGCAATAATATATGTACGTTTCATATATTTTATTTCAAAATCATAAAGAAAAAACAACAACATTCTGCTGTGACCGTTACTGTAATTGTTAGAATTCGCTTTGAACACACTTTGAAACCCAATTTAACGAAAATGTCAAATCGCCCAAAATGTGATATTTTTGGGCGATTTGACATTATGCTAAATAGCCCAAAAATTAAAAATGTAAAATCGCCCACAAAGATTTTTGGGCGATTTAACATTTTTTGCATTTTATTTCATTTTGGGCGATTTGATTTTGGGCGATCGGAAGGACGAGTTCTGACAAAACGCCCACACTTTCTTAGTGGATTTGACATTTTTTAATTTTTGGGCGAGTTGTCATAGTTTTGAATCGCCCAAAAATGTTGGGCAATGTGACATTTTTGCATTTTGGGTGATTTGGTTTTGGGCGATTTGACATGGAGCCACCCCATAGGTCACTGGGCAATCGGCACTCACGCCTCAAGACAGTTGAAGTAGCAAGAATGCAAATGTGGAGGAAAGCCTCTGTGTGAATGCTCGGCACTAGCTAGAGTCAGACAGCACACACTAGGCAACTTTTGCCTTAAGGACGTTTCAAAAATGTCTGTCATAAGAATCTATAACGATATTAAGTTGGATTTGAACACTTCCTCCTTACATACTAACGTAATCCAGTTACTTTGAGTTGTGGCATCAAAAATGCACACCAGCGCTAATTTTGTATGGCGAGACCTGTCATACCCTACCTTCCTACCTAAGGTTTAAGGCTGTGCTGGTAAAAACGATTTATTTTTCAACAAATCGGAGGTAATAACAAATTGTAGATTTAAGGAATGTCAGTGTCAGCTTGGAGACCACACTGCTTTCAACGCTGATCTTGTTCATCTCTTCGCACATTCCATGTAATCGGTTTGTTTGGTAAACATTCCTTGTTGTTCGGTTCTGAGTGACAACTTGACTTATGTTTAATGTCAGACAAAAGCTCTAACATAGTACATGCACGTAACATTAGTTGAATGTGACACCATAACTAGAACGTGATACACATATTTATTTGCATTATTTCATAATGCAATAACATTTTTGTTGAATAATAAAATAGCAAATCAGGTGCGGTAAAATCTTTATATTTACACTTCATCCACATCCACTGTATTATTATAGCATCCATCAGTTATCATATATTAAGAAAAATGCTCGTTTCCACTCTATGAGAGGTCAGCGACATCTTGAAAAACAATCAAACCAACCCTCACTCGGGCACTGTTAAGTGTATTGTACTACTAGTGATGCATCTGTCATATGTAAGCATAGGAGGTGAATTAATAGGAAACCAAAACAAAACTGAAACGTTTAAGAGTTTAAGTGAAAAGGGAACGCAAAGCCGACAACCCCAATTGTCAAGTGACCTATTTCCAATGGAATTGCATTCAAAAAAGCTCCCCTACCGTTGATATGATGTATGTACATACGTGCACATGTTATAATCATGTATCTGATGTTAGTAGGGTATTACCCTATTGGCCGATGATAGTTTAATGCCCTCAATCCTCCTAGAAGAGGAGCACAATGTGAGAATTCAATTAGAAATATAGCTGTTTTCCTTTTTTTAATTAATTAAATGTGGGATAAGACAGGGTAATGGAAATCGAACAGAAATACGAGCAGAGTATATATCTACAAAATTAGCGATAAAAATAATGCATCAGTTAGATAGATATCGATACTTATACATATATGTGTGGATCCCCACATTTGAAGCCCCTTCTATGAAAAGTTGGAAAAGTTTCAGAATTTTTTTTCAGTTAACAGAGTTTTGCACTTAAGCGGGCTTCATTAAAGCGCGGTACTTTGTATGAAATTTGTAAACAGGTTCAATTAATTCTTCATATAACGGGTTTTTCAATTAACCGAGTTTCCAATAAGCGGGTTCGACGTGCTTTTTTTTCATAAGAAAAATCAACACTGTTTGGTTTATCTGAGCGTCCTATTTGATCAATTTTTCATTGATAAAAAAACTATGTTTTAGTTACCTTTCTTTAACTTTTCAATAATTAAGTTTCATACGATTTCAAAGAACATGAAATACAACGAACTTTCTCATATCCCGAAATATGAACTGCACATGTTTTAATTGGTTCACATTATCGACGTAGTACTGTATTATTCTTTTAAATGTGAACTGCTCGTGACCGTAAACTAAGCTGTAGTGTTATAAAATGTTAACATTTTTATGAAGTTTACTAAAAAAGCACAAATCAGTCTGCGAGTGCGAATGCTTTTGATATTTTCTGAGTGATGCACATTCATGAAGAGCTGGAAAGGCCATCGAAAATCTCTCCAACACTATGGGGTCCAGCGCGATGCTTAAACTAAACTTTAGTGAATATTTCTAGAACTAAAAAACTCACGATGGCCATTCAAGGTAATCTCAAACATCGTCAGTAGGCAGCCAGTAATCAGATATTCTTAATGTGCATGTGCGGTACAGGAATTTTTATAACAAATTTTCAAGTTTTCGTATTTTCTTTTGTTGTAATACGTTTGATTGGTAAGTGGATAAATTAAATACATTTTATGTTTTTTTCATATACCGGATCCAAGGCTGATACTGCCACCTGAAAGATCTATTGTATCATTTTATTTGTTTAATAAGTGTTTAAAGATAATAGTTAAAAATACTGAACCCTCATCCTTCTCCCCATCATTCCAATCGTCATCTCTCATTCCCAGTTACATAGGGTAGAGTTGCCTTATTTCGGCCGTCTCCAGTATTCGGCCACCTGTCATGAAAAGTGTCGTAGTAAGTGAAATTGTTGTCGTACTTCTCTGGTTCGAATTTTATAAGGATCTGTCATCTCTCTGTCAACAGTCTCCGTTCCATTATATGAAGGACGACAATAATTTCACTTATTACGACACTTTTCATGACAGTGGCCGAATACTGGAGACGGCCGAAATAAGGCAACTCTATCTACTGTCATTTTGAAATCATTCCAGACTACTTTAAGGTCTTGGGGATTCGTTCAGAAAAGTTGAATCTAGCATTTTTTTTTGTCAAAATGTATTAACGTTTTCGGACAGTCGAATTTGGTCAATGGAATGTGGCAACTCTGAGCATGTCAGTTGTAATTTGTCGTGATCCGTAAATGAAACACTTATTTAGATACGGGTATACATACATAGGGTAACTTCGGGCATTATGGCGCAGGGGGCATTTATGGCGCACCTTGTAAATACCACATTTCCGTTTTGCTTATAGAATATCAACCAATGAGAAAACTTGATTCTGCCTTGATAGAGTGCCATGTCAAGTTGTAAAGCTGTTGCGATTTTTTTTTACAAGTGAAAAAATAATAATTAAAAACAAATCCCACTTCTGTCATCTGCATATATTTTTGGCTCTTTTTCAATTGCGTGTGGCTCCGTAAGTATAAAACGCACGGGGTTATTGTACACAAGTGAAGTAGAGTGAATCATATTGGTTTTCCTTTGCTGGCATTGATTAGTAACAATAAAAGAAAATTTGGCTTTTTTTTTAAGTTTTGTGCAAATGCGTCTTTTTTGTAATATGGCGCACTTA
This sequence comes from Brachyopa scutellaris, assembly GCA_949775065.1. NCBI lineage: Eukaryota > Metazoa > Arthropoda > Insecta > Diptera > Syrphidae > Brachyopa > Brachyopa scutellaris. The sequence goes on from OX459112.1 coordinate 72,437,944, forward strand.
CGGTAGGGGCATTATGGCGCACTCTCGCGCTTATAAAGTTTACATGTAAAGCATCTAAAAAAAATGTGTACTAAGACTGTAGAACGATGACGACAGGAAGCATGTTTTAGGTGTAGAAAATTGTGGCTCATGTAAGAGAACTACACGCGTATGGATTCGCTCCTAACAGAAAAGAGCTGTTCCGTAAGGGCTTTGAACAGGCAGACAAATACAGGCCAAGTCACAATTTTAATAAGTCGGAAGTGGTCCCACGACTCGTGTACTTCATTCAAAAACACTTTTGATAGCTGTGGCAAATCAAACCGCGAGTACAGCATCACGCCATATTGCCCAACGGGATGCGCTTTTTTTAATAAAAAAGCTTTTCATGTTGAAGTTATTTGAGAAACAAAAAAAGTGCGCCATAATGCCCGAAGTTATCCTATGTACATAAGTACATGTACTTCGACTTTTATTGTTTTTAACCTCGTCAACTACGTATTGCATTAAATGACACAAAAAAAAAAAATATAAACATGGTGTCAAAATATATGTACATAAATGATATGTACGGACGCGGTTTTGTCGCATTTTTTGGTCTCGTCTCCCTGTCGAGATTAAATATCTTTAAAGTTGGTGACAGATAATAATCTCGTGTCACTCACCGATCTTTATTGTTCTTGTCACAAACATCTGCATTGCATATAATAAAGACTTTATATGTATATTTATTTTTAGTTCATTGCCTACGACAATATACGTACATATGTATGTTTGTCTTAATTTAAGGCCAAAGCACACTATAAACCACTAAGGATTATTATTCCCTTAATTCTCCAGGCGGCAATTATATTATCATTCTCCTGTAGTAACCGATTCTCTATCGTGTTTCCCTTTTATTTGTTTTTATTTTTGTCATTTCGGTTTACATAACAGCAGCAGCAGCAGCACACCGCAACTGCGAATTGCCGCTGTGGAATTCCAGCAGCACATTCGTAACACACTCGGACTAGGGACTGTAGTCATTCCTTTTCGTCTTTTGTTTGTCGCGAGCTAAATATAAAAATGACATATGCGAGGCTATTACAAGTGCTGACTACATTCACTCATGTTTAAATCAAATGTGATGCCATTCAACTTGTGACTATCAAGAAGGGATCACCCTGTGTCGCCATAAATCAAAGATTTTGCCCACATGCCCAAACTGGGAGGATTTCTGAGGAAAGTAAAAATAAATTAAAATAAAAAGCCGAAGAAACCCACGTTTTTATAACCAGCAAATCTGCAGTGCCAATACCTACATACATATGTAGGTAGACAGGTTGACTTGCAGCTGACTACCATGGGCTCCAAAGTCAAATTCAAGGCATTCGTTCACCCCAAGCAAAGTATATCCAAAAAGAAGCAAAACATAAAACGAATTCAATGTCAAGACCGCTTGCCTGTGTAACTGCCGTGGAAGTATCGCAGACACAAAAATAAGAGTAAAAGTGATTCCTGGAGACCGATATGAATTAGCATTGTGTGTGGCTCTGCAGTGGGGATTCATCTGAAGTTAGGTAATTTGTTGAGCTTGGAGCTATTTAGGAAATAAGTTCGGAACGAACGAGGCAATGAAACTTGGGTTTCTATAAAAGGCGGAGAGTTTTTTTTTATTTTTTTATAGTGATACGTACTCGTGCGCGTTTATATTTAGAAATACATACATAAGTATATGTACATGTATAAAGGGTGTACTGCTTCTACGATACGATGATAACGATGCAATTTGTTCTCAGTGACTCGGAAGTCACTACTAGTTTTGCTCGTAGTCGTTAACAAATTATTCATTTATGGAAAATTATATAATCACACGTCCACCAGAATTTCTTTAAGATTAGTTTTACGTCTATGGATGTACAGTGGTGTTCAGATAAATAGCAAATAGCCCCATCCTTTTTATACTAAGGGCGTCCGTTCTTACACAAATAAGATTTAATATTTATTTTTAATATTTAATATTTATTTTTTCATTTATCTTAAATGTATTTGTGTTTGTTAGCTTACGAGTACATAAAATAAGATTTATAAGTACAATAAAAAAAAAAAAAACAAAAAATATTCGAAGAATTCATAGTAATAAATAGAGACCGGATTATATGCAACATAATAACCTCGAAATATGCATGCAAATATGCATGCAAAATACTTAAAATATGCATGAAAAATGTCAAAATATGCAACATTAAAAATTAAAAAAATATTAGTTTCAAGATTTTTATTTCTAATTCAGCATAGTACTAGTAATAGAAATACTAATTAACAATATATAAAACGAATGAAATTAGCAGTTCTTAAATTTATTTGTTAATTTTATAAACGTAAATCAATCAAGTATTGCTCCAAATGTTCGGTGGTAATATTGTGTCTTCGATCAATGAAAGTCAGGGACGTGGCGTGATGTTCTCAGCAGGGTGTTCTACTTTTTTTTTTTGTTGAATAATAACGTACATATGTATATACTCAGTTTTCTCCAGGACCACGACGAGGATGTTAAGTAAACAAGGCCAACAAAATAATTTATTTAGAACGGGGCAACCACACAACCAAAATTTTCTTTCATAGTTAGGAATCTAAAAATATCTAGTAAAAGCTTTACTAGGTAAACCTTACAAATCAAATCCGGAAGAGACGGTGTTGGCCTTCCAAAACTAATTATTTCCAGTCTTTCTTCCGAATTTAATTGAGAAAATGGTTTCTTCAATAAATTTTCAATAGCGCATCGCAGGAGAACCCAAATTTATGTTATTGTACAGACGATTTTTGGGACTTTGAATGTGGTAGAACGTTTTTTTTATATGGATATTTCCTTTGGGTTGGTGCGCTAGTAAGTGGAGAACAACCGGGCGAGTCGACGTCGAACTGAATTTAATAAAAAGTTGGTTTGGATAGGTTGCTGGATAGAGGTTTGAAAGTATGTATGTATGACGGCGCGCACCGTTCAATTTACTTACGAAAAGAGGAGAACATTTTGTTCAACGTCAATTTGTGTTGAATGGTTTATATACATTTTGGTATTGCGATTTTGACTGCGGTGTTTGGTTTGGTTGATTTGGCTATGGACGGTGCGGCATAACAGAGTGAACAAAAGTGGATGTTTAAGCATTATTTTTAATTAAGTATTTTTGAATTGTAACTCAATTAGATATTGTTAGCGCATGTATATAAACAAATAAATTTTTCATAAAGATGGATTTCGTTGGGGTGTGCGGAGAACATCTGCGCACCTTAGAGTAAACGTCACTGATGAAAATGTATTTGTAAGTGGAAAAGGGCCGTTCCACATCCACTAAGCCTAATGTAACTGGGCAGTATTTGAATTGGGGTGCTAGGTTAGCACTTATCTCGTTTTTGGCAAAAGTTCACCCGTCCCATGGATAAAACTATTTACTTGGCACAAAGATTCAAAGCTTGGTTTATTGCTCAAAATTGTTTCATATTTCTCCTTAAGTTTAGCTGTGAATATATCTGACAATGCGGAGTTCATTCGGCGTATTTTGTTTATTCTCAACAAAAGCTTTGAAATACTCGCAGGTATTGGGAAAATGGAGTGCTAATCACAGAAATGTTTTTTTTTAATGCTGGGGTTGTTAAACGCTTCTTTAGATTAACAAACTGCTACAGCCTCCGTACTATCGAAGTCTGTAAATACGCCTTTGATGTCCTCAAAATGTTCACTGTAAAACAGCATAGGCTCAATCCACATTCCCCAACGAGCTATCTCTGGTTCAGGAGGTGAGCAGGTGCCTTAAGAAACATTTTCTTTGTCGATGAAATGAGTCTATTAACACTGTCAAACTAGGGACTGGATTATATGTACGTCTGCTCTACCTTTTCCCTCGTGAATCGTGGTGCCGCCAAGTAGGTTTGTAGCGAAAATATGCATCATCACTAGATTTTCAGTATAATATGCAAAAATATGCAACAACCGGGCAAAATGGTCAAAATATGCAAATGCATATAATCCGGTCTCTAGTAATAAATAAATTAATTGTTCACACAAATAGCACATCTTGTTTTAATACGTGAAATCTTATGAAAAGATACGATTCCACCATTCTAAAAGCTAGTATTTGGTTGGATAACATTTTCCCTTCAACACTAATGTGCATCTTGATGGCATACACTCAACCAGTTTCCGACATCGTTCAGTAGGGGTGCTGTACCAGGCCCGTCGGGCGCTTTCCCATAAAATACTCAAACTTGAAGGTTTTTCGTCCCGAATCTTTTTCCCTATACCGTTTCATAGGTTTTCGAATGGGTCAAGATCAGGACTTTGTGGCGGCCATTCTAAAACGTTTATTTTTTGGTCTGCAAGCCACTGAATTACAGACCTTGCGGTATGCTTCGGATCATTATCTTGCATGAATTTCCATGTTTGTCGCAATAGGGCTTAGTATTGCTCCAAAAAGCCCTTTTATTTTAGAATTGGACCAATACCGTGCCAAGACATCCCCAATTCATTATGCTGCCACCTCGGTGTCTAATGGTTTTGATCGTGTACAGTGAGTTGAACTCTTGCATTGGCGGACGTCGAACATACGTTTTTCCGTCAGATCTGACCCGATTAAATTTCGATTCATCGCTTCACAAAATGTTTTTCCAGAAAGAAAGTGGTTTGTTAACATGAGCCCTTGCAAATCTAAGTCTTTTCAATCTGTTTTTATCCGATATAGCTGGTTTCTTTCTTGCGATGCGTCCATGTAGATTAACCTCCATAAGACGGCGTCGTACGGTATATGCTGATACTTCAATGTTATATCGATCCTTAATTTGGTTTTTGATTTCAGCAGATGGTAAAAACGGATACTTTTTGCTGAGACGCTGCAGTGTTCTGTTTATATACCGATGGTCTTTCTTGGCGGTGGTTTTCGAATTTTATTGGATGTTGTTTCTTCCACTGTCATATGCTTTATACAGTTTTAGACCAGCTTCCTGGAGCAGTGAAGCAGCCTTGCAATGTTAGAAATTGTCTCACCTTCACGTTTCGTGCCAAAAATGACCTCTCGCTTTTCTGCGGTGCACTGTTTTCCACGACCCATTATTTTTTACCTACATTTGATTTCCAGATCTTTTAAATAGTTTTATTATTTTAGAAGTTAACTTACTTTGAATTTTACTCTAGCAAAGTGCTCTAAAAACCACTCTAAATATACCTGTGCTATTTCTCTAAATAGCTTAAAAGCAAGTTTGACGACTAACCGTCGATGTGTATTATCACCAAACTTTTAAAAGGGATATTTTCTTATTTCGTTGTTGTCTCTAACGACCACACCACCAATTTTTAACGTTAACAGACTTCTGGCGCCACAGCATGAGCAAATATAACGGTAAATTCGAAATTCAAAGGGGATGCGCTATTTCTGTAAACACCACTGTAAATATATACCATGTATGTATGTATATCTTCATACCGGCCCGGAATTTATTGTCCGATTATGAGAGCTATCCGTTTATAAGAACGGATTTTGTATGGGAAACTAGAAATTGGCTCCCCAAAAAAGTGTCCGGTAATGCGAGTTGTCCGCTAAATAGGCTATCCGCTAATTAGAGATTTCACTGTATTTGCATTTTAAAAATTTGTGTAGCATAAAAAGGTGCCCATGCAGGATACTTATTGATTGCGCTCGTTGAACACCTCATTTCATTCCAGTTGCCTACTATAAAAAACAATATTGTGCAACGACACGTTTTTGTGAAGTGGAAAGTTATTTAAGAAATATTTTCTCCGAAAAGCAGACAATTCCCTTAAATGGACACATTTTCAGCAACCTACTTGCTCAACCGCTAAGCTGCATTAAAACAAAGGTAGGGTTTCCAAGGCACTTTGGCCGGCGCTGGGCAATAAAAGGACCAGTGAAATCTTTAGACTTAGCAGGCCACAAATGAGAATAACTATAAGAATACTATCCGGACATTGCCTTATAGGCAAACACGCCAAGAGGCTCAGACTCATAGGCACGGATATTTGCAGATACCCCAAAGATATAGGTGTAGCAGAGGATATCGCACATATTCTGTGTGAATGTCAGGGCATAGCACGCAGTCGCAGGAACATTTTAGGCTTCTAGTTCTTTAGTAATCTGGAGGAGGTAAGCCGAATCAACCATAGACTCGTTCTAAAATTTAGCAGGAAAATAAAATGCTTTGAGGAATTGTGGCGGTTTAGGTGCCATCCTTGGATGCATTCTTGGGATCGCCCACTTTGGTGCCTAGTGTTTTGGGTTAGTTCAGCCTCTCAACCCTCTCAACCTAAGCTAACCTAACCTCTGTATATATAAATATCGACCAATATACTACAAAAAAATCGTAGCGATTTCGGACGTCACCCATGGAGCAGTATTCAGAACAAAATGAGCTCTCAGTTCCCCCTTGGAGTCTAAATTTAAATACATTGGTACATACATATACATATGTATGTAGATGATAGGATCTAGGAAACGTTTTAGGCATTCATGTAAGAACACTAAAGTGCCTCTACGCAGTCAAGCGGTCTTGTTATTAAAACGATCTCTATATCGCCAATAGAATTGAGGGCTCCTGGTGCCTACCCACTTAGTCGTCACTTGGTGTTCACTTCACTCTGAGGTGTAAATAACTTTGTAAAGAAATATTCCTCTCCAGTTGGTGAAGAATCTTTTAGCATCAGATATTCATAAATCACTGGTGCCTCACTATTAAACTGTCGCCTCGATACTATTAATCATACTAACACTAGTTATCTACGATATAACAGATGCGTGCAGATATGCGCAAAAGAAAATACCTTACTAACGATGAACTCCAAATCGTACGGCCTGCTGCTGTCTAGAAATACTGATTTATGAACAAGCGTTTTTTAATTGCAGAAGGATCGAAATAAAATGAACCAAAACCTTCTTCCAGAGTCCAAGTCAAATGACAGCTAACCGCAGAATGCTTTGGAAATACCAAACCAACCCGAGCGTGTGCGAATGCTCGATTGACTTGATTTGCGCGCCGCAAATCAATTTCAATTTCCGAAAATAAAAGAAAATCCGGAAAGGCAAACTTTTCCCTTTCATTTGATTCCACTCCCTTTGATGAAATTATGTATGTATGTCTCAAGTGTCTGAGAGTAATTCAAGTGGAGAGATACAACATCTTTCGCCCTCTTGTGTGTTCCGGCAACAAGAAAACACTTTAATGATGCTGCGCCTCATGGTTCAATGTCCTGTGGACATGTATTGGCTGCCTATTCTTTTTTGTCTTTTTACTCTCAAAGAGATATAAATATCATCCCACAACAAAATGAGAAAAAAGATACATATTGCTTGTACGTACTGCAATTGGGAACGTTTGTTGGCTGGTAAAATGGAGATTTATTGCCGTTGCAGTTTAATAATATCCCGCAGTGTCCTGCTTAATCTGGACGTTGATCTGAAAATAAACTACCCCTACAATTAAGTTGTGGTTTGTGTGGCTATTGGCTACCCCCAAACATTTACAGCCTTTTTCCACGCACATATGCTTATTGCAAAATGTCTTAATCGTCAAAAAATGTTTGTCCGAAAGGACACACTGAAAGATATCGATTAAATCTGCGGATATCATATGTCAGAGGCGGGCACGTAAACCAGCATGACGCCAAAATTCCTAAGCATAACTAGGCCAAAGTCGTTTTTCTTTTTATGACATTGAACCAAAGTGGAATCTAGTTTATTTCAAACATTCGGGAAGTGAAATCCTTAAATGTAGTTTCTGGGGCGTGCGTCATCGTCTTTATTAGGCTAGCGTAAAGGGCAAAAAAAAATAATTTCCGGTGGTATCCTTGAACTTTAACTTGCTAAAATATAATTCAAGACGGACAAGAAAAAAGTAACTGATGCAACAAAATGTTCACACATGATGAAGGGCCGGGTTTTTTTTTTACAGCTGGTTGGGTTACTACAGATGTTACCAAACCATACCATAGCTTTGTGGAAAATCGTTTCATTTGTGGTTAACTTTCTTTTGGATGAACGCATATACTTTCGGTGGGTAGTTTATATTAATTTATTTTTTAAAATACTCCTAATACTACTAAAATACTAAATACGAATGTTTTTTTAGCAAAAAAATAACAGAAGCCAATATTATGATTGTACTCTTCGTTACTACTCCACGAGCCCAAATGCAATTTTCGAAATGAACTAAATTCGTTTAAAAAAAAAAAAAAAAAACACCCTGCCAAGTGCAAGTCAGACTCGCGCTCAAAGGGTTCCGTAGTTTTAAAACTAGTTACATTTTGTTTAAATAACTGTTTCGTTTCGTTAACTCATAAAACGAAAACGACCCACCTGTATATTGACTTTACAAACTTATAATCTTTATGCAGTGCACGCCGCTTAATGTGATCACTTTGGGAACTGGTTAAATTGATAACAATAACCCATGTAGAAGGGAATGGGTAATTAAAATATAAACTCAAAAAAGTGTATTTTATAGGTAGGTATGTATTCATACGTAAATAAATAAATACATTCATTTAACAAAAAATAAGATTTTAATACATGCATACAGAAACAATACCGCCGTGCAAATTCCCATTTGCTGTCTTTGAAATAAATTGAACAAAGAACAGAAATGCAAGGAAACCCTTTTGTCACGCTTTTTCTTAAAACTTGCGCACATACATATGTATATACGTTGCGTCGTTTCCCAATACACAGGCCCCTCGCTTTGCGCGACTTCTTTTTGCGCGGTTCCACTTTTGCGCAAAATGGCTTTGTCTACCAAAATTCGATTTGCGCGGCCTTAATAAATGCTTACATTTCATTTTTTAGGAACGCTGTTCGTTTGATACCTCAAAACTCATAGACTAACCATCCTATTGAGCTGAAACTTACACTATATAATTTCAAGTTTTCCGATAGATGGCGCTGGAACTCAAACAAATTTTAACTCACCATACGATTAAGCTAAAACTTAGACAATATATTTGTAATGAAGTGAGAAATGTTCATACATCAAAAGTTCTCAAGTTTTCCGATAGATGGCGCTGGAATACCAACATTTGAAAACCATCCGATTGAGCTGAAACTTACGGAATATATTTGTTTTCGAAGTGAGATATGTTTGTAAATCAAAAGTTTTCAAGTTTTGCGATAGATGGCGCTGAAAACCAAAATCTCAAAATGATTACTACAGCATTGCACGGGGACAACTAATAGCTATAGTTATAGTTACATTTTGTTTAAATAACTGTTTCGTTTCGTTAACTCATAAAACGAAAATGACCCACCTGTATATTCACTTCACAAACTTAAAGTAAGTAATATTATTTACTATGAGAAATTGGATAAACATTAAGAACGCGGCTGAGTGTGTAGCGCGTCCATTAACTTTTTTTGCGCTGTACTAATGAGTTCAGGCTCGTTTCCTGGCAAAATTCGTATTCGTATAATTTTTTTATATGGCAGCACAATTTCGGATAGCCTTTAATTTTTCCAAAATTATTGTTTTCGACGTGGATTTCTCAAAAACTATACAACTTACGAGATTCGTTATATTTTTCTTTAAATATATAGTTAATCAACTACAAACTGATTTTTTCATATTTTTGACCTCAGTAGTTTCCGAGAGAAATTGGTCTGATATTTTTCACACATTTTTGGCAATAACTCCCAAATTTTCTTCCGAAAAAAACTAAGCAAAATATGTTTGAAATCTTTGTTTTGAGGTCTTTCAAATGATGCCCCACATGATATATTTTTCAGAATTTAGTTTTTTTTGAGATTACATTTTACCCACCCTGCATGTTTCACAATATTTTTGAATAATATGTTGTCCATGTATGTGGACTACCGTAATTTATAAGTGTGCTAAATTTCAAGTTTCTAGGGAGAACGGTTCTTGATGTTTTAATCGTGACAGACATTTTTGAGTTAGAGCGAACTTATAATGGTCCCGTATTACCATATGGGTGCGGAACCCTAAAAAATAATCTCTCTAACTCGAATTTTTTTCAGGATCTCTCTAACTCGCACTAATTTTGATACCCGCGAAAATTCGACTTAGAGGGATTTGATTGTATTGTCTCGACCGAGTGCAGATTCGAGATCATGGATGAATGCGTTTGTTTATGGAGAAAAAAAAAAGAAAAAAAAATGGGGTTGCAATGCAGTAGAAACCTTCCACCAATGTAGTAGGAACATTCCCCAGCGTGCGCACAACAACTCACCAACATTTCATGGGAATCGCATGATCGGGTACACAAACCACAATATTTTTTCACATCCCCAAACTTTCATCGCAATCGGAAAAACGATGCGCGAACGCATAATAGACGAACACACAAACATTGTTTTTTTGTAATGCCGTGAGCATTGTGTGGCAGTTCCTGAGTAGATACCAGACCTCGTGCCGCTTGCAGTTTTAGACTCGTCCGTGAAGACTGCAGTATCTTTATATGCCGAGTTACTGTGTTGTTTATTTTTTAAGTTCGTCCTTTGTAGGAGTTCCTTTCAGATAAATATACATACTTCTCGCTCCCATAAGCCCTTCACTGTCGCTAATCAGTTAATAGCGAAATACATCAAAAATTCTTACCATGCCTGTTGAATAATCTGCTTCTACGTACAAACATATGTCACATCATCTGAAAGATTACGGTGGGTTGTCTCTCTCGGGAGCGTTTTGGAATCCCGCTTTTTAAAGTCCCGTTTTTTAAGAAAAAAATTTTTAAACACCGTCTTCTAAAATCCCGTTTTTTTAAATACCGCTCCTTAGAATCCCGCTTTTTAGAACCCCGTTTAACCCCGCTTTGCCCGTTTCCCAGAATCCCACTTCCGTATTTCAACAAATTCATCGTTCAAAATTTAATATTGCTTGCTCCATTTTCTAGGAAAGAAATAACAAAAATTCGGGAAAATTATGAAAAATATGTCCAAATAAGGTTTTATGCGTCGTACCGCTCACAATATGCAATTGAACTAAAATAAATTTGGTTGTTCGCGCGAAATTCGTTTAACATGCAATTGATTGCAAGGCATTTTTTAAAATAAAACAAATAGTTCTGATTGCAAATGCGAGATTATAAGTAGCGGGATTTAAAAAAGCGGGATTTTAAAGTCGGGATTTTAAAAAACGGGATTTTAAAAAGCGGGATATCGAACCCAACCCGTCTCTCTCAGTGTGAACTCTGCTTTATCAATTTATTTATACGTATGAAAACATGTACGAGTATGTCACTTACAAATTGACTACTGGAATGCAATCTTATAGTGGTCAGTCACTTCATGACAGAGGTCTTCGGAATCACACAAATCATTCATTCAGTCACGGATTAGCGATGGGTTCACTGTTTTAGAATGCTGTCGTACTTCCACCACCGTTTTTATTACAGAAAAGTGCCGACCGTCATCGGATTGAACTCAAAGTCTAGCCCCAATAACTTCTCAACTCACCTATGGCTTCTTTACTGTTGCGGACAGCGTTCCCAATACTATTGCATATTATGCACTCGTATCAATACGTGAACGAAAAAAAGTAAAACTGAAGTTCGCAGTTAACCAGATTACAATTCGGTCATAAGCAGTCAGCCAGGAAGAAGCAATATAAAAAGAGGAATTATGACGAAATGAATCATGTTTCTCGGCGGTGTCCCCGATTCCGATGATGTCATGCATGAAATTAAAACATTTCGCGATTTAAAAATAAATGTGCAAACATAAAAAACAAAAAAATGCGGACTGAGATACGAATACGAGTACAAACACAAAGCGACTAAAGGAAGTGGACTCACCAGTCACCAACCCAACGCAACGATTCGGATAGGTTAGGTAGAAATTGACTACTTCCGCCTCAATGGAGTTGTGGAATGTTGTTGAAGATAATTTTGGATTTCAGTATAGTGACTGGTAGACCTTGTTCTAGACGCACTGAGACTGAAAATACAATGCAAAGTAATGTACTCTTAAAATGTTCTTGACCTGAGAAATGCAGAAGAATTTACTGTGGTGTGGTGACAGTACTGAAAGTACATAGCTTACATACACATCATCGTCGGCAGAGTCTGGCATGTTGTCTATGTGTAAGCCCACTTGTGATATTTATCAGTCACCGGATAGTTGCATGGCATTAAAATATGTATCTTCAAACAGATTTGTCGACATTAGCCGTGTTTTATTATTTGCATGATCCTATCCGGATCATCGTTTTACACGCATTACAAAAACAAAAGAAGATCTTCATTTTTATCGGGATCTCTTTACGTGATCTGGTCTTTAGTTCACACTATTCACCACTAGGTTTAGTTTTGTTTTGTGAGGGTTGGTATGCTGTCAAAATATGGTGAAACATGGGTTTTGCCAGATCAGAACTTAAAATGTAAATAGAATGCAATATGCTATTTATTATTTAATCAGTTTATAAATTGTTGGGCTGTGCTTAAACAACCTGAATTTTCACCCTTTTTATTATTTCTAATAAATATATGTTAATCTAAGATGTTCTGTATATGAATTAATGTGAGGAAACATTTGTTTATGTGTTTAAAACAATAATACATTTTTTACAAACCCATACAAATCTGCACAAAAACCGTACAAATGTCAGGATATTTGACATAAAAATGACTTGACAGGCTGTTTTTATTGCGTTCCGCCCTGCCTTAGTCTGTGCTGAACAACTTATGAAAAATGCAATGAATTTACGGCAGCTATACGTTTATTTCACCATAAAATATTTTGCATTTACTGTTTCGCTTTATTTTGTTTGGCAATATATTATTTTGTATATTTAAATTGTTTGCTTTTCATTTTATCACATGTAAAAAAAATTCGCGCGAATGCAGAATATAAGAAAATTATATTTTTCAGTTTTTCGAGGTTCGAATTTCTAAAATTTAAACATTTTTTTTTTGATTTATTTGTTTTGTGTTTTAGAGGTCATTTGGGGCCTATAAAAAAATTGTTTAAATCCAAAGGTTGACCTATTCCTATTGGAAAGCGGCCCCTTTATTGATGTTTCATTTAAATTTTTAATAAATAGTTATCATATTTTGCACATTTTGTTTTTTTTTTAGTAAAATATACGATACTTAATTTCATTATATGTATACCTATATCAAAAAATATTTTTTGGAGATTCGCAAATTACAAATGGTAACTCCGCGTTTTTTTTTAAATTCGCGCCAAACACGAAACTGTCAAATGCAACAAAAAAAAAATCTCCAGAAGTAAACAATGAAAAAGGACCGAAAATCTTAAGTTCAGATAAGAAAATTACAACATACGAGTATGTACAAACATACAAACATACATAATACATTTTTGCAGATCACTTTCAGGGTGGACGAAGCTGAAAAAGCCAAAGAAAATAAAAATCAAATTCTGCTTCTTCGTCCATTGTTTTAATTTATGACAAATGTCAACGTCAAAGTACAAAAGCAGTTGTACCAATTTTTAAAAGTTAAAATTTGAGATGATCTGGATCGTTCTATTTTAAGCACTTGATCGGATTAGGATCATGCGAATAATAAAACACGGCTATTGTTAAACTCCACGGGGTACGACTACATCACAGCGGATAATTCAGTCGTCAGTGAAATTCATTGGTATGAGGATCTTTCTATAAGGTAAAGCTCGGCATTCCTGGTAAGGCTCAGGAATATTGAGAAACTAACTGCACACATTGTAATGCAACTCAGAATAGTAGATAAATAAGAGCATTTTCGAGTTCGATGTCGATGAATTCGAATTTCGATGTTGACAAGAGCCTTATCTGTATCTTCTTTTGTAACTGCTACTTATTCGGCTACTATTTAGTTATTTAAACAATCATAGTTCTGCGATCTGCATTCGGAACAAAGGGAAAAAAATCCCCTGAGACCGGCTAGTTTTATGAAGTGTGAGAGTATATTGCCCTTAACGGCACCTAAGGACAGGTGAACATTTTCCGCTGGCGAACTGTTAAGGGCTGACCCTTGCCTAGCTAGTTCATTGGCTCGCTCGCTCCCTTCTATGACACTATGTCTAGGAATACTTTAGCCCGGTTGCCCAGGCGATTGAGTATTTTCTTTTATTGGTCAACCAGCCTTGATGATACCGAATTTATTGCTTTAGCGGCTTGATTATCTGTAAGAATCATGATTTTATTTTGAGGTTATGGGTCGTTTATTAAAAAGCTTATAGAATCGATGGGCAGATTTCAATTTTTTCGATAAAATGCCTGCTCTAGCCCCGCAGGTAATTTTCGAACCATATCGGTGTATCCATCGCTTCCATTGCTCTCTGGTTGGTAAACCCTCAGGACATACTACGAAATCGACGCTAGGTTTCCATATTATCTTTTTTTGGAGATTTGTTGATAAGCAAATCATTGAAACTTTTAGCAGAGTAGAAAATTTCAAAATATTAAAAAAGATTCAAATATTGAAACATTTAAGAAAGAAATTCGGACCAAAGTTTCCTCGGCATAAGTCATTTCCAAACGGCAACCGTGTTGTTTGTATGTTATAACATTTTATAGTCATAACTCACTTGTGGGCAAAAATATTAAAATATAAACCTTGGTCCTTGGAATAATGGGTAGCCTCACTTTTACTCGACAAAGGTTGAATGAAATGGTTTAAATGAATAAAGTGAACATTGAAGATGAAGTTTGAATTCTGGTCAAACGTTTAAATGCGGTTTCCACTCTTTGTTCGTATACATTTTAAGTTCAATACGTAATTTGTACTTCTGCAAAACAACAACAACACATATTTTTCTCTCTTAGAGCGGTATAGTTATTCGATTAATGCAGTTCATTTTCCCCGTTTTGAAATCTTTCTCCCCGATTCCCCTTTTGGGTTAAAAATCCCCGGAAACGGGGTGAAACTCCGCAACCTGGCAATGCTGGTTATAAATATTGCAAGATCATTTATTTGAGATAGAAAAACCAATGAAAAAAAAATAACCGTTATTCTGTTGTGTTGCTTTGATCTTATTCTTCGAAAAAAAGCATGCGAAATTTTTGGCTCATCAGAATAGGTTCAATAGCAATGATTTCAGTTTACGTTGATAAGCCAGCAAATCGTCGCGGTTTTTTTTTAGTATTCGATAGTTATAATTATCTTTCACCATTAGTTTTAAAAATAACGGAGGAAGCAAAAGGTAAAATCAAAGCGATTAGAAATCGCAATATCGCAAAAAAAAAAAAAATAGGACGAAGCCAAAATGTTGTGAACAATTGTGTACTTGTAAAATGAGTTGGGCTACGGGAAAATATAAAGTGAGCCACATACATACAACAGAAGCGGATAGGAGAGCCATCATCAGAGCTGCGTCAAATTCTCACCACTCTGCTCCGAAAATAAATGTAATGACAAGGTAAGGGGAAAAAACAGGTCAAACATAATTATGTACCTACTATGGGTCCCAGTCCCAGTGTATTTGACCGCACGGCAAACAGAGAGAAAACTAACTTGCCAGAATTTTTTTTTGCAGAAATGCTTTTTAGCGTAAAATATCTCAAATCCTGAAAATCTCACCATAAAATTCGAACGTTGAAATTTTCCGGTCCTTAATAAATTCATCTTGTTTTTGCTATGTTTTAAGATTTTATGCTACTGTCCCACATGTTTTTAAGAAAATTGATGAATTTTGTTTCTGGCTGAATTTCTTTACTTTGTCTCACATTTCAGTTATTGAGATCTGGTCACTTTACTCTAACTTAGCTACGGTAAAGCGTGTTATACGAAGTGCTAGACATCTAAAGAGGCTGAAACTAAATAAAAACCACCACTTATTGACTCTCGTAAGGAATTGCTGGTAATTCATTCATTATTGAGGGTATTGCGTAGCTTGGATGTCTCCTGCCATGTATTTTGTAGGTTTCTGGTTTTTTCAACAGTTCCTGAGCTCGTGTTCTTGTATTACAATTATGACGTATATTGGGCTGGTATCGTTGATCGTCATAATATTTTAATAAAGCTGTCACCTTTGAGATGCGGTTTACATCTACAGTCGACTCTCGATAAATAAAACTCTTGATAACATGAATCTCTCGTTAAATTGAAGTTTTTCTTTGGTCCCTTGAAAATCTTTCGGTAAATTGAACAAATCCTATGTATTTATCTACACTCGTTAATTTGAAGCGATTGTGCTGGCTGTTTCCCACACAACACGCTATAAATTGAAGTAGACAAGGCGACTTTTCGATAATTTGAAGTAACCAATATACGTAAGCAAAAAATCAGAGGAACAAGTTACTTGTTCTAACTGGTATACTTTTGCTGACAAATGATACATTTTTTTCTCTACGTAATTCAGTTTGCATTTGACCATGATCTATGATGTATGTAGCTTGACTCTACGTTGCAATGTTGCATTGGTTAAAAGTTGTGAAAAAGAATTAGACATTATAAATATGCGATGATTTTTTAAAAAATGTGCAGACTCTCGATAATTTGACATGTTTCTTATTTTCTCTCGATAGTTACAACTTTCGTTAAAAGAAAAACTCAATAATTTGAACTTTTTGCCATATTCCCACAGATTCAATTTATCGAGAGTCGACTGTAATAACTTTAAATCAAAATTTTTAGTGTTAACTATTTTGAACAATCGATGCTAAAGATTTGTTATCTTATCTAGATGTGTCTTTAACGCATTTCATCAGGCTAGTATCCCATATCTTATGCGGGACTCAGTAAGTGAGAGATACACCTGTTTCTGGATCCTGGATTAGTATATCTTTTGAGATACACCATCGCAAGTACAGCACTCTTTAGTTGCACACGTATTTTATTTATTTGCTCATGCTATAAGAAGTGATCATCAATTATGATTTCCAGATACTTAATTGTTTTGACCACTTCAGTAGCATTACTTTTTGCCACCATTGGGTAGTCTTCGGTGGTATATTATGCTGACATGGAAGTACATATAAAAAAAATTCGTTGTTTAAATTTTTTAATCAATAGCATAGCATAGCCATCTGCTTCAATGCACCCGCCCTGATCAAACTCGAAAGCAGTGAACGACTCAGCTATAATTCCACATTTCAGTTCCGGCTAATAGCAGATGTAGAATATTTTGGCTTCCTATGTACAATCGAAATTGCATGGTAATAATAAAACAGTCGGTCAATGATGCATTCGAAGTTTTTTTTTGACTTTAAAGAGTTCCAATGAAAAACATCTGAGTATTTCTAGGAATTCAAATGCAACTGTGTACCAGTTTGAGAAAAACATTTTCCGTAAGGTGATATCATGGTTAGTGCTTCCGTTCATTATGGAATTTCCAGATTTCTTTCCAAAGAAAACAATGCATCACTTGCAGCATAGAGAAGTAGACTCTCTCCAGTGTGTTTTATCTAAAAATAAAAACAAAAAGTTGGCCAAATGTCGTACAAAGTTCGGTGCACTGTGATTCGGATCAGTGGAGCCAAGTCTGCTCTGCTTCCAGACATGGGTAACTTGAGACGACACGACGACGATGACGGCGCGTGTGAAATGAGCTGTCAGCATCAGGACCAGGAGTACACTAACTACTGGCTGCTGCTACGAATTACATACTTCCAGTTTGCGGCCAAGCCCAGTTACGGATTTGCAGCGCATCAACGCGTTCTATTCATTATACGAATGTAAAACTCTCGCTTATGTAGGTGATTTTGTAATGCGAAAAATTATAATTGTGAATATACATACATACATATGTGGTTATGCAGAGCATATTGGAAATAAAAATTAGAGCAAAGAATTTGCGATGGATGGCTAGGCGATTGGGTGGAATCGAAATCGAATCAAGTATGCCATGGAGCATGCGGTATGCGGTTGCAAAATATTTGGCAAGAAGGTGTTCGTGCGTGAGCTGGATGCATGCCGTGATATCTTTTGTTGCAAAATCCAGTTAAAAGTTTTCGAATGGATTACGTGCAATGAAATTGCAAACCGAAGGGCGTTCAACTTGGTCCAATTGAGTCTCAAGGCGATTCAGTACTGGGCATGTAGTACTGAGAGATTGGATTGCATCTTAGTTCACTAACAGTGGATCGTAGCTACGCAAGGTTTGTGTTGTTAAGTGAAAAACAGCATTACAGGTGACTAAGAAAGGCGCTTAGACAGTTTTATAGAAGGTCTTTAAAATAAATAAAATAGGTTAGCCTGTATGCGTAGGGTGGATTAAGGTAAAAATGGTCAAAAACTGTTTCTATAATTCTGAAGACAATATTATTGTTTATTCTTCTGAGGTGCATGGCTAAGACGTTATAAGAGTACCCCGATCAAGATTACTGTGTTCTGTGTTTGTACACACATCGATAAAGAGAACAACAAAACATCAGTTGTTATGTTGAGAGCTATTACATACAATCGAGACTGAAAATTCTTTAAAATAAAACTGCGGTTGTTGTGGAATGCTAGCAGTTTTTGCTGTCAAATAAGCATTCATTCGACTTGATCGAACAAACAGTGAAGTATAAGAAAAACATATCTGAAAATAGGTATGTATGTACTGCACATGCTGTGAAATATTAGCAACGGTAAAAAAGCAAAATAACTCTCCAGTTATTCTGGATTCCACCAATAGAGTTAGTTGAAAGCTATCATCTGAGCGACCATATGCCGATCTATCTTGTGTCTTGTCTTTATGGACTTCTTAAAGCCTTCGATAGAATCAATTATTCTATATTGATATACGAGTATAAGCTAGCCAAACTTCGATTTCATCTTAAAATGGCTTTCATCATCTGACATTTTCAATAGGAAATTTACAGCCGAAGTCGTGACCGCAACTTCAGGTGTTCCACAAGGAAGCCATTGGGGGCCATTGCTCTTTGTACTACTTTTTGATTGAAATCCGTCAGTTCTTCAAAAAATGTACTTGTCAACTATTTGCATAGATGTAAAGTCATTCATATTTTTCTGATGATTGTAGCTTTTAGTCGAGTATTTGGGATTAAAGATTTTATGGTTATTTCTGATAGCAAGTTAAGCTTCAACATGCATATCGACTATATTGCCTTTAAATCTTTTTCAGTCGTTGCATTTATTTAAAGATAACAATGCTAAATCCAGATTAGAGTACTGTTATGTAATTTGGGATCCTTATCATAGTATCCACTCTTCTTGAATTGAACAGGTTGAAATACACTTTACACGCCGTAGGTAACGTTAGGTTAGATTACGAGTACTAGCACACTTAGGCTTATAGAGGCTCATTTTGATACGCTGCTTTGTTAGACTTAAGAACTCTCGTTGTCAGAAGAAAGAAGTAGTCTCATTTTTGTATTAGTGCATATCCATATTCAATTCAGTCTATTTAATGGTGTTTCAACCCGGTGGATAAATAAATAAATAAACTTTTGTACCCTTGCCAATTTTTCCCGATGTAGTAGTACTGCGCTTTAGCATTAAGACCTTTTGTTAATTGAAAATTAGCACTATTTGAACTAAAAATAGACTTAAGGTTGAGATCAAATATAAACCTATAAATAAAATAAGTTTTTTTTACTTACGTGGGTTGCGGTCTTGTCTCAATTTAAGCGGACGCAAACCCAAATAAACATCGATTATTCTACCATAATTTTACTTCACCAAAGATAAGCAACGATGGTAGCCATACTTATAAAATTAGTTAGCCTTAATCGTTCTCATCAACCAATGTGTTATAAACCAGTACATAGGGTGACCCCATTTGAATATCCTTGCAAAACCAACCTTTTATAGTGCTTCAAGAATGATCTTGGTAGTATCGCTGAAAAAAGATTTTAATATTATATAATATTTGGAATCACCGGAAGCAGTCAGAATCTTCTCAGGAAAGTGTACTTTTCCCTCGATGGTGGCCTCTGCATTACCAAACTCAATTTGCATAACAAAATAAAATATTCAGATTTGATCTCATAGTAGAAAAGTACATTCTTATGTATGAGTATGTAAGTAGATTATAAATTCAATCAGCAAAGAAGGAAACCAAACTTTTGTAGAGCGGGTATGACGTAGCTCTGCCCTTAGATACATTGGAAGAGAAAGACATTCGAGGAGAAAGCGTTATTCAAGTTCAATTCAAGTTATTCAATTCAATTTCAATTTAATAGTTAAAAAATTAATTAAAAATAAGATAGCCTACATACAATACTCAGATTTGGTGGACGAAACGTGTATCTAATAAAGATACTATATACAGTAAATCCTCCTAATTGGGACCCTCTGTAATTGGAGCCTGTAACCGCACTTCATGCATATACTTGGTTTTTTCATATTAATCGAGCCTCTAAAAACGTGGTCCCTCTGAATGGGATTATGGGGCAACGATTCCAATAAAATTGCTTGAAAACCAACCTCGTAATTGGGACAATAGGCAAAGTATGTGTACATGTACGTACATACATTTATGTAAAGGGTGTTTATTTAGTACTAACTTCAGACAGTGATATCTGTCCAACCAATTGTCAGATTGCAAACTTTTATTCAGTAGTCTTTGCAATTTTACCGTGATGACATACACGCCTTAACACAACGGCTTACAAGATCCAGCTGGTGTAAGAATTAAAGCTGAATGACCATCGTTTGCTTCGAGATTTCGGTGAGTTGGTCCAAATTCAACTTGCATTGGATTCGCCGTTTTATCAAAAAATTGTGTTCAGCGATAAGGCTCATTTCTGGTTCAATAAACAAAATTGTCGGATTTGGAACGAAGATACATATGTAATCCACATGAGATTATCGAAACGGCGTTACATCCTGAAAAATGCAGAGTGTGGGTGGAGTCATCGGACCATATTTTTTTTCAAAAAAATGAGGCTAATCAGCGTGTTACGGTCAACGGTATCGGGTCTAGAGCCATGATTAATGACTTTTCTGTTCCCCGATTGAATGGCATGAATGTGAAATATGTAGATGTGGTACCAGCAGGATGGCTTTACATGTTATGAAGTTATAATGCATATGATGCAAATAGGGGATTCCCGCGGATTATCGGAAATGCGTTTAAAAAAATAAAAAACTGGGTCTTATCTGTTGTTACCACAATCCATAAAGCACTCATTCATATTCGCAGTGTTTCGAATATAGGCAGCGGTATATAATTGTGGTCGCTGTGGCCGTGGTTGTTAGCGCATGCTGTTCGGGTTCAATCTCAGCCCGGGCCCAACACCTAAAAATAAGTTTTTCACGGTTGCCACCTCTTTCGAATGTCTGACAAGCAATCAAAGAACTTCTCAATTCGCCGTTCGGAGTCGGCAAAAAACTGTAGGTCCCTTCCATTCGTACAAAAAAATAACACGCACACACAAATGGTTGCGAGAAGCAGGCCCAGGTTCACCCCGAGCTGTAGCGCCACCTAAAGTAAAGCAAGTAAGTATGTAATTGGATATTTGGTCCAATTTGGAGATCCTCTCAGATAGTATACCTCCAATTTGGTTCCAATTAGGAGGTTTTACTGTAGCTAGATTGGGCACACTATCCAATAGACATTGCGAGACAAGGGCTTCGTTGAAACCCGCAAGGCAGCCGCAGCACGGGTGCTCCGGTTAAGACTCAGCGCAGGACTATAGACGATGGCACTACATATTCATATATGAAGCAACATATACAACCCTGTGATCAATTCCGGCCGAATTGAAAATTAACGGTATTACAAGTGATGAATTCGAAAACATAATAATAATAATAATGCGCTACGGTGCCCATACAGGGGTGATATACATAGAGTAATTTTCAGAAGTATCTTAAGGCCCTATGCCCCAACGAGGGAAGGGGACAGCAGTAATTAAATTCAGTCCGCAACGCGTCCTTATTTGTATTTAATTAAAATATTAAATTGAATTAAAATTTCCAATTTATTACTAAAAATTGTCATGGGCGTTCCTTCGAGCTGTAAATCAAGATAAGACTACATTCGAGACGCCATTGAGTTACATTACTTGTGTACATACGAGTGACAAGTAAAGCTTGATGGATGAATTTATCGTTCTCACGCTTAAACGAAATTTGTGCCCAAATGAATAATTTGTAGTATGGTCATGCTTAGATGATTTTTAACATAATTTCGAATCAATTTAGATTCATGCTCGCTAAGTTGTTTTTTTTTCCTCTCCAGCCACCAAATAGTGCGTGTCCAATTCACCCACAATAAAAACTCAATATCCGACCTAACGTACTCGTGATTTATGTATGTACGAGTATAGACTTTTATTCATTGAAGTGTGAAGAATAAAACTGAAAACTAATAAAAACAAAAGCGAGAGAGAAATGTGGTCCCTCTGTCTTAAAAATAAAATCCAATAAAACCTTTCAAAGTGAACCGTCTATGGCACTAACATAATATTTATCTAAATGGCCAGACCACCCCTTCTTTATTCATACTGATGCGTAATCGTTCTTTGTAGCTTCATTGATCAGTGTAGCAGATGCCAGATGGTCACACGCATTGTTGCTGACACACATCACAACACGATCGCAGCGCACTCATCAACCTATCGGTGACATAGAATGCATCGTTTGTGTATTAGACAAGAGATGACAGAGGTGCCCACCAAATGCACAACCTATGAAAGACACACTCACAGATCGATAACCTACTAAAGCAGAACAAAAAGAGGGAACATAACATGTTCACTCACCTGGATGATCATCTGTGGTCTTGACCATAAAACAACAACACTCTTAACCGCGACTCGGATTCACAATGGGCACGTGCTATAGGCGAGTCGCTGCTGCCCCTGCCACACCAGTCTTTGAGTTGACAACATGAGGCCAATGTCAGTGTCATTGGTGCGGATAGTAAGAGTTTATATCTGTATCTACGAGTGTGTCTGCCTGTTCGGTTTTCCTTGTGCGTGCAGTCGATTACAATTTAAATATCGAATGACCATGGCCGGTGCTAGGGTATGTGAGATATCGAATTGGCGCAACAATCCGAGTTTTACCTGAGAGTTATCAGAAGGAGATATTTTCTTTTCTTATTAATTTCGATCCTCAAAATATTTAATTTGTTGCTTATTTCAAAATAAAAGAGACCTTTATTAGTCGCCCTGTAATAGACGGCGCACAGTGGTTCAGAATAGAAATAAAAGTAATTTTTATGAAGGTTAAATATGCAGCTGTTTTTATTTGAATTTTATAAAAGAATAGTTCGAGCATCAGAATCAATAAAAAAATTCAAAAGTTCCGTTATTGTTGAAAAGAAATATGGTTACAAACTTAGGAAATAGAGAAACTACGATTTTGGGTTAAAAACGAGCCACACTCCAAATAAAATTTAGACTATAAACATTCTGTTTTGCACCCGTTAGGTGTAAAATCTATATACAGTACAAACTCGATTTACGCAACTAATAGAAATTAAGGCAGTTGCAATTACCGAGGTTGGTGCACTTAGCGGGTTACATTGTTTTAAGAAAAAAATTATGGTTAAAATGGCTATGTTTCATTAGAGATAATGACAATGTGATGAAAAAAAAACATTTTTGTAACCAAAACAAATCGTTACAACATTGAACACGTTTTTTTTTTAATCAGAATACGAAAAGTTAGAACAAAAATCGAAAAATACAAAAAATTAACATAAAGCAGTAAAAATATTATGGTTTTTTTTTATTAAAGAAATAAGATATTTTAGACGGTGTTTTTTTGGATTCCATATTTTTCAAAACTGCTAACTCTTATTTTTCGTAGATTTAAAATGTCTTCTACTAAAATATCTCTTCGGCCCATTGTAAACGTATGTTGAAGGATGTTTTAACTTTCGACAAAGGGGGGACAGCTTCACCTTCACTTTGTGTTCACATTTGTGCTCTCAATATCTGACGGGTCCTCATAATTTGCAGAGGCCTTCGGAGTTGGGGAAGCAAAATATCAAAAGATACAAGGTAAAAAGTGTGTGTGACAACGTCACTGAAGAACTAATTGCCATTGAAGCCAATCAAATTCGAAATCAGTCTGTGAAATGTGCAGGTTTCAGCCCAAACAAGGCTTTGTCCTTTATGCTAAAGACCACAGAAAAACATTAGGCTGAGAGGTTGTGATATTTATCAGTCTTCTTTAATATTAGTAAAAAACCAGATTCCGAAAAGGAATGCTACCCATCGGATATTGAGGTTACTGAAAGTTGTGCTAGTGTATGCAAGTCTAAATTTATATTGTGTGCTTTATATTTTTTTTACGATTTTATGTAATTAATTGTAATAAAAAAATTGAAATACTTTGGTGCAAAATTCATCAAAATCGGTTCGGTACTTTAAAGGATATTGAATTATTTCCGGGCTTCCATTCAACCTGAACCACTGTGCGGCGCCCAATGCGCACCTTATTTCGTATAGGCATTTAGCCGGTCATGGGCATGATATATCGTTAATGTCGCTTGCTATCATGTTAGGAATTCTGTCGTTAGCAATTTGCCTAAGGAATCGTGTACGGTTAGTCTGAGGAGTTTTATGCAGAATAAATTGTTGAAAAATGTATTTTCTTGATCGACAAGACAGCTGCTAGTGATGGTAATCTATTGTAGATTTGATTGTCTTGAGCTTTGGGGTTTATAATAGATTTTTTTTTTGTTTTGGTTTCATTTACATCTTCTGATACATAGGCGTGGGATTAGAATAGGCCACTTTTATTGCGAGTAACACCTACATTTTGGGTGAATGATTGGAATCATATATCTTAAGATAGCTGGAGGCTATGCTCACGTGTCGTTTGAAATTAATTTCTACCATTGAGGGGAACGCAACTGAATCCAATCTAATCCGTTGTATTGAATGACCGTAAGCTGGATGGTTAACACTCAGTGTATTGAGCAACGAGTACTTACCACCTTAATTACAGTAAGCTTAGATTAAGTATTTTTTTAAAGTTATTAAATTTTTGTAGATTTAAAAATAATGTACATACATGCATATAGGTCCAGGCGAAAGGTCATAAGCCCACAGGCCAAAAGTTCACAAAATTTCGGGTCATAGTTCCACAATCTGGAAAATGAAGTGGGCTATAAGTCCACAATTATTCTTATTAACTTACATACATATACATATCTTTCTTTTGGTGGCGCTACAGCTCAGGGTGAACCTGGGTCTGCTTCTCGCAACCATTTTTCGTGTGCGTGTTATATGTATTTTTGCACGAATGGAAGGGACTGTTTTTCGCCGACTCCGAACGGAAAGTTGAGAAGCTTATTGAAAAATGATTGCTTAACAGACATTCGAAAGAGGTGGCACCGTGAAAAAAACTTTTAGGTATAAGACTCGGGCTGGGATTGAACCCGGGTAACATTGCATAGTAGTCCAACGCACTTACCACTACACCACGGTGCTCACGATTCGCGCGAAACCTTAGATACATATGTACTTCGAATTGTTCACTATTTCATTTTTGAGAAGTTTATAAAGTACATAATAAAGTCATACTAGTATACTAGTGAACAATTCAAACTACATATCTAAGGTTTCATTTTTGAGAAGTTTATTTTGAATTTGAATTGAATTTGAATTTTATTATTAGATAAAAAAGTTGCATATTACATTAGGTTTCCTGTAAAGCCTGAGGGGCTTGTCTGCAGGAGATTAGACATTTTGTTTCATTATATTATATTAGAGTTCAATTTGAATTAAAATTTATAATAATAAAGTTTTATAAAGTTCGAACAGATAAAATTACAAAAAATTTACATATTTAAAATTATTTAAAGTTCTAAGTTTAAGTTAAAAAGTTTTGGTATTATAATAAGTTAGTGCAATCAAGATGCATTTTTTTTATTTCTTTCAAAAATAAATAAAGCAATAATGAACAATTTATCTTAAAACTGTAAATGAAAATCACTGGATTTTTGACAAATTTTAATGATTATGTACCTTAGTGAGCCATAAAACCAAAATCGTCGGGTCAAAAGTCCACAGAAATTTCGTGTGGACTTCTGACCCATCTGGGTGGGTCATAAGTGCACAATTGGTTTGTGTACCTATGTATAACCCACCAAGGTGGGTCAAAAGTCCATTGTGAAATTAGTCGTAGATAGATTACATTTGTATCAGCTCAGTCTTACAGTAGTTAAAACAGGACAAACTTGTGTGGTCGTAGGACTAGGCCGATAGTGAGTACATTTTTGCTTTTTCCATTAATTTTTGCAGGATGGCAGGACACACAATACATATGTATGTATTTATTACGCGACGCGTTCATTAAAGTATGCTATACAATGTTTGACCAGAGATCTTATTTAGGTAAACGAAGTGTAACTGTAGTGTTTTGGTACACAGCAGCATGTCCGCTCGCTTCCACTCTGTGGCTTCTTGCATTTTCTTCGGTCTCTCTTCTTTCTCCCTCTAGTCTCCTCAACTTTTAACATAAAGTACGTGAAAGCTCACTGTGTTCCATCTGTTTTCCGATTCTAGCATGTGATGTTCTCCACGTCTTCGGGGGTATCACTGCATGATGGACAAGTGGAGGAGTCATCATTCTTGTATTGGTTAAGATTTGACCGGAAACAACCATGTCGCGTAAGCAGTTGCGTTAGGTAGAAGTTGGCTTCTCCATGTCTGCGGTTTATCCAAGTCTCTATGTTCGGGATTAGGCGGTAAGTCCAACGGCCATTGGAAGAAAGCCTCCGGCGTTCCTGGAACTCTATTAATCTTGTGCTTCTTCCTGTTGTGTCCGCCCCTCCTGTCTGCTGTCTAGGAACATTTTCTGCAGTTCTTCCGTTAGTATACATTCGTGCGATGATGCAGGCTGCGTGGTCCGAGGTTGTGCGAAACAACTCATTTTTGGTGCATATAGTTTTCTTTTGTATGAAGTCACTTTCATAGCTGGTGATCCATAAAGCACCTCGGATGTAAAAGATTTTTTGAGTTACGTAGCAAAACATTTATACACAGAAGAAATATAAAAAATGTATTTCGAAATAAATGTCTACAGTCAGTAGAAAACATAGTACCTATAGGATTAAATTTAGCCATTATACTTAGCCATTCCCGAGATTCGCGGACAGACGGAAAAATAGCAATTTTAAAAACAATAGTTTAGGTTTTTTGTATCCTGTTAATAACCATATGAGCTTATAAAATGACAGGTATTTTTAAATCAAAGGCAGATACATACTTATGTATTTTAATAATTTTATTAATATATAGTATTGTAGTAGTTTACATGTATCTTTATTTCTTCGAACCTCGACTTCAATGTTCAGAAGTTATGTTATATGCGCAAACATTTCAATAATATTATAACAACCGAATTCCTGTTTAATTCTGCTTGCACACAAAATACAAATTTGTGCATATGTACATACATATGTGCAATAAATACGACAACTTCACCTAAGACCTTCGTGTGATGATCGTTGTATATACACTACAGATACAGTATTCAAGATGGCAACGTCAGCGAATGAAATGGCGAACAAGAAGAGCAAATATATCTTGTAAATACAATTACCCTTTATGGTTACTGCTGGATGTTTATAAAAACGGTTGCTCTACCCTTGAATGATTTGCAAATAAATTTTGTCTGCGTTTTGGGCCATAAAAAGATGCCATAGCAATGGCCTGAGATTTGTTTTGCTTTCCTTATGATTTCAAAAAAGAAAAGGAAATGTTATGGATTGCTTCCTTATCCGTGTAATTACACTTTTTTTTTGGCAGCCATCCGAGACTGAGAGAAGTTGGGAGTTTTTATTTATGAAATTCAAAGTCAAGTGTCATGAGAAAAGTTGCGATACTTTTGGATGGGAAATCACATGTACCAGCATGTGTATGTTTATGGAGTTACCCTTCGTACGAGTAAAGCTTATTTTGTCTGAGTTATAGGAAGGATATTTTATACGCGTACATTACATATGTATGTGTAATGTTGAGCTCGCCCGATGGTAGTCTGCTTTACTAGGCATATATGTAGCGTTGAGTGTTCTACTGTGTGTAGTATCATTAGCTGTGAGCCATCTTATGTATCACTTCTGCATGACAGAGAGCACACTGTCTGCACCCTTGCTTGCCGTATATTATGTATATTTTCACTACCATTAGAGGCACATATACTTGTCAAATGAACCGAAATTGTTTAATTGTTACAGACATAGGAAATTCATAGGATTCATAGGAGCTTAGGCAATCGGAGTTTTTATTTATTTTATTTAAACATTCATTCGATTTAAATTTTCATGCAATTTGATTATTTTAATTGGAATTATTCATGTACGTACACTGAGTTACAAAAAAAGTGGCGCACCTTGAAATTTTGCGATAACTTGAAATAAGTTCGAAAAAAAAGTTTTAATACTTTTTTGTTTATTAACATAAAAGTAAGTAATTCATGTAAAAAAAAAAAATAAAAAAAAATGGAAGAACTTACAAATGAAACATAAATTAACGAAAATGGGTAAAAGCTTCAGAACTTAACATTTAAGATTTTTAATTTTATTTTTTTTCTAATGAATCCTCGTTTCTTTAGTAGTTTTAATCCGCCTGGGCATACCTTGGATAAGGTTCCTTACGATGTTGTCGTCAAAATTCTCCCATTCTTCAAGAAGAGCAGATTTCAGCCCACTGAGTGTCTCTGGAAGGGCAGTTCGCTTCCTAATCATTCTTTCCAGCAGGTCCCAAACGTGTTCGATGGGATTCATATTCGGGCTCATCGCAGGCCAAGCCATCACGTCGATTTCTACTTCTTGTGAATATTCGGTAACGCACCTGGCAACGTGTGGTCTAGCATTGTCATGCATCAGAAGGAAGTTTTCTCCAATAAATGGTGCGAATGAAACCACATAGGCACATATTCCTCCAGAATGTTGGTGATATAATACATGGAGTTCACCGACCCTTCCACAATGCACAGCTCGGTTTTTCCGTGCATGGAAATTCCTGCCCACACCATGACGGAACCTCCCCAGAAATGTTCCCTCTGGGCAACTGTCGCCGAAGAGTATCTCTCACCTGAACGTCTCCACACTCTGTTACGTCTATCTGGTGAGCGCGGACAAAACCTGGACTCGTCAATGAAAAGGACTCTACTCCAGTCGGCAACAAATTAAAATAAACCCATAGCATTTAACTTAATAAAACATTAACCGGATTACGGAAGACAAAACTGCAAAAACATAGCGGCATATTATCAAAATGATAACAACACATCAAAAAGTGTGACTGTACCACTTTTTTTTGTAACTCGGTCCCCCATAACCTAATGTCGCTTGGCATTCATCATTAACCGTAATTTTCGATATCGTTAACTGCCGATAGCGACAATTGCCGTTTGGTGATATTCCCAAACTAAATTTAAGCGATTTCCATACGACCCCATAGGTAGGTACTTTTAAATATTTACCGCAATTTATCAAAGAATTCGTTTTATTTTAAAATAAGAATAAATTTGTGTGAAGATGAAGTTCGTAGATGGTACCTTAACCGAAACACTTCCATCCAAACATTGAATTTCCCTGATAAATTTGAAGATTTTATTCTGGCCAATATTTTAATTTCCTAAAAATTGCTTTCGAGAACGAGCAATAGTCTGACAATCACAAAGGATATGTTCAATATCCTCCGATGTTCCTATGACATTGCAGTATCTGCATTCGTCCGTTTTTGAAAGAACCATTGTTTTGGCATGTTTCCTCAAGAGACGCGGCCTGACTGTCGATGTAGATGATGATAACCTTTTCTGTCATTAGCTTCGTCACCAACAGCTTTGCAGCTCTCCTCATAGCTAGGACCTCTCCCTGAAATACACCACAGTCGCCTGCAAGTCTAAGACACGTACTTAGCTGCGGTTCTCTTGAGTAGATACCAGAGTCCGTGCCGTTGTCGGTTTTCGTCCCATCCGTATAGACTGCAATGTGTGTTTGCATTGTAAGCGATGTTTTCCCCAAACTTCTCTCTCTCCAGGTACAGCGTTTCGTACAGTATAACGAAGCCCAGGACTTGGAGGATGTTATCCGTTTTATCGACGTTGCCAATTTTAAGCTCCCTCAGAATAGCGCTATGATCAGAGCTTCTAATAATTCGTTTCTGGTGACAAAATAATTATTTTGTGATTATTTAACAAAATTTTAGTATAATACAAAATGAGGAGCTCATAATGGTTTTAACTTCTAACGCTTCTGTTGCCCAGTGAGCCAAGCTTTAGCTAGATACATTTTAGGTGCATGGATCCGTTCAGCGAATTAGATACAAATTCTGTAAAAGCTGCTTTATCGATGGAAGCCGAACAGATATTGAAACTGTAAAGTATTGCCGCGAAGAGCTTAAAGTTCTCAGTACGCAGCACAATGTAAAACTCTGCTGGGTCCCTGGTCACGGCGGAATACCGGATAATGAAGCCGCAGACGAACTGGCTAGAAAGGGCTCAGTCCCAGATAGAGAACAAGCAGACGGGACGGTCAAACCACCACTCTGCAACCTTTGGGCCATTGAACAAAAATCAGTAATTGAAGCGAACAATAGGTGGCGATCGCTAAACACCTGTGTGATATCGAGAGGACTATGGCCAGAGTATGACAAAACAAGAACTAGAAAACTCCTACAAAAAGATAGAAAGTCGTTGTCAATACTAATTGGGGTGCTAACAGGGCATAATACCTTAAGATACCACATGAAAAAATTACGATTGAATGATGATGACATATGCAGAGGATGTGGTGACGAAGAGGTACATGAGGATACAACCCATTTCCTCTGTCAACTAAGAAACAGAACCCTAGGCAAATTCTTCTTCGATCACATCGAGGAGCTTTCTGATGGATCACCATCTAATATACTTGAGTTTGCTAAGGCGTCGGGTCGGATGAAAGCATAGACATTGATACCACGGGTAGGACCACACTATGGGTATCACAATGGGTCGACATGGACCTAAGTGTGATGAGGATACACACATCCTCATCAGCCCGAAAACCTAACCTAACCTAACCTAAACTCATAAAAAAAACTTTTGAACAATTATCTCAACATGTAATCTCAACCTCAATTATAAGCCTTGTAACCACAATGTGGGATTCTTGAGTACTAAAGCTAGACCAAAGTAACATTATGTATGGACAAAATTACGCTCTACACGAGGCTCCATGCATCAATTAAGTTAATCAGCAGTTTCTCTATTTTCCAATTGCCGCTGCGACTTTTATACATAAAACCAGCATAATAATGTATTTTCTATTTTGGTTATATTTTCCGTTTGTACCTATATATGTCCCTTAACTTTAAACTTGGTCTACAGCGTGTAAACAAATTTCAAATATGTACGTTGGAACTCCTTCTCCACTCTCTTCAGTGGAGGATGCTATTGAAATGTGTAATGCTCAAGGATAACGCTAAATCTTAGCTCACCATGTACTGTCGAAGCAATGACCTTAGACTAGCGTACCATTACATGGTATGCAGACATGAATGTATTCGTTTTTCCACCGGCCATGCCAGAGGGATAAGGACTTATGTGAGACAGAGCAAACAGAGCAAAGTATACAGTGTCAGGATGGATGCGCTCCCTAGTATGTTTGCACCTTTAAAATATGATTTCCCCAGAGTTTTGACGCCAAAGTATAATAGGCTTATGTACAAGTATATATGTAATGTATCTTTGTATCCTTTTAATGAATTTGAAAGCATTCGCCTGTGCTGTTAATAAAGAGGCGTTCAAGTGAATTTTTTGGTTCGTGCTGGAGACCGTTTAATAAATTTAAAATTCTATGACAAGTAAAAATGATGTGGTGGAAATAAAATTTTAAAACAAGCTAAAGTAAATAGGTACGTATAAATGTATAGAAATAGATCCAACGAATTAGCATATCAGTGGATATGAATGTGTTCCAATTAGCATAATTATACTTTATGAGCTATGGTGGTATCAAAAATGGGTTGCATGCTCTAAAACTGAACAGTTGTGCGATTAATTGCACAGAGGGGATGGGTCTCGTTGGCAATTTTCGGTAATGACAGTGACACATGCTACGCCAGTTGTGTCATTTTTCAGACTACATATACAAAGAAGTAACCTACAAGAAAGAGAAAGGTTTTTTCAATTGATACAATAAGGTGTGTAATATGAATATCTAACGAGAAGCAGTTATTTAATAAGTTGGAAAATCGTTTGTAACAAATTGAGACCAACTGATTTCTTGATTTGCATATAAGAATTAGGAATTTAATTAAATTGTAAATTAAATTTGGGAAGTTTAGGAAAAACCACTTCAAATAAAATAAAATGATAACTAGGCTGTTATATTTTTATCAAGCGACAAAATTTTGGCTCAATTCCTCAACTTGTGTGTATTCGATTTCATTTTCAAATCCTAAAAACACCATTTACAGTAAAACCCGGATAAGTGCATTAGCAGAATAGTCCAATGTCGTGAGGTACTTATCCGGGATATGTATGTAGATACGAAAACCCGCTTAGCTGCTCAGAGGTATTTTCCAGGATGCTACGCAGGTTTTGAACTTAAGAGGGTGGTTGTTAACCGGGTTTCACTGTATAACGATTCGTTAAGTGAAGTCTGGAATTTCTTAGTGAATCAGAAGCGTTGTTATTATTTTGTTTTATATATCCTTTAAAAGTGGTTATGGACTGTGTTTCTAATTTTTTTTTATTCTTTTTCAGATAAACTACTCGTATATCGGAATCGACTTGAACAACTTCGTGAAATTGTGGTAAGTTTCTATCACACCTTTTGTCAACACTTATGTAATATTTATTTACTAAGCAACTTACTCAATTACTATCCAACATGCCCATCGAATCCTACAAGAAAAGCATAATTTATGTGTCCATGTGTAATTAGGTTAAAACCTTTAGCTCCACCCACCAACAGAGCAATTATTCACTGTCTGTCAATGAGTAGGCGGCGCGGCGGGCTGGTCGCACACGCAAGGTGAGTTGATTTAAGGACAACAAAGGAAATTCCTTTCCACTTAGAATTTGATCAGCCGCGGTCGACCACAATCTGACGGTAGTTGTCGAGTGTTCCATAAATTCATAATTTAGTGGTTTGACCGTCTGGCTATTATTGATTTTCTCATTTTACCCAGGAAGCAAGCAGCGCGTAAAAATAGAACGAAAAAGTGTAGGGTATCCGGGCAACCCCTTTAGATACTAGTATATGACATGAATATTTCGTATTTAGTGAAAGGGAGTTTCTCGTCCTTAGATGGAGTGAATTATTTCTATACTTGGGTGGGTCACGTGTCTCGTATGTCTCTAAATGATACCGTAACATTAGCATTGATATCTCTGGTGAGTATATTGTGAGTTCGGTTTTCCTGTTTCAGCTGACTCACGCCAGTTGTAGTGAAATCTTAGAAAAAGAAACATTAATGAATCACTTCAAGGGGGCATGCAATTTGTAAAGTGATTCATAACGTGTCAAGCTTAGTTCTAAGTTTGCTTTACTTGCCTTGTCCTCTGAAGATATTTATCGTTACTGGCATTTAGATATTTTTTTCCTTTTTTTGTGGATGTTGTAGAAATAGGATAGGCACTGACTGGCTTTAACTTGTACCAAGTGGTAGTCATCGGATACTGGTCGCTGCCAATCCGGGCTCGGCTTGTTGAACTTATAAGCGCGAGCACTGATCGAGAGAAAATAGCAGCACTATAATACACGTCAGTGGACGAATTCCCTCGATGGAACCAACGCAACGTTAAACTCCTAGAACGGAAAAAAACCATATCTGAGCTACTCCGACATATTCGAAGCCCAGGTCGATAAGGATTTCCATGTTCTAGTCAGGGTCTTGGAAAAGAGTTGGTGGTGGATAAGTCCATATTGGGACAATGGTAGTGGGTTACTGACACCAGTACATCCGGCCCCTTGTCATAGGGGTAAACAAGGATCTGGCCCTCCAGATTGGAGGTTGTGCATGAGGTTAACTAACTAACCGCATAAAAACAAACTAATTCCGAGACAACTCGGTAGGGGTCCATCCATTTTACTACCAGATCGAGAACCCTTTTTCAATATACATATTTGTTTTGCCTTTCGGGAGAAAGACGAGTAATGTTAACAGCAGCTCCCACGTCAGTAC
The DNA here is from genome assembly GCA_949775065.1 of Brachyopa scutellaris. Classification (NCBI taxonomy): domain Eukaryota; kingdom Metazoa; phylum Arthropoda; class Insecta; order Diptera; family Syrphidae; genus Brachyopa; species Brachyopa scutellaris. Next base: position 72,471,889 of record OX459112.1, read on the forward strand.
CGAAAATCTGCAATCTAATCCGGGCAACGGCAGGACAGTCACCTATAAAAAGCTTCGCAGTGTAGTCGCCTTCTCCACAGGAGCCGCAGTCACTTGAACCTAGCATTAGGTGTTTGGCAAAGGAAGACTGACCCAGAACATTATTTTTTGCTGAGTGGTAAAAAAAGATGTTGTGGACCTCCCACCATCCAGGAGAGTTACCCAATCTTAGATTGAGTTCACTGGAGACCCAAAATTCAATGGAAGCACTGAGCTTAAGATGCTGGCGTGGGTTTAGGTCCTGAGAAATCATTTTCTGAGACTTGAGTTAGGTTAGGCTGGCGGGCTGATGTGAATGGTTACATCCTCATCACACTTAGTTCCATGTGGACCCATTGCGATACCCATAGTGTGTTCCCACCGGTGGTGTTAGTGTCAAGAGTGATTCATCTGTTAGTTCGTCCATGTGTTCGAAGAGGAATTTGTCCAGGGTTCTATTTCTCAGTTGACAGAGATCAGGGCAGTGACAGAGGAAATGGGTTGTGTCCTCATGTACCTCTTCTTCACTGCATCCCCTGCAAATTTCATCATCATTCAGTCATAATTTTTTCATGTCGTATCTTAGAGTGTTGTGTCCAGTTAGCACTCCTATTAGCATTGACAATGACTTCCTGTCTTTTTGTAGGAGTATCCTTGTTCTTGTTTTGTCGTATTCTGGACACAATCTCCTTGATACATTAGAATCCCTTTTGGCAAGTTCATCAGAGATCGCAACTCCTGGTTTTCTGTTGTGTCACGTTTCCTATATCCTTTGTCAAGTTTTATTATGGTTACCATCGTTCCTATTACATTTCTAAGGACTTTCAATCTCTGCAGACCAAAGGCCATAGAACGGAAGCTTCCAAGTTCATTGTTGAGAGTCTTATACCTGCGCAAAACATGTGCCAATTTCATCGACAGAAATTCGTTGATTGATGATCGCACACATCCTCTCCAACATGGTCTTCATTGATGTTAAGGGAATCGTGTTCTTGAGAAATGAGCGCTGACCTCTACAGATAAAAAAAAAACAGATTTATTTTGTTCCGTTAGACTTAAATCTAGATTGGTCAGAGAGGTGGGACCTGGTACCCTAACTACTTCGGTCGAATCAGGCAAATTCAGCCAAGGCTTTGGGCGAACTGACAGTTATGGCATCTGTCTCAAGTTAAGGTTTATTTAAGATACATAGATGTGATCTTGCTAAGCAGTGACATAAACATAAGGTATGCTGCGGTTTTTCTTTATCTTCGGTGCTCATTCGAGAAATATTGTCTTGGCCAGAAGGTGTTGTTTTTTGACTCTGCAGTGTTCCGTCAAGAATCCGGTAATCCCGTGTGTATCTGCCGTCTGGACAATTGTAGGAATTGTTTAGTTCTTTAAAGGCAAGGGGTTGGTAGAAATCTTTTGGCATTCAGCTTTCGTCCAGTAATAAAGTGGTCTTGCTTCAAACCATTTATTGATGCTGCTTTTTCGCAGAGCTAATAGGCACAGTGCAAAATTATCTTGGCATCATAAATAATGAAGCAGAAATGCTTCTGGCTAGTTCGACTGCGTTGCCGTCAAAACCAATGTGTTCTGGAACTCTGTTTGTGAAACAGAGAAGTGTTATGCGCACTCCTACACCCAAAAAAACGTTTCTTTATTATATTCATTAGAATTGCTCAAATAATCACCACTTCCATACTCCTAGCTCACCCTTATTTTTGCTTTGGAATTAAGGCCGACCAAGGCATAAATCGATTAATTGGATAGGAAAAATAAAACTCACACATTGAATAAAAAACAAAATTAAGGGTTTCCGAGCCCTTCTTCTGTTGAGAGTAAAGAAACTTCACAAGAACGCTGCATGACTTCTTTTGTTATGTTTACATTGTTATTGCCTTCATTTCAGACCGACGATAATCACTGATGGTGTTGTTAGAAAAAAAAAAAACTCTTTTACGAGGGGTAGAGAATTTCCAATTAAGAACCATTTGCAAGAAGCGTGTTGTATCTTAACACTTCAGACCATTCACTGCAGAGTCACAGCATGCCCTCTCAAGATAGCAGTGGATTCTTGAAGACAATTCACTTTTTTTTCTTTCTTCCTTTGGTCGGTGATAAGTACGGCTTGATTATGTGCACTATGGGGGTGTATACGGTATAGTATACCACATATGGCCTGATGAGTACATCATAGGGTTCAAAAATGTATTCGTTGGCTTTAAGCAATTGACTTTGTAGACCGAGGATTAGACAAAAAAAAAGTCATCTGATATTCGATTTAGTGGTGTTATTCCCACATTCTTCAACAACATGAACAATTGCGATGTTTGTGGTGGAATTTGACGGATTTATTTATTTGCATAGGTATAGGAGATATCTAGATACATCGCTTGCTTTGAAAACTGTTCTCGCCTAAGAGTATGCAACTTTACGAAAATAGACTACGATTTTTCATTGCTCCTTGTCATATGCAACACAATTGATTTTTTTATTTTAAATTTTTGTTTTCTATATTTTTCTGTTCTCTTTACTTGCACTTTTGCATGAGTTAATTTGTAAATTAAAATACCCGTTGGCTAAGTAGTAATTTTGACTTTTACATCGTAAATGTGAGGTGTCTTCACGTCGATGTTAATCAGCACAGCTGTAAGGCTAGGCGCGCACATGCGTTTTCCGTCATACGACTATTCAGTAACAAAAAATAGAACATAGGAGTATAACTAATGTTGCCAACTCTGCTCCTACAAAGAGCAGTACACTTTGAAGAGCAAAAAAAAGGTTGTTTATTTTATTAACATTAATAAATAAAACTATTATTCGTGTATTTTTCTTGGTTGCCGATTTTGCGAACAAGCTCTGGTTGAGTCTGCAAAAAATCAAAAAATTCGATGCAGCTATATTCTATATTGTATTTTACACACAGAATTGATTTAAATGTCGATACATGAAGAATTGCAGACTCTACTCGTACTTTCCATATTTTTCAGTTCTAGCAAAAATACATTTGACTGCAGATGATGAACCGGCTAAACATAACACGTATTCAATGATTTGGGAAAGTTCCATATATGGCACGCTGTGGGTGTTCATATGTTTAAAAACTTCCAACCATCGTTCTTTTGTTGTCGAACTTTTTTTTGCCCACTCCTGAGACTTCTCTTCCCTTCAGAATTTCTTCACATAATCGTATTGTACATATTAAAACTTTCGATGAATTTGATGTTAAATTGTACGACGTTCTATTTTCATTTGAAGCATTTACAGTTTTCCAATCGGGAAATGATTTTAAAACGATCCACGAAAAGCTATTTACATTTTCGAATTATTCAGTCCATAGGCGAATAGCATAGTTTTTTTCCCAACGAAAAGCAGTACAAAAAGCAGTATACGTATATCTTTGAAAGGACAGGAAGCAGAAAAGCAGTAATGTCGTTCCAAAAACAGTACGGTTGGCAACATAAGGTATAACTTTCAATGCACTTACATTGATACCTATCAATCGCGGCAATTAAAAGTCAGCGATTTATACAATTTTTCGTGCGATACGATTGGCGCAAGTGAATCATATGTACGTACTGGCAAGTGTCTCCAAACGATTAAACGATTAAAAAATCGTAGTCACAACAAGATATTGGTGTGCACGCACTTGTGGTTTCTGTCGCACGATTATTTTAGTCACAAAATATGAGACTCTCAGTTTTAAATTTGAGTGCAGATATGTATGTATATGCTACTTAATAATCGCAGCAATTAAAATATGGGACAAGCTCTATTTTATTCGCGATTGTTTGGCCGCAAGTTAAAATGGGTTATGTGGATTAGCATGGATGTTTGCGCACTTTTGTCTGTTGAATCGGTCAAAACAATCGTCAATCAATTTGGCCGCTTTGTTTGAATGTATGTATGTACATTAAAATCTGTGTGTTATATTTTTTGCGACTGAATAATCGTGCGACATAAACCACAAGTGCGTGCATGATCATATTTGGTTCCGATCACGATTTTTTAATTGCAGCCACAGAATATTGCATGTGCACTAAAATACTAAATATACTTAATTGTGTAACAGAGGATTTATAATTTGTTGAATTTTACATCATTTTAAGAACCTGCTTCTTGTCCTATGAAAAGAAAAACATGAACACCTACATAAAACCAATGATATTTGATCTAAAATTCGTTCTAATTGACTTATTATACTTCTTTAAAGTTCAGTGACGTAGAGGAAGAGTTAGATCTTAACACTCCCTCCCCTTGCTCTGATTACCGAAGTCTCCATGGCATACTTTGGACAATGTTATTGATGTTATCCTGGGGTATTTGCTCCCATCCTCGGAAAAGTAGACGTGTCCTGATTTCTCTGCTTAAACTGTCTTCCAACCATGTCCCAGACATGCTCATTTGGATTCAAGTCAGCTGAGCAAGCCGGCCAGGCTATGATGTTCAGTTGGGTCTCTAGAAGAACATCCGAAACCAATTTGTTCAAAAATGTCTGTCACATACCGCTACTACGTGTAACTCCGTGAGTGTTCCCAAACAATATGTACCACCCCAGATCATTATGGAACCTTTTCCCCGTTTTTCATCTGGACTCATTAGTGAAAACCTTTGATGAATTTGCCATTAAGGCCACTTCTTGGTACGAATGTCCATTTGCAATCCTAACTACGACACGAGCTTCCCATCACATCTGTTAAGTCTTGCATTTTCACCTAAATTATTCACTTTTATCAGAAACAATATTCCAACAACAAAATGTTCAATATTCAAGCTTGGTCATACGCATTTAATCACTAAATGTCTAATGGCTGCAATTAAAGTTCTCCAAGTGCATTTCGGTTGAGTTTAAATCTGACAGCTGAAACACAAAAAAAAACTACCATAGTTCCTCTAATTTTATCCAGCGGTGTGGGAGGTTATTTAGTACATTCACTTCATGCGAAATGGGATTAAAAAGTTCGATACGTGATGATCCTATGCACGTTTCAGAGCTCTGCGATTCTACACACACCAGGAGAAGATACACTTTTTTTTTAATGTGCAAAACTGTGCAAACTTATTGAAGACAAATTCGAAATACAGTGAAGCCTGTCTAATTGGCATCCTTGTAAGTTGACTACCTGACGAAGTTGGCCGATATTTAACTGCACCAAGAAAATTGCATACAAATGCTCCTCAAAATATGTACCTTTATATGTTGTCCAATGTCTGATAATGTTTGCGACTTTATCTTAAAGTAGACCCTTTCTAAAAGCCGATGTTTAGGCCGCAACATGCCTTACGCCTTGTGTACCAATCCTGAATACCAGCCATCGCCTACAGTTTCTTTGGAATCGGAGTCGATAAAATGCCAGCACCACGAGCAGCTGGAATCAAACGCACCGCAAAAACGCTCCCCCCCCTATCTTGGAAATCGCGGTAAAATAACGAAATATTCATTCTTATTATTGATCGTGTGCAATATAGAGACGACTTTAACAATTACTCTTCAGTTTCTGTTTAACTTCAAGGGTTAAAGTGCTTTTTTTTTAGTGGAACACCAGCCTTATAAGTTAGCCATCTTTATAAGTTGGCCAACAATTCTTGCTTAAAAACCTTAAATCATCGTACTAAGAATTTATTTAAAAAACAAAACTGTGGGAGAAAAAAAGTCACTGAAGTGTGACTCAAGCCTCCCGTTCTGTTTGATGCTGCCGCATCTTCACCGATTGAAATCGAAAGCGCAATTCGCTTGATTGGCGTCCATCTTACATCTCACCATTGCGTCGGTAAAAGAAACCAACTCGCAACCGGTCAAAACACCTTAAGTGTCAATATTATTATTGAATTGGTTTCGTTTATTTATTGATTTCTTAATTGACAAATTAAATTTGCATTTTGAACCGCAAACTCGCAGTACCCACCGTCAACCGACTCTGGCCGTGTCATCTGTGTGAAATTATGAGACTATCGAACTTTCATCTCGCTAGAGTCACGATGAAAATATCCGCTCCTCCAACTCGATGAATACGTTAGCATATTTTATTGTTTTTTTTTATTTTTTTTTCCAATATTCGGCGATTTTCATTGGCGTTAGTCATTCGGCATCTCGGAGGTCTTATCGAAGAAAAAAAGAAGCAACTAGCCGTAGAGGAATGTTGCACCTAATCGAAGGAATGTGGAAACGTTTCAAGTGATCTGAGTGATTTGGAAGAAATTGGCAGATTGATGAGATTATTGTGCTGGCACGTACTCTGACAGGTTAGGTGTTCAGGAGAGTGAAAGGAAAGGTTGTCTTATCGATCGTTGTCATTTCGAAATAAATGGTTCATTTAAAACCCACTAAGTTAGTCTATCCCAACACTGCTACATGGAACATTTGCGCGATAATCTATCATAGATGGTTGGCAAAAGCAAACGACGTTTTTAACATCCTCTTAGTGTGGTTATCGATGAAGTCGATGCACAATCGCTATCTATACATATAATAAAACTGTAGATTAAAAACTGTTTGTTCGAGCATCACGTTAGAACTACTGGACGGATTCTGATGAAACATTGACATAGTGATTGCTTATGTTTTTGGACCATATCATTTATACTTTTTATCCTGGAAAATGGCATGGTTTTAAGAAAATATTGAAAAAACTGCATATTTGAAAGGAAAATAATTATTATTCAGCCCTCTCAATAATTGCTTATCGGAGTGAAAAACAAAAAAATAGGTGAATTTAGTAAATTTTCCCCTGATTCATTTGAGGTGTAAAACATCCTTCTGCGTTGTCCTGAAGCTGAGCAATGTTCAAAACAATTATTCAAAGCGTCGCCCACAATTTTCTTTCAGCGGAGACCATTGCAAGCAGTCGTGCAGCAGTGGGTATCGTTGCAATAGTGTGTGTGCGCTCTCTGACGTGATCATTTGTTTTGCACTTTAATGTGCTACAATCATCGTAAGCATTTGCGGCCCTCATACGCAACCAATTTTAACAAATGAGGTGTCAAAAGAAAGATAAAAAGATAGAGCAGTGAACTGCATTTTCAGTTTTTAAATATTATTAGCAAATTTAAACAAAAAATACCGAAAACTATCCAAAATTAACACCTGTTGTTAATTTTGGTTCATACCATATATCGCACTAATAATGCAATTCTTTCTGAACCATCGAAAAACTGAGTATTTATTTCCTGTAATACATTTTAAAAAAAAGTAATAGCTTACTAGGATTATTAATAAATATTTTGTTTCTTGCACTATTCTAACGACAGCTTATTGACGCGTAGGGAAGTGAATTTTACGTTTGAATATGATGATACATTATACAGCATTTGTTGTTCATTAGTACGAAGCCAAGGTAATATTGCCCTTGGCTGTGGCGTCGTCAGTAGTTACGATAGTTCTCACGTACTGGCACCTTTTGATGGTCAAAGTGCAGAATACATGTCAATCAACCGGGTTATGGACGAAAAAATAACAACCAGCTATCTGGTCGAATTTTTAGATTCTTTATCTGCTCCAGGGATTCCATCACATAAATTAAAACTCAAAGTGGGTGTACTTATTGTTCTTCTAAAAAAAATTAAGCCCACCTAAGTTATGTAACGGCACCCAATTTAGAATTACATCTCTGCAATGAAATCTGGTGGAAGCGAAAGCGTTGACGGGCTGTGGTGCCGGCGAACATGTATTTATCCATCGAATTCCGACCATACCTAACATTTTTTCGTTCCAGTTTAAGCGTGTGCACTTTCGCATCAGCGTCTGCTTTGCGGTGACAATAAACAAATATCGCTCCCACTGAATGTGGATACTTTAGCATAGGCCCGCAGAATAATTTGTAATCCTACCAGTCTATTAAAGCTTCCGATTTACTGGTATATTAGAAAGTTAAAGAACATATTTTCTTAGTACTTCAGCTTTAGAGAATCATTTAGAATTTCTGAAAAATCATTTAAATCGCTCTTGAGGAAATAGGTTTTGCAAATTAGTAAAAAGTTGCTGGCGGGCGAAGCGAAGCGAGCACGGGTCAGCTAGTGTTGTCATATACACCAATAGTCAATCAGCTATTAAAGCACTCAAATCACAGACAAACTGGTCAGAAAAGGTACAAAAATGGGTAATTCTACCCCAAAAATGAACCCCATGTACCAAATAGACAAAGGTTAATTCTTTAATACACTGAGTGAATTGATGGAGGAGGCATGAGCCATCCCTGACCGACACCCACAGCGGCACTGGACATGTTCCTCTACCTACTGCCTCTCGATCTGCATTTGAGGCAACTGGCGATTAATAGTGCACTAAAACTCATCAACCTATGACTAGGTCTTTTTCAGTAAACGGCAAAGGACACTGTACTTCTCACAGAAAAATCCAATAAGAACGGATGATAACCTCTTTACACTTAATTTTAACACACCACCGTACAGAACCTTGTACCCTGTGTGAGAAAAGTGAACAAACAGCACAGTAACTCGGCATATTGACACAGGGAAGAAGGGGGGGTGCCACTACCGAACCGGTGGAAGTAGCTCAGAAGGGCTGACCATAGATGGTCTAACATTGTAGGACGTAGGGTTTCCAAGCGCTTTGGACGACACTGGACCATAAAAGGACCGATGAAATCCATAGACTTAGCAGGGCACAAATAAGTATAGATAGCTACAGGAATATTATCCGGGCATTGTCTTCTGGGCAAACAAGCCAAGAGGCTCAGACTCATGTGAAACAGAGGATATCGCACATATTCTGTGTGAATGTCAGAGCATAGCACGCAATCGCAGGAACATTGTAGGCTACTAGTTCTTAAGTTACCTGGAGGAAGTAGCCCGAATCAACATAGACTCATTCTAAAATTTAGCAGGGTAATGAAATGATTTGAGGAAATTGTGGCGGTTTAGGTGCCATCCTTGTATGGATTCTTAGGGGATCGCGATGAGCCCACTCTGGTGCCTAGAGTTTTGGGATGGCTCAGCCTCTCAACCCCTCTCAACCTAACCTAACCTAATAGACACGATAAGGCGCAGCATCTTCACGCAAGCACTGCAACAGGCTTATGAAATATGGCGTTACCTTGATACATGTAGTCATGCTAAACAGGCTTGGCCTCAATTAAATCGGCGCAAAACCTACAACCTGCTTAAAATCATCAGATCACATATCGGCATCCTAATTGGCGTATTGACAGGTCATTGTTTAATAGGCAGACACGCCAGCAGATTGAGATAGTACACATAGTACACTGGCTGTACACAGCGATTGTAAGACCCAATCCTTACCTGCGTGTCAATAATCTGGTAGCTTGTCACTCATACTATACAAGACTCATGCCCTGCACAGATTACGAAAAACCCGAGCTTGACTTTACTAGATACTTCAAGTTCTCCATACCAGGCAGGCAGATCTGGAAGAAGCAGAGAAAGGTACCGGAGCAGGCGTCTTATTAGAAGAACTTTGCATAAACAGTCTAACTGACTAGCCGACTATTGCAGCGTCTTCCAATCAGAAATATATGCTACTAAGAAAGCAGTTCAAATTGTCCTAGTAAGGAAATTACCATTTGCGTGGACAGCCAAGCCGCGCTTAAAGCACTGGAGCAAAGGAGTGCCTCACAGCAATAAAGTACCACACAATTCTATTCTGCTGGGTACCCGGACATACGGAAATAGAAGGGACTGGCCAGGAAATGCTCTGATATACCACTGCCCGGTTCTTCAAGTATGGCACCTATCTTGTATGGGAGCACTGTTCTGGATTACCTGGCTCAAATACCGCTTACAGATCTAAAGAGATTTATTAGAATATCGAAACTAGGGTATTCACAATGGATCTTCGCGGCCTCTGGATGAAATTGCATTTACTGCAAACGACCCTCCTAACCTAACATCCTCTAGCTGTATGGTCTCATACTTTGCCATTATCAGGATTGCGTCAACTTCTGTGACTTAACCAAAATACTTTACCACTACCAACATGAAACTAGCATCTGTTCATTAAAAGAATATCGCCTACTTTACGACCAAATATAAAGCGAACTTTATTACCCGCTAGCCAGCCTACCCTTACTAAGTGTTCGTCGTTCGTTCATGTCAGCAAAATTTACACATATAAGCAGATATCTATCCACCGAACCGTTATTTATTGCTACTATCAGCGCCAAAATGATTATCTAATGCAATACAATTAGTTTCTCGAATAGGTACGCAATTCGCGTGCAATCTATAAAAATATCTACCAGTGTGCTGCCTCCACCTCCTGCGCGCTGCGATTACAGGATTATAGTAGATTGACTGCTGTAAGCTTCGCATTTGAGCCTGACTGCGTGCAGACGCAGAGTTACATCATACGAATGTGCGGTGTAGGCAAGCTGCGTTAAATAATAATCGCAACGTATCGTCGCGTCGTCGTACAAGATGATTTTTTTTTTTCAATTTCTTTCGGCGAATTCATCTTTTTGTATGAACGCCCCCAAGGAAGTGGAATCTCCGCTTTTTTTTAATGATGATTTAGCAGATTGATAATAACTGTGTTGACTGTGGTATTTTGGTGCGCCACAAATTTCAATTAGCGGATTTAATTCGTACAATCGTAAATTAAGTGAAAGGTTATTATGGCGTTCAGTTTTGTTCCGGTCCAATTGAGCCCCGAAGTATTTTGCAATAAACTGTTAGTTAAGGTATGTCTGCATTTGGGTCAGTTTGGCGCGAGTGAAGGTGCGCGAAATCAATTACACTGTGATATTTGCGAACCAGTTGAAGTGGTCAGCTTTGGCCCAAGGGTTGAACTTGAACGGGGGAAAGATGAGATAATGATTTGTCAGAGAGATACGGTCAAATTTGTAACTAATTTGTTTAACAGGTGTGTAACTGATTTAGCTCTCGGCGGAGTTATTTTGTTGCAAAATAACAGGTATTTTGTTCGCCCATATATTTAGTTATTTATTCGTCGAACATGAATGCTGGCAATGATCAGAGCTCAATTGCCATCTGTGCCGGAGTCGTCTGTTAATTCTTTTAACACAAAAAGTCAAACGAACATAATTTGACGGTTTGACTAAGAATTTTGAAAATGTACAGAAGTTTGGTAAGTCGGCTGAATGATAGATAAAACACAAAACGAATTTTATCTTTCATTTTCGCTTTCACAGTGCTGGCTAAGGTGTCGGTCTACTTAAGACTTAAGGGTATATGATTAAACATAAACTTCACTTTAGAGTTTAGAAGTTTTCGCTTACATAGTCAATATTTATGGGTGGTTTAGTTTAGAAATTAATTGAGTGCCATCGGGAACCATTTATAGTTTGATATGATATGATAAGTCTGGGGTAACGGCAGAGGTGTCCGCTAGCACTGCGACCAGAGTTGGTTTTTTTTGCTGTGCCCCCTTTTAGAAATTTGATAATCCCTTTCACTTGAATACTTTTGTAGTCTTCTTTCATAATAGAGGTGGCTGTTGCAGAATGAATGTCCCGACTCCCGACAGACCTGCGCAAAGAATTTCTAAATTTCTTCTGTTTAGTTTTAGGGTTTTATTTTTTGTTCTTTTGTTGTTGTGAATGAAGAACTTTTTTGAGTGCTTTAGGTCTTCTAAGTTGTTCCAGTAACTTTTTAGTTGGTTTGTTGTCCATTCTGCGATGACTTTGTTGGTGTCTCTTCCATAGTGAGGTCTAATAAATGGACTGTCCTCCTGACTCCTCCTGACTCCTTTTTTGACCAAGATATCAGCATTTTCGTTGCCCTGATGTCCTTCATGCCCTGACACCTATATGAGTTTAAATGTGTTTTTCTCTACCAGAAGGCTTAAGTTTGAGTGCCATTCGAATGTGGCTTTTGATTAGTATAGCTTGGCTGTCAGATATTATGTTTATCTTTGGTTTGTTTGAGTTTCTCTCCAGTATAGGATTTGTGCGGCTGTATTGATGGCAGATAGTTTCGCTTGGAAGAATGTGGCATTTTTATGGAGGGGTATAGTGTGAGTGTGTGTGACATCTTGGCCCCACTATCCGACGCCATTCTCTATTTTCGACCCATCTGTGTACCATTGTGACTGCTGGGCATCTTTCCTGATCCACTTTGGGTTCTTGTTCAATTCTTCTCTGTTCGGGAAGAATGTTTCGTAGTTTTTAACGAGGCTTATTTTTAGGGACATGTGATCACTGGCACTGGTCTTTTCTTTGGCTAGATCTATTTTCTTTAGTATAGTTAGATGTTTCTTTAGGTTCCCGTCTTTGAATTTATAGATCCTATGAAGAGCAAGGGCTTGTTTCGCTGCTTTTTCCTGTATTGCCAGGTGAAGTGGTGGTGATGTTTAATAGAGCTTCCAGACCTACAGTTGGTGTGGTTCGCACTTTCCCTGTTACGCTCAAATATGCTAGTCTCTGGATCTTGTTTGGCCTCTTAATGTCAGTTTTCTGGTTATTTGTATTCCATCATATTAGGTCTAATCACAGGGCCATGTTGGGGTTGAGTTCCCATAATTTTCCTAGTAGTTGCTTCGTGTGCCTTTATTGGCGCATGATGTTCCAATGTTAATTCGCTATAAGCAACTGCATACTTCTGTTGGCTTAAATTTGAACAGGAAAATTAAATTGACATTTACTTTTCAGGATAAATTGATTTGGCATTTGCCTTCTACAGCATTACCAGACAAAATATTTTGTTGCTTATGTAGGTTTTCTCTAATGTATTTTGAAGACTTGGGGTTAATATCATCCCATCAAAAACATTACTGTAAAAAAGGCCAAGTTCCTATAGAAAATGTAGGCCATAAAAAGTGGTGAGATAACAGCGGCCAACTTCTTGCAGAACTTTATTTTAGATGTAAAATAGATGAGTAAGTTGAAGCCTTAAGCTTAGAATTGATTAAATGTATCTACAGAAACTTCAAGTTGTCATATAAACGGGGTATATATATAGGAACAGAAGTAGCATGGAATGGAGATGTATTTCTTAGAGGGGAGGTTGTCGTATGATGTATGAAATACATTTGGCGAGAGAATTCATCGTTAGTTGTCAAGATGTGTGCATTTGTGTATGTATTCGTAGGTAAGTTTCACACTTCTGTAGTGTATATAGTGCATAATACACGGTGATTTGTTTTTATTTATTTAAACGATTTACAAGTCAATAAATAAAAGTTTTTTAATTTTTCCTTTATACACATTATAAATGCTACATATGTCCCAAATTTCAAGTCTCTAGGTCTGCTGGAAGTACCACATAGGTTTTGATGATCGTGTGTCAGCTACGAAAATTACGATTTTCGGAGCTCAATATTTCTTAAAGAATAATAGATACAGACTTGAAACTTGTAATATGATCTAACATTGCGCTCTTCTACTCGCAGCCAGAAAATGAGGCTCCCAGTCAATAAGGAAGCTGAGTTATAAGGTTAGGTAAATAACCGCGAAGCGCTTCGGGTAAAGAGTACTGGTAGTGCCGCGTGGAACTTGGCGGTGCACTACCGTGCACCCAGATTTTAGTACACTCGCGGCAACTATGTATTCTCTGCATCGACACTTAAGCCACGGAAGTCGGTGGCTTAAGTTGAACCACTACTTAAGTGGAATTTATCTTAAAACATGCACAGTGAAAACAAAATTTATGTTGATCCTGAGTTTATTCCCAGATCGACACTTAAGCTCGAGCTATGAAGACGGTCATAAATTATTAATGCTTTTTTTTCCGTACATAATTGCCGTTTATGTCAAAACTTCAGATTTCAAAACCGCATCGATCGTCGACCATTTTTCTTTTCTTTTCGAAAAAACAAGGTGCTAGTTATTGGCTGTTTTTTTATCACGTTTCTGGGTTAGTTCTCTTAAAAACTAATAAATTGACACCAATTCAGCGTACTACGTAAAATATGGTTTACTCAACATGAAATATTCCTTCAAATTTTAATTCAAATATTACCAAATAAGTATAAATAACTAATTAATTGCTGTGCTTCTTGGTCTAGAGCTAGACTGTCAACAATTCGGTGGTGTGTTTGGGGGGTGATGCCGAGTTGTTTGTCTGAGTTTCGAAATGGTGCACATTTTGTTGATCGAAAATTTGACATTTTGAACGAATTATATTTTAAATTCCTTAATCCAATGATGAGTCTTGTAACGAAACAGCTTTTACACAAAATGCCATTATAAAGCACCAAAGCTGTGTGACTGGATTCACTGTGTCTACAAAGAAGCGACCAGGAAATAAATCATCATCTCCGCATTGATGACGATGCTGGTTGCCGTTGTCTTCGTATCTACTTTGGGTTGATTGAATAATTTTTGTTTACCATAAATTCCGATTGCCTTAATAAAAAGAAGACTCGTCGCATCGTCGGTTTGTTGCCAGACCAGAGTCCATCGGATGACGGCGTGATGCAACAAACTTTAACGAAGAAACCAAATCTTTGATACACAAATGCTACTGCAAAATAGCGCTATGCATCTGGGATTGGTAGCTTGATTGATTTGCTCTGGGACGGACAGACACGGGCGCCGCCGCCACTGGTGCTGCAATCGATTTTTTTGCGGCATGAAAATGTCAATCGTTTATTGTTTGTTTGTTTTTTTTGTTTCCTTTTGATGTCTACGCGACGAAGAAATTATATTTCTTCGCAACATTTTCATAATTTGTCCATCGCACGTTTATCTTGCATACCATGGTATGTGGCAGTGAGGCTGACCTGGCTAGCGCCTAATTGGGAATAAAGATGGCTTGGCTAAAGCTTTGCAAAAAACATAAAATTAAACAATCTTGTTGCGGCATTTTTTATTATTGTTTCATTGCGTTGACAGTAATTATTTAGGTTCAGTTTCACAAACACATCACATGTTGCTACTTGAAGTGACAATATTAAAAGGCTTGATATCTCCTCTAGTCCAAAATCCATTTCTACCAATATATGTACTTATGTACTCGTATATCCTTTCTTCAACTTAGACTTTAAAATTTAAATCTGTGATATTGTTATTTTTAATGTTGTAATAATGTTTCAGTAATATGTTGGCAGTGGTGGGTGGCCGTGGCGTAGTGGTAGTCGTTCGTCGCTTGTCATGCGAAAGGTTCACGGTTCGAATCCAGATGTCTTCGAAGCATTTATTTCTCACGAAATAAAAATAAGTTGATCAGTTTCAGAAGCTAATATTGAAACCTACTGCGAAGGCATAACACTGGCAGTAGGATGTTGAATATGCCTGAAGAAATTGATCGCACAAGCTATAATAATAAGAAACATCTGGAAAAAACTCCTGTGAATCATAAGCAAGTACAAAAATAATACACAACTCTCCAGTTATCCTGGACAACACCCATAGAGTTAGTTGAAATTGAAACCTATCATCTGAGTTTCCTACCACTACGTCGATCTGTCTGTCTCTCGTTCTCGTCCTTCATGTGCTCGCGCTGTGTGTAAACATTAAAAGGGTATTCATATCCCCTTTAGCGTGTGTAAATTATAAAAAAAAAGAAAAAAAAGTATACCATATCTCCGTAAAATGTGCAGTCTTTTTTCCTACAGTATCTATCTAACTATCTATGGCAAGAAATTGAGACAATATTGTTTTAAGCTTTCAAAATTATTTGACTCGCTAGTTACTGAAAGATTATATTTTTTGTGTAAATCCTTTAGTTGCAGTAATAAGGGATATAAGGGTAATAAGAGTACGGTCACAAATTTCTTGATTTCGGAAAACGGTAAAGGTAACCAAGTTGATGCTACGGATTGAAAATTAAATTTGGCTTTTCAAACTTACAAGTTTAGGTTTTACTATCTTTTTTTAAAATAGCTTTTCTCCTTCCACAGCCAATAGATACCAACATGTTAAGTCTCGTAGAATTATTTCTGATACAATATCTGTGACTTCTGGTGTTCCCTAAGGAAGTCATATTAGACTCCTCCTTTTTATCCTGTTTGTAAACGATATTGTAAGATTTCTACATGAAAGTTTATTTTTATTTAGGTAGCGCTACAGTCCGGGGTGGACCAGGGCCTTAACTAACAGCTCCTTCCAGTTAGCCCGGTCCTTAGCTAACTGCTTCCAGTTACGTACTCCAAGTTGGTTAAGGTTCTTTTCTACTTGTGCGCGCGCCACCTTCGGTCGTATTCATGCGGATTGAAATCCAATACTATGCGGGCCGGAGCGTCGATTTCCATGCGCTCTACATGTCAATGTTGGCTGCTGGGAAAGTTCGGACATTCATAATACTGGAGGCGTGCCTGGTGTCGATCGCAATGTGGTCAATTTGGTTGACAATGTGTTGATCCGGAGAACCCCAGGTCCCCTTATAGATACCTATTGAGATGAGGAAACCGTGTGCTTTCTATATTGACACTTCGCCCCGCAGAAAAGTCAATCAGCATAAGTTCGTTTTCGTACTTGGTATCTTGTAGGCTGTTCTTACCGATCGACCTACCAAAAATGTCCTCTCTTCTCATCTTGGCGTTAAAATCGTACTAGCGTCATGTCTAGGGCATTGCTCGTATGTTTTGCCGAGGAGCTCGTTTTGGTAGCGTCGTCTTTTTCTTCTGTGGCGCATATTAGGCTGATGTTGGCGAATTTTGCCTTGAAAGGGATTGTCATAAGATGCTCACTCACGTGCCGAAAGCTCAAGACTTCATCAATCAATCTCCGAAGCATAAAATTCATTAGAGTAGCCCACTCTCTAATAAACTTTGGGCATACTTCCTCTATTAATGGTTTAAAGATATCATATAATCAGGGTTGGGTACGTTACCACGCTTTTTATAATCCCGATTTTTTTAAATCCAGCTTCTTGTAATCCCGCCTCTTATAATCCCGCTTCTTACAATCCCGCATGTTACCATGCAATTGATTAAATAAAATAAAACAAATACTTTTCATTGCAAAAGCGAGATTATAAAACAAATAGAAATAAGGGAAATAAAAACAGGTATTGTTTTGCACTAACCTTATAAAAATACATAATAATACTACAAATATAACATTTTCAACAAATAAGTAGATGCAAATAAATTAATAATGTTCAGAAGTTGAACATAATATACTGTATGTAAATACATGTACATATGTAGATTACATTGAAATATTAATGGAACAAATAGATTTCCTTTATGCAGTTAGTTCAATTGTATATTGTGGCGATACCACTCAAAAACCTGACTTGGAAATTCAAATTATTTTTTTTTCTATTTTTCAAAACTATCCGTTTCTTTTCGTTTTGGAACTTTTCTTATTTCTTTGATTTCTACTACGGTACAAAAAATACTTTCGATGGAAGTGCCCTCCGGAATTAGCGAGTTAGATCCCTACGACCAAACTATCTGCTAGCTAGGAAGCATCCTTTATTCAAGCGGATTATTAAGACCACTTAATAGTGATCAATATATCAATTTATGCGTTCTGATTAATTTTTTTTTGCTAAAGAAGAGTGTCACCTTTCTTTGCGTTATGTTAACTTTCGCTTTTAGCCGATTCTTGAACAGACCATCACTTGAATACTTTTCTTATTTTTTTGATTACGTAAAGGAAAACCTTTCACCACCAGCACCACCAACAACATAAATAAAAAAAATGTCTACAAAACCAACAAAAAAAAATAAATTCGGGATCAACTTGAAATTCATCACTCGATCTTCCATTCTTGTGCACAGATCAACGGAAAGTTGTAATGAATGCTCATGTACGGGTATGTCGTATGTAATATGTACATATGCACAAACCATATGTATGAAGTGGACATAATGTATCTGCAGAAGCTAAATCTTTCTTCAAGATACGCAGTTACTTGCGAAAAATATCATCACCATCGAATGAAAGTGAAAAGGAAACGAATAAAGCACAAAATAAATTCAATGAGAATGGCGCTGGAACTTTCGATTGATATGGACTTTATTAATCGGAATGGCTACCATCAAGAGAGCCATAAAAAGACTTACTCTTTGCAAAGTAACAATAATTTTTTAATTCAATATTCGGTTAATTTGTTGCTGTTCCTATAGACTGCGATGTTTATTGTGTGCTCATTAGTGTCTCTTCTCATTTGTAAAGGAACGTATTACGAGCACAATGATAATGATGATACGTTCGTGCGCGTACCCCAATAATTAAATAGATTCCAGCACGCACATACCTATGTAGCAGCAAATCATTTATCATAGGAAAATGTTTTAATTGTTGAAAGTGGGTTTTGAGTACCCATTTGTAGACAATATTGAAACACTTAACCGCTTTATTTTAATCAGTTGGCGATTAGTAAAACATAGGTAGATATGTATGTAGTGCCGTAGTGCCTAAGGACGTAGGAATAACCCGTGCCATGTGGAAGCTAATTTCAAACTATCTTTTGACATGAACCTAATGTTATAGTGTTAATGGGCTCTCCAAACCTTATTTCTTGGCTGTAAATGAGAATTAGTTGCAACAGTTAAACCATCACTTGCATTGGGGTTGTTAAGTTAATGTGCTGCAATATTTGAAGTAAAAGTGAACCAACACATATTTGTGTGTACGCAGTTTTATGCACTTTCAAAACAATCAGTATAAATTTATTTTGTCACGGTGTAGTACTAGTAATATTTTGTAGTATTTTGTAGTGTACACGGACTAGTCGGTATAAGTATTTTGACGAAACCTTTTTGTGACTATTGAACCTAGCTTTGCTTAGTATCGTTAAATAACGGTGCGAAAATGATGCCCAAAACAAAGAATCTATTTTTAGCTCTATGCATGGCAAATATTATATTGTTAACCTTTTGCATTCTCTTTCTGCTGATAAGATGGCATGCAGACAGCGATTTTGTGCGTGGCATAAGTATTTTGACGGAATCTTTGTGTAAATGTTTTTTACACTTTTGAGCACAACTAAGCAATTTTTGTATTTTACTTTAATTGATATTAAACGGCCAGGAATCCAATCAGTGAGCGCACTGCACTGACCGGCGACGTTTAAAGGAAGGAGATTTTAAGACAATCAAAGCTAAGGACGTGCCGTACTCCGTACATATCAAAGGCAAACAAGCTTAATAGACTGAAACGAAGATAAACAGTGGACAGATGAAAACTCTTTTGAGTATAATTCAAAAAAAAAAATTGTTTGTAAGATTGCCAAAGGTAGTAAGGCAAAAAATAAACGCCCCATTTGTCAAAAAGTGAGCCATGGTGGAGGCTCTCTCATATTCTGGGCATGTGTTGCGTTAATAGGCTGAGTGACTTCGTTCCTATCACGCACCGGCTCGATGAACCAAGGTCAATATCTTAGTACCCTACATGATAATGCCTTTCCTTCCGGAGATAGGTTTATTGGGGAATCATTTATCCTGCGACAGGATAATGCCCCATGCCACAAAGCCCGGATGATAACTAACTTTTTGAAGGATGTTGGTGTTACCACTTTGGACTGGCCACCTCAAAGTCCAGATTTTAATATTGTAGAAAACGTCTGGTTTCTTTTGAAACGCAAAAAAAACAGTTTCGTTAAATAAAACCAGAGATGAGACAATTTCTGAGGTCACTTTCCTTTGAAAAGAAATATCTCCAGAGAATCTTCAAAATACGCCTTCAAAAAGTTATTGAAGCCAAAGGAGATTAAACATTTTACTAAATTCTTCTTCATTTCTTTACTTTTGTTAAGTTTAAACTTTGTTTTGTTGTTTATCAAAATACTTATGCGAACAAAATGAAATTACTAATTAATTTATATCTTTTTAAGTTTCTTTGAAAAAATATTTGTTTGCCTATTTTTAAGTTTGTATTAGTTATTATATAAAAAGGAAAAAAATAAAAAAGAAATCTTTATAAAGCCATAAGATAAACTCAAAAATTCACGATCTTTATTTCGTCAAAATACTTACAATATGCCGACTAGTGTACTTTTTCACAAATTTCATACCAACTACTCCGGTCAACTCGTTAACTGAAAAAAAAGCTCCTAAACATTTATATCTTTTATTTTTATTTTAAAACTAGCTGATCCGCCCGGCTTCGCCCGCGAACGCAAATATTTAGTCGCGTTACATGACAGATAATTGCCAACGCCACCTGTGGGAAGTTTTTTGTGAAATTATATACGGGGAAAACTACATTTTCGTAAATATCTGCACCCCAGCGCCACCTATCGGGTCGAAATTTTGTGGTTTTCTCTCTTAGCACCAAACACCCATGTGTTCTGAATATGAGTCCATTTGGTCAATAAATATAGAGTTTGTTAATAACTTGACTTCAGCGCCACCTATCGAATTTTTCTTTCCGTTAGAACCTCGTTCGGACTATAATGAACATTTAAAAAGCAAAATGAGCCAAATCGGGCCAGCGGTTCTCAAGTTATGCGCTTACCAACGATCATCATTTCATTTTTATTATATAGATAGAATATGTAAAAAGGAAAAAATTAACAAGAATTCCTTATAAAGCCATAAGATAAACTCAAGAATTCACGATCTTTATTTCGTCAAAATACTTATGCCGACTTGTGTACTTTTTCACAAATTTCATACCAACTACTCCGCTTAGGTGGAAATCTCGGTTAACTGAAAAAAAAAAATCCTTAACATTTATTTTTTTTTTTTTTTTTTTAAACACTATCAGATCTGTGTCATGGTGTGCTTAATACAAGCAACAGCCATAAGCAGAAATTCGCCAGGGCAAAATATGCATCAACAGGCTCATCATTTAGTGCTGGTGTTAGTGGTTAGGCTACGCTACATTTCAACACTACCACTAGCAATAAATAAACAAATATAAGAACAAATATACATAATTAGAGTTTATGTTCGAGGAACTATATTACGCAAGACATTTTTAAGTGTAATTTTGTTAAGATTAAAGTCAAGAATGTTTACATTTAAGTTATAGATTTTACTCATGCGGCTAATAGGCTCATGCATCCCGTAATTTGTTCTGTGATGAGGAACATGCAGTAACTCTATACTACGCAGGTGATGCGATCCCCCACGAAAGTTTAATCCCAAACAGGATAATAAGTCAGGTGCATCAATCAGACCTGAGATCAGCTGATGCATAAAAATTATATCATTATTATATTTTATTTTTATTTTAAAATATGTACATCGGCCTAAAAATTCTACTTGTTGATATTTATTGACAAAATATTCTAGGTTCGTTTAGGTTTAGGTGAAACATTTTTCTGTTTTTTGTTGCCGGTTTAAATGAAATTTTATTTCAGTTATCCAAAGTCCGCTTAGATGAAAAACCCGGTTAGTGAACTTAAAACCAAGATTTTTCCTCATTTCATTTAAGCGGGTTAGACTGTACCAAAAAAATAGCTCCTGATTTTTGGGACCACAGGTAAACTTTACTTTTTGTCCTTCTTTGGCTCAAATTTGGGCTCCGGTGTCTATGAAATTTTCGATCATTCGGCTTGTAGCCTTTAGACTTTGTTTTGAGGTCGTAGAAATGGTTTTTATACCGCTAATCGACCAGGCCTTTCTTTGTTGAAACCTTACGGCCTTTCTTTGTTGAAACTGACATCTGCTTTGAGTGCAGATGAACTCCGCACAGTCCATAGTCTGGCCAATTTTTTTTGACTCAGTACCGGTTAACTTTAAATTGTAGCAGAGAAATTCATTTATGTATTACTTTATTTAATTTTCATGCACATCTATATACATATATAAAACTAAGTGGCAAAATGTGTATGTTTCCCTCTAGCTCCCGTAATTTTCAACCAATTTAGTTGTTTTTTTTTTTAATAAAATGCAGATAATTACGGTACAAAAGTGATAGGCCAAAAAAACAAAAAAAAAATGCAAAAGGATTGTTGGAAAAAGTGCGAAGTGCGAAAAATTGGCGAAGCGGGTGCGGTTTAAGCTATACTCTGTTCCACAAAAATTGTCAGTACAGGCCTTATGGGGGAGCTTTTTTTCAAACACTGGTGGCTGTACATGTGTTCACGGCACTCAATTAGAGAAATCGGCACTGAAATAAAAACCAAAGCACTGACTTACACCGGTATTGTTTTTGTAATTTTCGTTGAATGCGCATACATCCCACCATGACTTGCCAGCCAGAGAGATAATGGCACACTACGGTCGTGTGGCCGCCATCAACCCTCGCTGTGTGTATGAAAATCATTAACATCAAAGCAGTGTTACTATTACAAAGTTAAAGCAAATCGTTACAGCTTTTTCTGTGGTTTTTGTCAAAGAGCTTTGTGATTTTATACTTTGAGAACCAATAAATGAGTATGAGTATGTGAGGGAGTTGCCGCATCCCGCATCCCGCATTGTTTTTGTTTTTTTTGGATTCTCTTGTTTTTATGGGGAATCCGTTAAAATGCAGTTAAACAATTTTTCGCTTTGTGTGCTTTATAATAAAGATTTATTTACGTTGACTTGCGAAACATTCAGCTCAATCACAGTGCAATAAGTGATTATATTTATAAGATTCGGTGAGTGAAAGTGCGTGATAGTGATATTGTGTTTGATATTGATATTGTTTGTGATTGTGTACTTTGTACACAATTATCCTTTTCCGTTCAACAAATTATTTTGTTTTTGAATCAGCAGATGGTAACCCTACGGTAACTGCGATGTGTCATGTATACTATGGTAACCCAGTGAGAGCTTAAAAGAGGGACAGATTTATGAAAGCTATTGCAACCAGAATGACAGACAAATGTCCCAACTTCCCTGTACTGACAATTTTTGTGGATCAGAGTATAGTTATACATACTTTGGCACTTCATGCATACTATATTCCTCAATAATACGAAATAATACTAAACACTACTAAATGCTACTACTTTTCTCGTACTTTACATAATTCACACCTACTTCACGTTAGATTTTAAGCTAAACAATCAATAAAATGTGGAATTGTTGCCCAATACGACTGCAAGATTTAACAAGAGGGTTTTTTCTTACGTCCGGCGCCATTCGTCTTAGCCTTCCGCAAGGAATCGGTTCTGTATTTTTTTCTCTATCATCCGGCGATTCGACCAAAACTTGGCCTTTCATACTGAACGAAACGACCCTATTCAGCTCAATGCATCCTTTATTCGGCGATCTGACCAATACTTGGCCTTTCCCCGCTACAAAATATTTTAGTTTCGAGACTAGCTGCCGCCGGAAAATAATGCAACTTGCTTTTTAACTTAGAAAACGAATCTAGTTTGAGAGAGTTTTGTTTCTCTTACACTATTCAGCATTTTAGTTGCGAGTTGAAATGAATCCTAAGTAATCGGTCTCAATTTTAAACACACATTTTTCTGGAATCTGTTATTGCTGCTAAACGGTGTTCCTTACTCTGTAAAGAGCAATCAAACTCGAATGATCTTTTTCTAATTATTCGTATCTTATTCATAATAAACCATCAATGGATTATGTTCATTTGAAGACATTTGTTTAAAACCACAACCAACACATATTGCTACCTTATCTTACGCACCACCATATACATCCTCCAATATCACCCAAAAACATCAACATTACCTTTCCCACACTTCATTCTGCTGACATATCAAATCCGATTTACACGTTTTCCCAGACGTAGGATTGTATTCCATATTCTGATACAATACTACGTCTGGCGAATATGCGGGAATCAAATTTGATGAGTTGCAGTAATGGATATCCAAAATATATTTCCCATAGTCATTTTCCACCATCGTATAGATTATAAATTAGTATTTAAGGAAAATATTAGGACAATAAATTTCACTTGTTCTACGACTGCGGTCAAATCCACTTGTTTTAATTAGATCAAAAGAGATCTAACATTTTTGGAGACCCCCGACATGATCTTGCTTCCCCCCACCAGCGGTAAGCGGCAAATCACAAGTATACAAGCGTAAACCAGGGCTTCAAACACTGGTTTGGTTTAATCTAACTTGATTAAAGCCCAAGACGTGAATTTGCTTCCCCCACCAGCGGTAAGGAGCAAATCACCACAAAAGCGTGTTCCAGGGCTTCAAACACTGGTACAGTGTAGTTTATTAGCTACAAGCATTCCCTGGTAGAACAGTAAAATATGGAATCCCTCATCAAAGAGCAAGTCGGAGCAGCAGAGAAGATTACAAAGCTGCTCTCCAACTTCAAGAAGACGGGACCAAGCAGACGAACGAACGTGTATTTAAATTCGCGACTAGAGCGCTTGGAATTCGAATGGAGCGAGTTCGAGAAGCGCGATATTCAGCTACAACCATTTAAGCTGGAAAGACCAGATAGTTCCTACTTTGAAAGGAATTACTACAATCAATTGGAAGCGGTATATGAGGAGTACAAAAATCTCATATTGAAGGCTCTGGCAGATTTTGAGGAAACAAATGCCGCAACTCAGGACACCGAAGTTCAGAAGCTGATACGGCAACAAAAGGCCTCAATTACTGCTTTAAGCCATTTTTGTTCCACCACGGAAGAAAAGTTGGAGAACCAATCAAATGCTTATTACAAGCAGAAACTTCAGAGTATTAGAGAGCAGTGGTCACTGATTACAACCCGACACTTAGAAATTATTGGGGAAGAGAAAATCTTATGTATTATTATTATTATTATTGAAGGGTGTGATACACCGCGTCCTTAAGATCTATTGTGTCCCCTAATACAAGTCCTAGACGAAGGAACATCCTTCTCGTCATTATTCCTATTGGAATCGGTTAGAGAGAGCTTCGCTCACACCTATCCCAGGTGAGAATTCCATAGGTCACAGCACCTCATCCAGACCAATTTCCCTGAGAAATCGCAGTAGGAGATTGGGAGCTCTAAGTGGTAGATCCGCTGATGTAATTTGGTTTTTACCCAAGCACTTGAATCTTTTCTGAGTCAATGCCCCACATTCCACCAGTATGTGTTCATTGCAAAATCTGCATGAGTCTTCATCTGATAGACCTAGCTTCCCGAGATATCCCTTAAATTTACAATGCCAATGAGGAACGCAGTCTGGATGTGGAGATTGTTTTTGTCCAGGCTAATGGAAACTTTGAACATTTTCAGATTGTAACTACCCAAAAGTTTCTTCGCCTGTCTTAGACCTTGAGTTTTTTTTTAGTTCTGTTTGTCTTCTCCAGTGATCGGAGATCCTCTTGCTGGTGTAGCTGTCCATGAGTTCAAATAGTTTAGTTCCGGACCCAAACAACACTCCTGCCTCCGTTTGAAGACGAGTACGAGTAGAAAGTTTCTTTTTGGGCCATGGAGGTTTTTTCCAAACACACATAAGTGCAGCATCCTTTTTTATAGGCTCACTTGATGTGCCTAGCCGCCAACAAAAAGGCTGACCTATCAAACTAGCTTCTACTTTGTCGAGTTAGCCACTCAAGCGACCAGAAATATCAAATCGTCACACGGCCATCTCTGCATTAGTTCTATTTGTGAAAATCAAAAATGTAACCCAATCTGTGGTTTCAAACACGCCCATTGATGTCAGAAATCTAATCTCAACAAAAGTTGAATTGCTGCATTTTTTCTACGTAAATATTGGTATCATTGGAAGAAACGTTAAATTTTGGACTGACTTACAAGCAGTGAACCTGATCTTTCTAATTGTTACGAGCCTAATTCTTTTTTAATTCCCTTGGGAAAACTTCAAGAACAGTGGCGATCCCGTAAATCCACCTCACCTGTCACAAATAAAATGTCACACGTTCGAAAAAAAAAGTCAGAACTTTCACCGGCCATGGTTCCCCAAAAAAGAAATGAAACAACCTTGACCTAGAGTATGGGCTCTCGATTGACTAATTAAAATCACGGTTACGACAATAGTTTCCGGCACTTGCTGTCAAAAGTTTAAAAGGTGAGCATATGACACACATTCGCCTCCCACACACCGTTAAGTTGTAGGTGCAACAACCGATTTTCAATGGTCACTTGACAGCCGAATCGGTCGCCGTCCATCAAATGCTTGACACACGACTTACCAATCCGTTGTGTGTGTTTACCTGAAGTCTTTATGGTTTCACGGCGGTGAATCTAGATCGTGTTTATGGCCATTTTTTTATTTTACGATATTTGTTATGATCCGGTCCGGCTCCGGTGTGCGTCTCTGACATATGAATGGACTAAATCCTAGTCACAAGTCAGTTTAAACGCGTCTTCTACTGGCCAGTGTGCCGTGCGCCGGTGTGAAATGAGCGCACGCACGTTAGCCCGGTGCTGTAGGGGGACGCCCTGAATACCAATTGCGTGTGGTGGTGGTGTTTCGCGATGTTGTCAATGCACTCAAATCGGTGTCTGCGAGGTCTTATTTATTGCTCACCAGGCTAAACTTTCCCAATTGCTTTGATGACACATTGACTTAACGCTGGACACCGCACAATGTGGGACTGTGGGTCTGGGAATAGGGAGCTACCGACGAAGCACGGACGCGGGATACAGATTTCTAGTGTGCGTTGGCATGAATCGTCAATTGAGTTTCGCTTTCTAATGGATCGCGGACAATAGGGGGTGAGTGTAATGGGTCTTGTTCTTTTGTTTAGTTTCGAAACATTTTCTTGTTTTGCACTTGTTTGGGTTTTCTTTTGCCCATCAGCCTTTGTTTGTGTTCTCAGCTTCTTGCTGGTTAAGCGAAAGTGCTTATTGTTTTGTTTTTGAATGCGGATCTTGGTGTGTCTTGATTTTAATTGCGCGATGAGTGAGTAGATCGTGACTTCAGGCGAGATTTTTAGATTTTTGTTAGAACGTAGATAGCTGATTTGCGTATGCTGGATGCGGATGAAACTGACGGGAAAGTCGATAAACCCACTTAAGTTGGGCTGAGCATTTAAATTTTTGTTTGCTTTATAAAAGGCACCAAAAATAGACAACAGTAGTTGACTGACGAGGACTGAGACTGAGAATTTATGGTAAGGTTAGGTATAGGTTAGGTAGGTAGGTAGGTAGAAGTGGTGGTTTCAATTGAATAAAAACCCAAAAAGCGCAGAAGGGGCGCCGTTTTGATACAACAATTTCAGGTGGCCCTATGGAATTTGGGAAGGGGATCAGCTCTCTCTAAGGTCGTGGAAGAAAAGTTTACCCACTATGTGTCATCTTTGCAGCTTCGGCAGAAACTTTTGTGAGGGACCCGTATTGGCCAGTGCCCTGTACTTACTGCCACTACTCTTGCGATGTCTACGCGTGCTCTAAGCTCGTTTGTTTTTGATCTATTGTAGCTAGGGTAAATCTTTCTGCATATGACACAGTTAGTGAGATTGGTCCACCTGAGACCAGCTAGTTTTAGAAAGTATAGAGTATATAGTATATGCACAAGCGATTGAGTTCTTCTTGGCATCGATCTAATAGTTTCATTAAGGTAAGTGCCGAATTTACGGCTTGGCTAACTGTAATACAGGGTTACCTCTGAAAATTTCCGGAAGGGGTCCTAGCAGGGGTACCTAGCGAAAAAAGGGGTCCCATATAAAATTTAAAGACTAATATACGAGAAATACATATAAATGGGATGAAGAAAAACGAACCGCTTACAGGGTAAATCTAAATTTTTTGGGTAAATGCAAAAGTGAGATTGCTGTCGATGGCGATGTCGGCCATATAAAGTGACGAAGTTTTCGGTTGAATACGTCCATTTTTTCCCAATTATACAGAAAGGGTCCGAAAGGGTCCTAAAGCTTGGGTAATAAAAGCTATGTTGTGTTTAGATGTTGGGTCGTTAAGTAAGCTGTGACAGGCCTCGAGGATCGCTAGTAGCTTCACCTGGAAGACGCTAGCGAAATTCGGTAGGCGATAGGATTTCGATATGCCGAGTTTTTCTGAGAAAATTCCCGCGCCCACCACGCAGTCTATTTTCCAGCCGTCGGTAAATATCGCTTCCATTCCTCTCTGCTTGGAAAGCTTGCAGCGAAGAACTTCTTGAAGTCACTGGATCAGTAAACATATAAAGTTGCTTAAAAAATTAATTAATAAAAAAAAATTCCATCCAACTAATCCTTTGAATTCTTATGATTGATGAAATGTTTTGAAACATAAGAAGCAATGCTGTTATCAAGGTGAAGTTCTGGGAGTCAATGCTCCAACTGAGATCCCTCTCTCTGGTTCAAGAACCTTGACTATCGTCGTTGAGTGAAAAGAGCCTTATCATAAACACTTGGTGACCCCGATACCAAAAGTTTGGTGTTGTTATAGCGATCCATCAGAGTCTTGCCATCGGGATCGTACGGACGGTGTTAACTGTAGGATTAGTTTTTCAGCCTCCTCTGATAGATTTGATAGACAACTGGTAATGGCGTGATTATGGATCATCTGGACGAACAAATCGTGGAACTGTCGCCATTTTAAGTAGTCGCTATCGAATTTTGGTGATTTGACTTTTGGGAGTTGCAAAGTTGTATGGTTAGTTTGATGGTATCACTGCAGATGTACTGGAGGCACTATTTCGTAAACTGGCAGTTGGGGTTATCATGTTTTTTTTCGACTAGTTCCTCTCCAACTTCAAACTCCAAATACTTATCGGGATCATATCCATCGATAACCAGATTATCACTGAATTGCCATATAGAATTGTGCAGATCCTCTACTAGGGTCCGATACTGTTTCAGTGTCTTCAATTTTCATTCCACATACTCTCTTGTATGTTGCTGATGTGGAATTGTGTTAAGGTGAAGAAAATCTGCTATTCCTTTTTGCCGTGTCATCAGCTTCGTTATGCCTTTTAGTGGGGATGCTGGAGAACCTTTGGTTTGTTGTTCTATCACCGATTTGTTGTGTTGCCTTGTCGCTGGTTTGCTCGGCATTTTCGATCTTGGAAAAGGAAGAAATCCTCAGCTTGAAGTGTTCCTTAAACGTTGTATAATTTCCTTCTTCCAAATATTCGTGGTTGATTGACATCGCTGGTGATGTTGAAATCTTGGAATCAGTTTCTTCGAAGACCCTCCAAGCCACTTCCTTTCACTTCTAGTGCCAGAGTCCTTTTTATGATTGGTTAGTTGGCGATTATTTAACCTTTGCGGACGGAATACTTATTAGTGGAGAACTAACCTAAAATAGAGTTAAAGCTGGATCTTAAATATTTATAGAAACCAGCAGTTATCGTCATTATTCTACAAAACCTTTTTATTTTTTATTTTTGTTAAGGTTCTGACCCGCCAGTTGCGGGAGACACTGCGACCTAAAACATCTATTGTAGCGCAAAGTCAGTTTAGGGAACCAGAAGAGATTCAACTCTTTTGATGAAGTTGAGGATCTCACTGGTGGAGACTTTCCGAATTTTCATGGGAGTTAGGATTTCTCTGTGGAAATGTTGTCCCCTGAGGGGACACGGTGCCATGCAGTCGCATAGAATATGTTGCGCAGTTTCGTCATCTTCCATGCAGAGACGACATTTAGTTTCCTGAATGAGAAGTAGGTGTTTTATGGATTTATTGTGGAAGTGTTTAATGGCTCCTTTAGCCTGACGAAGATGAAAGGTATTTTCTCAATAGGAGACACACATGTTGTTTTCCAACTTTTGATTTTTAAGTTTATAGTTGAATTTGGAATGTTTCAAAACAGCTCAGGGCCGATAAAGGAGTCAGCCTAACCTTTCCTAGCCAGTTCGTCCGCTTTTTCATTTCCATCAATACACCCATTTCCGGGCGACCACCAAAGTTTGACTTTGTTTCTATGGGAGTGGTCTTGGAGAGTATTGAAGCAGTTCAGGACTGATTTGGAGTCAATCGGGTTTGTGCTTTTAAAGCTACTTGACTATCCGTGAGTATATAGATTTGAATGGCATGAATTTGAACTTGAAAAACACTGTGACTTTGTCCCATTGGTATGGATATTCTAGTGTTTGGTCCAAATGTACCAACACCCACCCTGGTGTCCATTTTCGATCCATCCATATACCACTAGTTATCTTTGTCTG
This sequence comes from Brachyopa scutellaris, assembly GCA_949775065.1. NCBI lineage: Eukaryota > Metazoa > Arthropoda > Insecta > Diptera > Syrphidae > Brachyopa > Brachyopa scutellaris. The sequence goes on from OX459112.1 coordinate 72,501,630, forward strand.
AGGTAGAATTTTTATAGTTCCATGTTTCACGGGTTGGGATCACTGTATCGAACGTTACTACATGGTTCGAGGTTCGGTTACTGTATGTAGCGCCTTACTACATGGAAAATATTCAAGTGTTTGAAAGGTATCTGTAATGATTGTACAGAACACCAGAATCCTAGTAAATAAAATATTATCCTAAATAAAAAGGCATATTTCGAAAACGATGACCAGTGACAACAGCCTGAGCTGTGTGGCTTATTCGCAGTGAAATATTGTTTCTAAAGGGTTAGTTCCAAAAAGATATGGTATTCCGGTACTGCGCTACGCAAAATAAGCGGCTCGTCCATGGCGGGTTAGGCATCAAAGCTCATGAGCTTAATCGGTTTAGTACCGCAATTGCTGACCGAGATGCTGAAAGGCAAGACGCCGAGTTTTGGTGGCTTTGCAATGAGGAGGACGGTTACGCGCTGTCCCAGGCAGTGTTGTCTCTTGGATTTTGAAAAATGTGGTAGATTGGACAAAAAAATGTGGTAGATTTAAAAAAATTGTGGTAGATTTGATAACATTGACATAAGTATGAGCGTATGTACGATACATTGCATCAAGTGATGCGCGGATGAGGATTTCGGAAAGGTTTTCCACACAAATGAATGAAAAATTCATTGAAAGTGAGTAGGTATGTTTTGAATGTGCGGAACAGATTGGAAACATTTAAATACATCATTTTCCAACGGAACAGATTGAATTATTGGTTGCTTTAATATGGGCAAGACAGAATTTTAAAACGAATTTTTGCTTTCCGTGGTAGATGTGGTAGATTTGAAAAACGCTCAAAATTGTGGTAGATCTACCACAATTGTGGTAAAGTGACAACACTGGCCTCCCAGGTCGGTGTGCTACTTCTGTAACATCCCATTTTAAGATAGATTAGTTATGTAGGCTAATGTAAGCTAGGGCATCTCAGAGAGGTGATCAAGACTGTAGCCTCACTCAAGTCTTAGTGCTGCAAAGGGGCATCGTTATAGCGATGGCCAATCGCCCGTGAACGCAATCATTTTTAAAAATGACAGAAACTAGTTCTGACGAACTGACTTGGTATCGTCAAACAGTAGTACCTCAGGCAGCTTGGGAGCCCATAAAAAAAAAAAAAAATAAATGGAAGTATAAAATGTCAAACGGTACATAACAACCAAATTTGATTTATGAAAAATAAAATCATAAAACTGCATGCAGCCGAAGACGATCTGCAACGTCTTACGATGCTATGTCAGCGCTTATGTTTTTTATATGAGCTTTCATATTACAGAATCATTTTTTACCACCCATAAAAACTACTACAGCACAGTCATGGAAATGCGTTTGCATGAAAATTAGTTTATTATATTGAAATTTCATCGAAAATATAAAAGTAATGATTCTGAGCAATTGGACAAAGGTGAATCCCCTACTGTGCAACTGTGTATCATAAAATTCTAAATGAGTTTCTTGCATCATAATTAAGTGCTTCAAGTTGTGATGATGCGAGAGCTGCTCTTTTATTTTGTCGTATTAAATAAAAAATATAAATTTTAAATTAATACATAAAAAATAATTGCGTTTGCTTAAATATTGCCCCACGGATGCCTATCGGCTCTTGGGAGCCACCCCGGACGTTAAGTACCATCGACCTCGGCTGGAGATTGGATTTTATTCGTTAGAAGATTCGTACAACGAAGGAATCGAGTACGATAGTGAGATACCACCTTGTGGGATACCAGAGCTGCAGAGCACACATGATGTTTGTTGCAATAAAATTTAAAATAAACATCCGTTCTTACGGGTGGAATTGCAAACCACAATTTGACCTGCAGCTTCAATTTATTTATTATTTACTATAATTAGAAGAGTATTCTGTATAAGGCAGATCAGGAAACATTTTGACATTTGCATAGAGTGCTGATTAACTTTTAAATGTTTTTATACAATAAAACATCGATGGACGTACATACATATGTATGTACTAAAATGAATATTCATACGTATTTTGTAGTTAAATGGAGACACTAAAGCGAATAAATTATTAAGTAAATAAAATCAAGTAACCATTAGCATACATGTGTTTAAATGTTTAAATGATACCCCAGATACTGCCTCCACCGTACTTAACAGTAGGTACGACGTACGACACATTCTGAGTTGTGCTCTACTTCAACCCTTCGTCTTACAAGAGTCACACAAGGGATGCTTTACATCTGAAAATTAGAAAAAGTCACTACGTCGTTATTTGAAACTCGGTTGATTAAAAACAAAAAAATAAATAAATATTTGGCTTCAGCAGTCCTAGATGGAACCAAGCCCAGCTTCCCGTTACCATTTGTGTGTGCGCGTTATATTTTTGCACGAATGGAAGGGACCTACAGTTTTCTGCCGTCTCCGAACGGCGAGTTTGGAAGCTTTACATGACAAATGATACTCTTGAATGCTTGTCAGGCACTGTGAAAAACTTTTTAGGTGTTTGCGGCGGGATTCGAACCCAAGACCGCTGGCTCAGTAGTCCGACGCACTAACCACTTGCGCTACGGTGTCCATTAAAAACGAGCTTATATGAAAAATTCATTCTGTCCCCTTGTACTTTTTCTAACTACTCCGCTTTATTGAACCCTGCTTAAGTGAAAAACTTGGATTACAAAACAAAATCCTTAAACAATTTCAAACATTTTATAGTATAGCGCATAAATGACCGAACCCGCTTATTTGAAACCCGGTTAATTAAAACCAGCTTATATGAAAAACCACTTAAGTGAAAAATGCGGATAACTTAAAAAAGCACCTTAAACATTTATAACTTTTCATAGAAAAGGCTCCGCTGAAATGGGAAAATGTACCGCAAGTAAAGAAAAAAAAGCGATGAGGCAGGGTTTGAATGCATCCATTTATTTTGTCATTTTTTGTGTGTATCACTGTCACTAGCTTTGTCCAATGAGAAAAAAGGCAGATCAGAACAGCACAGATTTTTGAAAATGTCAGATCAAGCCAGCAGCACAGAAAATGTGCAGCACAGCTGATTTTAACATTTCTGACAAACCTGTTTTACCTCAAGAGTAGGTGCAGAAAAGTTGTCCAGCACAGAGTCATTGAGCACAAAGCAGATCAGTCTCGGGCAGAAACTTGTCTCATTGAACACGTAAATATTGTACTTTATGCTATTTTCTGTATATAGCACAGCTTCATTGAACAGACTAACTGAAGTTTACTTCTCATAGTGACAGATAACAGGACAGTACATTTCTGTTTTCTATCAAACCATTTTATCTGCTACTCCGCATTTTTTGGGGATCTTAATTATTTTAAAATATGTCGACGCAAAAAGTTATCAAATTAAATGGATTAACATTGTTTCGTTAGCTGATTCTACTTGTTTGTATTTATTGACAAAATATCTCAGGTTTTTTAAGTTATCCAAAGTCCGCCTAAATGAAAAACCCAATTTATTGCAATAAAAACCAAGATGTTTCCTCATTTAATTTAATCGGGTTCGACTTAATGAAAAGATACTCGTATGTCTAAATTCTTTGATGACTAAGTTAAAAGTGATTCATAAATGGAACGTACCTCAAAGTTAGAATTGTCTTACCGCAATACGTACTTATGTATATAGTGGACAAATTCCCTTCGCCCACTCCAAGCGTGCCGTCTTTGTTTTTTCCGAGAGCCCTACGACTTCTTTTTCGCTTGCGTTCAAGTTTCTTTCTAACGGTTCTGGAAGACATTTTTTCCCCGATACTCCGACACCTCAGCAGCAGGCTCACATGAGATTTTCTTTCTAATTTTAGGCAAAGATCAGTCCTCGCCATGGGTGGTTAGTTTAGTTAGTTTAAAAGACTATTTTAATTTCAATGAAATGCTTAACAATATGGTTTGGCTCATAGGCCGTCTACCAAATACTATAAAAAAGTTACATTATTAATCCTATTTCTTATGTTTGATACAAATTATGTACATAATCTATAATTTGTAATCTAAAGTGCTAGTTCATTAGAAATTGTCTTCCAATATGCAGTTCCTGTAGCGAAGTGCGATTACTGCGTAGTCCCAACCTCTTTCACCATTCAAGATAACAACGAAACTCCTTGAGTATTGGGCATTTCGCAATAAAGTGCAACACATCTTCTCGTTCGTTAAGATTGCAAAGACTGCACAAAATTGGAAGCTCTGGTCGGTGCGGTATAAAGTTGAGCTTAATAAGTTCGCCTCTCAACTTAAAGATAGTACTTATCTTGTCTACCGAGTAACTGCTCAAAAAGTACGTCCTTTCTCGTAAGCAATGGTTCATCTTTCTGTAGTAAGCTCTATATTGAAATGACTGGGCTTCTTTCACAAAGCTGTCATAGATTCTGTGACCAGTTTTCTTTAAAAATATGTTTACTTTTTGTTGTAGGGAAGTCCGTTGCTCATTTGGAGTAAAACTAATGCTGTAACCGCATTCTAATCCTAGTGTTTCCCATTCTTGGACACATCTCACCCTCTTATTTATCATTTGGGACAGTACTAACCGAGGTATTCCGTCCTGGCTCATCGCATTGACTTTTACAATATAGTCCAAGTGCAGTTTAACCCATTTAGACCCAAATATAAAATACAGTGATTTTGGTTCTAATTTTTAAGGCGTTTTAGAAAAAAAAAATTATAATTTTTTTTTTTTTGTAAACTCATGTGCCCACTGTACTCAAATTAGTACACGTAAAAGAAACTACACATAAATGACAGCAGAACTAAATAGTTTTACATTTATAAAATTAAAACTTTCAAATGATTAATAGTTTTACTAAAAATTCCAAAAAAACCAAAAAAAGTGGGTGTCCCCGATTGGCTTCTGCAAGCTTAACTTTAAGGTGTTTACTCATACTTAAGGTCGGCGTAATCACAACTCCAAGGCAGTGTTGCCGCAAGCTGAAATTAAAAGTCACTGGGCGAACCTCCAAAAGTCACTAGATTTACTGAAATTTTGAAGAAAAGTCACCAGAAAAAAAAAAATTGTAGGAAAAATAAAATGTTATTCAGCTCAGTGACAAAAATGGAGGGCTGCATGTTCATGGGATTGAAATTGAAACTTAAAAAACGTGTCCAGCAAGAGAGCTTGATTTTAAGTAAGTTGAAAAGAGATGGAATATTAAGGAAAATATGTTTTTGCATGCCACAAAAATGCTTGCTTGAGAAGTCACTAGAAGAAGCACTAGAAATCTGGTGACATGGAAATTTGTTTTGTCACTAAACGAGTGAAAATTCCACTAGATTTAGTGACAAAGTCACCAAAACGGCAACATTGCTCCAAGGTACTTGTATTGTTTAACTACCTCAATCTGCTCATCTTGATAGTTCAATTTTTCGCTGCGAGAGTACCTACCTCCACCATCTCTAAATATCATCATCTTTGACTTTTCTAAGTTTACAGTTAAATTCCATGTTTTGCAATAGGTGTCCAGTCTGTTGATCATTAACTGCATGGTATCTATTGTATCAGCGAGAAAAACGATATCGTCTGCAAACATTAGTGCCGGAATATTGGTGCCACTGAGTTCAATTCCACCCCTAACGTCGTCCGTTATGTCATTTATGTACAGTGTAAACAGTAGTGTGCTCAGTACGCAACCTTGTTTGACGCCCATTGAGGTTTCAAAATCCTCTGATATTTTTGTACATGGCTCTTAAAGCATTAACCACCTGTGACGAAATTGCATACTTGTGTAGCTTATAAAAAAAGCATTTCTCGAGGGATAGAGTCAAAGGCTGCACGAAAATCCACGAAGAAGGCATACAATTTTTTACGCTTTGTTTTATATATCTCTGCAATATTTACCAGCGAGAATATTTGGTCTATTGTAGAATAGTTTCTTCGAAAACCAGCTTGAAACTCCTTTAAGACTTTCTTATTTTCCACCCACTCCGTAATTCTATTAAAAAGCAAACTAGCAAATAACTTGGCGGATGTGTTTAAGATCGAGATTCCTCTGTAGTTTGCTGGATCGTCGTAGTCTCCATTTTTGTGCAATGGAAAAATGATTGCTTTCTGAAAACACTCGGGTACATTGGCGGTTGCGAATATTCTATTGAATTCTTGTGTAAGAGCTGATAAGAATTCCGGTGTGCAATTTTTATAATATTCAAACGGAATACGGTCGATTCCTGGTGCTTTATTTTGCTTCGAATTCTCGATGACGACTTCAACTTCAGAGACGGAAAATGGTAGGTCTAAATGTTCATCAACTGTCATTGGAGCGGCATATTCAAAGGACGGGGATATTTGCGGTGTTTTAAAATGGTTTCTTTACTGCTCTGCTTGAAGTCCCAATGAAATTAAATTGGTTTTTTCATTTATAAGCTTAACTGCTTTCCAAAACTCACCTGATGACCTTGATCCATTTATCAAGGCTATATTTTGTTCGTCGAAATCTACCCTTTCTGCATGGCAAAGTTGCTTGAATTTTTTATTTGCGGTCGCATACAGAACTTTAAATGTGCTACAATTTTTCTTCCGTAACAACTTAAGGAAAGCGAATGCCGTTTTTCTAGCTCGCATACGCTCGATATCAAGCCACTTTTGTTTATTGATATGGATTGAGGTCTTTGGTCGGTTTAGCGGTGAAGCTTTTTTGATTATTTCCATCAGTTCCTCTATCCTTGGCACAGTATTTGCCTCACGCAGTTTTCCGAGTTCCGAGTTCCGAGTTAAGGATATTGTTGTAGGATTCCCGGTATATATCTTTCCATATCAACTTGGGAAGCAGTACTAGCTGTGTTGCATTTTCCACGGATTGGGTGCCGGAAAATGGGTGGTAATCTGCTTTCTTCCGGATTTTTCACTTAATTTTGTTTTGTACTGAACAACGTGAACACTTCACTTCTTTTGCGATTTTTACACGTTCTGCCAGACTGAGTTCAGTTGTTTTTGTCATTTTAAAAGGAAATTGAATAAACTTCACAATTATGAGCGTTTGTCAATTGCATGCAGTGCTCACACACTGCTCCTATATATACCGGAAAAAATGCATTAACTGATGTTTCTTAATATAAAAGCCGTTTACAGCCTCGTATAATGATGCCATAGGTCATTAAGTTGAAATAAATGAATTCGAGGGAAGGACTTCGCTGCGAAGAAAGAAATAAAGGGGTGCTTAATACATTTGGGCAAGGCTGTAGGAAAATTAATGAATTACATACTCGGAAACATTTTATTTGTTTGTCAGAAGTTCCAAGAGTGCTATTAAGGAAAATTCCTGCGGTCGAATCGTTTCATCCGTGAACTTGTAACTCGTAATCCAAAAATGTGTACTGGGAATTATGGCATACGTGATCGCATAAGTAGTTAACGAGTTTATGATGGAGAATGCACAATCGACATGTCATTTAATTGGTGCGGAGTGAGCTGATTGAACTCTTCATACATTTCTTTTCGTCGATATTTCGCAAGCTTTTCGCACTCGATTTGGATGGAGATCATAAGAAAATTTCGTTTCGCATCAGCGAACTAGGCTTACAAAACAAAAACAGACAATAATATGAATTGGAAAATATAATATATACCTACCATATACGTACAAGTAAATAAATTGGTAGCAGGAAAATAAATGTTCATAAAATATACATACCTTTATCCGAGTATATGGAAGGAGCACCCATTTATTTTATTTTACCGAATATTGGCAATGATTTTTTAAACGGTGCTTTGGCTCATTCCAATTAAGTAATCACCTCCACCTGAATATTGGTAACTTCCACTTCCGCTAAGAAGAAAATTGTTGCCACTAATTGCAAGATTGGTGGTACCACTGTGGATAAATCTCCTTTATTGTCCTTATTGAGGTGAGATGTTGTATCTAGCTTTTATAGATTCTGTCAATATATAACCGGGAAGGAGTTTTTTTTGTCTCCTTCCAAATAGGCTCCAATTGAAGCTGTACATTTGTTTCAATGAACAATCCAGTCATCCAAACATTTTTAATGGGCATATTACGTGATCTCCCTCAGCTCTCGAATTTTCTTTTATGACTTGAATCGACTCAAAACGGGTCCCACTAAGTGCTAATTTGAGTTTCGTTAATAGGAAAAAATCACAGGGTGACAGATCTGCAGAATATTATATTTGTACCGTTTTTGTGTAAAAAGTCGCTTACAAGGATGGATTTGTGAGATGGTGCATTATAGTGGTGCAAAATCCAAGAGTTGTTCTGCCACAATTCCGGCCTTTTTTGGGGGATAATCTCCCTCAAACGCTTCATGACGCTTAAATAATTTTGTTTATTCACCTTTTGATTCACCGGAAGAAATTTCGATTACACCATGAACATCGATAAAAACAATAAGCAAAACGTTGACTTTTGAGCTACTTTGACATTGTATTTTCAGTTTTGGTTCATTTGAGTGGCACCATCTTATAAACCCAAGTCCCGTCACCATAGTAAAACAAAATTTAAAAAACCATTAACGCTGGCCATTTAAATTACTCAGTCTAGGTTATATTTTGAATGATTTCATTCATTATGTTCATTTTCATCGGAATACATAACTAAAAATGTTATCCAACAAGAGCTGTCATTTTAGATTGGCGCCATTGTTGAAACACAATCAACTGGGTGAAATAGTACAGATTCACACACAAATTTTTCGTAAAGTTTGTGCTGCTTTTGGTCATCATCAAGCGCCTTGTGGCACCGCTATATTGAATTTAATCGATAAATTTGAACGCCAGTGATATGAAGACTCCAACTCGTGTTCGTCGAACGAGGCCAAACTGAAAATATAGCCGCCGCCAGTAGCTGAGAGTGTGACTGGAAACCCAGTAACGATACCGATATAGGAACTGGGGCTATCCGCAACCATTTTGCACCACATTTCGCATAAAGACCTTGGCCTACGTGCTTATAAGGTCCACTCGACACAAGAATTGAAGCCAGCATACCACGCATAAATTGACACCTCTTGTTGGATGACCCCATATAATCTACATTCTTATTTAAAATAAAATTACTTGAAAATGACATGAATTTAAGGTGTCATCTTACACTCGTGTAACGTAGTTTGCATACCCCTGGATTTCTGCTCTCAATTTGTTCCTAAAGATAAAATAATTTTTTTTGTGTTTCGTTTTCTTTTCAGGATATATTAATTGGAGTTACTCCCCACTAAGGTACGCATTTTTATTTAACGTATTAGAATAAGATTTCAATTGCATTATTCCACGTCCTCCATTAAATCGATAGATAATAATTTATGGCTTGAAAGAGTCTTATTTTATTACTTTAATAAATGGAAACTGAGGTAACCCTTTATCTCATTTTAATAAGCAGGCGAAAATCGCTTTCATGTCGTTGGCAGTTAAACGCACGCAATAACGTAGCCCATACGTGTCATTTACCTTCGCATTACTCTCTGACAGATACACTTTAACGACCCATAGTTACGAGTATGTAGGCGCTTGCCGGAAAGGGTTTTAAATATATTTGCCTCTTGGAACGATCAATTAGATTCGTTTAATAGAAAATTTTATGATAATCCGATATGGTAGGCGAACTGCTGCATTACTTTAGTTAACATTTCAAAATGGCAAATCATGCTAGCACACGGATAAGATAAAGTAGAATTAAGGACATTAAGCATTGGTGTTTGTCGGCGAAATAAATGATAGTTTCCTGTACAAAATCATATTATGCCTGCTGAATGTATACATATACATATACATACACGTATCTATATAAAATGGTTCTGAGTTTTATGGCGAAAAAAGTGCACTAATATATTAAATATAAAATGTTGTATAATGGACCAGTCGTTGAGTCTGAGTGCTCCAGTGTGTATGACTGCGTCGACAAAAAAAAGTGACAAAATGAATCCTTGTCAAATACAATAGAGGATGTACATATATTTGTTGTTGTCACGTGTTTTTGTCTTTGGGACAATGAAGAAATTCAACAAATACTAAATGGAGAATACTAAAAAGAGAAGCCGCTGAGTGGTTTTTGATGAAGTCGATGTACAATCGCGACTTTGTCATACCGAAGCCAATCAGCTATGAAAGCACTCGAATCACAAATTAAAAGATCAGAATTGGTTAGGCACTGTCGCGCATCTCTAAACCAGTTATCGAACAGATGCATGCTCACTCTGTCCTGGATTCCTGGTCATATTGATATACCCCCATAACTGTGAAACAAAGAAACAAGCCAGATGAGGTACAAAACTGGTGAATTCTACCAGAAAAAGTTAATCCCATGTTCTAATAGAAACGATAAGGCACAACATTTTCACGCAAGCACTGTAACAGGCTATTAAAGATAGCGTAACCTTGATACGTGTAGTCATGCTTAACAGACTTGGCCTCAATTAAATCGGCGCAAAACCTACAACCTACTAAAAATCAGCAGAGCAGATATTGACATCCTAGTTGCGGTATTGACGGGTCATTGTCCAACAGGCAGATACGCCAGCAGATTGGGGATCCTCGCCAATGACTTCTATCGCAGCTGCATGGATGAAGAAGAGGAAGAAACGACCTGGTCAAAAAACTGCACATTGGGCGCTCAAGATGGCTAGGACATGTAGAGCGAATGGACATCAACGCTCCACCTCGGAGAATATTCGATTCTAAGAGGCGGAGGGTCAGCGCAATAGAGGACGTCTTGGGAGACTAAGGTGGCGCGCACAAGTAGAACAAGACGTCAACCAACTTGAAGTGTGCAACTGGAGGCGATTAGCTAAGGACCGGGCGAACTGGAAGGGGTTGTTGATTAAGGCCTTGGTCCACCCCGGACTGTAGCGCCACCTAAGTAAAGTAAGTAAGTAAGATAACGGAGAAAACACTAGTGAAGTAACCATAACTACCTCCATACGTGCCGTGGGGTAATTTTGAACTGCATATCATCATATACATGCATACATCTCAGCGTGCTGAGTTATCATCCCCAAGGATTTGCCTGCCATTATATGACAAACCATGACGACCCTTATTGCTTTAGCTACTACATTCTCCACGTGTTCGCTCCAGACAGAGCAGTGTTATTCCTAGGTACATAGTTGACTGTTGTTTTTTCTGCTCTACGGCGCGGCGCGACTCTAAAAGGACCTTTCTAAGGTCCCGCAAGTTTCTTCTATTAGTAAATGTGATAAATGTAGTTTTTGAGTTTGTATTCTCGTAGAAGTTTGTCCACCACTTCACAGAAGCGGTGAGAGGGCTCCATATTGAGGACAGCCCCTAGATTTATTGATTTAAATAATATTTGACCTCTCTTCCGAGTCAACAGACTTTGCTTAGAGGTTTTGTTATTCACTGAAAGGGTCATTTCTATTGCATTTTTTTTTTACTGGATCCTGCATAATGGCGAATACTGCGACTTTGGAGATCTATTGTATCATAGGATTCTAATTAGTCTAAGAGACACATCACCTTTCTAATAAAGGCTAGTATGTCATTGGTTGACGCATTTTTTAAGTCATAAGGTCTGAGGAGTTCTTTATGTAGGTAGGGTACAACGTCTGTAGGTTACTCAACTCGCAGATCTCAATGGCGTGGACCTAAGCTTGAAACACGCTGGGGAATGACCCAAGAGAGACTGAAATTCTAGTACTGTGCTCAAAGATCCCAGCATCAACACCAGAAGCAATTTTCGATCCATTAGTGTACTATACTAGATATTTTGGGGTCAGGAGGGGTCCGCTATTTGACCATGTGGTACGTATGTACAAAATGAGCTTCGAATTTTCTGCCGAAGATGTATTTACTTATGATAAGCGTCGCTGAGACGGTGCAAAGCATATCCTGATCGGGAATACTGTTGATAATGTTAAGATGTCCCGTAAGATTACTTGGTTTGTATTTACGAATAAGTTGTAGTTCAATAGCGCTTCTAGCGGCTGACTTCCTAATGAAGATCTGTAATGGCGAGATGCCAATTATAGCTTCTAGAGCAGCTGAAGGGCAGGTGCGCATATCACCGATTATACCAAGACACGCCATCCGTTGAAGCTTATTCTTGACTGTAGTCTTTTCGACCACCGGACTAACGCTCCATAAGAAATGATGGCTCTGGCTATCGTGGTATACAACCAGTGTATAATTTTTTGGTTCAGACCCCAAGCTCTACCATACAATCAAGGCCGTAACTAGGGGGGGGGGGTTCGCCCCCCCGAAGTGCCCTTTTTTAAACGAGAACAGAGCAATAAGTTGGTAACACGATTTTGTGCCAAGAACTTCTAGTAAAATGCAAATCTGAACAAAAATGAGCCAATTCGGCCACAGTGCATTACAAAATTTGAAAATAAATTGCAGCAACTTAACTGGACAATGGTACGTTGGTGCTTCCGCTTAGTTTGGAATTTAATGATGTTTTTGAGATCTCGCAAGGCCTTTTAAGTATTGTGGATGAAACTGAAATCCGAACAGTATCGAGGCAGCAGCATAGGGCCAATGTAAACGCGTCTGATCCTGAAAACTTTTATAGGATAGTTGTTATGATTCCCCTGTTGGACGAAGACCATAAGACCGTTCTATCATCATTATATATTTTGACCCCGTCAATTCTTGCAAAACAAAATTTAACGAAAAACATTTTAAATATTTTAAAAGATTTTTGGATTGGGATACATTGAAGACTGAGACAACCAGAGGCACAGCGTTCAGAGAACGCTATAACAGCTTTAGGAGACTGCAGTAAAGATCTTTTTCCCAGCATTCATACATCGACTTTTAAAAATTTTAGCAACCTTACCTGAATAGGATTAATTGCACCGAAATTGAAATAAACCGATCTTGAAAATGTGCAATTACAATAATTTATTTTATAGCAAAATTAGCAAAGTTTATCAACTACAAAATTGGGTACTTAGCTTCGTTAGGTCAAGATGTGGTGTCTGCAGCGATTGAAATCCAAGTGGCAGAGATCATGCACGATCGATTATACGAGACCATCATTGTACTCTCGCCCACACACAAGTTTCGCACAAGCAATAGCATTGTTGTTGCAGATCAGAGTGCGTTTGGCGATCGAACAATTGATCTGCATGAATGAGTAATTATGTAATTTAGGTATGTATATGCATGCAGACAAGACATCGAAGACCACTAGTTATTAGCAGTGAGAGCAAAACTTATATGAATTTACAATAGCAATGCATGGAAAGCAAAGAGATGACAAAATATGTATTGGAAAGTAAGAGATTACAAAATATGTATCGGAAAGTTAATATGAGACAAAATGATAATTAAATGAGAATAAGCAAAATGAAGCTAGTGATAATTTAGTTTTAGGTTGAGATTTAAATGAAAGTTCTAATCACAAACATCCCGGCCCCCCTGGAATACGTTTCAGGACATCGGTAGAAGCGCAAGTTTTGTAATGGGCCGAACGAAGATTCCTGTTGCGGTTCTAATTGTAGCGACTCGTACTTGTGGATCGACACCAGTGTTGACGGATTCAACTCGTCCTAATAACCACTTTGTTGGTGGCAGGTTAGGTTCCTTGATGACGACCAAGTCCCCAGATTTGATGTTTTTGTTAACTCGCTGCCATTTGGGGCGCTCTTGCAGTGTGGTGAGATACTCTGAGTGCCATCGCTTCCAGAACCCTTGTGTCATGCTTTGGATGTGGTTCCAATGCGACAGGCGATTTGGTGGAGTATCTAAATGGTTGCCCTCAGGAACAGCTGTCAATGGTTCACCTATAAGAAAGTGTGCTGGGGTTAATGGGTTCAAATCATAGTCGGACATAGAACAAAGAGGACGAGAATTTAGAATTGCTTCTATTTGACTAAGGACAGTGTACAATTCTTCAAACGTTAGTACTGAGCTCCCGATAACGCGCCGCAAGTGAAGTTTCACTGACTTGACGCCAGCCTCCCATACTCCACCCATGTGTGGAGCCGACGGAGGGATGAAATGCCACGATATGCCATCTTTAGCAAGATCAGCAGCGATTGTATCGTTGTGAGTTTGTGCCATCACTAATTTGTGCATATCAGTAAGGCACCGACGAGCTCCTTGGAAATTCGTCCCGTTGTCGCTGTAGATGTTTGTGCACTTTCCACGACGAGATATGAATCTACGCAACGCTGCGATAAAGGCATCTGTGGTAAGGTCGCTTACCAGCTCCAGGTGCATTGCTTTCGTGGACATGCATATGAACAAGGCGATGTAGGCCTTGGACATCTTTGGCTTGCGACAGCGGGACAATTTGATTGTCAGTGGGCCAGCGTAGTCACAGCCCGTGTTAGAAAATGGACGACTCTGCTGAATACGATAAGATGGAAGATCACCCATGATCTGTTGGCTGGTACGCTTTTGCTGCATAAAACATGGTTTGCATCTGTGGATGATTTTGCGAATGAGATTTCGACTCCCCAATATCCAAAACTGTTGTCGAACGAACGCAAACGTCTCGGATACTCCCGCATGCAAATAACGTTGGTGAATATCTGAAACAATGAGAGTAGAGACAGGGTTAATTTTAGGTAGAATGATTGGGTGCTTAATGCCATAAGATACGCTTGCGTGTTTGATTCGTCCGCCGACCCGGAGTAATCCCTCGCTGTCCAAAAATGGTGAGTATCTCAGGAGCTTCGATTTCACAGGAAGTTGGTTTTTGGTACGCAGGTGTTGGATATCATTCTCGAACGCATTGAGTTGAACGAATTTTAAAATGGCGGTCCTAGCCACGCGGATTTCTGCGAAGGTTAAACCGTGTAGAGCTCTATTAGATATATTAACTCGACAGTTGGAGATTAACCGGAAACAGTATGCGACAATTCTTTGCAACCGATACCAGGATGAAATTTTCTCGATTAGGACTCCTAAGACATGTCCATCAAACGACGTGACGAGAGCATGCCTTGAGCCTGGTTTTTCCTCGGTGTTTACAGATTCACAGGCTGCAATGGTCGGGGAAAGTTTCGATGAAGGCCAATGGTTTTCTGGCAACGATAACCAGGGTGGACCAGTCCACCACATACTGTGATTGAAAAGATCGGAGGGAAGAACACCACGAGAAGCACAATCAGCCGGGTTCGTCTCCGAAGGAACATAGCGCCATGAATACCTAGGTACGGTCTCCAAAATTGCAGCAGTGCGATTGGCTACAAAAGTTGTCCAGCGACGAGGGGGTGACGAAAGCCAATGTAACACGATCTCGGAATCGCACCACGCGAATGTCTTTGAGATTTTGGTATTGATTGACGATTTCACGAGATTGAGCAACCGAGCTAACAACAGAGCACCACAGAGTTCGAGACGGGGTATAGAGACAGGTTTAAGAGGGGCAACTTTTGTTTTGGCCATAACGATTCTGATGGTAACATCGCCGGTAGTGGATATTGAACGAGCGAACACGACCGCGGCGTAGGCTAGCGACGACGCATCCGAGAAACCGTGAAGTTCGATAGTTTCTTCGGATGTAAACAGATTCCGCGGAACACACACTTGCTCGAAAGATGGTAATTGTTCGCGATAGTTCATCCATGTTTCAGAAAATTCCGAGGGTAGGGGATCATCCCAACCAAGTTGCAAATCCGAGGACCAGAGCCTTTGAAACATGAATTTGAATAATATAACCGACGGAGCGAGAAGTCCAAGGGGGTCAAAAATTCGCGCTATTTCAGAGAGTAAAGATCTCCTTGTTAACGCGGTACACGGATTGGGTTGATTAACACGATATGAGAATACGTCAGTCGCAGGATTCCAGAACATTCCCAACACCTTGATAAGGGATTGCGCATGCTCGGGATCGACGAATGAATACTCGCAATCTTCACGACGTTGTTTTGCGAGTAGAGCCCAACAATTAGAACTCCATTTGCGAAGTTGGAGATTGGCTTCTGAAAGCAGGGCGATTAGTTCAGATTGCAGCTCTAACAAGGTATCGATGGAATTTGCACCTGTCATCACGTCATCTACATAGACGTCATTGAGCAAGATTCTAGCAGCGTTTGGGTACCTGGACTGATAATCATCTGCAAGTTGTTGCAGTACACGAACGGATAAAAACGGAGCCGACGCGGTACCGTAGGTCACGGTCAGTAAGCGGTAGTGCTGTAGTTGTTCACTAGGGTTTTTTCGCCACACGATGCGTTGAAAGTCAGTGTCATTTTTGTGAACCCATATCTGACGGAACATTTTGACGATATCCGCCGTAAAAACGAAACGATGTGACCGAAACCGTAAGCACACGCCTATTAGATCACGTTGTATTGGCGGACCGATTAAAAGATGGTTGTTCAATGATTGTCCGTTTGAGTCCTTTACCGAACCATCAAACACGACACGAAGCTTTGTGGACGAACTATCGAGTTTAAGGACCGCGTGATGGGGAAGGTAGAATTGCTGCGAAGGGGTTTTATTTATTTCGTTACGTGGGACTTGTTCCATATGACCAAGTTCGAGATACTCCTGCATAAATTTGGAATAGAGTTGTTGCAAGTCTGGATTGTTTCGAAAACGCCGTTCCATGGAATGCAAGCGTGAAACTGCCGACTGCAGGGTATCTGCGAATGTTGGAGAGAGGGTTTTGAATGGTAGAGAAACTACATATTTTCCGTCAGTCGCGCGAGAGAATGTTTTGCGAAAATGTTCTTCAGCTGGATCGTTAACAGCATCACGAGCATTATGAGGGGAGACTTCTTCCAACTCCCAAAACCGCTGGAGAAGAGCATCTACGTCGACAGCTGAATGAAATGATGATAATTCATCACCACGACTATTTGGATCGAATAGCTCACCCGAAATAACCCAACCGAAAGAGGTGTTTTGAGCTATGGGTCGGCCTTGTGGGCCACGAATTTGTTCTCCTTTGAGAATGGACCAGACTTTATCGGCCCCGAGAAGAATTTCAACCGAACTAGAAACGTTGAATTTCGGATCGGCCAAATCTAACTTTCGAATATACTCCCAAGCCGATGAGTCAAATGATTTTGCTGGTAAGTTCGATGTTAGTTTGGCCAGCACAAATGCATCAACCGTTAAATGGGCTGAATTGTGTCGAGAAGAAAGATTGATTGATATACGTCCTTTTGTATAACCCGCTTCTTTCGATGATAGTCCCATGACAGGGATTCGAGCATGAGTTCGCGGAAGCCCGAGTCTTTGGACGAACGATTCCGTAACGAATGATGATTGAGAACCCGTATCCAGCAGAACACGACAATGGATGAGCTGCCCCCGATTATCTTGAACTCTAGCGAGGATGGTTGGCAAAATAGTTTGCTGTCGAATGCTATATTCGAGCGAGTGATTGTTGAGCAATGGGGTAGCTTCGAGAGAAGTGGAAGGGATCTCCGAAGAGTTACGTTGTGTTGAAGTAGAAGGTACCGATGAGGACGACGAAGAATGATTTTGATTTATGGGTGTGGATGGCGAAGGAAGATGACTTGGATCATCTTGATGGACTAGCGAATGATGACGAGCTTTGCAGACGCGGCACCGGAATGTAGATCGACATTTATTTGATGTATGGCCTGATCGCAGGCAATTAAAACATACCGATTGAGTTTTCGTAAAGTTTCTACGCGAACCAATGTCTAATGCTATAAACTTTGAGCACTGGGATAGACTGTGATCATCTTTACACATGAGACACTTCGAATTATTGTTTTCTGATGATTTGGCTAAGAGAGTTCTTATCTGACCCGATTGTTTGCCACGCGGTATAGTGCCACGATTTAGCGATTGGCACGATTCCAACGCATCACACCGAAGCTCTAGGAATTCAATTAAGTCGGTTATTGAGCTATCATCGCGAGAACCTATTTCTTCAGCCCATGCATGTTTTGTCTCATTATCGACTTTACTTAGCAGCAGGTATATTAACCATGGATCGCGATTGTTCTTGTCAAGTGCACTGAGACCACGAATTACTTCATCGGCACCGTCTGTAATTCGGCGAAGGGTTTGCACGTTTGAGACACTCATAGACGGAAGTGACAAAAATGTTTGAACAAACGATTGCACTATAAGATTCACGCGGTCATAACGTTTCTCAAGTCTATCCCAAGCCTCGAGATAATTACCGTCCGAAATTGGAATGTGTTTGATGAGATTGGCCGCATCATCACGCAAAAACGATTTCAAATAATGAAATTTCTGAGTTGCGGTCAGACTTGGCTTGTTGTCGACTGAACCCGCAAATAAATCTCGAAAGGACGGCCAATCCTTGTAATTACCGGAAAACGGAGGCACTATAATTGGAGGCAAACTAATTTTCGAAGACGTGTCTTTCGATGAATCTAAGTTTTTGAGAAACGTGGTTTGTTGGTCAGCAAGACGCTGAAGAACCGAATCATTCGAGTTTGGTTTTTCCGCACTTAATCTTTCGCGAATTGCTTTTTTTAATCCCGAATGAGCTTCAAAATATTTAGTTTCATATACACCGAAGTCATTTTCATATTCCGCGATTTCATTTTCCTCCACGTGCTTCAAACATTCGTAGTGAAGCGAAGAATATTCCGCCCATGCTTCAACTACTCTGCTTAACCGAACTTCTAACATCTCTATATCGGTGGAGTCTTTAATCGATGAAAGAAATTCTACCGCACGAGTTAAGCAGGCTTTTGCATTCCCGCGCTTTTGTTTTAAAGCATTCATATTCGTATTAATAGGATGTACAATAATGTCTAGCGAAAACCCTTGGTGAAATGCTTGCTAATACGCACCGAAACTCTTATAATATTATAAATAATGCGCTATAATTTCAAGAGAAACTGTCACGAGGGAATCGTTGTGTTCTTTAATAAAAAGAAAATGTATTATACGTATTCCCAACTAAGCGCAGCACACTAATTTACACGTGGGGATTTTCTGTACACCTATGTTTATCTACATATATCCACGAAAAAAAAATTGATTTTAATTATCCGATTATTATTTCCACTGATTCAATTATTGTTATTCGGCTACCGAAGGACCAGTTCTATGAATAGGATTAATTGCACCGAAATTGAAATAAACCGATCTTGAAAATGTGCAATTACAATAATTTATTTTATAGCAAAATTAGCAAAGTTTATCAACTACAAAATTGGGTACTTAGCTTCGTTAGGTCAAGATGTGGTGTCTGCAGCGATTGAAATCCAAGTGGCAGAGATCATGCACGATCGATTATACGAGACCATCATTGTACTCTCGCCCACACACAAGTTTCGCACAAGCAATAGCATTGTTGTTGCAGATCAGAGTGCGTTTGGCGATCGAACAATTGATCTGCATGAATGAGTAATTATGTAATTTAGGTATGTATATGCATGCAGACAAGACATCGAAGACCACTAGTTATTAGCAGTGAGAGCAAAACTTATATGAATTTACAATAGCAATGCATGGAAAGCAAAGAGATGACAAAATATGTATTGGAAAGTAAGAGATTACAAAATATGTATCGGAAAGTTAATATGAGACAAAATGATAATTAAATGAGAATAAGCAAAATGAAGCTAGTGATAATTTAGTTTTAGGTTGAGATTTAAATGAAAGTTCTAATCACAAACATTACCAGTATCGACATGTACACCAGAAAGAACGTTTTCGACGATGAAACGCTTAAAAACTTTTCTAAGAAACTCTACCGGTCAAGATCGACTTACTGGTTTAGCCTTAATGTCAATTCATCGGGAGATAGAAATAAATACTGACGAAGTAATTGATGTATTTGCAGCAAAGCAGGCCAGGCGATTAAACGGCGACTCGCCCATAAGGCTCTAGTTGCACGGTTTATTATGAAGTTGAGGTCAGAATTCCAGTTGAGGCGCCTATCTTAGATAACTCCCAGGTGTTTGACCTTACTGGAATACTCAAGTGTAGTGCCTTTCAGGATCATAGAACCTTATCTTCGTGAAGAGTACTAGAACGATTTTACAGGGATTGACTGAGAGTCCTTTCCTGCTCCACTATGATATTGCAGTACAATGAATTATTGTCAAAGGCTTCTTCGGATGTTATTGGTGAGTTGATATGGAGCCCGTCTGAGGATCTGCCCGCCCTGTAAGCATATTGACGAAGATGCAAGTTATCCACTGTTTTTAGTGCGAGGCTGTTCTGTCTGAAGGACTTTCTCATCCCTTTTTGTAAAGAAGATCATCTTCGCTCTTCGTCATGGGTGATCGTTACAACTGAGCCGATGCTTAAAACTGCGTATTCATGTTCTATTACGGATTCAATTCTTTTTTAAATAATAATAGAGCCAGCCTTATTGTGAAGCTTTCTTTTACCTCAAAATTCTTTTACAGCGCTCGTATATCTTATCTCAGTGCACTTAAAAATTACCTCCAGATGCATGGTGAGATTAAATTATATGGATTAAGCATGAAACTTATTATGCGCGGTGCCTTTATGCGCGTTAATCTGTTTTCTTGTGTTTACCATTGTATGTGCCAGACAATCTCTTTGTAACCCATTTTCAATAAATAATTACATTTTTATTTTGTTTTCGTTCGTTTTTAGGTCACCTACAGGCTACAGTACCTGAATATCAAATATTTTGATCTTCTTTCATCTTCAGCTAAAGAAATAGTAAATCTAATTTACCAACAGAGCTCCCATGGATTGCATTACAATGCATTGTTGTGTAGGCACAGACATTGATTGTCGGGGCGTAATTCCATGGGAATTCTGATCGGATGCCATAGATACAAAAATGTAAGAGTATGTATCTACAATTGGATTGCAGATGGAAATGTGTAAGGGCTTGATGCTGGAGCGTTTGTTTTGTAAGGATGAGTTGTCGAGCCCCGTTATAAGATGTCGGTAAAGAAATGTATTTCATAGAAAGTTTCGCATCTTAAAAGTCATGCCTATACAATTTATTTTGATAAATTGCACTGAACCGCATATCCGACCTTAAAACAAAACAAATATACTCGTAGTTTACGATTATGACTTACTTTGACCTGGCCGTGGCCGTTCCCATCTCATGTGCAGCAGGTACTCTCGCGTGGGCTGGGTAGAGCTAGCTGGTACGCAACGTGCACTAGGTTAACTACAGTTATGCGTTAAATCGAAAGTTCTTAATAGGTGAAAGTTTGTTGTTTTTATAGTTTTAATTACAACAGTGCATCACCATTGAACGCGTGCACGTACGCAAATTGTCAATTAAACATGAGTTCGTGTTCAGTTTTCAACATATACTCGTAGAAGACCAAACGGTCGAGAGAACGACTCACCGACCGACTAAGTGATTTCTACACCTAGATACTAAATATAGGTTGGCTCTGTGGCAACACATCTGCTGTTTCGCTTGAGGCGACAAAAATGTTCGGTTGTTGTCACTGATGGACTACTTGTTCGGCTATATCTAACGAGTGTATCTGTTGTGCAGAGTGCTGCCGCTGACTTCTTGTGATTGGCAAAAGGGAATTTCGCAAATATGGTATGCGGGCTTGAAAGTACTAAAACGAGGAAGAGACTTGCGTCAGCCTGCTGCCTGGGTCATTTGTGACATTTTGCTAATTGTCTGTTTGAAGTGGAAAAGATAGATTTTGCGGTACATTTCTCAATACACACTACAATGACGTTACAATTTAATGTGGCAAAAGCTGTTTAGGGGATTATTTCACTTTATTTATGTTTGTTTGAGCGTGGAACGATTCTGACCGATTATGGTTGGTGTTGTGAAGCGTGCACAAAAAGTAATTTTACGCATTATTACTTGCAGATGATTGTGCCTTTTATTCTTGAATAGAATTTTGTTGTACTTAAGATTAAATTGCTGTTGACTGTTATGGAAACAGTTAAGACATTTTGATTTATTTGTTTCCATTAAAGTTTAACAAGCCGTTGACATCATGTGAGTACTTAAAGTTTGGTTTGTTTTTAAACATCTCAAAGGTGACATTTGATATTTTTGTCGGTCGTTGTATCGAAAATCCACGACTGAGGCAACGCCCAACAACTCTTTTCTCTATAGATTATTTTTCTCTGTCAATGCTATTGGATCTTTTCACAAGAACCCGTCAGATTCTATTTTTGATTTTGTAAGCATTAAGTGCCCTTATCCCTCGGTACTATTATCAAATAAAGGGTGTTTTTTTTTAAGAGGTATAGAACTTCCGATAAGGATAACTGTTAAACTAGCTGTCATACTAACGAAGTGGTTTGACTTTTTTTTTCAGTAGAGTAACTTCGGGTATTGTGGAATACCCATTTCTATTTTGGATTTAACGGACAAAGTGTAAGAGTTAATGCATCCAAATTTCGTAAAGTTCAATATAGAAGTATAAACTACCACTCAGTATCATTTGGCAGGATTCTAATCATTACTTTTGAATATTTTGACAAAAATGTGCTCCGACCTCGAAAACCTCATTTTGAAAAAGTTGCGGGTAATAGGGTATACCTCTTTTTAGCTGCAAAGTTTTAAGACGGGTAATGCGATATACTATACCACTGTATCCCATGGGTAGTGTTCCAAATTAGTTGAAACTGAATTTTATTACAAACAAATTTAATAAAATATAAAATTAAGTTGTTAAAACAAAACTTGCAGTTATTCTACGTAAATTAAATATTGCTTTTTCCAAATAACTGATCATCTGGTTTCAAATAGAATTTCTCACTGCACACAATATTTTTTTTTTTTTGCTGAAAAAAAACTCGAATGCACACGAAAACTTTTAAGATTTTTAACTTTTTAAGTATTTAATTTTTTTTAACTTGAATAAATACTCATGCTCCTCTTACTACAGTCACTAACTGCTGATGTTAAAAGAGTTACCAAACTGAGCTTAGTTTTCGAGAAAACCGCCCGTCCACATTACCCGCATATCCCTCAATACCCGCACTTACTCTATACTTTGGCAAATCACCATGCAAAGACTTACACCAGAACAACGTTTACAAATCGTGGAAATTTATTTCCAAAATTCGCGCTCTGTTCGTCAAATTTATAGAGATTTTTACCGTCAAATCATTTTCAGCGATGACGCTCATTTCTGGCTTAACGGGTATGTAAACAAGCAGAATTGTCAATTTTGGAGTGAGCACAATCCTTATGAAACTCTTGAGACCTGATAACATCTCGAAAAAATCACTGTTTGGTGCGGTTTACATTTGTCTTTAAATCCGAAACCGGTGCCAACATTACCGTGAATGGCGAACGCTACAGGCAAATGATTCAAGATTTTTGTATTCCTCATGTAATTGCAAATCATTTAGAGGAGAAATGGTGCCAATAACATGGCGCAACATGCCATACAGCGCATGCAGCCATGACTTTGTTGAGCCAAAGGTTTGGTGACCGAATCATCTCAAGAAATGGACCTGTGAATTGGCCACCTCGTTCGTGTGATTTGACACCGTTGGACTACTTATTGTGGGGGTACGTCAAATCTCTGGTCTATGCTGATAAACCAGCAACGATTGATCCTTTAGAAGCCAACATTCAACGCACCATTGACGAAATATGACCGGGTATGCTCGAAAAAGTGGTGCAAAATTGGACCGACAGGATGGCGTTCATAAGGCGCAGTCGCGGAGGCCATATGCCAGAAATTATTTTTAAACATTAAATGCCATGAAATTTGTGAGCTAATAAAGCCAAAATTTTGGTCATTCCATTGAATTTGTTATGTTTTATTTTTAAAGAAAGTTCTATGCCTCTAAAAAAAAAAACACCCTATAGCTTCCAAATGACCAACCTGGCTTTATATTATGGAAGATACGAGTACTGAGTCATCCGAAAACACTAAAGACCAGAGTGGGCTCCAGCGGGCGGCTGCTAGGGTCGCAACCCTCGGGGGGTCGCACATAATCAAAACATTACATACCATTGCGGAAGGAACTCATGAAAGGAGGACATACATAGCTGATTCTCTATATCTTCAGCTGAATTTATTTTAAAAATTTCGAATTAATTTGTTAATTGGTCTCTGGGATTATCTTCTTGGAAGTGTAGACAACATTAATCGTATCTTACAGCAAAAACCAGTCCACTGATGTTGCATCAAAATACTAACAGGTCCTTCTTGATTTTTTGAATGATTTCAGAAAAAATCAAATAGAGCTGTGTGTTGATTCAGAAAAATCTACCAAACAAGCAATCGAAAGAACCGAAATTTTCTGAAAAGCGCCAATGAAAGGTTAAGCCAATGTTCCACGAAAGGGCCCAGGATGATGCGGCGATAATGACTCCACTTTAAAATTGTAAAATTCAGCTTTACTGTGCACAAGAGATGCAGATTTCAAGGTTTACCTGCCGTAGCTTCTAAATTTGGTTTCCTAGCATGATTTTCATTACCTCAAACCTAGATTGGAGAACTAAAGAAATCCGCAGCTGATGTCGCTGATTTGAATACCAACGAGTTGTGTTTAGAGATTGAAAGCTAAAACCTTCAAATAAAATCATTATTGCCTGATGAAAAAAATGCAGATTACATTGCACTTCTTAATTGCCATGAAGAATGAAAAATGTTCGAACGAGTCTATGGTTGATTTGGCTTACCTCCTCCAGACGACTATAGAAGTAGGAGCCTAAAATATTCCTGCGACTGTGCATGTACGTAATCTAAGAATGATATGTGTTATCAACCAGTCAGTCTTTTGTGCAAATTTGGTGAAAAGGAGAATGAAGCTCCTTAAGTCTTAGTAATCTGTCCCTCTAGCGTTTCGATAGCCTTTGTCGGGTTTTTGCGTATGCCTGTCGAGACTTGTCTTCTGAGTGTTTATTTGACATTAAATTGAATACATTGAAGGAAATTCCGAATGAAAACAAAAAAACGGCATATTTTCGTCTTCTCCGAGGTAAGGTTAGGTAGGAGTTGGCTATTGGCCACTTAGGCCAGTAGTGGTTCATTGTGATACCAAGGATATTTGGGGATATTTCTCCAGCTATCTATCGAACCATTTAGAGCTTGGGACGAAGCGAAAGTAGTTTCTGACATTTTTATGTTCCAAATTGCCGAGGTTATCGAAGTGGAATGATCCCAGGTAGCGTTTTGCTCTGAGGGATATAGCTGGGCAGGTACAAAGAAGAAGAAGACTACTTTCCTCCTCCTCATTCTCTATGCGGCTCCTTCAGAAATCGGTAGCATGCCTACCTATAAATGATGACACCCACAAACCGGCCCTTGCAGTCTTTTTATCGACAGTAGAGAGTTAGAGCGGTTGATATATTGTCTAGTTCAGATCTGTTTGGTAGCAAGGCCCACTCACTGTACTGCCTTGCCTTCTCATCTAACGTTAATTTTACTGACCGTGTCGAGTTGCAGTGAAAGTATACAAGTAGCGAGACGTATGCCTCTTGCCTATCCACCCTTTGTTATGTAGTATTGGTAATGTGGTACCTAGTCTGGCGAGTTCATATCTCTGTGCCTTTGCACACAATCTCCATAAGAGATGAGCGACAGTTTAACGCAGCTATTGATGGGGTATTGTGAATCTTACAAAGTACATTTACGACTCTCTGAGTCTTTTAATAAAAAGAAAAACCGTTCAAGTACGAGTTGAACCAATTTCTAAAAATCTATACTTGATTCTGCATAGGACTGCTTGCGCATCGCCGTACATAGTATACCACTTATAGCCATAGCTTACAATCCCCGCCGTTGCTCTTGAAACAATGTTAAATATGCTTCCATTGGAAATTTATGGTTGGGACATATCAGCAAAATCGTCGTTGCGACTAACAGAAACCTCACAGTGGGCATCTTCTAATTTAGAGTAGAATCATCATCATCATCATCATGTAGCCTGTCTTGTCCAAAGTCGGCCTCTTCTAATGTTTTCCACTCTGTCCTGTCCTGTGATGTGCGGATCCAGTTGCCTGCTGGTATTCGCTTAATGTCGTCACTCCAGCGTGACGGTGGTCTTCCTCTGTGTCTCAGGTCCTCTCTTGGTTTCCATTCGATTACCCTTTTTGTCCATGTCCATCTATTGTCCGTCATTCTTGCCACGTTTCCTGCCCACCTCCATTTCGCCTTTGCTATTTGTGTGGTTATATCAGATACTCCGGTTCTTCTTCTGATTTCTTCGTTTGTAACCCGGTCTCTCCTGTTTATTCCCAGCATCGCTCTCTCCATCGCTCGTTGTGCTACTTCCAGCTTGTCAATGGTACCTCTTGTTAGGGTAAGAGTAGAATAGAGCCAGAGCATTCTCAATGAATAATTTAAATACAGGAAGTACTGACTATATGACTCTGCTCGTAGATTTCAATAATATTCACAGCGAACAGGAAATATCTGTCTAATTGACAAATCGGCATTGGAGCTTGAAGGTCGACACGGATGGATACCAAGATGGTATAGGAGCGGGGATTTTTTTCGGGCCAGCTCAGCCTGAACCCGTCATTAAGACTTTCAGATCACTGTAGTGTCTTCCAGGCGGAGGGAATGGCTATTCGTGAATCCACTGAGTGATTATGGATGAAGTCGGTGTACAATCGCGACATTGCCATTTACACCGATAGTCAAGCAGCTATAAAATTACTCGAATCACCAATTATACGATCAAATTTGATTAGGTATTGCCGCCGATATCTAAACGATTTATCGAGTAGATGCATGTTCACGCTGTGCTGGGTTCCTGGTCATAGTGATATACCTCCGTAACTGTGAAGCACATAAACTAGCCAGAAAGGGTACAAAACTGTGGAATTCTACCACAAAAGTTTACCCATGTACCAATAGAAACAATAAAAAACCAAATCTAATAAAAGTTGGCTTAACCTGGATACATGTAGTCACGCCAAGCAGACCTGACCTCTTCTAAATCGACGCGAAACCTACAACCTGCTCAAAATTAGCAGATCACATATCGGCACCCTAAATGTAGTATTGACAGGTCATTGTGCAATAGGCAGACACGCCAGCAGATTGAGAATCCTCGCCAATGACTTCTGTCACAGCTACATGGACAAGGAAGAGGAAAAACCGCCTCATCACCTCCCGTGTAGCTGCCCAGCACTCTCCTTCTTAAAAAAAAAAGATTCTGGGAGAATACTTCTTTATAGACGACCTTTAATGGGGTATTCTAGTCTAGCGGTACGAATTTTGGGTGTTCTTTTTAAAACTCGATAAAAATTAAACTAAGTATATTTTTAGTAGTCAGTCTTTTATTAGATATTTATTAATATTTTAACAATACAAAAAAATAAAAAATAAAAAAAAATTACAGGCTGGTAAAGTATCACCCTTCTGGTGATCCGAAAAAAAAACAAAAAGATTCTTAATCAGTAGTCTACATCGACCTTCACATAGAAACTTTCTGAGAACTCTTGGTGTATAAGAGACGTTTGGAGGATATGTTTTTTTCAAAATTTTAGACTAGAATACCCCCTTAAGATGTTTCCTCAACGGATATCAATAAGATATGGAAATTTATCCAACTCTCAAAATGGTTCCAAGAGTACCGATAAAAATCGGCTCACGTGGCAGCACAATGAATGGACCTACTCTGATCTAAGTGAATCCTATCGAGTGCGGTGGATAGCCACCTTACCTAAGTCACTTGTTTTGTTTTGTTTTGTAAAACTGCAACTATTGGCCAAATTTAAGGTTTATCAACGATTTGCACATACAAAGGTTGCTTCTATTGAGGTTTCGCTGTACGAGTAAGTCAACCTCTACAAGAGACACCAACTCCGCACTGTTTCATTCAAATTAAAAACAATGGCGCAAATTCATAGCCAGATGAAGTCAACATTAAAAGAATTTATTCACCTACAAAACTTAAAATAGGCTTTTTGCTATTTATAGTCACCTTATAGTCGACTTTAAACTTATAGCCGACTCGAAATTTAAATTGAGCAAACTTAAAATAGGCTTTTTGCTATTTATAGTCACCTTATAGTCGACTTTAAACTTATAGCCAACTCGAAATTTAAATTGACCCAAACGTCACTTTAAATTTCTCGTATAATGGGTTTGTTCGTTCAAATCACTTTACAAAAACACTTGAAACTCGATACTAACTAATACGTAGGCAAAAATGTGTTTATGAATAACGAAAAGTTTTAGCTGGCTTTTTTGTTTAGTGCCTGCTGTAACTAAGGTCGTCTCTAGGCACTATTCATGCGCTGACTATAAATATCGTGCAAAGCAACTTATTTGCCAGAGCTCTAAATTTCATATTTAAACAATTAACGTGTTGAGATTCATATTTCGAAGAGACCATGCAGCGGAACATCCTCAAAATAATCGTCGACAAACAAAAAATATTGTGAGACATGCATTGTTGTTTTCTTTTCCGATATTTACCGAAACATGTGTCCGTACATACATACTCGTACGTATGTAAATTTATATGTTTCATATGTTTTTTTCTTTATGATCATCAAAACAAATTAAATAATTAATTTCAAGCTTAAGTTGCATTTCATTTGGCTAATTACTAGCCAACGAGTTAACATTAAAAAATATCATATCGAACTTTAATGACTCTTAAACAAGTTTTGGATTTGAACGTGTACGTATACGAATGATGTAAAAACAAAAAACACGGAGTGCATGAGATTTTTTGGTTTTAATTTCTTCCACATGAATATCATTATTTGCTCACGTTAGCTATATTAATCTTTAATATTTGTTTTAGAAGTTTTTTTTAACCGCTAACATTACATTGCAATTGTGGAGAGAACTTAAAGACTTACAAACATTAGAAATCGTTTCGGAAACCGATTTCAATAATAAAAGAAAATAATGATTAATTATGCAAAATGACCGAAACTATTACTCAAACATAAGGTATTTATGAAAGTGAAGATGCACATTAATCTTTGAGAGAGTTTAATGATTTACAACTTAATATTTCAATAGAGGGTAACAATGATATGATAGTTCAGGCGCCACCAATGAAGCATACATTTAGCTTCGAACTGCTTAAGGAGAAAAAGAAAAACGTCTTCGAATTCGTTAAATTACCAGTTATTGCCCGTGCACTAAAACGGTCGCGTTACTTTTATGACAGAGGAGAAATACAGGGTGATTTTAATGATTCTTATCTTCTATCCTTCTCCTTCTATTATTATAAAGAGATAAAGTATGCAAGGGATAATCTCTGGAACTACTGAACCGATTTCAAAAATTCTTTCACTAATAGAAAGCTACACTATCCCGAAGGGCTATAGTTTTTTTTTTTTTTGAAAATATAAACATTTAATTTTTGTATACATACATTATGTATGTACATACAGTTGTGTTCAAAATAATAGTGGTGCTCAGCTCGAAACATTAAAAAGCAAAAAATCAAATTTTTTTATATGCGATATATAAATTTTTTGATGCCATTTTTAGGAAAAGCATTTAACTAACAAATGCAACTCCTAAAACAGTTGTTATTAAATGAAGGTATGAAAATATTACCAAAAGTTTGGATTTGAATGCGAAATCAACTGTTCAAATAAATAGTAGTGCGATAGTAGTCCTTTGGTAAATTGATGCAGAACCGTAAATTTGTGTTTAAAAAGTTTACAAACATTAAGGAAATAGCATGTAATGTTATTTAAAGAAATAAACCAATAGAAACCAACTTTAACAATTTAGTAGGCTGCGTAAAGCATTGCACAATTCAAAAACGATAACTCATTTTAATGCTGCGGGGGCAGGGAAAAACGTGTCGAATTTCAAAATATTTTTAAATGCGCCCCTACATGCCAGAAACTCGGGGTTGCAAGCGAGAAACTTAATAACAGGCGTATAAGGCGGTATAACAAAACCGACCCCTTTGACTCGGCGAAAGTAATCAAAAAGGATCTAAAACTTACTGTAAGTAAACTAAATACTCGTAGGCATCTCATAGACAGATGATCAAATACTTGTACGGAGTCATTGAAAGCGCCACTTCTGACTTAAAAACATATCAGGTCAGAAGAGAACAGTTTTGCAAGAGAACACCTTGAATGGCATATCGACAAATGGTTTAAAATATTGTGGACGGACAGAAAAAAATTATCTTTTACAATGGTATTGGCTCTGGATGATATACGCCCCAATCGCATATCCCCCCTAAATACAATATGAAGACAGTAAAACGTAACATATGATGAAACAAGTGAAGGATCATCAAGTGTATGTTGATCTATTAGATATTGTAATGTTATATTCCGCCAAGCATGAAATGCCTTTAGAATGGGCCTGTCAACAGGGTAACGACCTGAAATATGCTTGTCGAAGAGTAAAAGAGTTGTTTCCGGTAAAAGAGATTAAGGTTATGCCATGGTCATCGCGGTCATCCGACCTAAATCTCAAAACAAATATGTTGGCCATCCAATTATCAGGAGCTTTGGCAAATGATTCAAGATGCGAGGAGTAAAATTTCTCCAAAACGGTGTCATTGTCCAATGGACTCCTTGCAACGCAGGTGCACAGCAGAGTTGGGCAATAATGAAATTTCGATAAAATACTGATGTCAACTTAAGTTTCCTTTGATAGTTTTGGTATTAATTTCGTTTTTATTGACTTAGTTTTCTGGCTTCTTAACACATGCTACTATTATTGTGAACAGCACATATTTGTATTTATATGTGCGCTTCAAAGAAAAGTCTATGCAGCACTACTATTATTTTGAACACAGCTGTACATATATTCTTAAGAACTAATCTAATCGAAAAGCATCCATCCATCCATCGACGACTTCGATTCTATCGCAATGATTAGTCTTATAGTTTGTGATGAGAGTAGCATATCCATAAGAAATCAATCGATCGTACTCTAAACTCTAGAGGATCTCCGCAATAATAACAACATAATGGGAAGCTCAGCTTTTTGGCTGCGGTGAACTTTTGTCAGACATTGCCGGCTACACAACATACTGTGGGCATCAAAAGTGAGTAAACACCATATGATTTTTCGAGTTACATGTAATTTAAACAAAAAAATTAACAAAAATTAGATTCCAATGATGCAAAATAAAAGCTTTATTCAATAAAAATAAAACAGCGGAAAAAATAAATCAATTAAAATAAAACTAATAAATTTTTTCTAATAAAAACTAGCCATATTTCCATTTATTACGCGTCAAAAGTAAGTCAACATTATCAATTTCTTTAAGAAATTCATAAATTTAATAGCTTCAAAATAAATCTCAATTTTTAGTTGGACCACGTTCAGACTTAATAACTTCTTTCAGTCTACGTGACATGGATATACCAAGTTTATTTGTAACATCGGAGATTAATTGGGACCATTTTTCAATTAAAGCCTGTTTTAGGTCCTTTTTGCTTTTAATAGTCCTTTTACGAATGTTCCGGCTCAAATGATCCCATAAATGTTCTATTGGGCTTAGGTCCAGTGATTGCAGAGGGCGATCGAGCTATTTTGGAGTCTCATAAAGCAACCATTCGTTAACGAGTTGCGAGGTAAGCTTAGGAACACTGTCTTGCTAAAATATCCAATTCTTGGTCGTGCCTAACTTGACCCCGCTCGGTTGCATGTTATCCTTTAGGATGTCCACATAGTCTTGCTTATTTATTGTACTTTCAATGAAGGCGAAATTCCCGACCACATGTGCTGCCATACAACCCCCACGATCACCAAACCACCCCTATGTTTTACTTTACTTCTAACATTTTGTTCGGTAAATTCTTTACTCTATTCTCTCCAATTTTTTTTTATTTGTGTTGCTTTTTAAAATTGAAAATTTCCTTTCGTCAGTAAATAAAATATTTTTCCAAAACAAAATGTGATTATTTATGTCCTTTTTTTAAACGCTTAAACCCTTTTTGACTTTAGATTTGGAGAGAAAAGAATAAAGAATTTATTGAACAAAATGTTAGAAGCACAGTAAAACATAGGGGACGTTCGGCTATGGTGTGGGGGTGTATCGCAGCATCTGGGGTCGAGAATCTGGTCTTTATTTAGAGTACAATGAATAAACAAGACTATCTGAACATTCTAAAATAATAACATGAAACCCAGCGTCGATAAATTAGGTATGGCTAGGAATTGGATCTTTCAGCAAGACAATTATCTTAAGCACACCTCGCGGTCGTTAAGGTATGGTTTTATGGGACTCCAAAATAGCTCGATCACCCTCTGCAATCACCGGACCTAAGCCCAATAGTACAGTTATGGGATCATTTGGACAGAAACATTCGTAAAAGGACTATTAAAAGCAAAAAGGACCTAAAACAGGCTTTAATTGAAAAATGGTCCCAACTAATCTCCGATGTTACAAATAAACTTGGTATATCCATGTCACGTAGACTGAAAGAAGTTATTAAGTCTGAACGTGGTCCAACTAAAAATTGAGATTTATTTTTAAGCTATTAAATTTATGAATTTCTTAAAGAAATTGATAATGTTGACTTACTTTTGACGCGTAATAAATGGAAATATGGTTAGTTTTTATTAGAAAAAATTTATTAGTTTTATTTTAATTGATTTATTTTTTCCGCTGTTTTATTTTTATTGAATAAAGATTTTATTTTGCATCATTGGAGTCTAATTTTTGTTAATTTTTTTGTTTAAATTACATGTAACTCGAAAAATCATATGGGTGTTTACTCACTTTTGACGCCCACAGTAGGTCACGTGCATCAACTCTTGCTTGAAGAGATCGTATTTATAGAGGGAGATTGAGAAGCTTTCGTTTTCTATAAGCATGTGTGCTCAGTTATTTGGAAATAACAACATAGATGCATTTTCATCCATTTTACTTGAACTTGGAAACGGATCCATCCCAGAAACCAATGGATAAATGTTGACCTATGCAGAAATATTAATACACTGCAGGATTTAATCGAACTAATTTATCCAGAAGTCCATGGTTCCAAGAGCGTGCTATCTTAAAATCAAAAAAATTGAACTGTCAAAAACATCAACAAAACGATCTTGAACATGATTGAAACACCTTCTTGAACGTACACGTCTGTGGAAACTTTTGTTAAAGAGGAGGACGCAGTCCACTATCCGACTGAATTCTTGAATCCCCTTAATCTATCAAGTGCCTGTTGCCTGTTCACGCTCTTGTTGTTAAAAATGGGCCACCAGTCATGTTATTACGAAACATAAACCCTCCACAATTATGCAATGGCACTCGTCTAAAAGTAAACAGTTTGAGGGATTATGTTATTGAGGGAACTATTTTGACTGGCACTGTAGAAAAGTCATAATGTCTTTCCTATCTAAGCGATAGGATGCTAATCAGAATTTGTTGTGCAATGACTATAAATAAATCTCAGGGCCAGGTCCTGAAAGTTGCTAGAGTTGCCAACCACCATTGGCGAAGATTCCTATTGTGTTGTCGTGCCTTGCCAATTATCCGACTTGGATTCTACTCAGTACTGCAAGAGTTTTTGGTTTGCGGTTCGCTTTTAACAGTAAAAGTTTTTCACAGATGGATGTGCTCTATACAACCGGAGGATGCCCGGTCTTAGGAGTTCAGCATTAGGAAGCCCACGTAGTGACATAGGCACTTTTCGTTCAACACCTTTTATTAAGTTATTCCTCCCTAGACCCGCCATATTCATTCGAAGCAGGAACACCTCAAACAGGAGCTGGTAGTTTACCACGTATGGACGGTCTTTTCTTTTATTTCTATCCTGATGCGTCATTTCCTGCTAAGCCTTCTCTAGTAAATCTTAAGATTACTTTTTTACCTGCAGCTATAAAAACAAACGGAATAACTCCAGAATTTATTTCTATAGGTGTTGCTTATGCATGTTAACTTTGGCAGTTTATTAATGTATTCTTATTTTGTTCCCAGGCTAACACTTCGTTTGTAGGTAGATTAAGGCCAATGCCACACGAGTACATAGAAAACCAATAGATGTGCACATACGAGCGCCCGCAACTTAAGGCCTTTGCCACACAGGCGTCTTTTTTCGCGCTCCCATTTGGTCGCGCGCCATGAGTATATAGAAAACCAATACAACCACATGAGCGCCCGCGACCTAAAAGCCGCCGTGTGTACATTTGTCTTTGTACTCAGGACGCACGGCCAAATGGGAGCGCGAAAAAAGACGCTCGTATGGCATTGGCCAAAAGGCGTCGCATCGGTGTGGTGGCGCGAACTGTTTTACCGAGCGTCTTCCCTCCATGACGAGTGAACTGTAGAACAATTGGACGCGCGCCCATTTTGAAGCTCGTGCGTGTCATAAGCCTTAGAGTCTAACGATCATCATGTACAATACATCCAACTCACCCTTCTACTTCATTTCGTTTTATCGATTGCGACAATACTTAACATTTAGTTTTGACCACAAGTTGGTACCACTTCGCTAATATTCTCAGGTAATTCATTTGAAGCCTGTCAGCTTGAACCCACACAATTTCCACACTGACGATGATGACCATCTCCTAACTTGATAGATATTCTTCGCAAGCCTTCTAATAAGGTTCGGAAATGTCGCCCACGTGGAACAGCCAATTACACGAACATCTACGTGGGTCCAAAAAATAACCGCGAATAATTCATCTTTGAAATGCAAATAAGGAACAAATCTTGAGAAGAAAAATGCGAGCACTAAAGCCACCACTTAGATGGTAAAAAGCACCTCGTTAGTTCATGAAAGGGAAATCGGTGATTTTCCCAATATTAAGTTGAAAAGTAAACTTGCCATCTATGGTGCTAACGAGCGGCAACAGAAATGCGCATTTAACAAAAAAACAAAAAAAAAAACCCACACGCGGGTTGTCGTACCGGTATACCACAGGTGAACAATGTGCCGCCAGGTGCCTGTGGCATTTCAACTCACGCTACGATATTTTTTTTTTGTTAATTTGGTATTTGAGTCGAGACGACTATGTATATGACTGCCTGCGTAAGTGATACTAACGATATATTATCTCGTGTAACTTTGTCCCAGAAACTCGAAACTCAACTCTGTGCGGTGTCTAACTTTCGACGACCCCACCAAAAGCGACACACTCCCAAATGACCACCAATCGCAACACCAACGACACCACCAACCATAAGTACACTAGATGTGCGGTGTCAAGTTTTAGTCACGCTTTTCAAATACCAAACCATCCGCGCAAATTCACAAAGAAACCAAAAAAACGATGTGCAGATGCACGAGTATCTTTTCATCTGGCGCTGGAAGAGATGATCACCCTCACATCAAAGGTGCCATCACGCATTGCACCTTTTCGGGCTCTTGCCAGCATGGGCGGCATGGCCATATAAAATCGTAAAATTGCGGTGTAACGCGGAACAGTGCAGCGATTAAGGCGCATTCTTCTTCAAAAATTCTGCAAAAATTAATTAATCGAACAACTGTGTGCGAGAAATAAAAGTTTCACCTGCGAAATGGGCTTTTTTTTGAATTTGTTTTTAGTGCAACGCACCTGTAAGATTCAACGTAACAGTAAAGCCTATTAAATCGAACTTCTGCCATCACTCGAAGAGAGAGACGCAAGAGAAACCATGGTCTCTTACCACCATTCTCTCTCTTGGCTTTTCTTTTTATGTTTCTTTTTCTCGCCATCTTTGTTGTCGTCGTCTTTTTACACAAGTTACCTTTACAAGCTGTGTACACCTGTGCACACTATGGTGGCCCAACCTCACCTGAGTCAATTCATTCACAGGCGTTGAACATAGCGAACGTGTCGCCGCTGTCTAAGTCGTCGCATAACGTGTCTAAATTTACGCGTAGTGTCTTGGATTGTATCGCAGTGAAGCCGAAAACGGATATCGGTTCCTTGTGAATGCAAAATTGTATGTCTGCGGATAAGACAGTCCCTCCGACGACTTTTCATTCGCATGTTACGTATACGACTGAGAGTCGTGCATACTTCTTGTTCATAACTGGAAATGTAAGCATACATATGTGCATGGGGCCATTCAAAAGAAAGCAGGAAAATCTGTGCAAATCCTTTTGAAAAAGTTCAGTGTGTGTATCTGTGTTGTTGCGGAAAAGATACAAAATTTTCATTTTGGTGTTATTTGTTTTTTTTTTCTTACATTGCGCGAACGATAAGATGTAGCTTCATCTTTGTTACTGTGTCGTTGATTAATGGTTGTATTTTGTATCGCTTCGAATTTTGAAGACCAGTTATGTCCTATATGCACTTAATAGAGTAGAAGATAACTGTAAATGAAATTGCCTGACCGAGATATTTTACTTTCATTCTCGCGCTGAAATTGTTTTCGGTTTTTTCTTTTTATATCCCATGTAGTATCTTCTTGTGTCG
Source organism: Brachyopa scutellaris (assembly GCA_949775065.1). Lineage (NCBI taxonomy): Eukaryota > Metazoa > Arthropoda > Insecta > Diptera > Syrphidae > Brachyopa > Brachyopa scutellaris. The sequence continues at coordinate 72,537,681 of OX459112.1, forward strand.
GTCGCAACAAGTTGCATCCGCGAACTACTGATGATGACAGACCGGTATTGCACTTTCTTTTGAAGTGGAATTTCTAGTGCGTATCTGAGAATCATAGTGCGGTTTTGAAATTGTTTCTTTATTTGTTTTTGCGTTAGTTTGAAGTTGAACGGAAAAGTTTTTTTTAAAAAGGAAAAAAGAAAATTATTGACAGTGCAAAATGTGTACGAAAAATCAAATTAATATCCTTATGGACAAATTGAATATGGTAAGTTTTTATTCCTGCTGCCTATTAACATTCCGATAGTATTGTTTTGTATTCTGAGTTTTGAGTTGATATGCATTCTTCTTCAAAATTTCCAGTCATTTACATTACTTTATGACTTTATGGATCTAAGAAAAAACATTTTTAAAATGCTTATATCTAAACATAAAAAATTGAATATTTTGACCAACGATTTGAGATACAAGATCAGTTAAACAGTTCTGCATGGATATCGATCATGGTAAATCCGGCCCTATCTATCTTCCATATAATTAAATCTTTAGCGCAGGAACTCGTCATTCCTCCTGAAATTGATTCCAACACTGATCGAAAGCTTATCAACTGAATATTGTTTATCAGTTTTGAAAATGTACATATGAGTAAAGTTATTAAAAATAACATTATTTCAACATAATTAAGAAATAAGATGTCAAAAGAAAGAGAATGCCTGAAAACACTATATCTTAATATTTATCAGGATCATGAGAAGTAGCTTTTACTTTTTGCCGCTAGGTGCCAGTAGGTTGTTATTTCATTTGTAAACCGTAAACGGTTATAGTGTTTCTACATGCAAGATTTCTCGCACTTGTACATAAGTTTAACTTAAGCAGTTAGGGACAGACAGACATTTTTTGCATATTCTTTTAGTATAGCGTCTTGAAAATATTCTCTGTAAGTTTCAAGTCGATCCGAGCTAAATTGCCCGAGTTAGAACCCCTCTATAAAAAAAAATGTATGTATCTACATGTAAACAATACTTTAAAATTCAATCCCGATTATGTCGAAACCATGTTTTTGAAATCGGTGAACCAAATTACTCGAGAACCAGTTGACCGATTAACTCTAATTTTGAAATAGTTCTTCTATACAAATGAAAGAACTGATCGATCAAAGATTTTTTTTTAATCAATAACTGTGTTTCTTATAAACAAATTATGAGCGAATGTTTTGACGAAAATCGGACCTCCAAGTTTGAACGGCCGCCATTTTGCCAAAACATTTTTTTTTCAAAATCCATAAATTAAACAAAAGATTAGCTATTAAATTAACGGAATATTCACCGCTACACGACTTTTGAAAAAACATACTCTACAAAAATGAATGTATATTTTGCAATTTTCAATACATATATATTTTTCAATGTAGAGGAAAGTTGAATAAAAGATGATCTTTCGAACACAAAAAAGTTTTTTGAGAAATGGTGGCCTTGTGACTCGTAGAATTTGAGAGTTTAATGATTTCTTAAACGAGGCCTTCATAATTTTTTTTTAAATTGGGGCCATGGAGATGATAACAATGAGGACACTACTAATTAAGTGGTGAAGCTTAATATGTGATGAAACTTGATGAAGAAGTGCCAAAATCAGCCGGTGTCAGGTGAACAAACTGCGTCATATACAAAAAGATACATCCCAACTATAGCAAGTCAAAGACAAATGAGAATCTACAAAGAAATCGCGTAGATATCCGAAAAGAAGTGGCAATAAGTACAGGGCATTGGCCCATAGACAGTCATGACATTCAGTCAAAATAGGGATCCCTCATAATAATTTCTGCCGTAGCTACAAGGAAGAAAATGTAAAAGAGTCCCGTACTCATTTTCTGTGCAAATGCCCGTTTTAAGCGAGAGCGAACTTCATATGGGAAGTATTTGCTGTTTTAAGAGTTCATTTCAAAAAAACAAACACTTCCTATATGTAATATGATTTCCATGGGATTTTCTAGTTTGACTAGTTTGTATTTACTCCTTAAGCAACGGTTAAGCAGCCACAGTTTCCTGATCAAAAGATTCTTTTAGTTACTGGATTCCATTTAGGAATTAATCTACTATCATACTTCAAAACAGTCATTTGATCTAAATCCTTCCAGCCTCCTTCGAAATGGTGTTCAATGTTTTTAAGGCCAAGTTTAGATTTTACATAATAAACAAACGTATTCGCATTTTTATTTGCAAAACCTGGCAGCCCTCTCACATTTGATTCCACACCTACCACGGACAAATTAACATAATTGCCATTTGTGTCGCCAATTCTAATTCATCCGAAACAAAGACTCGTCGAGTAGATAGACCGTAGCGAGCAGATTTACCACTCTGTTGACATTTGGAACATCCGCAAAATGCATCATCTGTTATTTACATCGAACAGCAACAGACAAAGAAGAACACAATTGAATGCAAATGCCAACACAATCGCAACGACCTCGTTGGCAATTATTGTGTCTAATCGATTAAAAAGATTGTTTTGAGCATAGTATCTGCCCTACGCAAGTGATAGGTATATGTATTGCAAGCAAACTGACGTTCATATGTTGCAGAGAGATAAACAACACTAACAACATCATATTAGCACATAACTGTTGAGCTCTTAAGCGTGTCTACCGGCTGCGCAACCGGCCAAGAATGACAAAAAGATTTGTAGTGGTACGGTATTACGCAGAGCATAGTATCTGCAGCCCGAAACAAGTCTTTCAGAACAAGAACAAACCGGTTACCTAGTTCTAAGAGATACATAATTCGTTTGGCTGTGCTTTAAAATGTATACGAATACTCGTATAGCGGTGTACAAGAACAATCTAATGGATGCGGCGGCACTTACATAAGTCGGTGTGTGATCATTCTGACTTGATTATGATCATCGTGCAGCGAGGTGTGAAGATTTATATGGCAGATTGTTCTGTGTCATTAAAAAAAAGAAGCTAATTTCGCATTTTAATCAGAGCCGATGAGAATTTTCCCTCACCTACTTTTCCTTGTGTAAAAAAAACCGATAGGTTTCAGTTTAGTATTCAATCGATCACCTCGCACCATGCCCTACATTAAGTTTTCTCCCAATGCCAAAAGCACAGAGGCCACCAATACAGAATGAAACTGCGGTTTAAAGAAGAAAAAGGGAAAATTTCATATAAACAATCGATCGATTGTCAATCCAAATCACGTCTTAAGTGCGGCTCGGCGGCCAGCACACTTTCTAACAAATTTAAAAAAAGATTTAAGGTCTCCCTCCCCTTTGTGGTGGTCGCCCAGTTAGCCGCCGTATCTTACTGTTCTAAAACGAAAAGTAAAAGCCAATGTCTTAATATTCACTTGATTCGACAATATGCGAATAATTGTATCTGCGTATTTATGGATTCAATGCACATTGTAGTGCAAGTGAGCGATTGGAGAAAATTTAAGGCAATAAAAGAGAAAAGTGACACCAGATGAAATTTGTTAATTTATTTGATTGGAAGCAGGAAGTAGTCTTTTTTCTTTTTTGATCTTTTCTTCGCAGTGATTAATTAGTAAGCGAGCCTTCATTGAATAAAACTGACAGCCCAATTAAGGGAGTTCTAAAAGTGACAGTGGAAATTTAGCTTTTATGTGATCAAGGTCAAGTTAGGCCGGTTTTTTTTTACCATTCATTTGGGTCAGCCAAACTTCTGGCTGTACTTATTAGGCATTAAGTAAAAAAAACAATACAATTACCTATTGCCCAAGCTATGTACTCGTACTGCAGGATGGAAAACAATGGGCAACTTCAAATATTTCAATCCGGGTTACGCGCTGGATTTTTAACACTCAATCAAATTTTTTGAGTTCTTGTTTTCTTTGTCGGCTTTCAACAGCTTTAACATCGCGTTCCACAGTTAACATGTGGAAAAAAACTTCTCTGAATCATAAGCAACAACAAAATCTTTCAAAAATACACAACTTTCAAGGTATACTGGACACCACCCATAGAGTTATGCCCCTATTCCATAACACAACTCAATTTATTCGAGTTGGCTGTCATTCAACTCCACTTTCGCGCAACTCAACGAATTTTTCATATTACATAAAACAACCTTTTTCAGTTGTGATTGTAAAAAAAATTGCATACTTTTAGATGCGAATAACAACTACAAATTGACTATTTAACGTAAATCTGACCTCTGGTGGTCGAAGTAGAAAATAATTTTGCCAACAGAAACTCAATATTCAATAAAAACAGAATGAAAAGAAGTTTTGATTTGTTTTTTTTTAATGATAATAATGATGAAGATAATATTGTTATTGTTGTGCGCATATGAAAATCTATCCGTGACATATTCCAATTCCAACTAGAAAAAATGCTAAGTAAAATATGCATTTGCAATGTGTAAATAACTTATGTTATTTTTAAATATTTACAAGTGTTTTTGTACTGAACACAGAAGCATTTTGCTTCGTTCAAATCGAAACCGAAGATTTGTTAAAATTCCATGGACGCTCGACTGCAATTGCAATACCACTACCACTTCCGAGTGCTGAAGATGTAAAACTATTTTCTCCAACTAATGTGGACTATATGCTTTTAAGCTGCACACATTTTTTTAATGACGTTATTAATAATATTGCATTATTTCATTTGTCCGATATACGTCTTTTTGTCCATTTTCCATCTTTCGTATCTCAACATTTACTCTCAAACAACTGCTTAAACCCAGTTGTTAGTTTTTGACAGCTCTAGCAACCAAAACATAACTGCGTTGTCTACCATAATACCAGAAAAATTCCCACACAACTCTAGAGAGGATTCGCCATCTTGGTTTTATGTTGACAGGCAACTCTTTTTCTCAGAGTTGTGTTCAGTAATACCGAATTTCAAATTTCAACCAAATTTCAACTCAACTTAACAAAAGTTGTCTTACGGAATAGGGGCATTAGTTAAAACCTAACATCTGAGTTTCCTAGCACTATGCCAATATGTCTGTCTCTCTTCCTTTCTTCATATGCTCGGGCTGTATGTAAGCATTGTAAGGGAATTTATAACCCATTTAGCGTGTTTAAATTATAAAAAAAAAATTCTTGTTGATGGCATCGGTCTGACTTTTCTAGTCTAGAAGATAATGTAATTTTGTTTATGTGTCAATAAATATATTTAGAACACTCGCAAGAGAAAATCCAACCCCCAAAATCTAAAATTTTAAAGTGAAAGTACAATTCGTCAGTGCTCCAGGAAATGCTCTTTCTTTTGACACCTCATTTTTAAAGTTGGTTAAGTGTGAGAGCCGCAAATGGTACCAAACGATCTATGATCCATTCGGACAGCTAAGATCCACAAACTAGGATTAGATAGCTTCAGACTCATAGATAACTTGATCACCTGTAACCCTGCTTGTGATAACCTTTTTGACCGTACAAGTGCATATGTACAGCTGTCTTCAAAATAATAGGAGCGGTATTTCACAAACTGGAAAACGGCGATTTTTGTTATTTTTTTACCATCTTTTTTGGGAACAAAATTCATTTCATTTGGCAACATTTGGATTAACAAATTTAACGTAAAGTGGAAAATAGATTTATAAAAAATAAAAGAGTACTTCAAGTCATTAGTTTAACTGTTCAAAATAATAGGAGTGCTCATAAAAATCACAAATATTTTAAATAATAAAATTTATAATTTCAAAATTTAGGGAATTGTTACATTTAGGTAGCTAAATTCTTGATTGAAAATCATTTATTCTTAAAGAAAACCTCACACCGACGAGATATAGAGTCAACAAGATTTTGAAAACGAGTGGAAGTCATTTTATGCCAGGCTACCTTAAAAACTCTCCAAAGCTGTTGATGCTTACTGGTTTGGCATCTGGCACATCATTTTCGACATCACACTACAAGTAGTCTATCAGATTCAGGTTTGGTACGTGCTTGCAGATGTTTTTTTTTGGTCTAAAATGAGACCTTGCGTGGACTTTGGCACAACGTTTATTTTCTAGAGGTCTTCTGCAAATGGTAACATCACTAATAAGAAGTTAAATCCTATCTTTTATAACCTTGGAAAATGCGCTGTGCAGTTTTTAAAAATTCTTACAGTTAACCTGTCATCAGCTTTGGAGATTATACGTTTCCGACCCGGTGTTTCTGGCTTTTCGATGTATTTTAAGGCACCCACTATTGCTGAAATACTACATTGAAGAGTTTTTTTCTGTTATTTTCAGGCAGTTTTCGAATGAGTTCTCGCTTTACCTGATTTGCATTCTTTCCTCGACCCACTGTTATCAGTTTTTAAAAAAAAGTGCAATAAAACATTTGAAATAATGTCCTAACAGCAAAAGCTTTTTTGTTTTCATACTTCTTAATACGGCAAACTTATTATTATTTTTTTTTGACTTTTTCCAAAACACTCCTATTATTATGAACACTACTCTTCCATTCGCAGTCACTTCTTTGTATAAGATCCGCGCGTATGCAAGCTCAGCTGTGCATATTTTTACTGGATTTGTTTGTCAAATGCCGTTAGAATATTTACATAAATGTCTTCACAGTTTTTCGCCAGGGAAGCGTTTTAAGTGATGTTGATGTTAACATAGCGCTCCTATTATTTTGACCACAACTGTACCACCATTCTTACCAAGAAATTATTAAATCAGACAACATAATAATCACTCAACGCAACAACGGTGGTCGAGTAATAATCTCGTCAATTTCGGAACTGAGGCTAAGAAACTCTTCATGTATATGATTTTGCAATTTAGGTGCAGCTAACAGCCTTATGTCAGTGGTGGCTGTGGTAGTCATAATCGCCTTGTCACGCTGAAGGTGACGACAATCCAGATTTTTCAGAAAGTAAAATAAGCCGAACAATCCAAACCTATTGCAGTACAATGGTCATATGGCTAAAAAATTGATTGCACAAACAGTGAATAATAAGAAACATCTGAAAAAAAAGATACTGTGAATCATAAGTAACGACAAAACCAAAATAACTCTCCAGTTGTCCTGGAAACACCTTAGTTTCGTATCACTACGCCGGCCGCCGCCGATCTGACCGCGCTCACTGTCTTGTCCTTCACGTCCTCGCGCTCTCTCTGACATTATATGGGTAGTCATAACATAATTCCTTGAGCATGAGCAAACTAAGAAAAAACATGTCTGGAGTATTTCAACGGAATTAAACTTTATATTTCATTAATTTATTAAAAAAAATTGTTATTTGTTTCAAAATTGCAAAGAATTAGCACATGTTAGTAGTCATTATTATGATGATCTTCAAGAAATGTCTGACCTGTGTAACCATCAAGATATAAAACTTTTTATCACTAGATGTCCAAGCATTTACTTAGCAGTAGTAACAAGACCGCGCTGTCAAATGTTATTGCCCTGTACGCGTAACAATCCGTCCACAATGGAGTTGTGCGGCATGTCCAATTAATTGCACGTTGAACGCAGCTGGTAAGAATTTTATTGTGTGTTTGGGCAGTTCGATGACTTCATTGAAATAAAAGCAGACACAATTAACCAGTCATGTACCTGTAGCGGGCACCGTAGCGCAAGTGGTTAGTGCGTCGGACTACTGAGCCAGCAGTCTTGGGTTCGAATCCCGCCGCAAACACCTAAAAGTTTTTCACAGTGCCCACCTCTTTCGAATGTCTGACAAGCATCAAAGAGTATCATTTGTCACGATTGAGCTTCTCAACTCGCCGTTCGGAGTCGGCAAAAAACTGTAGGTCCCTTCCATTCGTGCAAAAATATAACACGCACACACAAATGGTTGCGAGAAGCAGGCCCAGGTTCACCTCGAGCTGTAGCGCCAACTAAGTAAGTAAGTACCTGTATGTATAAAAGGGTAGAGTTACAAGTTTTTTTTTTGACATATTTAAAGAATTTTAAATTTATTTATCTTGCAGGTATTGAAGGCAATTATTAATTAATGTTCAGTACAAATCGAATCTAAGTCTAACACTCTGCACGATGCGATTTTGTTCTCCATTCGTTCAATGTTTCTGAATACAGTTACAAGGACTTAGTTGTTTTCGGGGACTGACCTACTTTTTCACTTATCATGAAGTGCTAGGCGCTGTCAGATATTACATCCAAGTTTATTTGTAGCAACTGCCAATAACTACTGTACGAAAAAATCGTGTGTTGTTTTTGTGACACATTAAGCGGGCCCAAAAAGTCTAAATGATAAGTCTCGAGTCGAAAGATTCACAAATCCTCGTGGTGCGATGATCCTTATCCGTATCATTCAGCACATCGAGCGTTGGAACCATATCTCTTCAATATCGATCGATGTTCTCAAGTGCTGGCCACAGAAGTTCGAATAACATGTCTCTATAGCGATCACCATTGACGGTGCACTCCTCATTTCGGATGAAATAAGGTCCGATGCCATAAACCGCACCACACAGTGAGTTTGTTTGCTGTTCTGGCACCAATAATGGCAATTTTGTTTGTTAACAAAGACATTCATCCGAAAATGTCCCTCGTCTTAAATCAGCATCATCTTTCAAGTGCTCAATGGCCCGGCTCAATCAGCGAACTACCGATTTAATCTATGATCGTTTGACTTTAGCTCTTGGGGAAATACGACTTTGTTAGCACTTAGGATGTAGGCTCACATCCTTACGCAAAATTCTCCAAATTGACGTCTCCAAAGCGATCGTCGTGATATAGACAAATTTGGTTCATCGGTAATATTGGCGATATTCTGTTCACTTGGCACTTTCGTTGTCTTGTTGGTGGCTTATTGTCCTGTAAAGTGAACTCACTCTTAAACGTTTCCACAGTATGGCGTATACGTATAGTCTACGCTGAGTAAAAGTGACGGCAACCCAATTCTCTGGTGAACAAACATTGAGAGCCACAACTAAGCTCGAACTTTGGTAATACATTTTAATAATTTTAAATGGAGAGTGTTCGAATGAAGTTGTGAATTCAAAGACAATCTGACTGTGTCCTTTTAGCATCTGGTGCGACACCTATGTGTCAGCGAGGAACGAGATGTCGCTGAGCTTACAGTGGTTTACAGTCGGCCATCTTCAGAAATAAACGACCCCGTTTTGTCGTCGGTTATGTTGTCTAACTCAGGGTAAATGTGACACCAGGGTTTCATTTTATCCGATGTAAAAACGGATTGGTAAAACTGTATTTTCCTTTGTATTCCCGGTATGTCCTCTATGACATATCGGTCGTGTGGAAGTACTGCAACTACAACGTAGGGCCCCCGATACTTAGGTTCCAGCTTTCGCGATTCCCCAGTGGAAGGCGGATCTGCTTCAACTACGACTAGGTCATCCTTTGGTATTTGGTGGGTTTTTTTAGACGACGATCATAACGTTCTTTCCATTTTCTTTTTTTTTCTTCAATTTGTTTTAACGCGACGAGCCGATTAACTGCTACAGGTGGATCAGCAGGCCCCGGATTGTCCGTAGGAGCTAAAACCAGCTTATTCTGCAGGATGTCTCTAGGCCTGAAATCAAATAAAAGTTCGTTTGGGCTTTTACCCGTGGTGTTGTTGGCTGAACTGTTGAGTGTCCATTGTATGTTACATAAGGTTTTGTCCCAGTCTTTCCCGTTTTCTTTCGTACTCATCGTTGCTATAGCACTTAGTAAAGTTCTATTGGTTCTCTCTACCTGACCGTTAGCTCTAGGGGTTGGAACAGCTGTCTTAATGTGCTTTATCAAATTTTCTTCGCAATATCGGGTAAAAGCATGGGACGTATATGCCGTCCCTCTATCACTAACGGGGCGCGTTGGAATACCAAATATTAGGGTAACCTCACTTAAAAATTTGATGACGTTGGTCGTTTTTGTATCCCTAACAGCTTTGACTACAACATATTTTGTAAAGGCGTCAGTTAGTACAATTAAGTATTGGTTACCGAATGAGCTTTTAACAAATAGTCCTAAATGATCTATATGTATGGTGTGAAAAGGTATAGGGTATGTTTCTGAATAATGCAGTTCGCCTTCTTGTCTTCCGCCTGGTCGTTTGTTGTAGCAGCAATCTACACACTGGCTTATGTACTTTTTTATATACTGCCGCACCCTTTGGAACCAAAAAGTAGATGAAATTTGCTGCAGAGTTCTGTCGACTCCGAAATGTCCCCGATCATTATGATACATTTTTACAATTTGCCAACGCACACCAGCCGGAACAACCCACAATTTGCTACCATTAACGTTTCTGAACAGTTTGTTATTTTTGAATGTATAGTCCATGTGTAGTTGTTTTATGTTGTTATTCTTAGATTTGATTTGCAAATCTTCAATAATTCGTAATAATTTGGGATCTTGAATCTGCAATGATGACATCCAATCCAGGTTATTAATTTCGACTTTAAAAATAGTACTGCGATGAGAATCTTGCTCCACAGGGTCTTCGGCTGGTTGTCGACTCAGGGCATCTGCGTGTAGCATTTGTCTACCAGATCGGTGAACAATCGTGAAATCGAATTCGGATAACCTAACCCACCACCTTGCAATTCGTCTGTTCAAATTGGTTTTAGCTTTTATTGATACCATTGCTTGACAATCTGTTATTATTTTGATTGGTTTCCCAAGAATATAAATACGAAACCTTTCTAAACTTGCAACAACTGCCAAAACTTCCAACTCATGACTGGAATAGCATTTTTCGGTTGATGAAGTGTGTCTACTGAAGTATTGCACCGGCTTTATAGTGAAGTTTTCTTCTTGCATGAGTATTCCAGAAAGTCCTGTAATTGAGGCATCAGTATGAACTTCATGCTTTGCTGCTTGGTTGTATATAGTAAGGATAGGTTCAGAGCATAACATAGTTTTTAATTTCTGAAAAGCTTGTTCTTGTTCCGGTTTCCAATCAAACTTGGACTCTTTTCGTAGGAGTGATGTCAGAGGCTCAGCTATGATAGAGTAGTTTTGAATAAACCTACGAAAATATCCACTTAGTCCAAGGAATTGTCGTATTTCGTGTACATTTTCTGGTTTGCGATATTCAGATATTGCTTTTGTTTTGGACCCAGGCTTAATACCTTCTTTGGTTATGATATGTCCAAAAATCTCGACCTCCTTATAGTAGAATTTACATTTTTCTAGCTTAAAAGTCAACCCAGCTTTGGCTATAATCTGTAAAAGACGTCTAAGTTTAGCTTCCCCTTCCGCAATCGTACAACAAGGAATCACTATATCATCTAAGTAAGCTATTACAGATTCGTCATTTAGTTCACGTAAAATGCGGTTCATTGTATTTTGAAACTCTGCAGGAGCATTTTTCAGGCCAAAACTCATTCTTCGGAACTCGTACTGTCCATTATTTGTACAAAATGCCGTATACTTCATAGACGATTCATCTATGGGAATTTGATAGTACCCAGAAATCATATCTAAACAGATGAAATATGTAAACCCCGATAGCTTTGCTAATAGTTCCTCGATATTAGGCATTGGATGTGGTTGGGTCACTGTTATCAGATTTAATGCTCGATAATCTACACAAAGTCTATCTGCGTTATTTTTCTTCTTAACTATTAATAAAGGCGATGAGTACTCTGACGTGTTTTCCTGAATTTTGTCGTTTTTCAGTAAATCATCTATTATTACTTGGACTCTTTTACTTTCTGTAAATGCCAACCGATACGGCTTTCTATACACTCTTTCATTTGATGTTAATTTTATACTAAACTTAGAGAGTTTACTTAGTCCTAACTCTGAAATTCTTTTCGCAAAACAATCACGATATTCGTTTAAGCATGTCTCCAGGCAATGCACATATTCGTGTTGGGTTTCTTTACAGTAATCTATTTCAGATATGACTATTGGGTCCTTATCAATAGTTTTCTCTACATTTTGAGGAGGCTCGCACCGATATTCGAATTTTAAAGACTTGTACTCTTTTATAACTCGTACATACTGAAGGTCTAAGAAATCTCTTCCAATCAGGACTGCAGTTTTCAGGAGTGAATCATCTACAACATGTAGATAAATGTTTGCCGAAATGTTATCAATAGTCACCCTAACGAAAATCTTCTCCAATGATTGGCAGCTTCCGCCACCAAACCCTAGCAATTGTTGATGGCTTTCAACAGACTCAAGATGAAGTTGGCTAAAACTAGCTTTTTGAATTATACTGCAGTCACTGCCGAAATCGACGAAGGCTAAATGTTCTTTTCCATTTAATAAAATTATTTTGTGGTATTCATCTGGGATGGTGAGTAATTTCACCTGGGATTGTGTCTTATGAGATAGTCAAGGTTTGTTTAACTTTGCATTAGTCAATTGGCACTGTACTTCAGTATGACCACTTCGATTGCATGCGTTGCATCTTAATCGACGAGATGGTTTGGGGCAATTAATGGAAATATGCCCGCGGTCAGAACAATTAAAACAAACTCTATTTTCAGTTGCTGAGGGATACGAATTGTAATAATTTCGACGAAAATAGCTTCTTTGCTGACCAAGATACGGATTATTATTTTCCTGATCACCTTGACCTCGGTTTGCATCATTTTCCTGGATTTTTTTCATGTTTTCGAAAACCTTGAGTTTATAAAGTAGTTCGTTTGTTGAACCAAATGTAGTGCCGGCAAATAGATTAAAAACAAATGTGTTTCGTAGTCCTGATAAGATGTATTTGCATATGGCTGAGTCGGATAGATTTGCTTTGCAGCCCAACGCACACATCGAGAAAAAATACGTTTCCAGATCCTCATCGCTTCGTCGGAAACGAGCAGAGAGTTGAATATGAACATCAGCTTCATTGACTATGCATGGGAAACTTTCTTGCAACTCTTTAAAAAATGATGCAAGAGTGCTAAACACTTGCCTCTGTCCGTCATACCATATACGAGCTGCACCTTTCAATTTAGTGGCCACTGCAAATAAAACTAATTTATCTTCCCAACCATACATCTCTTTTAAAGAATTAATTCTACTGATAAACTGCAATACAGAGAGCCCAGTCAGCTGATTAGCTGGATCGAACAATGGTAGTATTTCCATTATGTCGCGTGGGTTGCAAAATACATGCGTATTTTCTGTTCGGGTTAACTGCGAAGTTTTCTGAATATTCCCTTGCGAAAGTTCCTCACACCTTTTTTCCAATAGTATGGTCTTAGCTCTTAATGTCTCTACCTCGTTTTGCATTTCTTGAATATAACTAGGACCCCCTGTAGAACTACTCTGAACAACGCAAGCAAGTTCGGGCTCAATTTCGTGTGATTCTGCTTCTACTTCTAATTCAAGATTCCCTGGGGTTTCAGCTATGCTTGTATTTAGATTTGCAAGGTGAGCTAACAGTCTTCGCCGTAATTCTTCCCCTTTTCCATCTGTCTTTAAATTTTGGTTTCTTAAATGTTCCTTTAAAGTCTTAACTGTCATCGTTCTAATGTCTTGTTCTATTGTATATATGTACGTTTTTTTTTTTTTTTTTGTTACACCCAACAGTTCATTTAAGAAAAATTAGTAATGAATAATAACAATAAACATAAACAAAAACAAACAACAAAATCTGACATCAATACTACTAATTAGATGCGCACAAAACAGCACAGTTGACCGACATATGTATGTACATACTACTGCTTGCATACGCATATTATATGCACATACATATGTATGTACTACCTCAACTGTGTTGTGCGCACAATCCAACAAAACAAAAAAAAAATGAAATGTATTTCTTACCCGATAGAACGGGTTGTGACCCTTTTCGTGTTTTTTGTGCCGATTCCCTTTCGTGGTTCAGCTTTCGCTTCCTCGTTCTTCTTCCTTGTGTATCCATCTGTTAATATCAATACAAAAATAACTATTAAGTATATCGTTTTTTTTTTTCTCTTTTTTTCGTTTTTTTTTTCATTCGTTTCGTTTTTTTTTTTTTTTTTTTAACATTTCCATCATTATCTTTGTACATACATACATATATGTAAGATCTCACAGTGATCGTTCAAACGCAATACGCAACCCTTCTACAATTTTTACAAACTCCCTGCACAGCACTCCAAGTCAACCGTTTTATAATTTGTATTCTCTTACACGCACACAATTATATACCAATTTATCTCAATGCACATTCGACATATGTATGATTCATACTACGCATTTCGTTTCTTCATAGGTTTCCAAACGTTAGTTTTGTTTCAAATATACTTGTATGTACATACATACTACAATACTTATTTACTTAATGTATATTATTGTACACACAACACTAATCAATAAATCTATTCGCAACTACGCATCGCGACGATATGTTGGTTCATATGTAGCTAGTTATACGTTTTTTTTTTTTTTTTTTTTTTTGATAAAATACAAATGCACTTACATTCTCACAACTCTTTCTTTAAAAAAAAATAAACCAACGTCCCGGTGTTTGGGTGAATCCCACTTCTGATATATTAACAACAACTTTTCAGATATTACGCACTTTATTTTCGGTTTATAATAATTATTACAGGTGTAGCTAAAATACTGACTTTACTCTACGGCGGTTCCATGGAGAGTGTTCGAATGAAGTTGTGAATTCAAAAACAATCTGACTGTGTCCTTTTAGCATCTGGTGCGACACCTATGTGTCAGCGAGGAACGAGATGTCGCTAAGCTTACAGTGGTTTACACTAATATTACTGAATATTTTGACACCGGAAGTAAAAAATATCAGGAACTGAGACATCGATTGAAAGACTTTTTAGGACCAATTCGTTGATCAAGTTCCTTAATTATTTGTGTATGCATGAACATATAACCGCTGAGTGTATAAATATCTCTCGTCAGCTGTATTTCCCTTCTTAAGTAACTTCAAAATTTTATGTTGTAGTGTGGAGCAATTTCTAATTCATCTTCTAATTGATTTTAGGGGATCGCGATGTGCCCACTCCGGTGGTTCATCCTCTCAACTCCTCTCAACATAACCTTACTTAACCTACTCTTGTCTTATTACATAACTAGCTTTTAATAACATCCGCAGATTATTTCACCATTATCATGATGTTAGAGATCTTTCATCATAGTTGCATGGTTTACTAAGAAGTTGCAGTTCATGACTATCCCGGTAAATAATAATAAATTCCCCTAAGCCATACGGAAATGCTTAGAAATCATCACATTCATAAACACTCCATCTAATACACTTCTTGCAAAGACCATCACGTAATACATCACCAAGGCATCGTTGATACACTTCCAATTGCGCTTTCTATCCACGCGTTAGACAAACAGGCTTCTCCAGTGCAAATTCTCTCTCACCTCGATATCCAGATACAGGAACACAAACCTGAGTATTTTGTACGCACGTCGCTCACGCATTCAGTTTGAACTTGTTTCCACAGAAAGCATTAAATCGGTCTCCACTACCAAACGCCCTGCAGTTGTCAGAGATTAGACGAGGTTCCCCTTAGTGAGTCTGATTGATGGGACTACGCGTGGAATTAAGAACGAGCACCTTCTAACAGTGAGATACTTTTTGCACTTGAAACTGGTTCGGGATTGAATTGGAATCTATCTCTTGATAGTGAAGTGCAAAAGGAATGAGGAAATGCAGACATACTCGTATGTAATTTGTCATGAATTAGGTGACAAATTTATTACGATCTCGTAACAGTTTGTTTGTTGCTTCATTTTTGTTCTCATAACTGCGATGAAAAGGGAGACAGCAAATGCTGTAATATTGATGTCACGAGGTATCATCGAATGGTGATATCCATTTATCCAGTTCGTTCAATCAAAGCTCAAAGCAGTTCAGTTAGTCACATGGTACTTTAAATCCAATGGCACTAGTGATATTTATGAAATTAACTTCATTTTGGTACATGAACCTCTTGTTCTACTGGACTCTTCAAGATAACAATAGCTTAGCTACCTTTTCATTCACTGTCAAGCTTGTTCTAGCGTCTGCGATTGCTTAGTCCTTAAGCCAGCGGTTAGACCACTGATTTGTGTTTTTGGAGTTAGGAAATTCTACCATTTACCCAAGACAATGCGGAATCCCCCAGGCTAATCATTCATGGAGCTATAGCTTTAGCCCGACGATAGGTAAGCTCCTTTATTACCTCAAAGTTGTCGTCATTAGAGTGAATTTAACAACATATGTATGAAAGTATGATACATACGAGTACATAAACAGTGTATATACATTATATCAGGGTAAGGAGATCCATAGTCTAACAGTGTAGATGAAACATAAAGGCGACGGACGTGACATATTAAGAAGGATATAAGGCTAGTGGTCCTTGAGGAGCAAGTGTAATTAAGTTTGTCACACAAATAAGATGAACTTTGATTGTTAATAATTGCATGTATGAATAAACAGTTTCTGGCGTTGATACACAGTTGCAAACTACAACCTATCAAATCTTTAGACTACAGTATCTATCTATCTATCTATCTATAAATATAATTAAATCGCTAGCGCGTTTATTTCTGCACCCCGATTTCAATGATTCTAGCACTGATCGAAAGCTTTTCAACTAAACTTTGTTCATCAGTTTAAACAGTTTTGAAGAAGTGCATATGAGTAATAGTGATCAACAACTTAACAACAAAGTCATAAGAATGGTTGACCACAGATGGGCAAGAATAAAGGGGCATAGGGTATCCAACGCTCTTTGGCCGGCCATAGACCACCAAAGGACAGGGGTATTTCTTCGACTCGACAATGTTAAGAACTCTAATAGAAATACTCCCGGGGCACTGTCTCTTGCCGAAAGAATGAGACTCTCAAACACGGACGAATGCAGAAACTGCAATTACATTGCTGCATCGGAGGATATCGAACCAGCAGCGTTGCCAGGTTGCGGGATTTTTCCCGTTCCCGGGGTTTTTCAACCCAAAAGGGAAAACGGGGAAAAAGATTTCAAAACGGGGAAAATTAACTGTATTAAAAAATGTTTCCATTCGTTGACATTTTCAATAAATAAACACTATTTAGCAAAGCAATATGTAGATTGAAAATATCACAGGAATACAGTGAGTCAATGCCAACAATTTTAGACACAAAATCTCACATTTGCATTTGACTTAAAGTTGCCGACAGCTTATGCGGCACTGACTTCAACCCTTTCTATATATATGACAAATGATATTCTGTTTCATTTAATTATGTGTATTTGCTCCCTTAAAGTATTTAAATACTAAAATTCAGTGATTAATGAATTTCCTCTTAAGATTTTAATTTTTTGTTTTTTAATTTAAGTTTTATATTTTGTTACTCTTAGACCCATAGAAAGAACAATTATTGAATGAAGTATATGTATATGTACAACTTAAAGGGTTTTTTCCGTTATTTTTTATACGTACTGTAAGTGCTATTATACATATGTACTCTGTTATGTTGTTAATCCAAAAAATAAGACTGTATAAAAAGTAGTGTTTTATTGGCAAATCAACGAAATCGAAAGAAAATGAAAAACGGCGAAAAAAACCGGGAAAATGAAAAGTTAAATCGGTGAAGAAATATTGTTTTCATGCAAAAAAGGTAATTCGTTCCACCAAAACCTGGCAACGCTGTATCGAACATATTGCGAGAATATTGCTCGTTCTCGAAAGAAAATTTTAGGAAGTTACTTCTTTAACACACTTAAATCTTAAATTTTGTGGGGAAATTAAATGTTTGTATGGAAATGTTTCGGTTTAGGTACCATTATACGATGGGCCCTTTATGGTGCCTTGTGTTTTTTGATGGCTTAGCCTCATAACCTCTTTCAACCTAACCTAACACACTGCATCATTAAAGGCTTTTGCAGTTTACACTGGGCTAACGAGACTTGACTGTACAATCTCAGAATATGTTACTGCACTATGCACTAAGCCAGAGCTTGGGACGGTATCCGTAGAAACCTGATTTTAATAGGACAAAGACGATGTTACATCTGGATGAATCCTCCATACGCTTAATCACCAGAATAATCACAGGACACTGTGCCATAGGTCACATGACAAGCAAATGGCTACCTGAGTCCAACGATATCTGTAGAAGCTGTGGAGATGAGGAAGAAAGCGAATCGATCCAACATCTGCTCTGCCACTGTCCCGCCCTCCAAGAACGACGCCTCCGTACTTAAGGTCAAAGATTCCTTAAAGACATAACAGAACTCGGAAATTCTAAGATATCGGATCTTCTACGATTCATCAAGAGTAACTGGTTTACGAGTTCGTAAAAAGAGGATTTACTCCCAAACTATGAGGGGATTCACAATGGACCTTAGGGCCCCCGAGTGGAAATGATTGCTCGCTCAATCACACACCCCTCTCAACCTAACCTAACCTAACCTAATGGTTGACTCTACACCTTTTATTTTACAATTATTAAGTTATAAATCTGGGGGAAAAAAATAAAATAGGATTTTTTCTTGGAATAACTTGGGATTTTGTTGGATCAAGTAATAGGGTACTGAGTACTGACCAAGTATTCAAATCATAGTTTATGAAAGAAGCGAGCTCATTTCGGTTGGGAAACGGTTTCGCTAGGTATAGCTGTATGTACATCATCTGCGTGTATTAGGTGCATTGAAGCATGTCTGCAGACCTACGCCAGATCAGTTATGAATACGCAGAAAAGAATTGAACTCAATATTGAGCCCTGTGGCACACCCTTTTTTATACCCATTGCAACGTGTAGTGAAAAGAAAACTGTTTAGCGATTTCACTGCACTGTTGGCACTTCAATAAAATCAATACAGTAGATTCCGCTTTATTGGGACGGCGGATAATCGGGACAGCCGCTTAACTGGGACAAATGGTCAAGAACAGAACAGAACAGATTGTTTTTTTTACTTGATTGTCACATCGCATTGTTGGGATAGCTGCTTAATTGGGACAAAATCGGTCTGAACCGAAGTGTCCAAAATAAGCGGAATCCACTGTATTTGGAAAATGGGAAAAATTACCAAATAAATAAAAGGGGAGTCGGAGAGAAACCCGAATATCATAATCCCGAATATCATAATCCCGAAAGCGAAAAATTTCGAAAATCCAAAATTCCGAAACTGAAAATATTTTTTTTTGTAGGAAAAAAATTCGAAGGAAATTTATTTAACATACCTATTAAACAAAATAACAAACTTGAAATAAATAAAACATAACGGAACAGCTTAAGCCTTATTGACAAAAACATTTAAGAAACGATCTACAACAAAGCAATACACCTATAATACAATTTCATATCGAACGCGAAAAAAAAACTCATTTCAGGACGCTCTTTGCCTTTCACCGGAAATTATTTTCAATATATGTTTGTATGTACACACATGTTTTAACAGGGATTTTCTCTTTACGTAAAACAAGCAATCAGTGAATATACGCTAATGTGTCAACACCCTGTGAGAACTTTAGGCCGCCGCGCCGCTGCGCCAGTGCCACGCCTTTACCCTATTCTTTTCTGTTCTGTGTTCTGTTCTCTGAATCTATCAGTTATCACACTGAATTAGATCAGCTCATTTGAATCCACAATGCACATTACAACACTAACGCCAACCGAAATGGACAAACACTTGTTTCAGTAAAAGTCTCAAAATTTGCGCAAATTTTTCATTTTATATAATTTTTCGGGATTTTTGATTTTTGTGATTTTAGATTTTTGGTGACCCCAACCTAAATATAAGTTTTCATAATATTGCCAACTATTTGTACCAGTGCGAGATTAAAAACAGCGCATTTCCTTGCCGAAATCCAGGACATATTCGAAACAATTCAGAGGCTCTGGTTCCAACAGAACTTTGATCAACCAAAGGAACCTAAGCCAACTTGCGTGTGCGCGAAATCAATTAGCTCAGGTACAAGCAGACTGAAAAGGTTTCTTAATTAAGGTCCACCCAAAACTCCCAAGTAAACAGTTACACAACTTGTACTCGTACGTCTCCTGTAAAGGTCTCCCACTCCAGGCTACTGTTATTAGCCAATAAAACCGTATGTCGCTTATGAAAACATTCATGTCATTAATTTATCTTTCCAATTTCAATACAATGACTCACAGGCTAATAAAATTAATTGCTCTTCCTCGTGCCTTTGTATTCATTACCATCATCTTAACCCGTAACTCACTTTCTTCGCATTTGAAATACGACACACAAACGATGGGTGACACTGCGTTTTTCTTATTATTTTGTTGTTGTTATCGCCTGCGTTGGTGGCGGTCATCTACATATAAAATTCAAAAGCAATTAAATATCCAACGGACTTTTGGTTTTTTTTCTTTTTTTGCAATCACTTCAAATCAGTTTATTACATCTAAACAAAAATAATAAAAAATTAATAAAAACATTCGCTAACCGCTAGTGAAAATTTCACTTTTCAAATGGCGCGCAAATAGGTACCGTGTTTTGTGGTAACTGCAAAAGGTGTAGGTGTGTGCGCAGAAAATACCGAAAGATAAATTTATTATTAACACAACGCTCTTGGATTATTATTAATAATAAAAATCCGTCGACTATCGAAACCGCGGGCGCCGCCGCCGCTATCCGTCCTTCCGTCCGTCCGTCCGTAATTGGTAAATTTCTTTTTCACTACCGGCGCGGCGCGCTGTGACAAAGTTTATGACTGCAAAACCTTTCACTTTGGTCATTCGGTTGGTTATTTACTTATTTCGTGTAAGTAACTCTCTGTGTGGATACAGTAATCGGATGGATTTAATTATGATACTCATTGCTTAGGGATAATTAGATAAACTGGTTAAATGAACGTGTAATGACAGTGCAGCGTGGCGATGTAGTGAAAACTGCACAAGATTTCTATACAGTCGCAATTGCAATGGATGTGGATGAAATGTTACCATGACACATGACCTAGTCAGTGGATAGAGAAGTGCACCGAGGCCAAAGTGCAAATTATTCAATTACTTGAAAAAGAGGCCACAACTGTCATCCTTTTCAATTTTATGTTGGATTGACAGCAGATTCGTTTCCATTACAGGTTTTGTATTTAATTATATCGTCGACCATAGTAATCCTCCTAGTCTGGGTATCTTTAAGTAGTGGAGCTTGCCGCATGACTGTGTGGGTCGAAAAAGTTATTTCGCGAATCATCTAAAAATTCTGTTGAACGACTGATCTCGCTGATCTTCCACTTCTTTTTAGCCGTGAGAAGCTGCCGTTCGGAGTAGGAACAAACAATTAAGCTAGGCCCAGGTCCAACTTGGCTTAGCGCCATCGAAAATAAGTGACATTTGTTGGAAAATTAAAAACCTAGAGCAACATAAAATTTCAATAAACTTCTTAAGCCTTTAGGATCGCTTTAGCTACATAGATGCGAGTACATATGTTGGAGTTGGAGTTAGAGTAGGAGTAATCTTTCGATGGGCTTAATATTAGCACCTCCATCTCTGTGTGTGGCTTGTTAAACAGAATCAACGACTTTTATCTGGTCGAAATATTTGAATTTGGTCGTCTCTCAACCAAATGGCTAAGCAGTGTTATTTCGCCCACTATCGTGTTTTACATATCGAACTAGAAATTAAAGTTTACTTTTGGAAATAAGCGGCCAAATGCGAGTCAGACATGAGTACATATGTACATATGTGGTGTGGGATATCTAAGAATGATATCCCACGTGACATACATATGTACCCATTTTTCAAATTAGTTTTCGTTTTTTAGGCTACATTTCGCTCCACTGTATAGTTGTTTCACAATATTTTCGAATGATAAGTAGTGGGACATAAGTTCCCAGCAGCCTTCCACTCTCTTCGATCCCGGGCACGCTGCTTCCAGTTGTCGAGACCAAGCGCACTGGAATTCGCGGTAGCTTGGACCTTAAACCGGAGGTTCGGTCTTCCTTGTCGTCTCGAACCTGGGGGCTGTGATTCGAAGATCTTCTTTGCTGGAGCATTGTTGTCCATTCGCTCGATGTGGCCGAGCCAGAGTAGTCGACGTGTTTCGGCTTTTCAGACTACATCCACATCTTGGTACAGCTCATAGAGTTCGCGGTTGTATCTTCTCCTCCATTCGCCCTCCTCGCATACGGGACCGAATATCCGACGAAGAATTTTTCTCTCCAAAGTGTTCAAAATCTGCTCTGCTTTCCAGCTTATCGTCCAAAACTCGGCTCCATACAGCAGAACTGGCAGGATCAATGTTTTGTAGAGCATGCATTTTATTTTTCGAGTTAGGAGTTTTGAACCCATTTGTTTTGCCAAACCGAAGTAGCAGCGGTTTCCTAGGGTAAGTCTTCGTCGAATCTCCACTAAGGTGCCATTCGTGGAGTTGATGTTTACTCCGAGGTAGGTAAACTCCTTAACCACTTCGAAGTTACTATTGCCAACAGTGAAGTTTTGTCCTAGGCGGTGGACAGATGCTTCTTTGTTTGTTGACAACATGTACTTGGTTCTGTCCTCATTCACTTCAAAGCCAACTCGTTTCGCCTGTTCTTCAATTGCCGTAAAAGCCTCTAAGACGGCGCGCTGGGAGCGACCGATGATGTCGATGTCGTCCGCGTATCCCAGTAGCTGGACAGATTTGTAAAAGATAGTGCCTTCCGTGTTTACACCTGCCCTGCGCATGCCCTGCGCACTATCTGTTCCAGCGCAAGATTGAAGAAGTCACATGACAGCGCATCTCCTTGCCGAAATCCGGTGCATGTTTGGAATAGTTCGGAGGAATTGTTTCCGAATTGCACGTTGCACCGCGTATTTTCCAGCGTCACGCGGCATAGTGGATCAGTTTAGCCGGGATCCCGAATTCGGCCATCGCCTTGTAGAGCTCAAGACGATGAATGCTATCATATGCGGCTTTGAAGTCGATGAAGAGATGGTGAGAGCTCCATTCGACGTACAGATCCCTTAGACGGACATATTTTTATAACCTAGCTTTTATGTGCACATATTTGAGCCAGACACTCCCTTGATCGGATGCGGACAAGCATATTATTTAATTTAAATCCATTAGACGGACAAAAAAAATCTTCCGTTACTTCACACAGAATTTTTGTTACTTGCTCACATTCGCAACAAATGCCAACGAAAAGCAAAAAAATAAAACAGAAATAACGATCACATATATTATAGTACTCTCCGGGCGGTGCGGCGTTGGTAGTTATCAATTTGTAGCAGAATTACTCCCATATGATCCAATGTGTATGAGTATGACGTATATTTTCCAAATATCTGAATTTAGGATTCACTTAGGCCAAAGTAGGTCCATTGTGTTGCTTCGTAAGTAAATTCTTATCGGTTTAAAAGTATCGAGGGTCTTTGTTGTCTTATTTTTTTTTGTTAATCTTTTCAAATAAAGTAGAGTTCTTTTTTAATGTTTTAATAAATAAAGCTTATTTGTTTAAAAAAAATTATTTTTAGTCCATGGGCAAGAAACTCCCTTAGGCGGACACAAAAATTGTCACCGTCACTGTCCGCCTAAGGGAGATTTCACTGTATATCGTTTTGGACAAAACACTATTTCAATTCGATTTTGTGAGGAAATTTTTAGAAATTTTTAGTCCTTAGGACTAAATGAATCAAATCTTTAAACAAAATCCTAATAATTCAAGTCCGGTTTAACCGTAGCGTGCAGTAATCGGTCCGTATTTTATAGATTTTTTGATATGCAATGCTATTTTCGTCTTATATGCGGGACAACGCTATTAACCGGGAGCCTTACAATGAGGTTACACTAATGCACATTACTTATGAAAATAAAATTACTTCTTCATTTTCTTATTGCTATCTTTCTTTTCATATTAAACAACCTTTTAATGTTATCTTTCTTTATTTCAGGTAAGTGGATCATTTTCTTTGACTAAGGAAGTGGTATGTACTTTTAATGGGTTCGGGTCACAATTCCGGAAACCGAAATCCCGAAAATCCAAAATTTTCACTTTCGGGATTATAATTTTCGGGACTCTGTCCGACTCCCACTTTTAATATACGCCGGTCTTGAAACGTAAATGTCCAATATTCAACATCTTCACACAGACTATTGAAAAACCTGTTATTCAAATACCAGTACAGAATATATGTTATTTAATTTGAATATATGTACGTATTTGACAAATGAACTTCAAAGCATGTATCTGAACCATCAAAACATAGTACGGCCACTGTTAGAGCCGTCGCTTTTGGTTTAGTGCCTTGCTATTCTGGTGAATACCTTCCGGTAAACAAATGCATATCGATATCGGATGTATTTATATATTCTGCTCTAGCGGACATAATCAACTGATCAATTAACACCAAACAATAATATTCCCACTTAATTTTGAACTCTTCCAAGCTTCCTACGATAGATGAGAATCTCAGCGCAACAAAATCAGATCTTTACTGGCCGAACACAATGGCGGAGCTGTAGTGGAAGTGTGCAGCGCTGTCAAAGTTTTAATACACGTAAACCCTATAGCGCGAGCACAATGCGAAGCTGCTGCTGTAGTATGAATTGTATGGTGAAGCACAAAGTTCGGCCAACTTCAACTTTCTACTTCCACCAAAGTTTCGCCATTGTGTTCGGCCAGTTACGATGTAATGTGTGTTCTAGAGATGTCGCAAGAAGTGACTGGCCCCGTATTTCTCGTTCGACCGAAAATATCACTTCTGTGGCCGAGGACTACAAACAGATGTTAAACGAGTTTTTTTCCCGCAAGTTGCTGAGCTGGGTCTCAGGCATTGTGGGTTCCAGCAGGACGGAGCAACCGCTCCTACAGCTCGGCCAACGATGGAGATTTTGAATCACCTATTTGGTCAGACTTCTTCGTTGGGGGCTTTTGGCCTTTGCTCTGACAAGAAGACTGTTTCACAGCAGTCAACTTGACTCCAGGGTGAAGGTCATTTGTTACGTTGCCCTTATCAGACCAATTATAGCATATGGTTGTCCGGTGTGGTTCAATGTGGCGCCTTTCTACATGGAAAAGATTCGGGTGTTTGAGAGGCAATGTCTTAGGACCTGTCTCAGATTGTACAGAACACCAGAGTCCCAGTACATAAAATATTATCCCAACAAGGTCCTATACAATGGGGCACATCTGAACAGGATTGACAATTTCCTTATTAAGGCGATTCGAAGGCATATTGCGAGGGCGATAACTAGCGATAATAGCCTGATCTTCGGGGCTTATTACCCCAATAAAATGTACCATGAGAGTACGCTCCTATCGGGCTTTATCCCACCGGAGGTATTTCTCCATATTGATGCTAAAGGCTTAGTGCAAAAAAGGGATGGTATTCCGGTATTGTACCACCGCCACCGCGGTGTGCGAGATAAGCGGCTCATCCACGGCGGGTACGACGCCAATGCTCATAAGCTTCTCCGTTTTAGTACTGCAATTGCGGACCGGGATAAAGAGGATACTGAAAAACAATACGCCGAATTTTGGTGGCTTATTGAGGAGGAGAGGGTCACTGACGCGCTCTCTCAGGTCGGTGCGTTACTTTTGTAACATCCTAGTTTTTAAGTTAGGTTAGTTATGTAGGTTAAGGTCAGCTAGGGGGTCTTCGAGGAGTAGCCGGGCCCGCTATTGCGATGCATCGTCTCCGAGAGCTGACCGACGCTGCGGCCTCGCTCAGGTCCCTGTGCCGCGAGGGGGCATCGTAATGGCGATGGCCAAGCGCCCGCGGATGCAATCGGGATGGTGACCGCTCGGGGCACTAGGCAACGAGCGCTTACCACCCTGATTACAATTAGTTTGGGTTAAGTAGCTTAGGGTATTTTAGGTAGGTTAAGTTTTCATAGTTTTAAGAATAAAAAAAACGGATAAAGTATCCAAGTTTTCCAAACTTTTCTTGGAATAAAATATGTGTTAAATAAGCTTAGTCGTAGTATAGTTAGTTTAAGGCCGAATGGCAATAGTTTGTAAAAATAGAGTTAGGCCTAGAGTGCCCCCTAAGGGCCAGTAAGCTAGATTAAGTCAGATTTGTTAGTTGTTAAATTAGATTTAAGCATTTTTGTCTAGTATGTAAGTTTACATTGAAAATGGAATAATAAAAATGTTTTAAAAAGTAAAAAAAAAGAGGGCTTTTCTAAGTCTTGCGTTTATCACAACAAACAACAAACCTTGCAAGTCTTGAAAGCAAACATTTAAGAATATCGCCAAATTAAAGCCATATGTTTTCCGAGCTACAATTCAAAACGCCGCCGTAAGACGAGCACAAATGTGCATCAACTCAGAAGGTGTTCAATCAATTGAGATAAACATTTCGAGGAAACAGAGTCTAATTTTTTTCATTTCTAAGAAAATGACAGCCAATTCTACCCTGTATGTATTTTTCTTAAATGAGAGGTTTTTCTATTGTTTTCCTCTAAACAAATTCTTTTGTTTCCTATGAAAGATATTTCCATATCTCTGTAACAAAGAAAATGTTAATTTGTATACCAAATAAAATATTATTTCAATTCAAAATTAGCTGATCCTCGTACATTTGATGAAGATCAGCAAGATCATGCAGATCGAATCATTTCCAGTTCCTCGTTGTCAACATTCAATATCATAAAAGTTGCTTCAGCTCCACCCACTCATGCCATGTTAATGTCCAATTGCATTTGGCTGTCCCTCAATTGACTTTCTCTTCCAAGGATGTAGATCTACTCTCTAAAAATCCTTCCATCAATCAACCTCACTGACCCTTTCTCTTTTCTATTGCCGAGACATTTAGCTCAATGAATTTCCATTAAATACTCAATGCTCAATTACTGCAACATGTTTTTATTAATATGCTGCCACTCGTACAAGAGATTTTCTGCAGATCACCGGAGATCACACTGAGCTGACATGAGCTGGCGCGGCGCGGGGCGATGTAGCGCTTGTATTGATCACTCTATCTATGCTGACTATAAAATCGCAATTAACAACTTCAATACTTCAATTTCATATTTCGCCACCATTCGATGCAAAGCTGCCAGAGCAACGTAAACTCTTCCGCCGAAGTGGTTTGAGAAAGTTGTTACCGTCTCGCGGTGACCGCTTAATTTGGCGTCTTTTTAATAATTTTATCTTTTAACCTCTGGCATCGGCCAAGATCACTGATCGCCGTGGAATTTCGCATTCATATGCAATTTTTGAACCAACCCAGTGTCTGGTTATGATAATATCACAATCAAACTGTAAGCAATGGTCAGCAGAATTACACTGCACGTATGTAAATATTGTTAAAATGCGTATCTGTTTGGAGTATCGTATATCATTTTCAATGTCAGCAATTTGTTTCGTTATGTCACACGCCTTTGTTGTTGGATTGCATTGTCACACAACTATTTTTATTTTTGAAGATAAAGTTATAAATTTTGGAATGATGATCGTTTATTTTTCATTTTGTATATACTCGCAGTAAGGCTACATAACATGTTGCATATGATATTATTATTATGGAAAACGGTTGCAGTCAAACGAATCCCAAAATTTTCCGTCGGTATTTCATCAACTAATAAATAGCGGCGCGGCGTCAGATCGAAGCTGATTACCATACTAAATGACCAGTTTCGAGATGCCAATAAAACAGGAATGATGCGTCGCGTCGATCCAGTGACAAATCGATACAAACCTGTCAAGTGTTTATGCACTTTTTGCCATTGCATCACCACACGCAGATGAGTGATCGTTTAAGCACACTTTGGTTTTAGTGTATTACTCTGGATACAGTTTGTGGCCAAAAGAGAGTCGTAAAAGGTAATTTCAATTAATTTTGATAGCTGGTTATAATTGTGGATACATTTGTGAGACTTTAACGTGGCGAATGGTTACAGATAGTCTTGAAGTGGTGTCTCGTTTAAATCTGAGCACGAGGATTAATTACTCATTAATTAATGATGGTGTGATGAGACTTTTTTTTATAATTTTGTTGTTTGTTCTGACGTGTGTCGTGTGAAAGCTGTTAATTACTACTGGGATGATGCATTTGGCTATAAACAATTACTCCATGATTCCAGACTCAAAACGACTCATAGTTGCTAGGAGCTACTAGTATAACATACTTAATTACTTATGTAGTTGGGAAATGGGAAGATGATTATGTCAACATGTCAACCAAAACATTATAAATCATATCTATTTTGACGGATATTTAAATGAATTGTATGCGGGTGCTTCTGGATTTTTATAATTTTTTGTGGCATTTCTTCGAAACCTCTCTTCATCAGTCAAACTCTTGAGCAGTATATTCGACAGTTCTGTTAAGCGGGTTAGCAGGTCTGATTCCACCTTGAAGTCCGTATTAGGTCTAGGTTGTATGATGTCCTCTGTTTTCATTTTTGAATATTGGACTGTGGACTGTGGACCAGTTCTAGCGAAAACTTTTCAGCCCTTAACTTTTCGGCGAGTTCTATTGTGGGATGTCTTGAGTGCAATAGAGAGGGGTACACAAGGAACAGTCTGATAGATAGAGACTCTAAGGCTGCGGTTATATAGCAAGCGTGTAATACAAGCGCTTGCTCGCGCTTTAAATTAAATGCATCTTATCAGAGCATGGTGGTTATGTAACAAAATTTTACAAGCGCGAGTAAGCGCGAGCAAGTGCGAGCACGCGCTTGTAAAATTTCTGCAGTGAGTTGAATTGCAATTGCAAGCGCGAGTTAAATCGAAAATTTATACTAACCGAAGATGTATAGTGAAAAATTAATAATCGAAGTTCGGAAACGGCGTTGTTTGTGGTTTTTTCTTTGTGTATAATTTTGTATACTGAGTTGCTGATGAATATTGCTTCATTAAAAAACTCAAATAACTTTTTTTCAATTCATATTTAGTTCATTTCAAAGATAATTTATTTTTATTATGTTTTTTAATGACATTCTAAAATGACTGATTCGAAATGGTATCCACGCTCGCTGATGCAAGTGCGGCATCTTATTAAAAAGTGGTTCATTACTGCCTGAAGGGTTTCTGCGGGAATTGCTTCAATTATTTTTCAATTAATTCAAAGTAATGGGTAGATACAGTAAAAGAAAATCAGGTGCAGTCAAATCAAGAGACCTTGGCGGCCAACCTAAAGTTGAGTGCCTGGATATCAGCTATTTTATTGGGGAACTTTCGATGTAATTCTGTCATAACAGGCCTGGCTATGTGTTGCACAATCTTACTGAAACTACACAGAGTTGAAAGGGATTTTCTTTCGGGTAAGTTCTGGGACTTCTTTAAAATCTTTAAATAACGGTCTCCATTGACCGTTTCATTGCGACCGTTTTCATCATAAAAGTATGTCCCGACAATGCAGCTCGAGGAAACTGCACACCATTATGTGATTCGAGCTGGATGCAGTTAAAGTGACTCTATGCTTGACAATAATACTTGCTTACATTGCCGTTTAAATCAAAAGGGCCCTTATCAGGCATACTAATGAAGTTTAACATATTATTATTGTCCTCTTCCATCATTTGAATGACCTTCTGGGAAATTTTCAAGCGAATCCGCAAGTCTGCTGGATTCAGTTTGCTTGTTTTATTTTTTTTTAACTTTATAGGAAAATAAGCTCAATTCTTTGTGGATAATAAGTCCTGGGTCAAAATCCTGTGTTCTAACTGAAGGATCTTGGTGATAAGGCCGTCTTGTGACTGCCCCACGCTCGGCGAAAGACTAAATTTGCATTATCTCGGTCCATCTGCTCAGAGGAATGTCGCTAAATCACCGCTAAAACTCACTTTGGACTAAAATCGCAGACTTCAAAGCATGATAGCGACACACTTTCCAAATCCTAGTGTCACCGTCCCAATTGTCCATTTTTGTTAAATCTAATAAAAGTTCTGCCTCTAAAAATAGCGACTTACTGTGCACTTTGCTAGACCTAAACGGAAACCGAAGAGTTAACTAGCTCAATTTTAATCGAACACACGACAAGCTTAAGCTAGCGCGTGCTCGCGCTTGTAATTGAAAGCGCTTGCTCGCGCTTGTGTTACACGCTTGCTATATAACCACCGCCTAATGTAGTTCATATATTAAGCGACTGTATGTGTGTATATTACTGAATTAGCTGGATCAAGTTTAAAAACCAACCATTGAATGACATTTATGTACATAACATAGGTAGAATAAAAA
This sequence comes from Brachyopa scutellaris, assembly GCA_949775065.1. Classification (NCBI taxonomy): domain Eukaryota; kingdom Metazoa; phylum Arthropoda; class Insecta; order Diptera; family Syrphidae; genus Brachyopa; species Brachyopa scutellaris. The sequence goes on from OX459112.1 coordinate 72,567,554, forward strand.
AGTATTTATGTTAGAAGGCGGGCCAACATATCATCAAAACAATCTTCAATGGTTGGTACTTTGTACAAACTAAATGTTCTTTCAATAAAAAGTTTCGACACTAAGCTTTGGACAAGAACTAAAGGAAATCGTTATTGAATACGTACAAACGTTTGTCCTCTAATTTTCATAACCATTTGACCTCATCGCAAGTTCTAGAAGAAGTTGGCTGTGAAGTAGTGGTAGCAGCGTTCCCTCCCCTGCTACAATTGTAGTTTTAGTAGTTTTTGAGTACATTTTTGCTAACTGAATACGGTACTACTTTGGATCCACCGCGTACTACTTTTTATAAATTCATATCAATAATTAATTTCTTATTTTTACAAAAAAAAATTGTAACAACAGACTTAAACTACAAGATACACGTTCCAATTCAAATTCTCGCGCAGGATACAAGCCTTTTCTCAATTGCTTTCCTGAACAACAGTGAACAGAACTGTGAGATGAATCTGAACTGAACATACTTTAATATCAAAACTTAAATGACAACCAACCTCGCTTTTATTTATTATTTTACCTACTTGTAGTTGGTGTGGTGTTTGTCAACAAATAAAGTTTATTTTGTCTAGGGAATTCAAAATGAATAAATTGGTGGTTGAACGTAAAATGTAAGTCGATATGTTTGCTGAAGAGCTATACTCTGTTCCACAAAAATTGTCAGTACAGGAAAGATAGGACGTTTGCCTCTCATTCTGGATGCATCAACTTTCATAAATCTGTCCCTCTTTTAAGCTCTTACTGGGTTACCATAGTATGCATGAAAAATCGCCGCAAATCGGAGAGCGATACCCATAGGGCTACCATCTGCTGATTTTAAAACAACACAATTTGTTGAACGAAAAAAAGATAATTGTGTACAAAGTGGACACCACCCTTAATTTTGATGAAATGTTGGTATGTTGTAAAGGACATGTTTTCGAGTATTTTGGGGAGATTAGCTTACGAGATATACACCCAAAACTCACCTTGTGCAAATAAACTTCATTATAAATCACAAAAATCGAAGCGTTCAACTTGATTTTAACGGTTTCACCAGAAAAAACAAGAAAGTTGAAAAAACAAAAGACATCTGGCAATACCCTCACATACTCATATTAATTTTATTGGCATAACACTGGCAGTAGGATGGTATGGCTGAAGAAATTGATCGCACAAACAATAATCGGAAATATCTGGAAAAAACTTCTGTGAATCATAAGCAATGGCATAACTTTCAATAATACACAACTCTCCAGTTATCCTGGACTCCACCAATAGAGTTAGATGAAACCTAACATGTGAGTTTTCTATCACTACGGCGCTCTGTCTGTCTCTCGTTCTTGTCCTTCATGTGCTCGCGCTATGTGTAAACATTATAAGGGTATTCATATCCCCACCTTGTGTAGGTTATAAAAAAAAAAAAATTCCTGACACTTTAACATGCAATAAGTCCTAACTTTGATGAAAATAAAGGAGTTTTTTCATGTGTAACAACTACTAACTTTGTATGTAAAATTTTTTTTTTATTTGATTTTTTTGTTAGGAATAAATACGTTAGGAGTTATTGCATAGAGCCATTTGAGCCCACTGTGAATTTTATTAAATTTGCAGCAGCACATAGCTACCATTCGAACGCGCATTATTTGTAAGTATTTTCAATATTCGTACGGAAGACTAGCTTAGACATATTATATGGGATTATATTTTTTCAGGATATGAACTTTCTGATCTATAACTGCAAAATCGAGTGTGGATCGGCTGAAACGCTTCACCAATTTTGCGACCAAGTTTTAACCCGGTATGCGGTAGTTTGCCCTCGCCAGTGTAGGCTCTGATTTATAGAATTAGATGGCTTGCTAGCTCATCGGAGATTACCATGATTACAGTTGACATATCAAATTTCATTACAGATGCCTGAAGAGGAAAGATTTATTTTTTTTTTTTAGAGATTTTAAACGATTTCTAAAACTGCACAAATTGAATGTTTTTCACCATACTGCTTCAATATTCATATGTCTCTACGTCTATATCGCATCTTTCATACTTTTTATAGGTCATCAGTCAACTGTGGCAGGGTTGTGTATGGATACGGACCACATGTCTTTGTTCTCAAATTCAAAACAGGTTTTGGTACGCGCCGCTTCATGCTGGCCAGTTTTGCATGAATTATAAAAAAGAACAAGTTAATAGGGAAAGACTTAAGTAACCGACCATGAAATTACCATCCGTATCCACACCCAAGTGCCATACCGCAAATGACCCAAAAAAGCGAATGTGAGAACAATTTCTTGTCTGCTACTCGTAGAAGCACTTTGAAGAAAAAAACGTGCAACAAATTGTTAATCCATGTCAGTCTATGGTGTAGGATGTCATTGCCTCGAAGAAATGACAAAGAGTGTCTTAAATCTAATCGATTAGCTGAAGTCTTCCCTTGGCTTCATAAAAAAAAAATTAGAAAAGCAACTGCAACCAGTTCTTTTTTTTTAAATTCAATTATTGTGGCAATAATTTTCGATTTAAGATAAGGTAAGGCAAATCGAATGTGCGCCTGCGGAACCAGAAACGTGGAACTGTGGAAGTAATTGTTGGCACTACACGGTGCAGTAGTGGGAATGCAATTTCCTAATGGGGCAGTACTTACCGATACGCGATATATTTCTGCTTTCGTTAAATTGTTACTTTGGCTGAGATTAATTTTGATTAGAAAAAGTCAATGGGGGCTCCTGTCTATGCGGGAGAGACAGCAGAGAGTGGTAGGTTTCCGAATCACCATTTTATTGGCGGATGTTTGTAAACGATTGGGAGGCGGTGCAGTTTGAAAATTATTATCAAACGGTCACATGAAAGCAGTTCGTGGATATTTAAATTTCCATTTACAAGGAAGTTGTTTAAGATAGATTAAACGATTTTCTTTTGGCTGGTTGGATATGTCTCAGTTGCGACTCGAATCAACTTAGTTCAAAGATTATGGTTGATCACCAAAATCAAGTTAGTTGATAATAAAGTTGAACACCACTTAACATAATGGTACATATATACCTTTTACATATTCCCACCCGTGTGGTATCAGAGTTTTGGTTCCAACCACCCGGGCGTCCTGGCAAAATCAAGCAAATCCGATGGTGATCGATCCGATAGCTCGTCGACATGTTCAAAGAAAATTTTGCCCAGGGTTCTACATATTTCTGAGTTTGCAGAGGTTTCGGCAGTGACAGAGTAAATGGGTCGTGTCCTCAGAAGCGTCTTGATTACCATATCCCCTGCAAATGTCATCGTCGTTAAGGCGTACTTTCTTCATGTGGTATCTTAGCATGTTGTGGCCAATCCTAGCAGCATTGACAGCGATTTCCTGTCTTTTTGTAGAAGTTTTCTTGTCCTTGTTTTGTTATATTCTGGCCACAGTCTTCCTGATACGTCACAAGTGGTTAATGATTTCCACCTATTATTTGTTTCACTATTATTTAGATTAACTTTTGGCCCTAAGGTTACAGAGTGGAGGTTTATCCATACCGTCCGCTTGTTCAATGTCGAGGGCTGAGCCCTTTCTGGCCAATTCACCTGCGGCTTCATTGCCTGGTATTCCGCTGTGACTAGGGACCCAGAAGAGTTTTACGTTGCGCTGCGTGCTAAGAACATTCAGTTCTTCGCGGCAATACTTTACAATCTTAGAAGTTATTGCTTTTATGGCCGCCTGGCTATCAATGCAAATTGTGAAATTATGACATGTGTACATGCATACATACGAATGTATGACTTCTAAGGACCATTTTAAGACATGAATCCAATGCAAGTCATATACACGACTTTCACTGTGTTGCTAATTGCTAATAGAACTGTTAGAAAACTTCAACATATTATCAGTGCAACTTTTCGATTGAAATATGTATACCAATGGAAGTCATTTCTAAACTATGAGAAAAAATCATATCAACCCATATCTCTTCTTCCCACAATATCAAAACTATGTGAAAAGATTGTACTGGAGTCGTAACCCAAGTATTGCCGAAAGAAATCCGATCCCGGCCCACCAATTTGGATTAAGAAACAAACACAACAACCGAACATAAACTGACAAACGTAAGTTGTTGTCGGTTGGTTTTCTGGATTTGCAACAAGATTTCGATAGAGTTTGGCACCAAGAGCTCCTTTGCAAACTACAGAGATCTTTACTAAAAGAATTTTACCTACTTCTATGGCATGGATGGCCAAACAACTAATAGAACGCGAAGGCATTTACAGTCGACCCCGACGCATATGCTATAAATTAATACATTATAACAAACTAGTGTACCCGTGCGAGTACTCTCGCAAGAGAAAATACAACTTCCAAACTCCAACATCCAAACTTCCCATCTGTCAACTGATTGAAATCCCATGTCAATCATATGGGAAGGGTTTATTCTTTTGGGAGTTCATTTCGGGTAGAATATTTGTTTTGATCGGGTTTTAATTTGTTAAAATTTATAGACTGAAAGTGCAATTCGTCATTCTCTTTCTTTTGACACCTAATTTGTTAAGATTGGTTAAGTGTAAGAGCTACAAATGGTACCTATACTACAGATATAATTACAACAAATACGCAATACATGAATATGTAACAACACTGCACTGCACTCCATCCCAGAAAGCGTATAAAATGGAATATTGCGTGCTCTGTGTCTTCTTCCTTATTTGGGCAATTTGGGCAAAAAGGTGAGGTGAGGTGCCCGAAACGGTGTAGGTATTCCCGATACCCACCGTGACCAGATAGGAACTGCGTAAGATAGTAGTTACAGTTTCCGTGCTCTCGGTTTGTGCAGACGTCTATGGTTGGGATCAATCTGTAGGTGCATCTGCCCTTCGTCATTTAATTCACTCTTTCTTCTTCCTTGTTCCTTTTGATGACCGTAGCTTCTTTGTTACTAAAATTACAGGCTCTACATCTCGTCCGCTAAGGTATCGATCGGAACCATCCCTGTCGATATGTTGCCGATAATTTTCGCCTTAATTCGTTTGTCGCTAGGGCCCACACACAAACTGGGGCAGCGAATAACAGGAATGAACTTACTACTTTGGATATTTAGTTTCTTCTAACAAGTCCGGGTCCTCCGATGTTTGGCAGTATTCCAGAAAGTGCTGCCTGTGGCATTGACGCCTTTTTCTCGAATAGTCGATGTGAGGCTTAACCCTAGAAAGATGAGCTTATGCCCCGGAGGCGCACGCGAAATTATATAGTGCTTTCTTCTTTTAACCGACGCTCGAACAAACTTGTTCTTTCAAGCCAACTCTGTCGTCGGTCAACACTTGCGAGAAACGATCGTTTCTGTTCGGTAAGTACCACAGTTTTGTTGCTATGGCGACATAGACATGGTGAACACAGGCATGATGCTTGCAACAATTGTCCATAACTATTGATTAATTTAGTTTTTTTGATTGATTGGTATTGTTTGAGACTTATAATATTGTAATTCATCAGTTAGTTCGGCAAAATAATATAAATGTCACCTATTTTAAATAATACAGAATACCTCTAATTTTTGTTCCGTTTTGTTAAGGATTTATAAAATTCTACACAACTTTCGTATAAATAAAAAATAATAATATATATTTCTATTTTATTGACTTATTAATAATGTAACAATTTATTGAAGTTATAAAAAAAGAATAGTTGAATTTGTAAAATAAATCGGTTTTTAAAACTGTTTATCTTTTCAGTCCTAAAAATTAAGATTATCTTTCTAGAGTTAATATTGATGCACTTTCTTCCTCATATCCGCTTCTACAGATATCACTGGATTCAGAGAGCCATTTGCCAGTCATTTGTCATATGGCACAGTGTCCTGTGATTAAGCGTATGGGGGATTTATCCAGATGTAACCAAGTTTTGGTCACAAAGGACGTGATGTGCCGCAGGCGTTAGTCTACTTTTTGATTATGTGGTCGATTATCTTAAATAGTATTTCAATCGGTGGCAGTATGGAGGTGTCAGCATCACTATTCAACATAGTCAATCCAAGCTATTACGTTCCTTTCGATATTGCTATATGCGGCTACCCAGCAAAAATTACTATCTGCACTTTGGAACAAAAAAAGAAAAAAAAAACTTCAAACTTGTATGAAGCCAGCGCAAAGTATGACCGCGTTCAATGAACCGTGAACTAAACTGCTGCAGTTTTGTTTCCCAACAAATCAGACCACGACATTTTACAGCACTTAAAAATGTACAATTTCCAAATTTGTATTTAATTAGGTAAATAGTTTTGTAATAAATTTATTTCGGATACGGCTCTGTACCTTCAGGTACTCGGGTTTTATGGTTTAACAATTTTACACTGATTTATGGGGTTTCTTGCTGTACCTACATTACATATCTATACTAGTATCGGTCAATTTGCATTGGCAAATAGTTAATACAGTGCACTGGTGTGCAAAATAGAATGAAAATTCATTTCGCATTTCTGTCTTATGAAACTGGTCTACGGCCAAAGGCAAACAAGCCCTAGTATCGTATATTAGGCGAATTTTGGCAAAGCAAACAGGGATTTGGATTCTTTATGTGCAAACACATAAAACTCAGTTGGGTTTTTGTTTTATAATCTTTCAGATAAAATTCACATGAATAAATGAAAACATCCCGAAGTAATATGCATGAGCGATGACTCATCATGGCTAGATAGATGCAAAAAAAAGAGTGTAAATCAAATCACGTATCTTTTAGTAGCAGTCGCTAACATGTCGCAGTTAGTCACGCATCCCTAGGTCGCCAAAAAGATGATCTAATATTCTGGTTTGTCTTTTCGACATGCACACCTAAATATCAATTAAGAAAATAATTAAAACACAAAGAAGAAAGCATTTAAAAAAAACTGTTAAATAGTATCCCAGCAGCTTGGTAGTGGTTTCAAACAGCTACTGTCGCCACATTATTTATGCTGACGTTGTGGGAAACCTCTAATAGTACAATCTGTTATAAGAAGCTTCTCAGGTAAAACCTTGAAAGATTCCTCAACGTTACACTTCGTGCCTAACATTTTGCTGGTCGCCAAGAAATGCTTGAATGGCAGATACTGCTTTTATTGCCTCTTATTGTCAATGGAAAAGTTATATCGCGTTATGGCTTTTATTACAGTTTTATCACTGCCAGAAACTCCCCAAGGAAGACATTGATATGGTCTGAAAGTCAGGCGGATAAGGATAGATTAAGCGGTTTGGAGCTATCGGTCTACATATCGTGCCAAAAAAAACCCCAGCACCCATGCATCTTTTCTAAAACCTATGGTATTTCACTGAAATTGAAATGTATCTATAGTTTTTTTATGAATCATTGTCCTTCCTAACACCATATGCCTATTTGTCGCCAAAAGTCCCACAAATGCAGCAAAAGTGTAAGACCAGGTAGACACTCGTAGCAAAGGGTGTAAAATAGGAATTTAGTAGATGGTACCTACTACATATCAATAAAAGAAAAAAAATATATTAGCGTAGCTAATAAATATCGAATAATAGTAACTTCTTATTTTTACGAGTTTTTATTTTCCCTCATTACTTTGTAGCGCCGCCTTTAGCCTTTATGACCGCTTGGACCCTTCGTGGCATAGCATCATAAAGCTTTCGGGTTTCCTCTTTTGCTATTACTTAAGTGGTTTAGTCCATGCTTTCTATATTACTGTTTTAAGCTCTTCAATTGTTTTAGGTGCCTTGCTGCGTACTTTCTGACCCAAAAGTGACCACAAGTTCTCAGTTTTATTAGGATCAGGGCTATTTCCTGGCCAATTTAGGGATTCAAGGCCAATTTCTGCCATACATTGGGCTATCTGTTGAAAGAACACAATATTTAGAATACGAGTATTGTTTAAATTTTAAGTCAAATTTTTTAATTTACTTTCGAAAAGAGCGCAATGGCAAGCAGCGGAATCTTCCTGAATTATGGGATTTGGAATGTAGCAGATAGCAGTAGTATAACCCTTCTATTGTAGAAACAACACCATCAGCAATGATTTCTTTGTATTTCGCTTGCATTCACGGAACCGTCCAGATGCAAAATACGGCCAAGACAAGTTATATATCCCCAAACCATAACATATGGTAAATGCTTAACAGAGGGAAGCAAACATTCGTCTGAATAACGCTCCTAAGCTCTCTTTCGCACTGTCTGAAAATTGTAAATATCACTCTTTGCCAATCGTTGGCGGTCCATTCCTGGTGCTGTTTGGCCCACATCAATCTTTTTTTCTTCATACGAATAACTGCAGAGAGAAGCTGCTTTCTTGCAGATCTACGGACTTGAAGACCCATTTCATTTAGCCGGCGTTGAACACTCCGTGTGTTGATGTCAATAGAATATCTTTCGTTCAAGTCTTTTGGACTTTTCATCATTTCTTTCTCTGCTCTGTCAGGTAAGACGTCCAAGCTTCAAATTGACTTATTCTAAGCGCACTTTTTGCCTTACCATCGAACCAGATTTATAAAGGCTAGAATTGATCAAGTAACTGCCATGGAAAGCGAGAGAATAATTTGTGGACTAGATACCCAGATTCTTCTTCTTCACTGACCTCTTGAAACCATATTAAACATTCTTCCGTTGGACATTTACGGTAGGGAGACAGCAGCAAAAATGGCATTGCGACAAGTGGAAAGCACTAACCACCTGCCAGGTATCAAGAAGATTGGCCAGAATACGTCGAAACAAGAACAAAGAAACTCCTACAAAAAGATAGGAAGTCATTGTCAATGCTAAGAGTAGTGCTAACCGGGCACACCACTCTAAGATACCACATGACGACATTGACAGGGGATGCGGTGACGAAGAGGCACATGGCGACATAGCCCATTTCCTCTGTCACTACCCTAACATCTGTCAACTGAGAAATAGAACCCTGGGCAAATTCTTCTTCGAACATATCGTCGAGCTAACATATTGAAACCACGGTTGGGAATGGGAAAACACTATGGGTATCACAATGGATCCAAATGGACCTCAGTGTGATGAGAATGTAGCGTGTAGCCATTCTCATCAACCCGCTAACCTAACCTATCTAATACAGTGGATAGCCACCTAACCCAACCTACTCAGGTTCCTTCGAATATCCTTTTGCAAATATGGAAAAAAAAAATAGTTCCTCATTTTTATTTTTTAAGGGAGTATAAAAAGTATTTTTTGTTTATTAGTTTTCTATGACTTAACTGCAAGCCCATATTGTGTCGTCTAATTATTTAGTACATTCAAGGTTCCCCTTAATTCGCTCAGTAACAGTATGAAGGAATTCGCCTAAACCCAGCAGGACACGTCGCGTCAGTTGCTGCAAATACTACGCCTTTGACCCACTCCACCTTTACAGTCCTCAGAGGCTTCTACCTTGACTAGATAATTCAAGTTGACATTCACGAGAGAAAATTAAGCTAACGAAAAACACTTAAGGGGGTATTCTAGTCTAGAACTTTGAAAAATCTTTTTTTTTTCATTAGATTAGACCTTCAACAATATATCCTCCAAACGTTTCCTGAATCATCCTACAGAAAGTCTCTTATACACCATGAATTCTCAGGAAGTCAGTATGTGAAGGTCGTTGTAATGTATGTATTTCTTTAAATGCGTTTTTCTCGAAACTACTTTTTCCAACACGTCTGACGTGATTTCTCAAGTTCTAGTGAACCGATTAACTTGAAATTTGGCGTGGAACTTTTTTATATATCCCTCTATCGGAACTATAATTATGTAAACATTTAATTTTTACAATTTTTAAAAAATTCAAAACTTTACAAAAAAGGGCAAAAAATCATTTTCTTTTCAAACAGTCGTCATTTTGTGAAAAAAAATTGTTTTTTATTTCCGTAGTTCAGACGATAGCGATATTCTTACTAATTAAGAACATTTTTTTCTTTTTTTTTTCCTGATCACCAGAAGGGCTGGAATCATGTCAAGAAGGACGCACACATATTTTTCATCACCCCACTTAACCAGCCTGTAATTTTTTCAATTTTCAAAAAAACGTATTAATAAATATCTAATAAAAAAATGGCAGGTGAAAATATTCTTAGTTTTTTTTTTTATCGAACCTTAAAAAAACACCCAAAATTCGTACCGCTAGACTAGAATACCCCCATAAGTCTTCCCCATAAATGCAATAATTTTTACCGCAAAGATGTATTGAATGTGAACGTTTTCGTCTTGAAAAACATCTTCGTCTTGAAAAACGTCTTCCTACTAACTTTTGGACCTTGCGATTTTTTTGATGTGTAAACATCTAGCGCGCGTTAGCAAAATTTCTAGTGGAGTAATTCCGTGATTTCGGGGAGAAATCACGCATTTTCGGGGACGGAATTCCGAACGGTTACGAAATTTGGAACTCAAATTATATAGCAGCGCGATGAAATATGGAAATAGTGATTGCTTATGTCCCTGGACAACTTTTATATATTACTTTTTATCCCGGAAAATGGCATGGTTTTCAGAAAATAGTGAAAATACTGCATATTGGGAGGGCAAATTATAGTTATACAGCCCTAACTGAATAATGGCTTATCGGATTGAAAAACAAAAAAATTGGTGAAATTAGTAAATTTGTCCCTGATTCATTTGAGATATAAAACATCCTCCTGCGTTGTCCTGAAGCTGAGCAATGCTCAAAACAATTATTCAAAGCATCGCCCACAATTTTCTTTCAGTGGTGACCACTGCCAGCAGTCGGGCAGCAGTGGGTTTCGTTCCAATAATGTGTGTGTGAGAATATGTGCGCGAGTTATATATATATATATACACGCTGGACCAATATACTTATGTACACACGCACAACCTGACCAGCAGCATCAGCCCAAACAGTACAGTTCTTCTGTTTCTGTTGACAATAACAAGTGCACTTGACTTTTGTTGTTTAAGGTTTATGTTTAGCTGTATTTTTGGGATCAATGTAAATAAGTCTAAAGTAAGTCAGTTCGTAACGTGTCGTCAACCAAATCGCTTTGGTAGTTTATTGTATGTATGTAAATCGTTCGCAAATTGTCTAGTGTTAAGTGTGTTAATAATAAAAGAACTTATATCCAAAATGGTTGTTTATTTATTTATTTCGGTTCCAAAAAATTAAATATCGTAACTCGCGCTCTAGTATGATCATATTCATAATGCTTTACATTTCAATGTTCTGCAATAATTATCACCATTTGCGGCTCTCGCACTCAACTAATCTTAACAAATGAGGTGTCAAAAGAAAGAGGATTTTCCAGAGCAGTGATTTTTTAGTTTATAAATATTATTAACAATCTCGCATGTAGAAAATCTACAACCTATTTACGAATAAAATGGCTACTTACTGGCCTCTAGTGTCCTAGTGGTTCCAAAAATAAGAGCTAACTTTCGTGATAGAGATCCTGATAAATATTAAGATTAAGTGTAAACAAATTGTTTATATTTATAAAATCAGAGTGCATTTTCGTCATTGTTCCAAGACATTATTTTCTTTCGACACCTTATTTGTGAATGTAATAACGTTGAAATAACGTTTTTCCATAATAACTTCATTCATATGCTTTTTTCAAAATTATTTATACTGATGAAGTGTTAGAATCATTGAAATCGGTTCAGCAATAAACTCTCAGGAGCAATGGAGTGGATTCGATGTGTATTATAGTCGTTCGGGGCAAGAGTGCGCATTTTGGACTTCGGGCTTAAATTCTGGAAAATTTACAACAGATAAAAAACAAAAGAGCCTATTATTTGGTAGCTCTATATTTTAGGAACAAAATTATACAAAAATATTTTAAATTTTTTTTAAGTTTTCATATGTTTTGATCAAAAAACCAAAGTTAGTCAAGTTGCGCAGCACTCTTGCCCCGAAGTCAGGGTAAGAGTGCGCAGAGGTATGGATAAGAGTGCGCAACCAGTTTAAGTCACAGTTTTCGTAGTTGAAATGGTTTAAAACTGCGCTTTCGCTCCAACCAAGTTCTTCGGCAGCGTTTCATGGGCTGCTTCCATTTTAAATCAGCTCCCCAGCCTCATAGATTTTCTTTTGGGTTCTCAATTTCCTTTCCGAATTTGAATTTTATCGAACATAGACTAGTTATAATTTACTTTATTTCCAATAAAGTGAAGCTACACACCCCATCCGCGTGATGTTTAGACATAGCTCGGGACTGTTGGATACAGTCGCATCATTTTTTTTAAGGGGTCCTGACCCACCACTTGTGGAGGGCACCGCGACCTAAAAGATCTATTGTACCACAGAGTCAATTTAGGGAACCAGGAGAGGCTCAATTCTTTTGATGAAGTTGAGGGTCTCACTGGTGGAGACTGTACGAAGTTCCGTGGGAGTTAGGATTTCTCTGTGGAAATGTTGTCACCGGAGGGCACGAAGTGCCATGCAATCACATAGAATATGTTCCGCAGTTTCGCCGTCTTCTATACAAAGACGAAAGATAGAAATCCCACTAATCTCTTGATATCATTTCTCCTGAGGAGTAGGTTTTTTTATGGATTTACTTTGGAAGGGTTTTATGGCCCCTTTAGCCTGTCGAAGACCCTACTTTTGATGTTAAAGTTAATAATAGCTGAATTTGGAATGTTGCAAAACGGCTCAGGGTCGATAAAGGATTAAGCCGAACCTTTCTCAGCTTTTTCGTTTCCATCAATACCCTCATGTCCGGCCACCTACCAAAGTTTTACTTTGTTTCTATGGGAGAGGTCTTGGAGAGTATTGAAGCAGTTCAGGACTGATTTCGATCAGGTTTGAGCATAGTGTTTAAATGGCTGCTTGACTATCCTTGAGTATATGGATGAGGACACCTTTTATTCCCGATTCGAGGGAATACCTGTGCACGCACTCCGGTAAAAATCTAGGCAATTTTAAATTTTACTTCTATCAACAAATCCATCCCAGATAACTGCACTTTTTTCCTCAGCAAACAAAGGCACACATCTCTTATTTACATAAAAGTAGGTACTACACCTGTAGATACTTCATTCAGCACCCAGAGTGGTTACAGCACAGTTCAAATCAATTATAAAAATCAAAGAAACCATCAGCACCCTGACAGCTACAAGAGTGCCCTGTAAAGATGCGTTGATGGATGGATCTCCAGCATCAGCGTTCACAATGAGCTTCAAGTTAATTAAGAAAAGGTTTTGCGCATGCTCTGGGCGATTCCGATGGTTATTATTGTTTTTTATTTGTGTATTTATGTCTTTCAGAGTTAAGACAAGCTGTATCCATCACGACTGTCGATGAAAGTGAATTTTTTGTTCACCATTTTTTTTTTCATTTATGTCTTCTCTTTAGTTTGCCTTTTTGGGAATGCTTAGAAGCACCTCCGTACGTTTAGAAAGTGAAAATGAAAGTTCTGCTTTATGCAATCGATTTGTTGGATTTTTTGATGGGTTCTACAGGTGTTTGCCTTCTCCAAGATTTGTTTGTTTGATTTTATTTTTTTGTTTGGATTTAAATTAATTATAGAAACCGCCTGCCTTCTGACTGGAAAACAATTTATCATTATCGCCGGCCACAGGTGCGGGAACACCTGGAAGCATGTACGTTTACTTTGCAAAATTTACCACCGTCATTCGATATCAGATACCACACGGGTCAAAGCGGCGGATAATCAGCCTGTGCACCGTTCCGCTTTGATAATGACAGTCATCATCGGGAACACAAAACAGGCGTGTGTGCTGTGCATCGAAACTTGACCAAACGAATGCGAATGACCAAACGCCGAGGTGGTCGGCCTACCAATCGATTTACCGCGCACTCAATTACGAATTTATTCAGTTTGGTGTGATTTTCACTTTCGTTTGAACAAGAATTCGTATCTCGTGTGAAATTCGCAATCGTAAACTTTCCATTTCAATTGGTAAGTAAATTATTTCCGAATAAACTTCAACGTGTATTCGCCGGATTGGTGTATTGACTAATGAAGATGTACACAGTATCTACAAACGTAGATATGGATCTGCGCCACATGCTGCTCTCTGACTCGGAGGTGTGCGCTTGTTAAGTGAAATTTGATAGGTTCATTGGACTGGAATTTGGTCGGCTAGATTGAGATACAATGATTTTGGAAGACAGATGCGGGGCAATAAAATATCAATAAATATATTTTCACTGTGGGTGTGGTAGAGAACTCGTTTTTCGATGCATCTGAGACATCAGGCAGGTGGGAAGACGTAGTATTACCTGGTGGACGGATCATTCATCATTGATATCTGAGAATTATAATTTTATTCGATATAAATTCTAGAAAGTCGGTTTTTGGGTGACAGAAGCAACACATTCAATCACCATTGTGCTAGAATTTTGCAATCATGAGCAGATCTAGCGCATACGAACTATTAAATAAATTTAGTTAAAAAATGGATTTATTTTTGCCATCAAAATGAGATCCCCATCATCCAGAAATAAGTTTTGGATATAAATATGTGCAAATTACAGCGAAACCTCATTATAACGCTCGCGCTAATAGCGCTGTTTCGTACACTTTTGGGGTTCAAATTCGGCGAAGAGCATTGCATATTCTGACATCCTGACATAACATAAAAAACACATGGGTAAGTAGCATTGATCCCAGGAATCAGAGTCAAAGGAGAGCTGTGGAGAAATCGAGAGGGCACCCCGCACAGTGTGAAATTTTCGCAATCTAGCGGAACTTTATTCCAAATCTTACTATTTGCATCTCTTGTAGCCTAATTTAGCTGAAAAAATCATCGTGTGCTATAGCAATGCAGCAAGTTGTGAATTGAACTATACTTCTGAAGTGGTTCTAAACAATCTTCATGTTGTTGCAGGAACTTGGGTACCTTCTATTACTTTTTTTACGTTTATTCTCCCAATCAGACTACTTACAAACATCTCCAATTCCCTAGTAGAACTCACTATATCGTTTTGAGAAGCTTTCAGTTGCACTATCTTTCAGACTCTTTCTTCTTTCGCAGTTTGTCGTCATAGCTCAAAAACACATATGCACATACCTTCTTCATCTCGTAGTAATAATTGAAAAAAAATTATATGGGGGTAGCAAAAAGGGGCACGAGATTACCTTTTATTCTGGTTTTAAAATAATCAAAGAAACAGAAAATGTAGAAATTGGCGTGTCTACACGTATGTATCCAAAATTTTAAAGCTCTATCCAAAGTGTAACCTTTCACCTTTGTTTTTTTTTTCTTTAGCCTGAGTGGAAATCGAACAAAAAAGTATAAACAAATTAAAAAGAAATAAAATCTACTTACTTCCGCGTAAAGTGTAAGCATTGTAGATTTACAATTTTTGTTAAATTTTTTCAAAACCACTCAGGATATTCCACACTGGAATATTCAGTAGGGTTTCAATAAACTGAAAAATTCTATGTATAATTTTTTTTGACAGGAAAAGCTGGGTTTAACGACTTCCTGCACAATAAATTAAGCAAATATACAGCAAGAATAGGCTTTATCAAACGTTCGTTATATTACGAGCTGAAAAAAAAAAGTTTTTGTTCATGGAAGACCAACTTCATTTTTTGAATTAAGTTCCGCTAGAGTTTGATTATTTCACACTGTGCCCCAGTTTTAAGATGAATCGGGAGTGAAATCGGGAATGATGAAAAGGGTCCAGTTGGTTCCTTTACTGTAATTTAATGTTAATGTGCCTGTTCCCTCTTATTATACATTTACTTTTACGTTATCAAGAGGTTCCACTGTATTAAAAGTTTAAGTTAACTTTTAAGTAAAATTTTTGATATGAGCGACTAGCATTTATAATTTTGTCGCTTTTTTACTTTTTTTTTTTACTTTAACTTGTGGGCACCGTAGTGCAAGTGGTTAGTGCGTCGGACTACTGAGCCAGCGGTCTTGGGTTCGAATACCGCCGCAAACACCTAAAAGTTTTTCACAGTACCCACCTCTTTCGAATGTCTGACAAGCATCAAAAAGTATCATTTGTCACGATTGAGCTTCTCAACTCGCCGTTCGGAGTCGGCAAAAAACTGTAGGTCCCTTCCATTCGTGCAAAAATAAAAACACGCATACACAAATGGTTGCGAGAAGCAGGCCCAATTTCACCTCGAGCTGTAGCGCCAACTAAGTAAGTAAGTAAGTTTTTACTTTAACGATCAGCGAGCAAGGATTATTTATTACTAGTTACAACTAAACAAAGGACGTAAAAACGTTCGCAAAATCTTTGTGCTCGTTTGCTCGTTACTCTTCTTTCTTTAGGTGACTCTAAAGATCGGATTGGAGTGAGCCAGGGCCTACTTCTCGCAACTATTTGTGTGTGCGTGTTATGTTTTTGCACGAGTGAAAGGGAACTACACTTTGTTGCTGGAAGAGATGTTTAAGTAGTTTGTTGTAGACTCCGAACGGCGAGTTGAGAATCTCATTATAACGAATGAGGGTGTTTACTGAAATTTAACCCGAGGCAGCATGCATAGTGGATCAAAGCCCTAACCACTGCGCCACAGTGCTCACTGTTAATGCCAACGTTTTACTCAGGCTCCTCTGACCGACGGTTTTTAAACCAGGTCATTATAGACTGGATTGTAATCAATGTAAAATAGAATTGTATAAATAAAGTCTAAATTACCACTACTACTACTACTCGGGCTTCAGTACTTTTTAGGGACTGTATGGCATTCAGCTCGTTAATCGAATTTTGTCTGGAGAATAAAAAGAACCCACACGGGGTTTTATCCGACAAATACGTTTGTTTGATCAAAAAACTACGCACTAGGATTAAAGTTTGCGATGACGGATTATCATTAATGGGTATATAGATATAATCATGCAAACCTTATATGACTTCAAGATAATAGTATTTCCCGACTGTTTGACCACTCATATTGGATAACACCCTGACTACCAAAAAAAAACAGTTCGGATTCAAGGCCGATAACGGTGCCAAAGGTAGACCGATATAAAAAGCTGGCACAATAACGTAAATGACAGATGACAGATGACTTTCTTTTTGGCATATACTTATATACATACTGTATCATATTAGTACAACAAAAGTTTTATGATATTATTTACACGGGTAAAGCCCCTTATTCCTAGAACGAAAATCGTTGCGAGAAAAATAATCGTTGCGAAACAAAAATCGTAGCTTGTGGTGCGAGATTTTGAGGGTAAATTCCTAGAATTTCAAATCTCGCAACGAGATTTTTGACGTACGAGTTTTGACATTTTTCTTTGTCATTTGAGAACTTTATTTTTTGTGTTATTTTCCTCCTCTTATCACTCATATTGAATTAAAAGTATCTTGAACAACAAATTTAAATTTTTTTAAAAGAGGAAATGACGTTTAAAGAAGCGAAAATATGTAGTTTCTCTTTATGCTACTGAAAATTAATACAATTGTTTTCACTATCATTGAAAACAATGTCAAAAAATCGTTGCGAGAAAGAATGGTCCGGGCCATTCATTTTCTCGTTGTGAGAAAGAATGGTTTCTCGCAGTGAAGGTGCGAGAATTTTGACGTTTTACGCTACGATTATTTTTCTCGCAACGATTTTTGTCCTAGGAATAAGGGGCTTAACTAAAATGAGAATTTAAGGACAATTTTTAAGGAGAGTATGTGTATGTAATGTATACAATTATTGTTCATGATCACTGTACTCTTCATCGTATTTACTCAGTGCAACTGTACCCTTACCACACCAAACGGTAGTAAATAGCAACGCAAGCAGTAATTAGTTATTAGCCGTGTTTTTTTTTTGCACGGATTTATAAAAGTGCACAAAAAAACGCCAACAATTGGCAGCACAGACATATTTATGACAGATAATGACACTTGAGCTGTCAGTTGTTGAGAAAATTGAAAAAAAAAATATTTTGAAGAATAGAACTATAAAGATGGAAAACTCAACTCAACTGAATGCACATGTGACATGCTAATAAAAGTATTTCGATCCGATAAAAGAAATTATCTATTATCTTAGATGATCAATTTATTGCTTATTGTCTAAACCAAACGTCGTCAAATAATTAAATAACAGATGGAAGAATTGTTTTCGATTGTTTTTTTTTTAGGCTTGGGTCACTCCGGTTGTCAAATGAATTTTATAGGAATTCATCGCAAATGTAGAAATTTGGATTTGGTATCAGTGTTTTTATATCCGTTTAGTTAAACGGCGGTTCTATCTTGCAAAAAAAAATGGCTATTGTCACAAATGTGTCACTATTTTATATTTTAACCATATTAACATTAAGAGTTTAGTAAATTATTGTATAAACAAGTAAAAATGACAAAAATGAAAATAAGAATATTGAAGACACTCAAAGAATTAGTATCAGTCGAATACCTATCCCACTGCTCCAGTTAAGAGAGCAAATCAACAGTTGGTCCTTCGAGCCGGATGTACGTCTACAATTTCTAGTAGTTCATGTATAAAACATTCTGAGCTGCAATAACTTGTAAATATTGAAACTAAAGTGCACACTCAATTTTTGCAACTAATAAAAACAAACGTTGTTGCAAAAATCGACAAATTGCACAAATCGAACAGAAAACTAAAACACTTTAAAAAGGCTTACAAACTATTCTCCGAGTTATCAAAATAGAATTGAGTGCATAATTTTTATTTTTAATAAAAAGCAAAATTATGCATTCAAACATATTTTCTGAAAAAATAAATTCATTTACGAGTATGTACGAATCTTAAATGCAGGTAAATTAAAAAGTGTGTACTCGTACATTATACATATGAATTTATATACCGCCTATGTTTTAAATAAACAATTAGACATTTTGGCTTGCACTTGTTTTGCAGAAGAAGGAGCATTTTCAGGACTTGTATAATTTCTTCAATGTTGAGCTCAATTTTGTTCTACCCACTGCAAGCATGTGGTGAAGCATTTTATAGCGTCTTCTAATTTTACTTTGGGTTGTGTATCAATAATATCTATTTCCCCGCTTTCAACCGAAACTTCTCGGGTTTCTACGTTTTGCAGATTCGCGGAGATCCATTCATGTCATCGCTGCTCAAGTTCGTCTGGAAATATCTGGCTAAGCATTGTTGTAATACCAGACCTTTCTGACAAAATTCTATCCCGAATTAGAAGCAACACAGAAGGAACACAGTAGGGGTGTTTTTCTTTTGTAACCTGTATAGGCTAAACATGTTTCAGCAGCATGTTTACCCATGTAAAATACAACAAAACCTTAGTCTAGATAATTATCGAATTTTATTTTTACTCTGAAAGCTTTTTCGAAGTCTATATAGGTTGCAAAAAAAACACGCCTAGTCTTCTCTCTCCAAATGTTCAGAAATTCTGATTACTTTATTCCAACATTTGGCAATTGTATTCGCATTTAGCTCCTTCCAAGCGTTTTCCAAGAAACAGATGGCATGTTTCAAATTTAAGCTTTTCACTGCTTCTCCATAATTGCAAAAAGAAACACGATGGCCCAACCATTTTTTTTTTTTTTGTAGTAGAGTTTAGCCAACCTAGGGAGCGTTATCGACAAGTAGTAAAATTAATTATGATGTTGGCCGAATCCTGCAACAGTGCATAGTAAAACTTACACGCACACATTTTGTATGTTGCGAGAACCAAATCTCAAAGTTGCGAAAATCAAATTTTTTTTTTTTTTTGGATTTGTTGCAAAAATTGAAAAAAGGAAATCCATTAACATTGGTTGCAAACATCGAGGTTTGCAGAAATCGAGGTAGCAATTCCGTCTGGTGAGTGGTGGTGATAAGTTGTTGCAAAGCTGAATATGTATGTTGTTAAAATACCGCGATTCTGAAGTCACTTGATCACTTCATATGTACAATGTACATGAAAGGCAAGTTAAAGTGAAACACAAAAACGCATTTAAATGAAAACATGCATGTACATAATGTATATATGCAAATGGAAATAAATAATACTGTTTTCATTCGTAGCTAACAGCCATCTTGGGTTTAGCATTTTCTACGGAATTCCTAAATCGCCTATCGTTATTTATTTGCCATTTTTTTTTTGTATAAACAAAAATGTCATTCGAAAAAAACTCTAAAAAACAATAATGATAACATTTAACACGTGTATACTATATAATGACGTCTGAAATGTGAGATCCCTCCAATATTTATGCAAACACTGGACTTGTCGTTAGCAGAAAACAGTTGTTTCTGCCTTGCGAATAAAAGTGTGTGTATGTACTATGTCAAGAACGCCTGCTAGCACAACAGATACTCGTATCTTATGAATAGTATCTAATCTAGTTTAAACAAAAAAAACTTGTACATACTCGTATATATGTATGTATCAACTTATTTATTTACTTTTTTTGTTCATTTCCGAATCGTCGCTAGATAGCTAGCTGAAGGTTAACACAAAAAACAGCGCAGCAAGATGTCAAGATGATTTCATCTAGATAAACAATTTCAGAAAAAGAAATAGCAGTAACAATTTAGTAGATACATGATCATCAGCAGCTATCTGCTAATTATATTGTCTTATGGAAATCCTTTCGGTTTTATTATTTTTTTTGTCTATGCCGATCAGTTTGTCATGGATCGCGAATCGGTTTAGAGGTTTAAGAAAAAAAACACACACGGTACGGTGCGGTGCGGTCGTCGGTTAAACTAATTTATGCAACAGGAAGTGAACCAGGTGACATTTTACAAATAAGGAATTGCAAATTTATTCCAATTACACATAGAACGAGTAGAATGCGGAAGAATCTCACCTACAAGAATTTACTGTGCATACGAGTCTGTACCTAAGAGGCATAATCTCAAGACCGAGCTATTGTGGTACAACTATGCGCCACCAGGTGTTTGTTTCTATGCACATATTATGGACATTCTGGTAGTGTTTGTATTGCCAGTGACCACAAATTTGTTAGCAGCACTGACAATAAAAGTGAATTAATGTGAATTGACAGTGATTGAGTTAAACTTGTATAGTATCTGTAGTTTTGAATTAAATTACTTTATTTGTATACATCTGGGAATTTGAGTTCGTTGGACAAAATGTCAATCACGGTGAGATGGCAATACATCATCGCCTATTTTAAGAATATTTGTAAAATTTATTATTTACATTTGAGTGCGACTAAACGTGATTAGCGCCTCGAAATATCATCTTTTTTTGTGTACGAATTTATAGTGTATCTAATTGTGTTTGTTTTTACATGTGGTATTGGTTTTGTTGTTGATTAACCGTAATATAGGCTTTTAAATTTAACTTAAATAATTGATACTAATCAATTCTTAATGACAGTGCGGGAGATGAGAATTTGTATTTTGTTTTTAACGTATCTATTTATTTGTATGTACGTAAAAGCGGATCAAATGTAAGAAAAATAAAATACAAAACATTTTTCTGTGTAAATATAAAACTTATCAACGACGTGTCAACGCATCTATTGTGTGTATGTATTGTATAAACTATTTTCTACGGTGACGGTGATTTAATATCCTTTCTTATCTGTGGCTTTCTAAATCTTTATTCCCACATATCTTACTTCCTCTATGACTATGTCTTCACATTTATACTTAGTCCTGCCATAAGTTCTGTTACAAATTCTAAATGCCATAAAATAAAGACCAGTAAACATTTTATATTTCATTTACTAGACCATAACAGTGATCATTAGAAAAAATAGGTTTCACTCGAAATGACTGCCTTTTGCTTTTACACAGGTTTTTAAGCGTTGTGGCCATTTGTCTATAGTGGCACGCACGACATCCATGGATATCGTTGAAGCTGCTGCCTTGAGCATTCCCAAATTTCTTGCAGGCCATGCTCTCCAATTCTGATCATTAAGAATCATCTAGTGGAATCATATCTGGACTTCCCGACGTCCAATCTTGTACTGCCGTCTGCTATAAAGCCAGGAACATTGACCTGTATGGTTTTGGATCTTAGCCCTGGCGCAAAGTCCTATTGGAAGAATAAACAATAGAGTATTGGTCAAACCCTTTACAACACCTTCTAGCACATCTTGTTAGTAAAGTTTGGCACCCGTTTTCACGCCTTTTCCGCAGAAATGGAGGCATGTGACACCTAAGTGAGAGACGCCACATCAAATCATTATAGAAGTGGAATGATGGCCACGATGAACCTTTGTTTGCTTCCTTAGATGACGTAGCATATCTTTGGTTACTCTGCTTGTTGAAAACTTCTTCCACGGTAAAAATGTTCTTATCCGTAAACAGAAAGTTTTCATGGCTATTTTCCGCGTGTCACTGCAAAAGCCGTTTGCATCATTCCAGCCTAATTTTTTTCAGGTTATGAGTGGTCATTATCCCGAATCAGCCTAGACATGGTTCTGCTTGATATATCACAATTCGTTGGACATAATTTTATGCTTCCGGATGAGTTTTCTGCGAATTTGTTAAGGCACCGCTTTTACTACCGCACTCTCGGTTGAACGACTAAATTTTGGCTTCAGACAATTCACTAAAGCGACCAATATCCCGATAAATGAACATTTCCGATATTCCGATATAACAATTCGAAAATATGGCCAATACTCTCTCCGCACCTATGCAACGCTATTACCGCAATTCCATTCTCTTTAACACCGTACTCCATGATGATACATAGATCGCAAGGTGAAACCAAAATGGCTAGTATTCTGTACTAATCACTGCATCTGCTCTGAAAAAAAATAACTGTTCTATCCCTGGGAACAGTTTTAAGCAATGAGCGGTAGAAATTGTGTAACAGAACTTATGACAGGACTAGGTACAATGTAGTACATATTTGTAAACATTTTCATTTGACACTTTTAATAAAATACAATTTTTTTAACATAACCTTATTTCAAAAATCCCACTTAAATCTAAAAGGTCGTTGGAAGAATGGGGACTCTTGGAAGTTAGGTACTCCACATAAGCAAAATTGAGCTGAGAAACCTCCTGAGATTCATATCTTTATCCGGGTGGTTCTTAATCAGCGGTCTTTTTATAGGTTTCAGGATAAAATCCTAATGGGCATAAAGGACCTACACGTTTGGTCTATGCTGCCTTCAAATCAATTTAAATATTAATTAATGTTTAATTTTAATTAATATTTTTTTCTGTTTAAAAAAATGTATCTGGATTTAGGCTTAACCTGTTGATTTCCAATCGTAGGTTGAATAAATAAATAAATAAATACTGAAACCAGCTTTAATCACACCAAATACCAAAACTGTTTTTACTGTTCCAAATTTCGGAATACCTGGGCACAGCAACTAAACCGTTAAACCTATTCCGTTTGTGCAAAGATACAAAAGGCCATTTATATGAACATTTATTGAAATTAAATTTTTTAATGTTTACCGACTGTCAATTATCAATTCAGAAATTGGCAATGGTCGATGATTAATCACCGATTACTAAATTTGGTACCGTGGTTGACATTGTTTGGTTTGAACTTTGATTGCTTGCAGGCAAGTTACAAAAAAAACAAGGTTTGCTAAATTGCTGTACGGCTTAGTAACAATAATTAACACATGCTAACGGAATGTATGTATGTATAGTGGGCACCGTAGCGCAAGTGGTTAGTGCGTCGGACTACTGAGCCAGCGGTCTTGGGTTCGAATCCCGCCGCAAACACCTAAAAGTTTTTCACAGTGCCCATCTCTTTCGAATGTCTGACAAGCATCAAAGAGTATCATTTGTCACGATTGAGCTTCTCAACTCGCCGTTCGGAGTCGGCAAAAAACTGTAGGTCCCTTCCATTCGTGCAAAAATATAACACGCACACACAAATGGTTGCGAGAAGCAGGCCCAGGTTCACATCGAGCTGTAGCGCCAACTAAGTAAGTAAGTAACGGAATGTATAAAAAGTGATTTCAAACCACATACGTCTACCGTGGTTCATTCACAATAAAGGAAATCACTCCATTATTATTTCTTCCCATGTACGGTATGTAAGATGTTAAATCACAGTTGTTTTTATGATTAAAAAATAATAATAAATAATCTGGATATTTGCTTTTACAGCCATAAGTACTCCGGTTAACGTCATTAATGCGTTTCTGGAAAACACGAAGTTAACCGAAACAACGTTAATTACGTGCCCGTGCCCGTTTTAGACATGGTCTGCTCTACTCGAAACCGAGATATTAAGTCTTTGAGGCCGAACTATAATAGTAGCATGGGTTTGTACGTTGACGTACGTAACTGTACGAACACATGGAATTTGTATTGTATGACCAAATTAGCTTTTCGGTTCGATTCGTTAAGTTTCGTTCACTTTTGCTCACTTACGAAAGAAGCGAACCCTTTCACTATTTCGTACGAGCATTTGAGTTTAACAGCTGTGTAAACCGCCTCCGTTCACATACTCCTATTATGGACAACTTGAGCAATTGACATTACGGAAGAATGCTTCCGATGGCTTTCGACTATTTTAGTTGAGCCTTAAATGCGAGCCTTTGGTCGAGCAGTGGACAGTTTTCCCAGGCGATGGATGATTGGCCAGAGCGTCTCAGGTCTCAGGTCGTGTTGTACGACAAAAATAACAATTATTGAAAAGGATTAATTCGTTTTCATTTGGCATCAATTTTTCCTTTTATCAGAATTTACTGACAAATATCCCGATAAAATACGCTGTAACACATACATTGACATACCAAACAAATTTGGATAAAACTAAACTACGTAGGCTGTTGACCTTGAAACTAAAAGCTCGTTTTTTTGCTCAAAATTTCATTTATTTTTCAACATAGTCTTCTTTTAGCGCAATACACTTTTCCCAGCGATTTTCCAACTTTGTTAACCCTTCCAAAAAATATGATTTCTCAAACCCCATAAAAATGAGCATTTGTTGCATCGATAATCTCATCATTCAATGAAAATGTTTTTCCGTCGAGCCATTTTTTCAAATGAGGAAACAAGAAATAAGCAATAGGATCCAAATCTGAAGAAAAGGATGGATGAGAAAGCAGTTCATAGTGCAATTCAGCAAACTTTACTGTTGCTACTGCAGTGAATGAGCCGGTGCACTGTGGCGATGAAAGAACACGTTTTTCGTTTTAAAATAAGGCCGTTTTCCATCAATTCTGCACTAAATTTATCCAATAAATTGGCATAGTACTGTCCGGTAATCGTTTTTCCATTTTCCAAGTAGTTAATAAAGATAACGCCGCCGCCGTGCTTATGCAGTTTATGCCGCAAAAGGGTTCTGGACCTGAGAATTTAACAGTATCCGCAATCTCATTTCCTTCAATGCCTCTGTGACCAGGCCCCCACCAAAGTTTGGCCTTATTGTGGGTAGCTAGGGATTGGAGAGCTTTGAAGCAGCAATTTACCAGTTTTGAGTCCACAGAATAGGAGCTCAAAGCTTTGAGTGCGGCTTGGCTGTCTGAAAAGACATTTATGTTAGCTCCCTTGATGCCTCTCTGTAGGTTAATCAAGGCGCAGATCTCAATGGCGTGGCCCTCAGCTTGAATGATCCAAGAGGGACGGAGATTTTAGTTTTGGGCCCGAAAACCCCATCGCCAACATCAGAGGCCATTTTCGATCCATCAGTGTACCATATTAGACTTTTTGGGTCTAGGGTGGGTCCTCCGTTTGACCACGTGGTACGTTCCCCAATATGAACTTCGAATTTTCTGCCAAAGCAGTACTGGCTTATCATAAAGTCAGCGATGGTACAAAGCATGTCTTGTTTGGGAATGTTGTTGATGATATTTAGGTGATCCGTAAGGTTACCTACCTGGTTTGTACTTATGAATAAGTTGAAGTTTAATAGCGCTTCTAGCTACTGACTTCCTAATGAAGATCTATAATGGCGATATGCCAATTATAACCTCTAGCTGAAGGGCAGGTGCGCATGGCACCGGTTATACCACCGGAAGGAATACTCAAGTGTAGTGCCTTTCAGGATGATTGGATCCAAGTTAACGATTCTTCTCTTCGTGAAGGGCACTAGAACGGTTTTACAGGGGTTGACTGAGAGTCCTCCCTGTTGCACCATTCTGAAATGATTTGTAGTGAACTTTGCATCACACTTGTGATGGTAGAATCGAATTTACCACTCACTATGATTGTAGGGTCATCAGCGTAGCCGATGGCTTCATAGCCCGAGTTGCGTAGTTCAGCAATCAAATCGTCGATGACGAGCGACAATAGCAATGGAGAAAGGATGCCCCCTTGTGGGTAGCCTTTGATTGGCGTTACCGCCACCGATATATCACCTAAGGTTGATTTTATAATACGACTTTCCAGCATAGTCCTAATCCAGCTGTTGGTCGGCTCTTCGATTCCTCTTTGGCGAAGTCGAACAGGCTTCGTATAATCTACTTCTTCATCAATATCATAACAAATATATGAAAATGGAACGCTTTACGTGCCAATTAGCCTATTTTGAATTATACAAAACATTTCCAATAATTTGAACCCCATAAAATCGTAAAAGGCCTTGTTTTAATTAGTTCACATTATCGAGGTACCACTGTTTTTAATTTATATGTTAACAGCCCTCGTTTTACATTTAATATATGTATGTACAGTACATACAAATGGGTATGTTATAGATATGTATCTTAAACCTCAATTTTGTATCGGCATTCTCCGAAAAAATGTTTGCTTCAACAATTTAGAACGTATTTTATGCAACGGTTACCTACCGGTTCCAATTAAACACTCGAACTGTCAATGTGCCCACAAAAAAATAAACTACCTTCAAGGTTGCCAACTACCGGACTGGTTGGTATCCATAACCTTACCACCACACTTCGATCAGCTGGAACCGCATAAATAAATCAGTTTAGCTTGACCACCGAAAGAATTGCGAAATTTTAATCTGCAAGTTTTTTAGGCAAATTAGATATGCATGTCATGTTTGTTTACTCCATACGCTACGCACACACACAAATGTTAATTAATCGGCATCAGGCAGCAATTAATCACTCTTAAATTATCGTAGGCCATTGCTGTAGTGTTTGCTGTCCATTGCCACTCTTGGTCAAGAGTCGGAAAGGAAAACACAGAAATATGAATATTCACCTTGATATTGAGATTTATTCCACACTCACCTTCGGATGGGTTTAATAGTTTTTTTTTCTTCTGTGATACATATTTATTTTATTGAGTGTTAAAATCTTTTGTTTTTTTGTTTTTCTTTCCAGGTAAGCAAACTATTTTCCAAACAATTAAACGGCAACCGTCATCAGCAACACCACCGGAGTCTCGGAGTATTTAGCAGGTTTGCTTCGGTTTACCTTTGGGGTTCGAGTATTTCTCACATAGGTATTCTCTGTAAGATTATAAAAAAAATGCCAAAAGAAATTCAAATAGAACAAAGCAGCAAAGCGAAGGAAAAACAATCCTCCAAATGTCAGTGCCTACTGATATCGGATTGAGGTAGATCTACATATCTACATAAATGCATATAAGCTTCGGAAAAGCCATGATCTATTCTGTCTCAGTGCAATTACCAATTCGCCAGAGGGTTAAACTATTTCATTCTACGAAAGGTGAACATGTAGTGAGATAGCATTTAAAGTTTTGCATCGAGCTGCCGCCGCAGACAACAGGTTGATCGGCGCGGCGGCGATTGTTGCCGAGGGGTGTGCAGATGTAAGGTTAGGTGCAGCACCTCATCGATTTGGAATGCATTAGTTGGTGTGGAGATCACTGGTTAATGTCGATGGGTGGTGGGGTGTTCAACGATAGGAGGCATTTCAGGCGAAGTGTTAAGTGTGGAATTCCATGTTAATGTAACGGAATTTGATTGGTAATCAGATTCAGGTGCATCCCATTCCATTTGTGAAGCGGCAAATTGTGCAGATTACTGTGCTTATCAAACTTTAGCTCTGTAACAATAGGTCTCGCTGACAATAATACTGCTTTGGCGGAAAATGTTAGGTTATTATTGGGGAACGTACAATATGGCGCGCGGCCCAAAAAGTCTAGTATGGTACACGGACGGATCGAAAATGGACTCTGGCGTTAGTACTGGAACTTAGGGCTAAAGTCTCTGTGGCTCTTGGAACTTTTCCCAGCGTGTTTCAAGCTGGGATCAATGCTATTGATATCTGCGAGTTGATAAATCTACAAAGGCGCTATCACAAACGTCTTCTCAGACAGCCAAGCTGCATTCAAAACTCTAAGCTGTTATCCTTGGGACTCAAAACTAGTAAAGTGCTGCTTCCAATGCTCTCCAACTCCTAGCCAGTCAAAACAAAGTCAAACTTTGGTGGGTGCCTTACTACAGAGAGGCATTGAAGGAATTGCGGAAGGACTGGCCCGTTCAGCCTCAACTGCCTAATTCTCAGACCCGAAACATTTTTGTGGCATAAATTGGGGAACAATTTCAGCCTTAGTACAAAAATGGATAATTAATTTCAACTTTCTCATTGGAGAAATGTCCCAGTGGTCAGACAAGCCAAACTGTTAACTAAGCCTTGTACCCATCACACAGTTTAGGAAGAGGACCAGCTCTCCAATCCTTTTCTCGGATATCTCTTTAATGTAGTCAAAGAAAAGACTCTGGCTTGAGCTGGACATATGCACACAAAGCGAATAAGCGACTTCTTTTTCATTTCTGGTTTTTCTTTGATTGTTTCCTCCAGTTTCATAAGCTGTTGACAGTTAACAACTGAATTGATCGTTTGATTCCTGGGAAGCAGCTCAAAATACACAGCACCTCTATTGTCCCACCAAATTGACAACATAGGCTTCTTTTGATGCAGTGCAGCTTTCGATGTGGCTAGTGCTGGTTCATCACGCTTAGACCATGATGTTTTTCGATTGTTGTTGTTGTAAACTATCCATTTTTCATTACCAGTGATGATTTGTTTCAAAAAAAAAAGGATCCATTTCGTTGGGTTTGAGATGCATATCGCAAATATTGATTCGTTGTGTTAAGTGAATCTTTCAATTCATGTGGAACCCAAATATCGAGTCCAAAACGTTTTAAGTGATTAACAATTATTGTTGTGTGTAAAGCAGCCCATACACATTTCAATTCAATTGTAAATTTAGTTGTCAACTGAATTATTGATACTTGGCCTACATCAACTGAGTTAAAAGACTTGGCATAAACTTCCACAAATATCTGGAATTTTCTTTATGTGCGCGTTTAAAATCATCTTGCTGTTTACGTTTCGCTCACACACACTTTCACAGATTTCACAAGCCTAGTACAAATTTTCCGCATTTTGACAGCGAATCAAATGACTTCCCCACACACAGTTCAACTGAGTTGAGAGACTTGCAAATCAACTTCTAAAAATCAAAATCTTTTGATTTTTCCTCAACCAAATCGTCAACCGTCAAATCGATTAAATGACTGCCCCACACACGGGTTGATTTTGACATCAATTGAGTTGAAGTGTGTATGGTGCGCTTAATGCATTCAACCTCTCTGCAATCTTTCGCACAGTCGAATCAAGGCAGTGTACACATCTTTTCGTGCACACAGCAAAACTCACGCTTGCCGAATTGGGCCTCTGATTTAATTATGACTTTGATTCGGTTATCATCAACTTCAATTGGTCTAACAGAAAGTTGGTCATCTTTGAATGAAAAAACTCCAGAACGGAATTTCTCAAACCAATTCTGACAAGTAGTACATTCTGTTAATCAGTCAACATAATTAAAAAAGCTAAATATATGTTATTAACGTTGTGGCACTCCATGGTAAAATTGACACTGTACTGTA
This sequence comes from Brachyopa scutellaris, assembly GCA_949775065.1. Lineage (NCBI taxonomy): Eukaryota > Metazoa > Arthropoda > Insecta > Diptera > Syrphidae > Brachyopa > Brachyopa scutellaris. The sequence goes on from OX459112.1 coordinate 72,597,099, forward strand.
ACAGGCGTGAACAAAATTAAGCTCGATTTGCTTCTAAAGTGAGCTTTAAATGATAGCCATCAAATGTCAAAACAACATTGAATCAACATCAGACATAACGGCATCTTCTTGTAAGAACCGAAATAACTTTCTTGCCAACCGATAGACACAATTTTTCTATATTCGCTTGAAATGTGATAAACAAATCGAGTGAACAGGCGTTCACGACACGATGTATCTTTATTAATGAGTATACAGCTAGCGGGCACTTTTAAAGTTATTCATGTGCTTGTTTCAAGAACTGGTTTCCGTTTTAACTTTTTTCCTTCTTTTGAAATGTATGAGTTCAGATTGTTGTTTCTATGGGTAAAATGCAATTAATTAGCATAATATTCACGTTGCAGAGCACACGATACCAATCAATAATTATTTTTACCCAAATGAAATGAGAGACAGACAAAGTAGAATGACTGGGTCGCAGGTATTTGCTCATACATAGCCTCGCGGTCGTATGCAAAAGGCGAATATGCCATATTGACGAATTCCAACGAAGTATGTCATTAATTGCTTATTTGAGAGATTTATAAAGACGCCTAGTTACATATTTAATCGGATATCTAGGGTGATCGAGTAGTACCAGTCATGTCATCCAAAATAGACCACAGCCTATTATCCAAAGAATTGACGTCTGGACCGCCTGATAAGCAATGATCAGTTGCTTTGAAGTCCGGCACATTCTTTGTTTGAACTGGAGTGAAGTCTTGCTGAAAAGTCCTTAGTATGACTTAGTTCCTTCACAACGCATTTACTCGTATTTTTTTTTTTTTAATCTACTCACGCTAAAGGGGATATGAATACCCTTATAATGTTTACACACAGCGCGAGCCATCGAAGAGCAAGAACGAGAGACAGACAGATCGGCGTAATGATAGGAAACTTAGATGTTAGGTTTCGACTAACTCTATGGGTGGTGTCCAGGATAACTGGAGAGTTGTGTATTATTGAAAGTTATGCCTTTGTTTATGATTCACAGAAGCTTTTTCCAGGTGTTTTCTATTAAAGTTTGTGCGATCAATTTCTTCAGCCGTACCATCCTATTGCCAGTGTTATGCCTTCGCAGTAGGTTCTGACATTAACTTCTGAAACTGATCAACTTTTTTTTATTTCGTGAGAAATACATGTTTCGGCGACATCTGGATTTGAACCGTGAACCTTCAGCGTGACAAGTGACGACGACTACCACTACGCCACGGCCATCGTGCAGGTAAATAACTTCACGGGCAATGACTTCACATGGGAAATAACTTCAGTTGAAGTGGGAAATAAATGCACATTTTTTATGTGAAATTATTTCTCACTGAAGGTGGGCAATAGCTTCACTTTTTTGTGGGAAATAATTTCTCTTAACATGTAAAGTTATTTCTCACTTGAAGGTGGGCAATACCTAACTTCACATTTTATGATAATTTAAGAACCATCATGATGTGTTATTCACCCTTGCACTATGTTATGTTCAAAATTTCGTTGGGAAAGTTGACCACTATTGAACTTATGAAACTCAGTCTGAGTTCGGTTCTTGACAAGGAAAAGTGTTTAAATCAAGTAAAAGTGACCCGATTTTTATACTTATTCTCTATCTTATGTTGAATAACCTCAAAAACTCAAAATCACAATATTTATTTTTTAAATGGAATCTTTAGTCTTTGAGCATAAGATAGAGTAATAGTAAAAAATTCGCGCTGTCAGTTGAAATTTTGAGATTCGGCCTTATCTTGCTCGGCTTTATTTCACGGTACCCCTGTATTCATAGGTGGGAAATAAGTTCACAAAATATCAGGTTCAACACTGGTCCATTGTACCGCCGAACAGGAGCTCCTACGCAATCAAGCTTTTGCTGGGAATCAAACCCACAGCCTCGGTGTGGTAAGCTATACTCTGTCCCAACCGAACTGTCAGCACAGGCCTTATAGGGAGCTTTTTTAAACATTGGTGCCTGTACAGGTCTCCACGGCACTCAATTAAAAAAATTGCCACCGAAATAAAAATCAAGCCACTGGCTTATAAAGGTTTTGTTTTTGTAATTCTCCTCAAATTCGCATACACCCCATTATGATCAGTCTGACACTGAACTACCACATACTCGTTTATGGCTGGGTCTGGGTCTCCATCTTAGTCTATCTATCTAATCGTATCGGCTGGTTAGAGGAAATTCCGAAACAAAAACCGAATCTATACTCGGAGCATACATATCGTTCAAGCTCAAGCTTTCTGTTTTCGAATAAAAATAATTTAAATCTGTTAAGGCTGTTATTTAACTGCTATTGACGATGGGAAAACATTGTTCATCGCATATGTATGAAACTTGAGAAACATCCATTTGAAACAGATATACGAGTATACATAAACGTGTTCTTGCTACATAGTATATAATACGGCAGCCTAATTATATGTACACCTATGTAGTCCGCTTGCAATTTCGCCCACGCTACTATATCGCCTGTAACCATGCTTCAACTATGTCCCATAGCGACAGCAGTTTTAATCTATCACGTGTTTGTATAATTATACATCTGCATACATTTGTGCATGTACTTTCTCACATAGTCCAAAGCAAAAAAATTGAAATTGAATAATTATTGATCAATTCACGGCAGTCGAGTGTTCAACCCAATTGTTTTCTCTGGTCGGCATAAGTGTGTCTGTTTCTTTAACATTATACAGATTTTACAAGCTTTATAATATAAAGCTTCACTTTCTGTGAGGGCCAATTCTGAGAGCCGTTTTTACACCCACTTCCAGATATCCGATCATCCTGAAATTTCGCACACGTGTATAAGTTCGGAGACAATCAAATATGGGTTATTTGATGACGCTGTAAATCCAATATGGCGGACGCTTTTTTAACTTCAATTTCTGTGAAATTTCTATGAGGGCCACATCTGGGAATCGATTTTACACCCACTTCCAGATATCCGATCATCCTGAAATTTTGCACACGTATATGAGTCCGGTCACAATACAATATAGTATATTTTATGACGTTGTAAATCTTATATGGAGGACGCCTTAAGATGGTGGATTACCGTTATCTTCGCGACCTCCTCAATATGGGTATCAAATTAAAGGGATTGACAAGCAGAATTAGACTAGCTAAATGACGTCATTCTAAATTGAATATGGTGGACACCCCAAGATGGAGAATTACCTTTTTCTTTCAAATGAAAGGGTGAGAAGAATCTCAAACATTCTAAGTTAACCCAAGCTAATATACGTAGACGTAAATTTGTAAAAAAGAAATCAAATACATACTATAAAGTAGAAAATAAATATAAAGTTAAAAAATAATTTTTAAAAACAAGCTTAAATGAACTAAAAAGTAAAAAAATAATTTTTTTTCGAGTCACCAATATCCAATATGTGACTATTAATTAAAGCTAGGGCGCGCTCAGGCACTAGAGAACACATACACGATGTGCAACGAGGACGAAGAATCAATAGAACAAATTTTGTGTCACTGTAGCTGTTTAATTAGAACACTTCATCATCATTTAGACAAATTCTACCCAGAGACAGAGGATATATCTGTCAGCTTGCTTATCAAAGATATTTCTGGTCTATCTGGTATCATGACGGACTTACATTACATATGATATGATATACAGTCGACTCTCGATAAATGGAATCTGTGCGGGGACCTGGCAAAAAGTTCAAATTATTGAGAGTTTAATTTAACGAAAGTTGTAATTATCGAGAGAAAATAAGAATCATTTCAAATTATCGAGAGCTACATACGTCATAGATCACGGTTAAATGCAAAATAAATTATGTAAAAAAAATAATGTATCATTTGTCAACAAGAGTATACAGATTCGAACATGCAACTTATTCCTCTGATGTTTTGTTTACTTACATACATTAGTTAGTTCAAATGATCGAAAAGTCGACTTGTCTACTTAAATTTATGACGTGTTGTGTGGGAAACAGTCAGCACAACCGCTTCAAATTTACGAGTGTACGTAAATTCATAGGATTTCTTCAATTTACCGAGAGATTTTCAAGGGGCCAAAGAAAAACTTCAATTTAATGACAGATTCATTTTTCCAAGAGTTTTATTTATCGAGAGTCGACTGTATGTATAAATGGAGGAAATCCCATTAGTCTGCAGTGACATGGCCCCACCTCTACCAACAATCTACAAAGATTTGAACTTGGGCGCCCCAAGCTTTATTCACTTATTGGTGACTCGGAAAAGAATTATTATTTTACTTTTCAGTTCATTAACCCTTAACTGATGTCGTGAAAAAAATAACGCTTCTATAGTCGTGGGGTCCTGTTTCAAAAGGTGATTAAAATAAAAGTATTAATTTTTGAAATGTTTTTTCCTATCAAACTTTAAACTTAACAATTAAAAATGTACTTTTTAAAAATTAGCGGCAGGAACATTCGTTTTTATTTCAAATTTGCACTTTTATTAATAGGTCTCAATACACTTATCATAAGAACATGTGATTTCAATGGGTCCACTGGACCCACGACATCAGTTAAGGGTTAAAGCTTGTTCTTAAAAACTATTTTTTATCTTTATATCTATTTTTTAATAATTAATTTTTTTGGTAATTTTTATACATATAAACATATCTGCAGGTTCAGATTGCCAAATATGTTAGTATGTTTTCCTCGATGGTATCAAGCGATATATCAAAGGATTTTCAAATATCGTACAACGGATACACATCCAAACGTGTTCCCGCAGTGTATCTGCAGCTCTGCAATTCTGCATATCTTAACAATCGACTATACGGCAACAATGAAGCTTAAATACGAATGCGGAAGCTGAAGGCACACTTGCCGCAGATAATAATAATTAACGTGGAATCGAGATGCACAGCGATTTACACAGATAATTTATTATATAAGCTAGTGGCGGCGGGATGGTTGGTTAATTACTGTCTTGTGGTTTAATTAAATCCACAACTGGCTTCGTTTCATATTGTGAAAGATGTTTGTTTTATTTTCGTCTAGAAAATTCCAATTTTATTGTTGAAATCTTTTTTTTTCCTTACAAACAAAACAATGCGAATCAGGTACTGGAGCCAAGCACGGCTGGTGAACTAAAGCGTTAAGCAACAATTCTTTCCATAGTCTAAATTTACAAATAGATTTCCAGTCTTTGGTCCGTACAACTGTCTTTGAAATAAAGTTACTAGCAGTGCAAGATTGTTTAGAGATTATCTGCCTCACTTAATGAGTTGTAGGACACCTTGACTAAACTGGAAACAATGATCCAATCTGTGAACTGTCATCCGTGTTCTACAGAGTCTTTAACGGTCTAAGTACGGTATCTTAAAAATCATTACAGCTCTGTAGATGGCTCCAGTATCAAGAGAGGCTTCCTGCGTATCTATAATGGCTTGCCTCTTTTAGCGGGATAGTTTGTTTCTTAGATATCTGCTTATACTGACCTATAAAACATAATCGTGCGTATTCCAATTAAGTTTTCTCGTATCTAACTCTCCTGGATTTCGACCAAGAAAAAGTCTAACTGTTGCCACATGTCATCGCCTGATTAATTATACCCATTTTCACATCAACTGCTGCGTACTCCCGTACTCCCCAACACTAAGACTTGGGATCTCCCACCCAACAAGAACTTCAGACCAATAATCTTGGTGGGCACAATCTAAAGTTATTTCAGCACCGCCAACAATTTCATTGCGCTGCACAAAGAGCATAAACCAAAAGGGGAGGAGTTTTGGTGGTCTGGTAATTTTATAGCACGTCCGTCCATACATAGGCAATTTCAAGTGCATACCACGTACTCGTTGCTCTTGGAAATCCATTAAGTGCTGTTTTGACCAACGTCATGTATCAAGGTCGCGGAATAATCACTGTCTGGGGAAACATTTAAAATTCCAATTGAGGCTTGTGGGCTTAACAATGTTTCCTTATTTTGTTTGAATACTAAATTTATTCATTCGTTGATGGCTCCATAGGAATAGAACATGAATAGGGTTATGACCAAATGCCAAATGGGCAGGTTTAGTAACCAGGTGACAAGGAATTCATCACAGCTAGACTGCATTATTATTATTTTTGTATTATTACTTATTGAAGGGTTAAATGCACCACAACCTTAAGGTCTATTGTGCCTTTGTAGTCATACCTCGTCATCATTTCTGTTGGCACTGGTTAGAAAAAGCTTAGCTCACACCTAGCCCAGGTGAGAACTGCATAGGTCATAGCACCTCATCCAGAGCAATTTCGTTGTGAAATTGCAGTAGGAGAGTGGACCAGTGCTGCCATATCGTGGTAAGTTTACCTTTGCGTGGTAAATTTCAACTACAATTTTTATGAAATGGTAAAAAGGTAATATTTTCCGTTTTCCATACAAAAAAAGGGAAATTCTATTGACAAATTCATCTCCTCACATTTTCACTGCAATAGTCGGTAATAAATTCATCCCATAACTCGAAAGGCATATTAAATGTTGTTATTTCGTTAGTTTTGTGGTCTTATTTTCATTCCGTTACCTGTTTGTATGTGTGGTGTACCTACTCTGTTGACCTTGAAAGTCACTTTCTACTGTGTGGGAAATTTTTAGTGGAAATGGTAAATTTTCATCCATCATGTGGTATTTTTCTTTAAAAAGTCTGGTAGCACTGGAGTAGACGCTATGAGTGGTTGTAAGTTGGTATCATCATTATATAAATCGGCAGGCAAAACAGTTCAACTCTCTATTAACTGCCTTAAACACAACATATTCGCTTGATTTTTTTTTGGCAAGATTGTGAAGAGGGGCAGTGCAGTGTGTAATTTGTTTTCCAATATGTCATGTCTGAGCCAGGTAAAAAAATAAGTATTACTACGTGCATTCTATTGCACAATTGGTCGAATTTCGACCACAGGCGATATTAGTTTACACAAACACTTGAACCATATCTGGGTTAATGCCCCACATTCCATTAATATGTACTCTGGGGTTGCACTGGACTCATTGCAAAAACAACATTAGTCTACATCTCATAGACCAAGCTTCTTGAGATGTCCCTTGAGGTTACAGTCAGAATGAGTAGTTTGTTGTTGTCAAGGCTAATACTCTTCTATTTACGTAGACTGCGATTTGAGCCCGTTGTGTTCACCCCAAGGACTGTGCTAAGAAATAAAGGATTCGAGCATAAAACAGGAAGTGTTTGATACTTCCGTCCTCTTCTTCGCAACGCGGTTGCAAAGTCCCAGTCTGCTTGCATGTCTATTCAAGTTGATTTGTCTCGTATATAGGCCAATCATCAGTTTTATTTGTGTCTACCCATATTTAGTACTTTCCTTGCTCTTTGTTGGCTCGGATTTTCGATCATGGCTTTGGAAGTCTTACAAGCTTGGATTTGACTCCACATAAGCGAACTGCATTCCTACCGGTCCGCCGGTTCAACCTCAAAAATATCTGCAGGCCTCCCGATTTTGAATCACTTCATCATTGAGGCGGTGTTTCTGCATTTGTGATCCATGAGTTTTTAGGCCTGCGGCTTTTACGCAATTGTAAGAGAACGTTGATTGTCATTGCCTTTTTGACGGGGTTCATAGGATCCCTCCCTTGAACATGACAATACCAACTAAGCCGGTCGTGCTCCAGTTTCTTCGAGATGGGTTCTTTGACGTGAAAGCTTTCCCGGAGTTTGTAACATCTTGTTCGATCAAGCTTTGTTACTCCTGCTGTCATGCGAAGCATCTTCATCTCAGCTGCTGTCAATTTGCACTCATACTTTTTGTACATTGTCCAGCATTGTGAACCGTATGTGAGCGCCGGATGCACAACTGCGGTGTAGAGCCTTCCTTTCAGCTTAGGGGAGATTTTTCGGTCACAGAAGACGGCAGAGTTTTCCTGCCACTTCATCCACCCTACGCTTACACGATGATTGAGGTCGTCAACGGTTGCTTCGCTGTTGATCATCGATCCCAGATATTTGAACTTGGGAACCACGACTCCATTCAAATAAATGTAAAATGAATGGTTCTGCTCTGTCTTTTTTTGGCTAATACGATACCCATCCCCCTCCAAAACATCTACCCAAACATCAAGTGCTCATTGTAGGGAAGTCTGATCATCACTTATGATGGCTCCATCATCAGCAAAGAATAACTGATGCACTTTAAGGTCCGTCACTTGTCCCTCAAGCAGGTAATCTAGGACTGTAATAAAGAGCAAAGGACTTTAGTCACTTCCTAACGTCCACGCCACGCGGAAAACATCGGTCAATCAATTGAATTGATAAATAAAAATGCATTAAAAAATGAAAAAAATAAAATAAAAAAAACATCGGTTCTCGTTAGATCACCGAAATCAAGCAGCGTCGGGCGCGGTTAGTACTTAGATGGATGACCACTTTGAACACCGCGTGTTGTTGACATAGGATAGTTTCGATAAACGGCTCCATGTGGTAAACACAATGGACCTACTTTGGTCTAAGTGAATTCTACCGATTACGAAGGATAGCCACCCAACCTAACCTAACCTAACCTAGATACTTCCCTGGTGCACTCCGACTTTTATTGGAATTTCATCGGTGACTCCTGCGGGACATCTGACTTTTGTCCTTGCTCCCTTGTACATGTCCATGATCATCTGTACGTAGGTATCAGGAACTCCTCGTTGTCTTAGCGCTATCCATATCAGATCTCTTGGTTGTCTATCGAATGCTTTTTCAAAATCAACCAGAATCATATGCAGATCCTTTAAGGAATCACGATGCTTTTCCATTATGTTCCTTATACTTTGGATTACATCTGTGGTTGATTTACCCGCGACAAACCCGCACTGGTCATCAGACAGCCGTATTATTTGTCTTAGGCGGCCATCTAATACCCGCTCAACGATCGTCATGGTGTGTGACATCGACTTAATTGAGCGGTAATTATCACAGTTTCGCATATCCCCCTTTCCTTTGTGCAAAGGAAGAAGATAACTTTCCATCCACTGATTGGGCATTGGATCACCTCTCCTCTCACGCTAAATGGTTTTATTTTTCAACTGTGCGTCGAAGTACATAACCTCTTGATTGCCAATTTTATCAGTCAATTTTCATTTCAAAATAACCTCTAACTAACAGATTTTGCCGATCAGTTGATAATCGCTTGGATCGGCCGATAAAAGTGTATAAGTTCCTAATGATCATATAAATTGACTCAATTCGCTTTTAACAACCCAAACTCATTCGTGAATCATTAAGTTAAATTCACAATTTCACCCACCCACGCGCAGAGTATCTGAGAAAGTATGGAAGTACACATGTTTATCACCATACAAATTAATTAACTCGAATACGCGAATAATTTAATAAAAGACAGACAGGTTCAATGTTTTGACGTATCTCGCACCGTTTACCTCCGCTGCGCTGGCTGGTTCTGTCTGTTATTAGGTCAATCAGCAGAAAATATTTTATAACATCAACGGAATCCAAAAAGAAACAAAAAAAACTAGATTTGGCAATAACCGAATATCTATCTATTCGGTTTTGGTAAACATGTTCACATCTAGAATACATTGACCGACATTTTATTTACATAACTGTGTCTCCGTTGAGGTCCATTGCTTATGCAAACTTAAGTTTTTTTTTTTTATTTTGTTTTTTGATAAGCGATGACTTTAGCTTAGAAATATATTCGAACATTATTTGTCATAGAGGCTATGGCTGCATTATACGCATAGTAGTTCTTTGGCCATATCATTCCTCGCATCTTAGACAATACGAAGAACTCTGTGGCCGTCTTCGCTCTGTTTGGTTCCAGATAATGGGGAATTTGGAAATTTATGTATACAGATTTGTTGCCATACAACAAACGAATAGAAACAGGTTCAAGTTGTGGAATGTAGGTCAATAAGCGTAACCGAGAAACTTAACTGAATTACGTCGAGTTATGCAAGCAATCTAAGAAGTTTGATCTTGTAACGATCACTGAGCAGTGGATAGTTAAATGGAATTGTGCAACCGTGGATAAATATTCTAATTGAATGGGAAACTTGATGTTAGTGCGCATACGCAAGCTCAAAATTGTTGATTTTCAAAGTACGTGTGTATAGATACTTCCGTAAAGGCTCCCTAACATTGGAGAATCTGTATTTGATACTACACTATCTTTGACGCTGCTTTCAGTTCGTTAGACATACTACATACACATTAGTATTTATTTCACTACCAGATTAGGTATTCGTTGTCGTCTTAAGTCGCTTAAACTTGAGTCGCTGGAACCGTCCGAAGCCAATGTAGCTATTGAGTCATAGCTTTTTAATCTTCATCTAGAGTCGAGTTTTTTTTTTTTTTTTTTTTTGTTACCTACGTATATAGGTTTGCATTAAAAAACGTTAGTTTTATGATTCGACATCGCTTATTAACTAAATGCGCTTCATGCGTTTCAATGCGTTTCACTTTTTAAAGGTTTGAAAATAATTTTCAATATATGGCTTCTTATTGGCGTCCTTCTAGAGGAGTGGAATATAATATCATCCTTAAGTCCAATCTATAATATTGGCCTCAAGCACTTAATTTTAGAATTACAGGCCAGTTTCCAAACTTTCAGTAATTCAAAAGCTATTTGAAACGCTGATTTCTAATAGGCCCAATTTTGCAGTGAAAGTGTATACGACCAAATACACGCCTTCACATTTCACGGTTTTAACCCGTACGGTTTACGAATGCTCTTCTTCACGCCATTGAAATAATTTCGCCGTCCGGTTTTTTGCCGTACGGGGTCTAGGTAACAAACTTAAAAGAATGGGATTTAAACATCGTTTTCTTGAGCTGTTGAAATCCTATTTGTCAAATCGAAAACAGATTGGTATAATTGAAGGTTTTCATTCTTTTTCAGAGCTTAAATCGAGTCTCTTCATCAATGACATTCTGCACTGTTTACAGTTTTTAAAATGTCTTATGTTCGCCGACGATGTGAAACACTTTGTTCCTATTTCTGTAATTGATGACTGTGTAAACTTTCAAAAGGATATATTTACTATACATATGTAGATGCACCTTTTCAATGGTAGCCATGTCATAACCTGGAGCTAAATATCTTTAAGTGTAAGATCTTTAGTGTCACGGGCCGGGCGTTGCGTCGTTTAGATATAGTCTTGGTAGTCAAATTCTTTTATCAGTCAGTGAAATTAAGGACCTTGGTGCTATAATTGACTCCAAGTTGTCTTTTTCAGCGCATATAGATTATATTGTATCCAGAGCAAATTCTTTGCTAGGATTTCTACCCAACACGGTAGCTTTTAAGAAAATGTATACTCTAAAAACGCTCTACCCATACCCATGTTGGAATATTGCAAGGTTATTTGGTCTCCTAAAAAGGAGTTGTTGTAAAAACAACAACTCCTCTGACAGGATTGAGCATATTAAAAAAAGATTCACGCGCTTTGCCTTACAAAGCTTGAGGTGGTCTAAAGATTTGCCCAACTAACATATAGTTCTATATGCGCATTAATTGATCTTAAATCTTTACAAAGACGTAGACAAACTATTTAGTGTTCTTCGTATTAAGGACAAACTCATTGGCAGGAGAGTTGGATTTACTTGCACTTATGTCTCTTTATGTTCCTGAGAGAAACTTGAGAAATAGGAACGTTCTCTTTCTTATTCCTAGTCACAGATAAATAATGGGCTAAACGAACCCATAACTCGTTATATTTCTTTCTTTTATCACTGTTCAATTTAACACATCTATTAAGTCGACCTTCATATGAACATATCAATTGAAGAAATAAATAAATAAATTAATAAAAATAAATAAAACACTTCAGTTGTAGTATTTATTTTGCTAGTTAAAAACATGAAATTTTTAAATTTAGCTTTAATTTTTGATTACAGTCGAACTTCGATAACTCGAATGAAATTGGTTAGCAATAGCGCCAAGACTGAAATTTACATGTAATTTTTATTTGATAACTCGAACTTCTATTACTCGAATGTCTTTATGACTCGAAGAGATTATTTGGCGTCACATTCGCTAAGTCGAACTCTAAAGGGGAATTCCCATATTCTGCGTGCTTTAACATGTTCGTTTTATAATGCATCGCTTTCAGGGGCACTGTGTTTGTATGTTCCTATGACCTAGTATACATACGTGTAGAAAATCGTGATTTCGTTACCTACATATGTGTAAGTAAGAATTGTCAAATTTCTTGTTAGTAGGGGTTGGTATATTGGTCGATACGAACTCAAAGCTGTTTTTATTTAAAAACAAAAAAAAATATAGCAGACGCCTAAGAAAACACAAAGAGGTAAAGTGTACGTTAAAAACATTATCTCTTGATGAAAAATTACATATTTATATCAATTTTGTATTAAAGGTACTAACTCCAAATCTTGATAACTCGAATTTTTTTTGTGGCAAGTGATGGTTCGAGTTATCGAATTTCGACTGTATTTAAATTTTCTCCTTCGAAGACATTCTTTTCTGCCGAAATTTTTTCATAATTGACATGGCTTTTTCTTATTTTTGACATTTTGGACAGCACTTTTCAATGAATGAAATTTGGAAGCAGAGCTTTTACCGCGGCTTAAATCATAAACCCGAAAGCTATCCAGGTTAAACTAATTCTATTAGGTTAAGTTGTTATTGTATTTTAAATGGAAAGCTTTTTCTGAGTCTATATAGGCTAAAAAAAAACACGCTTTACATTATACATAAGTACAGCTTATACGGTTATAGGTTGCTGCTCTTTTAAACTACTCTATTCACTGGGGCTCTCTCTAGGTACTTGATGCCGATTCTGCTGAAGCTGTCTAAAAGTACATGTGAAAAGAATTCGATTTTCTACACTAAATCCAAGACTCCGTATGCTTCCACAGTAATAAAGATGAAGACATGAGTCTTATCAATCATAAAGGGATTAATTTTGAATTGCCACTTCGATTGGATTAAATATGATATACTAAGCAATAATCGTATCTGTATAAGTTAGCGGTAAGAATAGCTATCAAAAACTTTTCCAACAAATACCATAGCTAGCTGTAGCTATATTTTGTATTTAAGTCAGTATCACCAGTTACACATGTGTATACGTACACTGACTCAAAAATTTGTCCGTACACCACTCAGATAAAAATGTATTTCTCTATAACTTTTGGAGTATTTGTTTGATTCAAATAAAAAACATACGACACGAAAGCTAATTTATTTAGGAAACGAAAAATTTTCTTTATTTTCAATTATTTAAAAAAACTTACTTTAAAACTTAAACAAATTAAAATGACTTCATTTTTCCAACTCAAAAAATTGTCCGTACACTTGTTTCAATAGGTTATAATTAGTAAAAAAAAATAAATTAATAGGGTGTGTGATAGCCCTTGGCTTCAATAACTGAACGCAATCTATTTTCCACTGAAAGCGCCAATTTGGCCGTATAGTCTGGGGATATTTCTTGCCAAGTCTCTTTCAACCCAGTTTTTAGATCTTCTTTGGTCATTATTGTTCTTTCTCTTAATTTTCGTTCCATATGCGACCATAAGTGCTCGATGGGACTAAGATCAGGACTCTGGGGAGGATGGGGAAGAACTTTGCGGACGTTGTAGAGTAACCATTCCCTTACAACCATGGATGAATGCTTGGGGTCGTTGTCGTGGACAAAACAGTAGTTTTCACCTAGTCCCAATTTTTGAGCAGAACTTGCCAAGTTATCTTTTAAAATTTTCAGATACTGCATCTTGTTCATTATGGACTCAATGAACACCAGATTTCCTACCCCCGCTGCTGACATTGATCCCCACACCATCACGCTTCCACCGCCATGTTTGACAGTATGGTTTACGTTGGAATCCTGTAGTGCTGTGCCGCTTCTACGCCAAACAAAGCGTCGCCCATCCGACCCAAAAATATTAAATTTTGACTCGTCTGAGAATATAACGCGTTTCCAAAATTCAGGCGGCTTATTTACGTATTCTTTTGCGTATTGCAACCTTTTTAGAATATTTCTTTTTGATAGATACGGCTTATTTCGAGGTGCTCGGGCCATATACTCGTTGGAATGTAAGAAATTTCTAACTGTTTGTGGATTCACTTCAATGTTTAGGTCTTGCACAAGTGTTGCGGATATATTTGTTGCACTCACCTTAGGATTTTTTTTTATTATTCGCAGTATCTTATCTTCTTTTTCCGTCCTCTGCCACTTGCGATTTCAGTTGATCCTGTTTTTTTGTATTTGTCTATAACGTATTGAACTGAGGAATGTGTTCTCTCAACAATGTCTGCAATTTCACTTTTATTTTTTTTCCACAGATTTATAATTAAATCCTTAACGTCCTTAGGGATTCCTTTCCGCATTTTCTGCTCCATTTTTAAGGACCAAATTAGATAAAACGACCACTAGTAGCGAAGTGTAAATACTCAATGACATGCAAAATGAGAAATTGTAAGGAAATCGTAAACATAACGGTAGTTCTATTTGACTTTGAACGGTGTACGGTTAATTTTTTCAATCTGATAGGAAATGTGTTTTGGCTTTTTTTTCTTTTTAATTTTTACTAGATGTTTTTCATTTCTATTCATAGGCAATTCGTAAACTCTGGTTAATTTCCTTTTATTTAATATCTTTTTTATATAAATCCTGTGATTAGTTTCAAAAATATTGAGTAATAACTTTCCTGTCGTATGGTGTACGGACAATTTTTTGAGTTAGTGTAAGTATGTACTTCAAACGGTCTACTTAAGTACGTAAATAATATATACACAAAAACACAAAACAAACACGGAACTAATCGCGTTGCTTACTGCCACAATTCCAATTCAGTATTTCGGTCTTGTTGGGTAAGCCATCTGTCAAATACCGAATGAATTAAAAGTAGTCCATCTTGTACACGACAGATGAACACCAATGTTGGCCTTCGTTGCTGCCTCTTTTTTCTCACATATGGTCATGTTTTCCACTTCAAGATACTAAAGACTGTGATTTGGACTGGAAAATCGACAATCGAAAGTGGATTGATAGCATACCAAGTCATAGTTTTTATGTAGCAAAGCTAGCAGCAATAGCAATTTCCATCTATCAAGAAGTTGGGAATAATGACTTTAGACGTGTACATCATCTTTGTACATTTTCTTCACTCTAATTCTTGATATGTGTGTCTGCAGAGCTATACTATTTGATTTCAAATAATTTAACAGTTGACAAACATGTATAGACTTGAATATTCTTGACATATGAATTTCAAATTAAGACCGTTAAGCCCATCAGGCAACGTTCAAAAGTAGATACCTTAATAAATTTTTAATTAAATTTATTTTAATCTTTATTCAATCAAAATTCAATGCTAAATTACAAGATTTTGTTTCTTGTATTGATGAATAATAATAAAATGATCGGAATGTCCAAAATGAACGAAATTAAAGTGGGCAGCTTAATTTATACATGGTCGCACGTCCCTCGAAGATGACCCACGTCAAGGACGGTCGAGAACCGCAATCACATCCGAAACCATTGAAAAAGTGCATGACATCATGTTGGACGATAGGCAAGTGAAGGTGAGTGAAATAGCCGAGGCTGTGGGGATATCGAAAGAAGAGGGTGCGAAACATCTTGCACAAAACATTAGGGATGCGAAAGCAAGATGGTTGCCGCATTTGCTGAATGGCGATCAAAAGCAAATGCGCAAACGATTTTCGCAGCAATCTTTGGACCGATTTAATAGGGATTCGACCGATTTTGTGCGGCGATTTGACACCATGGATTGGACATGGGTCCACCATTACAAGCCAGAAACAAAACAGCACTCGAAGCAGTGAGTGGAAGCCGTTGGTTCAGCGCCAAAGAAAGTGAAGTCGATCGCATTTGCCGAAAAGGTCATGGCCAGCGTGTTTTGGGATGCGAAAGGGATCCTGTTAAGTGATTACCTAGAAAAAGACAGAACAATTACAGGCGAATATTACTCTAATCTTCTTGACCAACTGGATGTCAAAATTCTCGAGAAAAGGCCTGGCTTAAGAAGAAAAAAATCATATTTAACCAAGACAATGCACCTGTACAGAAGGGTGGAAAAACTATGAAATTTGGGGATACGATTTACCATATTCTCCTGATTTGGCACACTCATACTTCCATCTGTTTCCAAACTTGAACAATTTCGTTTCTGGGAAGCGCTTCGCATCCAATGAAGAAGTTGAGAGGGCCGTAGATGAATTTTTTCACAGCCTTCCAGATTCTCACTTCTGGGAAGGAGTACTGATGTTTTGGAGAAACGCTGGACCAAGTGTGTTGAAGTCAATGAAGTCATACTTAGGTGGCGCTACAGTCAGTCCAGGATGGCCCAAGGCCTCAAGCAACAATCCCTTCCAGTTAGCCCGGACCTTGGCTAGCTGCCTACAGTTGCTCTAAGTTGGTTGGTGCGCGCCACCTTAGGAGAGGTCGTCCTCTGCTGCGCTGACCATCCGGGTTAGATTCGAATACTCGGCGGGCCGAAGCGTTGATTTTCATTCGCTCTACTTTTGAAAGGTCGTCCCTCGTGTGGCGGCTTGTGGGTTTCTAACAATTCTTTCAAGTATGATGTTGAAGAAGTCGCACCTTGTCTGAATCCATTTTTGACATCGAAGGTCTCGGTGAGGTCATTACCGACCTTGATTGAACAGCAAGCTTTCTCCATCATCATTCTGCACGGACGGATGAGTTTGGCAGGGATGTCAAAACTAGACATGGCTCTATACAATTCATCCCTCCAGGTGCTGTCATATACGTCTTGAAATCGATGAACAGGTGGTGGGTATCGATTTGGGCTCCTCAGGTTTTTTTCAGGATCTGCCTAAGTGTGAAAATTTGGTCTATGGTGGACTTTCCTGGCCTAAAATCGCACTGATAGAGCCCAATCAGGTTATTGACGAAAGGATTCAGACGTTCACACAATATGGCAGATGAGATCTTGTAGGCGATGTTGAGGAGACTAATGCCTCCGTAAAGTCTCCATTCTCGTGAATCTGGCAACCAGGCATCTATTGACAGGGATAATTTTCAGATGAAATAATTTTATCTTCTTCCTCAGAGCCTATAGTTTCGTCAGACGCGTTTTAAGAGTCATGAATAGTTCGACCTTTCACACAGTAAAAGGGGAAAAGAGGAATAAACTTAGTCAAGATCCACGTTTTGTATATGAAAATGAACTACTCCTACGTTAAAATTATCCAGTCATATAAGTCCTAAATTATGTACAATCAGTGTAACCAATTTAGCATTTTTCCTGCTAAATTTAGCATTAATATTTTATATTTAGCACTTTATCTTTTTAAATCATGCGAGCATTTTTTAAGCATTATTTTACGAATAAGCATGATTCAGGTTCAGCCAAAATATTAAAATGAAAATATAAAATAGTATGCAAATTAGTATGCTCAACAGTATTCTCCTTTTTAGAGACTAGCTGTCCCGCCCGGCTTCACCCGTGTCTAAAAAATATAGTGATATTCCAGATCATAATCAATAGAACTCACTTCAGTAGCGAACGTAGCAAAGACGCACTGTCGATGTTGGCAAACTACCAACAAATACAATGAATCCACAAAAAAAATGTTTATGTTTTGCAGTTGCATTTAGAATAAGTGACATTTTCATCATTCGTAGGCAAAGTTGTAAAACAAGTCGGATTAACAAGCGTTTATTTTACAATTCAATAAAAGAAGAAAAAGATATATATATATATATATCTTTATTTGGTATCATAAATTTACAATATTGGTTTGTTACCGCACATTTCTTAATACCGAGATTTTCTACTGAAAAATTATTAACATGATATGAACAGTTTAGTAAGAAGAAAATAAGCAATTTGAAGGAAAAATACCACAAAAACCTTCAATATAATACGAAAAAAAGGAAAAAAAAAATTAATCCATTACTTTTTGGTTAGAAATAAATAAAATAGGTAAAAAATTAATACATTTTAATTCATATTAGATAAATATAGAAAATCAATACGATGAATAAATAAGTAAACTATAAATAAATAATAGATAAATAACAAAGAGATAAACAGTTAACACAATGCACTTGGGTCACGCACTAAGTGCATGCCGGCGAATCATACGGGATTCGCTGAGTCAGTTTGTTCAGGTGCAAACATGTTCTCACAGTGCCGGTGCACTGGGATCCAATTGCACCGCACCGGATACACGCGCAGAGATAGAATTGCTGACTTAGCACATTGGACGATGGGAACGATGCCTTCCTACGGGCATGGATTAGATTTAAGAATTAGTCTTAAGCGGGAGTTTGAGTTGTTAAGATTTAACTTAAAGAAATAAAGTATATTGTTTTGACCACAGTGTTTTACCTTAGTAAGTCGGACAGTTAGGCCAACCCCTTGGTTGGCGTTCGCGATTTTTTTTATGCCCTCTTCAAGGACATGATTTAACTAAACATATAATAAATAAATTAATAAATAAATAAATAAATAAATTAATTAATTAATTACTTACTTACTTAGTTGGCGCTACAGCTCGAGGTGAACCTGGGCCTGCTTCTCGCAACCATTTGTGTGTGCGTGTTATATTTTTGCACGAATGGAAGGGACCTACAGTTTTTTGCCGACTCCGAACGGCGAGTTGAGAAGCTCAATCGTGACAAATGATACTCTTTGATGCTTGTCAGACATTCGAAAGAGGTGGGCACTGTGAAAAACTTTTAGGTGTTTGCGGCGGGATTCGAACCCAAGACCGCTGGCACAGTCGTCCAACGCACTAACCACTTGCGCTACGGTGCCCACGTAGTTAATTAATTAATTAATAAATAATAAATAAATAAATACTAAATAAATAAATAAATAAATAGATAATAAATAAATAAACAAATAATAAATATAAAATAAATAAATAATGAATAATAAGTAATAAATAATAAATACTTAATACTAAATAAATAATTAAATAAATAAGTAATAAATAATAAATAAAAAGATTAATAAATTATAAATAAATAAAATAAGTACAAAATTTCAATATAATAAATAAATAAGTAAATAAATAGACAACAAATAACATAAAACATGTAACAATAGTTTTTGATTTATGTAGCTAATTGGTTTACCAGAATATTATCTGCAAAAGCACAGTGAGCTATAAATGTATTTTTAAGTTTTTGGATTCTTTCGAAGATCAATTCAACATTTCACTTTGTTTTGCGATACTTGTTATTTTCTTATATGGCATTTGGCACTGTCTCCCCATACTTGGCAGCCATATAGCAAAATTGCTTGAAAAATTACCTTCAGAACAATGATTTTATTTTCACTTGATAGCATTGACTTCCGATTTATAAAGGGATACAACCATTTAATCGCAATATTGACTTTATTAATTGTTTTTGTGATGTGTTCATTAAACGTTAATCTTCTATCAAGAATTATACCTAAATATTTCACAAAGGGTTCCCAAGTAATATCGACACCATTTATATGAAGTTGGTTAACAGGAAGGTAGCAAGGTTTTCGTTTTCGTGAGAAAAAGATAGCTTGCATCTTGTCAGCATTAACCTTAATTTTCCACTTGTTAAAGTAATTTAAGAGTATCTCAATCCCATTGCTTAAATTTGTCTCAATATTGAGAGAAAATTCATGTGATGAGAATACTGCTGTATCATCAGCGTTAATCGCGATACCACACTCTGGCAATCGCGGGAAATCAGAGGTGTATATGTTATATAGGATAGACCCAAGTACTGATCCCTGGGGGACACCCGAATTAACATGAAATTGACTGGAAGCATTATTATTAACAAAGACCATAAAACTACGATTAGACAAGAAACTTTCAACTATTTTACATAAATATATGTGATATTTTTGAGAAGGCTTTTTTTTTCTTTTTGGTTGCATTTTCAGGATTTTAGCAGGATTTTTAGCATTTTTTTAATTTCAAAAAACATGATTTGTAGCACAATTGAATACAAAAAAAAAGTGCTAAATTGCTTGATTTAGCATAATCCAAAATATTGATTTGGCAACACTGTGTACAATCATCGTCTTTCCCCTCCCTCTCTCTCTATCTCTCTCTTTCGCTCTCTATCTCTCTCTCTCTCTCTCTCTCTCTCTCTCTCAAATTCAATTTAAAATCAGCGTTGCCACTTCAGAACTATTTGTTCGCAGTAGATTCTCTAAAAAAATGCAGTAGATTAATTTTTTTCGCAGTAGATTGCTATTTCGACAAAAAAAACAAGATTTTTAACACAAATTGACTTGTATTTCTGTTTTTATTGTAGATATTATTTTGGGCTTTTGGTTCATTTAAGCTTTTATTTCCCTCAATCGTTGGATCATTTATGCTTCTAAATATGTAGAAAATAATAAACTTTGAAATACATACACAAACCAACTGCGTTCAGATACGAAATTCAACTTTTCAAAAAGTTTTGTCGTTATGTTTTGTGCTAAAAAGGAAAAAATGCTCGATCAGTCATAACAAGCATACTACAAAAATGCAGTAGATTTGATTTAATGGCAGTAGATTCAAATTTCGAAATAAATGCAGTAGATCTACTGCAATTGCAGCAAAAAGGTAACGTTATCAAACTACGTAGACAATCCGTTCAGCGAATAACCAGATTGCCCGATGATCGAAGAGTATGACAATTGACAGTTTCTTTGACAGACTTTGCACGAATAGTGGTTGCGTTTAGCAGTGCGCTAGCTATGCACGGCAGAAAACGTGTTCACCTACAGATTAAAATTGCATCATTGCATTTAAGATGTAACCCTTTAGGCGTTAGTATATATATTTCCAACAAACTAACAAAAAACAACCTAAACATCGTTAGGCGTCAAACATGCTGCATAACACGCATTCTGCATTATAAATGCAAACAGGTTTTTATCACATCACATTCCAACACTATACTGTGCCACCTCCTCTTGGCACAGTGAACAAAAAAACTGACCCTGCATTCATTCATGTTTTCAGATACAATCGACGCGATGTCAGATGACATTAATTATATAAATTTCCATACGATACACATCGATTAATCAGCGATTCAGTAACAAGTGGTGACCATCATTGACCCATCGTCGAAAGACAACAGTTTGTTGCCGCGCAAACAGGTTAAACTATGTATTCATTTATTTGCATTTCTGATCATGAAGCTGACCTTAGCATAAATTGACTAAAACACATTAAGGCCGCATCACTGGGCGCCATTTATGGGCATATCATTTGAAAGGTTGTTAGTGCAACTGAACTGGTGCAACATGCGAGTTAGTCTATCGTAGGCTTTAAGTGATTTTGTTAAGCCCCACATGCTGGCAATGATGTAATTTGAAAGTGTATACCCCATTATGACATTACGTTTAGTGTCAGGAGGATCACATTCACTGATCAACACAGCACAGGGCAAGTTTAGCTTGTTTACAATGAATCAATCGCTATTAAAATCTACCTATCCCGAAATGCATGGGTGACTCGTAAAGTGTGGCGAAATTAAATTAAACTGAGATCGGCTAAAAGTAAAAGGAAGTTAAGCTGGCAATATCCGAAGTCGAGAGCCAGTTAGCCGAAAGGAAAACAAGTGCGCTGGATTGTGAAAAACTGAACCAGCCACACCTTGGAAATGTGCTGCGGTAAGGTCGTCATCGCATGCATGAAGATAACTATCGATATTTCGAAATATTACACTTTCAAAGCCAATGACTTTGATTCGCAAGTTTATTTGGTTATAATCTCCTTAAGAATCTTATTTGTTGCCGCACGAACCAAATGCCCCGTGCCGCACCGATTCGTTTCAGCTATCTCTAATGCAGTTCATGCAGTTTTGACTTTTGTCACATATAAAAAATGTACATAGTAGTTCTTGCAAGCAGTAACAGTAAATGTGTGGGGTGTCGTTGGATAGGTCTCCTTAAATGCTACAAAAATTGTTTGCAAAATTTATAATTTCGATTCTCCAGAGTCCAGACCGAAGATATTCGCTTTCAAAGCAGCACCGTGCCAATGAAATGCGCTTGATAAATAAGAGGTATGGCCATATGGCGTATCTTGTCCTACATAATTTGGAAGATGACATGTTGTGTTGGGGGATGTACTGCTGAAACCCATCCCATGGAGTTGAGGAGGTTACAGAATTCTATGTATGCTGTCTGGCTCTGTATAGTGCCGAACATTGATATAGAACGTGGACAAGGCTTTCTCCCGCAGCCGCACTCTCGCAGCTGCAACAGTGAGAGTTGAACGGGTTGCCTTACCTACATGCATGAGTGCCGATTGGCCACTGAACCGTACTCATTGCTAGTACTCTGGTAATCACGACTCGTGATCTGTTTATTAGATCGTGGGATCTATTTCTGTTGAAAACGGGCCTAGTCTTCCTTGAACTGACGCAGTTGTTGAGGGTTTTCTATCTAGAGTTTGATTTTGCCCTTCGCAAGTCCTAAGGCAGGATACACTTGCTCCGTAATGGAGATGTCAAGGGCTGAACCGCGGCTAGCTAACGTGTCGGCTCTTTCATTTCCCTCTATGTTGCTTTAGCCAGGAACCCCCAGGAGAGTGATATTAAACCGGCTGCTTGCCTAGGACAATTACTCCATACACAGTCCTACAATCAATCGTTGTAGGGCTGAGACTAAATTCCTTTTATGCTTCTTTTATTGCAAGTACGATTCTTCTGCCTGGAAGACACTATAGCAGTCAGAAGGCGTCGAGAATAAGAAATTCTTAGTTCGGCTGAGGTGGTCGACGTGGCCGTGGTAGTTAGTGCGTTGGACTACTACGCGTGCTGCTCGGGTTCAATCCCAGCACGTGTCCAACAGCTAAAAAAGTTTTTCACGGTTGCTACCTCTTTCGAATGTCTGCCAAGCATTTAAAGAGTGTCATTTGTCGATGAGCTTCTCAATTCGCCGTTCGGAGTCGGTCACTTCCATTCGGCCCAGGTTCACCCCGAGCTGTAGCGCCACCAAAAGTAAAGTTCGGCTGAGGATAGTCGAGCTCTGAATATCCTCAGCCAAACTAAGAATTTCTAATCCCGCATCCAGTCAATGAAGAATCCATCCCCCCTTTCACTTTTGAAGAGGTCAGCTCAGCTATTGAAAAGCTGAAGAACAACAAGGCCGCCGGCTCTGATCTTCTACCAGCATACATATCTATAAATATTATAAAACTGTAAAGGTTTTTTGTTGGTTACCTAATGGCGTGAAAACCGCTAGACAGATTTCGATGAACCTTTTTTTGAAATGCTTCTTAAGTACCCGGGATGATCACAAGCTACGTAATTTTTTGCTCAGCCTACTGGGTCTTACAAAGTAGTCAAAATAACTGTATATCGGAGAGGAATATTATCATTATACAGCCCTAACTCAATAATGGCTTATCGGATTGAAAATAAAAAAAATAGGTGAAATTAGTAAATCTGTCGCTGATTTATTTGAGATATAAAACATCCTCCTGCGTTATCCTGAAGCTGAGCAATGTTCAAAACAATTATTCAAAACATCGCCCACAATTTTCCTTCAGCGGAGACCACCGCCAGCAGTGGGTATCGTTGCAATAGTGTGTGTGTGAGAATATTTGCGCGCTCTAACTTGATCATATGCTTTGCACTTCAATGTGCTACAATCATTATCACCATTTGCGGCTCTCACACTCAACCAATCTTAACAAATGAGGTGTCAAAAGAAAGAGAATTTTCTAGAGCAGTGAATTGCATTTCCAGTTTATAAATATTATTAATAAACTAAAAAAAAACTATCAAAAACAAACATTCTACCCAAAGTGAACTTCTGTTGTTTTAAGAGTTAATTTTGGTTCATATATGTATGCAATGCACTAATGTATTTGCTATGTGGAAATAAACAACATCTGCGATGTTTGGTTTACAGTGCTATTTTGCCGAGACTTTAGGCAAACGTTATCAGTAGTGCAGTGCCACGAGGCACATTCGAACGCACAACATTTCTCTGGTTTGTTATTTAAAATTGGTGGAGGAACGCTTCCGGAAGAAAATGGAAAAGTAAATTTATCACAAGGTTTAAGGTGATATATCACAACTAAAAAAACCGTAAGAATTCTTAGCTTTGTGAGCGAGCTATTTTGTTGCCTCGGAATGATTATGCTCCAGCAATTAACAGCGAGATATTTTCACGTGCTGATTGTCAAAGTGCAGAATGTATTTCAATCACCCGGGTTGTGGACTAAGAAGTAACAACCAGATATCTGGTCGAATTTTTAAACTCTTGCTTTTGCTGCCATCACATAAATTAAAACTAAAAGTGGGTGTACCTACTATTCTTCTAAGAAACTTGAGCCCGAAAGCCCTTAGAAGGCGAAGCAAGGCGAGCATGGGTTCAACTAGTCTACATATATGTATGAATTTTATGTTTTTGTTAAATTTCAGTAAATTAACTATTTCTAGTTCTGACATTTTTGTATAACTTTCTCAGTCACTCCCGCTTCCGTTACCTATGCTCTGTATTTTCTTACGAGGAGGGGCGCATTATTTTTGGAAGCCCACGGGCGCCGAATATCTTAAGACCGCCCTGTTTGTACCTATATAAAGGTTTAATTAAGGCATTTCATGTTTTTTTATTGCAAATAGAAATCGAAATATTAACTAAAATCGTGCAATTATGTATCCAATTCATTTGGCAATAATGTATGTACTCTACCTAAATTGTTATTGTTATTACACATATTATCCTATTATATAGTAAGCAAATAAATTTCCACTATTGTCGGCGTACTTCCTACCCATGAAAAGACTTTCACTCGTTGTGGGATGTCTTATATGTTGGTTACCATACCATGCATTTGTATCTTATTTGCACACATTTCAAAATGTAGCACGATAATTATATCACACACCGGGGCGCGTTCGTGAAGTATGTACCTACGTTAAACGCCTATCAGGCAAAAGAAATTAAAACTAAATCTAAATAAAATCGCTAACGGGCGTCAAGATTTTCCGCATTCCCTCTACGATTTTCACTCTTTTACCGTCTTTTGCTGTGAAAATATTCAATAGAACTGGAAATCGCGTGCACTAGCTACACACTTTGCAGTTATTTGCCTAATTACCGAGTCATCGGACTAAATCGGTTAAATTTAATCGGTGAAAATGTGTTTTCTTTTTAGTCGCAATTTGATTTAAATACGGTTTAGGAACATGTATAATATACACAGCAGCCGTGGAGAATCCGACAAAACAAGCAAAACCAGTGTTTTTGTCAACACAGAATGATTTGCCTTTGATTAAAGACCGCAATGTTTATTGGCGCTTAAGTGAAACTGACGCCGCTGTTCATCAACCCAATTTAGTGATTGCATCTTCTTCTCAATATTGTCGATCTTTGAGAAAGGTTTCCAATGATGAGGGCTTTCTATCCACTTTGTCTCGTTAGTTTTTCCTGACAGTGCTCTGTTTTTCAATTGCTGGTAAAATGCAGAGCTTTGAGAAAAAAGCGGTCAAGTTCGATTATATCTCGCGCGTCGATGGTCCCGTAAAGGTAACGTAACTGGATGCCTTATGCTTATAGCATAACCACTGCCTACTTCGACCAACAATAGAATGGAGATAGCTCATTTCTATTTAGGTCATTCAGCTCCGCGAAGAAGCCAAGAGTCCTCATTCTTCTGTCGACGAGGCAGATGAGGAATGAGGATCCGACTCTAATTTCTTCCTCGTAACTGATGCTCTGCATGCTTTACAATCCCGAAGTAGCATATGACACTGCGAGAGATAGCCCAGTCTCCACGGCAACTAAGATATACCACATAAATGGATATTTTCTTAACGAAGACTGGTCATGGGAATCTGCCTGTTATCTCTATGAATCTTTCAAGTATTTGCTTCGTTATCGATGAACTTCTTTGCAGAGCTGATACAAAACCTTATGTAGAGAACAGCTTGATATACACAGCTGGTCAAAGAAGTACGTGTGTGCCCTTTTTTCCTAGTCACTCTGTTTTTGTTGTTAGATTAGAAAAAAACCTACTGGTCTGCAAAAGAAAGAAGTTTCGTTTTACGACTAAGGGATGGAGGTAAAACCTATCAATTTATAGCGGATGCTAGTCCCATAACTTTCTAACAAATGCCTTTCAGAGGTAGATCCAAAAAAACCTCCGCGACTATCGACCACCTCATTTTGCTTTTAGCGAAGTCTAATCCTTTTGCCCCATCAAGAATTACCAGTGCAAAAAATTGATAACGGAAAAAGTATACGCAAAATCCGAAGAAGACTCCAGAATCCGAATCTCCCAGGAAGGATCGCCAGAAAAGCTCCCCTGGAGTGAATAACATAAGGTTTCGAAAAGAGTTTGTGCCATAAGTCATAAAAGTTGGAACGGGCATGAAAGACTGTAAAAGTGGGATAATATCCTTTGGAGTGATGAAACGAAAATAAATTTGTTCTCTTCCGATTCTGGAGGTAATGTTAGGCGACCAAATGGAAGGGACTACCACCCTTGCTATACAAGGGAAACCTTCAAGCGCGAAGGGAAAAATATGATATGGGGTTGTTTTTCATGGCATTACGTCTTCCTATATTTTGTATAAACAATACCAAGACAAAATACGGTTATAAGGACATTCTGGAAATTGTTATACTATATTCCCGATAGAAAAGACATATAAAGGGCAATTCTTTGAAATTTGCGAGTCCTAAGTAAAATCGGAAAGATTACCCAGTATTATTACCCCACACATGGTATCGGCAATGATTTGGTTAATGTGTGTAGGTGAATTTTTTTCCGATTAGATAAAAATCGTTTATAATTCCAATTCACAAATATGGTACCTAGCATGATAAATATCTTACTATCGACCGATTTGTAAACTTTCAACAATGCCCAAACTCTTTGAGAAGATTGTGTATTATAGATTAGCTTTCATGCTTAAGGGGGTATTCTAGCCTAGAATTTTGAAATTTTTTTTTTCATGTTTTTAAAGATTAGACCTTCAAAAATGTATCCTCCAAACGTTTCCTGAATTATCCTACAGAAAGTCTTATACACCATGAATTCTCAGAAAGTCTCTATGTGAAGGTCGTTGTAACGTATTTCTTTAAACGCATTTTTCCCGAAACTATTTTTTCCAACACGTCCGACATGGTTTCTTAAGTTCTAATGAACCGATTAACTTGAAATTTGGCGTGGATTTTCTTTATATATCCCTCTATCGCAGGAACTAGAATTTTGTAAAAATTTTGTTTTTTTACTATTTCTAAAACCGCTATCCTAGCGGTAGGTAAAACAATCGAGGAAACGACTGCCAAACTGCAAAACGCATTAAATAAAGTAAATGAATGGACGAAGGACTGGCGGATCGCCCTTAACGGAACTAAATCTGTTCACGTGAATTTCACTTATAGGAAAATTAATGACTTGCCCATTTTTATAAATTTGGCCCGAATACCCTTTGCAAATGAAGCCAAATACCTGGGAATGACACTCGACGCAAGGTTGAAGTGGAATTCGCACGTGAAAATGAAACGTAAAGAACTAGATATCAAATATAGAGAAATGTACTGGTTGATCGGAAAACATTCCCACCTCAGTACCGAGAACAAACTGCTTTTATACAAGCAAGTGCTAAAGCCGGTGTGGACCTACGGTATACAACTTTGGGGTTGTACCAAGAAAACAAATGCCAATATTTTACAAACCTTTCAAAATAAAGTGCTAAGAGAAATTGTCCAAGCACCGTGGTATGCTAGAAACGACGATATCCACAGGGATCTCGGAATTCCGACAATCGAAGCTGAAAGTAGAAGCTTCGCGCGAAAACATAGAAACCGACTAATCGGACATGTTAATAATACAGTCCTTCTTATTTTGGATGAGAGCAATTTATTGCGCCGACTACAAAGAACAAAACCTTTCGACTTGGCGAGATAAGGATTAACCGCGTCTAAATTGTGGAACATGCAGGATCTTTCATTGGAAAGTAACCTGCCAAACGTTTATATTTCGTGATAGAAAAATTGCTTGATAAGTAGTATAACTTAGTTGCAGTATCTAACAAATTTATATCGAAGGGTGGTGTTTTTGGTCAGTAAGAATCTGACACTACTATGAGCACGCGCTTGCTATTCTCATAGTGTCTATGGAAGATTTTCACCTACCCTCGGCAAAAAAAAAAAAAAAAAAAAAAAAAAATTTCTAAAAAATTAAAAACTCTGAAAACAAAGGCAAAAAATCACTTTTTCTTTCAAACAGCCGCCATTCTGTGAAAAAAATGTTGTTTTTATTTCCGTAGTTTAGGCGATAGCGACATTCTTACTGATTAAGAATCTTTTTATTTTTTTTTCGTATCACCAGAAGGGTTGGAATCAGGTTTTTTTTTTATCGAATTTTAAAAAATACCCAAAATTCGTACCGCTAGAGCTAGACTATCTTAATGTGAAAGTTTGGATGTTTGGATGTTTGGATGTTTGGATGTTTGTATGTTTGGATGTTTGGATGTTTGTTGCTCTATAACACCTTAACGGTTTAACAGACTTGAATGAAATTTTCGGGAATAGATAGTCTACTTCCTGGATTAGAGATTAGGCTACTTTTTAATCAAAACATACAATTCCTTGATTCCATAATTCGAGTTATTCCAATTTCCGCTTTTATTACTTGGTCATTATTTTTGGGTACACCATTGTCATTGGAGGAGGGATGATTTTGCTGATATTTGCTACCGACTTTTGTTAGTTGTGTTTCTGCTTCATCAGCGTGCGGATCTAGATCTACAGAAAGGGGGAAATGTACGATTTTTTTTATTTTCTTTTTTTTGTCACTTTACAGCGGTATTTGGTTACCTTAAGGTTAAGTCAGTGGACACCTTAGAATAAAGTTTTTCCTTTTTTTTAAATTCACAAATACATATTATATTGTAGTAGGGGTAGGCAGGCGATGTTGAGTCTTATTAGTTGGTGATTTCAGACAAACCTCACCAGTTACTCGGCGATCAATGCTTACAACAAAGCCTAATATCTTCGGTGTTTACATAATACTATTGTACTTTAAATATAAACATTAAGTACAACTATTAGAGACGAGAAACCAGAAAGTACCATTATTTGATGCTCATAAAATACATATTATGTACATATGTGTGTAGACGTGTTTGTACACAGGAATATTACATTTCCATACATTTTTTATGCAATCGTTTCATCTATAGGGAACAACCACTTAGTTCAGATAATAATGTATTGGCTTTAGAATTCTTTAGAATCTTAATTTAAATAATATCGATTCCTACTACTTCCTTTCTATCATACTACAATCAAATGACGCGACTGATTTTTAGCACGGGCAACGCCGGGCAGGCAACAGCTAGTAGAATAATAATTTCACACTTCCAACATGGCTTTGCTGCTTGTAGATCAGCAACTACCAACCTTTCTATTATTTTATATTATTGATGTGATATACATACACCGACTTCGCAAAGGCTTTTGATAGACTCAGTCACACAATCTTAATAAAGAATTTGCAAAAAATAGGTTTTCACTCAAGTGTTTTAAAATGGCTGGTATTCTACCTGTTAGGTCGTATTCAGTCCGAACATATTCTTTCAAGTCCCGTTACTGTCTATTTAGGACTAGGTGTTCCCCCAGAAAGCTATCTTGGACCGCTTCTTTTCCTAATCTTTATCAATCTTTATCCAACCTCGCATCTACTCCCATTCTAACCGGGACCAAGTACGGGGGTTGCAGCGGGGCAGAATGCCCCGCCATACATATTTCACTGTTAAGGTATGCATAAAAATTTGAAACCGATGCTGATGGCAAATTAACTGAACAAAATAATTTGGCTTTATTTACAACTTGAATTCGGCCTTTTTTAGCTTTTGAAATGGAAATAATGCCAAATTGGCTTTATTAAAGATTTGGCCAAATTTAAGATTTGGTCTTATTTCGTTTGGGCCTTATTTCATGTCACCAATACAACATTTATTCCAAACATATAGAAAGCATCCAAAAAAGTTTACTAGGTTCGTCTTTGGAAACTTGGTTGGAACATCGAAATGTCCTCTTCGTTCAGACACTTGAAAATCGCAGTAAAATTTTCTCCGTCATGATTATAAGTGATATTATATTAATTGCTCATTTCTCCTATGCACCTTCTCGTCAGCTTAGGGAGCGCTGCGTATTCCATAAAAATGATCACAGGATGAATTAAGGCTTGCACACACCGGCGCGATAGCGATTGCGATTGCGATAGCGATAGCGATAGCGATAGCGATAGCGATAGCGATAGCGATAGCGATAAACAACAAAACACACCAGCGCGATAGCGATAGATAGCGATTGAAGTTTTGTCAGTTTTATTTATGTTGTTTTTTTTACTTTTTAAAACATTTTCACTATCCATTTGCAGTATTTACTTACATTCTAGAAAAAAAATCTTCAAATCTAATTTAAAAACTACCTAAACTGACATTTTATAATAATAAAAATTACAAAATATTGCGCGATAGAGCGATTGAATACTAGAGACGTTCAATCACAGTCTATCGCTACATTATCGCAGTTGGTGTGAATGAACAAACTTGAATACACGTGTTGCGATAGATCGCTATCGTTATCGCTATCGCTATCGCGGCGGTGTGTGTGAGCCTTTATGCTCTCAATGAACCAATAACTCGCTGTGTCAGGGAAACTTATTTAATCTCTAATTTTATTATTTTTAACTTTCACTACAGAAGAATCACTTTCAAAAATAAGTTATCGTTATAGTTTTTAATTAATTGAAGATTATATTTTATTATAGTTTATAGCTTACACAATACTTTTGTTTAGTTTCGGTAGTCTGCAAGATGATAAATATAATCTCTGATTGATGCTTAGTAAATAAATAATTCCCTTTTGCATTTTCAAAACATTTTATTCACCGCAACAGCACACTTGATAACCTGAAGATTAAAGCAGACTAAATTTCTGGATCCAACAAATGCTATTAAGCAAGTTGATTAATTCTGAACTTGGAAGCTATAAATCAAAAAGGTCAATGAAGCGTGGAACACCTCAGGGAAGAGTATTGTCGCCACAATTGTGGCTTGTGAGTGAGAAATAACTTCACATCAAAAATGTACATTTATTTCCCACTCAAGGTGAAATTATTTCCCATGTGAAGTTGTTGCCCGTGAGGTTATTTCCCTGCACCGAGGTGGGCCAGCAAAAGCGGTCTGGGAAAACGGAGCTTGTGATATTCACTAAGAAGCACAGCAGAATAATCTAAACTCGGTAAGGACGGATTATTTGATTCCGCTCCTGGATTTCAATGCAAAATATAGGACTAATATTCCCAACCGACAGGAATGGGTAGGGAATATATGAATGTCTAAATGACAAATCCGCATTGGAGATCTACACGGATGGGTCCAAGACAGGTGATGGTATAGGAGCGGGTGTCTTTTCGGGCCAGCTTAGCCTGAACTTGGCATTGAGGCTTCCAGATCACGGTAGTGTGCTCCAAGCGGAGGTGGTGGCTATTCGTGAAGCCGCTGAGTGGCTTTTGATGAAATCGATGTACAATCGCGACATTTTCATCTACACCGATAGCCAAGCAGTTTTAAAAGCACTCGAATCACCAATTATAAGATCAAAATTGGTAAGGCACTGCCGCGCATCTCTAAACGAGATATCGAGCAGATGCTTGCTCACGCTGTGCTGGGTTCCTGGTCATAGCGATATACCAGGTAACTGTGAAGCAGACAAGCTAGCCAGAAAAGGTACTAAACTGGGAAGATTTATCACGGAAAGTGAACCGCATGTACCAATGGCGTAATCTTGACACGTGTAGCTGCGCCAGACAGACTTGGCCACAGCTAAACCAATGTAAAACTTACAGCCTGCTAAAAACTAGCAGTGCACATATCGGCATATTAGTTGGCGTATTGACATGTCATTGCGCAATAGGCAGACATGCCAACAGGTTAGGAATCCTTGGAAATGACTTCTGCCACAGCTACATGGATGAGGAGGAGGAGGAATCCCCCTATCACCTACTATGCAGTTGCCCAGCTCTCTCCTCCTTGAGAAAAAAGATTCTGGGATAATACTTCTCTATAGACCTTCAAGATATTTCGTCAACGGATATCAATAAAATACGGCAATTCATCGAACCCTCAAAATAGGTCCAGATGTTTCGATAAGAGTCGGCTCATGTGGCAACACAATGGACCTACTTTGGTCTAAGTGAATCCTACCGACTACGATGGATAGCCAGAAGCCACCCAACCTAACCTAACCTAACCTATCCACCGCATAGGTTAAATACTCCTTCTTTATTTTTAACTGAATAACTTTCCCTTTTTCCATTAATTTAATTATTTCCTTTTATTGCATAGCCACCACGCCTCCACTTAGTAAAAGTCAAATGAGCTTCTAAGTCAAACAATTCTAACTATTTAAACTCAAATATGCACCCAGTAAATATCTAATTGTATCTGTATAGTCGCGTGTGGATCCAATTATGTAAATTTGCCATGCAATCATCATATCCACACAGTGATTGTTCGTATATTAAGTTATTCTGTTGGCATTGCATTCTCAAATGAAGTTATTTACACAGATGTCTGTGTGCGAATTAAAAAAGTAAATTTACTTACTCCACAAAAATTGACTGACGCGACGCGACGTCCATATGAGTGGTCAAAACTCATGCACACCTGCTCCCTATGTGTGGTTAGGGAAATCACGCTTCCAAAGGCCAGTTGAGCAGTACACACCTGTGCTTAGAGTGGGCTTTTTTTATTTACTTGAAAGTAGACACTCAAAATTTCTGATGTTTATTTAATGCTGATGACGATGTTAATGTTTACATATTTTAAATTCCATTTATTCTATATTACGTGTGAATTGGTAAAGACTAATAAAACTAACGACTTTCTTTTGCAGACATTTCAGACGTGTCCAATCAATTGTACCTCAGATCCAGATACGATAAGCACAGGCAACGATACTCCTCCTCAGCGAACTATCAACACAGGTGGAACAAAGCGTCAGGCTCCACCGCCACCACCGCTGCAGGCACAACAAGCAGCAGCAGCAGCTACCAATAATAACAGTCAGCAGCAACAGCAACAGCAGCAGCATCAGCAACAAGCCTCAGAATCGCATTCGCAATCATCGCCGTTTTATGCGAATCTAGACTTTGCCTCGTTACGATCACGTTTACACGAATTGAACTGTTTGCACGGCATACAGCGATATCTACATACAGATGGTGGGGGTAATCGAACGAAGGACGATACCACAGGCGCTGGGAACAATTACACGAATAATATACTAGAATATAATTACGGACAAAGCTGCAGTACTTACCCGAAGGAGACACCATTGCATAAGTTCTATCGGGCTCAGCAACAAAAGAAAATGCCGGCGTTTCGGGGAAAACGGGGCTGGTGTGGATGTTTTCAGGTAAGTGCAAATATTTCATTCCGCACATTCTCTGCAATGGAGAAAATACCTGCCCACTTCTTTGTATTCACGTTTCTTAATTGCTTTTCCCTTTTTAACAAGTTCATAACCCCATAAAGTGTCGACACTGAGCTTAAGATAATATTTTAGGGGTTGTTGACAAATAACGGTAAATCGACCTCTGTATTAGTTATTTGAGAATATTCTTTAATCAGGCAATTACCTAGGCGGTAGTATTTTACAAAGAGTGAGAATGTTAAATATAATAACGGCATTGGAGATCTTTGACATCCTACTTTTCCGGAAACCGATGAGCCATCTATACGGCACAATCTGGCGACGTGGCACAGTGATTGTCCAGATCCTCCGATAAATATATTCATTCATTTAGAATCTTCGGTGACTGTTTTCCAGGCCGAAGTTTTGGCTATCCTCAGGGACGTAGAACGAACTCCTTAATACCAACACCAGAAATACTTGCGTTCACAACTGCTCGAACAGTCACGGCACACTTGAAGCACTTGCAAGCCCACAAACTAATTCTAGATTAGTGAGGGAATACAAAGATAAACTCAACTCCCTGGCAAGATCCTGCATGGTGAACCTGCCCTGGGTACCTGGCCACAACAACATACCGTACAACGAGAGGGCGGATGAACTTCCAAGAGCAGGAGCGGAAGACGTATACAATTTGACAGTTAATACTATAGGTACGGCTGTACAAGCTGTGAAAACTGCTTATAGCCTGTCTTTTGCAGAACGCCACTCACAAATGTGGAGTCAAATCCAAACATGCAAGGCTGCCAAAGAAATGATAGAAAATCCAAACCTAAAGCAGGCAAGAAAAGTATTGAATTTGGGTGGGTAGAGCACAAATAAAACTCATGATTGTTCTATGTACAGGACAGATCAACTTGGACAAACGTGCAAACCGACTGGGACTATTGCAGGGCGTTAGGTCTTATCGCCCAAAACCATAACGCCCAAATTTAAAAATGTCATAACACTCAAAAAATTGCTAAACAATTTGTTGTTGTAAAATTAACGTTCATTTGGGTGATGTGACATTGGTTTTGGGGGTATTGACATTATTTTCGATTTAAATGTTATTGGGTTTTATCGCCCAAGGTTAAAACGTCCGAATTAACCCTTTTACCACTAAGTTAGTCAAAATGCAAGTGAAAAATGCAAGAGTAAGTTAACGGTTTTGGTAGTAAATGACAAAGTTAAGATAATATCATAGCGCCCAAAATATATTTTGGCATTTTGGGTGATATCGAGCAAAAATATATTATCTTATGATAAAAATGCCATAACGCCCAAAAGCTATGTCATAACGCCCAAATTTAACAACAGCAAATATCTCGGGCGTTATGAAATTTTAAGATTCGGGCGTTATGACATTAGACAATTACTGTGGGCGATATGTCATTCCATTCGGGCTTTGCGACGCTGTATACCTTGGAATTTTGGGCGATGTGTCGGTTTTTGGGCGTAATGACATTTTTTAATTTGGGCGTTATGGTTTTGGGGCGATAAGACCTAACGCCCTATTGCAGCACAGTACCTGCCCGGGTTGCGAAGAAGAAGACGAAAGTATCAAACACTTCCTTTGCGATTGTCCGACTTTATACTCAATAAGGCACAAACACCCAGGAAGATACATTCTATTTGGGCTGTTATCGCTCAGATCCATCGATATCTCGAAAATACTGGAGCTTACACGACACACAGAGCGCTTTCAATTCCACTGCACAAACCCCTTTCACTCACACAATTCCCAAGCCTTTACTTTCCCAGCTCAGTTTCTAGAGGGGAGCACAACGGGCCCGACTCGTGGCCTACGTGAAGGGAGAAATCTCTTCCCTCACCCACACAAACCAACCAAGCCACACGGTACAATCAGTGAACTTGAAAACTTCCAGGTTTCGGCAACGTCGATGGCACCAACACTCCTTCTTGAAGTTAAAAAAAAAGTTGAGACTACAAGGTGTCAAGGCATTTTTGCATTTAGGTGAAGACGACATCCCACTAGATGGGGTAGATGTAATTTTTCTTATCTACATATTTCCTAAACTCACTGTTCACATGGGGGAGAGAGGTGCAACAAAAATATTTTTCCGAAAGTATCCCTATTGAATTTAATCTTTCCATATTTCACTTTATTCTTTAAAGTTCATAATATGCGTTTCATCGCATTTTCTGAATGCCTTCCTGTATTTCCCCCGTCATGCCTTTCTATCTCTGCTCGTGCTGCCAATGCGACCCAGCCATCCTGACCCCTTCGTCATCATCGCCAAAGCCAATGTCAACCTGTATCCATTTCTTTATTCGGTAAATAATTTCTTTACTTAATGGCACTTGTAACAACTCATATGTATTACGCTCCGTTAAACTATGAACCTATATTTACAATACGAGGTTGCCAATAGAAAACTGTCGTCATCTTGGCGTCTACAGACATTCATTGGATTTCACCCTGCGAGAATGCAGACAGTGCTTCGCTATTTCCCTAACGCTACAGCGCAACGCACCTTCGACCTGGACGGCACATAAAAGTCAGGATCGCGTCTTCATTCCCTGAGGTTTAGGTATGACATTAGTTCCCGTTCTTGTCGCATCATAACTCGTTCCTTATCGATGAGTTTTTTCTTTCGTTACGCGTTGTTCTTCCGCTCCCAGGCTTCGGTCCTCACTATACTTATTCAGTTGGACACTCCGCTTGTGCAGTGGCTTGATCTTGGATTGGTTTTTTTTATTTGGAGCTCTCCTTGCAGCAGTTTCACAATCATATGTTGCCTTATATACCCGTGCTGCCAATAATCCTTTGTTTCGCGTTAGTTATAGGATACATTCACCGGTGAATCACTTGCAAGTGTTTATTGTTGATCTATAAGTTGAAATACAATCATTTCTCCCAGCACGTGGATAGATAAAATAAGTCTTCTATGGCAACTTGATATCCTCATATTTTATAATGAATGAACAACCACTCAACGGAACGTTAAAAAACTTGCGCTGCACACAAACATGAATTACAGATAAATAAATAAACAATAGTCAATCGTGTAGCTGTCTGTACTGTGTATAAAATATTGACATATGTGACTGTTTGTTTAGCTTATAGTAATCTCTATGTGCGAGGTTCCGCATACTTTCTACATATAAATTTGAAGATCCACAAGCGTCTGGTAACGTTTTCGGTGTGAGCCAATACAAGGTTTTTTTGCGTTTAAAGATACATAAGATGATTGGAAATAAAATGAATCTGAAAATGACAAATTTATGGAGGATGACTCGGATTCAGAGGTCAAACGAACGATGATCTGTTCCTTACGTCATCACATAATTACTAAAAAAAAACAACACTTCGTATAAAGTTTTATCCTCTCATCAACAAAACTAATACATAGTTTGTGTTAGCGAACAAGAACCTTGTAATTGAAAATATTTCGATGTTGCATCTTTATACTGCCTTCTATATCTGAAAAAACAACACAAGAACACCGGTTTGCTGTGTACAATTTTAAAATTCAACCTACAGACGGTACTCCTAGCAATGAGGGAAATGACTGGACGTACATCAGGATGAATTTTTACAAAATTGTAAGATGGATATATATGGAAAAATATATATACAGCTGTGTTCAATAAAATAGCAGTGCATCTACCAATGTACTTTGAAAGACATTTTGAAAATATACTTCATTAATTTACCAAATATTATATCTTTTTTAGTTTGGTAAATAACCTAAGATTTATAAAAAAAAAATATATTACATCGTAATTTATTTAAAAAAAATAGTATTAGAACGAAAAATAGAAATTGGCACTTTTTTGACGTTCGATGACATAACAGTGCTGGAAAAGAAATATGAAATATGAAAAATAACAACCCCGCACAGATGTGGCATATAATTAATAAAATTCTGGTGTCCCTTTTGACCCACTACTCACAATGTCTTCATATTTCTGGGTCTAGCTGTCTTAACGACTTTTTTTTACGTCTGTCCAAAGATTTTCAAATGGATTTAAATCCGAAGACTTAGGTTGCTTTAACATTACATCGACTTTATTCTCTTCAAATCAATTTTTTGTTGCTTACGCCGCACAGTGGTTTGAGAGGCGAAAAAAATCAAAAATTTTAAATTGTTTGAAACACTTAGTGGCTATGCATTCTTAAAGTATATAAGTTGGATAATACATTTCGATGGAATTGAGAAAAATTTACACTTATGGTAACAGTTGCGACAGCTTTAAAGTCGCTCCATTATGAAACCATTTTTAGTGCATATAGCGAAGTGCCTTGTACTCTAGTCAATATATGTTCCGCGACAAGTTGATATTAATTTCAAAATTTTAAATACGTTTTACAATATGTCTTAAGATTACGTAAACATTATCATAGTTTTAATTTTCTTATTCTTCAAGCGGCTATGAATTTTTAAAATAAATGGTCTAAAAATCAATATGTGGGAAAGTTCAGTAGAGCAGAACAAACGTGCTCCACTCCCCTCCATTTGAATTTTTCACTTAAAATACTCCCTAGAGTCTTACCTAAACAACGGTACCATTTTCAGCTGCGTCAAGCTGCGTCCCTGCTTATAAGTTCAAAAATACCGTTGACAAATCAGCTCCTTTTCAGTCTGTCGTTATATGGAGATGGGAATCTCACTATACCTCCCTTCGAAGCAATCTAATTTTTTCCTCATTTGATTCTTTCAACTAGTTTGTGTGCTAATTAATTCATAGTAGAAATAATTTTAGGCTGTGACCGTGATTTTTTCATTTAAGTATGTAGTTTCGGAGATAAGCGCGGGGAATGGAGTTTTTCACACATTTTCGGCAATAACTCCCAAAGTTTCTTACAGAAAAAAAAAAGGAAAATATTTTTAAAATCTGTGCTTTTAGCCCTTTCGAATGATATCCAACATGTTATATTTTTTAGAATTTTTTTTTTTTGTTGAGCTCAAATTTTGGCCACCCTGTCTCAAATATGTGGAACACCGTGATGTATGAGTGAGCTAAATTTCAAGTTTCTAGGTAGAACGTTTCTTGATGTTTTTATCGTGACAGATATTTTAGACTTAGAGCGAATTTATAATGGTTCCGTGTTACCATTGGGTACGGAACCTTAAAAAATTATGAAAATACAAATATAGGTAAATACATTTGAATTTATTTTTATAAAAAATCAGTAATATTTATTCGTCAGATATTAGTTTTTAGCCGATTTTTAATGTATTTTTTTATTTAAAATTTTATTATATAAAATGTTAAATAGTAGTAAATAGTAGTAGTAGTAGTAAAATACAAACACTTTGGTGAAAAAATCATCAAAATCGGTCCAGTACTTTAAGAGATATAGAATTATTTCGGCTTTTAATCTGGCCTCTAGAAGTCTCTTCATTACCGGTACAACACTTATGTACATATATCGAGCTTTGAATCTTCGTTGATGAGATAAAAGGTCTACGCTGAGCTGTTCTTATGATTTTGTTATCCTCCCGAGCAGTTTGTTTTCGCTGTTTTCACCTATTTCTGGTTTTTTCGCATGTTATAGCATTTCGATCTATCTCTGTCGAACAAACTAGCTACTACTGAATATATTTTTAGAGGATTTTCCTTCATTTTTAAGTTTTTTGATTAAATTTCGCTTTTCTTTCGAGCTGTATGTTCTCGACCCATTTGTATGTTCTCGACCTATTTTTTTTTCTTATTATTAAAAAAATCATAACGAATAACCTAAATTTAATTAAATAAGAGTAAAGTTTTAAAGAATTTCAATTTAACATTTGAATTCAACGAAAAACTTACTGCACTGCTATTTTAAAGAACAGCTGATTTAGACGTTTAAAAGTTCAATAATTTATTTACTTTGGAAAAGTGATACGAAATTATATAATTTTTTCCCGGATTTGTTGCTTTGGTCAGTTAAAACATTTTGTGAAATAAGGATTTCTGAAACCAAACTAGGCGCGACTTAAAAGATAGAATTCAGAGATCTTAAAAACGCACTGCTATTTTATCGAACGCAGCTATATGTAAATAGTTAGGTTAGGTTAGGGGGGGTGTTTGATTGTTCGAGCAATCATTTCAACTCGGTGACCCGAAGGTCCATTTTGAATCCCCTCATAGTTCTGGAGTAAATCCTCTTCTTACCAACTCGTTTACCAGTTTGTGCTCTTGGGGAATCTTAGTAGATCCGATGTCTGTATATTTCCGAGCTCTGCTATGTCTGCCAAGAATTTATGACGTCGTTCTTGAAGGCCGGGGCAGTAGCAGAGTAGAGGTTCGATCGATTAGCTCTCTTCCACATATCAGCAGCTTCTACAGATATCGCTGGACTCAGGTAGCCATTTACTTATCATATGACCTGAGTATTATTCCGGTGATTAAGCGTATGGAGGATTTATCCAGATGTAACATCGTCTTTGTTCTATTAAGTTCAAGTTTCGGCCATAAAGAACGAGATGTAACGCAGTCGGCTCGTGTGAGCGACAGAACGTTGGTCTCTTTTTCGGTTATATGGTCGATTGTGTTGAACAGTGTTTTAATCGGTGGCAGTATGGAGGTGTCAGCATCACTGTTTCTCATGGTCGATCCAGCTATCTTGTTCCCTTCGATATCGCTATGTCCGGGTTTAACCTCGTGGTGTCTTATGGCATTTAGTGCGTTGCGACATTTTTGGAGTGCTGTTGATTTTATTGTATTTGATCCTATTGCTTTTAGAGCTGGCTGATTACCCACCAGAATGGCTATCTACAACGTAGGAAGGTCGCTTCTTTTTATGAATATTGCAGCCTTTTCAATAGCCAGTAGTTACCCGCCTAGAAGGCACTGTATATATCCAGTAGTCTGAAAGATTTCCGTTTGTTGGTATATCTGACTAGAGCCCTATATCTATCTATAGTTGCGAGCATGGAAATCTGGACAGTGTAGAAAAACGCATTAATGAGTTATATACTTTTCTTATCTTGGGAGATCGCAGATAGTCGTCAAGGATTTTGCATAAAAGGCCTTGATACATCACCTTGATTCTTATAATCGGAAACCTTAACGGCAAGAGAAAGAGAAGTTCTCGATACCGCAATGGACAATTTAAAAAAAGCACATGTCACGACAAACCAGGACTGTAGTTTACACAGAACACGACTAAACGAAACAACAGCTCAAAGTTCTTGGCCACACAGCACAATGTCAAACTCTGCTGGCTTCCTTGCCACAGAGGTCTGTCTGGTAACGAAAAGGCTGATGAACTCGCCTTATAAGAGTCAGTGTTAGATTCAGATCAAGCTGATCCTACAATAAGAATCGCGTCATGAATTGTGATACCAGAGATAAAAAAAAATAACGCTCTTGTATATAATAGATTGTAAGCCTAGACTCCTGCATTACAACAAGAAGACCATGGCCATGCTATTATAAAAACATAACTTTTGATATCCTGCTCATGGATTAGTCGCTCATAATCAGTCTTAATGGATATACATAATTACCGGGCACACACGCCACTTTCTTTGTCACTGCCCAGCACTGTGCCACACTCCTTTTAATACTCTGGGAAATCAATTCCTCCTAGATTTAGAGGAAAACTGTCCCATCGAAAAGTGATTCATTATTTGAAGATGCATCAAAACACTACCGTACCGCTAACTTCCAGCATTTAATTTTTCTCAAAAAAGCCTTGTATAGTAAGGTTTTAGTTGGTCCTTTGCAAATTGTTTAATTCGAACTTGTTGACTTCTAACAAGTCGGTCACCGTGATCGGCTTACCATTCTCCCATTTTCTAAAACTTTTTCATAAAGTTTGGGGTCTATCGCTGCCATAAATTGACGAATGTTGTTTTTAAGGGCATCAAGAGTTTTTTGATTGTTGGCGTAGCCATAACCCTTTGCTTAACCCCAGAAGATCAAAGAAGTATCAAATCGCACAAACTTAGTGGCTAAATCTTGAAATTAAGCGACCGTTGAAGCTTTGGCGCAATTGAGCTGTGTGCGGCACAACACTCCTGTTGTAACCAAATGTTTTCCAAGGTAAATCAGATATCATGATCCAATACCTCACTATTGACCGCAGGTGTCTTACCTTCATCGTTCTGAAAGAAGTTCGAACCGATCACGCCAAAATTCAAACCACACAGGCACTGTAGATGTCACTTCATGAGTCACTTGTTGATTCTTAACCACGCCGTATGCGGCCAATATAATTTCCTTGTCCAGATCGATTTGTTCTGCGCTCTCAGTGGTCTGTGGGCTTAAGAGCGCCACACATAGCAATGAGATTAGCCAAGTTGGTCCTTTATATTCTTGTACATTCCACCTAAGCCAAGTCAAAGTTATGAACTCATTTGTTCCGCATACTAATATTGATCTATCTCTTTGTTTCCAGGATGACGAACCACCAGAAATCTGTGTGGTTGAAGGAGCATTCACCTTACAAACGCTCACACCCACACAACCGATGCCCTCAGTGGATGAACTGAACATAAAATTCGCAGAACTTGTCGAAGAACTAGATCTTACGGCTCCGAATAAGGAGGCGATGTTAAGTCTTCCGCCACAGAAAAAATGGCAAATCTACTGTTCACGAAAGAATCCGCTCGACACCACAGATGGCAACACTGCAACCGTCACAGTGCCGCCAACGGCAGATCACTACATCGAACGTCTAAAGGACATACATATTTCTCTAAATCCCGACGATTCTCCGTGCCATGAATATAAAATAAGGATTGAGCCGCATACGGCGTTCTTGGATGCCCTCAAAACTGCGTTGCGTACATCAGCGCATAGCTTTGTGTTACGCTTTGTTGAGCTGCAGGGCCTGCCTGCGTTGTTGAATCTTCTGCAAAACTTAGATATTCGTGTGGCGAATAGTTCGCTGCATACTAGTCTCATTGGGTGCATCAAGGCGTTGATGAATAATTCCGTAAGTTCGACGACCGCCATACATATATTGAAAGAGCGGCTAATGAATTAAATTTGTATTTTAGACGGGTCGTGCTCATGTACTAGCCCATCCGACCAGTATTGATACTATTGCACGTTCTTTAGCGGCAGACAATATCAAAACCAAAGTAGCAGCCTTGGAAATCCTCGGAGCTGTGTGTTTAGTACCCGGAGGTCACAAAAAAGTTCTTACGGCGATGCTTAACTTTCAGGAGTTTGCAGCGGAACGTACCAGATTTCAAGTAAGTTCTTAATGAGTTTTTCCAAATAAACGTCATTTGCATAACCAAGTTTGTATTGCTTTCCAGGGTATTCTTAATGACTTGGACCGTTCTACTGGAGCTTACCGCGATGATGTAAATCTCAAGACAGCTATAATGTCATTTATAAATGCCGTGCTTAACTACGGGCCAGGACAAGAGAATCTTGAGTTCAGATTGCATTTGCGGTATGAATTCTTGATGTTGGGCATCCAGCCGGTCATTGATAAGTTGCGGAAGCATGAGAATGAAACATTGGACAGACATTTGGTAAGACGGTGATATATAATTTTCTGTGTTTAAATAATGCTCATGGGTTTTTTTTTAGGATTTCTTTGAAATGGTCCGTGCCGAAGATGAAAAAGAATTGTCAAGGAAATTCAATCATGAGCATGTGGACACGAAGAGTGCAACAACAATGTTTGATTTCTTAAGACGCAAACTAAGCCATTCGCCTGCGTATCCTCATTTGTTATCACTACTACAACATATGATGTTGCTGCCATGTAAGTTGCTCGATTATAGATGGTTATGGGCACCATTCAGATATGGTATCGTTTTAAGCCAAGTTATCGATCCTCTTATATTATTTTGTAACTACATATATATTATGTATTTAACAATCCATTTTAGATACTGGTCACTGCACTCAACACTGGCTAATGTTCGATCGGATTGTTCAACAAATCGTACTTCAAACTGAAGAACGACCACGAAGCGATCTCGACTCAGACGATGTGAACAAGGAAAACTTACAATCACCTATTCAGGACCTAGATGTGTCACCTCTCCAAATCAATGTCAAAGAAATTGTACAGCTACTTGTCAAAGAAGAAGAACTCACAGCGGCGCGCAAGCGTGCCGATGAACTTGAACGTGAAAATTTCGAAGTTCAATCTCGTTTGGCAAAGAAAGAGCAAGAACTCGACATGCGAATGCAAGAAAAGGAAGATTTAGAGACCGGTTTGGCCCGCATGCGTGAACGACTGGAAAAAGAAAGCGCCAATCACTCCCAAGCTGTGCAACGAGCTCAAAATGCCGAAATGAAAGCGGAAGACCTGCAACATCGCCTTATGACCGAACAACAGGAGAGAACAAGATTGGAGAGACTTGTGACGGAGGGAAGTATACCAGATGACCAGAAAGTCGCCGGATTAACTGGTTGCAACGGTGCTGTGTCACCACCTCCGGCAGCGCCAAAGTTCATACCACCACCACCGCCACCTATGGCTGCGGCACCACCACCACCACCACCATGCCCTGGTGCTCCACCACCACCCACGGTCACACAAGGTAAGCTCTAGCCTCAGCACTTTAATTTCTCCGAGTTATAATATATGGTATTGTTTTTTAGCTCCACCAGTGCCAAAAATTGAGGTTATAAAGAAGAATGTGCCACAACCAGCGAATCCATTGAAAAGTTTTAATTGGTCGAAACTCCCTGATGCCAAGGTACAGGGAACCGTCTGGAGTGAGTTGGATGAATCCAAATGGTACACCAACATGGAACTGGAATGCATAGATAAACTGTTCTCTGCTTATCAGAAGAATGGTGTAACAGTAAGCATTGACATTTTCAAGATTCTCTAGAGATTAATATTGTTTGCTTCTGTTCCAGAATGATGGCTCTATTGAGGATCTACGTTTGATGGGCAAGACCAGGACGAAGATTCTTTCAGTAATCGATGGACGACGTGCACAGAACTGTACGATTTTGCTTAGCAAATTGAAAATGACTGATGAGGAAATCTCGAAGTAAGCTCATCTTGGATGACAAAATCAGCCAAAAATAACTGGAATATTTTGTTTTTGCAGAGCGATTCTCTCAATGGACTGCAGTGAACAGCTACCAATCGATATGGTAGAACAGCTTTTGAAATTCACTCCGTCCGCAGAAGAGCGGGCTCTGTTAGATGAGCATAGTGAGGACATTGAATCCCTGGCAAGAGCTGATAGATTCCTCTATGAAATCTCAAAGTATGTCTATTTTTCATGTTATACTCGTATATCAGGTATAGTAAAAAGCAATCCATTATTGTGAATTGAATGGTCCG
This sequence comes from Brachyopa scutellaris, assembly GCA_949775065.1. Taxonomy (NCBI): domain Eukaryota; kingdom Metazoa; phylum Arthropoda; class Insecta; order Diptera; family Syrphidae; genus Brachyopa; species Brachyopa scutellaris. The sequence continues at coordinate 72,641,706 of OX459112.1, forward strand.
ATTTAGGTCTTATATATCCCGTTTTGGTCGATTACTTGTTGCCATTTTGAAGGTAATTCAATTATGCCTTTCTCATAGAGCCCTTCGTCGCTATTGGCAAAAAACTGGGACAGTTGATTTTCACAAGCCTCTCTGGAGGCGAATTTTTCACTCGGAAAATCATTCGTTATGGACAGGAACAGGTGGTAATCACTTGGTGCCAGGTTCGAACTATAAGGTGGATGCATAAGAACCTCCCAACTAAACTCCCGAAGCTTCTGGCGAGTCATTATTTATATGCGTGGCCTCGCGTTGTCCTATTGGCCAAAGCTGGCCGCTTCTGGGCGATTGCTTCCTTCAGACGGTCTAATTGTTGACAATACAGATCCGAATTAAGAGTTTTTCCGTAGGAGAGCAGCTCATAGTAGATGATTCCCTGACAATCCCACCAAACACACAGTAAAACCTTCCTGGCCGTCAATCCTGTCTTGGCCAACGTTTGCGCCGGCCCACCGAGATTCGACCACGACCGTTTTCGCTTTAAATTCACGAAAGTGATCCACATTTCATCACCAGTGACCATCCGATTCAGGAATGGGTCGATTTTGTTGCGATTCGCAGAACTCTATGGGTGGTGTCTATGATAGAGAGAGAGAGTTGTGTATTATTGAAAGTTTTGTCCTTGCTTTGATTCACAATTTTTTTTTTAGATATTTCCTATTATTGTTTGTGTGATCAATTTCTTCAGCTATACCACTATCCTTCTCCCAGTGTAATGCCTTAACTTAGAAAAGTGTTTACGTGTAGCGACAACGCCAGTCGAGATCAATTTTGATGCACTTAGTTCTGCGAAACAAAGTCAGATGTCTCACTTTTAAATCTAATATATTATAAAAATCTCATGTCACTGTGTTTGTGGTCGCACTCCCCCGAAACGGCTCGACCGATTTTTATGAAATTGTTTGTGTATATTTGGTAGATATGAGAATACGTCGTAAAGTATATTTCATCCTGCTAGATGGCGCTGGAGTCAAGTTATTAACAACTTCTATATTTATGGATCAAAAATGCTCATATTCACAATATATGTTGGTTCAGGGCCAAAAGAGAAATTTATATACAGTACGCCCTCGGTAAAAGCAACCCTCGATAAACGCAATACCTCGGTCAAAGCAACACCCAAATTTTTACCATTAGTGACTTAGTAATTGCAACTTTTAAAAAAAATGTGACTCAGTAAACGCAACTTTCCATACATGATCTCTTATTTCGTTTTATATTTGTTTCTATTTTTTGGTGTTTGGTTTTACTATAACTGGACAGTTATTTTACAGTTACTTCTCTCAGAATTAAATATATAAATTGTTTTTCTTTACTTTTACGACGAACATTATTCTTTTATTTTTCATACTCTTTTGTGACTCGGTTATTGCAACAACCTCAATTAACGCAACTGCTCGAATTTTTATCAGTTGCTTTTACCAAGGGCGTACTGTAATAAAATCTGGACCCGATAGGTGGCGCTGGATTCAAGTTATTAGATCTTTGTGTATAAAAATAAAAATGAATATACATATGTATATTTTGGTAAAATTTTCAGAGCATGTTTTTCTTAACAACATAGCATCAATGCAGCTATTCAACAATTGGTAGTTTTGGTACCTGTCATACAAAATTTCGTAATTTGAAGTGAAATGTGAATCATTTTGGTCAATTAATATAGACAGACAGACAGACAGACATACAGACAGATAGATAGACATACAGACATGCAAGCACACAGGCAGACAGGCAAGCAGACAGATAGACAGACAGATACAGACAGACAGATACAAACAGACAGATAGATATGTAGAAACAAAGCAGACAGACAGGCAGACAGACAGACAGACAGATAGACAGACAGACAGACAGATAAACAGATACATAGATAGATAGACAGGTAGTCAGACAGACAGACAGACAGGCAGACAGACACATAGAGAGATAGATTGACAGACAGACAGACATTTTGAAAAGATAGGTGGAGCAAAGCGCACCGGTTTGCGGCTAGTAGTTTTATATAGATATGTTTGATTCTCAGTTGTTTTATTTGTCTTGAAAAAAATTAATACATTAGGTATTTTTTAACATTAAGCCAGACAATCAAAACTTAGTTATCTCACTAAGAGAAGAATAAACGATACTCCGGCGATTTCTTTTATTGCAACTTGGGTATTTGTGAGAGTTTTTATGTTACGTTCTACGAAAACTTCATTGATTGTCAAATATGCGTCGAAAACACGATTATAAATTATAATTATAAAATCATTAAATGCAGTTTAAAACAAATGGTTAAATGTGAAACGTATATTTAATGTTATTATTTCTTTCTCAGAATTCCGCACTACGAGCAACGGTTGAAGAGCCTTCACTACAAGAAACGTTTTATGATTACCGTGAATGATCTTATTCCTCGTATTACCAGTGTTATGGAAGCATCTCGAGAAGTCGCACGTTCAAGACGTCTACGCAAATTGCTTGAATTAGTGCTAGCATTAGGTAATTTGTTCTCCCCCTCTGATTTCATACATGTACACATATTTGAAACAAAAACTCTTCTTTAAGGTAACTACATGAATCGTGGCGCTCGCGGTAATGCCTCTGGCTTCCGATTGGCCTCTCTCAATCGCTTAGCGGATACCAAATCCAGTGCTGCCAAAGGAACGACTCTTCTTCACTATCTAGTACAGGTCATCGACAAAAAATTCAAAGATCTTCTCAAACTCGAAGAGGACATCCCACATGTTCGGGTTGCTTGCAAGGTCTCGCTCGGCGAAATGGATAAAGACATTCAAATGCTACGCACCGGCCTGACGGAAGTGTCACGAGAAATTGAGTTTCATCGTAGCTCGGGTCCGGCGCAGCAAGGAGACCGATTCTTACCGGTGATGCGCGAATTCCACGCTCAAGCATCGGTCCGTTTTGCAGAATTGGAGGATCAATTCCAAGATATGAAGACTCGTTTCGATCGAGCGGTAAGACTCTTCGGTGAAGATGGCTCCGTCCTGCAACCGGATGAGTTCTTTGGAATATTTGATGCGTTCATTGCTGCTTTTTCGGAAGCACGTCAAGACAATGATAACTTCCGCAAACGCCAAGAAGAAGAGGAGAAACGTGCCAAACAAGAGGCTGAGTTAAAGAAACGGACAATAGAGCGTAAAAATAAAGAAGGCCTTATGAGTTCGGTAGCTAGAAATCTCGGCTTCAAGTCAAGTTCAAATGGCAAGGACGCCTCGCCGGCCAAGGGTGACAATAATAAAGGTGAATTCGATGATCTTATTTCGGCTTTACGTACGGGAGATGTCTTCGGCGAGGATATGGCCAAATTCAAGAGATCTCGCAAAACACGCCTGGGCAATGGCAGCACTTCACCACCAAGGCAAAGTCTACACCGGGAGGAGAGTCGTGAACGAACTATCCGTCGGCAGTAACGAATCTTGTATGATTAGTTTGTTAGATTAGAGTAATAAGTTTGGCTAAAAACATACATATATATACACGTGTAGTATTTTGTACTCTTGATATAGATTTATACATATACACAGAAGCGTTGTTGATAAAGGACCGCGTTTACTTATTTATTTAACATGAGAGAGTTATTTGAAACTTTTTTTTATATGCGAACACCAAAAGGGACTCCAAAACCCGGACGTAATCTTTTTGTAAAAATAAAAGCTGTAATCGTAATTTCACTTTGGAAAATAAAATCGAACAAATCGTAGATCCTAAGAACATTTCCTTTTGAATAAGACAATGTGCATGAATTTTCTAAAAGTGTTATGTAATATACTTTTCGTTTATGAACAACTTTTTGAATTTCGTATAATTTACCTAGTTTTAACAATTATTATTGTACCTTCAGATAAATATGTATTGTATTACCTCCTTAAATCCTTGTTGAAAAAAAAAAACAACCACCTTTCCTACACGGAGAGGGGAATATAAAATTTACTAAAATTTTGTGAAAAATGAATAAAACAAGAAAGAATTATTATGAATTATCGCAAGAACATTTTTATGATTATGAGAATTATTATTATGGAACTCTTTATATAAAGTTTAAATTATAAACAAATCAAATTGAATAAATATGAAAATAAAAAAAAAGTATATTATTTATATAAGCATGTATTTTGAATGTTTGGTTAACGGTTAGTTACTATTGAAGGCCAGGGGTTGCCGACACGAGACGTTTGGGACAAAGACAGTCTTTTTCAACATTTCTATGTCATTTGTCCCAAACTCAATTTATAGAAAAACTGAGCGATGTCAACGCACTCTTTCTGAATCATTTTAAAAGCGAACGCACTCTTGAAACTATTTGTCATGCTTAAATATAAGGTCTGTTCCTTTACTTGAAAATTGTTACTGATTCTTATTGGTTTTAGACAAACCGCCTTCCTTTACACAAAAAAGCAGTAAAAGAGCGAGGCAACGAGAGAGTAAAAATTTCCTCTCACTAAAAAATCTTACTAGGTCCGTTCGCGTACTTTTTGCACTAAATATGGGTTTTCTGTCAAATCTCGAAGAGTGGGGGTAAAATTCTCTCAGAGACAGAAAAATCACGAAAAAGTAATCGAACGCATTACGCACCAATAAATGAAGAATGTATGTGATTTGACAGATTTCATAATACACCCCAAAGAAATTCATTGGACTAAAATTCGTAGCATGGGGAAACTTGTTACTCTCTCGTGAGCACTCTCTTCTATGAAAAACTACGAAATTTTTGCGTAAGCGAACGGGTTTTCGTTGTTTTTCGTTATTTTTCGTGGATTTTCGTTGTTTTGGGAGGGTACGCGAACGGACCCACTATTTCTTACTGGACAAATTTTTTCCGGTAGAAATTGACCTATCTGTCAAAGTCAGCTGTTTCACTTGGTTAATTTATTTGCATTTTTTTTATTTTAATTCAAAAAGTAAAAAAAAATGGAGAGAAAAGGAACATAGATGAAAGTTGAACGTTCTGAATGTTGAAATTTGCATTTCGCAATACATTGCATACTGTATTGGTTCTGGGAAATCATCAGGGGTGGTCTTTTCTGTAAAATCCAAAATCATTCAACAACACTGTGTTTACTTTTGCTTCACATATGTTTATGGCATTTCGTTTGTTGCAACGTTTGTATTTAGGAGCGTTCCTTTACTTTTTGGTGATTTGGCCTCACTCTGAGAGAATTTTACCCCCACTCCTTGAAATTCAATAATTTACTATTTTTGGAACAGAAGGTAAAGGAACAGACCTATAAAGACACGAAAACTTAAGCTGCTTCAACGGCTGAGAAGGAAAAGATTTTTGCATCGAATTGTCACTGGTGATCAAAAGTTGATCCATTACGATAATTCCAAGCGCAGAAAGTCGTGCGTTAACCCCGGCTAGCCATCAACAATCAACTTCAACGGCGATGCCAAATATCCATGGACCCAATGATGTGGTCTACTATGAGCTGCTCAAGCCGAATGAAACCATCACTGGAGATCGCTACCGACTACAATTAATGCGCTTACTTACTAAGTTGGCGCTACAGCTCGCTACCTGGGCCTGCTTCTCGCAACCATTTGTGTGTGCGTGTTATATTTTTGCACGAATGGAAGGGACCTACAGTTTTTTGCCGACTCCGAACGGCGAGTTGAGATGCTCAATCCTGACAAATGATACTCTTTGATGCTTGTCAGACATTCGAAAGAGGTGGGCACTGTGAAAAACTTTAGGGGTTTGCGGCGGGATTCGAACCCAAGACCGCTGGCACAGTAGTCCGACGCACTAACCACTTGCGCTTCGGTGCCCACTTAATCTAATAATTAATGCGCTTGCGCCGTGAATTGAGACTAAAACGGCCCGATACGACAAAGTGATTTTGCAGCACTACATGCTCGTCGCAACCGGTCGAAACATACTTGGAAACGCTCAAATGGGAACTCCTACCCCACACGTATTCACCAGATATTGTTCCTTCTGATTATCACTTGTTCCGATCGAAGACTCATGGTCTGTCCTTGCAGAGGCTTACTTTATGAAAATTGCAAAAACTGGGTCGATTCGTTAATTGCATTATTGCTATTCGGCACTATTTACTATGTAATTATGTGAGGTCTCAGTGCGTAGATACACTGGTCGCTCGCTTTGCGCGACTTCTTTTTGCGCGGTTTCACCTTTGCGCGAAATGCATTTGTCTACCAAAATTCGATTTGCGCGGCTTAAATACATGCTTATATTTCATTTTTCAGGAACGCAACACCCTAAATTATATTAAATTCATACTTCGCATTGCGCGGTTTCGCTTTGCGCGATTTCGCATTGCGCGAGACTTTTCATTCCCCTAACCCAGGCGCAAAGCGAGGGACCAGTGTACTTAATTGAGTTACTGAGTTGAGTTTCCAGCTAATGCTAATGCATTCTCCTTTTCCTATTCCTTCAACGGCCATTCTTAGAAAAGTCCTATTTCCTTTTTCTGTCAAAAGGTAGAGAAGAGTAAGTTCCAACAGCACCTCAAGTGCTGCGGTTGTACAGGAACTCATTGCACCTGTTATGCAATCACACTCTGTCCAGTGTATTTCTCATAGTTGTCAGACAATAACAGAACCAGCTCCAGATGACCAGGGTTGGTACAATACAGTCAGCCAACATATTTGGTTCAACTTGGATTAGTCACTCCAAAGTACTTTCCTATATCTTCTTTGTTCCCATCGTTACCATTTTTTCTTGCTCTTACTCTTCCCATAAATCCACAAAAACTGTCCGGCATTTAAAAAATTGCAGGAAAACTTTTTTCAGGACGGGAAAAAGGCGTTGTAAATCGAAAAAAAAAATTACATAACTATAGTTAGTTAGTTTAGTTTATATGACTTTTATTTTCATTTTTAATTCATAACATTCAATATAATTCTAAGTCTATTATGGTTTGGCCTATGGCCGTCTACCAGATTGACAATAGTTACATTTCTATTTTTGTTTTTAACAGAGAACAAAGAAAAAGGCAATATGTATATACATTAAACATTAAAAATCTTCTTCAACTATACATTTTCTATAACGAAGAGCATTTGCACAGTAGTTGAAAAGTAAATCCCAGCCTCGGACTCCATTTAAGATTTCAATTGCTTCACCTAATTCCAGGGTATACGAATCGAAGAATCTCAATCGAATTTCTTTTAAAACTGGGCATATTGCAAGGAAGTGAAATATATCCTCTCGTATCTTCATATTGCAAAGATTGCACAAGACAGGTAGCTCTGGACGGTGTGGAATGAAATTCAAATTTAATAGCTCTCCTCTGATTTTAAAAATTACGCTGATCTTTTCTATTGAGTTACAGTTTAAAAAGTGAGTTTTTTCTGCTAGATCGTATTTCAACTTGCTGTAATATGTCCTATACTGGGAAGACTGTGCTTCCGTTACAAATCGATCATACATAGTTCGACCTACTTTTAGCAATAAGACGTTGAGTTGTGCTTTTAGATGTTCAGGTTGCTCATCGGGTGTTATCGTTGTGGTTTCTCCATAATCTGATGCAAGGCGTTCCCATTCTTGAATGAAGCTTGCTCTACTTCTTATTACACTCTTGAGTACAACTTTTGGCAGTCTGTCATTACTCATTGCCATAACTTTTACTATGTAGTCGAAATGTAGTCTCAGTGTTTCCAAGAACATAGGCGGTGCACCAGTCTCTAGATGCAGCATATAATTAGGCGTAGCACTTGGTAAACGAAATATTCGCTTTAAGAAATACCTAAGAAACTTTTCTATTTCAACAAAGGAACAGTATCCCCACACCTGCGCTCCATATAAAAGAACTGAAGCTGAAGTTTCTGCTTCGAGCTATGGCTTAAATACTTGTTGTTGATGCAGCGACCCCATACCGATGAGATTGCTCGTTTAGCTTCAGATAGTTTGGTTTCTAGATGTTTCTTCATATTCAAGTTCGAAGATACCAAAATTCCTAAGTATTTGTATTCGCGAACAACTTCCACCATTTCTTCTTGATACGTCCCTCTTTAACTTTGAGAATATCTGCCACCGCCGCCTCTGAACACCATTACCTTCGATTTATTCAAGTTCACGCTAAGGTTCCAGTATTTGCAGTAAACGCTGAGCCTATTCATCATTAGCTGCAACCCATCTACAGTGTCGGAAAGAAAAACGATATCGTCTGCATACTTAAGAGCCGGAATTTGTATGTTGCCAAACTCGATTCTGTTACGATTAAAAACACGTTTCTAACTTGTAAGTCCAAATCTAACTACACCCGTTCAAAAGAGGAGAGACCCAACGAAGTCATAGTGTAACTTTAATCCGCAGTCGCATCGTGAGACAATTCGTTTTCACACGATGTCGATTATGCTGATTAAGTACTTTTATTGTCTGGCTGTGATAACGTACACAGTACACCTGAGTGTAACGTTATACGCCAGACTGCATATTTGATGACACAACATTCTCCTCCCCCCTTTGGACGAATGTAGTTATTATTTTTATTTCATTTTTTACTAAAATAAATTTCAGAACTACATTTTTATTTTCTTTCACAAAGATATTATACATGCGAATGAACTGTAACTATAGTTAGATTAAACAATAATAAAATATATGAAATAGAATATATAAAATATATATATATAATATTATTATTTTTATTTTATTTTTTACTAAAATAAATTTCAGAACTACATTTTTATTTTCTTTCACAAAGATATTATACATGCGAATGTACTGTAACTATAGTTAGATTAAACAATAATAAAATATATGAATATAGTAACACAAGCGATTATTATTATTATATGTGTACAATAAATTTTTATTTTTTATTTTTTTTTTAAATTGCATAACAACATTTTTCTGTTTCTATTAAAAATATACGAATTAACAATTCTTATACTTAGATTTAACTGAACGAAATATAGGAAAATAATATTTTAATATAAGCGATTATTATTATTTTTATTTTATTTTTTATTTTTTTTTTTTAATAAATTTCGATATAACAATTTTCTGTTTCTCTTAAAAATATTGATATACATACGAATTAACTATTGAGCTTAAACTAAACAAAATATACTACTACAGGCTATTTGGATTTTTTCTTAATTTTTTAAATTTGTTTGATAGACAAATAAGTATTTTTATTATTATTTTTATTCGTCAGAATTTTCTGGGTTTATATTTTTGGAGCAAGCGAAAGTTATATTATATTTTTTTTTTTAAAATGTAATAAATCATGAAAAAAATAGCAACAATTATTAGGATGGGCAAAAATATTGAAATCATTGTTCTCTTTTTGTTATTTTTACTCTCATCGAGGGTAGTCAACATTTCTATCTCTTCTTGCATTTTTTGTATACTATGGCTGAATGGTAATAGATCGGAAGTGGTTTTTATTATTTTTTTCGGATTTTGAATAAATTTTTCAGACATATTATAGTCAAAATAATTTCATATAAAAATGATTGAAATGAAGTGATTTTCGTAAATGTACTATTGTCCTAATGGGTTCTAAGCTCTTAGTCATAATAATGCTTGAGTCTATTGTTATGTACTGTTACTGTTCGTCTACCTATTTTTATTACCGAATTGACTGGGCTTACGACAGCAGAAATTATATAAGGCCCTAACCATACTTGACATAATTTATGTTTCTTAGTGGGGTTCAGCAGAAGGACTTCATCACCGACATGAAACGATGACGATCTTGCTGTCTTATCATAGTAATTTTTTGATTTATTTTTACTTTTTAATAGATTATCACGTGCAATTGAATGCATTTTCTGCAATTTGTATCGCAACTCGTAATAATAATCCTCAAAATTATATATTGGCTGCGGTTTTTGATTAAGATTCGAAGGAACTTCTGCGGTGAAACCAAACAAACAGTCCATTGGACTTAACTTTGTGCCTTCGTGTATATTATTGTTATGTACAAAAGCAGCTGTTCTTAGGAACCTATCCCAATTTTTTGGATTCTCATCTACTATCGATCGCAGGTATTCTACTAGTGGCTTGTGTGCTCTTTCTAATGACCCGTTCGATTGTGGGTGATAGGCAGTAGTTTCAATTTTCTTGATTCTCAATAGGTTACAAATTCGTTTAAAAAGCTTACTCATAAAATTAGATCCTTGGTCAGTTATTAATTTTTTGGGAATACGATACCTACTTATTAATTCATCAAAAAATATCTGTGCAACTGTTTCAGCTTGCATATCTGGCAATGGATACCAATCTGCAAACTATGTTAGATCATCTTGAAACGTTAATATGTATTTATTGCCCATATTAGTCTCAATTAGAGGACCTACAATATCCATATAGACCTTTTCAAATGGATGTTTGGAAGTGTCTGTTATTACCATAGGCATTTTCACAGTTCTACCGCTCTTATTTTTCTGGCATTTTTTGCATTTTTTAATATGGTCCTTTATATCACGAATCATGCCTTTCCATTTATACTTTCGAAGAATACTACTATATGTCTTCTTCACCCCCTGGTGACCTCCAAACAGAGTGTCGTGGTAGTCATGCAGAATAATTGGGATCTCAGTAGGGCTAGGAGTAATAATTTTGTGAAGGTTCATGCCTCGCGATAACGGTTTTCTAACAGTTTCTGGAACCACAATATTGCTAGTCTCATCCTTTTTAGAACAGGTATCCTTATGAACGACGGCTTCGTCAGGTGAGTTGGAAATCAGTTGATTTTTGTTCGCCTGCGACCGTGTAACAGCGAAACATTTCGGTTGGTTTTCGACGTCTGGAAATGTGTCTTCTACATCTGAATCCATTGAGTGGTGTACCTCAGCTTTAACAAACAATATTCTACTATCAGGTTCAATATCTGAGTCCCTGTCACTTGTGCTAGGAATACGACTAAGGGCGTCAGCATTGCCGTTGCTTTTTCCAGGTTTGTATTCAATGGTAAAGTCGTATTCGGAAAGCTTTAACACAAGCCGTACTATACGGGAAGAAGCATCTTTTGCCTTTAAAATACCTTTCAGAGGCATGTGGTCTGTGTAGATCGTGAAATGCCGACCTTGTAAATAACACCGAAAGTTTCTCACGGCCCACACTATTGCTAGGAGTTCCTTCTCCGTAGTCGAATAGTGTCTTTCAGCGGGGTTTAATGCTCGACTGGCATATGAAATAGGAAGATCTTTACCTATGCCACCTTGAGATAAAACAGCACCCAGTGACTCATTGCTAGCATCAGTCGCGAGTAAGAAGGGTTCATCAAAGTTCGGATATACTAAGAGGGGTGGACTAGTCAAGATTGTCTTTATATTTTGGAAACCACGTTCACAAATATCGCTCCATTCAAACTTCACATTTTTGCGAAGCAATTTCGTGAGTGGTAAAGTCAGTCTCGCATGATTTTTAATAAATTTTCTGTAATAATTACATAAACCAAGAAAAGATTGCAATCGTTTGACATTGGTTGGTCTGGGAAAATTTAGAACGCATGCAACTTTATCTGGGTCAGGTAGAGCACCAGTATTTGTACATTTGTGGCCCAAATAAATTACTTCTTTTCTTAGAAAGTTGCATTTGTGAGGTTGGAGCTTCAAATTGTTCAGTCTCAGACGTTCAAAAACTGTTTTTAATTTAATATTATGATCTTCAATATTTCGACCATAAATAACAATGTCGTCGAGATAAACGAAATATTCAAAACCTTGTAATCCAGTCAATGCGTAATTCATTAATCGCTGGAAAGTAGCTGGAGCTCCTTTCAGACCGAACGGCATTCGTAAGAACTCGTAATGTCCATAGGCTGTACTAAATGCTGTTTTCTCGCGATCTTTAGGGTTGACTAAAACTTGATGATAGCCGCTTCTTAAATCAAGGGTTGAAAAATATCTTGAGTTTCCCAGTTGGTCAAGAATATCTTCTATTCGGGGTAGAGGGTACGCATCACCAACAGTTTTTTCATTCAGTTTGCGGAAATCTATGACGATTCTCCACCGCGGTTCCCCATCTATTCCCGATTTCTTTGGGACCACCAGCAATGGTGAATTCCAAGGGCTTTTGCTAGGAATAATGACTTTTTCCGCTAGCATTTCTGTTATGTGCTTGTTAATAATTGGTTTCTGTGATTCCGGTAGCCTATACATTTTTGAATTTATGGGGGCTTGATCGGCAACTGTCGGAATATTGTGCATGATGGAGGTGGTAAATGTTAGCTTGTCGCCCGGGAGGCTGAATATATCATTATACTCGTGACATATTTGAAGCACACTTTCCTTTTCCTCTGAACTGATTGTACTATCAAAACATAAATTTTTATTTAGAAGTGTTATTCGTTCTACAGGCGGTGATTCGGGTGACATGTTAGCATTTAAACTAAAAATATTGACATGACCCGTTGTTTTGAAACGCTTATAAGAATTATTTTTTTGTTTTTGATAGTAACCCAAATTCTGTCCGCTAAACTCTTCACCTTTCAAAGAGTTCACGGAGAAATTTTCTAATCGTTCAAATTCCAGATTCGGAATAAGTGGTTCAAAATCGATTTCGTCCAAGTTAGTATTTAGTACTCCTATGTGCACTTGATTTTTAACCGGCTTGACTATGCCGTTGGCAATGTACACACCACTTTCGATTTGCTTAGACACGCAAATCATTTCTTCCGTAATATTTGTACTGATCTTTATTATGATCTTACTACGGGGTGGTATTATGAAACATTTTTTATTCCTATGCACTGCATCAGCCTGATTAACTGAAAATATTGAATCGTCTCTCGGAGTCTCGATTCCAACGTTTTCTGAGTTTTGCAGTACTTCGAATTTGGTGCTTGGAACATCGGTGTCAAAAGCAGAAATTTCTCTCGGAGTCTCATTTCTATTTTCTCTACCAGATGCACGTAGCGATGTTTGATTAGACATTGAAGATTTAAATTGATCGCAGGCTGTGGGTGTCTTAGTACTTGTATTGAGAGTGGAAAAAGAAGAAATTTCTCTCGGAGTCTCATTTCTCTCTTTTTCACCATTAATAAAAGGTAAAGCGAACTCGGAAGGGTTATGTTTGGTTACCGGAAAACGTAGAATTTTATTTGGCCCTTCAACATTACAATGCTTTTTTAAAAAGTTATTGCCTAGTAACCCATCAGCAGGAATTTTATCGTTGTCTTTGATTATTTGGAATTCAGACGGAAATCCTTGGTTTAATTCGATGATGCCTTGAATAGAACCTAAGGTTTCACCTTGGCCATACATCATATCAATTTTGACTTTGTTTGAACAGTCGGATGGTCTTTTATTGGTACTATTAGTTTTAAGCAGACTTATATCTGCTCCTGTGTCTACTAACAATTTTGCACTTCTATTTTTAGCTATATTCAGTGGAAGGTGTATAAGATTGTTAGTGATCGACCCGTTATTTCTAATTAACGTCGAACCGGGGAGTTTTCGGTCGACCGTTGGCGGTTTTCCGATCTCTTACCTTCCCATTTCTGTCTTGCAAAACAGTCTGAGATACTATGCGTTGTCCGTAAACAAAATTCACATTTAGTAGAACTTCTGTTTTTTGATTTTTCTCGACTGAAATGGACACTTCTGGTGGCCTTCTCAGTCTGCGAACATGTTGGTACATCATGTCCATAAACTTTGCAGTTTATACAGTAGGGAGTATTTTTTCGTATCCTGCATTCCGAATAGGAATGGTTTAGTTTGTTGCAGAAACCACATTTAGTAACCTTATGACCACTGTTTTCATTGTACTTTTGCGATTGGTTATTCAGTAACAAAGTAGGGCCACGGTCGTTATTAGAATATGGTTGGTGCGAATTTGTTGGAAGTATATTATTGGCATACGAAGGGACTTGTTGATGCCACTGATGCATCTCTGGACTAAAGTTATAGCCCAACATGTTGGAATATGGTAAGAAATTCGAATTTTGTGTTACAGGGGATGGTACGTAATTGGGATTTAGTGAATGAAAACTTGGATTTTGTGAAGGGAAACTTGGATTTTGTGAATGAAAACTTGGATTTTGTGAATGAAAACTTGGATTTTGTGAAGGCCATGATGATTGTATATTGAAAGGATTCAGCATACTGGCACTCTCCACTTCGATCCTTAAAATCTGGTCACACAATTTTTTCAGATCAGTTTCTTTTGCCGTCAGCAGGTATTGCCTTATTATCGGACTTATCACCCCCGATTTTATGGAGTATGTTGCGGCCAGTTCAGAGTCAGTAGTTAATGCTTTTGCGTCTGATGGAAACTGCTCTAATGCTGCTAACTTGCACTGTGCAACTAAGTTATTAAGCCGCAGTAAAAATGAATTTAACGTTTCCGTCGGGAACTGCCTACATTGTCTAAGTTCATTCGATATTTGAATATACGATTTTCTGGGCATAAAATTACTTTTTAGTTGTTTTTCAAATTCCTCAAAATTTTCATAGCTGCTATTCTGCATTACTACAAATGCGTTGCCTCTCAGCTTGGTTTGAATTAATTGACAGAATTGAGTTTCCTGATCCGATTTTAAACAAGCTTTTACTTGCTTGCAACAGTTGAGGAAAGTCTGTAGCTCAGTAAGTAAATTTGTATTATGCTCCCCGTTGAAAGTGGGAATTAGATTCGTTACCAGTTGTACTAAGTGATTTTGGAAGAATGGTATTTCAAATACACTCTGATCAAGATCATGAGTTTCGTTTCCAATACCAGTAGCCATTGTAGCGTTTGCTAATTTAATCGAAGGAGAAATTTGTGAAATATGCCTTCTCGTTTTCTTAATTAAAGAAGAGGATGGTGTATGATTATTATCTATACCCAAACTGCACTCTTTGAATTGATTTAAGTTTTCTTTGAACTCTATTGTTTTTGATTTTAATTGCTTATACCATTTAATATTTATTTGTTTATCAAACTTTTCTACTAAAGTTACCAGTTGTTCGTCTAATTTCTTATTATCTAACACAATATTCTTAAAATCGCTTACTTTTCTATATATGTTTCCGGATCGTAGTCTTCTATAATTAATTGTGCTGTCCTTTTCGGGTTGAATGTCCTCTTCTGTTGATGATTCCTCTTCTGCTTCCGTCAGGCTGGATATTTTCTGCTTCGTTTTTTCAAGAGGGTTCTTTTGCCCTCTGCTGTTTTTATTTTTTGCTGGTATTTTCTTTCTGTTTATAGAAAAGTAAAACCCAGGCATTTATTAAATGTTCTCACTTTTCACTAGTTCAATCACTGCTTTTTATCGTATTATTATCGTTCTGTTCTTAGTTTTCCTGATTAATTTAAGCCGCGAATTTGGAACTGATTCGCACACATTGCCAAATAATCGGAGTTTATTTTTTTTTTTTTTTCACTTTTTGTTTTATTGTGTATTTAATTGATTTGCAATATTATGTATTTTTTCAATTTGCCACTTGCAATTATTATATTTAACACAAAAGGTGACTACACTGTACTCTTTTATTATATCAAAAGGTTGAACTAGCTATATTGACCGAAATCCTACCGGCTGCGCCAAATTATGTTACGATTAAAAACACGTTTCTAACTTGTAAGTCCAAATCTAACTACACCCGTTCAAAAGAGGAGAGACCCAACGAAGTCATAGTGTAACTTTAATCCGCAGTCGCATCGTGAGACAATTCGTTTTCACACGATGTCGATTATGCTGATTAAGTACTTTTATTGTCTGGCTGTGATAACGTACACAGTACACCTGAGTGTAACGTTATACGCCAGACTGCATATTTGATGACACAACAATTCCACCTTTTACAGTATCTGATATGTCGTTGATGGAAATGATAAACAGTAACGCACTCAAGATACATCCTTGCTTCACTCCCATCGTTGTTGTGAATTCTCCAGAAATGGACTCCCCATCCCATACATACGCCACATTATTTGCATACATTGCTCTTAAAATGTTGATTGTTTTCGTTGAGAAACCTATATTATATAGTTTGTAGATCAGAGCATCGCGCGCTATGGTGTCAAAAGCCGCTCGAAAGTCAACGAAAAAGGCATATAGTTTTTTATTTTTCTGTTTATATATCTCCGCAATATTAAGTAATGCAAATATTTGATCGACTGTCGAGTAATTCTTTCTAAATCCTGCCTGAAACTCCTGCAAAACTTTTTTTATTTTCAACCCATATGACTATATGTACCTACATATATCGGAAATGAAATTATCCAATATAAAAGCGGTCTAGGTTAGATTATGTTAGGTTTAAAGGGGTTATGAGACTGAGCCATCATAAGAAACTAGGCACCATAATGGGCCCATAGCGATCCGCTGGGATCATCTTCTGATGGTACCTAAGCCGAAGTATTTCCATTTAAACATTTCATTACCCTGCAAAATTTTAGAATCTGATTGTAGCCAGTTTGACCAGCCTCTTGAAAGAAGTATCGAAGAAGTAACTCCATAAATATTTTTTACGAGAGCGAGCAATGGCCTGACAATTACAAAGGATATGTTCCCTATCCTCCGATGCTTTCTCAAGAGACAGTGTCCGGAGAGTATTTCTATTAAAGTTCTCAACTTTTCCCTATTTGGCTCAAGGTTTGCTTTGGTCCCTTTGTGGTCTAAACTCGGCCAAAGTGCCTTGGACACCCTATGCCGCTCTATTCTTAACCATCTCTGGCCCGCCATACATATTGTACTCTTTAATTTTGCCTTGATGCCGCATGATGGTGGTGCTTTGTGCACCATCTCGATTATAGGCAGTGCCCCCTCTTTCTTGCTAATTCATCAACAAGCTCATGGCCGTCTTCACTAGAGTGGCCTGGTACCCAACAAAATTGGACCCTATTATGTCTGCTTAGCGTTTTAAGCATAGAGCGACATCCTTCTACAATTGCCGATCTAACGATTCTAGAGCTCTGGGCGCAGCCTAACTGTCAATGTAGATTGTGATATCCCTAGGTTAGGTAAGGTTAAGAAGGGTGTGTGATTGAACGAGCAATCATTTCCACTCGGAAACCCGAATGTCCATTGTGAATCCCCTCATAGTTTGGGAGAAAATCCTCTTTTTACCAACTCGTAAACCAGTTTGTACTCTTGATGAATTGTAGAAGATCCAATATCTTTAAATTTCCGAGTTCTTCCGAGAATCTATGACCTAAAGTACGGAGGCGTCGTTCTTGGAGGGCGGGGCAGTGGCAGAGGCAGAGTAGATGTTGGATCGATTCGCTTTCTTCCTCATCTCCGCAGCTTCTAGAGATATCGTTAGACTCAGGTAGCCATTTGCTTGTCATGTGACCTATGGCACAGTGTCCTGTGATTATTCCGGTGATTAAGCATATGGAGGATTTATCAAGATGTAACATCGTCTTTGTCCTATTAAAATCAAGTTTGTAACATCGTCTTTGTCCTATTAAAATCAAGTTTCAGCCATAAGAGCAAGATGTGACGCAGTCGGTTCGTATGATATCCTTACTCAGATATCAGCTTCGTCAGCAACAGCTCCGCCGCTTTCAGCACTGCTAGAACCTCTGCCTGAAATACACTGCAAGAGACGAGTTTAGTTCCGATTCTCTTAAGTGAATACCAGAACCACTGCCATTGTCGGTTTTCGAGTGGCCGTCCGCGAAGACCGCCATGAAATCACCGTGCTGCCTTAACCTTCTCTTACCAGGTACAGCTTTTCGTACGGTGCCGCGAAGTCCAGAACGGGGAGGACGTCATCCGTTTGATTAAAGTTGCCCCTTTTAAGCGCTATAACCGTAGCCTTAATTCCTGATAATAGCCTAGGTTACTGAGTCTAATCGTCCTCTAGATTGACATGTGTCAGATCGAGTGGTGTGAGATACAGAAAAGTATCCAGTGCTACTGTGAGTGTTGTGCGCAGAGCTTACGTTATGAAATTCTAAAGAAAAATATTAAAATCGAATGGTTTTCTGCAATTTGTGTTTTAAGAAACGTCGTCAAATTTTAAGGACCGTTAAACGTAATTGGAAACTAAAAAACCGGAAAGTATTAATGAATATAACCTTTATCGGGGGCTACAGACGTAGCTACATAAATCTAGGCCTTCCAGTAATCTATATTTCGGCTTGTTGCATACAAGTAGTGTCTTGGACGATTTCAATTCCCGAAATAAGTGCTGGGATTTGGGAAGTTTCTTTCGTTATCTTCACAAACTTATGCGCAATTAACTTGACTTTATGGCACCGTGCATTGTATCTTCATTGGAAGAGTAGTCTTGACTTTCTGGGACTGTACGAATTATGTGTAGTACATATAACAAAAAAAGTAGCACACTAAGAGAGGCCGCTAGATCGGCACCGCTGTAGGTAGTATAAAATTTCAATTGTGTATTGCACCTTATCAACTTCATCACAAATTGTCATAATACATCAACAGGCGCTCATGACAACAAAGACGTGTGTATCAATCAACGAACCCATCACCGCTCATACGTCGCGTCTTTTGTCCATCCCTTTCATACTGTTGTACGATTTTCATTAATTTCACTAAATGGTTATGGCGAGTTAAATTTGCGTGACAGTTCGATGTTGACCTTCTATAGTTCCCGTCGCATCGCCAAGCCGCAAACCAAATGTTCAACCCTGCTATTAGCATAAATTAGGACTGATTAAGTTCTACCACTTTGAGGGAAAAAAAGTGAACACATAAAAAATCATCCAAGCATTTCTCACTGATATAGAAAATGATTTACCAGGCGGTCAGAGAATAAAGAATGTGCATTCGTACTCATATTCAGTCGCAGAGAATATTAGCTGATAACAATGATCGACTGAGTAAATCAACAGCAGGCGATAGCTCATACTAGTGGCAGAAACGTATCCAATTACACAGTGCCTGACAATAGAAGGTAGATAGACGCTCTGCTAATCTAATACTTCTCGTTTATACGTTCAAGCATATGGGGTGCGGGGCCTTGTCTACTCTGCCTTATTGCATTCGCGGGAGGTGAGATTAACGAGGCATGCATTACCCTTAGTCACACTCGTAACCTTAGACTTGTACACAAAAGAATAAAACAATTCTTCCAATAAATCTGGTTTATTGTTTTAGGATTGTATACGTAACGTATTGAAAAACAGATTGATAACAAAAATACAAATAAACTTTCTGACCCGCCCGGCTTCGCCCGTGTATACAAACAGTCGCGTTACTCACATGGCAGATAATTGAGCTTGTAATCTGGCTGAAGATAGAACTGACAGCCGCCAAAGTCGACAGACTTTATAGAATCACACCAAATGTTCATAGTATGAATAAAGAACACCATGATTACCATCATCTGCATCACGTGGAAACACACAGAATCTTGCGATTTAGAAGACGATGTAATTTATTTAAAGGCAATTTATTACCAAAGCACTACCTTGTTACCAATACTTTAATATAACAACAACACAAAACAAAAACAAAAAAAAAAGTATTAAATAATATTTAATCATTCGACCATGATGGTGATGGTACTGATTAGCGAACTGATCTTGCGACGCGACGCCGAGAACTACAACCCTTTGATAACCTTGGTATACAGAGTTGGACAGAGAATTAGCACACGTACTATCGCTCATCTGTAGTGATAGCTTCTGCAATTTTTTTTTTATAAATTTTAAAGAAAATATTTTGTTTTTAGCCAAAGTAAAGTAAATAAAATGAATCCGAAAAAAAAGAATGCTTCTCCAAAAGTATTCATTCCTTTTTATCAAAAGGTGCCATTGCCATATTAGAGCTGGTCACAGAATTAGCACACTTGGGAAAAATCATAATTTCTAATTTAAACTTTTATTTTATTACTTTTTTGGACAAAAATCTCTTTGGATAATAACGGCCTCCAAATTTCGCGTAATGCTTTCCACTAAAGATGGACAGCGATAGGTAGGAATGAAGTTCCATCCATCCCTAGTAGCTTACCAAAGTTCGATCAATTTTTCGATTTTATCAATCTAAATTTGTACTCCACATCGTTGCACAGATTCTCGATGCGATTAAAATCAGGAATCCGTGCGTGTCATGATAAAACATTCACCCCAATTATGCAAGTCGTATTTGAAAGTCACATACGAACATAGTCGTATTTTGTTATTATGGAAGTCGTGTCACTACGAACATACTCGTACGCTAATGACTTGTCAGCTGTCAACAAAATCGGATGCCATCGCATACGACTTTCGGCTTATATCAGCTATTATGCAAGTCGTATTTAGTCGTATTGTGAACGTTTTTAGTGGTATTTTCTTCGGCTGCGATTTCTTAAGTGACTCTATACGAAATTCGACAAACATGAAAAATAAACAATTGTATACTCTTGAATGGAAACGATTTAATGTTCTTCGAAGTTATTTTACTACTTTAATTACTTTTACTTTCTAAAAAACTTAAAAACAGCAACCAATTCGAAGCTTTGGTATATGCTACGGAGATTAATGTCGACATCGCAAAAGACAGATGTGTGCTGCACGTTCATCTAAAAGATGGACAAATGGTTGTCAACAGAATAGTTTTATTAAACTGCAATGGTCAATTATTTTTTTAGTTAGAAAATTGTAATTTAAATTTTGGAAAATACATCCATACATGCATACATACATACACAATGAATTTGGCACTTATTGCGTCTCAACTATCTCTTAACAATCTATGAATATAATTCCTTTTAAGGATATTCCTTCATGTGCTCATTAAAGAATAAATCTATTGAGTTTGTGGTGACATCTTTCGGGAGCAGTTGTAATAAGATATCTCCTTGACCTCGCCGGCAAGGAAACCAGTACTGACAGGAAAAAGTTCATTTTGAAGTGCGACGCAATGCGTTGCTAACATGCAGCAACTTATATGGAGTCGTATTCAACGCATACGACTTGCATAATAACAAACGAAATACAATACGATGCGAGTACGACTTGAAGTGAGATACGAGATACGACTTGCATAATTGGGGTGATTAACTTAATTATCAACAATCCACTGTTTTATAAGCTGAGACGTGTGTTTAGGATCATTGTCGTGCATGACGGTCCATATTATTGGCAAATTTTCATCAGGAAAAGGGTCCATATTGTTATTTAATATTGTCTAATACTAATAAACTCCATTTTTGCCTCAGTATTAGCTATTATCCCTACATAATGCCTTCATGCACCCACCAGCATGCTTCACCGCATTATCAGTATTATCAGCAGGGTTAGGATTTTGTGGACCTAAAAAAGTAAAGAAAGGCAAAACAAAAGACTAAAAAAGGCAAAAAAAAGCATTTATTAAAAAACAGGAAAAAAGGAACGTAAATGCACATTTTATTATAGTACGAGTAGCATTAAACTACCAAGAGCTTTTTGTAATTTTCTGGTAATAATCTTCTCCAGCTGTCGCTTAGAAGTGCCTTGAAGGAGCTAAATGACCTTTCTACTTCAGCTGAAACGAGTGGAGCCCATTTAAAGATGTCAACATTATTTACACCAATGTTTGACGGTACTTCTGGAAAATATTTTTCAATTTCTATGGTGGGCGGTAGAACGAGTATAAGTCAAAAATTTCAATTTGTCAGTAGAGGAAATAAACTAAATAAACCTACTATGTCACATACAGTAAGGCTACTCGGCACTGCCTTTTTTTAACCATTTGTGTGTGCAATAGACCGATACAGCGTTTACCAAACATGATATACATATAAAATTTGCAATCGAAAGATGTAACATATTTATCTCATTTTGACAAATTTTGACTTATACTCGTTCTACCGCCCAACATAGATTTGTCGGAATACGTGTATACATGCATATTTATGAACGCACACAAGCAATAACAATTTTCACACCAAAGATCAGTGATCGCAGTGCAGGGATACTTTTGGTGGCAGCAATGCAATATGTATTTTTTATAAAGCGTAGCAACGCACGCAGGGTATTCGCTAGTGTACGATATTTCCATGTTGACTCTCCCCACAGACTAGACGTTTTAAATTGTAATGTAATGCATCTAAGAATGTAAGTATGCGTATAACCTATTGTGAGGGAGAAGTATAATGTTTGCACAGATGAACATGCATACATACGAGCATTATTTTTTTAGAGAACAAACTTTGAGAAAAAAGCAATATATGAAAAAAGGCAGAAAAAGGCAATAACGGCAAAAAAGGCATAAAAGGCACTAATGTAATGTTATAAAAAGGCAAAAGAATACAAAATAAAATACATACACATGTTTGGAATCAGGAGGACATGAAACGTGTTTGTGTAAAGTCGTTACTATCTTCCCAATCACCAAAAAAAAGAGGCAAAGTTAGCAAAATCCTATCCCTGATTATCAGTATAGTGTGAGCTAGGCTCATGTGTTGGTGGACACCACCCTAATGGCTTCACATCAGACCCTAGTCGATTAAATTTTGATTCGTCACTTCATAAGAAGTTTTTTTTTTTTTCTCAAAAAAGAATACTGTTATTTCCATACGTATTAGCAAAGTAGAGCCTGTCAGAGATATGTATTTTCTTCGACCTCAATGGCTTCAGCTGGGCTACGTATCCTATCAAATTGCTTTCGTTTAACCTTTTCGAATTGTTCTGATTTTAACCGCTATGCCGTGCTCTCGACTGACTTCGAATTAAACTTCTATCGAAGTAAAAGAAAATGATTTTTTGCGCGCAAGCCGTAATTATTCGATTTTCAGCAGCACTTGTCTATTTTCAGCAGCACTTGTCTTACATATTTTCAAAATATTTTACAAAACTAATGTTTGTAAAAGAATTTAATCAAAATGATTATGAAGGATCTAGTCAACGAAAAATGCATTTTATTACAATAAATACATTTTTTTTTTTCAAGTTGTGTTAATTCGATGGCCACAGTATTTTCAATGATCGAACCAATTCTCGCAATAAGAAAAGTATTAGAACGTTTAGATAACGGGGCTTTTCAGCGTATATAAGGTGATATATGCTAGTTACGGAAAATGTAAAAAAAAAACTAAGAAATATATAAATTATAATTTAATGTGTTAAAACGAAAAAAGGAGCATAGTGTGCTAATTCTCTGACCACCGCTGTATGTACGTCCCTCTAATCTTATTGGATTCCTTTGTATTTACATGTTCTTTGTATATATGTATCTTCCTAATTGCCTACTAACCTGGTATAAAGATACCATCCATAAAACATAGATACATGTTCAATGTGCGAATTCTTTCACCCACTATCACAAGAAAAGCCGGGTCGCCATATCGATCGTCCCTTATCTAAGAACAGAGTGGAATTTTTCCTGTTTTATTTTACTTGGCCGTAACGGAAATAAAGCCCCATTTAGATGGTCAGTGCAGTTTCAGTTGAGCTATCAGTTGAGCTTTCAGTTAAACTACTGTGTAAATGCAAAAACTGAAACGTTTAACTGAAACTGAAACTGAGACTGAAACTTAAGAAATTCCCATCAGTTTTCAGTTCAGTTGAAATGTATTTAGGATTGTATTGTATGTAAACATCGCGTGCAATTATGTGCATATTCATACGAGAGGGAAAACTGCTCTTAACATAGTTATACGTGTGGACACTGAAATTTCTTTCGTGTCAGCAAGGATAAATCGTATAGTTAAGAAGAAAGTGTACAGCAACGTTGAAAAATAGCACCAAAAAGGCAAAAAAGGCAAAGTCACCTAAATCCGTTCCCTGTTCATCAGTTTACCCTTAAGCCCAACTTCGGACGTACAGTACAATACAGAGATTCCATCTAACCACTCAACAGGAATGCTGTACCAAACCTGATTTTTCGCTCTTATTACGATTTAAAAATATTCAAGGCCAATGCGAGTTGGTATCCCGTTTCCCGTATCCTCTTCTTCTGTTCCCCTTAATTTTTACCATTGGCACGCGGTCGCGCACACATCATACAAGTGTGCAACCTATTAAAAAATAACATTAACTTACCTTAGGTGGCGCTACAGCTCGGGGGAGCCAACCATTTAAACATTGTTTTTTTGCTTGGGTCCAATAATATGGCAAGATAGGTACTGTATAGTCCAACGCACTTACCACTACACCACGGTGCTCAAATAACATGGACATAGAACAAAATATGGTAGTTGAACAAAAATTGTTATGCACAATTTTTGCTATGCATTCATTTGGGATAGACCAAATGACAATTTTTTGTCGCTTGGAACAAAATATATGTGTAAGCCTCATCCACATAAGCTCACGGGGAAAGTGAAACCCCAAAGCATTGTGTAGGTATTAAGTAAATATTAAGTGGAGAAAATTATATTTTTGACTATTTCATGTTATTCTTATGAGTTATAAATATTGTAATAAAAAAATTATGTTTTAAGTGCTTTATTTACGTTTTGTTACTTACTACTTTATAGGGTAAAAAAAAATAAAAAAAAATGAAAAAACTGATTCTTTGATATATTTTTTTATTCGTGCTGTATACATATCATATTCATCAACGCCGCTGCTGTCATTGAATGAGTCTTCAGATTCGAAGATTTTATCTAAATCAATATTTATTTTCTGAGGTAATGGGTCGACTGTCAGAGCCATAACTTGCGCTATTGGGATGACCTACAAAAAAAAGCATTAAGTACTTTTTTTGCGCACGTTTGTGCACTCTGATTTTTTCCCAGCTTATAACTAAGAAATAGAGGTTTCTAGCAAAATAAAAATTGACCCGGGGCAAGTGCGAGCTCATATTCAAAAGTCAAAGCCTCAAAAAAACCTTACATCTTATGATTAAAAAAAAAAACCTTAAATTGAGTTTCAAAATGTATTAGAATCATCTATTCACTCTGGTTAATTAAATCCATACCGATTTGGTTTGATTTTTCACACAAAAAAAAAAATGTAAAACTAATTAAATACAAATTGATCACTAATTGTGCACTTGACCTGTCATGTAACACACTCCACTTTGCTCTAAGATCATTTCCACGCACTAAAATGAAGAGAAAATGTTGTTATCTTATCTTTCAGTTATCCGTTATAAGAATTGTATTAGCAAGAACTCTCAATTATGTCATGAATTTTTTGAATTTTGTCCACTTATTGGTGTGAAACGGAACACTGTGCGTCGTATACGCCTGTCATAAATTTTGTAAGTTATTCGCTTGCGACCCCGAGTTTACGGCTCATAGTAGCACCGTGGTGTAATGGTAAACGCGTTATACCCGGGTTCAAACCCAGCCCGGGTCCAACACCTTAAAAGTTTTTTCACGGTGCCACCTCTTTCGAATGTCTGACAAGCATTCAAAGAATAACATTTGTCACGAGTAGCTTCTAAACTCGCCGTTCGGAGTCGGAAAAAAAACTGTAGGTCACTGTTATCCTGTTTTTCGACGAAAATTAGATACGAACTTTAGTCATACATATTACATAGCACACAATTCGAAAAAAATCGCCACTTCACCTACTTGTTGCGAACCACATAACAACACTGCGCTGCTTATGATGTTTTTTGTATGCATATTTCCCCTCTATGGAATAATTTCCCCTTTAACGTAGCACAAATTCAAAACAAATATGTACGTCGCTATAAAAGTATTCACTTCAAAAACGCCTTACGAACGAACTATACAGTACTTAATACCCAATTGATCTCAGTGACACTGTAAATTGGACTTAGACCATTATTGAATCCTGAAAGTGTAAAGGCAAAATTGTTCTATTCCATACAATAATAGGTCTGTTTGTTATCTTTATGTGGTCAAATTGGACAACCCTGTCAAATTGTAAACAATTTGAAATGTGGGGAAAAATCCTCTCAAAGAGTGGGAAAAACCTGTCAAATTTTCACTACCAATGAAGAGGTCTGTTTGGTGTGCTTTTCGTGATCCAAATGGGACATCTGTCAAATATTAAATAATTTGAAAATTGGGGGAAAATCCTCTCAGAAACTTCTAATTACACAAACAAAAATGAAGATTGACATTTCACGAATTGTCAGATGGCTGTTTGATAGATGTCCGGGACTACTACGTGGATGTGGTGTAGCACGATTTTGTAGAAGGGGAAATTTTTTGACACTCTCATTTGGCTCTCTATTCTCTTGATTTTTGACAAATTCAGTAAATTTACGTAAATTTACTGCACACCAAACAGACCTAAGATTTATGACATTTCACAAACTGTCAAATTGCGGCACGAGTACGATAAGTTTGGCGCAAGGATTTGACAATGCCATTTTGTAGACTTCGATGAAATAAGCACAAAATATAATGTAAACAAAAATTATTAATCGCCTAGTTTAGAAGATATCGAGGTTTCAAAATTTGAGCAAAGACATTTATAAACTTAGTTTTTGAGCATCAGACTTTGAAAAAATATCGCGCGATTTTTTTAGTTTTATTTTTTCAAAGCCTGATGCTCAAAAACTAAAAGTTTATAAAATTTCTTTACTTAAAAACCCCCGCACACTACAGACTTTCTATCGGCCGATAGTTTGGTCGGGTTGGGCACGTTAGTGCGCACACTGGGCCGATTAAATAGTCGGGTTGGTAGTGAGTGCGCACACTAGACAAACAATCGGCCGACTGTTCTCGAAGGATTTGGTTTTGCTAGTCTTTCAACACATTTCGCAGAGAATAGTCGCTTAATTGTAGTCAATGAAAAATGTTCCAGAGAGGTAATCATTGATTTACGCCCAAATATGTCCATAATTCCATATTTAAATACGAGAAAATATCCAGAACTAAAAAAAAATTAATTTAAGACACAGAGCAAACTGAGCTATCGAAAAAATCGGCCGACTTTATAGTCTGTAGTGTGCGCACGTAGAAGAGCACCGTACTGATTAAGTAGTCGGCCGATAGTTTGCCGATACTTTAGTTTGAAGGCAATCGTGTAGCCGATATCGAATCGTTGTAGTGTGCGCACTCTCATATATTTTCGTACAATTTTTGACACTCTCATTTGGCTGTCTTTTTTACGATTTGTCGTGATTTATTGGGTTCCCTTACTTTCTGCACCAAAATTCACAGAT
This sequence comes from Brachyopa scutellaris, assembly GCA_949775065.1. NCBI lineage: Eukaryota > Metazoa > Arthropoda > Insecta > Diptera > Syrphidae > Brachyopa > Brachyopa scutellaris. The sequence continues at coordinate 72,668,621 of OX459112.1, forward strand.
TCTTCAATTACAAGGAGTGGGGGTATAAACCTCTCAGAATGAGCAAAAAGTGTGAAAAAGTACAGGAACGCATTGAACAACCAAAAATGCAAAATGAATGACATTTGACAGATTTGACAGTTTGCATAAAGCTGCCCAATGAAATTTCTTGGGCTGAAATTCGCAGCATGGGGAAATTTCTTACTCTCTTGTTAGCGCTCTCTTCTGCGAAAAAAAACGAAAAATCTTCGTACGGGAACAGGATTTGACTGATTTTCGTAGTTTTTCGTAGTTTTGAACAGGTATGGGAACAGTTTATGTGATTTTATGAAATGTTATATAATTTTACAAAAAAATAACAAGTTACCAAACAGACCCTATGTTTTACAAGTTTCTTCATTGTGCTTCTAGACTTTTAATTCCCCATCGTCAAAATCAAACACTTTCCATTTATGTACCTACTTTATTTTATATCGGACACAGAAATATTATTTTAGCATTCACGAAGGACACTTGTCAAAGCTGCCAACAACACCTCGGTAAATATTAGCCATTTGTTTATTTTGTTGACACACGGTACCGCCACCACGTTTGAATTGATGTTGCTAAAAGCATTATTGTCATCTTAAAATTGTTTCGAAATTTCTAAATGCTTACTCACAGCTCTATTAATGTCTCCAACACATATCCAATCGCTTTCTCCATTCCTGGCTACTGCCCACTTTGAGTGATCCAGTGAAGATTTAAATGCAATGTTCAGGTGGTTATCATCAATCATCGCCACATTATAGACCCTAGAACATGTTTACCATAAATTTCGAATTAAATTACATGTTTACCATAACCATACTTATCTTTGTTCGAACAATCTGACGGTATCTTTCCATCGCCATTTCTCCAAGTCTCCACCAGTAAATCAACGTCCAACGTTGGAGCAATCCAATCCTTGTAGAGATCCGCATTGAATCGTCTTCCTTTGGCAAATGATTTGAAGACAGTGCCATTCAAAGACTGCAAGTCCACGAGGCTGTGAAAGGGTTCCACTGTACTCCATTGCTTTGCAATGACTTTCTCAAGAATCGGGTATCTCCCAGATAGTCCAACTGGAATACGGGAAAAGTATACGTTTGGCTCGTTGAATAGTAACTGAGTGGCAACGTTATTCATTTCAGTTGTCGCATTCAAAGTAACACAAAGGAAGCTCTGTCCAAATTTTTCTGCATTCATGGGATAAGTGTAATCTGAAATTTTCGGAAATTTCGGCACGGAGTGAACCAACCATATCGCATGGATTCCATCGGTGGCCACGACTCCCTTCGTATGTCCATTTTCGTAATCTGTCGCACCATCTGGAACCTCATCGTTATAGGCAATCAGAAGAACATCTGTGTCATTAAACAACGTGGCTAAAGTACGCCCAGGAAAGCTTGAGGTCTCATTGATCAGAACATCAGATAGCTGCCAGTCGTGTGTTGAAAAGGTCTCCGACGTCACGTAGGTATATCGAAGTCCACTTTCATAACTGTCGATCGCGTTAGAATGATGCACCGGAAGCTTGTATAAATAGTACCTACAATGATTTTTGTTTAAACTTTGTTCATTACATTTTATGTTTCACGGATTTACCAATCGACATCGCGGTTATCTTCGTTTTTACATGAAACTCTTAGACCGTCAACTAAAACGACATCCAATGCAGTTACGAACAAAAAACATGCTGCTAAGAAATGCATGGCTCAGATTTTCTCTCTACTCGACCCGGACCAACCACACACAGACGAACGACACGAAAGCAATATTTAAACTGATTCTTGCCTTCTTGGTTCTTCGAGATCAAATGGTGTTATGCTTGCCTCTCTTTTCATTTGCTTTTGCCCTTACCGTTGCCGGAATGCCGGTACGGCGAGGCGGTTTAGAAGAGCACGCGAATACTATGAAGTAAACAATGGAGTGGATTCTTGATTGTTGATATGGTAGAGGCTAGAGGGTATTGTTACAATCGAATGTACTAGAGTGGTGTGATGACTCACTCCATATCACTACCAAATCTTCTGGTGATTCATACATATTTCATTTATACATATATAATTGGAATAAATGATATCACAGACCTCATGTTGCGGCCCGATCAAAAATTTAGCTATATACATATTTACATTATATGTACAGTGGCGACAAAATAAATACCACACTTTGGTTTAATTCTTTTAATTCATTACAAAATCTTACTAAGCCTTACAACATTTTAGAATAATTTAGTTAATATTATTTCACAATACTAGTACTTAGTGGAGTAACCTTTTTTTTTAATAACGGCAACACACCCAAGGCTTATTACCGATATTAAGACTTGACAACGTTCTTAACCCGAATCCTCCTGAACGTTAATTTTTCGAATTTTTTAAAAAAAAATTAGGAGCACTTTTAGTAGAGGAAATATAGATAAACTGTGTCATTAGATTTTTAATAAAGGTCCTAGTATCCTCAAAATGTCCTGTTGCCATATGGCAACGCCAGGAGTAATAGGGTACAGGTCTGTATCCATATATAAAATCGGGATTTTCATACATTTTCTGAAAGCTTTGAGCCACTGAATATAGCAAAGAGAATTTATGTTATCTTTTTGACATTTTATTGATTTCATGGCCAATTGGTGATAGAAGTTTGGTACGAATATGTAATTATAAATCTACAGTAGGTATGATAAGGCTGGAAACATTTCAAGCAAAGACTTTTATCACACTTTGAGCAAGGAGTTCGGACAAATTACTCCACATGGATCTGTAATTGCTTTGTCCAGTGTTGGATACACACACAAGCAAATTACAATTAAAATCGCGAAGCTCTCGAACGAAATATTAGCTTAGCTGCAGTATGGAGGAAAAAGTACATTACCATCAACAGTTAACAGTAATCTTCTTTTTTTTTCTTGGTAAGTGGCATATATGTACTGTACATACATTGTACATACTTCCGAACAATCGCAAATGTGCTTAAGCTAGTTACCATCTATAATTCTTTTGAGTTGCTCGTGTGGTTTCAAATTATGACAGTACTCGTAATTGGGTTGTGAGAAAATCAGTATCATTGCGCAAGATTTATCTTCTGACCAAGTGAACGTAGTATTCTTATAAGATGCTGAAGGTAGATTGCTCAGCACGACGCAACTGGAATGAAGGTGGCTCATGAGATACGCTAATAACTTTAGTTACAGCTAGTGAACCAAATAAATTCCAAGAAGAATTATCCAGACCATCCCGTAAAACACTATATTCGATAGCTTCATCAAAATTCTCTGCGGGCGCGTCAAAGTCTTCAATACGTTGTCCGTTTCCAAACCCAATTTTACAACCTGATCTCAAGTACGCTAGGCAAACATCGACTTGTTCATCAGCACCGTATTCTCCACTAAAATTACGGTAATTCTCTGGTGGTTGAATATACAAGGCGTGGAGGTTGCTTAAAAGACCATTTTCATCATCTGAACATAGCTCTCCTAAGTAATCGAGATCTTCTTGCAGCGTCAATTTTCTCGAAAACCATATGATTTTAAAAAAATGTCATGAAAACATATTTTCCAGCAAAAAGAATCACGTTTTAGTAAAAAAACATCAATAACGTTAACCTGTACCCTATCGCTCCTGGCGTTGCCATATGGACACGCTGGCAACAATTTAAGAAAAAAAGTACCACAGAAATATTTTTTTCACGCTGTCACTTATTTTACTCGTTGTACATCCAATATACTAACAATTCTGCAATACAGTACTTATAGATAATGTACACTGTAAATGATATTGATATAAATACTTTTTTGTTGTGCTCCTTTATACGATTTTTTTAACTTTGTTATTTACGATCGAATTTGAGACGCTATCAATATGAAAATCTAAGCACACTATTAAAACTGACTACCCAATATGCAACGCAGATGCCCAAAGATGTGAAAAAATGCGAATATGCACACATGTGTGTATTGGTTACCGTTAGAGAGGTGCGAAAAGGCATGAATGTTTTTGGTTGCCATATGGCAACGCCAGGAGGATTCGGGTTAAGGTATGACATTCCAGGCTCTCTAACTTTTATCCAAAGTTGGACCAAATTTGTAGCCGTAGATCTGTCAACTTGACTGTCCACATCATTCCGCTAGTTCTCAATCAGATTTAGATCAAGGGGACTGTGCTTAAAACAACTTAAAACATTAATCTTTTCGGCTTGTAACCATTGCTTTACAGATTTAGCAGTTTGCTTCGGGTCATTCTGAGGCCAAAACTTCCATTTTAGCGGCAATTCCTCTTGCGCATACGGGAGCATAGCACTTCCCCAGAATTTCTTGTGTTTAGTTTTTAAATACGTCTAAGAGTCTGGCTTTTCAGGCTTTTGGATTTTCGAGATTGTGGATTTTCAAGATTTTGGGTTTTCGAGATTTTGGGTTTTCGAGATTTTGGGTTTTCGGGATTTTGGTTTTCGGGATTGTGAGTTGTGACCCCATTCATTCATTCTACTTTTAGTGTGTTTTGATCTCCTTATAACGAATTTCCATACCTACAGCAAATTTTTCTCTAAAACGAACAAATTTTGTAGCTGGAAATCGAACTCTCATGCGTTTTTGTCTCCATATAACGAATTTTTCAAATAATTTTCTGTTTCGCACATTAATAAAACTTTGTACCGAGAAAAAAGTAAGACATAACTAGGGGATTCCCCAAAAGTTGAAATAACAACAGAATTTCTTCATAAACTGACGTTTTTCGAACCTTTCTGGCGATGAGGAGTACCGTACCGACTAATGCGTTTGAATCTCTAAATGTATTAGAAGATTTTGTTTATGAAGAAAAATGGAAGAGAGTAACGAATTTTCTAAAATTATAAGGAAGTGATTTTCTGGTCCCGTGCGGATTCGCTATAGGGAAGTTTGACTGTAATATGTATTTGGTTTCCATGATCTTAATAAATTGGCTAACACGGCTGAGGAATTTCGCACATAAAAATCGCACTACTATTGATCAACAAGATCCTTTCCTACATATCTTTTCTATTTATATTTCAAAATAACGGTAAATGTCGATATTCAGATCTTCTTAATCCTTTATTTGTAAAAATTAAATATTGTACTTTTTTTAATTTCTTATTTTTATTAGATAAATACATATGTATGTATGAATGTGTAATATGAATTCTGTAATAGGTAAATTATTTAGAAAAATATTTCTTCATATTGAAAAATCGAAAAATGTGTTTGGATGGTGGGCGTAGGTAGGTACGCTCAATTTTGAGGCACCGTATGTCCATTGTACAGATACCAACAATACAATGTCCATAATCTCGGGACTTTCCCCAGGATATGAGATTTGCGGTTCTGCATACATAATGCGCATATGTTCATAACTTTTCTTAGAAACACGTAAAGGGATTTCACCGCAAAAAGAAAACAAGTTAAAAGTAAAAAATCAGTTGAAGTTAAAGAAATAATATTCGATTTAAGCGGGTACACATACACACCATCAAACAAGAGTGTCACCCAAAACTGATATGTATCATTTTTGCGCGATGAGGCGAGTGTACACACTAAAGATTTTGTATTGCATTCAAATCATCGCTGTTGTTTTTGTTTTTTCGACCCTCTCCACCTGGTGTTCGCACATTTAGTTAGAACTTTGAGTACACACAGTAGAACCTCGATTATCCGGTACAATGACCGGGAAGCGAAGCGAAAATCGAAAAACTAATAAAAATATACCTAATGAAAATGAACCAAGTTATTTCTCTAAATGTCGACATCTTTTAATGAAATATATAATATATAATGTACAATTCATATATTATACATACATACATATTTGCCACAGAGACTATGCGCACTGTTTGTAAACCGATGTTGTAAGATTTTGCCAAGACAACCACGCCTTTTCCTCTGTCATGCTCTTCTATTAATTTAGGTTTATTTTCAATAGTCAAAACAATTCGTTTGCGTTTCGTATCTGTGGCGACCTGCCGATTAATGAAAATACTGCAGGTGTAATCATCTTAGAAATACGATTATTGTAAATAGAATAGTTTTGATTGATTTGATTGCTTATAATAATTACAGTAAATAAAGTTAAATGTTATTTTGTTGTATCACCGGTACCTAAGTAATATTAGTGTTTTATTTATAACTAATCCACCGGTTATCACAGTATCCATGATGAGCAGTGTACATGATACATATGTATGTACAGTGCATATGTACACCCTTAATGCTGCTTACCCACCAATAGATATCACCTCCTCCGACTTACAATACTACCAGTCTCTCAAATACAAACACACATTATACAGAAATACATAGGCATGTACATATAACGGGTAAAATAACATGCAAAAGTAAGCACGAAAGCACATGTTACCCGGAAATACTTTTCCATCGATCTATCCCGTTGGTTCACTGTATTGCTACAATGTTTCAATAACCTAGTCTACCCTCTTAACGACGGCTTCACGTTTTCCTTACTAAAGTTATAGTTGAAGTTGGTGCAGCGTTTTAACCACGAAAAAAGGAAAAAGTATCCAAAACATTTTACGAGGGCGGTCCGATAAGTACTTAGCCTACAAAAGAAAAACAAACATTTTGGAAAAGTAGTGACTTATTTCTCAACATAGTCTCCTTTTAGCTCGATACACTTGATTCAGCGATGTTCCAACTTCCTTAACCCATCCAAAAAATAGGTTTTCTCGATGTTAGCAAAGTAGGCCAAAGTATTATTTCTTGTCTACATGTTATCCCAATTTGTGTAATAAGTATAGTGGTATTATTAGCCAATCTGTACAACCATATCCGGAATCTCCTAGTATGTAAAATCGATCGTGGATATGGCCTCCAACCAGAATCCATCTTTGAACATAGCAAACTGTTTCGTAATACCCTTGCATCATGAACTTTTCCTGGCCATCTGGCACTGACATAGTAAAAGCGCAAGTCCGGGCCACATAAAAGCATACAATTAATTGACTGGTTTCCATGGCGATCAACGAAGCGGTCTTCATACTCATCTGGTGCGAAATAATATGCGATAGAAATATGTGCTACCAAACTGTTTTTCGTCGATAGTTATCGAAAATTTTATCGAAATGTCAAATATGAAAGTGAAGGAGAAAACCGAACTCTGCTGTCATTTCAAATTTAAATTATTTCTGTAAATTTTAAAATGGGTAGAAAAGAAAGAAATACGAATTTATCCGATAAGGAAAAGAAAGCTAAAATGAATTACGTGAATATGTTCCTTATTTTACTACTTAATTGAATTAAATTTGACGAACAAAATTTTTATCCACCAACTTATTAATGAGCGCTTGATAACTACCGGCCTTACTTTCAATGAAAACAATGCCGATGTGAAACTGTCAAACGTCAATTAGCATAGTCCTGCCAAGTCACTGTTCAGCTTTTTTTTTTCTCATTTTCCGCTAAGCCTATATAGATTTGAAAAAAAACACGCCTAATATCAAAGTTGATACGCTCTTTAAAAATTCGCGGTTCACGTGTCTTCACGATTGTCTTCGTAGTCACTGTCATCACTGCTTGAAAACATTTTATTTTAAACTTGTTAAACACACGTTGTCTCACCACTAAATTCTAACTGCGAATATGCCAAATTTTCCCAGTACCTACTTGAATTTATTAGGTACTTTTATGAAACAAGAAAGTTCGCCGCAGTTGTAAATTCACGTGTAGCTTAGCTACAAGCCTGGCATACTACTTGTAGTTATTAGTGAATGGGCATTCTTTATGAAACGAAAATTCGCAAATAATTTACAAGCTACAAGTGAATTCACAAATAATTATTAGTGTTGTAGTTTTATGAAATAGGCGCCAGCAGTTTATTTCGATATAAATGGTGTACGAATTTTTGAGATTATACTGTAAAAAGAAATATAAGAAACAGTGCATATGTTTATGAACATATGTATGTATAATGTATGTATATACATATGTACATGTGTATGTAATTCTATATTTTTTTTTTCATAGAGAAAGACAGTAAACCGGGGAAACGAGGTGAAAAATAAAATGATGGATAATTTTTCGAGTTAGAATAAAAGAGCACAAAGAAAGCATTTTGTTTTCCCCATACGTCGTTGGTACACATGTACATACATATTTCAACATTAAATTGATGTGTATGGGTGACGCATACTTTGAGAGTTGATTATTGTCATCATTTGTTCCTTGTATTAAACAATTACATAAATAATTTTCGCCAACGACCATACTACGCTGAAATTATCGGTTCTCGTCCGATCACCGAAATCAAGCAGCGTCGGGCGCGGTTAGTACTTAGATGGGGGACCGCTTGGGAACACCGCGTGTTGTTGGCATTCGTTAATTTTTTTTTTTTTTCATTTATCGGATAACGACAATAATTATTTTACAGCAACATTTTTGGTGTACACTGTTAGAAAGTACATAACAATACATTTTGTACATACTTCCGATGGTGGGTAGCTTGGGAACGTTGTTGTTGTTATGTTGTTGGCATTCGGATATTTTTTGCTTTAATTAAATGATAAAAAACGACGATTATCATTTTATAACAAAAATGTTCGGTAGTAAATACTTCCGATGGTCGTGGGTGTTTGAGGAATAAATTGTGTTTTCGAAATTCGGAGTTCCTTTTAATTTATAGGATGATATATGTATGAAGGGTTGTCAGCAGAGACTTACGAACTATAAGACGCTTAATGATTGTGCGTACGGAAATCATTTCAGATTACCGAGGCGAGGGGACCAAAAAGGACAGCTTTTATACGAATAACCGCTATTTTTCCCAAGGAAACGGCAGTTTATTTCGATATAAACGGGGTAAGAATTATCGAGATTATACTGCATAAACAAATATATGAAAAACAGTTCATATGCATGTACATGTTTATTTTTATTTATTTATTTCATCTACAAGCTTCGCTATACAGATTTCAGTGGTTATTACATAATGATATAAAAATAATAAATAAGAATGAATAACAAATGAAAAATAAAAAAATGTATAAGAAAATGAGTAAAAAGAGAAAGTAAGCTTAAGGAGGATAACGATAGCTACAAATTTAATTTATTAAAAGAGCAAACAAAATATTTTTAAAAAGATCTCTAGAAAATGAAAATCCACGAGTCTGCTGACTTCATTATATGATATAAGATCTCTGGACATAGGTTCATTACGACCATAATTTGTTCTATGTCCCAGTTGCTGAAGAACGTTTCGACCTCTGAGGCGCCTTTCAGGAGCATAAATGGGGACCAGAGATAAAAGCACAGGGCTATTTATGCGGTTACCTAGAATGTCTCTGATAAACAATATATCATGGGCATGTCTTCTTACATACAGTGAAAGAATACCCAGAAGTTGGCATCGTGCACTGTACGAGGGCTCAAAATCCCAACACATTTTCCAGAAAATGTACTTTGTAAACCGCCTCTGGACCCTTTCTATGCGATCTGAATGCGTCTGATAATTTGGATTCCCATATTCAAGTATTGACCTAACAAGAGAAATGAAGAGAGATAGTAAAGAATGTGGATCAGAAAAAAAATTAGAATTCCTTTTAGTAAATCCAACCAGTGAATTAGCCCTGGCGACTATATATTCAATGTGAGGAATAAAAGTAAGTCTACTGTCAATAATTACACCAAGATCCTTAATCGGACTAACTCTTTTTAAAGCCATCGTTTCAAGGCAATATTCATAAGAATATTGCGTACGTGATCTGAAAAAAGAGATAATCATGCATTTTTGAATATTAAGCTTGAGGCAATTATGTACACACCAATCAGATAAATTGTTAAGGTCTATCTGTAACTTTGAACAGTCTTCTAAGCTTTGTACCTTAAGGAAAATCTTGAGATCATCTGCATACATTAAGCATTGGCAGAAAGTTATGCGTTGAATAATATCATCAATAAAAATAATGAAAGTACAGCAGATAATTCTAGAATAGTAGTTATCTAGACAAACTTTGTGGGTTCTACTGACTAAAAACGATGAAATCCACCTTAGCATTTGCGAGTGAAATCCAAAAAATTCCAATTTCTTCAATGAAATCAAATGATTCACTGAATCAAATGCTTTACTAAAATCTGTATAAACAGCATCGACTTGGCACCCGCTTTCAACATCATTAGGGACAAAAGATGTAAAGTGGGCCAAATTTGTTGTGGAACGACCGGAAACAAATCCATGCTGAAACTCAGATAAATGTTCTTTAATATGAAACACCAGTTTATTTTTTACAATGCTTTCAAAAAGCTTTGGTATAGCGGATAGCTTGCATATGCCTCTGTAATTTTCAACGTTATTCTTCGATCCAGATTTGAAAGTAGGAACCAAAAAAGAGATTTTCCAATCATCGAGGAAAATTCCAGATGATAGAGATGCATTAAAAATCTTAAGCAAAGGTGTGCAAATATATAGAATCGCAACAGTTTTTTAAAATAATTGCCGGAATGCCATCGGCGCCAGGCTTAGAATTAGGCTTGAGGTTGCGAGCAGCAGACTGCACATCATGGACCTCCAAAACTAGCAATCCAAAATTAATCTTGGATATTGAATTCAGTTCAAAGCTACCAGGTGGATCAGAGTCAGAGAAAACAGATTCAAAAAACTGAGCAAAAAGATCAACTGTTGCTTGAGCATCGTTTGATTCAACATTTTTATAAATCATTGTTTAAGGCAGCCCAACAGAGCATCTCTTTTGCTTTATAAAATTCTTAAAGCAACTAGAGTCTTGTTTGAATTTGTTTTCAATACCATTAATATAAATAGTGTGCAAAAAGTTGTTCAAAACCGAAGAATCTTTTCGTAGCTTGAAGAACAGTTCTTTATCAATTTCGTTTTTCGAAGCTTTAAATCTTTTGTATGCTTTATTCTTTAAATTTTTTAAGCGGATAAGCCGCTTATTATACCATGGAGGTTTCGAAACATTTTTCTTCAAAGAACATGGAACATACATAAGTAGGTTGTCTAGTCCCTAGACGATAGTAAATCTCTCTTGCGATACTGGCACCATCGGGCGGTGACGCTTAATACTTATCGGACCGCCCACGTACGTATGTCCATATTTTGATAGGTTTAACTGCCATCGGATAATATCGGTTGCAAAGTCTTGTGCATGATTTTTTCGTTGCTTGCTCCAGTTCTAGTGATACGAACACCCTTTCCTATTGTTGTAAAATACATATACAAGTAATTGTGGGCTTAATTACATTTGTGTAAATACATAATTATACTTCGCGTAGAAAGACTAAGGTCAAATAGTTTCGGGGCTTACAGCTCACGTTACCTCACAAGCCCTACAATTTTCCACCTGAATGAAAGTAATAGTACCGTCAGCTACACAGTTGGCTCCATTGACAAATATTCGTAAACAAATTTGAAATTGATATAAAAAGGGCCCCGTGATAACACAATCATCAGTTGTCTCTTACAAATAGCCAAATAAAAAGGTAAAATGAAGCTGCTTGTTGTAGTAATTCTGTGTACCTTGGCAGTTACAGTTCAGGTTTGAAACACAACCCTGGGTATTTTAAGGACGTGATTGTTTGAACACATAATTTGTATTTTAGTGTGCCCTTGAAGAAATTTCAGCGTTTCAAACTATATCAACGTCATGCAAGGAAGCAACTGGAGCAACGGATGGTAAGTTCAGAACTATTTTAACATACATGTAGTACATGCACATATTACATATTTACTGTATTTCCCTTTCAGCCGATATAGAAAGTATGATGAGATATGAGCCAGCTACAAGTATGGAAGCTAAATGTCTCTTAGCTTGCATTTTGAAGAAATTCGATGTGGTAAGATTTTTTAAATATACAGTAGAGCCTCGTTAATCCAGATGTACATTTGTATATGCATATCTTTGTCATAAGCTAAAACAAAAGTTAGCAATAAAGACGTAAACGCTCGACGATAGCTTGCCTTGTGTTTGGTTAGAAAAATTTGAAAGAAAGGCAATTGAACCAATAATAAAGGTTAACGCATACGGACTACCGAGATCATCGGACTAGTTGGTATCCAGACTTTCGAGGTTCTACTGTATAAGTTAATCACCCAGGTACATACACATATGTATGTCCTGAAAATGAATTTGAATTAGAAAGTATAGTAGTAGTAGACAATGTTATAAGCAGCGTTGCCAGGTTGCGGGATTTTTCCCCGTTTTCGGGGATTTTCGACACAAAAGGGGAAACGGGGAAAAAAATTCAAAACGGAGAAAATGAACTGCGTTAAAAAATGTTTCCATTCATTGACATTTTCAGTAAATAAATATTATTTAGTAAAGCAATAGATTAAATATATAAACACAGGAATACAATGCGTCAATGCAAACAATTTTAGACACACAATCTGACATTTGCATTTGGCTGAAGGTTGGCCACAGCGCATGCGGCACTGACTTTTACCCTTTCTATATACAGTGGACGTGCAGTTTAAGAAACATCCGATTTAGCGAATTTCGAATACAACGAATCAGATTTATTCCCATTGATGGTTCTATATAACGAATGATGCAAATAATGTCCACTCGGTTTAATGGATTTCTAGTTAAAAACAAAATACATAGGCGCAAATTCATAGTCAGCCCATGAATAGTGCCTATAGCCGACTATAGTTACAGCCGGCACTGAATAAAAAAGCTATAACTGTTCGTTATTCGTAAACACATTTTTGCCTGTGTATTAGCTGGTATCGACTTTGGTATGTTTTTGTAAAGTGATTTGAACGAACACACCCAAACGTCAAAATATTCGATATGAGAAATTTACAGCCAACTCTAATTATTCAAAGTGACGTTTGGCTCATTTTAATTTTCGAGCTGGCTATAAGTTTAAAGACTATGAATAGCAAAAAGTATATTTTAGGTTATGTAAGTGAATAAATTCTTTTATTGTCGGCTTTATCTAACTATGAATTTTCGCCACTGTATTTGACAAATGATATCCTGTTTCAATTTAGAATATGTATTGTTCCCTTAAAATATTTTAATACTAAAATTAAGTGATTAATGAACTTCCTCTTAAGTTTTTAATTATCTGTTTTTTATTTTTAGTTTTATATTTTGTTACTCTTATAACCATAGAAAGAACCATTATTGAATGAAGTACATATGTACATATGTACAACATGATTTTTTCAGTTATTTATATACTGTAAGTGCTATTGCTCTGTTATGTTGTTAATAAATAAAAGAGGACTGTATAAAAAGTAGTGTTTTATTGGCAAATTAACGAAATCAAAAGTAAATGAAAAACGGGGAAAAAACCGGGAAAATGAAACATTAAATCGGGGAAAAAAAAATGTTTTCATGCAAAAAAAGGGAATTTCTTCCACCAAAACCTGGCAACGCTGGTTATAAGCTCATTTTTTTTATCTATATACATACCTATGTTTATGTATGTTTATTATAACTCGGTAGATATAAAAAAAAGTTTAAATCTATTTTATTTTCATGCAGATGGATGTTAATGGAAAATTCGTTAAACAAGTTGCCATGAAGTTTGCTGAAGCTCGTACAAAAGGCGACCCAACGAAAATGAAAATCGCTGGAGAGATCATGGATGTTTGCAAAGACTTTACAGTTTCTGATAACCAGTATGTACATATACTTAAATTCTTATATAGTATTTAAAAAGTATTAATATTTTAATTAGTTGTGAAGCTGCTGAGCAGTACGGGCTTTGTTTGAGAGACGAAGCTGCTAAACGTGGTACCAACATCCTTGAATTGTAGAATTTTTATTTTTTTTTTAAATTAACATTAAAAAATCTAAATTCAATAGAAAATAGTCTCTTTTTTGGTGTGGAAGTAATTTTATTATTTAGCGGGATATAAAGTCCTATTAGACCGCACCTAGGTTCCATTAGGTGCGGGCCAATTTAAAGTGGTAAAAGAATATCGCTACCTTGGTGTAATTCTTACACGTAGACTCTCGTACAATCTACACCTCCAAAAGAAACTTAAGGAATCAAAGAAAGCTTTAAGCTGCTCATGGAAAAATGGTCTCAGTAGGAAAGATGTGCCAGTAAAGGAGCCTACAGACACTGATACCTGGTACTAGTACCATGTTGAGCCTGTAGCGTACACACAGTCCAACCATGTTGATCAACCGCAGTGTGCGAGGAGATTGCAACTGATGAACATTTGCATTTTGTATGCGTGTTTAATTGTGATAGAAAGGAAAATGAGTGACAAAAGGAAACTTTTGAAATATGTATAATAATATACACACAAAAAAGCACAATTTTCTCAAGCAATCTCGCTTCAGTGAACAGGCCTTGTATTTGTTCACTATATCGAGCGTCTACTGTATTTATATTTGGGTCGCCAATAATTTTTTACGAAAATTTCGGGTCGCACTACAAAAAGGTTGGGAACCACTGCTTTATGTGTTATATTATGTATCATTGGTTTAAGTCTTACTGGCCGAACACAATGGTGACGCTGTAGTGGTAGTAGAAATTTGAAGTTGGCTGAACTTTGCGCTTCACCATACAATTCATACTACAACAACAGCTTCGCATTGTGTTCGCGCTATAGGGTCTACGCGTGTTTTAACTTTGACAGCCGCGTCATACTTCCACTACAGCGTCACCATTGTGTTTGGCCAGTAAGGTCAATAGTTATCCGGTTGAAATATGCCACGAAAATTCGCTGCGGGTATAACACTTTTGCCATCAATTATTAAATTTTTACTCTCGTATCTACTTTTAGGCGTTGTGATATTTTTCTGGATATGTAAACAGTAGGGTAGTTGAAATTAAAAAATTAATTTAAAAAAAAACGGTTAAAGTAGGGCAGTCGTAATAATTATGGTTCCATCTACACTTTATTCTCAATGTTTGTGATTTTATTCAGATTTTTCTGAGCGATATTTTCGGAGAAAAAGCTCGGGACAGCAAGTTGTAACATTTTGTGAAAAAGTGTTAAGAAACTACCCCCCCGAAGTCGAAATTCTGCTTTTTAAGTTCTGGTCTGTGTTTAGGCCACTAATTGCTACAACTGTTCTAAATTTCAACAGTCTACGTCAAATAGTCTCTGAGAAAAAGGCCTGTGACAGACAGACAGACAGACACCGAACTGATTCCATTAGTGTTCCGTTTTGGTACGGACGGAACACTAAAAATGAACTGGTGTCTGTTTGTACAGCCATAACTCCGCTAAACATCATCCGATTTGCATGTGGATTTGTATTGAACCGAGTAAAACTATAACGGAGCCGAAAATTTGAAAACTTTAAAGAAAAATTAGAAAATTCAGTGAAATCGTTTTTCCATACTTTTTGTATGGGGAATTTTTTATTTTTTTCATTTCGACGTAAAACTTCAGGGAAAATAATTGCCTGAACTCTACTTGAAATTTTGTTCATCGGAATAACCCCTTTTCTACAAATTCACATGCAACAATATTGCCCATACATTCGTATGCACATTCAATAAGACATGGCGCTATTAGTCCATTTGACACTCGAATTCAAGAATGGTGTACAAAACCAGCTGATTTTGCATTGAAGTAGTGATTTCCAATGTTTAAATTTGCATAATTTTACCTTAGCATGAATTTATTAGAAGTATACATATTTTTAATGTGTATCCATTCATTGAATAAATAATCATCGCGCAAGTTGACAGGTGTCCTTTTTGCTTCGTATTTTCACCATAGACTAAATAATATACTAGAGGGAAGCGGCAACTCATAAGCGCACAAAATCACTTTGGGAATTCTATGCATACCTACATATAGGTAAATACATAGAATTTTGTCAATTTTTCTGTATGAATAGGTGGGACGAAAAATCATTCACTAAGGCCGGTAGTTATCGACGGCTCATAAGCTAAGAGCCTCATAAACCTATTCACCAACCGCTATTAGTGCGTATTTACGAGCGCTCATAAGACTTATGTGTGGTCCCAACCACTCTTAAGTTACGAGCGCTAATATCAGAGACAATTATTATCGTATCCGGTAATTATCTTAGATAACTTCGAAATAATTCGAACTCTGTTGTCATTTCAAATTTAAATTATTTCTGTTGATTTTAAAAATGGGTAAAAATGAAAGAAATCTGAATTCATCCGACAAGGAAAAGAAAATTATAATGAGTTCAGTGAACATATTCCTTATTTTACTATTTAATTGAATTGAATTTGATGAAAAACCACCACCATCAATTTCACCATCTATAGCTGTGTTGCCCCATATTTGCATTGCCATTTGTCACTGACATGTTCGAAAAGAGCGCATCCGGAAATCCGAAAATCGATTCTCTCATAGTCGAAGTTAGCATAGACAAAAGCCTATTAGTGGTCCGTGAATACCAAACAAAAATTTTAACTTATGAGCCTCTTAACTTTAAGAGCGATTTATGAGCGGTCGATAACTACCGACCTAAATCAGTTGAAATTAAAACGTTAAACCGAGAAGAGACTGTTTGTGTACACGGGCGAAGCCGGGCGGACCAGCTAGTTGTTAATATATGTCTCGATGCACACTTTAGGAGTCCTACATTTGAACTGCCTTTACAATAATTATTTTAATGTCAAAAGTAAAGGTTGAAAATCCTGCATATTTCCTATCTCAACATACCTAAGCGATATCGACTGTTTGTATTTGACCAATGAGTCGATAACGCTTGAGTCGATAACGCTATGCTGTTGTCTACTTTTTAAAAGCCGTATTTTACTATCCCCGTGATCTGATCCGGATCAGATCACATCGTTGGTTTGTGTGCATTACAACAACACAACGTGGTATAGCTTTTTATCAGGATTAATTTTCGTGATCTAAAAATTAGTTCTACTAATTCTCACTAGGATACAATTTCGTGTGTGAATGGAGCTGTAATAATATAATAGGCCGGGCACAAAACATCATAGAATGCTATTTCAGTTAATACGCAGAAATTCAAATTTCAAATGTGTCACATACACACACTATGACGTCACCCACTGCTGCATGACTGTTGGCTTCGGTCTCCACTGATGAAAATTATTGGCAATGATTTCATGAATTGTTTTGAGCATAGCTCAGCTCCAGGATAACGCAGAATGATGATTTATACCTCAAATTAATCTCAAAGGAATTTACCTACTACAACCAGTTTTTTTTTTGGTTTTAAATACAATAAGCCATTGTTTAGTTGGGGCCAGTGGCGAATTATCCCTAAGGCAAACTAGGCAATTGCCTAGGGGCGCGAGGTAACAAGGGGCGCCTGCCCGAAGTTGGGAAAAATGGAAAATTCTTCAAGCGCAAATACTCCTAGGTAATTTTAAAAAAAATTAAATTATTTACTGTAAAAAATCCCTCTGATACACGCTGGTCAGCTCGAGCAGATGCTTGCAAAAGTATGAAGAAATCATTACCAGAAATTTACAATGCTTTGAAAGCTTTCGAGAGCAATCCTAAGCAGAAGCGTTTTGCTGTTTGTGAAGCTAAAGGCATACGGTTGAAACTAGAACGACTAGAAACTGCCCTTATGATCGTGTTTTGGGCTTTTATTTTGGTTCTTGTCAACAAAACCAAAAAAAAATTACAGTCCGTTGATATTGATGTTTGTACTGTTATACAAATGTATGACACTCTGATTCAACTTATTTCAGCGGAAAGGGAAAACTTTAATAAATACGAACAGCCTTAGAACTTTCATAAGTCAAGGAATATGAGAAGGACACAAAGATCTTCTGGTTATTATCCGGTTGTAAAATATTTGAAGTGACATGTTATCTAGTTATTATAGATATAGAAAAGAGAAGAATAGCGTACAACAATTTAAATATCAAATTTTCGTTTCTTAGTAATTTGGTTGATTTGAACTCTGAAGAAGTTGAAAAAAGAGCATGCATGTTGGTAACAATGTATTCTGATGATTTAGAAAAGTGCTTGGTTGATGAATGCATCTATCTTATTATTTAACAACTTTAGCTCGAGACGGAGTACTGCCTCGAACAACGAACGCAATTTTAAAGATTATAAGAAAAAAGAACTGGAGACAATCCACCTTTTCCACCCCAATATAGATTTAGCCTTAAGTATGTGCGTATCGACGGCAGTCAGCAATTGCAGTGGTGAGAGGAGTTTTTCCTGTCTTAAAAGAGTAAAAAATTATCTTCGAGCGACCATGGCTGGAAAAAGATTAAATTCTTTGGCAATGCTAAACATCGAATCCGACTTAATGCTTTCTTTAAACTATGATAATATTATTAATACCTAAGTTTGCAAGCCAAAAATGTAGACGCAGACATTTTTAATTTTTTTTAACGCTTTTTCTTGAATGTCAAATACAAAATACATAATGAACTAACACATTTGTACTAGTATTCAAAACTCTATTTTTGTTTTTTATCAAATATTAATATTTTTTTAGGCAGGCTACCAGAAGGGCGCCGATGAGATGCTTTGCCTATGGCGCTCTATTCATTTAATCCGCCACTGGTTGGGGCTGTGTAATGACAGAAAATTTGATTTTCTGCCACTTCGATCTCAAATTCTCAGCTCCTATAGGTAATGGAGTAGTCTGAGTACACCCATTAATGCAGAACATAATAGCGAAAACCGCTTCTAAGTCCATTTAGTGGTTCTCGAGATTATCCTGTACATACAGAAATACACATTTTGGGGACTTTCTTTTATACCATGTATAGATGTTCGAATAAATCAATTTTCTGCTCATTCACAATGTTATTTTAGCGATGTGATAGTAAAATTATAGCTACAACATATTATTCCCATTTGGTATCTGTTAATCAAAATAAACAATTTCCTCCTTAAAAAAAGAGACAAGCGTATTAAACTTTCATTTAATAGAAAATATTCATTCACATGGCAACTTCGCGCAAATTGTCAAAAGGAACTTAGCTTGTACAATCACCACAGCACAGAACTTTGATCCAGTTTTTTTTATTATTCTGATCTGATCCGGATTAGATCACGGGAATAATAAAATACGGCTATTATCTGACCAAAATTGATAAAAACAGTGTTTTATGAAGGGTTAGACTCTAGACCAACGCTGTCCAACCCGCGGCCCGCGGGCCGCATGCGGCCCAAGACACGTATCAATGCGGCCAAAAAATATTTAAAGTTACTGAAGTTGAAGTTGACAAACAACTGAAAAAGGAACAGAACAGAACGCTCTTTCATTCTGTTGTAAATTCTCTTTCTGTTTGCGTTGCTTGCTCAGCTACACTGTTCTGTTATTTATAACTTGGCGGCTTAAGTGATATTTTTTTTTAAAATGATATAACATCAAATGAATAAAACAATATTAAATGAATTTCATGATCTGTTTTTATAATAAAAAAAATTCATAAACTAATAAACTTAAGCATGAAAACTATATGTTTTTACTTTTATTTCGCTCGTCAGCTATGGTAATATACAGGATGGGGCAAGAGTAATGTCATAATAAGAATTGGCTGCCATTTTGTGAGAAATTAAAAAGTATGGGCTCTGTTTTCACAAAAAGTTATTTAGAAGGTGTAAAATTGATGACATTTTGAATTGTTGCTCGGGAAACATCTGGCTACAAATTGGTGATTTCTACTTCCATGTTAGTTTTCAAGACTTGCAAGGCTCGTGACTTCTTGTGGTAAACGCGAGATTTCAAAAAAAGCCCCAAAGGAAGAAGTCTTGCGCCAAAAAAACTAGTTTAACATCTGTCTGTTTCGCTCACTATTTTCGGTTACGGTGGTGCCCTCGGCGTTCTCAAAAAAAATTAGGTCCAATCACTTTCTCACTACAAAATGCCCCACCAAACAGTTACTTTGAGTCCGTGCCCCAGAACCGAAAATTTTGTTTATTCACATTACCACTTAAGTGGAAATGGGGTTCGTCGCTCATTATGATTTTGGAAATTAAATCATCCTTTTCTTGCACCAGGTAACAGAGCATGGAAGCAAGGTATATTCTCGGTCAAACGAGCAATACTGGGCAGGCTACTTCTTGCCACATCTCTAGTGAACCCAGTTTGCATGAGACGCTCAGCCAAATGCCTAATTGTTCGCACACAAGGTGCAGGACGACGAGGAAAATGACGACGAAATTCACACTTCGTTAAAACAACAGACCGGAAATTGGTCAAATAAGCAGTAGCAATAATTCCGCGTTCTTCAAGTTTGTATCGCTCCATTCTCTATCTGTCTACAACATAGATCTCGAAGCACAATGACATTTGACGCCATCTGCAAAAATTATGGCACATTCACATTATGACATTACTTTTGCCTCACTCTGTACTTGTGGCCCAAAATGGTCTTCTTCCAATGTGGCCCAGGAAAACCAAAAGGTTGGACACCCTTGCTCTAGACAGAGTAATGGTGTAAGCAAAGCGAAGCATGTTTGAAAGAAAAACAAGAGATAATTTGGTGGTATCAATATGAGAAGAGAGCGAAGTATGGTTTTAAGACCAATACTTAACTCGCGCGCTAATGAATACCCTTAAAATACGGGGAAAAGTTAATTTTTCTTAAATTAATGGTAGATGAAGCCCGAACACTTGTATCGATGGCACAGTAAAACACGCAAGTACTCATAAGTATTATTTAACTTCTCATTTGTGCACGCAAAAAATCAATTGTGTTGGTCAAGCTAATTGCCGTGATTATACTAAACGCCGGTAACACATTACACGAGCCCTAACATTTTCCACTTGAACGACCCACTGCACGTACATTTTCACTAAGTTGGAATCACTATAAAAACCAATCGGACAAAAGGAGTTAACAGTTATTGCTGCGAATAAATCACGGATGGCAAAATTAAAGTTCCAAAATGCAGCTTTTTGTTGTTGTAATTCTAATTACTTTGGCAGCTGTAGTTCAGGTTTGAAACGCTTTTAGTCATTTTAAAGATGGCACTATGTTGAGGTTTTCATTTTGATTTCAGAGTGGGATTAATAAGACTCAAGGAATGACAGACTTTGCAACTCTTACTAAGGCATGCATGATAGAAACTGGAGGAACAGATGGTACCTAAAGTTTTATAATACTCAGGTAAATAAATAGTAAATGGGATTTTTTCAATAGCCGATCTAGCAATTCTGATGAGACATGATCCAGCTGAAAGAATGGAAGGCAAGTGTCTTCAAGCGTGTATATTGAAGGGTCTCAATGTGGTAAGGTGTTTTGGATAATTATTTTAGATAAGATATGCACTACATATGTATAGAATATTTTTCACTAATTGGTGGCCATGTCCATCGATTAGAAATGAGGGTAAGGTGCCAACTGTCACGAATTGTAAATTGTTAGAATTTTTTATTCAAACTTTGGAGTGTTGTAAAATGATCCCCAATAAATAATAATATTTGGCTTCAGCAGTCCTAGGTAGAACCAAGCCTAGCTTCCCGCAACCATTTGTGTGTGCGCGTTATATTTTTGCACGAATAGAAGGGACCTACAGTTTTCTGCCGACTCCGAACGGCGAGTTGGGAAGCTTTACATGACAAATGATACTCTTGAATGCTTTTCAGGCATTCGGAAGAGGTGGGCACTGTGAAAAACTTTTTATGTGTTTGCGGCGGAATGATCCCCAAGCCTTGGCGTAATAGTTTGAAGTAATAGTCAAATGAAAGGGCTTCAGTAACATACAGTGCTGCTCGAAAATGTTTGCACAAACTGATGTTATGTTTTTCCATGTGGATGCTGGTATGGTGTTCTAGGTTCGGATTAGTAATTTTTTAAGGATGTCAATTGACTCTGGACGCTTTTTTACAATCTTAAGTTTCATGATTAACCAGATATTCTAAATTGGATTGAGGTTTGGGCTGTAGGTAGGCCAGCTTAACATATCAATATTGTTTACTTCGATATTCTTTTTAACCTAAAAAAAATACTAATTTAGCTTCTAGTCATGGAAGTTGTAGCTTATTTTAAAGCTATAAATCAATCCTTCATTTGAAAAACCCAAAACGAGTTCATACTTACAATTTTGGCTGTATGGCAAGAAGCTTTATCCTGTTGAAATATGAATCTGCAAGTATAACTAAAAAGCTCTAGCGCGGAGGTCTCTAATTCATATTCTAGGACCCTTATGCCTGAAACAGATGTGCAGACAGGCTGCACGCGGCGCTGCGTCGTGATCTGTACCTGAAACAGATGTGCAGAGTTTTCTGACAATTCTTCCATTGAGTTGGCTGTCGCAAACAAAGCAAAAAAATGTCAGATGAAGAAAAAAATAGTGCCAAATGATCAAAATTGTACTAATTTCGCGATCTAGTGCCGGCGCTGCACGGTAAATTTAGAAATAGAGACTTCATGCAGCGCTGCGCCGGGTGCAGCATACACATGTAATCGCTCTCATATAAACGTGTGTATTCTAATTGCGCTGCATGCTAAATTCTGCACATCTGTCTCAGGCATTAGATAGACCGCTGCACTGACTTCAGATTCTGAAGAGGCCATTCTACCTTTTTCATCTCCAGAGTAGCATCCGCCACTGGTCACTGGGCTCACTCCTTTAAACGAGCACCTGCAAAAAATTGGAATCAGAAGCTCGGGCCTTTGCGAGATGTGCCTGGAAGAGGATGAGACGGCTGAGCACTTCATTAGCTAGTGTCCGGCCTTTGCTCGAATTAGAAAGGCCACTCTAGGCAGCTACGTCCTACGGGATCTCCATCTTGCCCTATTGCTTCGCTTTGCGAAAGCGACGGGCAGATTTAGATCGATGTATAGCTCAACAACAAATCGCTAACTCAGCGAATGGGGTGGTACTTCACCAAAGTACAATGGGCCTACAGGTCTACGTGCTTGTTGTCTCTATGAGATAACCCCCTTCCAAATACAATACAATACAAGCATCCCCAGACCATCACACCTTCAGTTCTGGGAATCCTCCCATCTCCAACATGTAGCTTAAACTTGGATTCGTCGGTAAAGATATCATTGTTCCACATATCTTGAATCCAATTAAAATGTTTCTCAGCCCAAATTAATCGTTTTTCTCTGTTTCTTATTGGAAAATCCGGCTTCAGTACTTGCTTGAGTGCTCTAAGTCCAGCTTTTACGAGCCTTTTTCTCACTGAGCTTGCTGAAATTATTTATAGCTTAGCTCGAAATAGATCATTTTTAATACCCACTGAAGTCTTAAACTGATACCGACGGTTTTGGAGCACAAAAAACGATCTTCCACTGGGGTCGTCTTTTTTGGCCTTGCTGAGCATTTCCTTCTGCTGGTAGTCACGGCCTCACGATATTTTTTAAATTCCATGCTAAAGTTCAGTGAACAACATTAACTCTTTAAGAAGTTTAACAGGTTGCCGAATTTAGACGTGACAGACAGAAAATATTAGACTTGCACTCGGAACCGATTATTCCCATTTTTTGTATTTTTAATCACTTTGGTTCGTTTTGGACGGCTATCACGAGCTAAACGCACCTCTCATTCATAATTATGTACATCGACATTTGTTCACTTATTGAACGATATTTTGCTACCCAGTGCAAAAAAAACATGGTAGCTCTCATAAATTCCAAGAACTCCCATCCGAAAGAGTAAGAAAAGGTTTGAGCAACATTTTTCGAATGGCACTGTTTATGGGAATGGCAAGAAAAAGTTAAGGTGGGATGGGAAGAAAAGGTTAAGCTGGTTCGAGTCAACAATGGGTGTGATTGTCTCCTAACCCCTCTTTTTTTCTCAATATTCCTCGATGACCTCCCAACTTTTTTACTTGGGGCGATTTTGTTAAATTGTATTAATATCAAGCTCCTGTTGTACGCTGATGATATTGTGATATTCGCGGAAACTCCAACGATGATGCAACTCATGATAAATAAACTCCATCAGTACTGTAGATAGTTGACCTTAAAAGTTAATATCAGTAAATCCAAAATAATGATATTTAGAAACGGATTTGGGCGATACGCACGAGATAAAAAATGTCAGAGCCTGAGAAAGTAATAGAGTGCAGGTACGTTGGAGTCCTCATCACACCACGACTATCGTTCAATAAACATCTGTAAGAAAAACTGAAAGAGGCGAATAAAGCAAGAAATTCCAACTGGAAAGGCATTCTTGGAAAAAATAACATTGATGTTCCAGTACTGGAAAAGAACACTGAAAGCTGGAAGAGCGCTCTACAGCCTTTGTCAAGATTTAGGTCAAACGAATTTTCCAGGCACGACAAACTGTTTGTGGATGAAGGGGTTGAAAAGAGCGGGGAACGAAAATGTCGTTTGGGTCGCTGGAATTCCACGCGATTTCTCTGTTCTCTTTTGTTTTCTTTCCAGTTTTTGAGATTTGCTTATGTGGTTACCATAGTAACATATATGCGAATCGAGCTGGGCAGGGCTGTTTGTTGTTGTTTGTCGTCCGGAAAAAATCTTGTCGTATGTACAATTCATACGAGAACAAAAGGGAATTGAGAAAATGTCGCCGGGAAAATTCGTTTAATCTAAATCCTGGGGCCAAATTACCGCATCCGTTAACGAGTAACTCGTTATCGAAAGCATTATCGCTCTCGATATCGAGCACTCGGTATCGAAATTTGAGATCACAGCATACGTTAACGAGTGTCAATTTATTCGAAAGCAATCTGGCTGTCGAGTGCGAACTATGTGAGTGTTTTAGAATTGATTTTTTGTGGTTTTTGGAATAAACTAATATGTAATTATTTACTTAGGGCCAAACTCAAAACAAAATCAACACAATTCAAACAAACTGTCTGGCTGAATTTATGGCCAGACATCCAGATTGGCTGAGGTTTCCATTATGAACATTGCAGTAAAAAAAATTTGTATGATTTTTGTTTAAATTGATTTATTTTAACCCATTTCCGGCGGCTACCAGTTTCCCTTGAGCCCGAAACTTGCAATTGCAGATTTTGGCTATTTTTGCAAATATGTATATAAATACATATTTCACTATAATATTTCCTCATAAAATGACCACTTTCATTCAATAAAATGTTAGTTTTCAGTATTTTGAGGTTAGAATTTCGAAAAATTAAAATTTTTTTGGCTTTATTTGTTATTTCCTCACTTTGATTTAATTTTTTTTTGTGTTTTAGGGATCATTTTGGGCCTATAAAAAAATTGTTTTGATCCGAAGGTTGACCTATTGGAAAGCGAACCTTATTTTGAGGTTACAATCGAAAAAAAAAGGTTAATTTTCTAGCAGAAATATTATTATATTTGTGCTATTTAGATCCTAAATAGACAAGAAAAAATAAAAAAAAAATTTAAAAATGTCATTTGAAAAAGATCAGGAACGCATCCAGAGTTTATTACAAGATATAAGTGAAGACTTAATTGATACAGGTGATGGCGAATTTGTTAGAACAACATTTTTTTTCAAAAATTATTACCGAAAGCACTATTTTCGAAAGGGCGACTAAAAATTCTTAAAGTGAGATTAAAGTTTATTTGTTTAACATTGTTCTACCCCAGAATGATATCATAATGACAATTTGATCATAGAACCACTTACCAGAGAAAAGCTACGCGTTATAAAGTGAAATCATGATGGGGTGTTGTCAGCACCCCACCTACCAACTTACGTTACTATAACTCACCTACCTACTTAAAGGTTAAGAAAATAACACATTTCTAGAGTCAATTACATTATACTTTTTTTTCATAAACTGACTTTAGTGGTTGTTCCATTATAGAACAGATGAAACGATGAGACAAAAAGTGTATTGTATTCTGTTTCCTATATCGTTTTCTGAATGTTAGCAGTTAGGTTTTTGTACAAAATGCCAAAGATGTTAGGCTTTGAGGCAAGCATGGAACTCATCTGTTAGTCTTGATCATGGTCTATCTGAACCACAAACTAATAAAATGATTGCCCCACCGAATGGTTGCTCCAATGCAACAAAAATATAGAACTTGTTGACACAATCCTTAGAAACTGCACGCGGGGTCGAACTCGTCACGCCCAAGAAATTGTCTCCTGTGCAGGGCCCAACTGTGTCGTTTCTAAGAGCTCTGGCATTCGGATTAAGTAGTCCGCATCTAGACTTCAGACTCATATCATATCACGAGGATTGGAGTCTTAGACTGTTTTCAACTTAAGTACAAAACCATCATCTGAAACAAATAAGAATAGAAGTGAACAATTATCCTTCTGGTCTTAAATTTTTATACAGGGATGAATTAAAAAAATGTCAGCTTTATTTTTTGGTGGTGAATTTAAACATTTCTCCGGTAGATGGATGCTAATGGAAAATTCGTCAAGGAAGTTGCAATGAGATTGGCCGAACATCATACACAAGGTGACCCAATAAAAATGAAAATTGCTGATGAAGTCACAGATATATGCAAGGACATTCCAGTATCTGATAACAGGTAATCATTAAATTTCTAATTTGTTTGAACAACTATAATTAATGTTTAACTGTTTTTGTTTTAAATATTAGCTGTGAAGCTGCTGAACAGTACGCGCTTTGTGGAAAAGAGGAGGCTGCTAAACGTGGTGGTGATATCCTTGACTTATAAATTAAAGTATCCAAAAATGATCGCGCAGGTTTTACGGTTGTGAAATTGGGTTCTATTTAAGGTTTATTCATATGTTAATAAAAATAAAATAAAATTGTTTGAACTTTGTTTTAAATTGATTTATGAAATACCTCACACCACGTAAATAATCGTCTTCAAACATGTGATCCACATGTTTCTCCGTACTAGGCTTTAGGAGCGATCTATTTTTTCCCCAAATCGGACTTAATCGTTATTGTTGAGGTGAAAATTGTAAAATTGCCCTCTTCATTGTAGATGTCACTAACTGAACTAATAAAAACAAGAATACGATACTCCATATTTTTCCTCCATCTTGTTTCTATTTTGTGTACTAAAACCTTCTTCTGGTTTTAACTCTAATCAGCGAAATGTTTAAGCTAGGCTAAGAAACCTATCAATCGCAACGTATCATGTGTGTGCACTTACATTAAAAGCTCTGTGTTCTATTTTTTGCGACTGAATAGTCGTGCGACTGCAATCGCACGTGTGCACCTAGCCTTAATCTTATCAATAACAGCCGACGACGAACTAGCCACAGGCAAATGTAGAAACCTGGGGAATTGTACCACAAAAAGTGAGCCCCATGTACCAATAGAAACGATAAGGGACGCAAGGACTGCAAGTCTACAACATGCTAATGAAAACTGGCGTAACCTTGATACGTGTAGTTACGCTAAATGGAATTGGCTCCGCTAAATCGGCGCAAAACTTACAGCCTGCCAAAAATAAGCAGAGCATATATCGAAACCCTAGTTAGAGTATTGACAGTTCATTGTTAAATAGGCAGACACGCCAGCAGATTGGGAATCCTCGCCAATAACTTCTGTCATAGCCGCATGAATGAGGAAGAGGAAGAATCCCCCTATCACTTACTGTGCAGCTGTCCAGCGCTCTTCTCCTGGAATCTGTTTTCTTAACTGACCCACAAGATATTTCTTCAATGGATAACAACAAAATATGGAAATTTATCCAACTTTCAAATGGCTCCAAGAATTCCGATAAGAATAGGCTCACATGGTCTAAGTGAAACCTAGCGAGCACGGTGGATAGCCACCTAACCTCGCCTAACCTAATATACACACACCTACCTTTATACATATGTACATATGTACATAATGTATCTTATAGCTTAATTTTTTATCGATATCAGGAGAAAACATGATCCGAACTTTGGAACCAGCAGTGGATTGATCCTTCCCCCACAGTGAAAATAGCTATTGCTTTGTCGAAAGTAATTGAAGAAAGGTTTTATAGTTATATACTTGTACGTATGTGTGTATTTTTGTATTTGTTATTTATCATAAAAGTTGCATTGCAATTGTGGCACTAAGCAATAACCACCAAACAAATCGCAAAACTTTCAGGTGCTCACCGATGTAGTTAGTACTCGGGCTTAAGGGGATCGGACGCGATCATCAATTTGCTCAAGTGATAGTAATAGTACTATTAGTTTCATATTTATACATATACATGTTAGCAAAGTTATTACAGCCTTGAATTACAAATGCCCCAATGCACAGTGGTTCCACTCTCGAACAAAGGCGGTCTTAATTACTAGCCCATTGAAACATAACCAAATTGAATTCATTTTAGAGTAATTTGGGGGAGCTGATTCCGAATCTGCAGTCCGTGTTGCTCTATCAAGTCACGCTTTCGAGATAACGGTACGGTACGGTATACAGGATGGTCCGGTTTGGGTTACATATATTTTGGGATCTGATTCATTGGTTAATGATATGAAAAAAATCGCAGGGGAGTGGGGGTCTATCTTGAACACCCACTGAGCTTCAGGGTGTTCAAAAAAAAAAAAGAAAAAGGTATCAACAGTTATTCAGTTATAACTTCGAGCGTACTAAACTGAGAGCAACCAACGTAGGCGCATTTCATATACAATTGATTAGTGCCTATCACAGTTAGAAAAAAATTACCATGCGTACTTTAGTTTTTGAGATATTGGTCTTCAAACACAGATTTTTTTAAAAAAAATTTTTACCAATTTTTGTGAAAATCGCATTTATCTTGGGAAAGTGTGGTTAAAGTTTTTTTTTACTAGCATCATTTTCGTGTGCCATAATTTCATCTACAAATTCACCATACAATGTTTTTACCTAGGACTTACAGTTTTCCTGGTATAAAGTTAATTGAAACACAAGAATAATTTAAAAACGACCATTACTTACATTGCATGCCGTGTCCTCGATCAGACTAAATACCAGGCTATTAGAAAAATCAGGCGAAAAGATGGCAGATCAGATTTTTTATAGCATTTTCACTTGAAATTCGTATTTTTGAACATTGAATTCGTTTTTTTGCAAATTGAATTCGTTTTTTTGCAAATTGAATTTGTTTTCTCTTCGGAACACTGGAGTTTACTACCAAATCGTTTTTTACGTCAAGTATACACATACTCAGTTCCGTTATCAGAGCATAATTTGCCAAGTGTAATAGAGCAGGCCTATCGGCAGATAACAAGATATGGCTGCTCTGAGTACGTGATGGCTATGGTGTTAAAAATACCAGCTGCAGCAAATGAGCAGGAACTCCACTACAGTCTGTAATGTGAGATGTTTTTCAGTGAAAGGCAAGGTGACTCAGTAAACCAGCACCCTATGAAGTTGAAATTCAAACCTGCACCTCTCCCTGGTGAACTTTGGAAACTTTTATTTTTGATGAATTTAAGGGCTAAGAACCGGCTCAATCTAAGCAACATTTGTTTATGTGTATATAACGCATAACAACATTCTAATCTAAGTGATTTGGTATCAAATCTTAATGTTAAAATAAAAAAAACGAATTCGAATTGCAAAATTATGAATTATGAATTCAAATTAAAAAACGAATTTAAAGTGAAAATGCTATATACTCAAGCAGACGTTTGGCTTTATGCTCAAGTAAAAATAGCATTCTAGTAAACGAGCATTTAGTGATAGCACCCTGAAATAAAATAATAAGAGGTATGGTCATGGTCACTTAATCTGAATCCGCAAATTTTCAACTTTGCATCAAAAAGTACAGAAACCAGCGTTTCTGGCAATACATAATATACCGGGGGGTCTCGGGGGAAACAGAATTAAAAGTTTAACACAAAACACAGAACGCAATTTTACTTGTACAGTTACACATATCATACCTACAATAAAATATTCAACGGAATTCTTACCTTCTACTAATAGATCACTTTGGAGATGAAAATCAAACGGTTTTTACTTAGCGGATCATTTTTTTTTTCTCATTGATAGTAGCTTTGGATTGTTCTCAACTAGCTAAAGTGGTTTTGGGTGAAAACTTTTACAATGAATTTTTCAGCTTTTGGCCTACGGTGGAACCACTGTGCAATGTGTGTGTCCCGGATTTCCGCCTTGGTCAAACCAGCATCCAGATCAAGAAAAAAGTCATGGAAGCCACCGAGTGCATACTTAAAGAAACCCAGAACTATATCGGTAATCACTCATTGATCTGTGTTGCCAAGGCTGGTCTCCCATTGAACGACATATGTACATACATATTCCTTTGTGAAGCTTACGAGTATCTCATGGTACGACTATGAGTCTGGTATTTTTCCCTCTTTTACACAGCTATCCCCTTTAAGTTGGAAATGGTTCTAACGCTTGCCCTTTAAAGCCATAACACCAGTTTAAAAAAAAGCTTCCTCAAGGCCTGCAAATTTTTTTTTTTTTTTTTTTTTTTTTTTTCCCGAGGGTAGGTGAAAATCTTTCATAGACACTATGAGAATAGCAAGCGCGTGCTCATAGTAGTGTCAGATTCTTACTGACCAAAAACACCTCCCTTCGATATAAATATGTTAGATACTGCAACTAAGTTATACTACTTATCAAGCAATTTTTCTATCACGAAATATAAACGTTTGGCAGGTTACTTTCCAATGAAAGATCCTGCATATTCCGCAATTTAGATGCGGTTAATCCTTATCTCGCCAAGTCGAAAGGTTTTATCCTTTGTAGTCGGCGCAATAAATTGCTCTCATCCAAAATAAGTAGGACTGTATTATTAACATGTCCGATTAGTCGGTTTCTATGTTTTCGCGCGAAGCTTCTAGTTTCAGCTTCGATTGTCGGAATTCCGAGATCCCTGTGGATATCGTCGTTTCTAGCATACCACGGTGCTTGGACAATTTCTCTAAGCACTTTATTTTGAAAGGTCTGCAAAATATTGGCATTTGTTTTCTTGGTACAACCCCAAAGTTGTATACCGTAGGACCACACCGGCTTTAGCACTTGCTTGTATAAAAGCAGTTTGTTCTCGGTACTGAGGTGGGAATGTTTCCCGATCAGCCAGTACATTTCTCTATATTTGATTTCTAATTCTTTACGTTTCATTTTCACGTGCGAATTCCACTTCAGCTTTGCGTCAAGTGTCATTCCCAGGTATTTGGCTTCATTTGCAATAGGAATTCGGGCCAAATTTATAAAAATTGGCAAGTCATTAATTTTTCTATAAGTGAAATTCACGTGAACAGATTTAGTTCCGTTAAGGGCGATCCGCCAGTCCCTCGTCCATTCATTTACTTTATTCAATGCGTTTTGCAGTTTGGCAGTCGTTTCCTCGATTGTTTTACCTACTGCTAGGATAGCGGTGTCGTCGGCAAACGTAGCAAGCATAGTGCCATCTTCTTTCGGTATATCACGAGTATATAACAGATAAAGAAGCGGCCCCAGAACGCTTCCTTGCGGTACGCCGGCCGAAATTTTTTTGAGCTCTGAGTATTCGTTTCCATTTCTAACACGGAAGAGTCTATTTCCGAGATATGAATCCAAAATCTCGTATAGGTACACGGGGAGTACTTGTCGTAATTTGCATTTCAAGCCATCGTGCCACACCTTATCAAAGGCTTGCGAGACGTCAAGAAATACGGCTGAGCATATCTTTTTTTCTTCTAGTGCTTTTTCGATTACGTTAGTAATTCTATGCACCTGGTCAATTGTCGAATGCTTACTTCTGAACCCAAACTGGTGGTCAGGGATTAGATTATTTTCTTCTATAACCGGTTGGAGACGCCTTAGTAATATCCTCTCGAAAATTTTTGATACGACTGGAAGAAGCGAGATTGGTCTGTATGATTTTACTTCATATGACGGTTTTCCTGGTTTTAAAACCATAATGACTTCCGCAACTTTCCATTGGCTCGGCACGTGTTTTAATCTGAGTGCAGCATTTATAATATGGAGAAGCTTAATAAATGCTCTTCTAGGTAAGGCTTTGAGAATTTCTCCGGTAATCAAATCATAACCAGGAGCTTTCTTAGGTTTTAGTTTCGCGATCTCACGTTCGAGTTCTCTAAGCGTTGCAGATCTGCGCGTTAAATCGTCAGATGGTGGAACTACCATCCTTGTGAGGTTGATGTTGTCATGAACCACTTGACCATCGTTTGGTTTAAAGGTTTCTTCCAAATGGGCGGCAAAAATATCCGCTTTTTCTTTATCTTCCCTTGCCCATTCATTTTGATTTATTTTAAGTGGCGGCGCGGGGATTTTGGGCCTTTTGGTGCCTTTTACGGCTTTCCAAAGGGAATAATTGGAATCTTTTTTCGCTGTTAAACTTTCAATGTAAGAGCCTATCGCACGATTTTTAAAATCCTTAATGCTATTCTTTAACAAATTGCAGAGACGATTCAGATGGGTTTTATGCTGTGGAGCACGACTTTGTTGCCATCTTTTACGCGCTTTTCTTTTTTCCCTAATTAATTCCTTTATTTCAGCAGGATATCGTAGACCGTATTTGTCTGGCGTTTTTCTTGGATTATGCGTATTATTCCAAGAGGCGAGCTGTACTATCTCAACGAAGCGATCGACTTCAACCTCAAGTTCATAGGGTGTCGTAAGCGGTACGCTCAGTTCAATATTTACTTCGATTTCGTTCCTAAAGCCTTCCCAGTTAGTTGTTCTGCCGGTTAATTTCGCTGGCTCTCGGTTAAATAATAGTTTTTCGCTCAATGTCAAAATAACTGGGGAATGATCAGACGACAGATCAAAGCTTTCTTCAACTTTTATGTGGTTGTTAGATATTCCTTTCACCACGAAGAAATCGATCAGGTCAGGTATTTTCAAAGTATCAGCTGGCCAGTAAGTCGGTTTGCCCGTCGACTGGAAATCACAACTGTACTCCATACCTGCCCCATAGAGCATTCTACCTTTTTGCGAGATGTATCTAGAGCCCCAGAACGTATGTTTCGCGTTAAAATCGCCGCCAATAATGAAATTAGGTTTCAGCGATTTAAATAAGTTAGTAAAATCACTTTTTTCAAGCGCGGAACGCGGTGGACAGTAAATAGATGAGATTTTA
This sequence comes from Brachyopa scutellaris, assembly GCA_949775065.1. NCBI lineage: Eukaryota > Metazoa > Arthropoda > Insecta > Diptera > Syrphidae > Brachyopa > Brachyopa scutellaris. Next base: position 72,701,388 of record OX459112.1, read on the forward strand.
ATAGTACGCTGACTATTTTTAACTCGAATTGTGCACATTTGCAGAGTTTCAAGCTCTATCTTTAGGTCTTCGCATTGTTCAATGCAGTCTTTAATAAACAAGGAAGATCCGCCTCTTGCTTTTCCCGAAGGGTGACAAGCGTGGTAATCAGTATAGCCTTTTATTTTTAAATGCGATTCCTTTTTCACGTGAGTTTCAGAAATCAAGCAAATGTCAATATCTTTTTCTCGCATGAATATTTCCAATTCGTCAAGTTTTTGCAAAAGTCCGTTTGCATTCCAAGTACATATTTTTAACATTCTTTTTTCATTCATATTCTAGGTGAAGTACGCGTTTTCCGTGAATAACTCTCGAGCTTAACCAACCTATCGAGAATAATTTTATTTATTTTGCTTTGCTCTTCAAGTTTCGCGAGAATAATTGAGAAAACTTGAGAAGCAGGGTCCGTCGGGATTTCGATGTTTTTTGATTTTTCGGATGCTGCAGCCTGGGCGTAGGTCTGCACTCCTGCTGTCCGAGGGCTATTACTTGATGTCTTTTCTAATGGCTTTTCATTACCATTTCTCTTAAGGCCAGAAGTCGAGGGCTTTTCTCCTGTCACCAACTTTTTCCGCTCTGAACCCGGTGGTTTTTGTTTGCCTACGTTCGCCTGACCGATCTTACTATTTGCATTAGTTAGCGGTCTTGTTATTTTATTTTGAGGCTTATGGAGTGCATCTCTCCGTTTTTGCAACTCCTTAGCTACTTCACAGCCTCTATAATTTGCCGGGTGCTTTCCCTTACAATTAGCACAGATTGCGGAGGCTTGTTTGTTCACTCCACAGTCTTGGGAGAGGTGATTTCCGGCGCATTTCACACAACGCGGTTCTTTTTTGCAGTACGTTTGCGTATGATTAAATCCTTGGCAACGTTTGCACTGCGGAATTATTTTTAAATTTCTACGCATGGGCTCGATTTTGACCACGATATTCAATATGGTTTTAATTCGGTAGATATCGTCGATGCTGTCAGATTTATCGAATGTTAGCATAAAAAGTGGAAGTCCACGCCTAACCAATATGTCTGTATCTATTTCAGATTGTTGCTTTTCCTTCTTGATGATATTAACGGCATCAAGAATTTTAAAGCCTTTGGCTTGAAGGTCGCTCATAACCTCTTCTTTGGTGCATGAGGGGTGAAGACCCCTTGCTACAACACGATGTGGCCTTTCTGACTTGATTTCGAAAGTATACCACTGAATCTTATCCACATTAAGTTTTTGGGACACTGCTCGGTAGTCATCGTGGTCGTCGACGTTGATCCTCCACGCATTATTCCTCAAAGATGTGACCTTAAATTTCGATGTAATCGTTCCTTTAAGGAGGCTATGCAACTTATTATATTCCGTTATCCCGACGATGTTTATTGGTGGCGGTAAACGAAATTGCGTTTTACGTTGATTTTCTTGCAGTTCTTTACGCTTTTCTTCATTTAAGGGCACGACTTCGGGCGAAGAACCGGCTCTCCGTTTTTTAGAAGGTCTTTTCTTAGGGACCCGATTCGTTTCGCGTGCTAGCTCTTCTTCATCGGTGTGGTACTCCCGACTATCTAATAGTGCTGGAGCACATTCGCGCTCTTTCTGCGAGTGTGTGTTCTTTAGAACCTTATTCTCTTCTTTTAATAGATCTATCTCTTTCTTAAGATCTTGATAGAGTAGATCCATTTCGTTAAGCTTTATTCGGAGTACTTTATTTTCTTCCTCAAAGCTTTTATATTTCGCTAAGTCCTGGTTTTCGCGCTGCGGCGCTCCCGGCGGACTTTTTTTCCCGGAGTTATTCGATCTTGATGGAGGAGATCGAGATACCCTTGCACTTCTTGTGAAAGGGTCATTGGATTGCAATAAATGGCTCTCCCCAGAATCCGTAGAGCCGACCTCCGAAGAGGGTGGATTTTCCAGTAAAGCTGGACTGCCACCTGGGGTAATCAATCTTTTTGTTTTGTCCATTGCATTTTTGTATACACTATGCACTCGGTATACGGAGATTGGATTTTAGTCGCCTCTTACGACAGGCATGCCTACCTCGGGTATATTCTAACCCCTACCCGAAGGGGGGCCTGCAAATAGTGCGATAACTGTAGCTTCGACTTCTGTATCAATTTCACTGCCTTGACAAAATAATGAACCAAGATGGTTCCCTTTGACAAGATGCCAATATTTCTTTAAAGCTGGTGACACAGCTCTTCTCCAATCCTTAACTGGTTGTTTGATCTAAGAGGTTAAGTGTCGAACTAATGGCCAAAAATCTGGCCAAAACCTTTTGAATCGGTTGGAAACAGCTTCAAACACTCAGTCGATTGAAATCTTTTGATCCTTCACAGCAGCAGCTGGTGCGTCAGTTGGGGCAGGCTGCCTTGTCTTTTCGAAACGATCTTACAACGAAGAAGATATAGTCCAAAAGCAAAGCAGTCATGTTTGCTCATGTAAATTCCAATTAAAAGAAAATACAAAAGAAAAGTTATAAACAATAATTAATTGAACAAATTTCTTATTCAGAAGATGTAAAGTTTTTCCTTTTAACTGTAAACAAGTAACAAGCAAACATAATTTCTTTCCGGTGAAGAAAATTCACCCCATTCTATCATTAGGGAATGAAATCATTTTTCTTCATTTCCCCAGCATCCAAACAAGAGATAACGATGAAAGAGAAACCCCACCCCCAGCGAAAACTTTTCCGTTGCAATTATTTTTTATAAGTTTTATAGAAAAGTTTTTAGGTTTTTCCTTCGTACTCTTAGGGAAAAGTTTGTAATTAAAATTCCCCGCAAATTTGTGCGATCCCAATGTGCACATAGTCGACTCAGCATCATTTTAAAAAGGTTTTGCAAATAAATTAAAAGAATTTTCATGGCTGCACGTTGTGAAGAATCCTTAACCTCATCGTGTAGGTACAACGAATATGGCGGTTGATAGATTCCTTCTCCTCCTTTTCCCGTGAAGACTCATTATGAATTCAATCTGAGCAATTATTTGATGAAGATGTGGCATTTGTCCGCGAAGCGGTGAATAAAATACAAAAATGCGCAGAGTTTTCCTTTAATTATGCATGCGCATGAAAAGATCATCGCGCTCGATGAATGTGTACGGTGTACGGTGTCCTTTGTTCTGCTCTAACAAGGATGTGCACGTAATTCACTTGCACGGACATTGTGCATAACATATTCGCCTTTAACTACCAACGATGAGAAGATGTCGGCCTTTTTGCTCTGCAGGTGTGAGTCAAGCCATTAGAAGGTATTCTCGCCACTCTGGAATGCAAATCGTAAGCTTTCAGTTATGTTTGCGAAGGAAAAGGGGGTTGCAACTTAAGGGAGTTCTGGTGGGGGTGTACGGCCTCAAGTGGCGGAAATGAAAATCTTGCAAAGAACTTATGCAAATAATGTTGAAGTAAAAAAAAGGCGTTTCTGCTCCGTGCATGCTCGGTCACAGGCTAAGGGTGGTAAATTATTATTTCCTCTTAATATTCGGGACGACTTGAGGGTGTCTTTTTAGTGCTGGCAGACTTGTTCCCTTATTATGCTACGTAAGGGCGTGGCTCATTTTACATTTAACTGAAAAGGGTTAATATAATTAAAAATCTTGTACCTACATATACTGAACTAATATTTTGTTAAGTGATGTGGCCCATATTTGGGTTAATGTTAATGGTAACCTTAATAACCAGAATTGTCGCATTTGGTGTCGAGAGGTTTCACACCAGATTAGAGCTGCCTTTAAAAATTCAACATGCTGGCCGCAGTGACATCATTTGGCCAATTTCTTGAACTGTCAATGGCGAAAGTTGAAAGATGATAACCGATTTTTTATTTTTGTTGCCGAATTTTTATGGCGTTGATCTGGAGGAGATTTGGTTTCAACTACAGGATGCAGTCGTTTAATAGAAGGAACAGCTTGATTATCTCTACATTTAACGCCTTCAGACTATTTTCTTTGCTGGCATGTTCAAATCTGGGCGGACATGTAGATTGAAAACTTAGAAGCCAACATAAGTCAAGGTGCTAAGAGGACGCTTGAAAAGGTCATAAATTGCAAATGTTCGTTCAATGTTCTTTCAACGTAAGAAGAAGAAATTAAGTTTTTATTGAAGCCACTTTAGACAAGTTTTTTTAGTTCGTGGGTTGGAACTCACTTTTCAATTTAACCGCACTACAAAAGCAAATTGACGGAGTTGCTAACTTCTTCTTTCTTTAGATGGCGCTACATTTCGCTACTGTTCATCGATTTCAAGGCCCCCTATGACAGGATCTGGAGGGATGAACGGTATGGAGCCACGTCTAGTTTTGGCATCTCTGCCAAACTCATCCGTCTGTGAAGTATGACGAAGGAGAAAGCTCACTGCTCTCCTCCTCGACCTTACCGAGACCTTCGATGTCAAAAAAGGATTCAGACAAGGTGACGCACTGTCATGCGACTTCTTCAACATCATACTTGAAAGAATCGTTCGAAACTCACAAGCCAACACACGAGGAACGATCTTTCAAAAGTCCGTTAAACTACTTGCATACGCCGACGACATTGACTCATTGGTAGAACACAGCGAGCTGTTACCGGTGCGTACGTATATTATTGGCTTGCAACGTAGCTAAAGTCAAGTTCGGTAAGGAAACTTATACATATGTGCTGAGGAGGAAAGTGGTTTAATCTGAAATAAGCAGTCCCACGTCACACATCAGAGTATATTATGTTCTTCCGTTTCAGTGTCCTCATTAAATGGACTGCCTATTTCCTTAAATTGATAATTTAGAAAACTGTCAAAAGTTTAGTGTCATCTTTGCCATTCATAGAATCTCTTTGGATTTGTTACTGGAGGACTTTTTTGTCGTTTCCAGCGATTGAACTCAATTTATAGTTGGACAGCACGCTCCGCCTCGGTGTTCTAGTCTAGTGCATGTATCACGAGCTAGTGTACCGCAGAGATCGTGGGTTCAATTCTCACCCAGTACTTGACCACTTAGGGGAACAAATCGGCTATAGTGTCGGCTATCTCTCGAACACATACTTTATAATGGTTTGACAATAGGAAACCTACAAAAGTATTCAATATCGATGAATTAAAATTCGAAAACATAACCAGCTATTTGACTTTGTAACTAAACACCAGATAAGTGATTGTTTGTTGTAAGCTGCAAGCTGCAGGAGGGTTGTAGACAGTTCCAAGAACGCTTAGTGTTATGGTGACATCACTTATTCAGAATGACAAGATGAACCTAAATGGCTGTTCGAAACTTCAAAAGACTAAGTTCTGTTCGACTTGAGACTCAAAATTAAATCATTTGAGAGCTTGGCTATCTGAAAGGATGTTCAAGTTTATTTTTCGAATGGTTTTCTGATGCAATCTCTAACACAGAGCTCAATAACATGAACCCCTGCTCAAAAGCCGGAGGTAAACTGTGTCCCAATGGCACAATTATTTTAAAGTTCAATCCAAATAATCTAGCACCCACTGTATTAACCATTTAGAGAGCCCTCAGTTTACCAGTTCTGTTTGTTTTTCATTAGAGTGACTCAATCTGATCGCCCGGAAGCGTATTGCCATACTCTATACCAGCACAGACATCGGTCGCTCTGCAATAGATTATAGTATGCTTATTCAAGTGCGTATTCAATTTCGCGCGAAATTGTTTACATGTGATAAAATGAAAGCCAAACAAATTAAAAATACAAATTAATATTTTGGCAAATAAAATAAAGCGAAATAGGGAACGCAGAAATTTATTTAAGGCAAAATAATTACAAACAAATAAGCTAATAGTATAAATTCACTGTTTATCACTTACATAGTTATCTACAGCGAAATCGCATATGATCGCAGAGCAATCTATAGTAGCACATGGTTTGCCTCAGCTTTTTCATTAATTAAAAAAGCAAACCGCATATGATCACAGGGCAGTCCGTGGTAGCATATATTTTGCTTTAGGTTTTCTGAAATTCGAGGAGCAATATGTAGTTCAGCACAGACTATGGCAGAGCGACCGATGTCTGTGCTGATAAGCTGTATGGCAATACGCCGCACGGAAAGTTGAAATTTGAAAGCTTTATACTCGTAATTTAGTAAAATTGGCAATGTTCGGGCCTTTAGTATAAATGAACAGCTGAACATGTATGAGTAGCTGTGGTGGACTTTTTTATTAAAAGGTTCCTACGACCTGAAAGAATGTTTGTACCGCAAAGGGAACCATAAGAGGTTCAATGGTGGTGGACTTACTGATAGAAGAACATTTTATACTTTTTACATATTCTGAATGCCCTAGTATTTATTACCTACCACGTGTTTTTTTTGTAAAGATGTCAAATAGGATAAAAGCGATCAGAGGGATGCTAAGCACCACAAACATAGAAAATGCCTACATATTATAAGTTAAGTAATAAATCTACACGCTTTTTATTGTTTCTCAATGTGGATTGGAACTCATTGTCTTTAATTCTAGTCCATTAATTTGAAAACATTGCACGTTCGGACGTTATTTCGAATCAAATTTAATCATTCCCCATTGAGACCAATGAAAGGCCCTTCAAGTTCTTTAGTTTCAATGGCAATTACCAGTACGTATGTGCATAAATATTTCCTATGTACAATTTTAATAAGTGCATGCCAATAATAAAGATATAAAAACTTAGGTAACCTCGAACAATTTCACAAACAGTATTATAGCGTTTTGAAATATACTCGAAACATGCTTCTTCCCTCCAACCCATCCATCCATCCATTCAGTGGGACTCAACGAGCTGATGTCGGCAACGCAGCAAAAAAATAAAAATAAAAAGAAAACTTTTTGTTTCACATTTTCATTTTCCAGCTTCGAGTTGGAGTTTTCCTTTTCGGACTACCATTCAGGCTCTGAAAGCCGATTAATTAGCGAGTGCTCGTTATGTTGCGATTTGCTTTTAAATATGAACGAACTTGAGTGCAAATAGGATGTACCAAGGATATCGCATGTAATTGCAGATTTGTGGGTTGTTTTCCGGATGGGTAGGTTCTCCTCTTTTTCTGCTTTTAAAATGCTGTTTTACATTTTGCAACGTTTCCATGTTTTGCAGAGAAAAATCAGTGAGTCGCACAGCAAATTGAAAGGATTTACGAGGAAGGATTTTCATGGATGAAATGATTTTTTTAATCGGAAAATAGAAACATTTTCTATGAATGGTTGGAGAGGTTTTTCTGTTTGTGTTTTTTTTTTTTTTGTGATAGGTACGTCTGTAGGGCGGGGGCTGGCAGAGTATTTGTGTGTTCAAAATGCGGAAAGAGTTTTCATTAAATGAAAATAGCAAGTCGCAAACGGAGGCCGTTTTTAAAATTTCAGCACAAGGCTTGAGAAACGTGATATGCAATGTACTTCGACGTCGAGTCATTATGGTAAGGGGGCTTCAAAAGTAGACTTTTCGAGAAGGATTAATTCGAGTCGAAAGTGTGCATTGCGATTGAATGTGTTCGTATCTAGAATTGGTAGCGTGCTGGTTGGTTAGGTACTTTCTGGCCAGTTTAGTGTGCAGTTTCTGTCGATGTACGAGTGTCTTAGCTGCTTGCGAGCTCTCCAATCGTTTCTCTGTTTTAAATTAATTGTTCCAATTTCTTTGTTGTATCATATCTTTAGATTCTGGGTATATAACACACCGGACATTTAATTCACTTTTTGAGAAATTCTGCTCTTTGTTCTTCCTCTTGAGATCCAGTGTACAGCATATTGGAGATCAAGTTTTTTCTTCATAAAAAATGTAAGGGGAACATTAACGGTTAAATCCCAATGTACATCGTATTGTGTATATTCATTTAAGCGTTGGCAGCAGTGACATTTGGATCAATTAACATTTAACCCTAGAAAGTTAACCCACGTCGAATCGACCAAGTGAATTTTTCAAATTAAATTTAATTCGCGCATATATGGCGTCACTGCGCTCGCCGTTTCTGCGAACTCAGTCGACCAAAGGAGCTTACTTTTCATTACTCCATAGAACAATGATATGTTAGGTAATACATTATCATTTTAAACAACAATTATATACACAATCCAAAATATGTACTTCCAATCGCCATATCGCCGTATGGATATTTTTAATGTGATTTCAAAAATGGTTATCTTTCTAGGGATATATGTATGTATGTAGGTACAGTCGACTCCGCTTATGTATCTATACTACGCTTAACCGAAAGAACCCGGATAACTGAAAAAAATGATTACGTCCGATTTTAAAGAATTATACTAGTTCATCGTATGCGAAAGTGAAAATACCGCTTAAGTGAAATAAAATTGGTGGCAAATTGCCGTTTCAGTTAAGCGGAGTCGACTGTATATGTTTTTAAGTGTATTCTTTCCCTAAAACTAGAAAAAAAAAGTTAAATGTTCCTTCAGAATACGGCTTGGGTCTCAGGAGGATATACATTTTTGTATTAACTGAATTTGTCTTCCTAGACTTGGCAAAGGTCCTTATGTCGATTGAGACTAGGGAGCTTTGTGGACAGTTATACAAGTATTTGAAATAGTCAAGTTTTGGTTCGTATATACGCTACGACTGAAGAAGCTCGCAAAAAGGTTGACGGTTGATTTAGCGTCTGCAGCAGCGTTGCCGCTTGACTTTAGATAAATGTAGCCCGAAAAACTGTGAAAAGTAGCAAAATCTCTCATACTGAAAAGTAGCCTAAGGTAGCAAAAACAAAAGAAGAACGTTTGTAAGAGCAATCAATTTATTTCACAAAAACTGACTGTTCATAATACTTGTATACAAGTTATATATTGCGCTACCTTCGAGTCAGAAAAACACTTCCTTAAAACTTTTGGAAGAGAATCCATGTTGGACAGCGGAATATGATTTACGATGCAAAACATGACCAGGCAATGCTCTTCGAAATTTCCATACTACCCATATTTTTTTTATTTGTTTATTTTTATTTTCCTCCTCCTTTTTTTTCGCTGTCTTATTACGAATCTGCATCAATTACATAAAGTTGTTGAGCGATCTATAGCAATTTATAACTACAATTTATGATCTTTCTGATCCAATTTAAACTAAACAGAAGAAATCCAAAAATTTTCCTGTTTGCTTCAGTCAACGCAGTTGCCAGTTTTTGAATTCTGACAGAATAAATAAACGACGGAAGGCAACGCATGTTTTGGATGCACAAAAGAGAAAACTCAGCAAACCAAATTCACCCTCAAATTAATTAGCTTTGTTCAATGATTGAATTCTTTCGATTGAACTTAAATTTCTCCCATTTGGTAAACTTAAATCTCGTCGAAACACTTTTCCCTTCAAATACCTAAAACAATCAAATATGCAACACAGCTCATTTTAACATTTCTTACAAATCTTTTCTACATCAAGAGTAGCTGCGGAAAAGTTGTCTCGGATCGAAATTTTTCTCGTTGAACACCAAAACCTTGCACTTTTCTGCTCTTCTCTGTACAGCACATCTTCATTGAACAGACCTATTGTTGGGATTGAAAGCAACAGAGAGCATTGCCAAACAGAAACAAAATATTTTGCAGGAAACTTCGAAAAAAGGTCAATATGACTTCAAAAATAAAATGTAGCAAAATGGGCAAATTTAAGTAGCAAAGTAGCAAATTGAAAAAACTGAAAAATAATCTAGCACTTTTGCTACGAAAGTAGCATTGTGGCAACGCTGGCTCTGCAGATGATGTAATATATTAAATAATTTAAGAGTGGAAGGGAAGACATTAAACATCGATCTCTCTCAACGTCAAAAAATTGGTAGAAACGCCTGGGATCTGTGATTACGCTTAACTACATTCTGTCGAAATAGAAGGATTCACAGAGGATGAAAAAGCAGGAGTATGTAAGCTTGCTGGTAGTATGAATAGTCAGAGGCAGATCTGGATCTCAGGTAAGTTTTCCATAATTTGTTTCTGACATTGCGAAAAGTGAGCAGTTCATTACTATACCCTATGATCTCGTAGCTATCATTTATATAGGGTTAATTTGAACTAAGCTCGAATTTAATGCTCATATCTAGATAGTTGTTCCAACGAAATAGACTGTTGCATTCCGCCCCTTCTTCAGTTATTTCACCCTCAAGCGGCAAGCCTCAAGCCCACCTTGGCGTACGGTGAAATATAGAGATTTCTTCTTCAGCCTCACGACACTAATGTGGAATGCTTTGACGAGCTCGATCTATCTTTGTCATTTTAATTCACAAACATTTTTAAGACCATTGCTTGTCGGCTTCTTCTCGTTTGTTCTCCCTAATTCCGCCCTTTTGACGAGGATTTCCATTACTTTTTGTCATAAATCCAGTATTTCCTAAATAATGCGTCCGTTCTGTTAGTGCAAAAAATAATTAGTGTTCATGTCCTGATGACCTCACTTTTGATGCAGATCATTTATACTGTAGGAAAGGTCTAATTGCTGAGAACAATGGCAAAGTAGACGGATTGTTACAAATACTGACATTCACAGCAGTAATTTTTTTCTGGTGAGCTGTTTTTTTCTAATTTTTCTATTGATGAAACCGCTGCCCACGGCCGAAATATGCTACCAGCGAATTGTTTTGGTTACATTTTGCCAATTTCGGATTAGACAATCAAATTCTATTGCTCTCACGTGCATACATACAACTGCATAGCTTAATATTCGAAGTAACTGTTTATTTTTGACAGAGCCACAGCAATGCCAGATTTAAATTGTAAACTCTCGATGATGACAAGGATCCGCGCTGATCGTTATCGCAATAGAATACAAACAGCATTTTATATTAAATTTTTTTCTCGCAAGAAATGTACAAAGATGATATACATATGTAGGTACTCGTATGTATATCAAAACCTTTATAATGTTCTATAAATAATTGACATCGTTATATATTACTTTAATTTTAATATGTTTCGTCGAAATTGTTCCGGGCCGTATTTGACGATACCAACAATAAACTCTAAACCGAACTCCGAATACATTTGTACATATGTCAAATGAGGCGATATTTTTTTGTGTTTTAAAAGATTCTGATTCTGGCCCGCCAATTGCAGAGAGTACGGCGGACTAAAATACCTCGTGGTATCGTAATGTCAGTTCAGGGGAGCAGAAGAGGTTTAATTCTTTTAATGAAATTGGGGATCTCACTGGTGGAGACTTTAAGAACCTCCCCGGGATTTAATATTTCTCTGTGGAAATGTTGTCTCCTAAGACCTAAGGGCACATAGTACCATGCAGTCACATAGACTATGTTCCGCAGTTTCGTCGTCTTACATGCAGAGACGACATTCAGTTTACTGAATGAGACCCATTTAGAATTTCCACTTTTGATCTCCATCTCTTGATATCATTCCTACGGAGGAGTATGTTTTTTATGGATTTATTATGGAAGCTTTGGTATTAACTGGGCATTTTTGCATTGCCTAACCAATGACGAGTGACTTGTTTTCACAGAGTCTATTGTTGCCACTTAAACATAATGTATGTATGTATGCAGTCAACCAAATAAAAAAAGATATGTAAACCATTAATCTGACGTGCATACAATGTACCTACGTGCTACGTAATTAATTTCATTGAAAATCCAAAATCGGGTAATTGAAGTTAGTATCAGACATGTCTTCAGAAATACAATACATACATATATTAATTCATGCCGACCCATACGTCGCGTCGGTACGAGTATGTACATGCATACAGTGTACATACCTACACATGTAAATGTATCTCCAATTATAGATGCAAACATTTGGAATAACCGTATTTTATCCGTCGGCCATATCACTAATTTACCATCTCTATTCCATCAAACAAGTGCTTTTATTATTTACAATTTATTTTTACCACCCCTTTAAATTAATGCCATGTCGGCTGACGCGCCTTGTCGAGGGTAAACCCCCGTATTGTGAATGCGGCTGCTCGGGAATCCACCCCTTGAATTGGCCAAGAAGCCATCTTCATCGCCCCGTTGTAATCATCAATTGGTGGTAAATTAACCGTAAAATATACGGATTTGTTACAACAAGTGCTCATTACAATCACAGACAATCATTGACTGAGAATTGATAAACACACTCTAATCCGTTGCTGGGGGTGAGGTTAAGAATTCATTAGATGCTATCACAGACAAATTATCTTAGCTACTTAGAGAATTCGAGGAATTACAACCCCTTGTGAAAATTCTTATCAAACAAATAAATAAACCCAAGTGTACTAGGTTGACAGTAAAATAAGTGGGTGTACCGTGTTTGCGGTTAAATTATAGGGTAAACTGTACAAATTTAAGCAATTGTTTGGCCTTTGTCAATAGGATAATTGGATAGGAGGGATTATACATTTTTCACTGCATATGTTGCAGATACATATTTTTGATAGTAACGCATATAAAAGTGTTCAAATTTGTTGATTTTATTGAAATATGTAATACTTTAATTCGGTATTCAATTTGTTTTTCTGAAAATAGCATTCAATTCAGTATTAAACTATTTTTTACAGGGTGGCCCCAAAAACACTCACACAATGTTGTTTTGCTTTATCTTATGAAATGACATAGTCTCATAATTTTTTTTTTCAAATGTTTATTTGGACCTTCAAGTTTTTTCCATTACTTTTTAAAAAGATGACAGCTGCCGCTGTTTGCCAAAGTTAATAAAAAATAGTAATAAATTAAAAACAAAAAAATGGGAAAAATCAGTTCCGAGTGCAGATCTAATTTTCAACTGAACTGCTCCTTGCCATACAGCCAAAATTGTAAATAAGAACTTGTTTTTATTTTTAAATCTATATAAATACATGTACATATAAAACTAGGCGGCAAAATGCATATGTTTCCCTCTACCGCCGTAATTTTCAACTGATTTAGTTCTTTTTATTTTTTTAATGTAGATAAATACATATAATAATTTCAAAAACATTCAAAAATATTGTTAAATGGCTGGCGAAGGGGGCGGGGCTTAAGCTAGTAAAATATGAATTTGTTGCTTTAAAATAAACTACAATTTTGATGATTTAAAGCTACATTGGTATTGTTTTTATTTCTTAAGTTTAAAAGTACTTTAAAAAAATGATGCGACTGTATCCAACAGTCCCGAGCTATGTGTAAACATCACGCGGATGGGGTGTTTACCTCCACTTTATTGGAAAGAAAGTAAATTACAACTAGTCTATGTTCGATAAAATTCAAGCCAATCGCATATACATATGTAAGTTAACCTGTAACGCTCATATTGAACCCGGATGCGCGTGGTTGGCATAATTCACCGCTGGGTATTTGCCCTCTGAAAGCTGACATCCAATTTTACCGGTCATAGACCCAGTCGCCAACGGGGGGCAACCAGCTGCATCCGGATTGGAGTACGAGCGCGGGGCGCAAGCTCAGCATTTCCTGCCGCTGCATTTCCTGCCGCTACTAGGTAGGGTTTAGCAATTAAGTAATTGGGTTTTTAGATTTAGATTTAATTCAGCTTTGAACTAATAAAGTCTCCGCGCACTTTGTGCCGTAAAACTTGTCTTTTGTTTTATTGCTGTGCCCTTCCGCCAGCATTACGAATACGGAATAAACATAAAAATAATTGGCGTTCAACCAGAAAATCGGAATCCACGATAAATTTTCTTGATTTTAACGAACAAGTGCAACAAGTAAAAAAAAAAAAAAAGAATTAAATTTCAACATTAGGATTGCAAGCTGATAAATAGCAGCAACAAGTGTAACAAAGTGAACAAAAAAATTTAAATATCAACAAAAGAACTGCAAGCTGATAAACACCAACACCAGACATAATTGTCTTTGTTTTTGTGCAAAATTAATTGTCACCAGAGCCGCAGGCGCACTCTGGGCAGCGGCGAAGATTCTGACACCTATATATCTGTTACGATCAGAAGCTAGGTTTACTGGGAGACAATTCTGAAGAAGACCATAGAAGACAATAGCATAGATAGCAACAGGAAATTATCAATTATGTAAGTGAATGACTAATTAAGATAGGTTTCAGTATCATTGTCAAGGTGCTTTTTAAGAAAATTTTGTGTGTCCGTGTGTTTTGCCGTCGGCAAAGCAAGACTTTTTGTATTCTCTTCTATATAATTACATTTTTTTTGTTTGTGCGCTTGCACGACTGGTAAATAAAACATTTTGTAAAAAATAAAATAAAACCAAACATTCTGTGCTCGTGTCGTGTCAGGTTATAAACTGAATGTGTTGATTTGGTCTTGGTCTGATGATTGATCAGCAAACAGAACAGTGTGATAGCGACGGCAGCATAATACAAGAACGAAATATGAAACAAGATTTCGACGCGAAACTTAGGGAAATTAGGAACGAGGTGAATAGTTTAAAAGTCACGGTCCCCGAAGTTGAGGTTTATCAGAAAGTTTCTATTGTGCAGGGGGTAGACTGTAACGAACCATTGGATATCGTTAAGTCTATACCGGAATTTGACGGTAAACAAGAAGATTATATTTCTTGGCGACAAGCGGCATCTGCTGCCTACGAGCTTTTTGAGCCACACAATGGCAGCTCGAGGCACTATCAAGCCGTTGCCATTATGCGTAACAAAATCAGGGGCTCAGCTAACGCTGTCCTCTCCTCCTTTAACACCGTTTTAAATTTCAAAGCTATCATAGACAGACTAGACTTCACATATGCTGATAAAACGCCAGTGCGCGTCATTCAGCAAGAGTTAGACACCATTCGACAAGGTGACTTAACACTTACGCAATACTTCGACGAGATAGAAAAGAAGCTTACTCTCATAACCAATAAGACCCTGATGACCCATGACGCAGCTGCCGCTGCAGTCCTTAACGAAAGGTTTAGAAGCGATGCACTTCATACCTTTGTGTCGGGTCTGAAAAGACCTCTCAGAATAGCCGTATTTCCGGCTCAACCTAAAGATCTGCCAACAGCTCTGGCATTAGCTCAGGAGGCGGAGGCGAGTAATGACCGATACATGTTCGCGGTAAATTACGCTAGGAGCATTGAGGACAGAGCTCAGAAGTCCGGAGGCCAACAGCCCACAACGCGAAGGGAAAGTAGTTATTCGCAAGATAATGACAAAGGTGCTAGTCAGGGAAAAAACCCAAATTATTTTAGGACCCAGGGCCAAAATAGTTCACAGCGGGGCTCACTTAAACAGCGCTCAAATGACAGGAATACCCAATGGCGCGTTCCTGAACCTATGGACATCGACCCTACCTCGTCCAAATTTCGACGACAAATAGACTACCAAAAAGCCCAGGGTTCCAATGGCTACAACTATTACCCTCAGGGAGGCAAGAGGCAGAACACCTCAGAACGTATGACTGGTCAGAGGCGCCAAAGGGTAAATAACCTGAATCAGCAGAGCCTTGATCAATGTGCTGTAGACTATGATGGCATAGCCGCAGCAGCTGTCGCGGAAGTCGACTCCGAAAACGGAGCGGATTATGAAGGCGACTCTGCAAATTTTTTAGGGAACGCTCCCGGCTGCCGTTCGTCAAGCGGAAGTTGGCTGGGAGAACACTAAAATTCCTTATCGATACAGGAGCGGCCAAAAATTATGTAAAGCCCGTAAAGGAGCTGAAGGGCATAATGCCGGTCGACTCCCCTTTCACTGTGAGCTCTATCCATGGCTCCAATAAAATCGACAAAAAATGTTTAATGAACATTTTTGGAAGAACATCTCCATTCTTTTTATTAGATGCCTTAACATCGTTCGATGGGATCGTGGGCTTTGACCTGCTAACGCAGGTGGGCGCATCCCTAGACCTAGAGGCTAACAAGATAAATTACGGTACTACGTCGGAGGACATACAATACCAAATTTGCGATGATGTCAATTTCACAAATGTTGACGATATCCTAGTACCGAATTCAGTTAAAGCTGAATTCAAAAGAATGATTTTGAAGAGGATTAAGGCATTTACAGACTCTAACGAGCTGTTGCCATTTAATACTTCGGTCGTAGCTACAATCCGTACCGAAGATAATAATCCCATTTATTCAAAGCCATATCCACATCCAATGGGAGTGGCAGGGTTTGTTAACAATGAGATAAGAGAATTGCTTCGAAACAGGATCATTAGACCGTCAAGATCCCCGTACAACAACCCGACCTGGGTTGTAGATAAAAAAGGCTGCGACGAGTTGGGTTATAGAAACAAACGGTTGGTAATCGACTTCAGAAAACTCAACGAGCGCACCATTGCCTATAAGTACCCAATGCAGGCGCGGATTCAGGGGGGGGGGTCACGGGGGTCATGACCCCCCCCCCCCCCCCCCCCCAAAACAGCCCGCATTTCAAAAAATAGAGCTGAACCAATATTTTGCAAACCAAAAAACAAAAACAAAACAAACAAACAAATTGCAAACTTAAAAACCGGAAACTAACCGAACGACCAAAACTAAACTAAAAAAAAAAAACCCAATGCCTAATATTTCTATGATTTTGGCCAACTTGGGGAAGGCCAAGTACTTTACGACGTTGGATCTGAAGTCGGGCTATCACCAGATTCTTCTCGCGGAACAAGTCTGTGAGAAAACTTCGTTTTCCATTAATGGTGGAAAGTACGAATTCTGCCGACTGCCGTTTGGTCTGAAAAATGCCGGGAACATTTTTCAGAGGGCAATTGACGACGTCCTGCGAGAGCAGATTGGCAAGACATGTTACGTATATGTCGATGACGTCATAATTTTCTCAGAAAATAAGTCCGATCATGTTAAGGACATAGATCGGGTATTGAAAAGCTTGTGCGACGCCAACATGAAGGTGTCCCGTGAAAAAACGCAATTCTTTAAAGATAGGGTACCTTGGTTTCGTGGTAACTAGAGATGGAGCAAAAACAGACCCCGAAAAAGTCAGGGCCATCCAACAGTACGTCGAGCCAAATAATCTGTTCGCTCTCAGGTCCTTCTTGGGGCTGGCTAGTTACTACAGATGTTTTGTTAAGGATTTCGCCTCGATAGCAAGGCCTCTTACCGACATCCTCAAATGTGAAAATGGCTCCGTAAGTAAGCACTCGTCCAAAAAGGTACCCGTTATGCGTTTGAGAGGCTGAGAAATATTTTGGCATCTGAAGACGTCATTCTTATGTACCCGGACTTTAAAAAACCTTTCGATCTAACCACGGACGCTTCAGCATACGGCATTGGTGCGGTTCTTTCGCAAAATGGTAGGCCTATCACAATGATTTCAAGGACATTGAAAGACAGTGAAACGCACTACGCGACGAATGAAAGGGAATTGCTGGCCATAGTATGGGCCTTGAAAAAACTCAAACACTATCTGTACGGGACTAGGGATATCAACATTTTCACCGACCACCAGCCGTTGACATTCGCGGTATCCGACAGGAATCCGAATGCAAAGATTAAACGATGGAAAGCGTTTATCGATGAGCATAACGCTAAAGTCCATTATAAACCGGGCAAGGAAAATTTTGTTGCGGATGCACTCTCTCGACAAAACTTAAATGCGCTACAAAATGAGCCCGAATCTGATGCTGCCACAAATCATAGCGAATTGTCACTGACCTACACGGTCGAAATAAATGAGAAACCTCTAAATTGTTTTAGGAATCAGATAATTCTGGAGGAAGCGCGCTTTTCTCTAAAACGAAATTTTATATTGTTCGGCGGAAAAACGCGCCATGTTATTCACTTCGTGGATAGAAACACGCTTATCGATGAATTGAAGCTAGTCGTCAACCCAAACGTAGTGAACGCAATTCATTGTGAACTACCGACGCTAGCCTGCATCCAGCATGAATTGGTTAAATGCTTCCCGTCGAACAAGTTCTGGCACTGCAGAAATATGGTGTCGGACATTACGGACAGAAACGAACAGAGGGAGATAGTCACCGTCGAGCACAACCGTGCCCACAGAGCTGCACAGGAAAATGTGAAGCAAATCTTATGTGACTACTACTTCCCAAAGATGTCTAAACTGGCTAACGAAATTGTGGCAAAATGCAAAATTTGCACAAAGGCCAAATATGATCGGCATCCGAAAAGGCAAGAGTTCGGAGTGACGCCGATCCCGTCATATACAGGCGAGATGCTGCATATTGACATTTTCTCTACGGACAAGAAACATTTTCTCACTTGCATAAACAAGTTTTCTAAGCTCGCGATAGTTCAGCCGATACTATCCCGGACAATAACGGACGTAAAAACATCCATCCTCCAGCTGATGAATCTGTTTCCAAAAACAAAGACTGTCTATTGTGACAACGAGGCGTCCTTTAACTCAGAGACGATAACATCTCTGTTAAAGAACCAGTTTGACGTCGAGGTGGTGAACGCGCCACCTCTTCACAGCACTTCCAATGGACAGGTAGAGCGCTTTCATAGCACTCTCGTAGAAATTGCTAGGTGTCTCAAGCTCGAAAAGAAGATCGATGACACGGTTGACCTCATTTTACAGGCCACCGTCGAGTACAACCGGACAATACACTCAGTAACGAATAAGAAACCGGTCGAGGTAATTCACGCTGCCAGCGATGAATTCAGGGAGGCAATAAAAGACAGGATTGAGAAGGCACAACAGGTGCAGTTAGCAAGAAACAACCCTGCCGGCAGAACAGAGTTTTTGATGTAGGGGAAAGGGTACTAGTAAAAACTAATAGAAGACTTGGAAATAAGTTGACCCCCTTGTGTGAAGAGAAAAAAGTACAAGCAGACCTAGGGACGACGGTCCTTATTAAGGGGAGGGTGGTCCACAAGGACAACCTTCGATAGCAGCCATCAGTTTTATACATTATTCCGATACTGGACGGTGACGCATTAATATGGGACGAATACAACTACGTAAGACACTCAACTAACCTAACCGATTTAACGCGCATGACGGACGAGACTATTAAGATGGCGGACTTGTTCCCGCAATCGCATATGCGAAAACTACTTGAGATCGACATCGGACATGTTAAAATGTTGTTGTCCGCTTTAGCGTGCACCACAGGATAGCGAGAAGTTTAGACTTCCTGGGCTCAGCGCTTAAGGTTATCGCTGGCACCCCGGACGCCGACGACTTGAACAGAATTAAAGTGACAGAAGCCCAGCTCCAACAACAGGCAGGTATTAATCAACAGCAGGAACCAAGAACAAATCAACATCTTAACAGAAACAGTCAACAAGATGCTCAAGGAGGCAAAAAATAAACAAGTCGACACGGCTCATTTGTTTGAAATTTTGTTGACCCGAAATAGAATCATGATCACAGAAATCCAAAATGTCATGCTTGCCATAACTCTCGCAAAAATTAATATTGTAAATCCGGTAATTATTGACGACACTGATTTGAAATCTATCTTGGTTGGGCCAATCACAAAGGTAGCCATCACTGAATTGATGGAAGTATCTAGCGTTAAGGTAATCCAATACGAAGATGTAATATATTTTATAATCAAATACCCTAGAATTAAGTTTTGTTGTAAAAAGGTTTTGAATACATAACGGCACGATTCTACAGCCCAGCGAAAACATAGTAGCGGAATGCGACAAAGGTATCTTTGCCGTTACTAATTGCGAACCAACTACTACGTCAACCTTTTGCAGATTGGCCACCAACAATTCATACGCTCAGGATTTGTATGCTGGCGGCGTAGCACATTGCAGCGCACAGCCCAACCACCTGGCTGCCAGCACGATGGTCGATGATGGGGTCATTATAATCAACGACAGCCCGGCCAGAATCACCATTGATGACGCCACCGAACAGAACATCAGCGGTACATACCTGGTTACCTTCGACAAGGTTGCGTTCCTTAACGGCACCAAATTCGTCAACAGAAACAACGTGCAAAAGAAAACTCCAGGGATCGCCGCGTCACCTTTGTTGAACATCACGGGCCTTGATACCATTCTGAGCCTTCCCTACCTACATCGCCTCAGCGAACAGAATTTAAAGTTCATCAAAGAGATTAAGGAAGGGTTCATGGCCACCACTGGACCGATGCTGGCTTTCATCCTGGGTTTGGGAGTATGCGGTTTGATCAGTGGCCTCGCCTTCCTCTGCCAGTACAAGAGGAAGAGGAGAGACCTATGCGAAATTAAGTCGGTAGTCCAGAACTTAGGCACGATCGGGGACGATCGCGTCTTGAAGGAGGGAGTAGTTAACCTGTAACGCTCATATTGAACCCGGATGCGCGTGGTTGGCATAATTCACCGCTGGGTATTTGCCCTCTGAAAGCTGACATCCAATTTTACCGGTCATAGACCCAGTCGCCAACGGGGGACAACCAGCTGCATCCGGATTGGAGTACGAGCGCGGGGCGCAAGCTCCTAGGTAGGGTTTAGCAATTAAGTAATTGGGTTTTTAGATTTAGATTTAATTCAGCTTTGAACTAATAAAGTCTCCGCGCACTTTGTGCCGTAAAACTTGTCTTTTGTTTTATTGCTGTGCCCTTCCGCCAGCATTACGAATACGGAATACACATAAAAATAATTTGTATACTCATCGAACCCACTCCATTCGCAGCAGTCAACGCCAGGAAACGAACCTGGGACGCCTACACTCAGTTGTATACTGCGCCAAAAGTACGAAAACCGATGCGTTATAAAAACTTTTCATCCAGCTTCTTACATAAATAATATCAGCTTATAGGTACATATTGGCAGTGGTCTTCACTGAAAGAAAATTGTGGGCGATGCTTTGAATGATTGTTTTGAACATTGCTCAGCTGCAGGATAACTCAGGAGGATGTTTTATACCTCAAATGAATCAGGGACATATTTACTAATTTCACCAATTTTTATTTTTTTTTTTTTCAATGCGATAAGCCATTATTGAGTTAGGGCTGTATACCTATTATTTTCCCTTCCAATATCCAGTATTTTCACTATTTTCTGAAAACCATGCCATTTTCCGAGATAAAAAGTGTATATATAAAAGTTGACCAGGAGCATTGCATAAGCAATCGCTAAGTCAATATTTCATCGCGCTGCTATGAAATTTGAGTTACAAATATCGTAACCGTTCGGTATTCCGTCCCGAAATCGTGGAATTAATGCACTAGAAATTTTGCTAACGCGCGCTTAGATGTTGTCACATCAAAAAATCTATGTAGATGTGCTAAGCTGGCCTCCAGACCTCAATCCAAATGAGAATATGACCAAATATTGCAAAGGAGCCTACTCACATTGCCGCAAAATCAACAACTTCCTTATGCTCTTGGGTATTAATGGAATTCATCAAGCAGCTTATTCCCCTTTGCTTCGTTTACAACTCGATCCAATAGGGCATTTTTGAATGACCCTGTTGCATAAGTCGGGCTAGATCTCACCAATGGTTTGAATGATGTTGTTCTCCAGTTGGTCAATTGTTGTTGGTTTGTTGCCATAAACCAGCGACTTATCGTAGCCCCAAGAAAAAAACACATTCCGGATCGCTTCTTCTGGAAATAACGCGTCCTGGGAACCCTTGCAAAAAATCCAATGTAACGCCCGATGTATTGCACGTTGCGCCGACCGTATTGTGGAAACCACATGTCGTCCCACGCCATCCAATTGAAGCTACAAAACGTTAGTTATGATTGCCATTGACTTTTACCATTGACAGTCACCGTCTGGCCATTCTCGTTTCGGAAGATTTATGGCCCAATGGCCGCCTGACCAAAATGTAAAATCCATCACCAAACAGTGAGTTTCTCCGGATGTAATAGAGACTCTTGATACTGCGGTGGATTATTCTCTCCCATAACACGGCAATTTTGCTTGTTCACGAAACTATTCAACCAAAAATATGCTTCATCTCTAAAGATGATTTTTTCCCCAAAAATTGGATGCGTTTTCAACTGCTACAGAGCCCAATTTTTATAATAAATTTTAACAACTTCGACCCGTGGTGTAGCGCATGGTGTAGCGCTTCATGGTGAAATGGTGGTTATGACAGAACACAGACGTCAAAAAATGACAGCGTATGCTGTAGTGTGGGATTTCTTTATTGCATTTTTTTTAAGTACTCAATCAATGTTGGAATTATATCTTTTATACCAAGAATAAATCTTTAAAAATTTGAGTTACAGACTTTAGTAGCAAATCTATGTTTTCGAACAAAAATTCAAAATCGAATGTAAATACACATGTACTCCAAAAAAAAAGTGAGTTTTATCTAGAGTTTTACCAAATAGGTTTGTAATTTTTTTTATTTCCGTAAGGCTCTGCCAAAGAAAAGTAAATCAAGCATTTGGAGCTCTGTATGTCATTTATAAATCACTATAAAAATATAATGGGCACAAAGAACACAATAATTGTTTTTCAAAAGCCAATTTGCATATGTTTTGGTTACAAAACTTTTCACAATCATAATGATTTCGAAATGTCGCCCGTTTACCCTCCCGTAAAGACTTCCTTAACTAATGGGAAATTGTTTTCCGCAAAACGCACAAACCCCTACCCTAGCTCTAGCATTTGTACTCAAAACGCTTCGGGTGAAATTCTCAGTCATATTATGCATACACATATATAAACACATACATAAACACTCGTAACCACCAAATCACACGGAGACAATTCAATCCTAAAGTGTTGTTGTTTTTTTTTTTTTGTAGCTGTATTATGTTCGCGTATGCCTCGAGTGGCTTTAGTGAGCATCGGATAAAGGAACATAAGTCGATAAAGAGGACAAATAATAGAAGTGTTGTCGAGGCAGCGGGTGGGGGAAGGGATAAATGTTCGCTCGTTATTATGGCAGAGGATGTGAAAATCAAAACGAAAAGTCCTCAAGAGGGTGCAAAGGATAATGCGAAACCTCCCCCTTAGGCTATTATGTTTAATGATATTTTAACTTTTATTTAAAATCAGAGAACATTTCTCAAGAAATTATTCTGTGGACATATGTACATATGTATGTTCTCAGCCAAAGGTTATTTATCCGTGTCACTTTTCCAAAGGAGGCGCTCGACAATGTGAAAACAGTGTGAGTTTTACTAAGATCACATGATGACAATCAATTAAAAATAAATTAACCCTCTAGTGCATAGTGATTCATATATGAATCGTTACGATTCTTCCACGAACAAACTTTGTCTTAGAGGTGATTTTCTTCCTGAAAATATTTCTTTCTTTCGAACATTAAAAATCATGCACTAGAGGGTTAAAGCAAAAATATAGTCAAGTACAAGTCGGAAGGGTTCCTTACAATTTTATCAAAAACTATGCAATTTATGACCATTGCTATGGTTCATATAGGGCTCCAATATCTAAACATCTACAAACTTTTTTTTTTGACATTGTAACCTTAAGAGTTTCGGTGATATGAAGAGGGAGAATAATTATTATAATAATATATTTAAAAGTAAAATTTAAAAAAAATTTTTTTGGAAACCTTGCTATGACCATATTTCATGTACCCAATTTTTATTTGCCTCCCTGTATACGTTTTTTACAAAATTTTCGACTGATAAATTACGTCTTGCGTCGCACAGAGCTCTCTCTTAAGATTCTTCAAACAGCCTGGGTATTCTGCTCAAGGAAGATGGTACCTACACGGATAGTCGAGAGAAAACTTTATAAACCTTACTCAAGGTTCATCTCCCAGGATCGACTTTAATAAATAACATTTTATTAATTCTGCGGCCACAAGCTTTTTTAATATAAAAAGAATTAACAGCATATCTGGAAAAATGTTCATTTAAACCCTACAAGGCACCTGGTACAGACGGAATCTTCCCAGCACTGATTCAAAAAGGTCTAATCCAGATTTTACAAACTCTAGCTGCCTTATTTACGTCCAGCTTCAATTGGGGGATACATCCCACAAGCTTGCAGGGAGGTCAACGTAGTTTTTATCCTCAAACCAGGCAAACCGGGTAATCTACCTAAATCTTATCGACCCATTAGCCTAACATCATTTTTTTTTTAAACCATGAGACTAATCGATATAAAGATAAGAGACATTCCTGATAGAAATTCAGCTCTACGCCCACATCAATATGCATAAGGGAAAGAAAGATTGACAGAACTGATTGAACTTAATCTTGTAACCTAGATTAAAGAGGCATTCCTTCAAAAAGAGATCGCATTATGTGCCTTCTTAGATATTGAAGGTGCCTTCGATAATACCGGATATGATTCTATTTAAGAATCCATGTCCAGGAAAAGTATTGACTATCCTGTTAACCGATGGGTTAGAGCGATGCTCAGGAACCGAAAAATCTCCACATCTTCAGGGGAGACCTCGGTCACATTCTCAGCTATTAAAACTGTGCACAAGGAGGTGTACTCTCACCCCTACTGTGGTCACTCGTCAATAATGACTTACTGGACAAGCTCAGTAACCTTGGCTACCATACAATTTTTTATGCCGATGACTTAGTCATCACCATAAAAGGAAAAAATGCTAAAGACGTTTGCAACTCGATACAGACAGCTCTCTAGCTAGTTAACGACTGGTACGTTCAAGAAAGTCTCTCAATTAACCCCAGTAAAGCTATTCTTGTCCCTTTTCCGCGCAAAATAAATCTGAGTTTAGACCAGATATCTCTTAACAACACCATAGTTGAGTATTCCAACAAAGTAAAATACATATCTAGGTATGGTTCTAAGTAAAAAAAAACTAAATGACGACTTTATATACATAAGTAAGTACGCATTCATAGGGCAAGTGTCATGTGACCACGGCTATACCCTGAAAATCATCGTTTCGTTTCATCTTGTTTCGTACTTTTTAGTTAGTTTTTTCCGTAGTCGGGTTTTAGTTTTTTAAATTTAATTCTTAATTTTCAACTTTTTAGTTGTAGTAGTTTCGGAAAATATGTAGAGTGTATGTAGGTAGGCAATGTCGTGTTCTACTTGCCAAACCCTTTCAATTAAGGAGGTCGTAAAAATAACGCTAATCCACTATCTTGGTGCGTCCGCCATATTGAATTTTAAATGTCACTTAGCTTATCATATTCTTCTTGTCTAAACCCTTTCATTTGATACCACAATTAAGGAGGTAGTAAAGATAACGGTAATCCGCCATCTTGTGGGTGTTCGCCATATCGAATATTTAATGACGTCATAACGTATTATATTTATTATACTTACCAAGCCCTTTCATTTGATACCACTATCAAGGTGGTTGTAAAGAAAAAGAAAAGTAGAAAAAAAGGGTGATTCTGCAATACTATAGAGAAATCCACCATCTCAAAGCTTCAAAAGCTACAAAGACTGACATGCCTCAGCACTACTGCTAAAGAAGCACTCATTGGCCTAACGCCACTACACCTATTCATAAAAAAAAAGTGCAATTAGCAGCACTTTCAGAATACTGCAAACAGGAGAGATAAATTATGCACGTAACATACATATGTAGATCACACAGATCAAGTGGATCTTCTCTTCGAAATCCCAGAGCTTGATATGATCTGCGTGGTAAATTACCGCTTACCCAAACCTTTATGCTTCGGCAGGAGGTTCGACACAGTGGTCCCAAGCCGTGACAATGGAACTGTAACAAGTGGTATAAGGATGGAAAGGAAAATAAATAAATTGAATAACCGAGTGACAAAGCCTCCTTAGTTACATCTAAGAAAATGTTCCAACCTCCAGAGAAAATCTCAGCGAAATAGAATTGATCAAGCCATTCACCAGATTAGCCTAGACAAACAGGATACTCGAAATAATAATGAAAAAATGCAAATGAAAGCTTAAAACAACCAATTTACTATTTTTAGAGCCGCTTTTATTAATTCTGAATTATCGGTCATACATAAGTACATATTGCACACACAAATCGGAAGGAAAAAAAAGGATTCATTTACACATTTTATTTACACAATTTTTACATTCGAAACGAGATCAACGGTTTTACGGGTAACAACTTTACAAAGGACACCCGTGCACATAGCTAACGTTTCGGAAGATTGCAGCCGCAGCTGCCGATGTGAGAAACGTACAAGGATTAGCAGTTGAAAATGATGACAATGAGGTTGGACAACATCCTAGGGCAGCGGAGCTTCCATGTTCACCCGAAAACTCTTTCTCCAAAGATGCCTGATGACGCAGCTGCTCCAGTCTCAGCTGATTCTGGCGCTTCCACTTTGTTCTGTCGATAAATAGATAAATAATTTGAATGGCAAAAAGCACTATTCTCTTACCTTCTGTTTTGATACCAAGTTTTGACTTGGGTTTCAGACAGATTCAATGTATCTGCGACATCACTTCGATCGGCGACTGACAGATACTTTTGACATCGAAACTTTCTCTCTAAATACGCCAATTGTGCGTGAGTAAATGCTGTTCTCCGGCGACGGGGTTTCCGACCTGATTTTCCTAAATTTGTTTTATGATCATTAGAGCTATGACCCTCAGGCGATGACAGATTATTAGAATCGGCACTAGACTCGTTGCTAAGTAAGTTTCTACTCTGTAAGTGAGTGCTGTTAAACTGCGTATCGTTGTGGCAATTCATTATTCCAGATTCCGGGGATGAGCGATCTTCGATATCGATATCAGTGTTGTCATCGGATATATCGGAATCTGAGTAAGAAATAAGAAATTGTGTGTAAGTCTAATTCCTAGATGTGTCATTACAAGGATATTTTTGATTGTTCGTAATTCACTCGAGTTAAAGGAGGTATAATTATTTGCGCCTAACCCATCATGAAAGTCATTGTAAGCATGTCAAAGAATCCCTGGTAAATTAACGTTCTTACACGAAACCAAATTTCCAGTCAATCCCCACCATCGATCATTTCATCGACTTTAAAGCAGCATATGATAGCATTCATCGGCTTGAGATCTAAACGACGATTTCTAAATTCTGGATCCCAGCAGAACTGATCCAGCTATTTGCGTGATGCTGGAAAAATGCGTTTCTAAATATATGCAATTTTAAAACAAATCCTCTGAACTCTGGAGATGAGCTATAATGTAATTTCTTCAATCTCGGAATGAAGCAGATAGAATAAGGGACAGGTCTTAATACAGAAGCCATTATGGAAGGTGAAACGAGTTGGAATGAAAAAAAAATGACGGCAGAACTCAGCAAAAGGTTCACTTACGTACCTCAGAGTAAGTATCAACTCCATGAATGACACCATAGTGGGGAACACCACTACTTCTGTTTGGCAAAACAAATCGATTATAAGCTCCTAACACAAGAAAAGCGGATGACAACAGGGGATTGAAGTTATAGTCACTCATAGTCATAAATAAATGGATCAACCAGATATACAACAAACACTGGGAGGAGCTAGTGATCTACAGGGGCACCAAGTCTATCGTAAAAGGGCCTAACAGAAATCCAACCAGGCATGTTCTAAGTTTCAGTAGAATGCAATTGAGACTTGCTGGTGGGACTCATAACAGGGGACATTAATTTCAGGCACGCGCGCAAGCATGGCCTCAGCAAGACGGCAATCTGCACTAACTGCGAAGAAGAGGAGGTAGACCTGGAACATTTCCTCTGCCACTGCCCAGCAACAGCGAAGCTGAGACTTAAAATTTTTGGAGTGCCACTCAAAACAGACCGCCGCAGCTCAGGAAAATAGAAATTGGACACATTGTTAAGTTTGCCAAAAAGACCAATAAATTCCCAATCAACGTAATCAACAACCCACACCCTTCCCATCATAACCCACTAAGAACACAGTTCCGCATAGCTATGATAAGGAGGGAAGCACAATCAAGCTCACTATTTCCAATCCGCCAACCAACTAAGCTGTTAATGAGCCATAATATTGTACAAAGTACTCAGAGAGAAAAATTCTTCGTCGAGGTATGCGTGTCGGGCAAATGGCAAAGCAGAACTGGCGCGAACTCTATGAGCTTTGTCAATATCAGTGCTGCCACTTTGATACGATTGTAGCAAAACTGCTACGCGATTTTCAAAAAAGTCGAATTTGCTACGCACTCCCCCTAAATATCCCAATTTTGCTACGCTTTATTGAAACATGAACTATAAAGAAGAATTTGGACTTTTTAAACCTCTTACAATCACAATTACAAATAAAAAAATTAAACGAATATATTTTTAAACTACATATTCACTTCCACGACTCCAACTTATGTTAGTTCTATCGTACCCTACACAGGCAGTATACATTTCTTCGGGTGTGTAGTGTGTTTGAATTTCATTGGAATCGGACTGGAATTGCAATAGTTTTATTATACCAACTATACAAGTAATTCCAAAGCTGTTTATTTAAAATATAGGACTAAGCGGTTTTTGGTTTGTAGTCGATGAAAAACTGCATATTATGGACTTATTGAGTTTTGCTACGCAAATTTGCTACGGGAATTGTTTCCTTAGTGGCAGCACTGGTCAAGATGTGGATAGAGTCTAAAAACCCAAAACACATCGACTACGTTGCATAGTATACAGCCGTAGTGCGTCCAAATTGCACCTTCGGGTCCACAGTTTGGTGACCCGCCTTAGGAAGAAATGCAACGTCAACAAAATCAGAAGAGTCCAAAGAACGCCAATCATATGCATCACAGCTGCATTGAGGTCATGCCCAACTGATGCTCTAACTGTGCTATTGCACCTTCTGCCATTTGATCTTCATATTAAAATCACAGCGCTGTATAGTGGAGTCCGACTCAAGGAATCTGGGTGCTGGACTGCTAAGCCATATAGAGACAGAAAAATCCTGGACACACTACCAAATGGTCTGGTTATGTATCCAACTGATTACAATATCCCCAAGCTAAGCTTCAAGAAGCTCTTCTCTGTTAGCATTCCAAGAATAAAGGAATGGAAGTATTCACCGATAAATCACCAAAAATAGATTGCGGGGTGGGTAGTCGCGGCCATTTTCTCGGAAAAACTCGATATATCGAAATCCTATCGCCTACCGAATTTCGCTAGCATATTCCAGGCGGAGCTACTAGCGATCCTCGAGGCTTGTCACAACTTTATAAACGACCTTACATTCTGTGCAAATGTCCGGCTCTAGCGAGAGTCAACTTGATAAACCTTTCTTCGACGACCTTAAGGAAATGTCCGAGAAAAGGTTTGAAGAAATTATCCTTTTCTGAAACAGGCTAAATATAAATATCTCAAACTACATCCAAGGTTGTACACTGAGAGAAATCTACAATAAAAAAAATCAAATAGAAGCATGTTTAAGTTTTCCGTGTTTAAACATGTCGCTTTAATGAAAAATGTGAACTAAATTCTGGTTTAATCAAATAAATACATGTTTGGTGTTATATTAACAAATATTTTAAATACATATTTGCTAACTTAAATTAGTTCATGTTTGATATTATCCATACAATATGAAAGAGTTTACGTTAAATACAATTCTATTAAAATCAGTTTGTATTCAAATATTCAAACGGATTTCTATTTGATCTAACCATAAGCAAGTTAAGTAAAATTTCGTTTCAAAAACGAATACAAAATCATTTAAAATAGGACTATGTTTGACTCAAATAAGTTTATGTTTGAGAAAACATGAATGAGCTTGTTTTAAACAGAATTATATTGAAAACGTTTGGAAATGAATTATTCGAACAGATGTATATTTAATTTGACTATAATCATGTTTGAATGTAACATGACTTGTAAAAGTACCATAATATGTTATTGCTTTATTCAGTTTCAAATATACACTAAACAACTAACAAGTGCAACTAATAAAATTTGTGAATATTACGGCTAGAACATAAAAGACGCGAAATCGAGGGAACAATTTGCATCTTGTAAGCAAATTTCAAACAAAGGTATGTAGCTCCGTGTGCAATTAAACGTATAAGTTTTGTCTTTTGACATTTAAGTATTATTTGCAGAAAGCTTCCAGCTTGCTTAATAGTGTGATTACTCCAACAGCTCGTTTCGGAGATGCTGAAGGGGGTAAAAATTTAGCATACTCGATGCTTCATATTTCACAAGTCCTACCTTACATTAATTGTATCAAGAAGATGTTACTTAAGAAATAAGTTTTTGTGAAAAATTAATAAAATCAGTTAAACTAAAAGAAAATCTGTTTTTTTTGTGTCGCACATAAGAACCTCTTTTTTTCCAGGATCGAGTTCTTTCTTGAGTTCAAAAAATGGGCACGAAATTTGTATAAGATGGAAACCAAATAAATAAAAAAAATTAAAAAAATATATATAACATGTATACATATACATATGTATGTATACATACATAGTATGTTTTTTTTATTTTTTTATTTATTTATTTAATTGACTGCTTACACATTAAGATACAATATCTTATGAACTAGTGATAAGCTATATAATTATAGTATGATGAAAAGCAATAGAGAAGTATTTGGAAAAATGAAAAGTTAAATGAAAACTACTGTTGAGTAGAAAATGGGGTAAAGGAAAATGTTATATATATACATATGTACATAGTGATTCTCCAATTGAAAAAAGAAAAATTCAGGAGATAAAAAAAAAAAAAAACAAAAAAACAAAACTAAAAACTAAAATAATTTATATTTGAAATTTTTTAAAAATAAAAATACATATCTCCATTTAAAAGCAATATCTATTTGCATATCAGCCTCGATAAGATTGAAAGTAAATCCGTAGCTCTCTCCGAAATTGTACTATGTTACTGACTCTCTTAACATGCCGTGGTAAAGAGTTCCATAAGCGGACTGCGATGATGAAAAACTGGCGTTCAGAGGTCAAACACGAATAGCGAGGATGAGTGATCTGTTCCGATCTATTAGACGAGGACATACTTAGTCTACTAAAGAGATAACAAGGTTGATGTGTATGTATGACATTGAATAGCAGAATCAGTGCTCTATATCGCAATAGGTTGTCAAAAGAAAAATTAAAAATTCTCCTTGAGAAATTTGAAATATGGTCAAATCTTTTTAGGCCATATATGTACCGTGCTGTATTGTTATAGGCAACGTTAAGCTTACGCCTGCTGGTAGCATCACTATTGCAAAATAGTTTACAGCCATATATAAGGATAGGTATAACTAGTGTTTTTGCTAGCATTAGACGCGTTTTAAGTGGCGTAAAGTACTGTGTGGACCCTAGCAAACGAAGAACTCCATACACTTTCCCTACAGCCGCATTGATATGCGTATCCCAACTTAAAGTCCTATTGAACACCATTCCAAGATTTTTTGCGGTTTGAACATATTCTATAGGAGAATTGTTCAACATTATGTTTGGAAAATAGGACGGGTTTAAGGACTTCCTGCTGATAACGATGCATTTAGACTTCTTTGGATTAAGAAACAACCCGTTTTTTATCGACCAAGACGAGATGCTCTGTAAATCAAGATTTATGGAACTAGCACAATCTTCGATGAGACCCAGCGGGCAACTTTTAAATAACTGAACATCATCAGCATACATTTGAATCGAGGAAGTCGAAATTTGTAGAGGGAGCTCATTAATGTAAAGGGAGAAAAGGAGAGGTCCCAATATCGAGCCTTGTGGCACACCTCTGATTGTGGGAAGAAAGTCGGACATATTGTTGGCAACCGCAACAGCTTGCTTTCTGTCAGAAAGATACGACAGCAACAAGTTTGCAGCAGGAGCTGTAAAATAGTATAACGTTAAGAGCTTGTTGCACAAATTTAGATGATCTACGGTATCGAAAGCTTTGGAAAAATCGAGAAGTACCAAAAATGTAACATTGTCCTCGTCCAAAGCCTGTCGTACATCTTCAACAACGTTAATAAGAGCGGTCATACAACTATGTTTTTGACGGAAACCGGATTGCATAGGCGAAAGAATGTTCCGAGTTCTAAGGTGAACATTAATCTGCTTTTGCATTATTCTTTCGAACACTTTGGAAAAAAAAGGAAGGATCGCAATAGGTCTGTATTCATTACCATTTTGACTTTTTGATACGGGAATGACTTTGGCCAGCTTCCATTGACTCGGAAAGATACTTGTCATCAATACTGTATTAAATGCGTATGTGAGAAAGGGTAGAATAATTGGTAAAATGGCCTTAACAAACACAGGATGAATTCCATCAATCCCAACAGCATTTGATTTGATGGATAAAAGGCTCTCAACGACGTCAGTAGTATCAACCCGCGTAAACTGAAATAGTCCTTCATGCATATCCGATAAATCGTTATGTAACCCGTGAGTAATAGATCTGTATGTATCTATTTAAAGCATTACAGATTTTAATTTGAAGTGATTTCTATTTATTTTTCCCAAATAAAATTCCCATTGAATTAAAAAGATACCTATTTAAGAAATTTAAATATTTTAATATCAAGTTAAATAGATTTCTATTTAAATTTCTTAATTTTGATTCTGTTAGTCTGAAATAGAAATCATTTTGATTCAAATAAGCATCTGTTTATAAAACTTACGTTGAATATGTTTATTTCAAATAGAAAACAAGTTGATTCTATCGAAAACTATCTAAAATTATGATTAAAAATAACAAAGTTATTTATGTTTAAATTAAACAAAAACCATTTTGGCGCCAAATCATATTTATTTGTGTTTAGTTTAAACACGTATGGGTTTAGTTTTTTTCTCAGTGTAGTATCAAAATGGCAACTTCGTTTCCGCTAATTGGGTTTTCTCTCACAGAAACCACTTCTTTTACCTTCCCTACATTGGCTCGGCCACATCGAGCGAATGAAGAATAGTGCTCATGCTCAAGACCTCAGGTTCCAGACAATAAGAAGAACGTATCCTCTGTATTAAGGATCAGCATTGTGTGGATTCCAGAGCGCTTGGCCTGAAAACTTGGAAACACTGGGTTTATGATCGAAGAAAACGGAGGGTTGCCGTGTCTCAAGACCCCACACAGGTCGGTAGTCCGTTCAGTAAGTTAGTAAGCAATCTGAAAACAATGCTTAGCAATTCACCCAATCCTCGACCTCACACAGCCTGGTTAAGTATTGCTTCATGCATCACTTCCATTGTACTCACATAGCGAAGGCAGACCATCTAACAATGGTAGGTATCATTTTCTTTTCTTCCCGTTCCAACGCACCATAACGTCATAATATCCCAAATACACACTAGGTACTCATTAACATCCAACTGCGTTCCATTAACAAAAAAAAAAAAAACTCGACTCGTGCAAACGCTTACCAGCCCAGCCCGGCCCACTCCAAGGATATTATTTTTAACAAATCAAAAATAAATCGCAAATCTTAACAAAAAGAACGATAATCATTACCGCAAAAATAAATCAGAAAAACGCTCGTCCTATTATTACGCACAACATATTCCAAGATAGCTCTACATCCGAACAAAGCCCTAAATGTATCTCCAGTGGGCGTCGTCGTTGCGCACTCCAACTGTTCCACTTATCTTCAAGTCGAATAAAAAACAAAATATGCATGTATGTACATTAAAATCATAAAGAAAGGATTTATTCAATTTGCAATTGATGTGAGTATGTGTAGCGTATATGTCCGCCGGAGATAAACCGACATGTCGATTTGATTCACGTGCTTCCTTCGATTGCTTCCTGATTGAGTTCTCCGGGAGGAACTCACGTGTGTGATACAACAGTGCAGAGAAAGTGGAAGCAAATCATTTCAGGGAATCCCATTGAATGCTTTCGTGTGTCTGCCTACTGCTTTTGGCATCTCCTTCGAAGTTCTTCTTCTGGGTCAGAATCTTCTTAGGGCTTTGGAATTGGCAAAAAGTCACGTAGAATATTTTTACTTTTTTCTTTATATAAGGAAGTTATTTTTGTACTATGCGATTTATTTGCTTTAATAGCCACTTGAACTTGGTAGACATGTGTGTTTGTACATACATATGTTATGTACAATTGGAATATTGTTGATTGCCACTTGTCGCCTATTCAATGATGTTATATGTATCTTCAGCTGTTTTTGGATAACAATGAGGTTAGTGTTAGTGAATTTGCTGCGACGCACAGAGGGTTTCCTCAGGCGGAAAAGGCTTCAATCATAAACAAAGGAGTTTGAATTTGTGCGCAGCTTTTAGTGTAATAGTTTAACAACTGATTCCTCGAAGCTTCTCAATGTTGATTGGCCCATATAAAAATAAAAGGATAAAAAAGTTTTGTCGGTGAATTGCTCCATCAAAAGGATAGGGTCTAACAAAAGTTCACTTAGATGAATTTTAACTTTCATTTTTTTTTAATTTCTACACATAATTGCCGTTTATGTGTATTTTTTTTAGTTTCGGAAAAAGCCATAAATCACACGCTAGATCTGGAGAATATGCCCATTGACGAATTTCATTAATTTCCGAGTGCGCAAGGAAGTTGTTGATTTTTCCGGCTGTGTGAGCAGGCGCATTGTCGTGGTGCAAAAAGTAGCGACAAAGTTGTTTTTTTTGTTTCGGTAGTACGTCGACCACTTTTGTTCTGGTGAAGCAAATTGTTGTTTTGCCTTTATTGGGTGATTTGAACATTGTGCTTCATACCATGGACTGAAGTTTGGTTTTTAGGTTTTAGTTATACAACCAAGATTCATTACCTGTAACGGTTTTTTTTTTAAAGCAACATGAGATTCCATTTCCGGAAAGTACCGGGCAAAACGAACTGGAGTCTGTGAAAATTCTTGGATCCCATCGAGCATGACATTCAGGTGTAGATCATCAGGTATCGTCACCTAGGGCGGCCAACCGTCCCGCATTGAAATGTATTTGTATTTATATTTATTTATTAGAAATTATGTTTACACTTAGATACAATTGAATCTTTTAATTGTGTAACATTACATAATGGTCGAGAAAGAAATAGATAATTATAATTATGATAACATTTGTACTTGATCGGCTGATTGCAATTGCCTGACTTTTGCCGGAGTTGAGCATATAAGCCTATTTTTCCGCGACCATGAAGCTATAGATTTAAGGTCTTCATTAACGCTCAGTGGCATCCTCAACTAGACCCAATGGATAGCTTAAGTGTAACTGGACGTCATCGACATACATCTGAACCTTGCAGTATTTTAAGATCGAAAGAATGTCATTATTGAACAGGGTGCTTAGCTTTAATGCGGTAGTATTGAAGCTGAAATAGTTTTTTAGCTTAACAAGCAATATCTCATGGGACACTGTATCGAAGGCTTTCGAAAAATCGAGCATATGTCGTCCACCAAATTCAACAGCGCAGTAGTACAGCTATGCTTTGGTCTAAAACAGGATTGGTATGGTGAAAGGAGATTAAACTCATTAAGATATGAATGGATTTGATGGCTCATAAGTTTTTCGGAAACCTTCAGTATAAATGGCAGTATCGAGATAGGACGGTAGACTTTAAACCTAGAGGCTGAGTTTTTAGGAATTGGTGTGATTTTAGAAGCTTTCCAAGCCATCGGATACGTGGAGTAAGTCAAAATATTATTAAATATGTAAGTTATTTCGGGTAATACTCCGAGAATTATCATTTTTAAGAATTTTGGACTCATGCCGACCAGGCCGATTGCATTCGACTTGATAGCAGTGATGGCACACAGTACATCATATTCATGAATTCTTTGAAAACAGAAGTCTCTTGAGGTTGTCGGGTTGGGTAATGCTTCAATATTATAAGACGTGTTATTTCTAAAGTCATCTGATGCAGCTGAAGGAGCAGCAAACTCAATATTTAATTCGTCTGGATTTATTTCACAAGTGTCTGTATTTGCTGTCTCTTTTCCCCTATACCTAGTTCCTTAACGTTATTCCAAATTTTCGTTCTACTAAGATTTGGTTTAAATTTAGACGAGAACAATCTCATCTTTGCATTTCTTATTTCTCTTTTGGCATTATTTCTTGCAGTCTTGTACTGATTTAAGAATTCGAGGATTTTAAATCTTTTCCATCGCTTGTATGTCCTGTCTCTGACTTCAAGAAGCCTCTGCTCAATATTCTAAGTTAACCATTTGCAGTTGTAAAACCGCATTCTAATAATTGCAAAAATTGTCCCGCAAAATGTTTAATGCGTCCCGCATGTCCCGCATTAGGCAAATTCGTTCATAGATTTCCAAGTCTAACCAATGCAATACGACAAAAAAAAAAAAAAAAAGCAAACGAACGACGAGATACATGTCTGCTTTGTTTCAGTCTTAAGCTGGAAATGCACGATACCGTTGTACAACGATTGTACACAATTTGCGGTTGTATGCGACGATTATATCGCTGGCGCTCACGACGGTTGTGCCGATATCGCACGGTAGTACGCTTAGAATCAAAAACCTGCAGTTGGATGCAATGGATTGTATGGAAATCGTATGATGCGTGTGCTGCGTACAACCGTTGTACAAGCGTGGGATAAATTTCATTCACGTTTGAAAAGTTTTCCAGCACAGAGTCATTGTACACATACACATTGTTCTTTCTGTTCTTTTCTGTCCAGCACAGCTTCATTGAACAGACTTAATGTGACACAATTATCCCCCATCATGTTTATTTAACGTAGAAACTCTGGCCATCTATTCCCGAATATACGAGTTACTGCAAAAAAAAAAAAACATTACGTTTGTTGGTTACTTAATTTAAGCTCGACCCCCCCTCTCGCTTGCCCTTTCAACAAGAATGTCCCGCATTGGTTTTTTATAAAGTTAGCCGCCTTATCATCACCTATTCTGGGTTCTTCGTCCATTTTGGCCTTCACTAGAGCCATATTTGTATCGTCTATCGAGGATTTAGTCCGACTTTCGCAAGATTCGTCCTTCAAACTCTACTTTGAAACAGTAACGAGGGTTGGTACATTAATACGGTATGCACTGGGCAAAATTGTCATTGGCGTGAGTTGACGTCGAGGTTCGTTGGCGCTGGAATCTCAAGGACTAACTAATTTTACGTCTTCTTGTCTCCATTTCTTACTTATTGCTGTGAAATTTGGAAATAAATATCGCTAGATTATTGCC
This sequence comes from Brachyopa scutellaris, assembly GCA_949775065.1. Lineage (NCBI taxonomy): Eukaryota > Metazoa > Arthropoda > Insecta > Diptera > Syrphidae > Brachyopa > Brachyopa scutellaris. The sequence continues at coordinate 72,738,052 of OX459112.1, forward strand.
TTTGGAAAAAAATAATATAATAAAATGACACCAACGTAAGTGTACAACAAAGGAAGGCTTAACACTTGCTTAAAAATTCATTTTATCATTCTTTTCATTCCAGGGCATAGGTTAGATTAGGAAGCAGTGGCTGCCGGGATTGCGGGTGCGGGTATCAGAAAACTTAGACCATTGTGATACCAAGAATGTTGGGGATATGTGTCCTCGCTACCTATGAGAATCATTTGAACGGGTTTACCACGATATCTCGAAAAATAAAATCTCGAAAAAAAGAATCTCGAAAAAAAGAATCTCGAAAAACAAAATCTCGAAAACAAAATCTCGAAAAAAAATCTCGAATTGATATTTATTTTTGAGACAATGGTAACAATTCGCGCGTGCGGATTTTAATATCAATTAATATCAATTCTAGATTGATTTGTATAGAAAAGTGTTTGATTCACTGTTCATGCATGCAAATGAGTTTACTCAATACAAAGAGTTTTTCTAAAATCTGATCGATGTGGACATGGTTTTACAAAAAAAAATATATAAACTAATAAATTTGCCTTCCTTTGGGTCTGAACAAGCACAACTAAGCTTACCAAGAACACAAAATAAAGTTGATGCTAAAAGTTTTTAGGGGCATAGCTTACAACTTGAGTTTCAAAATTTTAATAATATCAATGCATTAATAATGTTCACACATTTTTTGAGTAAATAGATTTTACACAATGTAATGTGCAGAATTATTCCTTGTATATAGTAAAAACAGTACCTACCTACTACAGTAAATTTGGGAAAAAAAAAAACTATTTTTTGCTGCAAAAAGTTTGTTAAATTCTTATTATTTTCAAAAAAGTTACAGAATTTAGATTTTGGACCCGTTTTAATTACTTTTGCAGTAAAATGAAGAGATTTTAAAAATCTCGAGAGCAAATTTTTTTCGAGATTTGTTTTCGAGATAAAGTCTTTTGAGATATTTGTACTTTCTAGATTTTGTCCATTCGAGATTCTCGTTTTCGAGGTTTATCAAATAAATTTTCGAGATTTTTTTCGTTCGAGATTTTAGTCGTTCGGGATTACGTGGTGATCCCCATTTGAACTTTGTATAAAGTGAGATAGGCTTCTAAAATCATGCCAGATCACTGAGATCGTGGAAGAAGTATTCTCCTATGTGTAGTTTTCTACTGCGGGAAACGGCAATAGTCTTCCTCGTGTCTGCAACTTCTACAGAAGTCGTTTTAAAGGACGCCCAGCCTAGTTGCATGCTTGCCTACAAGGCTGTGTCCTGTGATGACACCGATGATCGTGCTTATACATATGCAGTCTTTTTAGGGACAAAAGGTAGTTAGAGCGATTAAGATCTTGACTAGCCCAGATCTGTAAGGTGGCAAGGCATATTTCCCATCTAACATTGGATTTATTGACTTCTACCTATCTACATATATTATTTTTGTCCGGTAGAATAGGTATTGTTTTTCCTAGTTAAGCTATACTTCCATGTTAAGTTCACCAGCTTTAGAATGTCTATGTGCTCTGGCACCCAGTATGAATGACAATTGGATGTGGTGTTTGAAGTAGGTCAGGCTGATGAGAAGATATTACATTCCGTTTTATCCAAAACAGCGCTTTTGAGATCGCCATCATTTCCAGTTAAAACACACTGCAGTGATCCGGGAGGTGGAACGAGAGATTAAGGTTTAATGTGCTTGAGAAAACACCCCTCCTGGTTGGTCTTAGAACCATCAGTGTAGAAGTGTTTAGACTTTTCTGTCCTAGCTCTTCTGTCTTCCAAAAAGGATTTGTCGGTAATAGTGACCTGGAAATTTTTGTCGAAATTGGGCTTCGGTATTGTACAGTCTATGTTTTCGGGGAGAGTTCGATGATCTAATATAGTGACCGCTGTAAATACTTGACCATTGTGAGATAGGCTTAAGTCTTTTGACTGCACTTGCCGCCATTTGATTTGAAATTATATCAAGGAGTGAGTGATAAAGTAGGATATCTAGTGCTGCGGAGGACGTTGGTTTTTTTTTACCAGCACCAGATAGCTTTTTTCATTAAGAACTATGTTTTGTTGGTTTTTAGAAAACTGTACAAAACTTCAATAGCAGTCGTTTTGAGGTTATCACCACTTTGCCAATTCAACTCAATAACCGCCCACTAATAGGGAATAGAATTCCTATAGATTTCTTCCCAGTAGTATTCCAATGAATGCTGATCCCTATCCAATTTACCTAAATCTTCATAGTTCATGCTCAATACCTCCTACTTAATAAACGTAAAAGCCAAAACAAATTAATTACAACTAAAAAATAAAACTAACCACCTTCGCCATGCATGCTTATTACCAACTTCGTACAGAATAAGTGCTAAACGTGGCAAACTGTTTTCCATCCTCGGGCCATCGTGCAATTATAGTAAAACACAATTTAAATCCCATAAAGGACATGGATGAGTAGACATTACGCGTTTTTGTCCTCCAACATTGTCATCATCTCATTAATTACCAACGAAAGGATTTGCTTAATCCTTCGTGTTTAGTGGTTGCATCCGAGTCGTCCATACAACGGCACTCATGCCACACTACACAGCCTCGCTGTCAGTAAAATAGATTTCGCAAGCAGTTCTTGGTGTGCAATGCAATTAGGAGTTAAAATCTTTTCCGCACAACTGTTTTATTTGACTTTTGTATTCATTCTCCTGGCAAAGAGGACGAACGTGACAAATTGCATGACGACACATCGACTGCATTGTCATACTCCCGCACACAAAATATTCTAATTATCCCCTGGAGCTCCTGTTCAGCACAGGACCATCATTGTGTTCGTTGTGTTTTCTTACTGCTTTGAGGATTTTCTCTAAGAACGCGCATATGAAGAGGTCCTAAATGTGGATGAATACTAAATTTGTTTATTACCAGACAAAGCTTTCGTTATTTAAATGAAGGGAAGGTATAGTTTTGATGAGACTTGTAATTTTTAAAGGATTTATTTTTGTTCCCCTTTCAAGTGATGAAGCATCCGGCCGTTACTAAGGAAACCGAACTAAGACCATATGCAAGGACATTGCGTTTTTTTATATGTGTATCTATATTGCGGGAATGCAAATTTTATACATAGACTGTCAGTGTTTATAAGAATAGAACCGTCATCCGAATCATTCAATGATAAGGAGGAATGGTAACAAATACGCTCAGCCGATGCTGTTGGTGCTCCTCGTAAGAGCTCAGCGGAAATACCGTCGGCGTCAAGTCCTATCGCCTTGTTATTTTTCAGTGCTTTGAAAAATCATCCACCATCATCAGCACCGTAGTGAAGTGATAAGTGCGTTGGACTACTACGCAATTCTGCCCGGGTTCAATCCCAGCAAATACCTAAAAGTTTTATTCACAGTACCACCTCTTTCGAATATCTGACAAGCAATCAATATCAAAGTGTAGCATTTGTCAATGAGCTTCTCAACTCGTCTTTCGGAGTCGTCAAAAAACTGTAGGTCCCTTCCATTCGTGCAAATTTACAACACGTTCACACAAATGGTTGCAAGAAGTAGGCCCTGCTTCACCCCGAACTGTAGCACCACTTAAAGGAAGAAAGATAAATCATCCTTTCTGGAAATCGTGGTGCATGTTCTGGAACTTTTACCTCGGGCACACAATCTGATTTGGGAGCATATCGCTAGCGAATGCATCTTCCATCTTTTTTATGTTATGTTGTGGACTGCGCAAAACAATCTACAGTTCCTGTAGATAGAGCATGCGCAATTCAACTGTAGAAGCAAGCATCTAGCCAGAACGTTGAGATTGTATCCAAACTGTATTCGGTCATGGAAGCCGTTTTTAACACCGAGATCATATTGAAGTACTCGATAAGTACACCTGGATCAGCTTTATATGGCTTTTGTGTCGCACGAATGGTTGCATCGATCTTTACCAACAGTTCCTGTAAAGCAGCCATACTCAAAGTGTGTTCTGCGGAGTTCTAGGGTTTCGCAAGGCCTCTGTAACGGCTCCGCCATACTATTATAAACCTAAGCCCTAAGTAACGAAGCACATCATGTCCTGAAACATAATGGTCGAAATGCTGAAGCTAGAAAATGTGACAAACGAAACCTATGAATGCTTTTTAGAAGTGAAATCAAACTCAAGCATGGAATCACTGTTCAAAGCAATATTGCTTGAAGATTTTTGGTGCAGAGTTCGTGATGAATATCCACAAGTTCCCACAAAGGCTGTGACTGTTTTTCTCCCATTCCAAACAACGAAGTTACTTGTTTTTGACGGGATTCTCAGCATATGCAACTATTACAAACACAAAATAATAGACTGGATGTTGGAGCTGATATGCGTCTCCAACTCTCTACTATCAACATCAAGACTGACAACAAATAGTCATAAATCAAAAAAAAGTATGCCTCCCACTAAATAGAAACAATTTCATAACCTTCTGCTAGGTACACACATGCGATTGCAGTCGCAACTCGCAAGACTATTCAGTCGCAAAAAATAGAACACATAGCTTACAATGTAAGTGCGCGCACATGAAACCTATCAATCGCGACGTATCATGTGCGCGCACTTACATTAAAAGATGTGTGTTCTATTTTTTGCTCCCAGTGGAAGCAATAGCTCTATCTAAAGTACCTATTTTTATAAGATTTTCATTTAATTAATTCCCAGGTATGTAAATATGAAATAATAAATGAATTAAATGATAAAAAATATTTTATTCGAAGTATTGCCCATCGCTAGCTATACATTTTTCCCATCTCTCCGATAATTTGTGAATGCTATGCCAAAAAAAAACAATCGATGCAAATAAGTCATTCCTGAAAATAAGTAGTAATCGCACGGAGCCTCGTTTCGTGAGTAGGCCGCATGCGAAAGTATTTCCCAACTAAACGCCTCAATCGATTCCTTGGCCGGTTTTGCTGTGTGTGATGGTACGGTGAGCTGAGCACTGGCACGGCGCTACAGCTCGGCGTGAACCTGGGCCTTCTTCTCGCAACCATTTGTATGTGCGTATTATATTTTTGCACGAATGGAAGGGACCTACAGTTTTTTGCCATCGTTGACGTTCCGGACAAAATTACAATGTCATCAGCGAAGCACGCGTATAATATTTAACCTGTGCCCAGATAGATCTAGAAACTCTTGACAATATAAAAATAGTATCCAGCGCGGAATACTTCTTCCTGAAACCAGCAAGGTCTTATCTGCCATATTGCTCGAACGCCAAAAACCTTTCGTTAACAACCTGAATGACCCCTATCAATGCGGTTTTAGGCCAGGAAAGTCCACTATAGATCAAATTTTTACACTTAGGCACATCCTGGAAAAAAACTCAAGAAGTCAAAATCGATACCCACCACCTGTCTATCGATTTCACGTCTAGTTTTGACATCCCTCCAAACTCATCCGTCTATGACGATGGAGAAAGCTCACTGCCTCATCGAGATCTTCGATGTCAGAAAAGGATTCAGACAACCTGAAGCACTGTCATGCGACTTTTCAACATTATTCTTGAAAGAATTGTTCGCAAGTCGCAACTCACAAGCCAACACATGAGGAATTTTCAAAAGTCCGTTCAACTACTTGCATACGCCGACGAAATTGGCATCATTGGTAGAACACAGCGAGCTGTCACCGGTGGGGTGCGTTTGCGAGTATAGAAATGGAAGCGGCTGAAATGGGTTTAGCGGTAAGCGAGCGTAAAACAAAGTATATGCTGTCAACGAAAAGGGACCCTCAACATCAATGAATTGGACAGATCGTCACAATAGACAGCTACAACTTCGAGGTAGTAAAGGACTTTGTCTACCTCGGCTCTGCTATAACATCAAAAATGACATCTCATCAGAAATCAAACGAAGGATTAGTCTTGGCAATCGCTGTTTCTTTGGGGTAAGAAAGCAATTAAGTAGTAAAGTGCTATCCCGATCAACTAAGGAGACTCTATATTAGACCCTTATCATTCCAGTCTTTCTATATGAGCTGAAGCATGAACTTTATCGAAAGTGGATGAAGATATCTTTGGTCGGATCGAGATATTCGGTCCCGTTTGCGTTGACGGGTTTTGGATGAGAAGATTCAACCACGAACTATACGAGCTGTACAGCGACATCGACCTGGTCAAACAACTGCGCATTGCGCGTTTAAGATGGCTTGGACATGTAGAGCGAATGGACGTCAACGCTTCAGCGTGCAGAGTATTCGACTCCAACCCGGACTGTCAGCGCAGCAGAGGAGGACCTCGGTTAAGGTGGAAAGGGACCTCAACCAACTTGGAGTATGCAACTGGAGGCAGTTAGCTCAGGACCGGCCTAACTGGAAGGGGTTGTTGGTTGACGCGAGTAAGTAAGTAAGAGCCCAGCTGGAACATCGCTGAGTGGTTATTTGCCTGTACTGAGCTATGTATGGGGAAAATTATATTCCGTCTGAAGCTGTCATTCAGTGATAATTAAAACCAATTACCTTTAAAGTCGTGCACCATTGTGTGACTAACAATAATTAACCTGACGAAATGCCAATTTTAGGCATTCAAAGTAATTATCATAACGCATTTCACAAGGATGCATTTTATGTTTTGCATAAATTATTCCACTCAGTGTACGATAAAATATTCAAGTGATAGAATGTGCAACGGAATATATTATAAAAATTGTGCACATACGAGTAATATTCATACACAAATAAATATTATATTAGCATTTGCAAGCCACTTTATGAGCATCAGACGTTCTTTCCAGTGTTGCGAGAAGTTACTTTCTTTTTAACCTGCTATAGTTTGGCCATATCTTTCTGGATATGACGCAATATTCGAAACTGGTCTACCTGAGAACAGCTAGTTTTAAGAAGTGTGAGAGTGTATTGCCCATAACAGCACCTATAGGAATGTGAACAGTATCCACTAGTGAGCTGTTAATGGCTGACCCTCGCCTGGCTAGTTCATCGGCTCGCTCGTTTCCTTCTATGGAACCCAGAGTAGTGTAGCTCTAGCCATTTTCCAACCAGATTTAATGGTGTGGTATCCGAATTTGTGGCTTTAATTTCGGCTTGGCTATCTGGTGCAATATCGATGTTATATTGTATTTGGATGTTGGATTGCTTATAAAATTGTGACAAGCTTCGAGAATTGCTAGTAGCTCCGCCTAATAAAGACTCAGTCCCCCTACAAAGCTCAAAAGCCTATAGTTACGTTATCAAAGACAGTTAGAACTACCCTTAACTTTTTCTTAACGAAATTTCTTCGATTGACTGTAGTGTGCGGCATTATGTTATCCACGATTGACTGATATCTTGGGCAATATCATTATAAAAACCATCGTATATACCTACAGGAAAAAAAAATATTTTTATTTTCTACGTTATCCTGAAAAAACTAGAATCCAGGAGTGCTTATTATGCTCCAACATCTTATCGTTGCTTACGGCAGTTTTTTGATGAAGTTAAGATTGTAGAAAAAAAATCAATTTTACTAATCAAAATGAGTGTTCAAACCTTTTCAATCATATGAACCAAGAAAATGTTCTCTCTGAAATCCCGGAGGTTGAAATGCTCTGCATGGTAAATGACCGCCTAACTTAAACTGTATGCATAGGCAAGAGGCTGCATTGAACCTTTTGCTTAAGCATACAGTTAAGAACACAAGCCGAGAAGCATGTAATTATAAAAATCTAACCTAAAAGCTAATAAGTGGTATACGGAGCGGACGATCGGTCAACGATGGACACCAAACACCAGAATATCTATAATCTATACATATAATGACATTTGAGTGTGTGCCAATTTCATCCTCGAATTATAAATGAAAGGTGTCCCCATCTGCATATATAGATACTCATGGATAGCCCAGCAGCACTATGCTCAAACCTTATAGACTCCAAATCAGTGCTGTACTCAGCGTTGCCGATGTGGCACGATCGTGCCTTTTTGACACGGTAGTTTCCTTTAGGCACGCAGGCACGAAAAAAATAATTTTGGCACGTTTTTCTTATTTCCATTATTTGACTGGAACTTCAACTCATAATGATATTAATTTGAAATTGTAAGCACAGTTTAACTTATCATCAATAGAAGGACGCGTTCGTTCAAAATTATACCATGAATGCACTTAATCCTGAAGAATAATTCAAAAGAAGATTATAAGTCTCTTCAATGAGACTGTTCTGGGCAGAAAAGAACAGAAAAGTACAGCGTTTTCGTGTTCAATGAAAAAACTTTCTGTTCGAGACTGATCTGCTTTGTGTAGAACATATTTGTCAGAAATGTCAAAATCACCTTTGATTGCATATTTAAATTTTTTTACATGAAGCGAAGTGTTTCGATGAGATTTAAGGTTACCAACTTGAAGAAATCGAAATTCAATCGGAAAAAGGTTTGGTTATTTTTAAATGTAATAAATAATTTGAAAATTATTAAGTACGATAATCGACAGTGAAGTTGTCATATTTGACAAAAAAACATATGGCTGTAACTTTTTGTTCTATTTTGATCTGCTGTTTTTGACAAATCTGTGCTGTTCTGCCTATTTTCTCATTGAACAAGGATTATGTAATTTTTTTTTTATTAGGCATGCTATCGGTTAAAATGGCACGGTATTTCAGCGGTTGGGGCAGGATATTTTTTTCTTGAGCGGCAACGCTGGCCTGTACTGCTTCAATACTCTCCGAAAACCTCTCCCTTAATAGGATATGCTTATTGCTTAAGAGCATTGATGGAAATGAAATAGCCAACTAACTTATTAGAAAATTTTCGGTTGATTCCTTTGTCAGAAACGTTTTGCAACTCAGCTATAGTCTTAAAAATCAAGAGTTGGGAAAACAAGTTGTATGTACCCCATTGGGAAAATGCCTAGGGTCTTCAGCCATTAAACCCTTCCATGACAAATCCATAGAATACCTATGTACTTTTCAGTAGAAATGATATCAATAGATTAGTTGGTATTTTCCGATATCACCTTCACAAAATACATAAGTCTCATTCAGGAAACTAAATGTCATCTTGGCAGGGAAAACAACGAAACTATGGAACACATTCTAGGTGACTGCATGGCACTATGACTGTTTGCCAGAGAGATCCTCAATTTCATTAAAATAATTGAACTTCTTCACTACATAAGAGGAGATCCGATCACTGGAGAAGACAAATATTACTTAATCCTAGAAAAAAATTCAGAATCTAAGACAGGCGAAGAAGCTTTTGGGTAACTATAACTTAAAGAGATTCAAAGCTTATATTTATTAGCATTGTCGAAAAAAAAACTCCCATCCTAACTGCATTCCCTACGGGACATTGTAACCTCAAAGAACATCTCAGGAAGCTAGGTCTATCAGATAAAGACTTATGCCGATTTTTTAATGGGTTCAGTGAAACTTCAGAACACATACTGGTGGAATGTGGGGCATTAACCCAGAAAAGGTTCAAGTGTTCGGGTAAACACCAACTTACAACAGATAATCTGCCACACATAGCACCCGACGTCCTGCTGCGATTTCTCAGGAAAATTGGCCTGGATGAGGTGCTATAACCTAGGCAATTCTCACCTGGGCTAGAAAGACGAAGATTTCATCGGGACATTGGGTATCTCCAGAATAGTCGCCAAGAAGTACCAGGAACGCGGTCTGTGATCTAAGAAAAAACATCTTTTAACATTACAAAATCATGGTTTCAGGAATATATTTTCAAACGGTTTGGTTCCGCTTTTTATAATGCCGTTTTTTAAAATCCCGACTTTAAAATCCCGCTTTTTATAATCCTGCTTTTTATAATCCCGCTTTTTTGTAATCCCTCTTCTTATAATCCCATTCTTGTATTCTCGCTTTTGCAATCAGAACTATTATTTGTTTTATTTTAAAAAATGCCTTGCAATTAATTGCTTGTTAAACGTACATTCAAATTTATTGTATGCAATTAGTTCAATTGCATATTGTGAGCGGTACGACGCATAAAACCTGATTTGGACATGTTTTTCATAATTTTCCGTTTATTTCTCGCTTAGGAACTTTTCTTATGTCTTTCCTAGAAATTGGATGAATTTGAACGATGAATTTGTTGAAATACAAAAGTGAGATTCTGGGAAACGAGTAAAGCGGGATTAAACGGGATTTTAAAAAGGGAAATTTGAAGACTCGGTATTTCAAAAACGGGATTTTAGAATACGGTATTTTAAAACATTTTTGGTGGGATTCTTAAAAAACTCTGTTTTAAAATGCGGGATTCCGATACGCTCCCATTCAAACTTTTTGAATGGCCAAAAGATGCTAAAAGTGCAATATGTGGAGCAACTTAGAGAAGTAATCTTTTAACTAAGTAATAAATACCTATAAAGGAGCTCACACGCCGGAGCGGTACAACGGTACGAAATCCTATTGCGGTAAATATAGGTGCACACACTGCACTGGGGCGGTATACCGCATCCGGTACTGCGGTTGCAAGCTGCGTTGGCCGCGTACCGCCTGTCAAAATGTATTGTGAAAAATCAATTGAGATGTTGTTAATAGATTAATTTTATTTAATTTGAGGGACACGGATAAAATATGGAAAAATATAGCAGAGGGGTTAAAAAAGACAGTGAGTGTTCCTAGTGCTAAAAAGGGAAAAGTTTATATTCTGCGAATATCGCTTTTGTGTGCACGGACTGGCGGTATACCGCTACCGCGTACCGCTCCGGTGTGTGAGCTCCTTAAGGCATAGAGCCGTAAACAATCTTGTCTTATTAAATAACGGAGGCAGCACTCCACAATTAATTGGTTGTTACTTTACAACACGTTTATCATTTTCCACAGGACAAAAATACAATTCCAACGCAATTTCCACACCATTTCAGAAGAAGACTTAGATTGGAGTCTATAATTTTTCACAGCTCTCTTTGTCTTACACCCAATAATTATCTCATTTTAAAGTTTAACACAACAAAAAAACAAAACATAATATATTAAAATGTTTTCCGTCGGAGAAACAGGAAATACTATTGCACCTACCGTCCTCATGATTCTGATGTCGATTTATTAAATCCCCAAGTAAGTCTCGAATTAGGAAAGATTTTGCACTTTGTTGATGCATTTTCCGTCGTATCTCTGCTAAGTAAATCCTTTTATTTCTATAAATAATATGTGTCACTGTATCACTTTCGTAAATATCTTTCAATTAAGCCAACGGTATTTTATCACTTTAAACGATCCAACCGAACAATTCCAACTGAAAATCTGAAACACATTATTGCACCATTTAACCGTTTCCAATCTATAACCAAACTCGAGGGTTTTAAAAAAAAGGTACCACTCATACACAAAACGTTATATAGTTAAGCCGCAATCCGTATGTTTGCATGTGTGTGTGTGAGAAAATGAAAATTGCGGAAAACTGCTTCTAAACGAATTTTCTCGTCAAATGATTTAATGCAATAAAAGGACGAAAATCATCAAATTCCGACAGCGATGATGACGCACGACAGACAATAATGAGCGGATGCGAATGAAACGGAATGGCAGACGGCTTAAATGTGCTACAGCAAACATCACCGTTATCCTTATATGTATGTATGTCATGTGCGCCACGTTTATCCTTATTAAATCATCTGCAACACATCGTTGGTGGTGTAGCCACCCTAGAATTGCGCGTTAGCCATTTTGTAAAACGGAAGTTTTCTGCTAAAGCATATATAGCTGTATTCGTTCCGCGCACATGTCGGTGTGTCAGTTTTCGCCATCACACTGTGGGGGAGTGGTATGCCATGGCGTAATCGTTCTCTCGGATTGGTTGACCGTTTAACAACCCCTGTTGATTTTTATAGACGTATTCTAAAAAAGGATATCATTTTATTTGACAAACGAGAGAGATATTTATGGCAGAGATTACCCAGAAAATGTTGTACCTACTGTGATATGCATTTCTATAATTATGGATGTTTTTTCTTATAGGTAGATATACGGCTGAAGGGCTATATTTACTGTTCCACAAACTAAAAAGACGACTGTTGCTCTTAATGCTGTTTGTATATGAACACGAGTTATGATTTCGTTTTAAAAAAAAATTAAATGTGTGAGTTTAGATTTAGAGTAGATTATAAACAGCCACGAGTAACATATAGTGGTTTTTCTTTTATTATGTACATATCTTATACAGTACTACCTCGATAATGTGAACTAATTAGAACATGAACAGTTCACATTTTCGAGGCTTCACTAATCTAGATTCGAAAAATTGCGTTGTATTTTATGCTTTTTAAAATGTTCTGTAACTTGATGATTTGAAGGAAACAAAAAGATAATTATTTAACAATAAAAATAAGTTAGTAAATAAATTTATTATTAAAAATGCGCGTAACAGTGTGCTACGACATTTCGCTGGAAAAATAAATAAAGCAACTGAATATATTTAGAACAGTGGCGATTCCTCGTCTTTAGCCTTGGGTTGGCTACTTGCTCTGGAGAAATTAAAAATCGTTAATTTTGAAAAATTATTAATTAGGTACAATATACAGTCGTGCTCATATAATTAAGTCACAAAAACACGATCACACTATCTTCGGTAGAACGAAGTTTTATTAGCAAATTCAGATTAATTGGTTACACTAGAATGTTTATAAGTACATATTTCTAAAATTGAATTCTTCTTGATTTTTTTGTTTAGCAAATCATTAAAATATAAATTTGCAGATTAATTGTTTACATCGCTTTTAGCTCGGTGACATATAATTAAGTCATTTACTGAAAAAAATGTTAAATATACATTAATAATTTTAGATATTAATACATATTCTATCTCTTTTAGAGTCAGTACTTTGTTTCCAAACCTTTTTGTCTCATAACTTCGGCACATACATATATAGCCTATAGTCTTGACAAGGGCTGCACATTGAGTGAGTGTGAACTTGTTTCATTCCTGTTGAATAACTTGCCACAGAGGCCTTGTTTGCAGGTTTTTTGTAGCAACTATCCTTTTTATAACTCCCCATCAAATTTCTATGGGTTTTTTAGTGGGACTTTGAGCTACCCACTGAAGAAGATGGACTCCAACCAAGGTTAAACGATCCTGGAGCAATACTTTGGATCTTTTTATTATTGAAAGATCCATGCAAGTAGCAAATTGTCTGCCAAGTCTGTATTTAAATGATTGTTTATGATGTCTTTATACATCTCACCAATCGTTTTTTCATTTATTTGAACAATCGGACAAACGCCGGATGAGGTGAAGTATCCCCAGGCCACCACCGATGAGCCACCAGGCATGAGCATTTTCTTGGTGAACTTATGGTCCAATTCTTTATTCATGCCCAGCTCTCTCTCTCGTAGTAAAAACTAAACCTAGAAAACTAAACGATCTTAGCGACCTAGCACAAAAAGACGTTGAAAGCCTAACTTGCCTTTCATCCTATCCAAATGGTTTTCATGAGTAGCTGGCATACATATCCCTAAGACCCTTGATATCACAATGAGCTTCTATAGTCCTAAGTGTGCTTGTACAGCTCCCACCTGGGAGAAGGCAAGTAATCGCTTTGGGAACGTTGTTTATTGTTAAATTAGTTTTGTATGTTTATTTATTTATTGTTAAATTAGCTTTGTATTTATTTCATTTTTTTTTTTATTTATAAGCGAGTGTTACAAATGCAGAAAAAGTGGCAACTGGCACAATCTTCACGATCTTTGATGTCAGCCCATTAAGTAGATTCCGTGTTTTAGATTCTAAAGAGATACTTATTAGGCTCTTGACATGGATCCTGAAATTGCAACAAATGAAACAAATGATGGGGAAGGAAATATTTAATATATTACTTTCTACTTTAAACGTTTGTCAAATTCCTCCAGTGCTAGAATTGTAGCACCAAGTAAATGAATGGACCCAGTTACAAGAACATCAATCTTCGCAGTTCCAAATGTGTCTTTTAAATATGAAAGAGCTTCTAAAATAGTTGCAAAGGATCGGCTACCATCTTCCAGATCCTTCTCATGTCCAGCTAATTCACGCCAATTACTTCTATGAAATTCAGCTCGCAGTAGTTGCTCCTGATTATTGTAGATAGAATGAATATCATTTAGGTCAGTACGCGTGAATGGGATGTTAGGAACAAAACACGCCAAATCAAAGTGAGCACTGTTGTGTAAAATCTTTAACAAAGCTTTCGAGTCACGATCACCAGTTGCGTTAAAGATAAGAATCTTTGGATAAGGCCTAAAAAAGGGGAATTAGGTGAAATGTACTAGATTATATTCAGATACAAGGTCCGTACGTTTCTTTAGCAACGGCTTGAAACCAATCAGTACAGATATCCATACTTTCGACAGTGTGTGCTCCATCTAAATGAATTCTGTAAAATAGAAATTATATATTATAAACCCCAAAAAAATACTTAACGAAGAATTTACCTAAAATTATGAAAATCCATAGATTGACAACGTCCAGGCCAAATACAATTATTGATTCCTTCCAGAACTTGATCTGACACTTTCAAAGTAATGTCATCCGTCGGAATTTTCCCAACCAATCCATTAAATCCATTAAAACCCTTAGATTGTCTTAACCAATTATATGCCAAATGAATTGCAAGCGAGCCGTTCAATTGAACCATTTTATTAAATTTGGCAATATCAATGCATTTCGGCCAGTGATACTCTGATATGTCAGGAACTCTAAAAAGTCTTGCCTGGAATGGAATAGAATAAAAAAATAAAAACATGTTTAGTCAGTCTTTTACAATATTTTTTAAAAAAAACTATTCAATAATATTTGACGGATACTTAAAATATGGCTTTTATTTGAAGGTCCATAGTCTATAAAAGGGTTTTATATTATCATGAAACAAAAACTAAGAATTTTTGAGGACAGAACAGTACAACTAAGGCTTGTGAATAAAAATTACTGAACCATTTAATTTTTTTTTATTGACCAATGTACCATTTTTATGTCGACTAATGTACCATTTTTTTAATTTGATCCAAAAGCATGTCCTTCGAGTTTCTTTGAGATCCTCCTAGATCGGTTAAATAAAATAAAATTAGATAAAAAATAAAAAAAAAAATTCCTTCTTAGCAGGGTCCGGCCTCCCTCAAGGGAGTCACCTAGGTCCACTTTTTTGAATTCTAGCTATTAATGATGTTCCATCAATCATAAAATATAGCAACATTCTTATATTTGCTGACGAATATGAAGATAAGCAAAGCTATTACAACCATAGATGACTGTAGACTTCTGCAATCAGATATTGATAGCTTCAGTATCTGGTGCTGTAAAAATGGATTAGTCCTCAACCCACTCAAGTGTCAGTTCATGACTTTCTCTAGGAAACGGGTACCGACTATATTCAACTACTTGATATCGAATCACTCTCTCAGTCGGGTTTATAGTTTTAAGGACCTGGGTGTTTATTTTAGCCCTGAACTTGATATAAGGTTTCGTTAAAAGATGGTGTAAAAAATTTAAAAATACTTATGTCACTCTCTCACTATTTAACAATCTTGTCCGTCCTCACCTGGAATATGTTCGCAAGTATGGACACCTTATCAGAAAAATCTCAATACTCGTAATTAAGCCGTCCAGCGACGCTTTATTCGATTCGCATTGAAGGGTCTTCCCTGGGACGATCCTTTTAACCTCCCCCCATAAGTGCATCGGATAAAACTGTTGCAAATACAACCTTTGGCTCAAAGAAGGGTCAATAATGATATTATTTTTATGCATCAACTGATATCAGGTCTGATGGATGCACCTGACTTATTATCCTGTTTAGGATTAAACTTTCGTGGGGGATCGCATTACCTGCGTAGTATAGAGTTACTGCATGTTCCTCATCACAGAACAAATTACGGGATGCATGAGCCTATTAACCGCATGAGTAAACTCCATAATTTACATGTAAACTTTCTTGACTTTAATCTTAACATGATTACACTAAAAAATGCATTGCATAATGTAGTTCCTTACAAATAAATACTATTATAATAATGTCTATTTGTTCTCATTATTTATTTATTTATTGCTTGTGGTAGTGTTGTGACATCGCGACAGCCTAGTGGAGCACTAAGATCAACACCCTCCGCAGCATTAGACATCCTACTGTATCTCCCACGCCTTGATTATAACCGGTAAGCAAATGGCAGCCAGTGCTGCCATAAGACTCCAAACCATCGCACAGTTGTCAAGTGACTACACTGGTCACTCCACAATACTAGATAACTTAACACTTCCCGAAAAAATAGACCATACTGTGCCGAAGCCCAATTTTGATAAAAACGTTACGGCTTAAATTTTTTGCTGGCTTATTGGTATAGCCCGTACTTTTGAGATTACCTCAAAAAAAGAAGTTCCAGGGTGTCACGTCGCACGATATCGCTGGCCCAATTGACATCGTTGTTTTGCGAGATAATCCGCTACGGGAACTTCTCGCGCAATAAAATTATTGTTGCATTGGCGGTGTAGCATGTGGCAGCTTCTTTTTGAAACCACACATCCGCTATATTCATATCAAATAATTTGGGCCATAAAAAGTTAGTTATGAGGTTTAATTCCTGCGCTTACTAACACAATTATTAACGCCAAAAAAATTACAACACGTTGTGCCTCCGAGACCTATCCATGGCTTAAATTAAATGACTAGATGACAGATGCCAACACGAAACTTTTTTTTTTGTTTTCTTGACATTTAGATTTTATTCGCCACTCTATTCGCCATTTCGTGATGACGAAATACTTTGGCCCACCCTTTATATGTATCATACGAGTACTTTTGAAAATTAAATACAATTAAAAATCAAAACTAAATGGAACTAGGTACATATATACTACATTTATACATATATACATATGTATGTATATACTCACATTATTTTCCGTGGTCCTCTGTTCGAGAATTTTTAAGCATGGTAATTGTCTGACATTGGTAAAAACCTTTGATTTGGCTTTAATAATTCCAGCTTTTTGCCATGCAATCTCTTCAATAGTATCGCCCAAAATATTGGTATGCTCCAGTCCAAGAGACGTGATTCCAACTGTGGACGTATTTCTGTGAAAAAAAAATACACATTCGAGTGTAAGGCAATGAGAGGTACCTATAGATTTTTAAAATAAAATAAAACACATAAACATTATTTTATGTCATTACTGTTTAAATATAATTTCGGGAATATACGTGCACCGCTCGAATAAAATGCAATCTAAAAGACCAAAATCTTGGATAAATTACCGCTTTTGATCTCTTCTGGCGGGCTACACGAAAGATCGTGACCTATGCAGACAATCCGCAAGCTTTGGAGGACTTGAAAACCAACAACCATGGAGTTGTCAGAAATATGCTAACCAAATGTTATACTCCGCACGCAGCATAGTTCAAAGTTTATAACAGTAAACAAAATTCACTTATGCGTGATTATCCAAATACAAACAAGGTCTGTTCTGTTCCCGTACTTTCTGCACCAAAATTCACAGTTTATCAAATTTCAAGGAGTGGTGGTAAAAAATCTGTCAGAGAGAGGTAAAAGTGTGCAAACGTACAGAAACGCATTGAAAAAACAAAAAATAGGTAATGTATGACAATAGACAGATTTGACAGTTTTCATAAAGCTGCCCAAAGGAATTTCTCGGGCTAACATTCGCAGCATGAGGAAATTTCTTACTCTCTTGTTAGCTCTCTCTTCGGTAAAAAAAAAAAAAAAAAACTACGAAAAATCTGCGTGCTGGAGCAGAATTTGACTGATTTTCGTTGGCTTCCGTAGTTTTTCGTAGTTCTGGGCAGGTACAGGAACGGACCTACTGTTGCAGGCATAACCTTGCTTGTAGCCAAAAACTGTAAAAAGACTTTACATGGTAAAACTCGGTTGTTTTTTGTTTCCCCTATAGCCTATGAAGAATAAGTGTGTGTGGGTTTTGCCCTTTATACTACAGTTCTGTTTAAAAAATTAAGACCAGTGGCATAGTTTCATAAAATATTGACTTTCAACTTTAACGTATTTTTAATTCTTTTTCAAACTTAAAAAAAGTAATCAGATTGTGGACTTATATTCGGCTGCATTAATTTCAAGGCTGTTTTCAACTTAAAGTACAAAACCTTCTTCTGACAAAAATAAGATACACTTATCCTAGTGGTCTTAATTTTTCACGCAGGACTGTACTTCAAATATACATATGTATTTATGTACGTGTACTTACCTGACAATATTTGTGCAGTCGTATTCACCTCCGATCCCGACTTCTAGTATGGCTACATCTATATTTTCCTCCAGAAAAATGTGAAAACACAAAACAGTTAGGAATTTAAAGTATGCTGGCATGTCATTATCGGATTCCTTGTGCTTTTCAAGTCTATTGAAAACTTTCCAAAAAGCTACCGTAAATTTTTTCTTCGATATGGCTTCTCCATTTATGCGAATGCGTTCTGTAACCGCAACTAAATGTGGCGAACTGAAAAAACCAGTTCGATTGCCGTATGCTCTTAATATGGATTCAGTGAGGGCGCACGTAGAACCCTGGAACATAAAATTGAATAAGACATAATATTTATTTATATGTGTAGGTAGGTGGTAAGGTATTTTGATTAAAAAGAAGAAACCAGCCCTTCGCAGAGTGTTGGACCATGGCAGGCAAAAAGCTAAAACCACAGGAATAACAAATATTGACGAAAAAACGATTCCTGAATTTTATTGATTAAAAGATCGATTTAAATATTAGTGTCACCCTGTGTTAGTCTGCACATCAATAAGCAATTAAGCATCCATATTAATATCTGTCATTCAATTCAATTCAATCTTTATTCAATAGTAATAGGGGAGTTCTAGTTAAATGCGTAAAACGGATCCTGTTATAAAGGTTGGCGCATCTGAAGTATATTATGAAGCAATATCAATATCCTCAGCTTAAACAGATTGTCAGGAGTGATGCCGTGAATCGATTTTGAAAAGGAGCAAACGTGGTCATATCTTTGTAGTACATAAATACAGGGTTTTTCAACAGGGACGCTACAAAAGTAGAGCGACAGGGACAGCAAACGACGCCATCGAACGTGAAATTGCAGCAGTATCGGCCGATTTATGCTTGAAAACCGTCGAAAATTGGGTTCAGCGTCTGGACTTCTGCAAGCGTGCCCGTGGTGGCCATGCAAAAGAAATCGAGTTCCATACATAATGGCATCGAACGTACTTTCACAGGAATAAAGAATTTCATTGATATCGTTTTTGTTTTACTTAAAAAAAACTTTTGTAGCGCTCTTATTGAAAAACCCTTTATATCGCGTGATACTACTCGTACTATAGGCCACATTGAGTTTCCGTCTGCGTTTGAGACAGATTCTTGGAAAACTCAAGGTATCTATCAGCTTTCTAGAAATAAGCAAACATTATGACTTAAACGGATCAATCGAGGAATTGAAAATGCATTTAGGAAGGTCATTGACGTATATGGAAGAGAATATCGGACCCAATATCGAACCTTGGGTGTTGTACCGTTTTTTATTTTAACTGAGAGGTGCTATTACTCAGTTGGGTTGTTACCTTTTTAAGAGTATCTTTTTGTAGTTCAAAACAACGCTCAGCACTTTCGTAATTAACATTTATTTATTACTATTATATTATATTAACACTTTACATCACTCAGTACTTTCTCAATTAACATTCACTTATTACTATTCTATTCTACATATAATTTTAGCAAGTTCACAGTAAGGTTTAATAATATTAACTTTGGTTGACAAATGAGATTTAGTAATATTAATTTTATAGTTTATGGTAAGATTTAGTAATATGTTCTTTATAGTAAGATGGTAAGATTTAGTAATATGTTAACTTTATCTCATTTAAGAGAAACTCGACCGCCCGATATTGGATCCCGATTAAGAATGACTCCATCTCGCCTCGTAATGCCCGAGTTCATATTCTTGACCTATCCACACGCCGCAGTGTCGAAATACTTCGTCGCACTTCACGTATCGAAATATAAAGTCGGTGCAGTTCAAGTGTGACATCAGCATTTTGTGTCTTGCATTAATTGTTTGGTTGGGCGGATATTTACGATGTTTACTTAGGTCAAAAAAGTTTATTTGACGTAGCTAAGTAAGCAATATAGAAGGAAGTTAAAGTGGAACAAGAGGAAGTTGTGTATTGACTTGAAGTGGAAATGGATTTATGCATTTATGCGTATGTCAATACAATCGAGATTAGTAAGAAATATGACGTTAGATAAGATATAAGATGAATGGGGTGAGATAAGATGGGGTAAGTACTGAGATAAGGCAATTGGTTGGTTGTGGAGTGGTGCACTTTACAACATGGGGAACAACTGAACTAAGTGGAAGAAAGTCTGATATGGAGATTTTAACCACACCTGCCCGATATCTTCAGAAATAGAAATAGAAACAAATCAATTGACTTTGAAGCTTACCACATAGAACGTTGTGGTTTACCGGATGCGGCTAGCTAAGGACCGGGCTAGCTCGAAGAGGTTGTTGGTTGAGGCCTTGGTTCACCCCGGACTGTAGCGCCACCTAAGTAAGTAAGTAAGTATACTGTCCAATAAGAAAAAAATACATTTGTTTACCTCTCCTCTTTTTTTATTTATTTCACTTACAAGCAGCAAAATCAAAACTTCTTCCTCCATTTCTTTTTCAAATTTAATAATATGTTATTCTTTATTTTTCTCTTGTGATTGGCTTATGAGCTGCTCAATCGGACATCACAATTTTGACAGTTCTTGTGATGCTCACAACTTTTGGGGTTTTGGTTATAATACAAAAACCTCACAAATTGTGACTCACAACGCTCTTGTGAGGTTGTTGTGACATATGAAGTATCACATATCAATACGGGCGTAAAACTAAAACTTTTTACAACCAAAACTATACTTGCTTGTACGTATATAAGTGTGAGACGTTGTATGTACTATGAAACTACCTTTCCTTAATGGCAACACTAATTTATCATTCTAATCAGAACTAATCAATCATATCATAGCCGAAGCATTGGAACATGATATATTTACAAATCAGTTAGCACTTGTATCTTTAGTTACTATTTCTTAGCATGAATTTATCGATGTGTGTGTTATTGTGTCTACTTAAGTAGAACACTCTTTTCTAGATTCCTATATCTAGAGTCACATTGCATTGGCAGCGTGTGACTTATAATAATCACATAGTACATAACTTGTTTATTTACAAACTGGCATAGTTAATAAACAAAACTGTAAAAGACACCAGCAACACTACACTTTTTTTTTGTATTGTATGAGTAAAACATTTAAAAGTATTCAATATATCGTTCATGTTTATTTTGATTAATAATATGAGTGTGAAACCAAATAGTGCAAGTACCGCTTCAAAATCTGTGGTGTCATTTTAACAATTGCGGATACGAGCACATTCACCAACTTTTGCTATCCAAACCTGCTATATTTATAAACACCTAAAAGAGTACAACATTTGTATTGCTCTTCAAGCGTAATCTCACAAAATAATACAAAACTCTCAGGTGATTACTATATTTTAAAAATCGATTGATATCACTGTTAGAACGACATTGACATCATTTACATAACGAAGCGAGCAGTAACTTTACGTTTTCGCAAACATCGAATCAGAAGCAAATACATATTAAGATTACCCTTTTACAGTAGTGTCTGCTTATAACGAACTCGAAGGGAGCGACCAAATTGGTTCGTTATACCTGTAGTTCGTTTTAAGTGATATGCTACAAAAAAAAAATTAAACTAAAAAATTAATTAAAAATTAAATTAAAAAACATCAAATGTTGGTCAGAAAATATAGCGCTTTCCTTCCCACCTTGTTGTAAACACTTTATTAAATCGTGTTTATGTTTTAATGACAAATATTTTCCTTCTTCATTTGATACTGTATTTCCCATTTTATCCACTTTGGAAATCAACTCCTTTGTTCTGCCTTTCAAAATTTGTCTTGATGCAAGTAAAATGCAACATTTTATCGTTTGAGAATTTTCGTTGGTACATACAACTATACAGTTGTTGGTGGAGTCCCGAAAAATTGGGGAAATCTGAATGACAATGTAAAGTTAGAATTTTTTGGTTCGTTATAGCCAGACATTTTCTTTACTTAACATGCAAAACGGGTTCATTATTTGCGAAAGTTCACTTTAAGCGGTCACTACTGTGTTTCATTATAATCGTACGGTGAGTTTAAAAATGTTTGAGTTCCAGCGCCATCTACCGGAAAACTTGAAATTTTTTGATGTACGAACACTTCAATCATCAGAAAAAGTATATAGTGTAAGTTTGAGCTCAATCTGATAGTTAGTTTATGAGTTTTGAGGTATCAAACGAACATCTCATTTTAATATATAAAGAAGATGTATAATTCATATGTATTTGCCGCAGAGACTATGAGTACTGGCTGTAAACCGATGTTGTAAGATTTTGCCAAGATAGCCACCGTTTTTGATTTGCCATGCTTTTTAATTAATTTAACTTTATTATCAATAGTCAAAACAATTCTTTTGCGTTTGCACCGTCATTTAATCTTTCTCTGCAAAGAAATATTAAAATGCAATAATATGCTGCTTACCCACTACACCCGAAAACGCATGTTACTGGAAAATACTATTTGTTACAAACGTTCTCAAGTTCTCAGACTTTTGCAAAATACATACTCGGCCCGAATAATTGAAATACAATCAGAGAATTTTACACGAATTAGCAAAATGCCTGGTACACACGGATAAGCAAGAAACACGGATAATCGAGGTTCTACTGTAACTGTACTTATACTTACTTGGCTAGAATCTCTAGCAGTACTTAGGACTACAGAGCTGCTAAAGCTGAAACTAATATCCGACAAGGATATTGATATTCACATTATTGTGGACAAGAAGTGGCAGCGACAGAGGCAGACAAGTAGTAATTCACTGCGTTCACCAAATTATTTTGAGAAACGCTGCCTGCAAGCACGCAGCCCACAAAAGCTCCTCGTATCTATTGCACAGATATTTTTATACTCGGTAACTTTATTTTCATAATATCTTCTCTTTAATAGTTACATACAGTCCACATTGCACATTTGGAGTCATCTTATCTTTGCAAATTGTAGTCGCTGTTGCTTACGTGCAGGATTAAGCGGTGGTTTTTTTTTATTAGATTTCTTAGCTTTAAGTATTGAAGACTCATATCATAATTGGGTGACGAACAGTTGATTTGCTGGCAGTAACCACAGCTAATGTCCTGATGTTGTTTGTAGAGTGAGCCTAATTGGATGCTGACCTCTGAGTTTTCCGCTTGTCTTGAGGCGTTAACACTGTTTAAATTCTTTCTTTGTAATTGCTCCCATAGGAATCGCAATTATTAATGTAATTTCGCACAGGATGTTCACTCCGTTCTATTTGAAGGGCGATTTCGGTTTGAAAGACCTTCCGAATGGTAAGCATCTATTTTTGCTCTTTCCTCCAAGGTTAACAGTTTCTTCCTTTAATCACAAATAAATATTTCACTGCAGTTTGCTCGATTACTCTTTGTCTATTAACTAAATTTTCCCGTGCGTCTAATCAAGTGAACCGAAAAAATGCTGCAGTTTTGACATAGTTGAGGAAAAAGAGGGCAAAAGTACCGTTAGGTGCCTCTCACCAAATTTTTTTTTATGTCATTTCACAGAGAAATTGCTTACCTTTCTGCTGAATGTAATTGTTTGCTTATTGATTCAAATTAGGGGAAACAAATCAAGATCGAAGGAAACAAATTGTGTGCGTCTAATCAAGTGAATCGGACTGTATATATTTTCTATTATATGAATAGTGAAATGCTTCGGTGCACATTTTTTTTCTACTATTCGCAGGTTTTTCCACAATCGGCAACCTAATTTCTTTTATTAATTTTCGATCAATTTTTATATCGGAGTTTAGAATGTGTACTTTCTGAATGTAGCCGCTAGCAGAATGAGACACACACGAAAAGAAACAATTGAAATGTCAAAATTCTCGGAAAAGGAAACGAAGCCGACAAAATGTTAATGAAATTTGCCGCATTCATATCTTGATTCTGCTATTGAAGAGTGAATTTGCATGTGGAAAAAACAAAATTCATTGAAAAATTTTCCAGTATACAGATTTCTCAGGTTTCCACTATATAAGACTGAATTTGTATGAAGAAAATCAAAATTGGCATCCAAATATGTCCACTATCCAGGTTTCACAATATTCTTTTATTCGCAGATTCCACTATTCATAAGTTTTATTGAAATACGGCCGCTGTCTCAATGTGGGGTTGCAACGTAGTTCCTAGTTTGAGAGTTCTTTTAAAACTGAATCTTAAAAATACTCGACTCGATACAGAACATGAGCACTCACAATCAATATTGATAAAGAGTTTCTGGCCTGTAATCAATATTGCCTGGTTTAATTAACAAACGTTACTCTTACATTTTTCCAAAACGATCACCCAAATAGATTGGGTTCACGTTATCTTATCAACATTTACTATGTCGTTGCAATTTTTATAGACCGCCTAAAAGTTCTGACAATATATAGAACAATGAATGGGTATTGTATTACTACTTCGCTAACGCGGTTAAAGGATTATCATCCGCACAATTCATTACGTATAAGGTATAACAAACAAAAAAAAACAACAAAAATGTGTAATGAAATGACAAACTCGTTATTTAACTCTACTACAGCTTATAAACAAATCTGAACAGAATTGTATTTCCGTACCCACGAGTACGTTCCTGAACGTAACCCGCGTGGCCTTTGTAGATTGTGGGATTGTTGTGTTATCTTTGTTTACCCCTAAACGGCCGCGTGTATTATTATATCATTGTTGTGTTTATTTTTTATAGGGTTAGGTTAGGGTTTTCCCTGGTAAATCTATACTTTTGCTGTGCCATTAACTTTATTTTGATCCATTCCCTAATAAACGTACCCTTCATTCAATTAGGGAACAAAATCCTACAGCAGTTTTCCTGTGATGGCGCGTGTGAAATTTTTGTCTACTTGTAAATTCTCTTGACTACTTAATGTAAAGGGTTTTCCAATAAGAGGTGTTATTTTGGTATTCAAAGAAAAATGCCAGTTTTTGAGATAAATGATCGGATGTTTATTTCATAATAAGGAGGAAGGTATGCCGTTGATAATGAAGAACAACATCAGCCAAATGGCCACCACGAGCACGCATACAGGCCCATATCCTTTTCATGAAATTTTCCATAACCAAATCGCAAAGTGGCTGCCCTATGTCCTCGATAGCCTCACGAATTTTATCTTTGAGGTCTTGAATCGACGCTGGACTGTTGGCGTAGACCTTATCTTTCACGTGGCCCCAAAGGAAGAAGTCGCAAGGTGTTAAATCACAAGATCTCGGTGGCCAATTGTGATCACCTCTTCGAGAGATAACACGGTCCGGAAACGTTTCCCGTAAAAGATCAATGGTTTCGTTGCTTGTGTGGCACGTAGCGCCGTCTTGTTGAAAGTAAACGTTGTCCAGATCAATACCATCCAACTCCGACCATAAAAAATCATTAATCATCTCTCGATAGCGCAATCCATTCACCGTAGCTTTTGATCCAACCTCATTTTCGAAAAAGTAAGGTCCAATGACCCCGCCGGACCATAAACCGCACCAAACAGTCACACGTTGAGGATGAAGAGGCTTCTCAACAATAACTCTTGAGTTTCCCGAGCCCCAGATGCGACAATTTTGCTTGTTGACGTAGCCACCGAGGTGGAAATGGGCCTCATCAGTCAAGATGATTTTTCGATGGAATTCCGGATCATTTTCATGCATTTCAAGGACCCAATCAGCAAGACACGACGTTGTTGATGATCGGCCGGCTTGAGTTCTTGTGTTAACTGAACTTTATAAGCCTTAAGACCCAAGTCTTTATGCAAAATACGGTGTAATGGCGTTTGTGGAATGCCCAATACCAAAGAACGACGAGGAATGGACAAACCTGGGTTTTCTTCAACACTTTGGGCTACAGCAGCAATATTCTCAGTTGTTCTTGAGTGACGTTCACGGGTTTTATTCTTCACATCACTAACTTGTCCCAACAGCTCGAATTTTTCCACCAATTTCTGTATTGCGGTCCGACAAGGTGCTTCACGACTACCAAAAAATGCTTTAGTTTTGCGAACTGTGAATGCAAGATTTTCACCATTTTTGTAGTGAATTTTAATCATTTCAATGCATGGTTGAAGCGTGTATCGTTCAATTTTTAGTAATGGCGTAGTTTCTACTTGCCAAATGTCAAAGAATAAAAGCTTCAAAAGTGACAGCTACCGAAATATCGGGCCATTCACAATAGGTATTTTCAGTAACTCTGTGCTGGACAGAAAAGTACAGAAAAGTACAGGTTTTGGTGTTCAGTAAAAAAAGTTTCTGTCCGAGACTGATCTTTTTTGTGTTCAGTAACTCTGTGCTGGACAACTTTTCTGCACCTACTTTTGAGGTAGAACAGAATCGTGAGAAATGTTAAAATCAGCTGTAATTGAATATGGCTGTATATTTCTGTGCTGACTTGATCTGACATTCTCCCACAAATCTGTGCTGTTCTGATCTGCCTTTTTTTTACTGAACAGACCTAATAACACCTCTCATTGGAAAACCCTATACCTTATGTATACACTGGACGCCCAGTATAACGAAACATATAATCGAAAGATTCGTTATATCGAAACCAGTTTTTTTGACCTTAAAAAATAAAAAAATAAAATGTAATAAATTGCAAAAATTGAATCCATTTTGAGAGGAAAAACTGCCATTTTCATGTTTTGTCTTATTTCTTTTCCTTAAAAATTAAGAGGCATTCGTTATATAGTGTAGTAAAATTCTTCATTATATTCGTTATAAAGATCAATGGACTTCAAATGGTGATTCGTTAAACTGGACGTTCGTTGTATCGACATTCGTTATACTGGACATCCAGTGTGCTTTGTTTTATTAATTAAGTGTATAATAGTGTGAATGTTGTTTATAAAAAGTTGTTTACGAACGAGTGACAATTTTTTCATAGGAAAGAAATACGATACGTTTATCGTGCTTGAAATCTGTTTTATTTTTGTATTTCTTTTTTATTTCAAAGAAAACAATAGCAACAGTTTCTTTATTGAGGTGAAGCATTTTTGTTCTTCTACCGGCTTTCCCAAAGTGTGCTCCGCGGAGCACTTGTATTTGCGTAGATATCGCAATCGCAAGAGTAGTGGAAGTTAGTGCAGGGACAGGGACTAGCCTAGCCAATAGGGGACTATGCAGCTAAACTAACGAACGATTTTTACCATTAATCTGATACATTTTCATCGTTATAAAATGTGTCATCATTATATCCGGCATCGTTGCAACCGATTGCAAATAACTTTCATTTAAACGGAGTTTTGGCGGGACTTTGAAAATGTATCGTTATCGGCGTCGTAACTAGGGGCTGGCCAGGCGGGCGGCGCACTTTACAGAGCCACAGGCACACACAAATAAAACATTATGCTAGGCTAACTCACATAAAAAAAACTTGAACTTGATAACGAAAGGCGCCCCCACAGATTAGGAATGGCGCCGCTTACTTAACACATACAATTTATACAACACTTAATAAAAGATAAAAAAAAAACTTTACACACTTACCAAACTTGTGTGTTCTGCCGCAAAATTCACAGATTCTAATCTAAAATTTTAACGAGTGGGCGTAAAAATCTCGTAACAAAAATGGAAAAAATAAATTTCTTGGGCTAAAATTTGCAGCATGTAGAAATTTCTTACTTTCTTGTTAGGTCTGTCTCTCTTGTTGTTCTGTGACAAACTACGAACAAAACTTCGTACGGGAACAGGATTTGTCTGATTTTGGTAGAATTTCGTAGTTCTAACAATTTTGGACATGTATAAGAACAGAACTCATCATCACTTGCCATGTGGATTTTTTGAATGATTTCAGAAAAAACCAATTAGAAATGTGTATCGATTCAGCAAAAAATCTAGTTAACGAGCTGTCGATAAAACCGTAATTTTCTGAAAAGCGTAAACGAAAGGTTAAAAAATGTCTGACGAAAGGGCCAAGGATGATGCAGCCATACTGACACCACTTCAAAAATTTAAAATTCAGCTTTACTATGCACTATACATACTTATTCAGCAAATGCGACGGAGCTGTCGTGGCTTCTGATTTTGGTTTCATAAACCTCTTTCCACTGAAGACGCTGCTGGTCTAGCATTAAAATACAAAGATGATTTGAAAGTCAACTACATAGTTGTGTTTAGAGATTGAAAGACCATATTATTGACGATTTGGCCTCAGAATAAGCTTGAAAAGTAAACTTTATGAGATTTTTGAACGCCTAAATGAACGAACTCCCATTGTATTGTTTCCCTTCCTACATATGTAGTAGTAAGTAGGAACTAATTTTATGCTTGAATGTATAATAATGTAAATTACACTTTCAAAGTTATTCTCTTCCTAAAAAATAAGTCTTGGGGGCGCTCATGACCTTAGCTACGACACTGATCGTTATATCCGGTTCATCGCTGGTGTGTGTTATATTTGTCAAATTTGATTGAATCATTAGATGATTCTTTACCCCCATAAAATAATTTCGGGAAATACACTTAATTTCCTTAAATGCCCCGCCTCAAACCATTACAGGACCTCCTCCCAGTTGGCGGCAACTTAAAATTCGTTGCCCCTTACGAAGATCTTGACAAAAGTAATGACCATCAGGTCCATCTAAATTGAACTGAATACGTCTTTTTCTCACTTTTTCTTCCAATAGCAATGGCTTCAAGCTAACTCTAAACGGCACGCTTTGTAACATTTAGTTAAAGGTGGCTTCCGAAGCAGTTTTCGCCTCTGTAGCTGTTCGAATTGTTGTAACACTATACCCTCACATTTGGTAACTCCCTACTTAGCTGCGATTTGGCGAGTCGTTAAAGAAGAATTTGAACGTCTCCGCAAAATTGCACGTATTTCTCCTGGGGTTCAATGCTGTAACACTCCAGCCTTCACTCCAAAATTTCAATATTGTTTGTATTTCAGCTGAATTTAACATTTCGCCCTTTTTTTCTAAAAACCGAATTTGCTTTAATTCGTCCTTACTCACACTGGAACTCGTAGCTTCCTTTATGACGTAGTAACAGCCCCCATATACGGTTCGACAAATCTGTTCAACATGGAAGTCTGTCAGACAAATCTGACAGTGGATGGCATTGTCTGTCCGATGGGCTACGATCGGTCTGTCAGACGGTCGTATGAAAATCAAGCAATGTTTCATATTTTGGGGGCGAAGTCAAGCTTGTCAGCCGACCGGTCTAACCGTTTACGCCCAACTTAACAGAATATTCTACCCCAATAATTCAAAAGATAAACGGCTCCAAAATGGGTTTGTTGCTCACATTTCATTTATTTAAAGTATTTTCAGGTATAGTATTATTGGTCATAGTTTTAATGAATTGTGCCAATTTTCCTATTGATGTACATAATGTACATAATGTATGTATCTGTTAATTTCAAGAATGAAGTTATTTTTTGTATTGTTATTTGTTATTACTTTTCTGTAAGTAACGTACATATGTACATATATAGTTTTATATTTTGAATTAAATTTTTTTTCTTGTTTTGGTAAATGCCTAGAATTTAATTTTTTTTACTAAAGCAAGGTTTTTTTTATAATAATATATTTGTATTTCTGTTCAAAAATACGTGTTTTTTTCCTTTGTTTAAAAAAGGCGAATATTGCGGGGAAAATATAATAAAAAAAGGGGGGAAAATTGCAAATGGCTACAAAAAAAGCTCATTTAGTTAGAAAGTTTTGGAACACTAGATCACATATCCAGTTATGGGATTCTATGCGACTGATCTATCCGGCAATACTTCAACTTTAACATTGAAGTACAACAAAACGACATCGACGGATTCTATGGGTCGGAGCCTTAACCCTTTCGGGACGCGCTGGTACATACATATGTACATACGTATATGTATATGTACCACCAACAATATAAACATTTCTAACTCCCAACCTTTTCCTCTGATTTGGTTAAAATCGGTACCAGATCGTCTTCCAACATTTTAGTAACGGTATCTTATAGTATTTCCAGCTATCAGGCGTCAAATTATTGTGCTGAACCGTTTATCTTGAAGGTCATACATATGTATGTAAATCACTTAACTTTTCTCCGTCCCGAAAGGGTTAACTGAGTGGACGTCCGAAAAAAAAACATGGAAACACTTATAAGTTGGTTAGTCCACACGAGTTCCACAAATGTTCGAACGCGTTCCACACTTTTTGAATTCTTCGCCCGAATTTAACATCGAAAGTAAATCACTTCAAGCAATAAGAAATGCCCAAACAACACGCAGGTTAGCGCTCTCATGAATGGATTAATGAACCTTACGAAAACGATTTATCCACTTCACTTACCTTGCCTTTGGTTCCAGAAACATGTATCACTGAAAGCTTATCCAGTTGCTCCAAGGAGATACCACTACGACCGAGAAACTTAATCGTGTCCTCCAAAGTGGTTTGGTTTTTCTTATTAATAATCGATTGACGAATACTCGCCGCGTTCGATTGCAGCGTGTTGAGAGCTTTTATTGCCGCCTTCGTAAAGAGAGAAAATCAAGAATTATTATAAAAAGCTAAGCACAGAAAAAAAAAACTTGTTCCAATAATTCAAGATCATTTGGTTATCGGAAATTAAAAATACAAACATATGTACATAATTTTGATGCATGTTCATATATTTACATTTTTTCAACTTAACTAGTCGAACCACTAACCTCGTAATCGGAGTTGATGTGATTACTTTCACATTCGGTGGAAGTTGGTTCCGGCGGAGCTGCGACATCGTGCGAATTTTTCATACCAGAGTATAGCATCGCGATGGTTAAACGCGGTCTTACTGATCGAAAAACATAGTGTAGGAACATTATATGAGAGAGCAAGTTTGATAACAGCCACAGCACTATAGCAGTACACAAAAGTGTTAGACGTACTATTTCGTTCCAGTTTAGTGCGTCATCGACATCGGCATTGGTGCTGTTGTATTAAAAAATTCAGAAATCGAATACCATTATACAGATATGTGTATGGATGTATGATACAGTACTACCTCCATAATGTGAACTAATTAAAACATGGGCAATTCCCATTCTCAAGGGTTCATACCTAGTTCATTTGAAAAATTTTAGGAAAAGAAACTAAACATAGTTTTCTAGCGATGCACATAGGGGTACTATTTGAACGATCTACGATGCCAAAATTCAAATTTTCAAAATGCAAAACCGTTAAAAAAAACTACTAACTGTGCTTGGGGATAGGTCTGAAAATAATACCAAGACCGTCCCGCTGTTCCTCCGATCATCATCATCATCATCTGGTTTGGTGTACATATGTGTCTGTTCTCGGCGTTCGTGTTCGCGTTCTCGTTTAACAGTGAGAATTTATTATTTTACATTTATTTCCGAAAAAAAAGAAGTTATAGATCTCGGTACAGCAGGTAATTATCTACTAATTAAAATATAATCCCATTATTTTTACAAGCTTTATATTAACTTCACTTTCTGTGAGGGCGGAATCTGGGAATCGATTTTACACCCACTTCCAGATATCCGTTCATCCTGAAATTTTGCACACGTATATAGTGTCGGAGACAATACAATATGGGTTATTTGATGACGTTGTAAATCTAATATGGCGGACGCTTTTTTACCTTCGATTTCTGTGAGGGCGGAGTCTGGGATTCGATTTTACACACACATCCAGATATCCGATTATACTAAAATTTTGCGTATCCGCTGACAACTCAATATAGTTTATCTCATGATCTTGCAAATCTAATATGGCGGGTGCCCAAAGATGGTGGATTACCATTATCTTCACGACCTCCTAAATATGGGTATCAAATGAAAGGATTTAACAAGTAGGATACGATTAGCTAAGTGACGAGATTCTAAATTCAATATGGTGGATGCCATAAGATGGCGGATTACTTTTTTCTTCAAAACCCGCATGACATGGACATCAAATAGAAGGGATTATCGAATAAAATCTCAAACAATAGAATATATTTTATGACATTGTAAATCTAATATGGAAGGTCAGCGCAGCAGAGGACGACCTCGCCTTAGGTGGCGCGCACGATTGAACAAGACCGCAACCAACTTGAAGTGCGCAACTGGAGGCGGTTAGCTAAGGACCGAGCTAACTGGAAGAGTTTGTTGGTTGAGGCCTTGGTCCACCTCGAACTGTAGCGCCACCTAGTTAAGTAAGTAAGTAAATCTAATATGGCGGACGCCATAAGATGGTGGATTACCGTTATCTACACGACCTCCTTAATATGGGTATCAATTTAAAGGGTTTGACAAGCAGAATCAGACTAGCTAAGCGACGTCATTCTAAATTCAATATGGTGGGCGCCACAAGATGGCGAATTACCTTTTTCTTTATAACCACCATGGCATGGGTAATGTGCAGTGAACAGTCAACGAAGACGCGGAAATTTAGTGAACGTGATCGGAGTAGGAGATTCTCCACTTAACCCTTTCAGTGAAAATTTTTTGTTTTAAGGGTTAAACATTATTTTTTTTCTTTGTATTGTTACAGAGGCTTATACTAAAAAGGACGAAAAACAATTTGTGTTAAATTTTAGTTCTAAAGTGGTTTTTGGAATTGATGTCCTAAAAACACAAAAATGATGTCAAACTTACTAGAATTAACATGTACGATTATTTTAATTTTAAAACTATGCGCCCATTACACTGGTCAACAAAAATTCACTTTTTTTAAGTAAC
Organism: Brachyopa scutellaris; assembly: GCA_949775065.1. Taxonomy (NCBI): domain Eukaryota; kingdom Metazoa; phylum Arthropoda; class Insecta; order Diptera; family Syrphidae; genus Brachyopa; species Brachyopa scutellaris. Next base: position 72,770,742 of record OX459112.1, read on the forward strand.
ATGAAAACTTTTAACTGATTATGTTAGAAACAAGGTTGAGTATAGTTGAATTGATATTAGAATATTTCAGATACATACGAATAGATTTATTGTAATACGATCTTTTTAGTTTTCCCAAAAATACAGTTTCTATGAACAAAAATGAGTGTTACAGTATTAATATAGGCATTGTCTTATGATTTTCTCTATATTTTGTTTCAAGGATGCCTTGTCTTAATATCCAACAGTTATCTGCCAGCATTCTTGGGCTCACTTCCCCTGATATAATTTTGTCCTGATGGAATCTTTCACCGTGTTCATTGCTAACGGAGCCCAAATTTTTAGGAAAGAGGTCCATATGGGAATATAGGAAATGTATTTTTGACGACATGTTACAACCCAAAGCTTTATAAGTAGTGAAAAGTGTCTGGATGTTACTTTTATAGTTCTTTAATCGGTGATTTTCGAGAAAATTTGAGTTAACTTTCATGAAAGATTTCCCTGATTTTTCAAGGTCACTTAATATTTTTTTTAAATATTTACTCCTCTGTCAATTGCCTACAAGCCTACAAATGTGCACTCTTTAATTTTGGCGTCACTGATTTTGGGAAATTTTTTATTCGAATACATAAACCCAGAACCCAGCAAACTCAACGGTATTCGAAGGAGAACTTGCAGCCATCGAATGTGCATTATCGCAACTACTTCACACAAGCGAACGAACGAAAAACATCGCAATATTATCGGACTCAAAATCCGCTCTACAATCACTTATCAGTTACAACAGCAAAACAGACACGCTAATCGCAAGAAATATCAGACGACTATTTACCATGCTTCAGCAGAAAGGACATCGTGTAAATTTCTAGTGGGTACCGGCACACGTAAATCTCCTAGAAAACGAAGCTGCAGACGCCCTAGCCAAAAAGGAGCCAACATTATCAACAGAAACCCAGAATCCATCACAATACTTAACAGATTGCACAGAATAAAAACCTCGCTCTCAAACAAAGAATTTCATAGAGAACGCAGAACAATGGAAGGAAAGAGATATGAAAACATCGCTAGTCTCTATCCTAACTTGGCTCAAGTACCTCGGAAAGAAGCAGTAGCACTTTTACGATTAAAAACCGGACACAATTGCCTAGCAACACACCTGAAAAAGATTGGCATCAAAGAATCAGACGTCTACACACTATGCAATAGAAACGAGGTACAGGACGAAGAACACCTAACCAGATGCCCAGCCTTAGACGACGCTAGAAAGCAGAGTTCCAACATCACACATTTATATTGGACGGCTCGAGGAATGATGACCTAGGCCAGTTTGCTCCATTAGTAAACAACAACAACATAAACCCAGAACCATCCCGATCCATTGCGTTCACGAAGTTTCAAAAGTGATTTCACCAAAAATGTAACAAAACTTGATCGTTTTTGCATTTTCTTGACATTATTACAAAATTACCTAACGTGACAAACAAAAAACACAGCCACTTCACTGAAAAACAAAGCACTACAAATAAAAAAAAAGTAAGTTAAAACGATTAACATACAATTTTACTGGTAGTAGCCGTAACATAAAAACTAGACCTGATCGAATCAAAATAACTATGGTTTTATAATGAGGGTAGATTGATATTTAAAAATTAGTAAGCAATTTTCTTGTTACAAAATTTTGTTGACCAGTGTTATCTATCTACAAAATGACATCAGAAATGTTAATTAATTCGACGATTATCTAAATAAAAAATAAATAATAAAAATGGTCTACTGTAAAAAAATCGATATTAGTTTGGAGGATTTTCCTGAACGAGTGCTCAATGCGCACTGAGAGCTTATAGGATCGAATTTTGTTAGCATCAAATGCTTGAACATATACTGCACGAAGTTAGGAAGAAATTTGAAACAAAAAAATACTCTCATGGAGAAAGATTGGAATTTGGGAGTAACAAGAAACCATGTTACCATATGGTATCAAAATACTGAAAGGGTTAACACAAAAATAAAATGGTTGAAGCTGATACTAATGATACTTTTTGGGACTTTTTTCGAGGCATTTTCGACAATAGTCAAAATGAAGTTTCAAAGAAAAGTGGCACAGCCAACGAGCTGGATTTCTATTTTAAAACAGTTCACCTAGATCGGAATAGTGATCCTGGCGCTTGGTGGTCAGTTAACACCCAACTATTCCCGATTTTGTCTAAATTTGCCAAAATGTATTTTTCAACTCCGTGTTGCAGCGTATGCAGCGAGACAATTTTTTGAAGCGGGCATCGTTTACGAAAACATACGTAATCGTTTATTACCTTTCAATGCCGAAAAAAATGGTGCAAATTCATAGTCTGATAAAGTCGACTTGAAAAGAATTTATTTATCCACATAACCTAAAAAGTACTTTTTGACATTCATAGTCATCTTATAGTCGACTTTAAACTTATAGCCGGCTCGAAACTTAAAATGAACCAAACGTCACTTTAAATAACTAGAGTCAGCTCTAAATTTCTCATATCATATTTTGACGTTTGGGTTGGTTCGTTCAAATCACTTCACATAAACACACCAAAGTCGATACTAACTAATGCACAGGCAAAAATGTGTTTATGAATAAGGAAAAGTTATAGCCGGGTTTTTTATTTAGTGCCGGCTGTAACTAATGTCGGCTATAAGCACTATTCATGGGCTGACTATGAATTTGCGCCAGTGTTTTTTTATCCACCATGATTTGTAGAGATGTAACGGATAGTAATTTAACCGGATACCGGATACCGGAGATCGGAATTTAATAAGCCCGGATAGCCGGATATCTGGTCGAAGAAAATGCGTACTACGATGCATACATTCATGTTTTATCGCGCAAAAGGATTAAAATGATCGAAATAACTTACAAAAAAGAACGGGGCCATCCCGTTAACAGGATGTGAGGTAGATGATTAGTGATCAGTTAATACCCAACAATTCGTTTACTTTACTTTACTTTAGGTCGCGCTACAGCTCGGGGTGAACCTGGGCCTGCTTCTCGCAACCATTTATATGTGCGTGTTAGATATATTTTTGTATGAATGGAAGGGACCTACAATTTTTTGCCGACTCCGAACGGCGAGTTGAGAAGTTTATTGACAAATGATACTCTTTGATTGCATGTCAGGCATTCGAAAGAGGTGGCATCGTGTAAAAACTTTTTTTAGGTGTTGGACCCGGACTGGGACTGTACCCAGGCAGCATTGCGTAGTCATCCAATGCACTTACCACTACACCAAGGTGCCGACACCCAACTATTCCAAATTTTGTCGAAATTTGCCAAGATTTATATTTCAACCCCGACTATTTTCGGAAGCAGGATTCGTTTAAACTTCATCGTTTATTACCTTTCAATGTAAAAAAAAATTGGTTTCATCTACATAGGTACCATAATTTGCCTTCAATAAGTTTTGAGTACTAAATAGCTTATATGCTTGTTTATTCTAAAAAAATAAAACCTTTTAAACTATATTTTTGGATATTTTTTTATTTTTGGTAGTTTCTTTTTTTCATTATTTTAACTTTTTTGCAGATACAAGGATTATCCGGCAACCAGTCGGATACCAAGTGACTATTCGACAAAGTGCCTATATATATATTTTAAATCGAAAGCTTTTTTTAATCCTACATAAATATAGATTTGAACAAAAAACACGCCTATTGTATAAATAAGCCTATTGTCTAAGCCTCTACTGTTTAAAAATACAGGTTTCTCACCGTATCACTTTTGTTTAAATTATTGATTGCTCTCTTCTCTTATTCAAATGAGATTTATCATAAAAAAGAGCGTATGACTATTTTGGTAAAGCTAACAGCTTTATAAAAAGGGCGAGGTGAATACACATGTCAAATTACCGAATAGACCTAAAGCTGGCACGTGCTTTTTACTTCCACTGAGAAGACAATCAGCTGATTAGATATTCCAGTTTCCAGCATCAAATTGCATTCCACAAACCAAACATTTTTCATGGTGAGGGCGACACAAAAATAAATAAGAAAGATTATACTGAATAAAACGGAAAAAAGATCCGCACATTAAAGTTGTCTCTGATAACTGCATAGCCAAAACAAACGGCAATTATAATTGCATTAACGTTAAAAATTACCCATTACACAAAAATGAAACGTCACTTAGCAATGGACAGCGAAACAGATTCAAAAACATTTCTTCCACAAGACACTTTGAGGTAATTTTAGATTTTCTTCACAAATATAAATCAACTTACATTTATTTTAACTTTCTTGTCCTCACAAAATGTACACAATTATTTTAATCTGACTTTTTCCTTTATTCTTCACAGCAAACGTTTGGGAAAATGCGAAGTTTGCGGAGACAAATATGCCAAGTACACTTGCCCAAAATGTGAGGTTAAAACTTGCTGTTCTTCCTGTTTGCAGATCCACAAGAAGGAACTGTCATGCAGTGGAATACGCGATCGTACTAAATTCATTCCGTTAAAGAAAATGACAAAAATGGATTTTATGAGTGATTATTACTTTTTGGAAGAATGCACCAGGTTTGTGGAGGATCGTAAACGTGACAGTCTGAAACGATATACACGTTACAATAAAGTCCTTCCGACCACATTGTTTAGGCTAAGAAATGCCGCGGCTAACCGAAAGACAACGTTGCGATTTTTACTAGAAAACTTCTCGAGGCGCAAGGAAAATACCTCCTACTTAGATTGGAAAAAGGAAGTAATTTACTGGCGGGTAGACTGGGTTTTTACAGATGCTGAGAATATAAAATTTGTCGATAAGAAATGTTGTGAGGATAATACCTTGGCTAGCTTACTTGACAAATATGTCAATTCCCAGAATCCTGAAGTCGTGCCAATGAAAAAATGTCTGGAATATTATCAAAGTAAAGGAATTGGAGGTTTGAGCATTTTATTGAAAGCGGAAGGGATCAAGAGATGTCGGAACAGATATCACAGATTGGATTGTGAGAAAACGTTGAAAGAGAATTTATCTGGTAAGGTACTGGTGGAGTATCCTTGCATTTATGTGACCTTTGAAAGGCACCCCGCAGGAATGGACGTCATTGACAGCGGTGAGTTGATAATATTATATTTTCATAACTTTTAAAATTATCGGATATTATCTTGGCTATAATTAAAGTAATTACAATTTTTCGGTACCATTTTCCTGATCATGCTAGCTCCAATAATGAGATAATTGCAACAATTATTCCTTGTTATTATGTTATTTTACGTCGTAAGACAGCATTTACATTACTGGTATAACCTTCTGCAAGGTGATCTTGTTGCGTTCCCATATCTGTTTGAACTGTTATAAGTAACCATCCGTTTTACCTGTTATAACCATTTTTCTTTCGGTAATCCCACAACCCTGGACGGCAATTGTAACTACTATGATCTTCATGTTATCGTTTTGAAACCCACATCACACTATATGCATATGAGAATAATTCCGTAAACTAAAAAATCTTCCACTTTCAGATGATGACCTCGAAGCTGAAACTAAATCGCATCGAATAGCCATGGACAAGCTAACTAACACAGACAAGTCTGACTCCAATGAATCATTCGCCAACGATAAAGATTTTAAAGAAAAAATGCAAAAGCTCATGATTGAGAAGAAACGCGCAGAGCGCCGCATTAAACGCGAAAAACTCGAAAAGGAACCAAACAATTATCTATTTTCGGACGAGAAACTGTGGGATGAAATCTCATCGTCGTCTGATTCAGATACAGGAAATATAACTGAGGAAGAACAACCGAGCTGTAGCTCAGAATGCAGAAAAATATAATGTTTGTTCGACCTTCAATGAATTATGTACATATATCGAATTTTATTTTAATTTACTTTAAATGATTGTAGGTCCTTGAAAATGAAGAAAAAAATAAACAAATTTTATTAAACTAGAAGTATAAAAAAAAGTGAAATTGTTTCCAATTAGCCATAGGATATTTGCCATAAAGCGTTACTCAATTACATTACTGTTTTGTTGTTCAGAAGTCTATGTACTGTACACCTTTCGTTTTATAGTTTGTAAAGTATATATTTTTTGTTTAAATAACTTATGCACAGTGTGTTCGTTTTTAGATCGTTTTTTTTTTTGTTTCTTTCTTTACTCCTCTTATAGTACCCAAAAATATAATATAATCACTACAACTACTATTCCAGCAGCCGCTGCCTTCACATACATTGATTTACGATTTAAATAAGTCGCATCCTTTTTGTATTTTTGTGACATCATGGAAAGATTTTGAGTTTTTGTGTCGAGCTCTGCAATGAGAGATGTTTTGGTTTTGGTATACTTTTTTGGTGGATGAAATGTAATGAATTACCTGATAGGACTGTTCCTCGTTGCAGTACGTCATCGATATTTTGAACCTGAAAGAAAATCCTAGTGTTAAAAATATCTGTAGGTAAGATTAAATAAAAACGTTGGCTCAATAGCTAGTTTTCATGAGAAACTATAACCACAGATAATAAATCTATACAGATGTCGCATGCCTGTATAAAATGTGACACTGTCGCCTTAGCAGATAAACTCTTACCAGACAAGAAGGTTTTGAAAAAAGTATATAAAGTAAATAGAGTGGTTCTCCATGGGACTGCTTACGCTTAACCTTTGGTTATGTACATATTTTAATTCTAAACTAGCAAAAAATCATCATTAATGAGAAAAGAATCAATCACAAGGAACACAACACTCTAGCTCGGCAAAAGTTTAGTTCATTATCTTGCGAGTTATAATTAAATTTTGCACGCATTTATGTATCCTTTTGCTCTTGTAATACATAAGTACGATATATGTAGGATATTCACCCCTATCATTAAATCCGCCGGAGGGAATGATTCACGAAAATTCGAAAATCTGTATCATTGAATCCGTTCGAAGGGAATCGTCCACTTGTCGGTAATGTGAACAACTTATCACTTGATCATTCAAAACGAACGGATCGAATCTCTCCATACAAAGTTTGACGTTTCAGATCCGCGAGGAAATCGTTGCGGATCTGGTGCTTTTACTGTGGTGTTGGCTAGCATTTTTTTTACTGCCAAGAACTTTGAACGTTGAAAGTGCAGAAACAAACAAATGGAATCAGAAATAGTGCGGCATAACAGACACCATTGGATCGATCTTATTTTCGGCCAAAACCAAACGACAGAATGCAATGCAATGAAATGCAAATGGGACAGAATTCTAATCTTCTCTGGTGTTGTCACAAATCGGGAAGGATAAGTGTGTATAAATGTTCAAGTCTGGACTCGACGCGTATCGTCAAAAGTCGCCAAAGTTATGTAAAGGGAATCAAGTTGTCGTATAGCTCCGCTTTTCAAGATCAGCCCCAAGATCTAGAACAGGCGGCAGAAGTTCAAAAGAATGGTATTGGTACAGAGTTGACCTGGCCACTGCCAAAAGCTTTGAATATTGAAAGTGCAGAAACAAACAAATCATGAACTTCAGGCACACGTAGAATAAGTACACAGATCACTACACAAAACATGCGACCAAAACAAGGATATTTTAATGGAAATAAATGTACATACTAAAAACGTTGAACTTTATAAATGAAATAAATGAAACATGACATTGGAGTGCAAAATATTGCAAAACAAAAGCTTAACGTAAAACCAAAAAACTATTTATTTATAATTTTTTATTCTTTAGATTTTTGTTTTCACACCACAATCGCCTTTTCAAGTGTCAAATCAGAAAACAGCTGATTTCGAAAACATAAAAAGAGATGTAGATAAAGTAGTGTATCCGGCGGATTTAATGATCAAGACGATAGGTGAATGTGAACCGAATGAGTGAAGGGAATCTCAGATCCGTCGGATTTAATGATAGGGGTGATTTTGTTTGACACTATAATTTTCTTTCATCTTATCTTGTAATTCAATTGACGTTGTGTTCAGTTTATAACTAACTTTCACTGCGTATTCAATGTTATCAGAAATAATTTAACCTTTGCTTTCAACTTAATGTTGGTTCCTTCTGAAACTGTAAACATTATACTCACCATTATTCTCTGAACATCCTGTAATTGTGTATTTATTGTATTTATGTTTCTTCTTCGGTCTGTTAATTGTTTTTTGGCTTTTTGTATATAAACATCGAATTCAATAAATGCATAGGGACGTGTCACCGAATTCACTCTTCTGCCATATGTGCCATGAAACTCTTGGGCAAGATCTTCCAAATAGTTAAATGCTAATCGCTTTGAATACATTTTATCGCACATCACAAGGTAGCATACATCATTTTCAATTAGATAACTAAAACGTAAACGAAAACAATCAAATCAACTGGACTAATCATCAGAAGCATAAAAGAACCTAACTGGAACAGATATGGTCCGGTTTCAATACTACATCGTGGTGGTGAATGAGATCCCAATTTTCTGAATAACATTTTTGCTTGATTTTGATATTCTAATATACTGCGGCCAGACTGGAAATATAAAATTTATATAAATGTATTACAGAAAATGGGGAAATAAATACCTGTTCATCATCTTGCATTGTACCGACGAGTGGAAGTCCATCAATTACTCGTGCTATCATTGTTAGAAGAGCCATTTTGGGAATATTATTCGATACAAATTTATTTAATCAAAATACTTTGTTTTAGCCAAAGCATAACATTTGCTTTGGTAACGTAAAAAAAAATTATTTTGAAAATTTTTGGTTGAAAACACTTAAGGGACGATGATAAGAGGATTGTGGCAACACGTCAGCTACGTCAAAACCGTGGAGCAATACACGAAAACAACAAATGTCAAATTGGAATGCTTTTGGTAGTTGGCCGTGGAGCGCTGCTCTCAATAAGGAGATTTCATTAAGGTGGATCTGAAAATTTTTTGTTATTTTTCTCTATAAAATATTTATAAAGTACTGTACACAAACCGATAGAACCCTGCTAATGCCTCTATATTCTCTTTTGGACAAGTCTTATACATATTGTATCCGATTTGTATACCTAGCCATGTTAGATTTGTTCCTTTATGTTTTCATTTAAAACTTTGAGCCGCCCGGCGGCGTTAAAGTAGATAAGCTATTGTAATGGTAGACATCTATATCATCGTATGTTTGCTATTAATAGGTGCCTACATAAATTGTTACATATAAATATGGTGCTAATAGTACCAGATTCGTATCTAATCTAATAGCTATACAGTTCAATTGGAAATAGAGATTTGAAAGTCACATATGTAAATAAATTCAAACTTTCAAAACATTAAAATGTAATTTAGGTATCAAATAAAACCTGACTTCGTAACTTTTTATAAAATAGGAGGCATGATTATTTCTGATGCAGCATTCACCTTTTGAATTTTAAAAGTAAACATTTCCTCACTCACATCCCAGAAGGTAGCTGTCACGATAGTAATCCTATAGCTATCCCGCTCCCCCTTCCATTGAAATGCAATTTAATTAGCATATTTTTCTTTTTTCTTAATGACAGGTAGAAAAACGAAAGTTAAAGTTCCAAGCTGGCACTCTGGCTGGCAGTAAAATTCCGTGACTTTCAGATACTTTTTACAATACCGCTTTCCTGATAGCTCAATTTGAAAACATAACGAGGTTCAAATTATCATATTAACGTGTAAATCCTTCGAGTGCCTGGATATTTCAAAGGTTTTTACTATTTTACCTCACAAAATTGATTGCCTTGATAACCGTGCATATAGATAGATCTTTAGTTCAATACATTTGGGTGAAAGTTAACAAAAAAAAAACTTGTTTTTATCCCACAAGGAGAAGGTAACTTTTCCATTCATCTCACTCATACGTCCATATGCCAATGAAGGACAACTAGTCTTACAAAGCATGTATAACAGTTTATGCCACCTAAACAAAAGTTTCGCAAATCGTACACATAAGACAGAGCCAACTAGATATAAACTGTCAACTTGGCACAAGTTACAAGTTCTTAGTTTTTTCGTCCACTAATTTGTTATGCCTTATTTTCGTGTGCGATCTATTTGTTCATTGATAAGAAACTCTTCGCTTCGGTCTTCTTTTTTGAAATCATAGATAGATTCGGTAACATTTAATTAAAATTTGTAACTTACAGAGTTACATGTGTCTTTTGTGTAAGTGTACAACTGAAAGAAATTCGGTCAGCTCCCCACTTGAAAAAATAGATTTTTTCCCAACCTAGTAATTTAGCTAGCAGCCAAACGAAAACATCCACGTAAACTCGTCAAACGTCATATTGCTATTGCCTTGCCAGCACGGTGAACTTTTATTGCGAATCGCTTCATTGCATTTTACAAATTCATATTTCCATACACGACGATTATAATTCATAGTCAAACGAGTTCTTTAGGATTGGAAAATGCTTCAAAGGTGTTTTTCACAGTGGTGGGGTTAAGTTCATCCGACTGCTGTATACTGGATGTCAAGAAAGCGAACGGAAAAAAATCGATAATTAAATTAATTAAAATAAGATACGGAAATGTCGTCGTGGGATCAACATCGCCAACCGGCAAACATGGCCAAACAACCACCACCGTCAGACCCACCGCAGCAGCCGCTACAGCAGCTACATCAGCCGCTTATGCAGTCGCCGCAGGTGGGTGTTGGGGGTCCTAGTGTTCCTGTTATCACAGCCCACTCTGGCATTCAGGTAAATGGGTATTTTAACTTTTAATCGATTGGTGCTCCATTGTCTTCGAAAAGTAGTTTTGATTGCGCCCGACCCCATACATGGGTCGGTGGTTCAACTCACCATTTGTTATGTTGTTGAGTTGCGTTGAAAATTATTTTAACGACGAGTGATTACGTCCAATATTGCCGGTATCATAGCATCTACTTATTTATGTGTGTATAACTACTGTTCTTGTGCCAACATTTTATTTAGACTTGAGAAAACATTTTATTAAATCCTTTCTCCCAAATAAATAATAATAAGTTCTATAGACATTTTCAATTAGTTATCGAAAGCAAACTTTCTTTAAGTTCGAGATGCTTATGGTGTGCCAAGAAGTGCGGGTCACTCTTTTGTATTAACTCGTACAAGGATCGAAGCATTCCATTATATATATGATGAAAACTTACAATGCCCGCCTGCCTGTCTTTGAACTTCGGAACGACGATTTTTCGAAGAGATGAGTTCTCGTTGATTGATGGATACATTTTTTCAGCTCTAAGGTTAAAAAGATCAGCTGATACAATGAAAAGCCTTGAACTTACTCATACATATGCCTTGTTTGATGCAGCATTTCAAAATGTATTTACGACCTGTTTCAAAACCTGACGCGTAACTAAGAAAAGCAACGATATTAAAATTGGTTGAAACAAAATAACAGAGTTTAAATTCAATGGAACAAAACCCCCAAAATCATACCTACTCATGTTATAGTAAACACCCAAGATACACGTTTGTGCCTACACAAGTGCATATTTGTCTTTCTATTTTATTGATAACAGCAAAAAGTTATACAGCGTTGCTTTCATCCCATTAAATCATTGCATTAAAATCATTTATTTTACATAATCAGTTTGAAACAAATGTGCACTACACATTGTGATTAGCTATTGTAATTGCTTGCATCTTCCATTAAAATTTCATTAACTTTTCTTAAAAACTAAACTCACGTTTAATCACATGTTTTAAAACAGTGTCGTTGGATTGAAACGCTTTAAAAGATTGTTTTAAATCGGTACATGAAAATAGGCTTCGTTCCATTTTGTATTGGCCTGTAATTACGGTTTGGTAAATTCTTGGGTATGTCAATTTCGTTCTTTTTGTTTTAAAAAAATTGCGGTAGGGTTTATTTTAGTGACAAATTACTGTAATTAGATTACATTGGAGAAGGTATCATTATGTTTATACAGTCAACCCTCGTAAGAACCGGTTTCACTATAACGCGATTCTTAAGCCTCCGACCCATAGATTCCGTCGATCTGTTGCTCCGTCGTTTTTAACTGACGGCTCAATAGAATACACACATTCTTATGGGAGATGGCCTATAACCAACGGATGTTTGAATTTCGACGGATAAAGTAGGTTTACTTTCTACTTTTTACATCCATCGATCCGTTGAAAGAACACACATTCACGCATTTAAGTTTACTCATTCACAAATTGAGAGTATGCAATGTCATTGGTGGAAGCATTGATAGAATGTAGAGAAACTGTCATCGCCGTTGACAATTGTTTGACATCCCAACGTAGATATATGCTCGATTCGATGGGACTGCTCTATCCGGCAATACATCAACTTCAACACCAACGTACAACGGAACGACGCGACGTCTTACAACGGACTTATTTAAACATTTAAAAGCATGTCCAATATGTACATATGAAACATGAATAGCTAATAAGAAGGATGACAACCCATCAACGACACCTTGGATGAAGACATCGCCCCAATTAACAATTGACATGAAACATGAATATAATCTCCAGTAAAGATTACATTCTACTTTTTCTTAAGTATGTATCTATTAACAATTGTTTTTATCATTTGTGTGGCGTTTTTGTATTTAAACTGAAGTTCAGTTAGTTTTCTAAAAACAGTGTAACAAATTTAGATGCATTTTTTATGTGGCCCAAGCATCGTATTACGCGATTTTGTACAACGCGTGGTTTCTCGGGAACCTAACTACTGCCCTATACGAGGGTTGACTGCACTTGCATATCAATAATTAGCTGTATAGTTGATTGTGTCAGCGGTCATACATATTTGTGCAACGTGACGTTCGCCGATACTAAGAAAATTCGTCAAACCATTTAACCAATGTCACTATATAGGCCAAGGTCTTCCACAGACTACAACGACATCCAAAGTTATTATTGTGATATGGTCACTGTTGCACGGCATTACATCGGGCATAATTTGATATTTCTTACTTTTTGAGAAATTAGTTTTAAGTTTTTAGATTTACTTAAAAAAAAAACAATCGCGATGTTAAATACACTGCAACTCGAGCAAAGCGGCTGTGACTTGTAACTACCACAAGTACATATTCTGCGAATCATACCGCAAAGCAGCATAGGTACTATAAACTGTAGAGAAACAAAAAAGTACATACATATGCAATGCAAGTTATTTTAAGACACTATTAGCAAACTTCTCTTACCTAATTTTTATGCATTACAGGTTTACCAAATATTAATTAGCTTTTTACTAAAGGAAAGTTTTTGTTTTTTTATTTTACAGCCTAATTGGCCACAGAACTATAACCAACAACCTATGCAACCTGTTCAACAACCTCCGCCAAACAATTGGTCACCAAATCCAATCGGCAATGCCTATCAACAACAAAATATGGTGGCACCACAACCAGGTCAGCAGAATAACTGGCTACCACAGGACTTAAATCCACCAATTCCAGGACCACCACAATCCGTTCTACCGACTTCAGGATACTTTCTGAATCAAGAAAATTTCATTCAGCCGCAGCAGCAGCAACATCAACCACAATATCCAAGCATGCAACAATCATATGCTCCTCCACAGCAGTACCAGCAAATGATCCAACAACCTGTTGAGGTTCCACTTTCTGTTCCGGTTACAGCCGTCAGTTATTCCCGTCAAAGTACCCAACAAATGGATAACGTGCAGCAAGCTCCAGATTACAGGGGTAATAATAATAATAATAATGACGGTTGGGGTGATTGGGATTGGAATGACAACAATGCTCAACAACAACAACAACAACAGCAACAACAACCAGAAAAGCAAAAGCAACCACCTCCAACAGACAATTTGCAAAACAGCTCTAATACAATTGAGGACAGTTTTCGAATGGAAGCCAATAATAGCTGGCAATGGGGCCCTGTGGAGGAAATAAATCAGCAGCAAAATAATTCGATAATCGATGATCTGCATCAGAATTCGCAACAACCTCCGCCACAAGAACAGACAGCAGAAAAGGTCGTTCCACCACCCCCAGCTAATTTCGCTGTACCACCCTCTCAGCCAAAAGCATCGATCATTACGCCAGCATTGGGAGGAATTCAACATCAAGCGGTTCATTCATCACCAGTTGTAGTAAAACCAACAAATCTTCCACTAAACGATGCCTCACAGTCTCCAGAAGGTGCACAGACCAACAATAATATTCCTAGTCCGGTGTATGTATCCCAGGCTAAGCCTGTTTCAAAGCCACCTCGGCAGTATGCAAGTCTCCCCGGTTGCACCAACGATGTTGTGAATACAGTTGGACTAACGACACCCCCACAAGCCTTTCAAAATACAACCGAACCCCCATCGCTCCCGATTGCAGTTAGTGCCCCACCACCTATATCCTCAACACTGCCACCCCCAATGAAGGCCTCAGCACACTCTGCTGCCGCTTCAAACAATCCATTTAAGAGAGCCGGATCAGCTCAACATCATCGAGCACCAACGGGCCTTATCGCTACTCCGCTAGATTCACAACAGCCGAACGTGGTAATGCCACCTGCTCAGTTTTATGCTACTCCACCACCGCCTCCGCAAGATTTTGCAAATCCATCAGTAGAAAACCATGAAGTGATTGTTCCAGATAACTCTGAAGTTTTGCATGAGAATCAGGAAATTGCACCCAATAACGATCGCAATGAATATCTTCAGACGAGTCATCTATCAGAGATTGGGAGCCTTGCAGATGCTACATTTAACATTGAAATGCAGGAGCAGAATAATGAATCTGATGACTTCCCTCCACCAGGTCTTTCCAGGCTTGTATTGGGTCAGCCAGAGAATGAATTGCGGCAGGTACCTAGAACAGAGGTCGAAAACAGTTTGAATATTGAACGACAAGCAGATGGTGAAGATACTGATCCGTCACTGCAGCGATCTACTTTCGCTCCATCCGTTACTGGACCAAACAACGTTTTGCCAAATCAAATTGATATAACAGGTGATCGAAATTTGTATTTGGTTCCGGGCGAAAGTGACGTTCATGAGCAGCGTGTTGTTACTGGTCTAGAAAATGGGTCATCTGTAGTTGCCTCCGTTCCACCGATCCAAGTAGAGCAAAGAGAAGTGGAACTTGATGGAGAAAATATTGAAGATGAACCACAGCCACCACCGCCTTCGCAAACATCACAGCATCATCACTCCCATCATCATCATCATCATCGTCCAGTCAGTCCTGTGCAATCTAGTCGTGATGAACCACTGGAAGGAGCAAACTGCCTTGATCGACAGGTGCAAGGTAGTCAGCATACTAATCATGAAACAGAATCGAGTATGACCGCAGAAACAAATGTTAAAGATCTGTCCAACATATCCACGGGAAATGACGAAAGTGATCAACTTGATCGCCATTATGGCAAATCTCGACGTGATGATAACAAGAAGCGACGACCTGGCAACGAATCAAAAGAGAAACCATACGAAAGCGAGGAATCAGACTTCTCTAATGAAAGAGAGCGCCGTCGATATCGCGAAGGGAGTGTGCGTAGTGAACGCGATAGGGATCGAGATAGCAAAGAACGTAAAAGGCGTGATAAACGTGAACGAGACGTCGGAGGTGAACGTGACCGAGATCATTATAGAGGAGAAGATCGTGAGAATAGATATCGCGAAAAATACTATCGTGATCGCGATGGTAAACAAGAACGTGGTGGTCGATACGGCAGTGGCCGCTATGAAGCTGATTCGAAATACGAAACAGAGGGCTCCGCGCGCCACGAACGTCGTAGAGGTGGCGGTCGTAGTGAAAGAGGTGATCGTGCTGACCGGGAGGCATATGAAGAATATCGTAGATATCACAAATATAACAGTCGTGAAGAGCGTGATGTTCAGGAGAGAAGAGGTGGTGGAGGTCGGACAGATGTCGACAGACGTCGTGGCGATAGAGACTACCGGGAAGATCGCGATTCTCGTCGGTATAAGGATTCCCGCGAAAAACCACGTAACGAATATGAAGAATATCGCAAAACGAGCAGTCGCAGTGCTCGTGATAGTGATGTTGAAAAAGAAGCCCGTTTACGAGATAAAGATCCTCGTTATGCTGCGCATAGTATGTACACTGGATATCACGGATACGGGTTCGATCCATATGCCAGTTACTACTACGAACAGATGGCACGTACGAATCCCCAAGCCTATTCCGAATGGTACAAAAAGTACTACGCCCAAGCACATGCCCCAGAATCGGTAACAAACAATGGACGAGAATCGGTACATTCGGGACGTAGCTCAGCTAACAATGAAAAAGATCGGTGAGTTTTTGTTTGACCATAAATTAGTATTGCTTTTTTATATATTTTTACAATTTGTGACCACATAACGATGTAAAATTCATGTTAAATGGTAGTTGTGGCTGTGGACTATTATAAATTTATAATTTATGTTTTTTTTTTGTTTCATTTACAATTCAATTAAGCGAAGCAGAGATATTTGTAAATAAACTAATAAAATTATCTCAAGAGGTGGATTAGAAAATTAAAAAACACGATTTTTTTGTTCGAACGGTGTAACGGTTTCTTGTACAGGTTTAGTTAAACTTTTTGGTAAATGGTTTCAATTATAAACAACAATTATACATACACATGTATGTATGTGAGAAGTATTGAACGTAACATCGCATTAACAGTAATAGCCAAACCCAAAACTAACTCTAAGCTAGTAAGAAAGAAATGTAAAGGAAAACTCAATACCAATGCGAGATCATACACGGTGAACCTATTCCACAACGACATACCGGAGAACGAGAGAGCAGATGAACTAGCAAGTGCAGGGGCAGAAGACGTGGAAAGCTTCACGGTTACCACGATAGGCACGGCGATACAAGCAGTAAAAACCGCTTACAGCCTGTCTTTTGCAAAACGCCATTCCCATATGTGGAGTCAAATCCAAACTTGCAAAACTGCAAGTCACTGCAAAGTCATGATAGAAAATCCGAACCCAAAACGAGCAGGGAAAGTACTAAATATGGGTAGGCACATCAACCTGAATAGACTTGCAATCAGACTGGGGCTAGTGCAACACAGCATCTGCCAGTGTTGCGAAAAAGAAGACAAAAGTATTAAACACTTCCTTTGCGATTGAAATGCTTTATGCTCAATAAGGCACAAAAACCTGGGAAGACATATCCCACCTGGGCTGACATCGCTTAGATCTATCGATTTCTCGAAAACACTGGAGTTGACACGACAAAGAGAGCTGTTTTCTTGAAACCACATATTTCTTTTAACCTTTTCATTCCCCCACTCAAATAACCTTTCACTTACACAAATCACTACCCTTTCTTTCTCAACACAGTTCCAACCAACTGTAATAGCAATGGTTATGTAAATCGTAGCTTGACAGACATTTCATTCAATTCTCGAACGGCCTTTAGTGGGCATGTAATAACTCATCTGGATTCTTGGACACATCTTTGTTTGATATTTGATTCCAAAACTTCAAGAAATGTATTCCATCTCAATTTTACGTACATAGGTCCTTTAGCTCTGTAAAGAAGAAACTGTCATGAATCCATTCTTCTGTCGGATAGGCACATAGATTCTATTTCATATTCGGCCTTGCAGCTTCTGCAGTTATCATTGCAGAATATCTTAAGAGTACTGATGACGCAGTGCCAATGACCAGTAAAGACACCAGCGTTAGCCCGTATTTCACTACGGCTGAAATCGACCATAATCAATTCATTTTCGCGTTCATATGGCATACAAATTTCTTTCACCAGAACATACAATTTTACATATTTTCACTAGTTCCTCTGGGTAAAGTGCTGTAACTACGTACATCAGTGACTAACAAAAGATTTTCTTAGTTGGTTTCCAAATATCAAACGCCACCAAATCAATGGGATCGGCAGTCTGAGCAGGCGCATTGTCATGGTGCAAATGGACAAAAAGTAGCGACGAAATTAGGGTTTTTTTTTTGGTTCCCTAACAAATTTCGTGGTTAGCAAGTTTCCGTTTACCAGTAAGCAATTACTGTCTAACAATCTTTTAGTGGCATAGAGGCGACAATTTCGCTCTGCTTTTATAATCTACACACGCTAAAGGGGATATGAATACCCTTATAATGCTTACACACGGCGCACATGAAGAACAAGAACGAGAGACAGACAGATCGACGTAGTAATAGGAAACTCAGATGTTAGGTTTCAACGAACTCTATGGGTGGTGTCCAGGGTAACTGGAAAGTTATTGAAAGCTATGCCATTGCTTATGATTCACAGAAGTTTTTTCCAGATGTTTCCTACTATAGTTTGTGCGATCAATTTCTTCGGTGGATCTATCGGTGGATTTACACTTTCTGGGTGTTTGGATCGTAATTTTAAAACCAAGATTCATCGGCTAACTCTCTATTTTCGAACTTTTCCAGAAAACACTGGACAAAACGTACATAAGCCTGTTTTTGCTCTTCATTCGAAATTCTTGGAAGCTATCGAGCTGATTTCTTCCAATATTTTAGGCGATAATACAATATTCGTGATATAGCCATGACATTTATCAGCTATGATTTCGTTCTGGGATCTTCGTCAACTTTGGCCTTTACCCAAGCCACATCAGTATCATCGGCCGAGGATTTCATCCACACTTACATGTCCAGACCGAAATCACTTTGAAACAGTAATGATGGATGGTGCATTAGATCCATATGGTTTATGCCTTTATGGCATTTGTTAAAAATTTTCACTGGCATGAGTTGAAGTCCATTCTTCTCCATTTTTACCTATTGCTCTGTAATTTGGAAATAAAGAAACGGCATACTACAAACAAATGCATACCAATTCAGCGTAGGTACTTTTGTTAGTCCCTACTTACATGCACATTTGTATGTGTGTCTCTATATATGTAAAAGAATTGCCTTAAGCTTAGTTTTTGTGCCACTCTTAGGGTAGGTTAGGTTGAAAGGGGTTATGAGGCTGAGCCATCATAAAACACAAGGCACCATAATGCGCCCGTCGCGATCTCCCGGGACCATCGTATGATCATACCTAAACCGTAACACTTCCGTCCAAACATTTAATTTCCCCGCAAAATTTTAAGATTATGTTGCGGTCAGTTTGGCCAGCTTTTTCCAGTTTATTAAAGAAGTAATTCCCAAAAAAATTCTTGACAATCACAAAGGATATGTTCAATATCCTCCGATGTTCCTATGTCATTGCGGTATCTGCATTCGTCCGTTTTCGCATGTATCCTCAAGAGACAGTGCCCGGAGAGTATTCCATTACAGTTCTTAACTTTGCCCTATTTGGTTCAAGGATTACCCTGGTACTTTTGCTTTTTGGGTTGGCCACATCCCATAAATTGTGGTGTTCTTGACTCCTTATTACAAGGGGTGCAATCGAGTATAATTGTGTTGTTAAGTTTTCACCTGATAACGCATGACGGCGGTGCTATGTTTATAACCATCTCGGTTATAGGCAGTGTACCCCTTCCTTGATAGCTAATCTGCAAGTTCATTTCCCCCTATGCTAGAGTGTCCAGGCACCCAGCATTGTGCCAGTCTTACACAGCCCTAAAATATGTATGTAGCTGCAATGGTTTTATTTTTTTTTTCACAATCTCTAGTCTCTACCACTAAAGTACTAACCCGGCATCGACATATCGACAAAAAAATCGTTTCCCAAAAATTATTGTTATTAATAAACTGACTTACAGTTTATTTGTTTTGCTGCACAGATTTGTTTATAGCGCACACTCTTACTTTAGTTATTTTTGCACTACGTTTTGTTGTTTTTTTTTTTTTTTTTATTATTACCACTTCCAAACCTTTGTGTTTACCTTTGTTTTCATTGAGTTTCTAAAAATTCTATCAACAAATTCGAAATAATCAGCCGTCATTACATTACAATCATTTAAAGCAAATAAATACTCGTAACTACCACAACATAAAAAAAATATATATGAAAACCATCAATTTATTAAAAATCGAAGCGTAAATTCTAAAAATAAAAATACGTATATTCTTTACAGACCAACAATTTAGTCTTTAACGATACTTTTTTCATAATAACGTTAACTGAAAAAGAGTAGTGTAGTTA
Organism: Brachyopa scutellaris; assembly: GCA_949775065.1. Lineage (NCBI taxonomy): Eukaryota > Metazoa > Arthropoda > Insecta > Diptera > Syrphidae > Brachyopa > Brachyopa scutellaris. The sequence goes on from OX459112.1 coordinate 72,790,671, forward strand.
GTAGAACAATAATAATTACTCGTACATTATAAAAAACAACACAAATTATTAAGATTTTCAATATTTTACTTTTGGAATTAAATATTCGAAAACATAAATTCGTTGAAAATACAACCAATTTAGGTATTCCATGCAACATCATCAATACATTCCACATCCGAACGATTACCATCGACAGTTTATGCAGCCAACCTCGTCGTTGGCTGCCAACTTGTCAATTTCCATGAACTCAACAATGATTGAATCACAACAGCAACAGAGAGTCTACGGTCTAAGTGGTGGCCCATCAACAGGGAATCTATCGCAAATAAATCAATTGCCTGGAGCTGGCTATTATGCGACAACAGCACGATCATACTATGCCCGAAGTGAATACTCAGAACCAAGGTGCTTACAACACATTAATTCGTAAAACTAAACTAAATCAGTAAAAAGTGAACAAAAAAACAGCAACTGGGCTGTTTTTTGTGCTTATTTGCTGTTTTGCAATTCAATGATGGAATGACCTTATAAGTTAAAATATAACCGTTTAGTTGCTATTATCTTATTCTTAATTCTGTTTGTTAAATTTGTGTATAAATGTATGTATGTATGTATGTAATTCTCGAAATGTAAGGAAAACTAAAATATTTGACAAGACGAGATCTATTTCCCTCGAATTTTATGTATACGAGTGGACGTTTTTTTTGTTCTCTGTATTGCTAATTCGTTTTCTTTAAATATGAATATTTACTGCTTTAAGGGTAATTAATTATTCTTACAAATATTTGTAGGTCTTTTGGGGAAATATATTCAAATTAATTTATTTAATATTATAACACGTTACACTCATTTAGGTGTACTTGGGCAGTTTGGAGAATCTACGTATTGTTGAAAGTTTGATGCTTTTTTTTCAGTCAAAAAACCGTGTTTTCTGTTGAACTTGTTTGACCTGTAGTATTCACTAAAACCAGTCTCAACCACACATTGTATCTGAAGCTTTACCAACAGGCCTATCCACTCTTCTAGTGTGGCCCACTTTTCTTTTGCTATGTGCGGTCTAATGTTGACACCGTGGCCTATTACGCAAGCTTCCCTTTCAATTCAATCCCAACAAACACCCAACATTTTTTTCACGGTGCCTCCTCATTGGAATGCCTGACAAGCATTCAAAGATAATCATTTGTTATAGGTCTGTTTGGTATCTTTTTTGGTACACGGAATTGAGATCTGTCATATATTTGAATCCTCTCAAAGGGAGAGAAATCTTCTCACAAACAGAAAACTTGCACAAAAGTATACAAACGCTTTTCAAACAACACTTGGTCAAACCTATCAATTTGTTTTTGTTTTCCACTAACAATGAAGATTATGACATTTCAACAACTGTCAGATGGCTGGTTTGACAGAGTAAACAAAATTAGGTCTGTTTGGTGTGTCGATAGTTTCTGCAATACTATGTTAACTTTCATAAAATCATGACAGTTGCATGGCTCTCAATTTTTTTTACTCTCATTTGGCTCGCTCTTTGCGATGAATTATCTGCAAGTATCTGCAAGACCTTTTCCTCGGAGTGGACTGTTGAACTCTGTCAAACCAAGCCATCTGACAGTTTGAGAAATGTCATAATCTTCATTGTAGTGGAAAACAAAAACAAATCGACAGGTTTCGTTTCAAAAGCGTTTGGTGTCTTTTGTTCAAGTTTTTCTCTGGGAGAGGATATCTCTCTCATTGAGAGGATTCTACTATTTGACAGATATCAATCACTTACGCGAAAAAGACACACCAAACAGACCTATTGAGAGCCATGAAACTGTCATGATTCTATGTAGTTTACATAGAACTTTCGAAAACTAGCGTGTTACCAAACAGACCTTATGATGAGCTTCTCAACTCGCTGTTCGGAGTCGGAAAAAAACTGTAGGTCCCATCCAATCGTGCATAGATATAACAAACACACAAACAAATGGTTGCGGGAATCAGGCCCTGCTGCGATGTGCCGCCTAATTGTATCTGAAGCTTTTACAGCAGGCCTATCCGGTCTTCCAACGTTGCACACTTTTAACTTCTGTGTGGTCTATTTTCATGTCTTGCATTATGCTTTATTGCGTTGCCAATTCGGTACAGATTCTGATGGTCATTGGAAGCTGGTAGCGTGTCAACTTGCCAGCAGAGGCCCTTTAATGTAATTTTTTTTGTAAGCCACAGGAGGAATGGATGTATTCTGTGACTTCGACTCTATTAACTACTGGCGTTAATGTTAAAGTTAATTTATGTATACTCTCCATATGTCCATAGAAACTTAAAACTAGTATTATACAAATGTTTATTCTAACAACTTAAACATAAATTGATAAATAATTTAAATATGTATATTGGGTATTTTAAGAGCTAAAACATTTCAAGGATTTCGAATCATCTCATTTGCTTTTTATTTAATTTTATTTTTTCTGCGCTTTGCTTGCATCGCCATTTTCATTCTTGCTTATTTCCGTTATGCCAATTCCTTGATTTTCTAATTTCTGGAATAATTATTCGCTTTATCTTAATGCATGCATATTTTACCATGAATAAATGTATACATAATAGTTAATATTATTATTGTAGTAACAATGTCTTTTGTTAATTTAGGCCAGATAATTTATCGCTGAATTTAGTCGATGCTTCTAACTCTTCAGTTAAACAAGACCCACAACGCCTTACACCATGTAAATTTACCAACGATCATCCGATTGTTTCATTAGGACCAGGGTTGATGGTCACTGTTAAACCAAAATACTCTCACAATGGTATAACAAATGTTGTGAAGATTTTTAAAATGGGTGCCAACGACTCAACCAACAAATTGTTTCAATCGTTCCCTGGGCCATTGGTTCGCGGGCTAACACACAAGAAGACAATCATAGAATTCTGTGAGGAGCAGATACGGTTGGGACCATTTTCGGCAGTTAACCGGTCAAGGCATAACTCAATAAATAGCTTATCTACAGCTGGTCAGGCTAATAAACCATCATTTACTCTGATGTGGAATTTATTGATCTTACTGTTGCGACAGAATGGCGTAAGTTTATTTAAAAAAAATATATTCATGTTCGTATGTATTTAGCGCTTTGCTTATGCCCATTATAGGTGGTTGTTGGAACCGACATAGCAGAACTCTTGATGAAAAATCAACAGCAATACCCATATGAAACACCACTGAACTCAGAGTCTTCAAATCGTCGTGGATCATTACAATCTGATGAGCAACATAAATCGAAGGAGAATACACCAAGCGATGCAGATGCGGTTGATGATGACTTAGTGAGAGATGATCAAGATGAATCCGAAGAGACATCATCAAAAACGTCTTTACTTTCCGAAGAAGAAATAACTGACAAATTTAGAAATTATTTGCTTTATGGAAATGTTAATGAAGCTTTGGATTGGGCAACAGATAATAATCTATGGGGTCATGCCTTGTTTTTGGCCTCAAAGGTGGATAGGCGCTCCCATGCGAATGTTATGATGAAATTTGCTAATAAATTGTCATTAAACGATCCGCTGCAAACACTGTACCAATTGATGAGCGGCCGTACTCCGTCTAGTGTGACTAGTGTTCAAGATGAGAAGTGGGGAGATTGGCGCCCGCATCTGTCTATGATTCTATCAAACACCTCACTGAAACCGGAATTGGATAGAAAAGCAATTACTTCGCTTGGAGACTCGTTGTTTAATCGCGGTGATCTATTTTCTGCCCATTTCTGTTATCTAATGGCGCAAGTTGGGTTCAGCAAGTATCCGGAAGAGAGAGGTGATACGTTAATGATGCAAAATTCAGTTAGGTAAGATTCGAGCATCCTACATGCATATAACTCCACGGTTTGATAATTTACGCGTTCGCTGCTTTACATTTGTTAAAAACTTATTTCTATTATTTAAACTTGATATTTGTTGCAGGCTAGTTCTCCTGGGATCTTCACATCATAAAACATTCGAAGAATTTGCTACGAACGATGCAATTATGATGACAGAGGTGTACGAATATGCATGTTCGTTAAACGACGATAAATTCTCATTAGTGGAATTCCAGGTTTGTTTTCATTTTATTGGATTACCAATTTGAAGACCACAAACATTAAACGATTGCGACCATTTTAGCCTTACAAATTTGAACTTGCTACTAGAATGCTAGATTATGGATATCAATTAAAGTGCTTAATGTACATGGAACAGATCTCTATGCATATTCAACGTGATCCCACAAAATATGAACCCTTATTTATCAACCAGGTATGCTTTTTAAATTAAAAGTATTGGAAATCTCTAGCGGTAGTAAATTATAGGTCTATGAGCTAGCCGATCGATTGAAGTACTATGATCCGGTTCTCGAAAAGTTAATGGATGAAGTTCCAATGGATGACAGTCCAAATCACACTAATGAAGTGCCTTTTGAGGAGCAAAAGTGGCTGCAAGAATTACGCTCATTAGCTGCTGAATATATGGTAATAAATTTGTAAGCGAATACAATGTGATCGTAAGTTCTATTCTTGTTGCAGACTGCAATGCCTTCGCAAGAACTCAATCAAGACTACCAGCAAACATCGAATGGGATTGATCAGCAATTCTCCGAAATTAACCGACAGTTCAATGAGCTGAATTTACAATATAACAATACGGCAAATGTGGGCACTATACCACAGCAGCAACAGCTGCTGCCTGAGTCAACTGAAGTACAATACAATTCTCAGCCTGATATCGGCAGCCAGGTGTTGCCAACAAATAACCCGCCGTATACGCAATTCTATAATCCGAACGAAGTTAATCAAACACAAATTGCCGATGCGGATAGAATAGGTTATGGAAATGGATATATCCAGCCACAGGACGCTTACCAGCAGCCAGAACCAGCATATGACATCCAACAGCAACCAATATACGATCAGCAGCAGCAAACCCAAGGTGGTTATCTGCCATATAGACAGGATGAACAACAGCAGCAAAACACATATGAATATTGGGGTAATCAGGCTCCGATACAAAATGATGAGGTACGCTAAAGTAGTATTTGATTTGGGTATTTGACGCGATGGGATTTGTTTTGTCAAACGTTGCTTGTATTAATTGATTATTTATAAACTATGTAAATAGAAAGGTATTATCTACATAGAAGGACAAAGTAATGTCGGGTTTTGGTTATTATAGAACTATGCGTATGTATATTTATCTTAGAACTTTATTCACCAAGAACTCATGAAATGAAATAAGTAAATTTCTTCTAATAAATCGTAAACGGAAAAGTTTTCGTTAGTGCACTTGCCTTGCAATGTAATGACAACTAAACAAAATAATATGAGTAAAGCTCTGAAAGTTAGATTTTAGTTCACATAATAAATATACACTCGTATATTGCATTTTTTTGTCCTTCTACTGTAAAGTGGTACATATGTATATATACATATATTGGAAAAAAAATTGTCTATGAAATTCATTAAGCTAACACACACAGCGTTAGTCAAAATCCAAGTAATAATGTTTGTCCTCTCCTATTAATTTACAATTGGAATGCAGCCTGAGGATAAAAGTAACTCAAAGTCAACTTCAGTATCCGATAACTCAGATTCAGTGAGTAGTACCATAAAAAGTATAACTAAAACTGTTAATGGACCACCGCAAAAAGTATCCCAATTAAATTCATCAACTCATTTTACCACAAAATCAAAAACCGATAAAATTCAATCCCCAATGCGTCTTGTCGAACCACCGACGAAAGAGAAACAGAAGCAGCAGTTGAAAAGTTTTAACTTTACGCCAATTGAACGAAATTCAAGATCTAAACGAGATTCCATTGCTAACAGTAAAGTGAACTCTCCAACATCTCCCATTTCCAGTGCAAAACAACAACCAACTTATCTTACAAACACAGATGTAAGTAAACAAATACTAACGCGAAGCCACATTTTAGCTGCACGGAATAAGACAACAAATCAGAGTAAAAGCAAAACGCTTTCGCTTATTACGCGTAATCTAGTCGACCAGCAATTAGTAACAAAATTAAATGCAAATAACAGAAACTCTTTTACATCTTCTACCGTAGCTAAAATAACATATGTTCCTTCTGGTAGTGAAATTGTGGCGAGTAGTAAACGAGTAAATTTTGATCTGTCCAAGACGGAAGAGACGAATGAGAATCCTTTATTGGATCCTTCTTGTAGTAGTAACGTTGTTAGTAGTAATTCTAGTAAATTATCAAATCAATCGTTAATGAAACGCAAATCAGGGGTATCGAATTACAAAAGTATTGTTTTCAATGGCACATACCCTATTGATATGCCATTGAAAAGCCGCTTTGATGCCATTCTAGAGGATTACGATCCGGAGGCACATAAACAGGATTTATATAATGACTACTGTGAAGATGACGACGATGAAGATGACTCCGACGACGACGATGATTACGATGACGACGACGATGATGAAGAATATGATGAGAAAAAGCATACTGCTTGGACAATGCAAGAACTATACAATGATCCGTCGATACCTTTGAATTATAAAAAGATGTGTAGTGATGTTGAAAGTAGTTTAACTAATTTTGAAAGATTTTTAGATAGTAAAAGCGTAGTCCGAGAAAAGGAGGTGCGTACATTTGACATTGATGGACCACTTCTTGAAGAAAAGAAAAAGGATCTATAAGTTTCAACATTTGAAACGTAATGTCTCGAAATCCAGTGAGCTCTTAGACAAAATGAAATACACTTAGCAATAGACTAGTGAAAAATACGTTGGTACGTATTGACTACAAATTTAACTCTTATAGATCTCATTTGAAAACCCATAAAAACATTTTAAATGGTCTCGAATGTATGCGGTGTTAATAATTTTCATTTCGTTTTCGAAATAATTTTGACTAACGATTTCAGCTGACTTCGTAATGCCTTCGACAGTTTTTATATAAATCTGGTATGCTTTAACAGTTGTTCTGCAACAATCAAGTTAGAGCCCCCTCTCTTGGATGCAGTTTGAAATTCAGAAAATCTTACGCACTGCAGTAATAATATATTATGACCGGAACTGAATAAAACAATGCCCTTCTTAACTTTACCTTACTTTCCATAATCATTTCGGTATTTCCGAGAAAAGTCATAGTGACTAAAAATACAGAACTTAAGAGGTGTCACTATGAAAGTGTAAGCTAATGCAAACAACTATGCTTTAATGATTACCTCATTTGGTAGGCACATGCACAGGCCGACGCAGTTCACATAAAAAATGTCTAAGATTTAAGAATCAGAACAAAAAACAAAAAATGTTTAGCTTTTAGATTAAACTGGATTTTTTTTTTTTATAAAATTATTTTCTTTCAAACGACAAAATTTATCGTTTGACTTTAATATTTTGATGAAATCGGGCTGTCAGTATCTTGTTGAGCCTCCACCAGATTTAAGGACAGCTTGTCGTCGACGTGGCATAAAAGAGACCAGGTTTTGCGTAAAATCTTCGGGTTCACGATCCCATTCGCTTTTGGCGGATTTAGGAGTTTATGGAGCTGTTTTTCCAAATAGTCCCTCAAATGCTCTATGAGATTTAAGTCCGGGCTGTGTGGGCGAGAATTCAACTGTCTTGAACCATAGTATATCAACCATTCCTTCACTTTTCGAGCGGTGTGTATAGGGTCGTTATCTTGCTGAAATGTCCAGCCTAGATCCAAACCTAATTTCTATACAGAGGGACGTAGATTTTCTTTTAGTATGTCGAGATACATGTTCTGGTCCACGTAACCTTCAATAAATACCAACTTTCCCACGGCGGACAAAGTTTCACTGTTCTTCGAAGAGTTTGAACTTCCATTTCAGTGCCGCTCTTTCGCCAAACTCTTGAACACAACTTTCTTCCAAAAAGACAGATCAGCGTCTTTGTGTAGAGAGACAAAGTCTTTTGTTTTTTTCTTATTTGAATCACTTATGGACAGCTTTTTTCTTGGTGTTCTTAAAAATTATCCGTATCTGTTGAGAGTGCTTTCGATTCTTCGTGTGCTGACGTCTGTGCGTCTGGCTGCGACTATATATTTGTTTAATGGTAGGGCAATTGGTTTTCTATGCTCTGCTGTGCAGTTGATATTCTTTTTTCTACTGTACGTGCAATTTCTGTTAACGTTTTACCTTTTTTGGAAAACAAATTGACTACCACTTGGCGGAAGTCTCAGGACGTTTCTTTTATCCGTTGTTGAACCGACATGATCACTTTTTTTTGCAAAAGATGTTTACTCACTGAGCACTGAATACAGAATGATATAATTTTTGCAAAAATTGTAATTGCAAACAGAAAAACTAACGGAATCAGTCACCGTTGGATGAATTGTGTCCTTTATTGCAACATAATTTATTGCTTTTATAAGAGGTCTGTTTGGTGTGTCTTTTTCGCGTAAGTGATTGATATCTGTCAAATAGTAGAATCCTCTCAATGTTTGACAGAGTTCAACAGTCCACCCCGAGGAAAAGGTCTTGCAGATAATTCATCGCAAAGGGAGAGCCAAATGAGAGTAAAAAAAATGGAGAGCCATAAAACTGTCATGATTCTATGTAGTTTACGTAGAACTTTCGAAAACTAGCATGTTACCAAACAGACCTATAAATAACTTGAGGAAAAGGGATGGAATGAGAGAAAGGATATAGGTAATAAATGCATCATTAGCCAGATAAAAAATCCGGTCAAGTGCAAGTTATACTTGCGCAATAACTGTTCCGTACTGTATCAGTTATTTTAACTACATACATATGTATGTCATAGATTTATGTTGATAGATCTATATGAACCCTTTCCTTACGATACGATTTCTACTAAAGATACAATGATACTTTGTTCGATACTCACATATATGTACAAACATAAAAACATATATAGGTACATATATGTACATATGCACTTGTATATCTGCAGACACAAGAAAGTACATGTGTACCTACATACATAGTTTTATGGTGCACAGCACATTTCAATACAAATAAATTGAGCACAATTTGCGAAAAATAAATTCAAATTTGTACCTACATAAATGTATACCAACAAGTAAGTTGAACAAATTACCTACATATGCATGTATGTATGTACATATGTCTCTGATGTCCTTTCTCATCTGCTCAGAAGAATAGTTATACACACACACAAAGTAAAAGAAAAAAAAAACAACAAATAAAGCATGTATATACATACATACATATATACCTACATAATATGTTCATATGTATATGTATTTACAAGAAATGTACGCTTGTGCATCAGATTTAATTTTTCGTCTCGTTATTCGTTCAATTTCATTAACTGCGTAGAATTTTGCGATTTGTCTCCCTCTCTGTGTCTGTATATACACAAATTCAATTTTTCCCAATATAGTAAAAGTAGAGACACCTACATTATAATAGGAAACCATCAAGCTTCCTTTATGTGTTATATTATGTATCATTGGTTTAAGTCTTAGGTCAATAGTTATCCGGTAGGAATATGCCACGAAAATTCGCTGCGGGTATAACACTTTTGCCATCAATTATTCAATTTTTACTCTCGTATCTACTTTTAGGCGTTGTGATATTTTTCTGGGTATGTAAACAGTAGGGTAGTTGAAATTAAAAAATTAATTTAAAAAAAACGGTTGAAGTAGGGCAGTCGTGAGAATTATGTTTCCATCTACACTTTATTCTCAATGTTTGTGATTTTATTCAGATTTTTCTGATCGATATTTTCGGAGAAAAAGCTCGGGACAGCAAGTTGTAACGTTTTGTGAAAATTTGTTAAGAAACTACCCCCCCAAAGTCGAAATTCAGCTTTTTAAGTTCTGGTCTGTGTTTAGGCCACTAATTGCTACAACTGTTCCAAATTTCAATAGTCTAGGTTAAGTAGTCTCTGAGAAAAAGGCCTGTGACAGACAGACAGACAGACAGACAGACAGACAGACACCGAACTGATTCCATTAGTGTTCCGTTTTGGTACGGACGGAACACTAAAAAAAAAGTTAATCTTAACCATATAAACTGAATATATTAGAACTTTGTCTATCGTACGGTGAATTTTGTCGGCCTGTGTAACTCGATGGCGATGCGAAAAAGCAACCCCTGTAAACTTTTATTGTATTCTCGTTACCCAGTTTTCAATAAAATAAGAGCTCACGATGGAATTCGATGCGTATTTTGTTTCCGTTGTAATTTGCACAAATTGGTATTACGTACACATAAGTATTTGAACAAGACGAAAAATTAGTATCACAATCATTCGACTAGAAATAGAAACTAACAGCACAGAGAAGGAAAAACAATAAGAAAATTCAAAGCTATTCTCATCAGTGTCCAGCTTACCTAACTAGAGTTTCTTAAATTCTAAAATTGAATAGAAATGTCAGTGCTACATGAAAGCTTAATTAAATAAATAAATAAAATAAAAATGTATATGAATTTATTAAAACTAAAACATTGTTATGTTTATAAGCATTTCTAATATTATTGCGGAATTGTGTTATTGCGAATTCTTTGTATTTAGAAATTTATTTGAATAAAAAGGTTAAAGTAAAGTAAACAAATTAAGTCGTAATTTGTTATCAATAAACGAATTTATCTGTCCATTGGCGTGTCAAGTTGTTTTGTTCATTAAGATCCTTTGTTTGTTTTTTTTTTCGTTGCTTTTTTCTTCTTTAATTGAACTAAATGAATTAAATAACACTTTATTACTATGCATATGCTTATTTTTGAAATGTCTTATAATTAGAGGAGGATTATTCTAGTTTTGTATAATAAGTTTATTCTAAACATATGGTATTACTCGTCATGCATGTGTGTACATTACATCGTAAATCTTTCAAAATTGTTGATTTTGTTTTAAGAGAAAACCCTGACCTCAGTCATAGCATACCCAAACAACAATGCAGGGAGAATGCAGCCCTTTACTACTAAATTATGTATTTCATAGGTATTTCACAGCTCGCCTATTACATATTACTTTGGAAACTATATTATTACTAAATAATACTTTCATAAATAAATGCGGTGAAACTAGCATCTGTTTCACCATGGTATCTTTAAAATTCCACAATGCCTTCGGGATTGCTGCGTATAACAACAACAAAACAGTGCGAACCCTTGCTAATACCTTATATAACTAGAAACCTATACATAGTCACCCCGATTCTGAAAGTATGTTTGTGTATTGGCTATTAAAAAAAAAGAGTATGGTCGTATGCGACTCACAAATACGACTTTCAGAATTGGAGTGATTATTAAGCGAAGTCCCGGTCGCCGTCAGATTACGTTTGGGATCGAAGAAGAAAAGGTTTAGGCATAAACTTTGAATGAGATTGATGGCCGAATCACAATGTGGCGTTCGCATTAATGGACTTTACGATATTTTCTGTCCAACGTACATATGACCCCGAAATTTGCAATACATAATGTGGCTTCAGACGGTCGGGCGTTGAGAGGTTAGGAATGTGGGAGAATATAAGAATATTTCCTCAAATTTCCTGTATTATACCAAAAATCGTTCTATTTGACAAGAGCTTTTATTTTTTGCGAATAAATATATGTACATATGTATCTATGCACACGAAAGAAAAAAAACAATAGCAAAACAACTCTGTGTGAGCCTGTGTGAGAAGACGGGCGAGAAAGCTAGTTTACAATTAATAAAACCAATCCAATTTGAAATATGTAGTATTTTTCCTCGCCATCCAAATAGAATCCCAGTAGGTACTGGGAAACTTGAGTTTTGCAACCAAGTCCTTTAGGAATTAAAGGAACGAAATAATTAGCTCTGATGAGGCAAACAAAGTCCTGTAATCCTGTATCCCAGTGAGGGTAACTACGTTTCTACGTTAACTTCTCGATTATTAAATGAGACGTTTATTAAAAGCGATAGTAAAATAATAACGGATTGCTTTGAGTTTGTTGATATACATAATTACACAGTTTTTGTTTTTAATATGTAGCTAACCTAGGCTGAGTTCCAAAACATCAAAAATATGCGCATCGGGAATGCATCACTGCCATTGTTATGCGATGTTACGATGCTTTCATTTTGCAATGCATCATGATGCTTTAAAAATTTTGACTTTTTGGAACGGTTTGTCCATTTCATTTCATCAATAAAAATGACTAAAAAATTCTGTCCATTTTTTCTGAAAATTTTTCAAGAAAATATCAAAATAACAAATAACTAAGCTTAAAATAATCATGGTAGTATTTTTTTTTATTTTGTTTTGTCGCAATAAGAAAAAAAAATCCTCAAGTCATAACGCATCACAATAAACAGTGATGCGTTGTTTGCTTTTGTTTGCGCAGTGGTTGCTTTAATGATGCGATTTGGAACGCGATACATTGCATCACTGCTATATATTGACGATATGGAACGCTTGACTTTGCAGTACTGCAGAAGAACTGCGTTTTGGAATTCAGCCCTATATTTCTATTGATTCACATTGATTTAACAGCTTGGCTTTATTGTATTTTTTTGAATTTTGATTTTTATACATTGTATGTACGACTATGTTTGTTATTCGTTTTGCGTCCGTAAAATATGTATCAAACAGGATATTTAAACAAAATAGACTAAGTGATATAAAAAACAACAAAATGTACACGAATTATACAATAAGCTCAATTAAAAATAACTTTAGACCGCACGTCCAACGATATCGATGCCCAATTCTCTATCACAAAAGTCTGGCTTCAATGAAGACTCAACATCCGATGCGACCAAGGCTAATGATACAAAAAGGACTGCGAATCAGGGATCTTCCGGTGCAGGGATGAAAGCCGATTCAAAGAATCAGTTGAAGGGGTTTGTACAGAATTTTGAAATTTTAAAACAAAATTATATTTCTGAGTCATTAAATAAATCCCTAACACAGTGGACCGAGTTCCAATCAGAACTCCGGGTGGTTCGGTGGTATATGGAATAAACTCTCATTAAAACCGAAAAATCAAATGATCTTGCCCGATGATAAAAATCCGGCTATAGTATGGGATCCAGAGAAGAAGAAATGGGTGAACACAGACGGCGAAGAAGAGGGTGAAGCGAATCTAAAACCTCCACCGAAAATGAGTGATTTTATGCCTATGGCCCAACAAAGTTTACCAGTTCCACAGCAACACCAACAGGTTCTACAACATAAGGAGATTCCAGAAATGCAGCATCAACCACTGCAGCCACCACAGCCAACTCCAAGTTCGGGAAATATACAGGCATACAGTGCGACATCGTCATCTGGTAATCAAATGCCTGGAGAACCAGCAAAACAACCAAGTTTGCAATCGAACATGTTCAAGATGCAGAGAAATAGAAGTAAGTTTCAACTTTTGTTCACTCTTTATCTGTTTCAGATTGGATATACAGTGGATTCCGCTTATTTGGGACACTTCGGTCCAGACCGAAGCAGCTTTCCCAATAATGCGATCAAGTGAAGAACCAATCTGTTCTTTTCTGTTCTTGACAATTTGTCCCAGTTAAGCGGCTGTCCGGATTATCCGCGGTCCCAATAAAGCAGAATCTACTGTAATACCTTTTCATATGATACTTGTCAAAAGACATGCGCAGCCAAGTGCCATAGTTTTCTTCAGTATTCGCCGTCTTGATACCGTACAATCTGCCTAGTAATTTTTTCAGACAAATATACGATTTTACATCACTCTATCATTCTGTCCAGTTTTGTGATTATATCTTGATATCTGCACAGTGCTGGACAGTAGTAGTAAATCATTCGGCATAACTGCAATAACGAACGATTTTTATATGTTTACATGTGAAGAAAAATATTAAAAACCAAACTATTTTCATTTTACAGCCCTTAAAAATTCGTATGTTGACGTATTTAATCCATCTGGTGCCGCTACGAAAAATGCAGAACAAGTTTTAGCGCCAGCCTTGCCACCAGCTGCAGTTCCAGTTGGTGGATTCTTTGTGCCAGGTGCTGCTCCTAGCGACGGTACATATCAGAATCAACACCAACCTGCTCCAGAAGTAAGTTCAATCTGATTCAAACCAAAACGTAACTTAACCCTTTTTTTCTTTTATTTTCCAGGGCGTTCCGCAATTCTACAACCCGACCCAATTTGGCGGTTACCAACAACAATAATAATAATAATAATAATTTACTTTTAGCAAAACGATAATGAAAACAAGTATAAATATAGATTTAAAGTGAAGCAAACGATATAAATTATGTATAAAACGGCTGTTAAACAATATCTAATGAAAAATATCGAAATCTGCAAAAAAAAAAGTCATCTCGAAGTTTCAATATTATTAAATTAATGAAAAAATGTTAATTTTCAATTGCAGAAAAAAAAAGAAATAATTTAAATATAATTTAGTATCATACATATTTAAAACCAATCACTCTATTAAAAAAAAAACTTAATTGCTTGAAGCAATATAATATGTAACATGTGTATAAAGGTTTACCTGATATATTTTTCTGTTGTGATTTGTTTGTATTTGATTATTGTTTATGCATGATATAGGATCTTTATTTTTAATTCAGTAGTCGAAGGGAATCGAGAAATGTAGATAGAAACAAATAGGAAGGTGCACTTTTATGTTAGAAACTAATCCGTCGCACCTTATAGTGTAATATGCAAATTTGTTTTTCTTTTCTCGTCTTTATTTAATTGTAGCGCAATAAAGTATTTATGTTTTCAATGAGCATTTATATTACCATTTAGTTAATTACCTTTTTTTGTTTTTCTTTATTTCTTTTGATTTATTATTTCGTTTTTGGTGCAGGAGTCGTTTTTTTTTCTTAATTTTTTAAGGTTTCGTTTTCTATCCAATTTTTGTTTGAATGGAAAAAAACCAAATTAATACAAAAAAGACCTAAAGATATTTACATATATAAAAGCAACTTTACTTTTCTTGAACCTACGTAATATAATGTAAATTAATAAACAAATTTACGTGCAATTGTATACACAAAAACCTTATAGCCTACTAGCAGCGAATGAAATAGAAAACAGAATTCAGCGTTAAATAAGATTTATTTAAATACATAGGTACATTCAAATTAATTATGAATAAAAACATACAAACGAAAAAATATAAATAACAAAATTTAAATAAATAAACAAAATTTGTTGTAACAATAAGTAAACATTATTAAAAATAAACCCATTTAATAAATAAATCGACTTATATACATATACTCATATACATTTGTTTGTACATTACACCACCAATATTGTTTATTTTATTTTTGAAGTGAACATTTTATAGCGGAGGCTAGTTTGACTGGAATTTGCAAGCGAATATTTTGGGACTAAAGGGCTGAAAAGGCATTCCTGGAGACCTATCTAACGACACCCAGTTCGATGCAGTAATTGTACTTACTGTTCACTGTATGGGAGGGGGTACAAGATATTAAACAAGTCACTTGATTTCTGTTTTTGGGTCACCGAATCAAATTTGTATACTAAATCTCGTCTAAGGTATACTGTATACAAATGAGAGAATGGATGGGAGGGAGTGACACTCAGACAAACACACTAAAAATATATGTACAGCTATGGCCAAAAAAAATAGAAACGCACTCCAATATTCCACAATACTAGAAATAGCACTAGAACGATTCCCTAAAAAAGATATTAGTTGGCGCCAATTTGATCTTACTGATGTTCTCCCTTTTAAATATTATTGATCATAAAAATGAAAAATTCATTTGCGTTCAAATCACCTTTCATTCCGGAGCCATCTTAGTTAAACTTGGACAAAAAAATAGAAACGGGTGCACTCAAGTTTGAAAAAATAAATATTTCTCTAAAAAAAAATAGCGGTAAGTAATAAATTAAATTAAAAGACTAATATTTTAATACTAAATTAAATTATTTGACGTCTTTCGTAATAGGATAAACCATGGGTCGTGGTAAACACTGCACTGATGGACAAAGGCAGACTATCTTAGCCCTTCGAGAGCATGGCGAATCACTAAGAGCCATATCAAAATCAGTGGGATGCTCTCTTCATATGGTATTTAATGCGTTGAATGCCAAAAAAGTTCCGGAACGCAGAGGAAGGCCATGCAAAATGACCCCTGGCGATAAAAAAAAATGTACTGAGAGCAGCCAAAGCAAAACCTTTTATGTCATCAAATGACCTTCAAGCAGAGACAGGAGTTGCAGTGACTTGCAGAACCATTCGCCGCACTCTAGTTGATGCAAAACTCTATGCCCGAGCTCCCAGAAAGGTTCCGCTTTTGAAGAAAGTTCATGCCAAAAAGCGGATAGCTTTTGCCAAATCATACCATGTACCGGATGATCCAACCAGAAATAAGAAACAGTGGATGAATGTACTCTGGAGTGACGAGACAAAGATTAACTTGTTTGGTATGGATGGCAAACAATTTGTACGTCGCCCAGAAGGCCAAGCTTATAATCTCAAGTACACGAAGCCTACTGTTGAACATGGTGGTGGCAGTTTGATGCTATGGGGTTGTTTTTCTTGGTGTGGCGTGGGCCCCATCTTTCTTATTGATGGTTTAATGACGAAAGAAAAGTATGTGGATATACTGGAGAATGTCATGCTGCCATGGGCCGAAGATAACATGCCACTCAACTGGCGATTTCAACAAGATAACGACCCCAAGCATTCGGCAAAAGTTACCCAAAATTGGTTTAGGGACAAAAACATTCAGGTTATGCAATGGCCCTCTCAGTCACCGGATTTAAATCCCATAGAAAACCTATGGAGAGAGCTGAAAGTGAAAGTCTGCAGTCGTCACCCATCAAATTTAAAAGATCTCTGGAAAATCGTGCAGAAGGAATGGCACTCCATCTCAGCTAAAAAATGTCAAGATCTAGTAGACTCGATGCCAAACCGTGTAAAAGCAGTCATAAATAACAAAGGTTTTGCGACAAAATACTAATAAGTTAATAGATCTAAATTAATAACTTTATTTTTTTTACTTAATTCTCTAAAAATAGAAAGATTTTCGTTGTTTTAACAAAGTGTTTCTATTTTTTTGGCCAGCTTTATTTTGGAGTCGTTTTACAACTCGATTCGTATCACACGCCGTTGCGGTCGGAAACGTTTAGTTGGTTAAATGTCCTTATTATTATAATCTTTACTAACTATTATGATTGAAATTTTTACAGTATCTATTACCAATTTCCATATAAATCACTTTAAACAGTTTCTGAAGAGGTGTTTCTATTTTTTTGGCCATAGCTGTAAGTGGTCCTTGTACTCTACGGAACCATAAAAATGTAGGACCTGTGTTCATGACGAATAATGCAGATGTATGCATATTTATGGTTGTAATTTTTTTTGTTTAGGTCCGCTGAAATGAATCGAATAAGGAAAATACAATTTATTATCGTTGAGGTATGCAATCTTTCGCTAACACGGTTAATAAAATAAAATTCCTTTGCGCATTTCATTTGATCGGGTGATAGAATCTATAGTCATGTACATAAATCTATATGATTGGGTGGTAAGGTCCTTATTGTTCAAATTCATCTCATGTTCAAGAATTATATTCCCTCTCCACTTGGGCATTGAATTAATCTGTTGTAAACTATGTACACTTATATACAAAATTCTATATTATATACTCCAACAATAGGTACTTTCCTCTCAGAACCTGGATGACAATGCAATATTAGGTCTGTTTGGTCAAATAAAAAATATTCAAAATCCTCTCAGACAGTAAAAAAATTCGTAAGAAAGTAACCAAACACGTTTGGGTAAAATATGTCCATTTGTAATATGAACTCACTTTCTTGGCTGTTTGTTCGTTAGGGTTCCGTAGGGAGCTTCAAGAAGCAAAGTGACATAAGTCGAAATCCAATTTTTCGTAAACCCATTAAAAATTTTTTTGTGAATTGAAATGAAGATATTGTTATTTTGTAAAATATGTACTTGTTAGATTCAAAACGAAATTTTTTAATTTTCAAGTCCGTCTTCAAAACGTAGTATATTAAAAATGTTATTTTATTTAAATAATTAATTGTTTTTCAATCCGACAAGCTATTCAGCCTTATTGTGAGTTTTACCCCGAAAATATTTCACCCGAAATATCTTTTTTCGCCCGGAATTTGAAAAGCTATTGTGAGTTTCGCCCAAATGAAATGTTACTTCGTTTTGTTCAGATTCAAAAAATATCAATTTCTACTAGAATTTCTACTATTCTTGCATTAAAATTAACACTCAAATTACATTTTCCGCCTTATTGTTCTCTTTTTCGCCTACTAAAAAGAAGGGAAAAATTCAGCTTTGATAGTGTTTTATTTCGCCCGAACGAAGTTTCGGGCGAAACTCACAATAGGGGGAAAGTGATTTTTGGGCGGAATGCTGTTCGGGTGAAACTCACAATAAGGCTGATTATTGAGCTAGGGCTGTATGATTATAATTTTCCTAACAGATATGCAGTTTTTCACCTACTTATTTTGTAAAAACCATGTCATTTTCCGGGATAACAAGTACATAAGCAATCACGGTAAAGTTTCCTTAAGATCCGTCCAGTAGTTTCCGGGTGATGCGTGCTCAAACAGTTTTTACTGTACATATAATTATGTAAGTAAGGTATAGAAGAATATGAAATCCAATGTAATCTTGATTACATTAAAAAAATACTATTTAATTTCAGTTTTATTAAAAACATTAAAACCATATTTTTGGCGGTGAACAACGCTGTTGAGCAGGCTTTAAAAGCTGCTTGGCTTTTAGAGTAGATGCACTTGTAAGAACATACCTACATTACTTAGATGCGGTTAAAGATCAGAGAAACCAGCATACGCGATTTACGAGCTCAAGGACGAATGTGTTGAACCGTCAATGTAATTTCAGCAGGTTTTGCACTAACCACTATTTTAGTTTCAATGTATTATAGAACACGAGACATTTTTTAGGTGTACATTTTTTTCCTGAATAAAATGAAAAAAAACAAATTTGGCATTCGCCAAATATTAAAAAAATTTATATAATAAAAAAGAAACGCCCTTTTGTTGTTATATGTATGATTTTATTAAGCATTTGTTGTTTCATTCATTCAATTTACAATGAGGATTAATGGTGTATAACAAAAATAACAATATAACTAAAATAATAATATAAACAAAAACAAACTTTCTAACAAAGGAAAAATTATGTAATAATAAATAATTCATATTTACATATAGAAAATAAAGAAAATTCATATTATTGGACTTTTTATTTTCTTCTTTTACAAAAGAGAAAGTGAAAGCAAATAAGGTTTATTTTTTAAGTAATACACATAATGATTTATATTTATTTTCATTTATCATTATATTTATAGGTTAAATTATGCATGTATAATTTAAATCAGTTGTGTGTACATATTTTTGTTTAACTCAATTGCATAAATTATAGATTTAACTTGTGGAATTGATTATTTCCCTTGCAATTGTGTATTATAGGGCTCTACTGTACATTATAAAATGTACATTATGGAATGAACTCATAAGGAAAGTATATTACGTACATGTATGTACATATTATGTATGTATAACATAAATAAAGATTTTTACATTAAATTATCAATTAAAGGAGTAGATGTGTGCGTAGTGCAATACTTTATTTGTCTTTTATGTTTATTGCCTTCAATTCTTGCATAAATCAAATATTGTTTAAGAAAATAAATGCATTTAGCAGCTTGGACATTTTTACAACGCCTGTTTCGAATGGAATGGATATTTCAGTTTTTGTCCGGAAAGAAGAATTATTTACTGTACTCTATTTGCATTTCTGTACCAGATTGTTCGCATCAAAATTGTAATTTTACTAAAGAAGTGAATATAGCACATTTCTCAGTGTCAAATGAAAAATGGACTTAACAACAGCCAAGAGTAGTTTGGGCGCCATGCCATGACTGTGTTCAAGAATAGATCAGGAATGAATTTGTATTGAACACAGGTTAGTGATTAGATTCGCCTTGTAATCAGTGCAAGTTAGTGATCTATCAGATAATGGTTTTAAAATTAATTCTGTACATCAGCTTTATTAGGGAGATTGATATCGACAGCGCTTCTGTTGAAGATCAAAATTAAAAGGATTGAACTCTTTAACGATGTAATTGATTCTTTACAAAAGAATACCCAAATAAACCCAGTTAAGTAGGTACAATTCATTGTGTGTCAATCTGGTATCTAGAGATGCTTTTTTTGTGTATCAGATCAAATGTTACAAACAGAACAGTGCTTTCCTTTCGACAAACTGTATACGAATTTCAGTCGTTTATTTGCTTTTATAATACAATAGATAGATTAGCTAAAAGAAACAAATTTGAGTTACTGGTCAGAAAATAAGTTTTTTCATAAATAATAATTGTATGTACATAGTATGTACATTGAAAGCAAATAATAACCGATATTACAAATATTGATTTACAATGTTAAGATTTCGTTCCAGTGAACTTTAATGTGTTTAACAAAATTTAACAACAACAAAAAAAGGAAACAAAAACCTTACTTTCTATTTCCGAATTCAACTGAAACAGATACTTCAGTGTAATATTTCATGCAACAGTTTACACTTTAATTTATATAAAAAAAATATATATGTATAAGAAAATGTATCATTTTAACAGTATGTTAGCAAAACAAATGAAGTGCAAACTAAATTTTTAAGTTAGAAAAATTATTTAAGCTACATTTTATTTATTTGAATACATCTAGTCCCAATACTCGTACTATTTGTTGTTACATTTTATTCACAGTAATTGTAGGAAATATCCTTCGTTTAATTTATAGTTACATATTTATATATATATATGTATGTATGTAGTATATATGATACACTTAACTAAGTTTATTTAATTAAAATACATCACCTCAGTGCTTACATTAACAGGGAATGAATATTTTTGGGTTCTCTAAAATTTGTTTCTGTACTATATTTGCATATGTATGGTTTACACTTGTATTATTGGGTTTTCACTTCCACAATCACTGTTTCCGTTGACTTTAATGATAAGGTTTTAAATGTTCCACATAGTTTTCTGGAATCAGTCCAGTTTTACCATTAAGGGTTCCCTGGAGCCAACCGGGTTCATGTGAAAATCGCACTGAAAAAAAAATACAAAATACTATTGTTAATATATGAATAAAGTACAAAGAAAATCTGTCTAGGTATAACTAATGGGCTCAGATCCACACCGCAACTTAGCTTAGAAACACTTCTGCACCTTCCACCCATTGATCTCTCCATAAGAAACACGGCAGCTTAAGGAGCTCTCAGATTAAGAGAGAATGGCAACTGGAAGCCCCGTTCGCCTGGACACACGCTCATACTGGGCATTTTCAATCAAAAAGGACTCATGCCCTGCACAGATTACGAGAAACCCCAGCTTGACTTTACCAGACACTTCAAGGTCTCCAGATCTGGAACAACTCCGACAATGCCATTATCATCGGTACATCAATCTTTACAGATGGCTGTAAAACAGAGGAAGGCACCGGAGCATAGCATAAACCAGTCTTACCAAATATGCTATTAAAAAAGCAGCACAAATTGTCCTAGCAAGGAAATTGCCCACAATGGAAATCACCATTTGCGTGGACAGCCAAGCCGCACTTAAAGTACTGGACTCCACTTCCGTGAATTTAAAATGCGTAAAGGAGTGCCTCAAGGCACTGAGAGCTATAAAGCACCACACAGTTCTACTCTACTGGGTACCTGGGCATACAGGAAAAGAAGGGAATGGAACAGCAGACGGACTGGCCAGGAAAGGCTCCGATACAGATATAACACTAGCTGACAGACAGATCTTACCGGCTTTCAACACAGCTAAAAATCCAATAGACCGCATCACCATTAATTTAATCGACAACCGATTGTTCTAGCGATTGTTCCATAACCCGCAGCCTGTGGCCCGTAGTCGATCAGAAAAGAACACTATCACTACTTTCTATGAGAAAAAGCCAAATGCATGTACTCGTCGGTGTTACTACCAGACATTGTATAATAGGAAACATGGCTAAAAGATACGGCATCCTTAAAAGTGGCTTCTGTCAAAGCTGTATAGATAAGGACGAGATAGAATCTGTATGCCAGGAACGGCGCCTATCTTGTATGGGAGCACGGTTCTTCGACTGCCTAGATGACCTGGCTAAGACACCGCTTAAAGAGATTTATTAGAAGATCGAATTGGTTTTGTTAAATGCATGTTTCTACATGCACAACTAGGGTATTCACAATGGACCTTTACGGCCTCTGGTTTAAATTGCATTCACTTCAAACGACTCTCCTAACCTACCCTAACCTATTGTTCATTATTTAGGTTTAACTTACCATTTGTAATTATTTGATTTGGTTCAAAAGACAGCTCTCCTTCACTCTCACCTAAGCACGCATATAGCGTGCGCACCCGTCTGTGAAAGACATATTTCTTTCAGTTAAGATGTATTATTCAATTTTAGTTTTATACAATATTAACTTACGCTGTTCCTGCACTTAGATCCCTTTTTATCTGATTAACATCCTTTGTCCGGTGGACCTTCTTTGGCACATAATCTCCCGCCGTATGGTTTGTTCCTACAGGAGCTGTAGGGACACTCGAAGTTACAACTACATCATCACAGCTGTTTGCATTTGTAGTGCCGCCCAAAAGGTTTAATATCGAACCGGGTACACCAACTTGTCCTTGGTGTGTCGAATAATCAATGGATCCCCGTTGTTTATCCCTTGACGATGACACTGAATCGCAGACCGATTCATTCGAACTACTAGTTGAATGCATTCTATCATTGGAATCGCCTCGCACAGATCCCGGATAATGCTTGGCGTAGCTCAATTGAGAACGTGCGTGCGTCGCATTTGAGCCGTAAAGCTGCTCGGGTCGCATAGCTAGCGGTGGTGGGGATAGATTTACGCGATTGCTAGGTGGGCTAGGACCATTGTATGTATGACCAGCACCCGCTTGAGTGAGGTATTCATGACGTAGGTTTGTCGCATTCGCTGGTGTTGCATGATGTGCTATCAGTGGTCCATTTGTGCCGGCTAATACAGCACCTCCGACAGTAGCATAGACAGGCGGATCCCGCCGCATGCTAATATCACTTTCGGATAGTGTCATATGTGACATCGGATGGTGATTGGATTTGTTTTGGTGCACTGGTACACTGGGCGCCATACCTTTCGTACTCGCCGTTCCATTAGTGCTCCCCGCGGACGCACTACTGCTTGGCTGATAGATCATCCCATTCGGAATATTTTGTAGCGAAGAGGACATTGGTTGTTCGGTGTAATTCGACTTAGCTACTACCCGATACACTTGCTGCTGCGGGGAATACATCGCAGGGCGGTTCCCTACAGCAGGGCCACCGGTTTGATGTGCGCGTGGAACTCTCGCCGGCGGACTGGAATTTGCCGCGTTAATGCCAGCGAAGGCTTGCGGTGGATTGTTAAAAATCAAGTCATAGTTTTCGATTAGAATGTTTATAACAATGTTGTTGAATTTGATATCCAAAATGGCAGCGACGGTTTCCTCCTGCGGCCGCAGAAGTGTTGGTCCAAATACAACGCCCAAGTTAAATACGGACATCTTGTTCTTTTCGTATTTTCGGGAAACCCTAGAAAGATAAACTCACATAAGTTAGACCTTAAAATTCTTCTCTTTGACAATCTTAGATTTCCTTACTCAGTTAAGTGCTTTATAACCATTTCCAGCATTTTGAAATTCTGCTGTGGCAGCTTGTGGACTAATTTATGAACTTCATGTACTCGTTGCTTAAGATTGTCTTGTTCTTCATAGGAGAAAGGGAATAAATTTTACTTTTCCATAAGCTAACCCAGAGTCGAAAATCTAATCTACTTACTTGCCGCCTCAATAAATCCACTGTGATACCGATACGTCATCAATGGCTCATTCAAGTTCCTCAAGTATGTCTTTAGAGCACTTGCTATTGTATTACTCTCCATAAGATCTCTATATTGTTCTTCACTAAATACTATATCAGTCTTTTTCTTATCCATGCCAAGTGAGAGTAGCTTTGTTATTTTTGTACCCACACCGCTTTTACGATATATCCCCTCTTCCTCAAGTCCGCGATTCTCCAATACATCGATGCATTTGCGAACAAAAGCAAAGCCCGTGTCATCCAATTGATATTCTTCCGAGCCTTTTGTTTTACCCGGAGTTAGATATGTCTACAAAAAAAAACAGAAATTTTATATTTCAAACACCATATACAATTTAAATTTAAGATTAAGACTTACTGGTTCCGTTCCATCCATTGCATTAATCCACGCTTTGCGGTCCTCTTCACTGAGTGCTTGAAATGTATACACAATACCTGGTTTTTCTTTAAATGTCAAATCGAAACAGAAACGTTTTTCAAATTCCGATGCTCTTCGTGTGCACGAAATCAATGTGAGCTGTTCATCATTAGATTCCCGCCGACCGGAAATCTGATTGAACTGCAACATTGTGAACTCCTTGTTTTGTTTCTTGTATGTGCAGTAATATTTGGTCCATGTTGCTTTAAATGGCTCTAAAAGGGAGATTTTCAAAATGGAACCTTTTTCAGAGTGTTTATATATTATGTTTTCTCTTTGAATTGTATTTTATGTTGTAGTAATATTTTACATTGCAGACTTACTCTTTTCCATTAAAAACAAATAGCCACGTTTGGTGAACTTCTCCTCTGGTTTCTAGAATAAAAAGTTGTTGAAAAAATTTAATTACACATTGTTAAAGAAAAACCATAATTATTTTTTAACATCACATTTCAACGCCGTCAAATAGTCTATCTCCTTAGGTCTGTTTTGTAACTTGTGATGTTTCGTATAATTAGATAAAATTTTATAAAATCACTTAAATTCCTGTTTGTTAACCCAAAAAGTTCACAACAAATCGCAAAAAAATAGAGCCAAATGAGAGTGTTAAAAATTGACCCTCAATTGAGAAACCTGTGATTTTGTGCACCAACTTTTTCATTGGATGAGTGTGCCAACGCTGCCAAACATGCCATCTGACAGTTTGTGGAATGTCATAGTCGTCATTGTTAGTGGAAAACAAAAACAAATTGACGGTTTATTCACAAACGTGGTTCAACGCGTTTGGTTACTTTTGTGTAAGTTTTCCACTCTCTAAGAGGATTTTCCCCCACTTGTCAAATTATTTACTATTTGACAGGTTTCACCCAATTGTCCACAAAAAACTTATCAAACTGACCTTACATCTAACTTACATATATGTAGCTGTTGTACAATTTTGTTTGGTAATTCAAAAAACTTACAGCAAATCGTAGAAAAGAGACCCCTCAATCGAGCCACCTGCGAATTGTTAAGAAATATAGGTCCGTTCGCGTACTTTTTGCACCAAATATGTGTTTTGTCAAATTTCGAAGAAATGGGGTGAAATGTTCTCAAAGATAGGAGAATTACGAAAAAGTAAATGAACCCGTTGAAGAACTAAAAATTAAAAATAAATATGATTTGACAGTTTCATATAGAAATTTCTTGTGCTAGGATTCGTACTCTCTCGTGAGCACTCTCTTTTGTGAAAAACTATGAACTTTTTGCGTACGCGAACAGGTTTTCGTAACTTTTTGTAACTTTTCGTAGTTTTAGGAGCATACGCGAACGGACCTTGTTACATTATTTTTTTCTGATGAAGTGGTTAAAACCTGTCAAAACAGCCATCTGTCAGTTTCTGTAGTATTAATTTGGAATAATTGAAAAGTGAATGTGTCACCAGTGTCACGTTTAACGGTTTATACCTACAAAATGTCAAAAATGCAGTTCAACGCATTCGGTAACTTCCTTGCGAGTTCTCCATTCTGAGTGAATTTTCTCCCTCTTTTATAATTTTAAAGGTTTTACCAACCAACATTTTCAAAGTTTTTATCTAGAACAATACAGTAAAGTCTCGCTAATCCGAATCACCTTTAATCCGAATACCACGCTAATCCGAATGACTCTGTTTTCCCATTATGTATTCTACAGTCCGAACCTTCTCAGTTTTTGTATTCTATAATCCGAATTCTACAGTTATTTTGTCACATTACTCTTTCTATATGCATACTAGACATGCAAAATACATCTGAACATGTTTATACGTGCAGTATCTATCTTTTCTCGTTGTGCGTTTGAGTTTCTATTCCAACAGATTGTTCTTTTAGTTTTTGTGGAAAAATGGCTAACAAATATTTAATTAATTAATTTGATTTAATTTTTATATGTAGAGGAATAATAAATATGATTTGTTTTCTTTAAAAAAAGAAGTTTTTTTTTCTAACCTATGACATACTATGTACTCCCCAATCCGTATAATTCGATAATCCGAATACCCCCTTGCAATAATCAATTCGGATAAGCGAGGCATTACTGTATATTCAAAATAAAAAAAATTGAAACGTGTTGAAGTGTTTTTATGGAGTTGCATTTTTTTAATCTGTTTTCACTGTAACCTGTATGACCTATAACTATCCGAAATAATTATTTATATTCACACCATAGCTTTTGGCCATAACAATCTATGTGAAATTTTAAGTTTCAAGTTTTAACCATTTGGCTCTTAGAGCTTATAACAGACACTCGGACAGACATTGAATTTAGGCCATAAGTTTAACATTTTTCCGATTTTGATACAAATCTATATAAATAAATGGTAAAATTGTATCAACGGTTATAATAATCGAAATGTAGAGTAAAACCTGTCTAGTTGGCCACCCTTGTAAGTTGGCTGCCTGGTTAAGTTGACCAATATTTTACTGCACCAAGAAAATTTTATACAAAAAATCCTGAAAATACCTCTATATGTTGAAACTTGGCCATAAATTTACATACTTTATCCCATCTCTCATATTAAATAACCTGCGAAAGTTGGTGATGGATTTTGTTCCGTATTTTCGGTTAACCACTGAACAAAACGTCTAGACATAGCGGTAAAATAAGGAAATGTTCGTTCTTGTTTCATAGTGTGCAATATATCAATATTTTATTTTTATTTGAAAAAAAAAATGCACACCCTTATAAGTTGGGCAAAAATTCTTGCACCACAGGTGGCCAACTTACCAAGGTTTCACTGTATTTAATTATGAAGAGTTTATTAATGATGACAAACAAATAAATAAACAATTATTCGCTCCCGGTTTTGAAGTTAATATGTAAGTAGGAGCTCTAGGCCATAGCATTACATTAATTAAATTTAAATCATCATATCGCAATTATATTTACATTTTTACATTACATATTTTATTTGCATTTACAGCCAAACTCTATCATTTAGCTGAAAAGCAGGTGTCAGTGCTAGTGCTAGTCAAATATATCATGTTAAATTTTTTTTATGATTCACGTGCGCTTAAGCGGTTATGAATACCCTTAAAATGCTTAACACAGCGCGGGCCATAGGGAAAATTAGGGAAGATGAAGGAAGAGATACCGATGCGCATTTGTCTTAAATGTTTGTTAATCGTAATTCGAGGGAAAAATCGCGTTTGGTAAAGCATTCCACATTCGTGTTGAGCGGTTAAAAAAAGAATCTCTATATTTTACCGTACGCCCGAAGTTGGGCTTAGGGGTAAACTGATGGGCATTTCTTGCGAGGCGTGTGTTGTGAGAAAATTGTTGAAGAGGAGGAATGCAACTGGCAATTTTGCTGGAGTTTGTGGAAGAAGCGATAAAACAGGGAAAGACAAGAAACATTAAGACTATGTTCGAGAGAGTCAATTGACTCGGTGATGTTTCTATCCCCTATACGTTTTATTGCACGTTTTTTGTATTCTATCGATCAGGTGCAGTGATGTTTTTGGAGCACCCGACCAGAACTGAGCATTGTATTCGAGCTTGAGGCGAATATACGCCTTATAGATTGTAGATAGATCAGAAGGGGTGAAGAATTTCTTACAAAGTTGAAGGAAACCTAGACATTTCACGGTATTTTATGGGACTTCGAATATGCGGTCACATACCGAGAATAGAAAGCTTTTCGGTTTAAACAATGCAAGAGCAATTCATGGATAATGACTGATGGGTAAGATTACGCTTTAACGACTCTATTCTTTATACCCCATTTGATTATGCTGTCAATGTCGGAACTTAATGATCTTAACATACGCGACGAGTCCAGTTCCACAACCGAAGAGCAGGAACGAGAATCTGGAAACGAATATGTAAAGCGGAGGATGCGATCGTCAGCGAAGGAATGTATTGGACTAGATGTGGCAGACAACAGATCATTTATGAAAATGAGAGAGAGTGTCGGAGACAAATATGAGCCCTGGGGGACACCAGTATTTATAGAGTGAATGCCAAACTTGAAACAATCCAATACAACTTGTATTGAAAGGCCCGAAAGGTAGTTGCTAATCCATTGAAGAAAATGTTCATCGAAGAACGAAGGTTATGCAGATCGAATGCACACCAAATATCCTCATCTAGAAAAAACTTGCTCTGTGAAGGTTGGCTAGAGTGACCATAACAGTAGCAGTATATTAAAGGCTCTTCCATTTGTCCAGTAAATTAAATTGCCCAATTATTTGGGTAATTTCGTGCCTAGGAGTGTCCAGTGAATTGATTATTTTGTTTGCAATATTTAAAAATGTTACTTAGATTATATACACAGCTATGTATATCTATAATGTTTTACAGATTTTTTACTTACCGTTTTCTGTTCCATATATTTGCTTTTTAATTCATTGACTTTTTCTCTAGCTTCTTCAAAATTTTCTCGCGTCTGATTTGTGTTTGTTATTTATAACGGTATGGTGGTTGTTGAGTTTTTTTTGTTTTATTTTATTTTAGAGTTGAATATTCAGAAACAGAAAAACATGCAATGAAGAATATTAGTATCAGTGCATCAATGTATATATGTATATTATTTTAAATATTAGCAACTCACCTTTTGAACTTTATGTCTTAGATCTGTAAGGTAGTCCTTATTATCCTCTCCCTGATCATGTGCAGTATGATAGAATACTAACCATCCTGACATAAAAGCCAGCAATATTTCAACAAATTCAAATTTTATCCGTTCTTGCACTTCCTGTATTCGTAGGACATAACTAAGTGACTCTTGGACGTATTCACGTTCATGCATTCCTAAACTAGCATCAGCCTAAAAAAAAGAAAAGTAAATAATTGTTTAGTTATACCAAATAGAACACTTTCAACTTTTAATTTAATTGAATAAGAAATCTTTTGAATCGAATACGCGGTATAATCAGATTCGAGAATTAGTGTGAGGATTTTTTAAAATGTTGAACTTCACTAATGCAAAAATATTGTTTTACCAATAACATTGCAATTGCAACAATCATCAAAAAAAATGTTCACAGTTAATAGAAATTCACAAAATATACAGTGATTCACAGCCTATTTGATACAGTGCACTTTTTAAAATGTAGAGCGCTGTTACTTCAAAATTAAGAAGTAACATGTATCGTCAAAATTTGAATGTATGTAGATTTGTAGAAACAAACGAGATTCACAGAAATATACTCATTACATAAGGGAATAGCAGTTATGCAGCAAAAATGTTTTCACAACTTATTTGATACATTTACTTCTGTTAGACGACAGATTGTCGCGCGGTTGATCGGTGTTTGCTTTTCTCTTTTATCTTAGTTGTGTTCGCCATTTGTGTTAGCTAATTTTCAGTCTGATCTCGCAAGCCCAAGTGTCAATATAAAAGTTTTTTAAAAAAAAAATGTCGTCGCACAACAATTGAACAGCGTGAACTGGTAACTACTACAACTTTGAGGTAACATCACAAAATGACATCTCGTCGGAAATCAGACGAAGGATTCGTAGTAAAGCCCTTTCCCGATCGACTAAGGAGACACTATATAAAACCCTTATCATCCCAGTCTTGCTATATGGAGCTGAAGCATGGACTTTATCGAATAAAATGCGGATGAAGATAACCTTGGTCGTTTCGAGAGGATTTTTCTCGTAAGATATTCGTAAGTAATTCGGTCCCGTTTGCGTTGACGGGTTTTGGAGGAGAAGATTCAACAACTAACTATACGAGCTGTACAGCGACATTGACCTGAACGAATGAACATCAACGCTGCGACCCGCAGAGTATTCGAAACCAGCCCGGATGGTCAGCGCAACAGAGTACAACCTCGCCTGAGGTGGCGCGCACAAGTGGAAAAGGACCTCAGCTAACTTGAAGTGTGCAACTGGAGGCAGTTAGCTTAGGACCGGGCTAACTGGAAGGGGTTGTTGGTTGAGGCCTTGGTCCATCGCGGACTGTAGCACCACCTAAGGAAGTAAGTAAAACTGGTAATATGTATACGGTATACCATTATGAAAATAGGTAATCGATTCGGAAAATTGTTCAATTTGTGTACCTCAACAGTACAGCATATCATGTAGCGCTTTGTACAATGGAATAGGGTAAAAGATAAGCGCAAAAGTGCACCACACAGAATTAACATTTAACAAGGAGTCTGACGGGCGATACATCGTCCGGAAAATCAAAGTGAATCCAAAATTAACGGCTTCTAAACTGGCTGCTGAGGTTCAGCATGAGAAAGGAAAGTCATGCCGTGCTGAAACCTTCCAATAGAAGGAACCTACAGTTTTTTGCCGACTCCGAACGAAAGAGGTGGCACCGTGAAAAAACTATTTTTTAGGTGTTTTGCTGAGATTAAACCCGGGCAGTATTGCGTAGTAGTCCAACGCACTAACCACTACACCACGGTGCGTAAACCAAATACTGAACTTAATAAAGTGAACCTCCAAGCAACTGTGAAGCATGGCAGCGGTAGTGTGATGGTTTGGGCCTGTATGTCCGCAGCTGGCGTGGGAAATTTGAAATTTATTGAGAGGACAATGGACAAAAATGTATACCTCAATAAACTTAAAATGCAAAGTGCCGATAAACTGGGTGTACGGGAACAGTTTCGATTTTACCAAGACAATCCCCCGAAGCACAAGTCAGGAACTGTGCAGACCTGGCTCACAGGGAACTGCCCGCCCGTTGATGACACCGCCGACCCAGTCACGCGACATGAATTTGTAAGCTTTGTTGAATACCAGCATTCGTAAACACAAAATCTCCAACAAAGATGAGTAGTTGAAGATGTCAAACAGACTCTCATAAAGGCAAAGGGCTAGCACACCAATTCGTAAGCAAATTCAACTGTACATCAAATAAGAAAATATTTACTTTTAATGTTGTCCAAAAATAATTTAGTGAAAGAAATAAAGTTCCTTGGTTAAACTACATATATTTGAAATTAAAATTTTCCCGATATTGCGACTTGAATATAATAACAGTATCGAATAGGCTGTGAGCCACTGTACCTCTACATCGGTACCCATTTAACAATTAATTTTTTTTAATGTTTTACTGTGCCGTCACATAACTGCATTTAATTATTCTTGACCGAAAATGTAAGTAACAAGAAAGAAAAACCAGCAAAAAACATTTATTTAAAAACTATCCAAAACAAAATAAAACAAATAAAAATAATTCAAAATTATTTAATTCAAGCGTAGCTTAAGATTTATTGCTAAAAGCGATTAACTTGGAGAGGTGGTAAATGGAAAGAGGAAAAAATTCGGTTTAGGTGTTGAAATCAATAAATAATTTTCATGGATGTTTAGATTGGTCATTCGAAGAATCTTTCACATTTTTTAAATTTAATTTTATTAGTCTCCGGGCCCTGTATACATATGTAAATAATAAAACAAACAAAAGAATTGCTAGAATCAAGCCTCACACATAAACTTTTTAGATTAGGTCATCGTAGGAATAACGCGGCGGTGGATATCGAACTTTCAGATTAACTTTAACATATTAATAAAATGTTCAATAGCTTAATCATTATTTACTTCACTATAAACAATCGCGTTTCTGTTAATTTTAAGTCAGTATCCTTCTTTTCAATTGGAAAATCACTTTCTTTCAATGAAAAATGGTAGAACAAACAACAAACGAAAAATACAGAAAAGCCGTAAAAACATGAAAATGTCTTTTTTTTCAATATGAATACTTATTTTATTCCAGGACGAAAATACAAATAAAATGGTCTATCAAAAGAGAGAAGAAAAACGAAAAAGGAAACACAAGCATGAGTACACTCACAAGCCAAAAGCATTTTTTTTTTGTATACGAAGGGGACAAAATAAAGCTTAATAGGAGGAAGTGTAATACGCCCCTTAATTTAGTGAAGTTGATGCATCCTGCATTTCAAATCTAAGTACTTATGTTTGTTTTATAAAACAAATTTAAAATTGTTTCAAATAGAAAAATATTTACTAGTGCTAATTAAACATTAAATACAAATATCTTAAGATTCATAGGAGCAAAGAATTTAAAATAAAGGGATGAAGGACGAAAAACGACAGTGGCAACATCGACTCTTCCCTGTTTCATTTCTTATGCTACTCGTTTAGAGTTTATGAGAGTTTGTCAATGCACAGATACATATACATATACTGTAAATGTCAATTGTTAGTGGGTGGAGTATTTTTTACTTGTGTTAAGGGTTGGTTTTAAAAGCTTTTCATAGCCAACCAACGCAAAATGTCTACTTGTCAATTTAAAGAGCGTTCTTCGTTATTTAAATTGATTTTAATAAAAATAACGAAATATATATTCATTTATTTATAAATAAAAATGTTTTAACTAAGCGATATGAATCATTAATTAGAAGCCCATACAGGTTTAGGTATGATGTATGCGTATGCACTTTGCTGCACCTTGACAAGAACTTTGATTTTGGTTACATACAGTTATGGCCAGTGAATTAGAGCCACCTGGAGCTTCTATAAATATGGGTTTGAAAATGTTTATTTATGAAAGAAACAATAAAAACTAAATAATTTTTATAATACATGCTCAATATATAAGGACAAATTCTGTGACCCAAAACCAACATTCACAGTAACACACATGCTGCAATGCGAACAAATTGACTTAATCTGCAAAACCATTTCCGGAAAAAACTTTCAACAACTTCTAACCATCATCTCCGATAGTAATATAAGATGTGTATATAAAATCCTGCTTAAGCTTAAGTTAGAACTATTTATTTAATCGTTTTTTTATTTCAAATAGCCGAAAGCCCTGGTAGCTAGCGTTTTTTTTTTTTCCATTATTGATCATGTAATTCTATTGATGTATCAATAAAGTTATAATAATAATAATAAAAAGGACAAAAGTAAATTCAAACTTCTCGATGGAATATGTTCCTGAAAATAAAAAAAACTAGAAAGTTTGTGTGCAATCCCTATGTCAGAGCCAGCTAACATTTTATAAAGAAAAAAATAAATTCAAGGAAAGATTTCATGAAATATTTTATATTTTATAGTGCCCACATAGTACTTTGTTGCATGGCCATGGTTTTAAAAAAAAAATAAAAATTACAACGTCTAGGCATAGAGTCGCTGACACTGCTGATATGTAATAGATGTCCAATCTCTTTGAGCAACCTCCCAAAGTTTGGTTACATTCTTAACCATATGTGTTGCCACTCTCTTCCTGTTGTCTTGCCACAAGTTCTCAAGCGGATTCACCTCCAGTGGTTGAGTGGGCCAAAGAAATACTCTTAGATTTCGGCCCTGAAGGAATTACATTGCTTTTTTGGGAGTATGTTTTGAATCATTATCCGGTAGGTAGATCCATTTTAACGGCATGTTTTCTTCCGCATAAAATTACACTCTCAAATATTTTAACGTGCTCATCCTGATCCATATCTTATTTAATTCAGCATATTGGACCATAGCCATGCCACGAAAAAACATATCCGCAGCTTCATGTTGGCTATCCCATGCTTCACGGTCTTTTTCTGCCATCGTTACTAAATAAATTTGTGTTAGTCTCATCACTCTAAAGTATATTTCTAGATTTTTTTTCCATTTATGGACCATTGCAGTCAATATACCTAGGAGCGAATATTTAAGCGCTTTTGAATATTTCGTTTGCCTAGAAGGGGGACTTTTCTTGCAATTCTAATATTAAGATTCCAGTCTACTAATCTTCGTCGAAAAGTGCGTTTTCTAGTTTCCAGCTCCAGTTCCGTTTTAATATTGCGTGAAGACATAAATGGATATTTTTTTACAGCACGAACAATTTTTCGACCCTCCTTCAGTGTTGGCTTTCTTCTCATGCCTCTATTTTATTGAGGTTTTTGGGGCTGAAATATATTTGCAACCATTTTCCGCGCCCCATATCTAACGGTACAGTTAGGTCAAATAATGAATGTTGTTTTTTACTGAAGCCAATGTTAATCTAACCTATAAAATTAATCTTATTATAAAGCATTGAAACACTTTTTTTGGCTACAAATTCAATATTTTCATCAGTGGCTCTATTTTACTGACCAACCAAAAATGCCACTTTAACACACAAATGGTATTGTTTGCAAGGCAAACAATAAACTTTACAGTTATTTTCTGTCGGTGCAATCAGAAATCATGATAGCAATTTTCAGAGTTAAATGGCAGCATTATGAATTAGAAGGAAAATCAAGAACAAGCTGCCTATAGGTTTAATGTGGCTCTGGCTCTATTTCGATGGCCATAAATGTATCTGAATTTTATTTAATTTAAATGTACATACATATATGTACACTCTCAATCAATAGGATAGATCCACAGTAAATTTTCCTCAAACTTAAGTATACAATTTTAGAATTTGGCAGCACTTTTTGATTGTGAACATTGATGCAGTTGTTCATTTCAGTGCATGGATTGTCAAAGAGTAAGTACCGTTAGGGTTAAAATAACAAAACTTTGCCAAGCGGTGTAAGAAAATAACTCAATAGAATAGATCCACAAGTAGATTGTTTTTATTTATTGCGAGAAATTGATATTTTTTGGACAAAACAGGTAGTTTATTTTTGATTCAAGTTTTATGTATCATGTTTTTGATCTGATTAAATGTTTATTTCAAGAAATGGGACGTGGAAAATGTTTTTCAGGTGTTTCAGCTAGCATTTCAACTGTACGATGAATTCTAAAGGCTTCACATAACCTCAGAAGCAAAATATGAAGCGCAAGCATGTTCTTACAGAACATCATAAGGTCATTCCCTTGGATTTTGCCAGACATCATATGGATTGGACCAATAAATGGAAACATGTGGTATTTAGCGATGAAACTTCGATAACCTGGATAGTCCCGATGCATATAATTACTATTCCCATTATTTACGGAAAGAAGAAAAGATTTTGCCCAGGCATCACGCTAGAATAGGTAGCTTTATGTTAGGGGGTGCAATATCTTGGTATAGGACCTTCGAGTTAGTGGAAATGAAAGGCGTGCACAATTCTAAGGCCTACAAAGATATTCTGCATGATGGTAAGCCCAAGATTGAAAATGTTTTCCACACCATTCCTATAATTTTTTAACAAGATAAAAATAAAAACGTGAGAATAATTTGCTAAGTCCATAATGACACTAACGCCTTTTTTGGCTTCTAAAAGTATGCATATTTTTTAAAAATGTTTGCGAACATATTCCAAATATTTCGAAAATAGTTACATAATGTAATACACCTTATCGGTCTTGCACCCTTATTTTTGTTTTTTAAAAAACAGAGATAATTATTCGTTTAGTTTCTTACCACCCCTGGTTAAAAAAGCGGTACAAAGCACCACCAATATATTGTACTAAAAACCATTTTACATGCTAAATCATTCATCACATTTTCAATGTTCACTGTGCTATTTGATTTTAAATCATTTTATAAAGAAACTTCCCTAAAAGTGCTAAGTGGATCTTAACACCTTCGGCAACAAATCTAAAGCTCAGACATGCGCACATCAAATCACCTGCTGCTTTTATGAAAAAAATTGTTTTGAAAACGAAAATCACTCTAGATAAACTCAAATGGTACATATTATAAATGAATGAATAATGTAAAATTAACTATTTAGAAAAACAAAAATTATTAATTAAACAGCTGGCAATCGGTTTTCTAAGATTTTTGTATTTTAAATGTATGTATGTGTAGGTACATCTTGAACCTGGATGCAGTTGCATAAAAAAAAACCCGACAACGACAACGATGCACAAATACATGTTTGGAATTTAACAACAAAAAAAAAAAAAAAAACTCAGTCCTTTTCTTACAGATTGTGGATCTTTTAGAAAAATAAGATAGCCTACTAAAATACCGGATGCCAAGCAGTAGGCAGTATGTATTCCAGAAGCTGCTAAATGGACTAAAACATATTTTTAAAAAAAGTAACAGACCAAACGATGAATCAAGTACTATTAGTCTTATAGTTAATATGTGGTAGTAAAAAATAAAAGGGTGGTGTTTTTTACACAGCTATGAGAGATGTCCTCATAGTGTATTTTGAAAATTTTAATTTACCCGCCAAAAAATAAAACTCAGCGCGCACATACAAGCTTTATAGTGTTTGTGCGTTTTGCATTTGTTTGTATTTTCAAGTTCTGGTAACTGGTTTTACCGGCACATGGAAATGCTTAAAATCGATTATTTCCATATTCCAAGAGATAGCATCTATGAGAGTTAAAAAAGACAAGCAGAGAGAGCTGATTTCCTCCGTTCATTATTCAAAGAATGTATCTCGTATAAGAGGGAAGTAAAAATAGGAAAAAAGTGCATCTTTCACGTGTAAGTGTATGAGTCGCAAAAGGATACATAGCAATAGATTCGCTCCAGTTCGTATGAAAGGTAATTATTCTTAGGTATTGAAAATTTACACATGTATGTACTTTATGCAATATTACTACTGGAATATTTTGTAAACCAATATTAACAACAAACATTTGGTTCACCTAAATAAAGAGAGCTTTAAACGAAACTTTAAATAACATAAAGGATTATTTTAGTAATAACAGTAGAACCTGTCTAGTTGACCACCTTTGTAAGCCGGCCACCTGACGAAGTTGGCCAATATTTAACTGCACCGAGAAAATTGTATACAAATGTTCCTCAAAATACCTTTATATGTTGTCGGTTGTCCACCTGCCTATCTTGGAACTTGGCCACAAATTTGCATACTTTATCTCATCGCTCATATTAAATAACCTGCGAAAGTTGGCCAAGAGTAATATGTGATGGATTTAGTTTCATATTTTCGATTAACCACCAAACAAAACCTTTAGACAAGCGGTAAAATAACGAAATCTTCGATCTTGTTTCATCGTGGGGAAATATAGAGATGACTTTAATTCTTTTTCTTATGTTTGTGATTAACTTCAAGAGTAAATCGTTTTTTTTTCTCAATTGAAAACCAACGAATATAAGCAGTGATTCTGAAGATTTAGAAGAGAAACATTTTTATTCAAAAAAATGCAAATATTTGCATCGCAGGTTTCACTGTATTTCCTCTATTTTCAACAACAGAAAGCAAATATTCCATTAATTTATTTTGATGAAGTGTTCCTTCTGAAAAATTTGAATCCGACGGTAAAATATAATAACAATGGCGTGTTTGCGATTGCTTTTGTAAGAGCAATTTCGGAAGATGAACGGATCTTCAGATAACCCGATTAGTACATATTTTTTGTTGTAAGGGTTAGACAGTTGTATTTTCTTTTTATTGCAACAGAGGCTCATACTAACAAGGATGAAAAACTATTTTTGTTAAATTTTAGTTCTAAAGTGGTTTTTGGAAATGATGCTCTAAAAATACAAAAATTATGTCAAATTGACAAGACTTAACTCACATGATTATTTTAATTTTAAACTGTGCCCCCATTATCTATCTACAGAATGACATCAAAAATGTTTATTAATTTGACGATTATCTAAATAAAAATAAATAATAAAAATGGTCTCCTGTAAAAAAATCGATATTAATTTGGAGGACTTTCCTGCACGAGAGCTGAATTCGCCCTGAGAGCAGATAGGATCCAATTTTTTTAAGCATAAAATACTTGAACAGAGATACAGCACGAATTTAAGAAAACATTTGAAACAAAAAAAAGTTTCTCATAAAAAAAGATTGGGATTTGGGAGTTACAAGAAACCGTGTTGCCATATGGCATCAAAATAAAGGGATAATCTTCTATTATCTGCAAGCCATAGTTAACAATGGTAAAT
Source organism: Brachyopa scutellaris (assembly GCA_949775065.1). Taxonomy (NCBI): domain Eukaryota; kingdom Metazoa; phylum Arthropoda; class Insecta; order Diptera; family Syrphidae; genus Brachyopa; species Brachyopa scutellaris. The sequence goes on from OX459112.1 coordinate 72,828,598, forward strand.
GCCTTATTGGCGAAGATTTCGTGATGCAGCAGGATAATGCGCATATTCACAACTCCAAATTCCTGCCCTCTTACCAAAAGAGAACTTATTGCCTTTACTTAAAATAAGCGGAAAAGCAACCAAAAAACTATCTCGCTCTAAATCACATATTATCAATACAAAAAATATGATTGCTTTAGATCTTTACTTTAGGTGGCGCCACAGCTCGGGGTAACCTTGGGTCTGCTTCTCGCAACCAGTTGTATGTGCTTGTTATATTTTTCCAAGAATGGAAGGGACCTACAGTTTTTTGCCGACTCCGAACGGCGGCGAGTTAAGAAGCTCATTTGCAAATATTTGATTGCTTGTCAGACATTCGAAAGAAGTGGCACGGTGAAAAAAATGTTTAGGTATTGGACCCAGGTTGGGATTGAACCCGGGCAGCATTGCGTAGTAGTCCAATGCCCTTACCACTACACCACGGTGCTCACATGACTTTAGATTAAGATCAATTCTCAAAAAAAATTATCGAATAATTCTCAATTTGTTTGAGATGAATCAATTTGTTATTTGACCTTGAAATCCTGTAGCTTAATAACAAAACTCAAATAGTCTATTATAATTTATTTTTACGTAAATACGTCTATAAAGTTGCTTTAATTTTAATTTTATTTATTTGAGTATCTCTTAACACAGTAAGATACAATGTCTTTTAATCTTTAGTAATCGAGTTTTGTGTTGCAAGTTGCAACTCATAAACTATTGTTCATATCAACAATTAAAATATACCACGTGATAGTTAAAGAATCAAATAATTTATTTCACCTAGTGCAAATTGTGGCGTCAATAATAATCTGTGACAGGCGGACGTGACGGACGGAGTGAATAATACTCTGTTCCTCTAATTTGCTTTGTTTATTGTTTATTTCCCACCTTCCTTCCTACCCGATACCAATGGTCCAATCTTCGACCTACCCTAGCGACACACTGTGCTCATAATTAACCACAGGTTTCCCCCTTTCTAAATCATTCTGAAACACCCTGTAGAACTTACCTCTTGTATTGTATTTTCTGGTTTTTTTGTTGACATATTTAGAAATCTTTCCTGTGACTGGCAAAACTTCTCCGTCTTTTTATCGAATTTCTTTTTATTTTCTTTGACGCCACCGATCTGTTTCTTTCGAAAATCTTCAAGACGTTCGATGATCTGATCGTTTGCAAGTTTTAACTGAAAAACAATACAAATTAGAATTTGAAATATGCAGAAATTTCGTACAATGACATACCATATGCTCGCGATGATCTTCAATACTTTCAAGAATAGTTCCGAAATGTCTTAAGCTATCACTTATCACCATTTCGTCATCTGTTTGTGCTGTGCCAATGCATTCGAAATTGAACTCTTTCAAGCTCTTTGCTAACTGGCATTGTCGTTGTGAAAGACCTGCAATAAGAAAAACAAAACAATTATACATATAATATCTATTTTTTAATTCGTATTAATAATACAAAAAAAGTGTATAATAGATACATTAAAAAATCTACTCGTAGTTTTCAATTTATAAAAATTAGTACAAACAATTCTTGTTAAAATTAAAATCACATATTTAAATTCCAAAACAGAAGAATTTTAATCATCGAATACAGCAGGTCAAAGAAGAGAAACAACTTAAAAATGCAATAAAATGAAAACCAATATGCAGCGAGCACTCACTGCTTTATTTTTAGCGGCAACAAAATTTTTAAAATTGATCCAGTCCGCATTTGTGGAACGCAATTACTCCAATTCTAATTTCTTTATCTCCTCATTCCATGGTAACACTTCAAAAATTAAGCTAAAACTGAATTACTCCACAAATTACTGTAAAAAACACGGAATTTGCTAACCCAAATGTGTTATACAGGGTGTTTTAATATTTATGGCTAGACTAGGTACATAATGTATGTTTATAGCAGCGGAGATGGACAAAAAGAGTTTTGAAGTTCTCATTACCAAAGGGTCTGAACGTCTCGAACTTAGTTACTGAACTCCAAGATCTTTTTAGCGAGAATATTTTTATGTTTTTCCTCCTTGTGCGCACCGTGGTGTAGTGGTAAGTGCATTGGACTACTACGCAATGCTGCTCGGGTTCAATCCCTGCAAACACCTAAAAGCTTTTTCACGGCGCCGCCTCTTTCGAATGTCTGACAAGCAATTAAAAGAGCATCATTTGTCAATGAGCTTCTCAAATCGCCGTTCGGAGTAGGCAAAAGCCTGTAGGTCCCTTTCATTCGTGCTCGAATATAACACGCACACACAAATGGTTGCGAGAAGCAGGCCCTGGTTCACCCCGAGCTGTAGCGCCACCTAAAGTAAAGTAAAATTTTCCTCGATATAGCCAAACTTGTCTTCCACATCTTGATGCAGCTCATAGAGTTCGGTTCTGTATCTTCTTCTTTTACCCTTCTCGCATACGAAACAAATATTCGCCGAAGAATTTTTCTCTCGAAAGTGTTTAATATCTGTTCTGCATAACTGTCTATCGTCCAGTCCAGACAGTCCTATCAGGGTCGGTGTTTTGTAGAGCCATGCATTTCGTATTCCGAATTAGGAGTTTGAAATTCATGGTTTTTGTCAAAGCAAACCACTAGGGCATCATTCGTGAAGTTGATGTTTACTCCAAGGTATGTTGTGCTACTTTGTTTACTGATATGTACTAAGTTCTGTCTTCATTCCGTTCAAGGTTAATTAATTTTGCAGGTTGTTCGATTGCCGTAAGAGATTCTATGCTGGTACCTACACTGCGAGCGAACGATGATGTCGAAGTTGTCTGTGAATCTCAGCATCTGGACAGATCTGTTACAACGCTAAATTGAAGACATCCCATGACAGTGCATCTCTTTACCAAAATCCGGGTACATGATTGAAAAGGTGCAGAGATACTGATACTACACTGCGTGTTTATCTCACTAAAACGTATCTATTAATTAAGCAAAGCGCTTGACAGAAGATTCAGTTCTTACCTGGCTCAGTGAAATATGGCCGCGTGAATTTAAGCCGAGATCCAAAAATGAAACTATACCGCGCGGACTAAATTCATTGGATAATATGAACAGATGACAGATGAAATTAGACCGCGCGGTGTAATTTCATTTTTTAAAACGAATTTTAAACACACCCGTACAGAATCATCCGCAGTCTAATTTCACGCGGTCACCTTTCTACCTACGGCGTTTGATTAATATTCGTAGACATTTTGCAATAACAAATACGCATGCCATTCTGTTTGAAATTCTAATATAATTTGTTTTTTCTTTGATAATTTTTGAGTTCCTACTGCATACCATTTGCTCATAAACGGATGAAGATAATGTTCTTGTTAACACTATAAATTCCATCGCAATCTAAGAACATAACCTTCGATTACATATGTACGTTACGTATGTATGTACACATAGATATAAGAATGTAACTCAAAATGATTTCCGAAAATACATATATACACAAATAGCTTGCGAGCTCAGTCAATAAAGTAGTTTTTGCTCAAGTCAATGTTGCCGAAAGCAGCAAAGCTAACCTCGAAAACTGAGGTCTCGAGATAAGATTCGGCTTCTCTACGTCAGTGGTTCACGAAGGAAATTACAGACCACCCTCAGTCACAGAATATGAATGTTTAAAATCGATGTTTCATTAGAACAAAATTGAAAATTGGTTTACATAACGACAAATCTATTTATAACGTGCAAAGTAATTAATGATAACCCAACTAATTTATGCAATCAAAATTACTGTGACGTTATCAATAAAAAAAAATCTTGAAAAAAAACAACAATTTAGCTATTTCATACCACAACAATTACGATATTTGAAATTATTTAAGCTTAAGAAATAAAAAGAAACAAAAAATGTCGTAAATGGTTAAAAACAAAAACACTCCAATCAACAACAAAGGCAATTATTCTTAGTTCTGCTTTCGAGGCAAAACGATTTATTTAAATACAGCCTGGGAAACAAAACCAAAAACAATTAATAAATATAATGGTTTCTCTGCAGCCCAGCACTCGTAAGTACTAGCTGAAGAAATTTTGTTTCGTTTCGTATTAAGTGGTTACATAAATGTACATAGGTTTCACGGCTTCAAAAAATCGAACTTTTTTTTATTGTGTTATTAAATTCTGCTAATCTAATATTGTCCTAAATTTTCAAGTCAATCGGTGTAATAGTTTCGGAGATAGAGCCTTGGGAAGTTGCGCGCTCAACGCCAGTTGGTTTCAGTTTAATTGTCGCTCAAAACTTAAAACGCGTTTTTCTCGAAACGTCAAGATCGAACTTGATGAAATTTTACACACGTCTTTGAGATATTATTGACAAGGACTTGGACGAAGGATTTATTTTTTGTTTTTATGCAAATATTTTTAAAAAAGAAATATAGAGCAAATTTTATCGAAATTTTTAATTTTTTTGCAAAAATGTGTGCCAAAAATCCAATTCTCACTTTTTTGTTTTTTCCTTAAAATAAGATTGGTTGGTTGGTTGGTTGGTTAATGAGGGTGAGGATTGCTCCTCTTCACGTAGGCCACGAGTCGGGCCCTTTGTGCTCCCCTCTGGAACTGAGCTGAGAAAAAAGGGTTGGGGTGTGTGTTAGTGAAAGGGGTAGTGTAGTGGAATGGAAAGGTTGGAAGGAACATGTGAATTCAAGAAAAACGCTCTGTGTGTCGTGTAAACTCCAGTGTCTTCGATAAATCGATGGATCTGAGCGATGTTAGCCCGGGTAGGATGTGTCTTCCCAGGTATTTTTGCCTTATTGAACATAGAGCAGGACAATCGCAGATGAAGTGTTTGATACTTTCGTCTTCTTCTTCGCAACCCGGGCAGGTGCTGTGTTGCACTAGTCCCAGTCGGTAAGCATGTTTATTTAAGTTGATGTTTCCCGTATATAAGCCAATCAGCATTTTTATTTGTACTCTGCCCAAATTCAGTACTTTCCTAGCCCGCCGTGGACTTGGAAATTCCATCATTTCTTTGGCAGCCTTGCAAGTTTGGATCTGACTCCACATTAGTGCGTGACGTTTTGCAAAGGATAGGCTATAGGCAGTTTTCACTGCTTGAACCGCCGTACCAATAGTATTTAAAGTGAGATTTTCTATGTCTTCCGCCCTGCTCTTGCAAGTTCGTCTGCCCTTTCGTTCCCCGGTATGTTGTTGTGGCCAGGTACCCAGAACAGATTTGCCGTGCAGGATCTTGCAAGGGTGTTGAGTTTTTCTTTGCATTCCTTCACTAATTTGGAATTATTTAATGGGTTCGCAAGTGCTTTAAGTGTAGCCTGACTGTCCGAGCAGATGTGCACGCAGGTGTCTCTGGTGTCGGCATTGACGAGTTCGTCTACGCCCCTGAGAATTGCAAAGACTTCCGCCTGGAAAACAGTCACCGAGGGTTCTAGGTGAATGGATATATTTATCGGAGGATCTGGACAGTGTACACCAGCTCCCGATTCTCCGTTAATGTGTGATCCATCCGTGTATAATACAATGCCTTCTACTTCGGCAAACATTGTGCCTTGTAGCCATTTTTCACGGCTAGGGAATTCGACTGAATAGTCGGTCTTGAAGATGTATTCTTTCTCTATGACACCACTTGGATTGCTGACAAGTCCAGAGGATGCTGAAACATCTTTCCAGATAGCTCTGTGTCCTGTGTGGCACTCGTCTTTAAAGTGACCCAGGGTCCGCAATCTGATTGCAGAAAGACCCGCTGTCCTTTTGACCTCCAGTTCCATAGGAAGAATATTTAGAATAGTCTCCATGGCTGCTGTGGGTGTGCTGGATTGGGCACCAGTTATCCCTAGACAGGCCATATGCTGGGGGTTAGTTAGTAGTGTTTTTGCGTAGCTGTTATTCACGACTGGCCACCAAACTAACACTCCGTATAGTAATATGGGTTTGACTACAGAAGAGTAGATCCATTAGACTTGTTTTGGTTTCAAACCCCACGTCTTAAGGAAAGCTCTCCGGCAAATCCAGAAAGCTCTTTTGGCTTTGTTAATTCTATTTTCTAGATTTTTTCTCCAAAGTAACTTTTTGTCAAGTATGAGCCCTAAGTAGTTTACGTGGTCCCTTAGGTCTAGCTGAACTCCCCCTAGGGACGGGGCCTTGAAGTTTTGAATTTTAAGTCTTTTAGAGAACAGCACCATATTGGTCTTTTCTGGGTTTACTCCTAGTCCGTTGCTGTCTGCCCAAGATTTGGTTAACTACAGAGCGGTTAAAATAAGATTAGTTTCACAACGCTTTTTAATGTATTTGTACTTCAAGAAGCTATTTTCTAACAAAAATCGTTCTTCACAAAGCGACAATGACATGATAAAACTTTTCCAAATCACAACACTTCAAAACACGACTACTAAGCAGTACTTCATCCGACTTTCAATTTCCATTGCGCACAGAACAACTGATACATGTTCAACTAAAACAAAAAATGCACCAATTAACAGTTAAGCTTTACCGAAAAAATCTATGTCACAATAGCGCGTTAATTATCACTAGGTTGGCTGCAATAAACATCAAATGGCATACAGATTTTACGTTTACATAGATTTTGTACTGTCATAGATAGAAACGAGTTCCGTGTTCAACGATAACCGTATTTTGCTATTGGTAAAGTGTCATCCTAAAATTGATTATATGGCATCAGTACAAACATTTAGGATTCTCGTATAATAAATCTATCATGCAAAGTACCTACAAAAATTACAGACACATATAAAAACGTGTTGTGCTCAAAAACTATTACGAAATCATACTGTCAATGTGTATTAAGTTCAATGGCTAAGATTGTATAGGTAATTCGTAAATAGTAAATAGTAGAAAAAAAAAAAAACAATTTAACACTAGGCTGTGTGGAAATTTGCCATTTGACGAACAAGTACCTACTCTGCGCGTTCGAGTTTACAAAAACAAAGAGAGAACACTAAAAAAAATAATTATTATTTACCCACTGTGCTTCTACCGCACAGTTGATCCAGTACTAACACTGTGGATGGTTGTGACGCCTGTTGCATGTGCACGACCTTGAAATTCTCTAATTTCAGAAACCTTATTTTGTAAATGACGCGGTTTAGATATACTTGTGGATACAGACTGAGTTTACAGGTAAGACCATAATAGCATGACGATGTATTTTGTTTGATTCGTGGTTACAAATTTGTTGAGGTATAATTTTGTTGGTATACAAATTTGTGTTCTATAATTAACAACTTGTCATTTAGTGATACAATACCAGCACAACAGACCTTCTCCTATTTTAACATTAGTCATACAATAATACAAATATACAAATGTGTTGTGCAAGCTGAATCAGGAGTTATTGGTTTTCTTTTAATAATTACATATGTTGTATAGGTAATCAAGAGGATCCTCCCTTCGGGTTATGAAACAATTGAATGTATTTACATACATTACATACATATGTAAATGAAAAAGGTGTGAGTACCAGGTATTCGTGAAATTTGATGTGTAAACATACGTTTGTGTATGTTGGCAGATAAACAGAGAATGCACTACTACTAAGAGGATCATGTACAGAGAACGCACTAATACTAAGTTTGGTTACGCGTGACGGACGACGGCGAAAAATTTGCCCATACCGAGAGCTAAGATGTTCAGGGTTGCGGTCACAATCCCGAAAATCTAAAATCCCAAAAATCCAAAATCCCGAAAATCCAAAATCCCGAAAATTCAAAAGCCCGAAAATCCAAAATCCCGAAATTTGCGCAAATTTTTCATTTTATATAATTTTTCGAAATTCCGTTTTCGGGACTTTTTTTAAAAGGAAAGTAGAGAAATATTTGTCCATTCCCGTTGGCGTTAGTGTTGTAAGATTCTACGATTCGCAATGTGCATTCAGTTGTGCTGATCTGAATGATCTCATTCAGTTTCATAGCTGATAGATTAGATTTTAGTTTTAGCTTCACACATCGGGATGGGATTGTGGTTTTCGGGATTCTGTCCGACTCCCGTTTACACATCAACAAGAAAAGGTAGTGGTGAAAACCTCATTTGAGTATCTACTACGTCGAGAAGCCGGCATCAAGTATCAAGTAATTACGTAACGTATAGATATGATAGGTAGGTGGGTGTCATGTTACGTTTATAAGTAATCATGATCAGTAAGAGCATCAACATCATCATCAATTATTATCCACTGGTGTCCACTGCCGAACATAGGCCCCATCTAAATATGTACTTCCATTAGTCAAGATCTTGATCCATATTTATTCCATTTCTGTCGGTGATTTTCCTCGTTTTATTCTAATCTCGGTTTCCATTCTATGATTTGCTAAATCGATCTATTATCTATTATACTTTATACGGGCAACGTGACCCGCCCACTTTCATTTGGCTGCTATAATGCGTTTGGTATATCGGGACTACTTTTGTACTTTATTAACACGACTTGACGTTCGCAACATTTTTTCTTGGTATCATAGAATCCGCCGGGAACCTCTTTATCAAAGAGTGTTATTCGTTATTTCGTCTGAGTGTTAGCTTGTAAGTAGCGAGGGGCATACCTATATTTTTTTTTATCGGGTAGAATATTGTTGTTTCTAGTTTAGCGAGCTCGTCAGATTTACAAATTCCCTGGAATGTCTTTGTGCCCCGGTACCAAGGTGAATATTAAACTGCTAAGCCATCTCTATAAGAGATGAACGACAGTTGGAGGTGGTCTTAGAAGTGAATGAGACTGATTCCAGAGATTTCAAGGTCGCCTGGCTATCCAAGAAGATGCTTATATCGGTAGTGGATATGACATTCCTCTTCATCCAAGACAGTGCTTCTGAAATCATCATAATCTCCGCTTGAAACACGCTAAATTGATCAGGGAGGCGGAAGGACGGATAGAGTTTTAATCTGTCTGATAAAACACCTCCTACTGACTACTACGCCATCAGTGTTGAAGTGTATCGACTTGTTTGTTTTAGCTCCTAGGTCATACCAGAAGGACCTATCGGGAATCTCTGTTTATCTGTTGCTTCTTTCTGATTTTAAAAATATTAACAGTGCAATCGGTTAAAACTGTTTTCCTTTAAAAAAAAACTCATTTCTGTCCATTGAACATTTACCTATAAACTCAAGACGCAATAGCAATTCGATATACAAATATTTTCGCCAAAGTGCCCTCAGGTTCTCGGTAGTCCAGGTGTCTGGACTAAAAGCTGGCCAGCCCAAATGTTTTATTTTAAACCAAGCCACATGGCGTCGAGGGTTTGTCTTGTTGAAAAAGTACGTTTACGTCCTCCTTCCTCCTTTGGGCCTGCATGACATGATTTTCATTTCTTTCCTAAAATCATGCCATTCGTACTTAAATCAATCGGCTAAATGTCTTCTCATCACGGAGGATATCATGACTATTGGCAAGTTTGGCAAGATCTAAAGTAATAAACATAAAATATAGGACTAATATTCCCAACCGACAGGAATGGGCACGAAATATTTGTCTAAATGACAAATCCGCATTGGAGATTTACACGGATGGGTCCAAGACAGGTGATGGTATAGAAGCGTGTGTCTTTTCGAGCCAGCTCAGCCTGAATTTGTCCTTGAGGCTTCCAGATCACTATAGTGTCTTCCAAGCGTAGGTGATGGCTATTCGTGAAGCCGCTGAGTGGCTTTCGATGAAATCAATGTACAATCGCGACATTTTCATTTACACCGATAGCCAAGCAGCTATAAAAGCACTCGAATCACCAATCATAAGATCAAAATTGGTTAGGCACTGCCACGCACCTCTAAACGAGATATCGAGCAGTCGCTTGCCCACGCTGTGCTGGGTTCCTGATCATAGCGATATACCAGGTAACTGTGAAGCAGACGAGCTAGTCAGAAAATGTACAAAACTGGGAAGTTTTATCACGGAAAGTGAACCCCATGTACCAATAAAAACAAAAAAACACAAAATCTCCACACAAGCTCTACAACAGGCTAATGAAAGATGGCGTAATCTTGACACGTGTAGCTGCGCCAGACAGACTTGGCCACAGCTAAACCAACGTAAAACTTGAAGCCTGCTAAAAATTAGCAGAGTACATATAGTTGGCGTATTAACAGGTCATTGCGCAATAGGCAGACATGCCAACAGGTTAGGAATCCTCGCCAATGACTTCTGCCACAGCTGCATGGATGAGGAGGAGGAGGATGCCCCCATATCACCTACTCTGGAGCTGTCCAGCTCTCCCCTCCTTGAGCAAAAAGATTCTGGGAGAATACTTCTTTATAGACCTTCAAGATATTTCCTCAACGGATATCAATAAAATACGGAAATTCATCCAACTCTCAAAATGGTTCCAGGAGTTTCGAGAAGAGTCGGCTCATGTGGCAGCACAATGGACCTACTTTGGTCTAAGTGAATCCTACCATATGTGGGGATTACCACCCCACCTAACCTAATCTAACCTAAATCATGTCATGCAGGTCTATAACAGCACTGTGCATATATTAAAACATACATAAATATAAGAATAAGTATTTATTGTTGATCAATTTCTAATTGGTATGAACAGGCCAGTTGGGTTACATTTTCCATGAGTGGTAGACAAATACTTACCGTAGGCGACCTGATTTTCACATTTTACTATCGGTAATTGTATACAAGTGTGGATATTAAGAGCTCATTTAATGTACATACATATGTTCCGTCCAATTAAAGATAAAAAAAAAACAGACGTATGTATACCTGTAGTAGACCAAACTGCAGCTGTAAAAAAATAAATAATTACATGTACACATATGCCGACGTACTACAGTAAAATCCGCTTACAAATGATTTTTACGGAACGAAAGAAATCAGTTCACATTATAAGCGGATCTTGACAAAATTAAACCAATATTTTTATTTAATGCAATGAAGAACCGTTGTTGTAATTAAAAAACAAAAAAAAATGCAATGCTATGCGTTGGCTTGATAGATTCAGCAGTTTGTCTCTTTCTCTTGCACTAATACGAATAATATCAAATTTGCTGTTTTTCAATACATGTATACATATCTACATTTATGTGTGTATTTTTTTTAAATGCTAAACGCAGTTAAAGTTGAAGAATTTTTATTTTTTTGCATAACTTAGCTGAAATATTTTTCGATTTCACTTATTGTTCAAAATTGGTCATTTATTAAGAATGCAAATTTTGTTTATTTTTGTCTATATTCAAGGTGATTAAAGTTCCAAATGTCGCGTCGCATTAAACGAAAGATACACATATGTACATACATATGTATGTGATATACAAAAACTAACGACTAACTGAGAGATATCCACATAACTTTCAATAGCTCAACACTACAGAATACGAGTACATACCAACGAAAACTAAATGTTTTGAACAATTTGTTACTATTTGGTCTTCAATTTTGGTATAAGTTTAAATTAAATCATAAGTTTATTTAATTTGCTTGTTCTTATAACAGACCTTATCAGACCAATTCTCTGAAATAGATACATTGACGAGTTGTGATAAAATTCAGGAAACTTGTAAAGCCCGGATGAAAGCAAACCAAAATTAAGAACAACTCACGCAAAACTAAAAATAATTATTATGCATGGTAAAACAAGTTTTAACCATTTATGTACATACCTTGACTGTGTCGCTACCGTTTTATTGTTTCAATAGTTTTGATTTTTGTTTTCACTTTGCTGTGTAAATTATTTACGCGTTATTGTGATTTAATAGGTCAATCAGAGCAAGCAAATTATAGCTAATTTTGTTCGACTAACGTATCTATGTACAGTTGTGGAGAACTAATTAGAAACATTAGGCAAAATAAAGAGTGGCAAGAGTCATTCTTTTTGATATTATATTCGTTCGAAATAAATGTTATTTTTCATACGTTTTCGTATTTTAATTTTCGAACTAACTATATATTCATTAAAATCTCTAAGTAAGGGTGATTTCTGTTTTTCAATTTTAAATCATTTTTAAATTTTAAATTATTTTGTTCTATGATCAATTTTATTCACTAAAAGTAGGGGAGACTGGGTACGAAAGTAACGGTGAGTCAGTTGTAACACCCAACTTTTCCGAAAAACTAGAACTACATATATGCGTTAATTTTTAAATGCAGAATCCACCGTAATTAGGTTCTGAATGTGTCCACAAAAATTCAAGTATCAGAATACTGCAGTGTGTCAAATAAACTTCAAAACGTGAAATTTAAGCGCAAAAGTAAATTTTTTTTGTGGTCTATTTTTCATGATATTTTTAAATAATATTTGCGCAAAATTATAGTCGATTAAAGTACACTTTAAAATTATTTTAGCACGAAACTAAGCGTTTTCGTATTAAAGTTAAAATCACCCGAACCTCGTATTAAATATTTAATATGGAGCTAGACTACTACGTCACTTTTATGTGTGTTCGATTAAAATTTCTCATAGGAACGTTGCGAAATAGAAATTATTTAGCAGCATACTAAAAAGTGTCTATTATTGAACAAAAATTAAAGTATGCTTTTAAGTTTAAAGTTGCGTATAACTAGTACGGAGTTAAACTGATAAAGTGGGGTTGAATATAAATTTGCGCCATTAAGTAACTAATTTGAACGAAGCGCTCTTGTCGAAGTCCATTTTGTTCAGAATCCAATGGATTTAATATTTTTCTGATTCGCCTAATTGTTTCTTTTTAATTTGATTTTTAATATGAAAAACTAAGTGGTGGACGGTTGTAACATTTTTTTTGTGGACGGTTGTAACATGCTATAACCGTCCACACAAACAATTTTAACGTGAAAATTCCTATTTTGAGTTTCAACGGATACAATAATAGAAATGCCTGCTTCCTGGAAAGGGAATCGAATGACTGGTAAAGAATGGCCCAAGTCTTTTATGAGACGCAACAAAACTCTTGCCATTCGAAAACCGGAAACAAGTTTTCGCAAGAGCTGCGACTCAGATTAAACCTGCAATGTTGACGTTTATGAAAACCCTTAATAAACTAACTATTCGTCGATTCGACGAACTGTATTTAATGTATTGTTTCGTAATACTTCTTGTACTACATATATTTTATTAAAGTTACCAATAAATACTAAATGCGTTTCCGAAATGAACAAAAGCTTTTTATTTAACTATATTTTTGAATTATTATAACTTAACAGTCTTAAGTAAGAACACATCTTTTTGGGATCAAAATGGAGAAGTCGTGACAGATTTAAGTAATCAACTGATAACTCAAGAATCTGATATAGAATCCATGATAATTATTGGTTTTCAAACTATGACACGAGATATCAAAAATGTTAATTTCGTACCCACTCTCCCCTATTTGCACAGTGACCAAGTTAAATTCAATGGATTGGTGTTGAATTTTGTGTTTTTTTTTTTTCCAGAACATTGTGATTTCCAACAATAAGGTTACGCCACATCGAATCTGGAGTTGCATCAATACAAATTATGTACCTTTATTCAACCACTGTTTTTCTGCGATTTGGTATGATCTAATATATAAAAATCTCGTGTCACGGTGTTTGTGGTCGCACTTTTCCGAAGCGGCTCGAGCGATTTTTATGAAATTGGTTCAGTGCCAAAAGAGAAAATTATATAATAAAATCTGAACCCGATAGGTGGCGCTGGAGTCAAGTTATTAGATCTATATATATACATTGATAAAAATTAATGTATGTATGTATGTTTGTCTTTTATAGACACGGAAACTACCCAACCGATGTTGGTAAAATTATCAGATACAGATACAGAATACAACATAGCATCAGTGCAGTTACTCAACAGCCGGTGGTTTTGTTACATGTCATACAAAATTTCGTAATTTCAGGTCGTGAAATGTGAATGTGGATCATTTTGGTCAATTAATATAGACATAAAGTCAGATAGATAGACCTACAGACAGACAGACAGACAGACAGACAGACAAACAAATAGATAGACAGACAAACAAATAGATAGACAGACAGATAGATAGACAGACAGACAGAAAGACAGACAGACAGACAGATAGATAGACAGGCAGATATACAGACAGAAAGAAAGACAGATGGATAGACAGACAGACACACAGGCAGACACACAGGCAGACAGACAGACAGACAGACAGACAGACAGACAGCCAGATAGACAGACAGACAGACAGACAGACAGGCAAGCAGACGGACAGACAAACAAACAGACAGACAGACACATAGATAGATAGATAGATAGACAGATAGATAGATAGATAGATAGATAGATAGATAGAAAGATAGATAGATAGATAGATAGATAGATAGATAGACAGATAAATAGATAGATAGATAGATAGACAGACAGACAGATAGAAAAACAAAATTTTAATTGAAGTTGAAAAATAGAACAGCAGCGATTGCTTCCTACTTCCTTTCTATCATAACCGAATAACTATGTGTGCGGGCAAATTTTGAAGAGATAGGTGGAGCGACGCGCATCGGGTTACGGCTAGTAATTTAGAATATTCATTAATTTTGTGGACAACGATTTTCAATAAGGTATTTTATCAACGACCAATTTGTGTTTAATGCAATTTATTGACGGTTTTGTGTAATAATAACACCGATAAGACGATCAAGCATTGGAGCTCGCAATAAAAATATGAGACGGGTGGCTAATCTACGTGCGAATGAAACGGATGAACATCTTGCACGTCACAATGCCCGTTTACGAATGGATAACATGGAGCCGCTGTTATCCAAGAACGCGGTGATAAACCCCACCTTTAAGGTAATGTCGTCAGACAAACCTTCCCATATATCCAATGTGGATCAATTGTCCCACTCTATTCCATTATAATTGTTCCATTCCATAAACAACGTTGTTTATAACAAAGCGTTGCAGTGACCTGAAAAGGGTGAAATCCATTTTCCGTGTAAATAAAATGCATTGAGTTCAATTCAATTTCAAGAGAGCTTCATTCTTTTAATAGAGAGGCTCGACTTTCGAAAGGGACATTAATAATCAATTTTAGGCGGCACACTGTTCGCCGGGTCATTTATAATAGTACACATAGATGTGCTACGTGAGTGACGCCACTTTTTGCATGCACGGGCGAAACCGGGTGGGTCAGCTAGTTCAAAAATAAAAATAAAAAATATGCAATTCCCCTTGTCGATTTACCGAATTTTTATGTAAGGATAGGCATGGGACTTAGGAGTGTGCTCGCGAGAATAAGAACTTTCTTCTGCGAATTTTATCACAAGAAAAATGTGCTTCGACAAATTTCTGAAATCTGTACACTTTTCGTATTTTGTTGATTACCACTCCCTAAAAGAGAATTGCACCACCACTCTTCGAAATCTGTCAAAAGTACGCGAATAGACCTTTTATTTAATTACTGCCACAATTTCTTCGAGGACTCAATTAAAATTTTATTGATTTCGGAAACCTAACGAGAAGTTTATTGTTCCTCTTGTTCGAATACATATTGACATGCCTACATACTCATACACATTGCGGTTTTATTCAATTGTGTACCCAATGTATGTATATCGGAAAATTCATTACCGTTTGATGTCATTCGATTAAACGTCCATGTCGGTCTGTTCCATTAAGCCGGTTGGTGGTTGGTGTGGGGGGGAGGGCTATTGCAACAAAATGTGCGTCAGCATTTCGCTTGCCACCACACCTTTTGCATTTCCATTCTATTTTCTTGTTTATTAAGTGAAATTACAATTACACTGGTAATTTCTGTTTAGTGTTTTCCGTTTTTTTTTTTTTTACGACAGTCCAACTGATGCAATGTTGTTGTTTAGGTGATATTTCACAAACTGAAGATTTTCTTTAAGCGAAAAGAAAAGATATATGTACGTGTACGTGGTTGGTCGAGGTGACGAGAGGTGGTGAAGCGAAAGTGTTAATGGACTTAAAGAGTGCTTTTTTACGATATATTATTATGTACCTAAGCACTTTCAATTTGTCATTAAGGAATAAATTTAATACACTTTGTGTACTTAAAAAACAAAACACCAATCTGCTCGTTGCCACCGACTAAGTATGTGCCTCTGGGGAAACCGATAGTCGTTGGTTTCTAAGAGTATACTGACGGCTTCTAAAGACACCAGGGAAAACACCTCAGTAACTGTGACGGAACGATATGTCGGACCAAGACAAATCACCGAAGCTACGAAAGCAAAATTCATTACAGTTTATGGAACTACTCAAACTCTAGTTGTTCAATAACTAGCTACCCTAGCGCTCACCTTCCGAATTCCTATGATAATCGCCTGTGTCTCTCACGAACCGACTGCGTCACATCTCGTTCTTTGTGGCCGAAACTTGATCTTTATAAGACGATGTTACATCCGGATAAATCCTCCATACGCTTAATCACCGGAATAATCACAGGACACTATGCCATAGGTCATCATATGACAAGGCAAATGGCTACCTGAGTCCAACGATATCTGTAGAAGCTGCGGAGATGAGGAAGAAAGCGAATTGAACCAACATCTATTGTGTCATCTACTGCCCCGCCCTCCAAGAACAACGCCTCCGTACTTTAGGTCATAGATTCCTGGGAGACATAGCAGAACTCAGAAATTTAAAGATATCGATATTCCGCCTAAATTCGAAATTTCCTATCATTGAATCCGTTCGAAGGGAATCGTTCACTTGTCGGTATGTAATATGAATGAGATTCACTTGATTATTGAAAACGAGCGGATCGAATCATCCCATACATTTAGCATCCGCAACGATTTCAGTGGGGATTTGGTTGTTGCGTGCATAAATGATTAACTGTGCTGAACAAGGCTCTTAATTTTTATTTATTTTTTTTTATTGTCGATTTTTAATGGAGTCGATTATATTTTATGTTTTGAAACAAAAGAAGTATGTTATTTTTATTTATTTATGTGTAGCTTTTTTATAAAATAAAAAACAAACAAAGTTGGACTACAAAAGTTTTCATTGTTTAATCTTGTATATGTGTGCCGTTTCATTTACGTTTGGCTCCAAATTCACTTTATCCTTAGTGCTTGCTCTTAAAATCGCACGAGCTTGCAAAAATTTCCCCATCCCGTCAGAAAAAAATAGAGCCACGTTATCCATTTTCGTTAATTTTACTTATGTTTGTGCAAATAACAACCCAGTAGGAAATTACTGCTTACCGAATCGATTCTGTAAGTGCTGATTGGTAGCTACCAGCGCTTACTTTCCTTATTACAGAATCGATTACATTTACATGGGGATGTACTAGGGTGGTAAGCACTTACTAACTGGCTTACCGGTAATCACTGTTTTCCGCGGTGAATGATAATTGCTGAAAACATTAATTACTACGTCTTAGGGTGGTAAGCACTTACTATTTGCCTTATAGGGAATCAGTTAACTTAGCAGTTATTGATTACTACATCCTGGTGTTTAAGCATTTACTAACCTTCTTAAATTATTGTTATTATTATTAATCTTACTGAAAAGTACTGGAACCGCTCAATAACAAACTTCAAATGATGCAACATCGAAAAAATTCCTGACGGAGTTGGTCATGATTGGATTTGTCTGAGTCGAATAACTGTATGTATTTTCATTCCAGGAATGCTTTTGAGAGAAAAACATCTTACAATGTCTGGTAAGCGAATAAGTAATGGCAGCGATGTAAAATTTCAATAATATTTAAAATAAGATTTTCGATGCGTTACACATTCGCTTACTAGGCGTTACTTTTGGTAAGATCTTACATTTTGAATATATTCTTTAAAGAAATATGCACTTACCATGGAAGCAGTTACAACTTTTCCCACTGGGAAATATGTTCACTGTCAACAAATGCAAAACATCTGTTTTCTAAAGAAAAAACCGACGTGTCGGTAAAACAGTGCATCCGGCGGATTCAGTAATACCAAAAATAACAAGTTCACGTGGATCGAACTAGTGAAGTGAATCTCAGATTCGACGGATTCCAGAATAGGGGTGTATTGGCTTTTAATCAAAGTTTGCTAGGCGATGTTAATCTTTGTTGAAAAAAAGTGCATTATGAATTCCTTTTCGATACACATATTGTAAACGACTACAATGAAGTCTCCTAAGGCAGACGTCTTGGTTCTTAATATTCTTGCCAAATAATAATGTCGAAGTCGAGCGCATTACCGCTGATTCTAGTCCACTGCAAGATGAAAACAAATGTACATCTATTATGTCAGACCTTGTCTGCGCAAGATAAGCCTTCTTAATATCAAATCCACGTGCCCTTAAGTATTAGGCCAGTACGTATTCCGCTTCTGACTTAGTTTTCACCGATTAATTCGCTCCTCTCTCTACATACACACATATGTGTGTACATACATATAAGTTCTAATTCCCATACTTATTTTTAAATGTACACTTAAGCTTGAATAAATAACTTAACAATAAAACTACAAAGCCTGGATATTACCTTCGATTTTCGCATTTCAAATATTACTATTCAGTACACATACACTCATGTAGATCATTTGCTCCCCGCGCTAACTCCTTTTCCATCGCACAAGCGAAAGGAGGTTGATCATTTGTATGCAAAGCACTAGATGCTTAAAATTAAGTATAAACGGTACCAGCTACTAAAAGTCGTATTTATCGAGTGAAATTCTTTACTTTCTATGGATATGTGTCCAAACTCAGAATCGCCCTTGAACCCATTAGTATTATTGGAGAATAGGAACTAAACAAAAAAAAAACCAATAGCCACATGAATTGTTTAAGCCAACGACGGAGGAGAGGGAAAGAAAGTGAAATTGTTTGCCTATGTAGAGTGCTAGAGAAAACCAAGAAAAAGTGAAAACGCTGAATATCTAATTAGCCTCGAACTAAATTTGACTGCTTGGTAAACGTCGTGTTTTCAGTAATCGTCAAGTAATCAGCGACCTGATCTGATCTAATGGAGAAGTGTATGACATAATTGTTTTTACATTTCCAGGCTTTGACTACGATTATGGGAGGCTTCCCAGACTGCTCTACTGTCTTCCAGGCAGAAGTAATAGCTATCAAAGAAGCATGTAAGGAACTTAGTCTCAGGCCTACAGATACAACCTTGAAAGAGGTAGTAATCTTAGTGTAGTGCTTGGTAGAACAGTGCAATGAAAAACTGACCCGAGCAAGCAATGGGTTTAAAATTACTCTCCTCTGAGTTCCCGGCCATACCAACATAGAGGGAAATAGAAGAGCCGATGCAGGTAGTATATCCTTCCTTAGAACTCATCAAAGGTAAAATCTTCCAACACTTTCTAGTTGATGCCAACTTCAGGTGTTGGAACAATAACGGTCATACGACCTGATCGAGATCGAGAGCTGAGACCGCCAGACTTGTAGGAATCAGTACAGGCACTCACGCTTCAAGGTATGTATCCCTTTTAACCCCCACTGCGGCAGATGCATGAATGCAAATGTGGAGGAAAGCCTCTTTCACTTCCTGTGTGAATGCCCGGCACTAGCTAGAGCCAGACAGCGCACATGGTATTTCCTTCAGGACGTTTCATAAATATGAATCTGCCATAAAATTCTGTAACCTTATTAAGAATCTCAACTCGACAGGATGGATTTGAACACTACCTCCTCCAAACACACTAAGGTAAAGGTTACTTTGAGCTGTGGCATCCAAAAAGCGAACCAGCCTTAATTTTGTATGGCGAGACCTGTCATACAGTCACCCTACCTATCTACCTACATTCTACATATGATTCCAGAAACCAAACTTGCATTACAATTTGTTGTAATAATACGTTTGATGAATGTTTGGTCGGAAACAGCCTCGGAAAGCATATCTTTGCTGATTTGTTTGCAGGAAATTCAAGTCCTTCGGCACCAGCTTTGCAGCGACACGTCTCAAGCCCAATGGATTGGTTAAAACCCGTTCGAGATGTTGGTCATTCATATCTGCTAATTCTCTGATAATTAACAAATGGGAACATAATCTCCGACTTTCTTATTGGAGAAATGTCCCAGTCCCAGGGCTTGGTACTTGATGTTTTTATCGTGACAGACATTTTTGAGTTAGAGCGAACTTATAATGGTTCCGTATTACCATATGGGTACGGAACCCTAAAAAGAATAAAATGCGCCAGTCTGACTAGCACTTGGCCAGTTATTTTTATATGCATATGTGTACCGCAAGTGTAAGCATTAAATAATATAAATTATCCCAAACCGCAGCAGAAAACATCCGGTTTTCGTTTAGTGAAGATATCGGTGGAAGTCTGATTCCACAGTTTAGTCAAAAGATAACAACAACACTGGTGCATTTCCGGACATGGGTGCAAGCAGAAGTAAAGAAACAAGATTTAATTATAAAAATTGCATTATCCCAACGTTGCTATGTGGTACAGTTCCAATGCCGTTAATGAACATATGTAGCTGACATAAATTCAAGTTCAATAGCAGGGACAACATTTCAATGCATTGTTTACGTCCATACATACATACATATACATATGTATAAGTAAGTACACTTATGTTTGTTCACCCTTGCATTCCACTTGAAATGATTTCTTTGGAGATTACGCACTTGAGATGCTAATGCTTTTAACGATGCATTCACATTTGGTGGTGCAATATCACGAGGCGCTATGTGTGTGTGTGTGTAAGAGAGCATGGGATACTTATATTTTGAAATTAAAACGGGAAGCATATGGACCGTACAAATATACATAATGTGAACGACGGTGTTAAGTATATTGTTCATTGTTTTTTCTTCAATATATAACATATTTACGTACATAATGTACATATGTGAAGGTCCATACAGTGGTGTAAAAAATTATAGACTCGGTCTCCCAAATCGCTTCTTTGTTCCGTAATTTTTAATTCTTCACTAGACCTTGAGAGCGATTTATTTTATTGGCAATTTGTCTTTGCCTCATTCCACTATTTTCAAAATCGACTTTTCTTCATTTTCAATGTCCTTTAGTTTTTTTCCACGTGGCATATTTAGAATTTCAAAATTTTGACTTGCGTTAAATAAAAATCTGTTCATTATCACTCCGAAACGTCTGCACAGTTTTTTTTTTTAGAACTGTTGCCATACCAAGCTACGCTTTACAATTAAGCCTGAGATCGCACAAATGCCTGAGTTTATACTTTTTCACAGGAGTAATTTGGTTTTTTTTTTTAAATTAATTAATAATTACAATTCCTGGTAAAAAAAAAGCAATTATGCCATTAAGGAGTTTTCCCCGAGTTGATGTCAGTTGGCAATATTTTGTCACAAAACTAATAATAATAAAAGTTTATTATTCATTCCAAGAAAACTGAAAATTTACGTTCGGGTCTATAATTTTGCACACCACTGTATATGAATAGGGTAGGTACCCTTGCAATCCAACTGCAAGATGGAAGTTTTAAAGCAAAAGATTTTAAAAAAATGATGCGACTGTATCCAACGGTCCCGAGCTATGTATGCACATATGTGTAATGGGGTGTGTAGCTCCACTTTATTGGAAAGAAAGTAAATTATAATATAACCAGTCTGTGTTCGATAAAATTTAAGCCAATCATTTATTCATCTATACGCTTTGCATATACTCATCGCATCCCTTCCATGCGCAACAGTTGACTGCGCCCCTTTTCGGATTTTCGTCCCCGTATGGCAAGATCCCTGAATTGCTTCACTGGAAATTTTGCAAATAGGCGCTTGGATGTTTACACATCAAAAACTTTTTGGTGGCCACATTTTCTTCGTTTCTCTTGGCAATTATGTACTTATGTGGGTCTGAAAGAAAGGATGCATACATACATGATACATACCTACTGACATGTATGTGCATTTGCAGCGTGAAAATTTGTTTCTCCTGATATTTAAGGTCCAGCGAGCATGGTTTGAAACGTACATACTCTGAAGCACCACATAAAATATAAAAGTGACTATCGCGCACCCATATCCGTAGCCAAGCATTAGCTTTGTTTCCTGATCCGTGCTCATTTTACAAACAATTGTTTACAAAATTTTGAATTCGTCCTATTTATTTTGCGGTATTACAGTGTTTTATGCCCGATCTTTAAACGCTTTGATTTGGTCCTTTTCGTCCCATTTTCAAAATAAATGGTGAAAAATAACTATGAAACCGTAACGATTTGTTAGCTTATCTCAACGTTAACTGAAATTATTGCTACTGAACCTATTCTGATGAGCCAAAAATGTCGCATGTTTTTTTTCGAAGAATAAGATCAAAGCATTATAATTATAACACAATAACGGTTATTTTTTTCGTTGGTTTTTCTGTCAAATAAAGTATAAATAAGTAATCTTGCTATATGTATGTACTAAACAAAGTTGTGTACTTTTAATATACATTAACAGAGGCGAGATCATAATTGTGAACCTATTCAGATGAGCGGCAGTGTATGTACATAGACCCTCTGCTCTACTTCTTTACGTAGACTTCCGAAAATGTAAGCAGAAAATTGGCCATTGAATTGAGTATGCACAAAATATAATAATTTTTAACGCTCACACACATCGCACATCGCATCTGGCAGCTTCTTCCATTATTCTAATCTTCGTTATACTTCCGAAAAGTTTTCTTTTTCTTATAATGGTAATAAATATTAATTTAAACTAAAAAGTTGATTGTACTTTTTCTGGAATTGACTTTCTTCACATTGGTGACAATGATGCACGTATTTGGCTAAATCACCAAACAAGGGCAATTTTCTTTTCTTTTTTCTTTTTTGTCTCGGCTGTTGGCCATTAATGACATTAATAAAATCCTGATCGCAAATAAATACCCGCGCTATAAACTAACATTTCAGCTTCTTCGCTTTCTGGAGCAAAAACATCAGAAGATGACTCTGGAATGCTATCATTTGTACCAAAGGTCTAATGGAATATTTACAAATATACGGCGTCATAGCCAAAAAGGCCAAATATAAACCTCACAGAGTCTGACACCACATCCCGGTAACCAAGAATTGCAATGTAACGACAGACTTAGGAATTGCTCCAACAAATACTTCGTTGCGGTACAATATCCGATACCGTATAAACAACAGAACAGATGATGACTTGTAAATTCGAAATGCGATAGCATAGCCTACTGAAGAGATCGTGGTTATCATTAGGTTTCTCCAACTCCACCAACAGGGCGCTCTTGCGAAATTGAGTTGACTGCGATTTTTTTTTATTGGTTTCCGTTTTATTCTTTTTTAAGACGACCTTTATTGTAATGATTGAAATGCTTAGCAGCGGTTGTGTAGTGCTGGTAACTTTCAGTAGAGAGTATATTTAGCTTTTAGATCAAAAAGCAGGGTGACGATATCTTTCTCTCTGTTGTTGAAACTTGCGGTTGCACTTAGATGTCACAGAATGTTTCACTATATAGATAGTTCTACAGGGAGGTTTATAATGGTTCCGTAAAGCGAAACTAGTAAATATAGCAGGAAAAAAGTTCGAAAAATTCGTCACCCATCCAATTCGTCAATTCAGTCGTACGCTAAAGTATATGAATTGATATAAAAGTAAGCAACTATTTATTTTAAATAAATAATAAAAGGAAAAATAACCACAACAGAATTATGGTATGTACATATTTACAGTAAAATCTCTCTTAAGCAGACAGCCACGGGACCCGGAGTTTTTTGTCCGGTTATGAGAACTGTCCGTTTATAAGAACGCATTTTGTATGGAAAATTGGTTCCCGAAAATGTGTCCGTTTAAGGGAATTGTCTGGCTATGGGAGAAAACGACCTTTTGAGTTTAGGGAATACCCACAACTCACACGGTTCTAAACCGGGTGAATAGAGTGGTCGTAGAACGATATTGGTCGAATTTTTGACAAAATGGTCTCGAGGAACCAATGCACTGTGAAATGGCGCATTATCGTGGTACAAAAACCAAGAGTTGTCTGCCCATAAAACCAAATTTAAATTAAAAATTCTGGATTATATTTGTGAGTACCGTGGTGCAGTTGTAAGTGCGTCGGACTAGTACGCAGTGCTGCCTGAGTTCAATCCCAGCCCGGCAAAACTGTAAGCAATAGGTAAACATTTTGTACGGTGATCTTGTAGGTGACATTATGGCGCATCAAAATAACTATAGTAAAAAAAAATTGTAAGCACACTTTTCCGAGATAAATGCAATTTACACCAAAATTGGTTAAAAAAGTCAAAAAAAATCTGTGTTTGAATACCAATATCTCCCAAAAGAAAATACGTATGTTAATAATTTTTAACAGTTATAAGCACTATTCAATTGTCTATTGAACAAGCCTACTTTGGTTGCTCTAAGTTTAATACACTAGAAATTATAATTGAATAACTGTTGGTACCATTTTCAAAGAAGGAACGTTTTCAAACACCCTGTAGCTCAGTGGGTGTTCAAGATAGACCCCCCATCCCGTACGATTTTTTTCATAGCATGAACCAATGAATCAGATCCGAAATTATCTGTAACTCTAACCGGACCACCCTGTATACTTGCGATACGAACAAGATCTTATTTAGGGAACTCTGTTCATTTTCTCACGCGAGCTTTTGATTGATTTGCACTCGTAAAAAATACAGATTCGAATTTATGTAGTTAGTTGAATTTGTATATTTCTTACCATAAAATATATTTTTAAAAACTATTAGCATCAATGAATAAATTTAAAGTTTGGTACATGTATTATTTAAAATAAAAAATAAACAATTATGTACATATGTAACTGTATGTACATATGATAGTACGTATGTTCTTTTTTGTCTTGTCATTAACGCATTACAGTATTGAAAACCAGTTTAGCCTTTCAACATACAGATATGGATGAAGGTGGTACATAGGTGGGATTTACAAATGTTCGAGCGAATCAAGTGTAGGTACATATGTACATATACGAACAGATTTGTCGATTCGTGTACAATCTTTCCAAATGCGATAGATTAGCTATTTTATAATTACTTACAATCTGCTCGTATTGGTGTACATGTATTAATAAACTAGTAACCAACATAACTACGAATATTCCAAAGCTTCACACTTGAGTCCTTACCTGAAAAAAAAACAAGAAAAACAAAATTATTGAAGGCTGTTAACGTTAAGTGATATCATAAGCATAAGGCTTTTAGGGCAGTTAAGAAAGTGTCAAAATACATATTCAAATAGCAAAGAATGGGATCATTTTTACTGCAAAGAATTCATATCTACAATAACAATAATTCCGATTAAGTTGCGTTCAATAACGATCTATCTTGAAGACGTAGAAAAAAGATTATGCTTTTTTTTATTTGGAAATACATAAATACACAGCTGATCAAAGGTGAGGGGAGTTTTTTCTTTTTTTGATTTTTTATTTTTTTTTTATATTTTCTCTACGTAGTAGTAATTTACATGGAAATTAGAAAAATTATACTAATTGAATAAATTTAGTAAACCAAATGTTTTCAAAATAAGAAAATAAGAGATGTACCTATGCTCCAAAAACTGCTTATGTTAACTTTTGGGCTTGGCCAATAAAATAGGTGTCCTCCTAAAATGGCAATAATTATGATTTTTTAATTTTTAGCGTTCCGTTCTTATATGGTAATACGGAACCATTATAAGTTCGCTACAACTCAAAAATGTCTGTCACGATAAAAACATCAAGAACCGTTCTTCCTAGAAACTTGAATTTTGGCACACCTATACATTCCGGTGGTCCACATATGTATATGAGCGAACTTTACTTTACTCGTGGCGCTACAGCTCGGGGTGAACCTGGGCCTGCTTTTCGCAACCATTGGTGTATGCGTGTTATATTTTTGAACGAATGGAAGGGACCTACAGTTTCTTGCCAGATCCGAACGGCGAATTGAGAAGCTCATTTACAAATGATACTCTTTGATTGCTTGTCAGACATTCAAAAGAGGTGGCAACCGTGAAAAACTTTTTTGGGTATTGGACCCGGGTTGGGATTGAAGATTGAACCCGGGCATGTGTAGTAGTGCAACGCACTAACCACCACGGCCACGGCGACAACAATCAATCACAACTAATCACTCAAAAATATTGCGAAACAACTAAGGGTGGGCAAAATGTAAACTCAAAAAAAAAAAATAACATGTGGGTTCATTCGAAAGGGCTCAAGGGAAAGATTCCAAAAATATTTTTTTCAACTTTTTCCCGTTGAAACCTTTGAGAGTTATTGTCAAAAATGTGTGGAAAATACTATACCAAAAGAACCCCTCACTCATCTCCGAAACTACTGAAGTCAAAAATATGAAAAAATCATAGTTTGTAGAAGATTAGCTATATATTTAAAGAAAACTATAGCGAATCTCATAAGTTATATAGTTTTTGAGAAATTCATGTCGAAAAATTCAATTTCACGTCAAAAATTCTCAACTGATTAACTCCTTAACTACTGGACCAATTTTAAAGAAACTACCACTATTCGATTAACAATAATTTTGGGAATATTAAAGGCTATCCGAAATTGTGCTGCCATAAAAACAAAACGGATTTTGTTGGGAAACGAACCTGGGACCCCAAAACTCAGTAGTACAGGAAAATACTTTGATTTCTAATGGTGTTATATTCACACATTTGTTAGCTATCACAAACAAATTTGGATACAATTCAGTTAGGCGCTTATTTACTCTTTATTATGATTTACCCAAATTTATATTTTCCAACATAAATTATGTAATTTTTTAATTTTTTTTGTAAATGTTTATAAATTTATGTATTTACGTACATAATATGTATTTTATGTACATACATATATAAATGTACATACTCGTATTTTTTTTTGAACCTCGTTTTATTAAAAAAAAATATTTATTTGGTTTAAGGGGTTCTAAAAAGAACAATAATTGCTTAACAGTTGCAGTCCTTGAAACTTTAGTTTAACAAAAATAACCAAAAATAATTGCGAATAAATAGTCGCCGGTCGAATAAATATATTCTATCTATATATCTCTTTTAAACACTATTATGTGCAATTCACAAAAAAAAAATTAAATAAAATTGTTTGGATCGTGTTATACAACTGACTGACAACTCAATTTGAATTAAAATATTTATATTATTGCAGCATCACGAACCGACCGATAGTTAAGCAAATAAGAAAGCAGGATAGTGAATAAAAAAGTTTTGAATGCAATACGTTTTGTATTTTGTTGTTTATTTTATTCTATCCCAGCGCCGCGTCGCGATTCAGATTCAGACAGGCGAGATTCATACATTGTTTAGTAGTGTTGTTTCTTTTTTTTTTGTTGTTGGTATAATGTTTATTTTTTATAATGTCAATTGCAATATCCGCTACTTTATTTAAGGAAAAAGGCCTTACTAATAAGCCCGATCGTGGACGTTTCGCGTTCAGAAAATGGTGATACTTGCTGAATGCTTGCCCGATTTTTCAAAGGTCAACGACAAAGAACATCAGAGGTCTATCTCGTAAAACAAACATAAGCGCGTTAGTTAATAGCTCAGTGACCACTTGAACTTGCACATATTTATGTACTTACACACACAGTTTTGGACAATAACATAGGGTCACCAGTATATATTTACAAAGAAAAGTCCGCGAATTCATTGCAATTCAATATATTTTTTTTATTATTATTTTATTTTTTATTATTATTAAACAGGTTTGATAAATCAGCAAAAAACGAAAGAAAACTAAAAAAAAGAAAATAACAAATAAGACCTTTCTTGAAGGACAGAAAATAGGGTCCAGCGTTAAGTCTAAAATAAATAAATGAAAAAATTAGTAAAAGAAGTTAACAAAGATAAGAAATATTAATTTATTATTAGTACTTTTACATAGACTCGTATCGCCTGTGGTCGAAATTCGACCAATTGTACGAGAGAAATGCACCTGGATTTTACCTGGCTTGGACACAACCTATTGGGAAAAAATTTACACACTGCACTGCCCCTCTTCGCAACCTTTCGAACAAAACAAAAATCAACCAAATATGTTGTGTAGAAGACAGTTAAATAGGAACTGTTTTGCCTTCGCCTTTTTATATAATGATGATGATCTGCATAGCATCGAGGCTACCAACGCCCTACAAGTACATATGTACTTTTGGGTATGGCATACCAAGCCGTCTGCATTTTTCCACAACACTTCCTTGATTTTTGGTTATATGGGCCCGATTTGTTCCTTACTTACTTACTTAGGTGACGCTCCAGCTCGAGGTGAGCCTGGGCCTGCTTCTCGCACCCATTTGTTTGTGTGCGTGCTATATTTTTGCACGAATGGAAGGGACCCTCAGTTTTTTGCCGAATCGGAACGGCGGCGAGTTGAGAAGCTCAAACGTGACAAATGATACTCTTTGATTGCTTGTCAGGCATTCGAAAGAGGTGGCACCGTGAAAAAACTTTTAGGTGTTGGACCCGGGCTGGGATTGAGCCCGGACAGCATTGCATAGTAGTCCAATGCACTAACCACTGCACCACGGTGCTTATTCCTTAACAATCCCCCATAAATTCTTAAATGAGTTCAAATCAGGGGATTGCGCAACCAAAGTTACGTTGAGATTTCAAGTTGAATGTCAGACACATCAACGTCGACCTGATTTGCTCATACTAGCGCATTGGCTTAGCAACTTACTGCTTCAGCATGCTTAACTGGAGCTTCAAAAATATTGTATCCATTAACCAACTCAGCTTCACTTGCGCATCCTAGTTCATAAATGTCATCTCGCACGCTAGTTCTTTCGAATTGGTGTGCGTCAACTTAATGTTTTCTCGGATTTTGTGCAAATTTATTTTAATTCCACATCAAAAATTAAAAAAACAAATTCCCGAAGGGTAACGCCTTTGGAACATTCATCAATAAGTCGTTCACATTGGTATTGAGCAAATCAAAACCAACCGCACTGGATAGGTGAGCTTCTTCCTTAAATGCAATTTGAATAAGCGTTCGTTATAAAGACAATTCGCTATATAGACATTTGCTATAAGGGGGCGTCGACTGAAATATGATTTTATTTTATAAATAGTCTCTCTAAAAACCATACAGTTGTGTAAACCGATACTAATAACATTTTGGTTTTTGGATTAGGTCATTAGCAAAGTTAAGCCTACTTAGCACTGTTGGGTGGACTTCGCTACACCGAACGAAACGCTGTACCCGAAGAGAGAAGTTTGGGGGAATACATTACCTACACGTACACGGCAAACACACATTGCGGTCTATACGGGTGGATCTAAAACCGACAATGGCACGGGCTCTGGTATCTACTCGAGAGAACCGGAGTTAAGTACATACGTATCTTAAACTTCCAGACGACTGTAGTGTATTTCAGGCAGATGTCCTAGCTGTCCGGAGAGAGGCGGATCTGTTGGCAATGAAGATAATAACAGACAGACGTTTAAAACGAGAGTTGAACCAAGCTTCAACCCAAGTTTAAATGCAAATAAACGCGAGCTTAGTTGAAGCTGGTTTGACTGGACTCGACTAAGCTATGAGAGCTCGTTCGGGTTGAAAAAATGCATGTATACCTGGATTGAGTCTTGAGTGGTTGAACTGAGATGTTGTCTATATGTATGTGTGATCTCTATGTTTGTGTTTTTTTTTGTTTTGCCTTTGTTTGGAGTGGGTAATCATTTTGTTTTGATTGCGTGTCTGTGGTTGCGGTTAAAGTGTGTTATGATATCTGTCAGTTCAATCTCGTTTGAGAATTTCAACCATTCAACTCGGTGTGTTGAAATACTTAGCTGAGTTTCAACTCAAACACTCAACTCTCCTTGTAAACGGGGTAAAAGTTATCATCATCTACATCGACAGTCAGGCCGCGCTCAGAGCACTAGAATCGTGCTATTGTGGAAGGATGTCGGATGATGGTGAACATAGCACCGCCATCATTCGGCATCAGGGAAAAACTCAACAACACAATCATAACTATGGTGGACCACAGATGGTCAAGAATAGGGTATCCAAGGCTCTTCGGCCGGCCAAAGACCGTAAAAGGACCAGTGTTTTCCTTGGAAATAGGAATACTCTCCGGGCTCTGTCTCTTGAGGAAACATGCCAAAAGAAAGGGAAAGGGACGTTCAAACACTGACGAATTCAGATACTGCAATAACATATACATATGTAGATACATCGGAGGATATCGAACATATTCTTTCTGATTGTCAGCTTATTGCTCGTTCCCAAAAGAATTTTTTATGGAATTACTTCTTTAACACACTGGAAGAGTAGTCTGGTCAAACTGGCCACAATAAAATCTTAAAATTTTGCAGTGAAATTAAATGTTTGGACGGAACTGGTTCGTTTTAGGTACCATTCCACCATACGAGTGTTCCAGGGAATCGCGATGGGCCCATTATTGTGCCTTTTGTTTTATGATGGCTCAACCTCATAACCCGTTTCAACCTAAGCTTACCTGCCATTGTTAGGTAATTCGCAGACATAACAGTGATTTACTTTCTTAATTTTTTTGTGTTCCCGCTTGCGACTCTTGGGCCTTATTGTCAATTACGTACTCAAGTTTGGTTTATGGAGCATCGCTAGGTCTCTGATATTTTTTTAGATTCCCGTTGGCTTCAGATTTGATGCTCGCGAAGTCACACACAAAAAGCTAACGTATTTTATATCCGGATCTATCATATGTATACACTACACATGTACAAATCTATGTATATTGCAACCAGAGCCGGACAAAGTCTTTCGCCAAAAACGCCAGGCGACCGACGGGACCTTAAGTTAATTATAAACAT
Organism: Brachyopa scutellaris; assembly: GCA_949775065.1. Classification (NCBI taxonomy): domain Eukaryota; kingdom Metazoa; phylum Arthropoda; class Insecta; order Diptera; family Syrphidae; genus Brachyopa; species Brachyopa scutellaris. Next base: position 72,859,162 of record OX459112.1, read on the forward strand.
TAGAAAACCAACACAATATAACTTCACATAAATTTAAAATTAATTATACCCAAACAAATAAAAACATTACCGTTACCGACCACCGGCTTTAACCAACGCCACCATGCCTTTAAAGATCGTAGCTACATAAATATGTATGCATATGTGTATAGCTATTAGTCATATTTACAGCTCTCCGAGTCTACGGAAAAACACCTCAACACAAGTCGTGGTCGTTTGACTCACCAAACAAGAAACTTGTTGTCGTCATCACATCAGCTCAGAATGAATTTTTTTCCTTCTCCTTCATCAGCTTCATAGCGATTGTTACCTTTTAAGTCATCCGCGGGTGGGTGTTGCATCTGTATGTGGAGTTCCAACCCATAACCATAAGACCAAGGTGAACCATCAGACAAAAGAAATGAATTAAGAGAGCAACGAGAGAATGGAGAAGAATGGAGAATGCAAATAACATTTTTGGTTATATCGACTCATTGACATCATCCACAGGCAACTTAAGTAAGGCAGTGTTCATATAAAAATGAAACAACCAACGCACACCACCGAAAGCCGAGAAACTCTCAATTGGACACACCGACTGGTATCTGATAGTGATAGATACTTGTTACGAATAGTTGTATACTGTCAGTATGATATCATCATCGACACGTAGCTGTTTTAGTCGAAATTCAACATGACCGAGTTGTTGTTTTGATATTTTATCCAATGTGTCACCTAAAACGGTAGCAGTGAAACGTATTCCATCAGTAAAGTACAAACATACATACATATGTATGCATGCAGTAGCTTGAGGTGAAAATGTTAAATTTGTTCATATTGTGTGACATGATGCCCTTACTGCATACGTGGGTAACAGAATTGGTATCTCAAGTTCGACATACTCATTGAACCGCACCTAACTTTTCATTGAAATTGTTTGCTTTAAAATTACACGGATGATGTTGTCACAGTGGTGTGGCTGATAAATGTTTTTGAGATAAGATAATGTGGGTATTTTTGTTGATAACGATTATGAAGGGAGAAAATTATTTATTATTAACCGTCTACCTACCTGACTGGCTACGTCCGTCTTACAAACGTATGTATATGTGTGTTGTTTATTTGTGATTTTTTTTTCTGATACATAACGTCATTCATATCTATAAAAACATTGACTACTTTTTCAAATATAGTCTGGCTTTGGTTAGATTATTCCGTTATAGAGCTTTAGCTCCTAGAACTAATGTCTCCAATTTCTTTGTACTAATGACTGTCAAATAAAAAAAATGAATTTTCGTACAGTAGTACCCGCTTATAACGAACTCGAAGTAACCGACCAAATTGGTTCATTATAACCGAAGTTCAAGTTCGCTATAAGTTAGGTTCATACATATAATGCTAAAAAAAATCAACTTTTGTTCAGAAGATCAAAAAAAAAAAAAGAAAACCACGGTTGAGCACATAAAAGAACAGTAGGCGTGTTTTTTTTTCAAATCTACATATCGACGGTTAACTATGAATACCTCCTAACTCACATTTTTTGTGAAATTCACTTTTTGATGTAGTTTTGCTAAGAATTTTCATCTGCATAGCTGAATGCATTCATTATACTTATATCAGATGTTAAAATGTATTTAAAGCCAAGTTTTAATACCTCCTATCATTTTAGCGCCTAAAATATCTCCTATCATCACATTTGCTTCAGATTTTGTGTAGGAACAAGCAATCACAAGAAGTTTTTGGGCTATATATTATTGAATGAAAGTATTTTGTTTAACTATTTTCTGTTTTGCGTAGAACTTAATATTCCTTAATATCATTGTTATACAATTAAATGCTTTTATTACAATAATAAGCAATTAAACTCATTAAACTAGTGCAAAGTATGTTAGGAGGTATTTTTTTTTTGTAATACCGCTAGACATACCTAATATCTCCTATCAACAGATTAGTATTGACATTTGAATGTTTTTTTGCTATATGGCTGCCAAGTATGGGGAAATTGTGCAAAGTGCCACATAAATAAATTGCAAATATCGCAAAACAAATTATTAAAATTGATGCTAAATTTTCCTTGGCATCACTCCACCATGGATATTCACCATAAAGCGAATGTTGAATTGATCCTCCATAGAATTGAAAAACTTAATTCGCGTTTCTTAGACCGCTGTAGTTTTGCTGATAATCCGCTCATAATTGAACTAAATGAACACTAAGAACACTATAATAAACTTATTTTCCAACTGTGATATCTACTTTTAAGCTAACTAATGTATTATTTTTGTGTTTACTTATTTGTTATTTATCTATTTATACATTGTAATTCATATTGTTTATTTATTTATTTATTTATTTATTTATTCACTTATTATTTATTTATTTATCATTTATTTATTTATAATTTATTTATTTACTTATTACATATTTATTATTTATTATTTACCTATTTATTATATATTTATTATTTATTTATTATTTATTTATTATTTATTTATTATTTATTATATATTTATTTATTTATATTGTTTGTTTGTATTTATTTATTTATTTATGTATTTATTTATTTATTTATTTATTTACATGTATGCACATATGTACCTATGTCATATTTTTGTACATACAAATTATAATGTAGCTACATTGTTCTTACTTTTTTTTTTTGTGTTATTATTTTATTTTTTTTTTTTTTTTTTTTAATTTAAATTGAAGGTTTTTTTTCGTATTTTCCTTCAGAATAATTTATATTTTCTCCGTGTCAACTGTATATCTAATCATCAAATAATGTTTCAGAAGAAAGATAAGCCTATCAAATCTCTGTATTGTAAAATGTGCGGTAACAAACCATATGTAAATTATACACGAAATAAATATCTATCTATCTATCTAATGTTTTTTTTAGTTCTTAAATAAATAAATTGCCGATTGTAGCACAAATTCTAATTTAAGTGGACCGTTCTTGGTAGGTTTACTAAGTTATAGATTACGAATGCTCTTTCTTTTTAGGTAAAATGTGGTCTCGAGCACTGAAATGCCTCGATATTGCGCGGTCTCAAAAGGCTACAACCTTTCTCAGAACCATCGAAATGTCCAGAATCTCCTCCCTTTTCTTCTAAATTTGCCACAATTTGTTGAGTTTTGTTCTTAGACCCATTTCCAAGCATATATACATACGTATGTATATGTACAGTGAACTCTTTCATAACCGGACACTGGCGGTACCGAGAAATTTGTCCGGTTATAAGAGGTGTCCGGTTATGGGAAAAAAAAATAAATTGAAATTCCTTGAAAAAGAAACACAATGGACAATGCAGAATGCATTTTAAAGCTATAAACATTAGTTAACGAAAAAAACTACTAATTTCTGTCTACAATTAACATACAAACCTATTTTAAAAAAATGTTGCGACTGTATCCAACAGTCCCGAGCTATGTGTAAACATCACGCGAATGGGGTTTGTAGCTCCACTTTATTGGAAAGAAAGTAAATTATAACTAGTCTATGTTCGATAAAATTCAAGCCAATCGCATATACACTTGTGGCCAAATAAAAGTTACCACTTGTTCACATTGAGTAATTTCTTCAGCAAAGGCTTACTACTCATTTAGTCGTTGAGTATTTCTAAAAAACTTGTGTACATTTCTGATGTTGATACTGTGCTGCAAAACGGTACATATTTTTATCTTAATTTTGGTTGTTGCATAATTCTTTATTTGCTGTTCATTGTAAGTTGTTCCTGAGTGAGTGAAGATGAAGAAATTAACGTGCGAACAAAAAAGCGTAAGATGCGAAAATCTGTCTTCAAGGGCTATTGCACAAAGAATTGGGTGTAGTCACGCGGCGGTACTTAAAGTACTTCGTAAAAAAGGTACGCATAGGAAGCCGGGAACGGGAAGTGGAAATAAAAAGACCACTCGCCGGAAATACAGCATTGTTGTGAAAATGAGCCTTTCAAACAGATTTCTTTCTCCGGGATCCTTAAGCCATGATCTCGTGGAACAACATGGAATAAATATTAGCGCTAGAACTGTACGCCGGAGAATACAAGACGCGGGATTAAATGGACGAAGGCCAAGAAAAAAACCTTCATTGACCAAGAAAATGCGAGTTGCTCGTCTTAAATTCGCCAAAGAACATCGGGATTGGACTCAAAATGACTGGAAAAGAGTAATCTTTACTGACGAGTCCAAACTGAATCTTAATCAGTCGGATGGCATCTCGTATGTTCGTCGAATGGTAAATGAGTCTTAAAATCCAAATAGCGTGGTCTCAATCTGGGCACCGTAGCGCAAGTGGTTAGTGCGTCGGACGACTGAGCCAGCGGTCTTGGGTTCGAATCCCGCCGCAAACACCTAAAAGTTTTTCACAGTGCCCACCTCTTTCGAATGTCTGACAAGCATCAAAGAGTATCATTTGTCACGATTGAGCTTCTCAACTCGCCGTTCGGAGTCGGCAAAAAACTGTAGGTCCCTTCCATTCGTGCAAAAATATAACACGCACACACAAATGGTTGCGAGAAGCAGGCCCAGGTTCACCTCGAGCTGTAGCGCCAACTAAGTAAGTAAGTGGTCTCAATCTATCTATCAATCTTTTTTTTGTTCTCCTTATTTTATAAAATAAATTATGAAATCTGCATTGAAATTAATGTGATTTTGATTTTATTTTTTTAAAATATAAAAAAAAGCAAACATTTTAAGAAAACTTCTCCATGTTTGTAAAATTTCGCCAAGTAAGCTAGTGGTAACATTTATTTGGCCACAACTGTATGTATGTATACTCATCGAATCCACTCCATTCGCAGCAGTTGACGCCCGGAAACGAACCTGGGACCCCTAAACTCAGTTGTATACTGCGCCAAAAGTAGAAAAACCGACGCGCTACACATTCAAACTTTTCATCCAAGTTCTTACATAAATAATAGCAGCTTGTAGGTATGATTGAAGGCTTCATCAGTATAAATAATTTTGAAAAAAAAACATATGAATGAAGTTATTATGGAAAAACATTATTTGAACGTACCTACATTCACAAATGAGGTGGCTAAACAAAATAATGTCTTGGAGCAATGACGAAATGCACTCTGATTTTATAAATATAAACAATTTTTTTACACTTAATCTTAATATATCAGGATCTCCATCACCAAAAGTAGCTTTCATATTTTGGAACAAGGTGCCACTAGGACACTAGAGGCCAGTAGGTAGCCATTTTATTCGTAAATAGCTAGTAGGTTTTCTACATGCGAGATTTAAATCACTGCTCTAGAAAATCCTCTTTCTTTTGAAACCTCATTTGTTAAGATTGTTTGAGTGGGAGAGCCGCAAATGGTGATAATGATTGCAGAACATTGAAATGCAAAGCATTATGATCATTGATCATGCTAGAGCGCGCACATATTCTCACACACACACTATAGCAACGATACCCAGCCCGACTGCTGGCAGTGGTCACCACTGAAAGAAAATTGTGGGCGATGCATGCAATGGTTTTGAACATTGCTCAGCTTCAGGACAACGCAGGAGGATGTATTATATATCAAATGAATCAGGGACAAATTTACTAGTTTCACCTATTTTTTTTGTTTTTCAATCCGATAAGCCATTATTGAGTAAGAGCTGTATAACTATAATTTTCCCACACAATATGCAGTATTTTCACTATTTTCTGAAAACTATGGCATTTTCCGGGATAAAAAGTGATATATAAAAGTTGGCCAGGAACATAAGCAATCAATATGTCAATATTTCATCACGCTGCTATGAAATTTGAGTTACAAAAGTCCGTCCCCGAAATCGCGGAATTTCTCCCCGAAATCGCGGAATTACTCCAGTAGAAATTTTGCTAACGCGCGCTTAGATGTTTACACATCAAGAAACATGTATGTATGTACGTAGTACGTACATGTGCCGTCATATGCTATTCAACGACCATAATTAAATTTGAATTTGAGGTGCTCTCACATCGGGGCACCTCCAATTTGGTTCGCATTTTGCTGGTCCCCTGGAGTACCACAATAAAGAGGTTTTACTGTATTTGAATGCGTTTGATTGAAAATGTCCAGAATCTCCTCCCTTTTCTTCTAAGTTTGCCACAATTTGTTGAGTTTTGTTCTTAGACCCATTTCCAAGCATATGTACATGTATATGCAAATCACTTTGCCTTGCACCTTGTTGTAAACGCTTTATTAAATCGTGTTTCTCTTTTAATGAGAAATATTTATTTCCTCTTTTTATTTTATGTTGTATCTCACATTTCATTTAATTAGTTTTCACGTGTTGAAAAATTAAACTACAATTGATCGAAAAAATACTCGTTAAACTAAATGTTAAACTTTTCAAAAGAAGTATTTCCTGAACCAAATGAGGGTAAAAATACTCTTCGTCGGCAATCGTATAGTGTGTGTTGCCAACTCACGGCAAAAGAACCAGCCAATAAGAATAATCAGTTCGTAATCATTTTTTCACCTAAAGGATGTACTCTGTGGGACAAATGTTTTAGGTCACCAATTACTAAGTTTAATCATATGCGCACACTCACGCAGCGCTGTAACGATTTTTTACATCTTAAAGGTAACAGCATTTTTGAATACACCTTGCTCCCGATTTACACGGCTTTTTGCTTACCCGATTTCGCTTTCACATGGTTTAAGGTTTTCTCCTATACCTCGAAGTCAAGTAAAAAAGGTGTTGAGGAATCGTAACTCCTGTGGCAACACTGTTTCATACAAAAAAAGAAGAAACACATATCCTGGTTACATTGGGGATATTTGGTGTTCATAATATTAATCTGCACTTTACTCATATTTCAGCAACGGAGTTTAAAATTCAGCGAGGTCCGGAATTGGAAAATTTAAGAAGAATTTAAGAATTCAGTTCTAAAAATAGAAGACAGTGTGATCACACCCCAAGGTTTGCAAGCTTACAGCAAAATACAATCCACAAAAGAAGTGTGGATTGTATTTGTATTTTGATTAAGTGACATTTCGCCCGAAAGTAGTATTCGTTGGTGTTTTTATTTTTAAATTAATTTAAATAATATTACGTATAAATTAATATTAAAATCGGCCTATACCCCGCACAGGATGTTGATGAACGGGAGTACTAAGTTTTACTTTATTATGTGTATTAGTTTTTCTGTTTATCGTGGCGGAAGATTGACAGCTAAAAGCGTAACATTGAGATTTATATGAGTATGATGGGAATGATATATGATTGCCACCTCTTGGAATGTCTGACAATCATTCAGAGTAGGTACCATTTGATGAAAGAAGCTATGACAAAAAAAAAACTGACATGTGGAAATACAAAACGCTCCGCCCGCCGAATGATTTTAAGAAGCTAGGCTTTGTATCCTCTATGGCCCATTGTTTATTTACAATGACCTTGCTGGCTTTGTTATACGCCGCACAATGAGCAAAGCAAATCAGATGTTAAGCTCCTTCACTCAGAAATATCCTTTGTGGCTGATTTGATTATATGAATGGACTTATTGTGTACATTTATTGCAAGCTACTGAACTGAAAACATCACGTTAGGCTATCCCTCTAATCTGGCAGTTCTCTGTTTAAAGCACGTCTGAATGTACATACATAAATTATTATTAAAGTGACAAAAAAACACGATTTATTTAATTTTTTTCTGAGTCATCTGACGAATTCCTATTTCGTGACTTAATAATCACGCATTGGAGAGTATATAATTTTATTTTTATTTAACCAGCGGCATTGACCGCATCCGTTCTCTTCAAAGTCATTCGAATTGATCACATCTCTGTCCAAATGTATGATTTAATGCGACGTCACAATTTGGCTATATGTACTCTCTGTCTGATTATAAATTCCACACGGCCATATTTGATGGCTCCTTATCAGTATAAAAATATGCAGATATGTATACGTACACACATAGGAATGATTCGATGATAAGGTTTACTATTAACAGCAGCATGAAACTCAAATCAAGCAAATTCACTAAAAAAAAAAACTAAATGCAAAATGGGAATGACCTCCGAACTTCATGCTCTGATTTCGAAGAATTGGAACACCTTAGTGTTGATAGCAGCATAGTTTTCACCGCAGCCTTCCGTTTTTTATCCCTCATGATGAAGATTGTATAGTACCTTCCATGCAGATTCGAATGTAGTGCAAAGACTAGTTCGGACTTCTATGAGGACTTTCAAACGGAATTGCAAAAAAAGAGAATGCCAAATTTTCACTTTAATTTATCATTTAAATTTATGTGCTTCAATAATTTTCACTTTTAATGTGGGACGTAACTAAAATGGCTTTGTGAAACTCTTACCTTATTTGTGTTTAAAGTTTAAACCGTTGTGGCAGAGATAGATACTGTTTTTTCATAATTTTAGTTTTTAAACAATCAACCTTTTAATTGTTGTTTATTTATCGGCTTAAATTTTGCAATTTTACATCATACTGAAGAGTCTTGTAAAACATTGTATCTCGGTGGTCGAAACGGGGACAGTTCAAAGGAACCGTCTTTTTCGTATTCGATGCTTTACACTTTTAACGCACCGATTCCCAATCTTCTCAGGATGCGGATCACTTTTAAGGCGAGAATTTTATGCTTCCTTACAACTTCAGTTCGCAACAGTGCGCGAAAATTGCAAATGTCATGAGTCAAAAAAACAACCAACATTATTCATTCGCTTTAAACCCGACGAAACAATTTATAAAGAGAGACACACCACGTCCAGAATGCCGAAATATTCAAATGATAAATATAATGCCTACCCCAGATTTGGGAGCCGCTTTGCCATTTATTAAAAAACCGATTACAATTCGAAGTTAAAATGCTGTAATTGTTGTTCATTTCTAGTTCATTTCTGTGCTGATATAATTTGGGGAAGCCCGCCAAACCCGCCAAATCACGTCCGCTTTTAGCTTCAAAAAAACCCGCCCGCTTTTAGCTTTGCCAAAAAATAAATGGTGACATTAAATTAATGTGTATGGTGAAAACTGTAGGTCCCTTCCATTCGTACAAAAATATAACGCGCACACACAAATGGATGCGGGAAGCTAGGCTTGGTTTTACCTAGGACTGCTGAAGCCAAATATTATTATTATTATAATTGTTATTACTCTTTGATTGCTTGTCAAACATTCAAGAGAGGTGACACCGTGAAAACACTTTTAGGTGTTAGACCCGGGCTGGGATTGAACCCGGGTAGCATTGCGTAGTAGTTCAACGCACTTACCACTACACCACGGTGAAATCCAGGACAGTGCTTCCGAAATCGCCAGAATCTCCGCTTGAAACACGCTACAGTGATCAGGGAGGCGAAAGGAGAGATTAACAGCCCTATTATGGTTAGCGAATCCAACGTTCGATATGAAGCGAACGCTTTTGCGAATCACTCGTATCGTGATATCATGAAGACATGAGCTTTTGGTAAATACCTTTTAAGAAAAAGCCTGAAAGCTTGTAGTTTGTCGGATGACCTTTAAATCGGATCATGCTGATTATGCGGATTATGCGTTAATAGCCGTATTTGTCCATTTTTGTGACAATCTTTAGAATCGGTCCCACCTCGTGCCGAGAAAAAGCAGCCGCCTAATGTAGGCTCCACCGTTTTCAACTATTTTGTTAGTGTAATTTGGATTGTGTTTTTGGTTAAGTGAACGTAAAACGTAAGTTTTTTCATCTGAAATTCTATTCATCGAGTTAAAAACTATTTAAAATTATTTTAATCAAATTGAAACAGTTTGAACACAATGAAAAGAAAACAGCTGACAGAATTGAATTTGTCTTATCAAACAGAACTTACATATGTAGGCACTTCAACTTATCTCTATAAAGGTACATATGTCTCTACGCTTGTAGTACGCCTTAGCAACAGTAATTCATTAATGCCGTCCTTTTAAGGAATTCATTAATGCAACGTGTAGGTAGGAAAACTCAAAATATTCTCAAAGCAATGTTATCTCAATGTACATAGGTTAGGTAGGTATATTGTATATCTATAGTGACAACCAAAATTTAAATTTATGACTAATTATTTCAACACAATTGTTTCCGCAACTCTATAAAAAATGATTATGATTGTATATCTATGTGTATGTTTGTTTAAAATAAATAAATAAAATAATAAAATATTACCTATGGCTATGCCATATTCCATCTAATCAATTTGTTAGGTAAATAAACAAAGCTGATAAACGATACACACATATTTATTTATTCCATTAGCCATAGCTTACATACATATACATAGTATATGTGCATATGTACGTAACGTACGTATATGTAGGTATACTCACTTATAAAGAATTTGACGACATCTCATCGCAGAAAATATACACTTTTCGTAAAATTCTTCGTAAAACTGGAGAATATAAACAGAAGAAAAGAAAACCACAGAACTGCGCAACAAATGTGATTTGCAAATACTATCAAGAGAAGCCAGATACTTTTATCTGTATACATACACACAACATATTTAAATTATATTGTTATTCGTTTGGTTTTATTTTTTTATCGGTTTTAATTTTAACTCCCTTTATCGTTTCCTTCTTTTCCAATTAGATTTCCATTTCAAGTACGTAAATATTTTTAAACAACCGATAAAAAAATGTAAAAACAAAATGTACGAAAAGGAGTGGCATGTAGTATGTAGATTCTTTCGGAGAACAAATTCCAAGTTGTCAGTGCATGGATTGCGTTTGAAATAGTCTGTGGAATGTTATTACATTTGGAAAGAAGCTATAGTAAATGTGTGTTTATTGAGAAAAGAATTTCAGTTTCCTTAAAATAAACAGCCAAATGCATTCATTGTGTGTTAAGCAGTAGGACCGGTTATACCAATCATAAAAATAAAAAAAAACAAAAGTTAGACCAAGCAATGTCACGAGCCATGCATATGTTAAAGTTATAACGAGATGCGGAAGGGAGTTGGGAATTTAAAATTCATCATTATAAATCGGTCAGGCGCGACTCCGTTCGCGAATCAAGAGTTCCGGGGAAAAGAATATACCTAGGTACCTATTCTACGTTTATGTTGCATAAGCATATTGGCACGTGTGTAAGTATGAACATACATGTATGTACGTATGTACGTATGTACCTGTATGGTACCTATTTTGGTAAGCTATTCCATAAGTAGACATGCGGCGGCGGCTCAAACTCACTCATGGTTTACTTTATTTTTAAAAGATGTAATTTTACGAAAAATTAAACTCAGTCAAAAACTACATAAATAGTTTGTTAGAGAATATGTTTTTCTTATCTGTCACGCTTATAAGTAGCCGCATAAGGTGCCGAACGGCATCTAAAACGTGTTTTTTAAGAGCTGTAGGGTTTGAAATTAAAAACAATTTGGACAAATGAGTCAAAGTTTTTGAAAATAAAAAATAATTTCGGGCATATGGTTTTCAAGCGAGCGTTTTGCGGAACCATTTTTTCGAGTTCGGCAATTTTTTAAAGCAATTAAGGTCGTATCTCATGACCACACAATGTTGGCTTTCAAGGTTGGAATCGTTGTTGGCCAGCGGCGTTAGATCACACGATCTTGGAGGCCAGGCTACATGTCCATTTCTGGAGATTATCTTCCATCGATCACCTCCTCCTTTAATAAATCAATAGTTTCGCCGGCAGCATGCCAAACCAAATGTCCTGCAACCATGCTCACGCCCTTTTGAAAACAAAATCTTTCCCAAATAGGGAGCACGTTGATGAATCGTTGATGAATCGATGAATTAGGATCTTTCTTAACACTGGCCTCAACGCCGCCTATATTTTCATCTGCGCACTTTTCTTTTGGTAGTTCTAAAGCTCGGGCTGAACCAGGGCCTGCTTCTCGCAACTTTTTGTGCGTGTGTGTGTTATATTTTTGCACGAATGTGAAATAACTGTAAGGTGTTTGCTGGGATTGAACCCGGGCAACATGGGGTTAGTTGTCCAACTCACTACACCACGGTGCTCACTCTGCGCACTTTTACACTATTGAGAAGTGAGGTTTTTACGACTTGTTGTTGTTGACTCAGCACTTGTTTATGACTCGGAGGGTTGTCAAATCCCAAAATTTGTCGACATATAGATTGCAACTTTGAGGCCATAAGAATTTATTTAAGATTCCTCACGTCTTGAGTAAACCACTCGTTAAAAATGGCGGCAACCACAATCGAGAAATAATCTGGAACCATCACCCTTTTTAAAGAAGGCAAACCGCAGCGGAAAAGGGAAGTTGCCTCGCAGTTTAAGGTATCAATATCAGGGTGCCGCCGTTCGACGTACTATAAAAAAAATCAAACACGGAATAAAAAGCTGTCCTTGATAACTGTCAAATGAAGATTAAGACATGCTGAAGGCTGAACTATTTGGCGAGTTGCTGTTCGAAAGCCGCTGCTGCGACAACAAAACAAGCAGAAAATGTTAGAAAAGGCATAAAGACTGGACGGAAAAATTGTTTAACAGAGTTTTATGGAGCAATGGATTCAATTTCGAGTTATATTTGCATTTGGCACACAACAGAGAGTTTTCGTTCTACGCATTGCTGAACAAAAGCAGAACACCGGCTTATAGGTATCAACACTTTTTTTCTTTTGACTTCTCTATTATGTGAACAATCATCCCTTGAAAGTTCTATTTGTGAACAACTTCATTGTACCTAACTGCGGTTTTACATTTTTATGTATTTTCTAGTAATACACACACATACTTCGAAGTTGATATTGGGTTTGGTTAGTTTTATTTTTGGTTTAAACGGGAAATACCCTAATAGGCCGGCCGCAGGGACGGATTTATGCAAGTTATTGCAACAAAACTGAGAGCCAAATGTCCTATTTTCACTGTACTGACAACTTTTGTGGAATAGAGTACCAAAGCTATTCACGTCTAACGCCCGAGTCTCATGTACTTCTTTTTATTATACTTTTTATCACTCATTCAAAAATACCTTGAGAAGAGCTAAAATGTGTACGTAGGTATGTACACATACATACATAATGTATGTACACAAGTGCTCAAATATGTACGTACAAAAATAACTATCTATTCTACGAGTACACATCACCTTAACTTACATTATGTTTATCCCCTTCAACTACCTTTAACGACTGGTTTACTCCATTTTAATTCATAATTATATAAAAATTAATAGACTGTCCGACTACTAATTTCATATGTATGTATGTTAACCTGTTGCTTTGAACCCAAAAAAAAACATGGTTTCCACCCCCAAAATTAAATAAATACACATAAACACATAAATATACCTAAAAGGAAAAAGACAACATGCATATAGGTACATACATATGTACATACCAACACACAAAAATAAAAATGCAAGAACTCACCTTTTGCCGCGTTCATTAGGTCCTTAACCTCCTTGATAATCCTCTTTATTTGATGACTAGTGTGATCCAATTCCTTCTCGTGTCGTGTCAAATTATCTCGAAACTCTGGACTATCCACAATGCATTCCTCGAATTCAAGCGGCTCAAGACCACGGCGCGTACCACCACCCATTTTGCCGTTCTTCATTATTTACATGCAAATAACGCGGAAAAAAATAACAAAATCGAAATACGCGAAATACCAATTACATATACAAATATTTTACTTTCAATTTAGGTATACGTTTGTATATTTTACATAATACAAGAAAATTGTAAGCAAAGCTAAATCAGAAGATAAATAAATGAATTTTTATAGAGAAAGATTTATGATTTTTTTTTTAGTTTAACTTTGAACTCTCCAAAGAACAAAATAACAAAGAAAACACAAATTAAAACCACTACTACTGCTGGAAAATGATGTTGGTGATCAGTGTTGTTGTTTTTGCAATGATGACGAAAGTTGTAATGTAGAAACGAAAACATGCATCCTCAGGTGAACCGAGATCTAAAATATATCTCACACTTATCCTTTAATTAGGTAGGTGGGTATGTTTTGTGTTGATTGTTATTTGAAGTCGCGAAAATTGTGCAACTGGAAAAAAAATATATCCACTCGAAACATTTTTGACGTTTATCTCGTGTATGTATTGCACAGGCATTTAGTGTATAGATGTGTTAATTCATTTCTCTAATCTCTACGGCTCTGTCATTTTCCATGGTACAGATGTGTGTGTGTTGAGGTCGTGGAATTCCAGAAGATGTTCAAGTTTTGCAAAACGAAAATAAATTTCTTGTCAGAAACCATGGTTTTCATTTCCAAAAAGCAGCGATGAATTTATTTTTGTTTAGTTAATGAAATCAAAACAAAAAAAAAACATAGAGGAAAGATAAGATGCAACACACAAAACATTTAGAACTAAGTAGAATTAGATAAAAAAAAAAAATTATTACACACTTTCTTCAATCTTTTCACAACAATACCGCACTCAGCTTAATATATTTATTTTTTTATTAGTTCACTTCACTCCGTAAATTGATCGAGGCAAACAACTTTTTGAAATTCGTGAATAAGCGAGAAAAAATAACATAAATATACTAAAGGAAAACAAAAATAAAATAAAAAAAAAACTATTTGTTGAGTAAATGCGTGCGTATGAGTTTCCAACAAAATTCGCAGTAGGTAGACGTAGGTCGTACAATTGTTTTGTATTTGTATGGTGCACTTGTCGTTGTCGTTATCATTTGCGATTCCGGAGCAAGCATTTATTTATTTCAACTGCAGAAATATATGAAAAATTGCCATTTCGTTTTGTTTATTTAATTACAATTATTATTAACAAAAGAATAGTTGCCGTCAACTAAAAAACACGGAAAAATACCGGAGATCTATAACCCGAAACACCATACAACTAAAACTCTGACCGCTCGTAGTGAACTGAAATGAATAGCCTAGTCTGAAAGAGAGCAAATGGATACTTCTCAGTTTTGTTTTGTGCGTTTACTTCGGTTTTGCTTTGTGGAGCTCTTCTTTTTGCTGACTCGGTTGCAGTGTTCTAGGATCGTGTGAATTTCAGCGCAAAAAAAGTCCAGAAGGAAAAAAAACAAGGCCTCTACAAAATTGTGGGAATTTTAGAGAAGATCCCAGAAATCGATTTAAAAATTCCATTTACTTTTTACTGCAAAAACTCAAAATTGTATTCTTTCTTATACATATTATGTATTGCACTTGACACCCATCTTTTAAAAAGGTGTGTTATGTATCAAACAGGTACAGTCAAACTTCTTTATAACGAACCTCCAATGTTCGTTATAAAGAAGTTTAAGACATATTTCGCTATAGAGGAACGTTTAAGTTCTGACAGGAACTTTTAAGTCTGGCAACAAATTTCGCAATATAGAGAATTTCATTATAAGGAAATTCGTAATAAAGAAGTTAAACTACAATTCTTAATTCATTTTAAAAAATAAAGCAAATATGTCTAGTCAAACTCAATGAAATAAAGCAATTAGGAATTCACTGGTTTTCCGCGCACTTATGTATCAATGGATATGTAGTTAGAATTATATTTTTCCATTTGGTTATTGAAGAGCAAAAGGCACCCGAATTTTTGTTTAATTAATTTGAATTTAAGTGCTTATTTCGTTATCGTTTTTGTTTAGATATATGTACATATTTGCATATGCCAAAAAATGTAGGTATATGAGGAAAAATTAAAGAAAATATTTGTTTACTTTTGTAAAAAGTTCAAGTGGAAAGGGAAATATCTGGTACCTTTAGTAAGAGCAGCGAAACAGTACATATACTAACACTGGTTGGTTGCTATGTTTGTTTGTTTTTTGTGAGAATTCCAGCGCGATGAATTTGGAAGGAAGTATGATTCTTGGAATTGAAAATCTCGGTGTTGCTGTGTATAATGGAGCGAAGTACTATTGTTTCTAATAACAAATTTTAAAATAACTTTCGTAATCTGCTACAGTTTGTTGTTGTTTGATATATGGGGTGCTTCCAAAAAATTATTTGATTTTTAATTTGAGGGTGAAAGGAGATGAAAAATGAGAAAAACATTGATTGCTTAAGAAAGTAGGTACCTATTACTTTCTTAAAAGTCCAATAGAACGAAATCTTTTAATTTGGAAGACTCGCGCTAAATTTTTGATTTATTCTAGATTTCTGGGAACTGAATGGAATTCGGTAGAACTCTCTAGAATGTTGTGGAAATGAAAATAATTCTGTTGAATAGCGAAAGCAATGAACCTACCAAAGGTTTGGCGTGTAAACATCAATTGAATATTCTTCTTTATTTCACTAATTTTTCTTAACTTACTTCTGAATCTCCATGACAATAGGCGTGTTTTTTTGAAACGTAGCTAGCCAGTCGTTCATTAAAACGATTCCCAGACAGCCGAACCCAGCTGACTTACCTCCAAGTTTGTGTGTGTGATTTCGGTCATATGTGTGTGATTTCGATCAGCTATTAAGTGTGAACTGTCAAAGTATTCGGCATTCAACCAAATCGGTTTTTTGTTATTTGTTGTGAAAACAATTAATTTCGGTAATTTGTTCAATGGATAATTTACATAAAGTGATATGAAATCATAATATAGTGGATTATTTCTGTGAAACATCATTTAGTAATTGAAATTTATATAATTTTTACACGGCAGTCTGTCAAATGTTCTACAAATCGCTTTAAGCGCCACCTTGCCATGAGATATCGCAACATTCCTAGCCAGCTGCTTTTGGCTGCGGATAAAATCAAGAGTTGTAGCTAGCTGGTTGTTGTATTTGTTTTACGTTTGAAATTTGACTTTGCTAGCAACTACTGGCTAGCTACGTTTCAAAAAAACACGGCTAATAACACATTCAAAAAATGGCCCAGTCAGGAATATGTATGTTAATTTTCATATTGCGACTTTATTTTAGTCTGTGACTAAAATCTGAACTGCCTAAAACACTCCCAAAGCACCATTCCGAAGAGCCAATGGAATTTGCGTGGGAGTGTCCAATGGAAAAAAGACATACAGCCGGGGGCCTGTTTCACAGAACACACAACACATACATTGTATTAAAATGACAGTTCTGTTGTATGGTTTCTGTTTCACAGATTTGATATATGATATGTTATGTCAGGATTTAGATGAAGCGAATTTTCCAGGCGACATTTTTTCAATCCTCTTTTGTTCTCGTATGGATTGTACACACGACACGATTTTTTCCGGACGACAAACAACAACAAATAGCCCTGTCTAGCTCAATTCGCATATGTTACTATGGTAACCACACAAGCAAATCTCAAAAACTAGAAAGAAAACAAAAGAGAACAGAGAAATCGCCTGGAACTCCAGCGACCGAAACGACATTTTCGTTCCCCGCTCTTTTCAACCCCTTCATCCACAAACAGAGGCGACAAACTGGTAAAATCGCTTCATCTAAATCCTGGGGCCGAATTACCGCATCCGTTAACGAGTTACTCGTTATCGAAATGTGACGATTTGGGATTACCGCTCTCGATATCGAGCACTCGGTATCGAAATTTGAGATGACAGCGTACGTTAACGAGTGTCATTTTATTCGAAAGCAATCTAGCTGTCGAGTTAGAACAAAAAAAATTATGTGAGTATTTTAGACTTGATTTTTTGTGGTTTCTGGAATAAGCTAATATGTAATTATTTAATTAGGGCCAATCTCAGCAAAATCAACACAATCCAAAAAAATTGTCTGGCTGAATTTATGGCCATACAGAACCCGGCAACCTCTTTAATGATTTCATAGTCCATAGTTCTTTTTTGTTATCGCGCGCAGCACGCCAGGCACCCAAGTGCTTACATTATTTATTAATTGCAAATATGTATATACTTCACTATATTTCCTCATAAAATTACCACTTTCATTCAATAAAATGTTAGTTTCCAGTACTTTGAGGTTAGAATTTCGAAAATCTAAAAAAAAACTTTTTTGGCTTTATTTGTTATTTCTTCACTTTGATTTTATTTTTCTGTTTTAGGGGTCATAAAAAGAATTGTTATCCGAAGGTTGACCTATTGGAAAGCGACCCCTACTTTGAGGTTAGAATCGAAGAAAAAAGTTAAAAAAGTTAAGTTAATAAAAGTATGTTTGTGCTACTTAGACACTAAATAGACAAGAAAAAAAAAAAAAAAAAGTAACCGCTATGTTCATAATGGAAACCCGGCCCAAATATTTCTTGGTTGAACTAAAATAATATTTTTCTATATTTGAATCAACCAGAGAAACGTCACTTTATTAGTTGTAGTAGAATTTTTCTAGTACAATTTTATTTTTATTCGATACGTTAGCTATCGAGTGCCGCCATCGCAATGAAGTTACTCGATCATTCGATAACGAGTCCTACTCACTCACTCGTAACGGATGCGGTAATTTGGCCCCTGACTATCATACAACAATAATTTATAAAGGGAGAATCGACTGGAAGTATTGGAATGTTGTAAGATTCTGTTTCACAGAAATTTATCATACATTTCATACAACAGTTTTCCGTCAAATTTATTATACATTTCATACAGCACAATAATTTGCTGTAATTACTTTATTATGAATTTCAACAAACGAAAATATACAAAAATAAGTACTATTTTACAAGCTGTATATTAACTTCACTTTCTGTGAGGGCGGAATCTGGGAATCGATTTTACACCCACTTCCAGATATCCGATCATCCTGAAATTTTGCACACGTATATGGAGACAATACAATATGGGTTATTCGATGACGTTGTAAATCCAATATGGCGGACGGTTTTTTAACATTTCCATTTCTGTGAGGGCGGAATCTGGGAGTCGATTTTACACCCACTTCCAAATATCCGATTATCCTGAAATTTTGCACGTGTATATAGTTCCGGAGACAATACAACATGGGTTATTCGATGACGTTGTAAATCCAATATGGCGGACGCTTTTTTAACATTTCCATTTCTGTGAGGGCGGAATCTGGGAGTCGATTTTACACCCACTTCCAAATATCCGATTATCCTAAAATTTTGCACGTGAATATAGTTCCGGAGACAATACAACATGGGTTATTCGATGACGTTGTAAATCCAATATGGCGGACGCTTTTTTAACTTCAATTTCTGTGAGGGCGGAATCTGGGATTCGATTTTACACCCACTTCCAGATATCCGATTATGCTGAAATTTTGCGTATTCGGTGACAGCTCAATATAGTATATTTCATGATCTTGTAAATCTAATATGGCGGACGCCCCCAGATGGTGAATTACCGTTATCTTCCCGACCTCCTAAATATGGGTATCAAATGAAAGGGCTTGGCAAGTAGAATACAATATGCTATAACGTCATTAAAAATTCAATATGGCGGACGCCCACAAATGAAAGGGTTTGACAAGTAGAATACGATTAGCTAAGTGATGTGATTCTTAATTCAATATGGTGGATGCCATAAGATGGCGGATTACTTTTTTTTTCACAACACGCATGACATGGATATCAAATAGAAGGGTTTGACGAATAGAATCTCAAACAATATCGAATATTTTATGACGTTGTAAATCGAATATGGCGGACGCCATAAGATGGTGGATTACCGTTATCGTCACGACCTCCATAATATGGGTATCAACTTAAAGGGATTGACAAGCAGAATTAGACTAGCCAAGTGACGTCATTCTAAATTCAATATGGTGGGTGCCCCAAGATGGCGAATTACCTTTTTCTTCACAACCACCATGGCATTGGTATCAAAGGCGAGTAGAATCTCAAACATATTGAGTAAACTTTCTTATATCCAACCCAAGCTAATATACGTGTAGACGTAAATTTGTAAAAAAAAAATCGGATACTAAAAAGTAGAAAATAAATATAAAGATAAAAAAATATTTTTTTAAAAACAAGCTTTAATGAACTAAAAAGTAAAAAAATAATTTTTTTTCGAGTCACCAATATGTGACTATAAATTAAAGCTTGGGGCGCTGGAAAATTAATTTCACTTCTTCGAACTGAATTCAAGTCAAGTTACCGGGTTCTAGATTTCGATTTTACTGTTTTGGTGTTTATTTATTTATTGTGAATTGTGATTAATTTGTGACAATTTTGCTAGGACTATCATCCATCAAAGAAGTTTCTTCACTTCAATATCGTGAATTTTATAATGAATTACGTTGCACAATAAAATCACTAAAATAATTTCACTCATTTTCACTTAAAAAACAAAATTAAAAAAAAAACTAAATGCACAATTTCACAACTACACAGAATGACAGAAATCAGCTGATTCGAAATAGTTTCGAAGACGAATTAGAATTCATCAAATCGACCGAAATCTAGAACAAGAAAATCAATTTCATTCGATCGATATCGATTTGAATTCACTCGAATTTTGGAACCTGTCTGATAATAAACAAATAAATTGAATCTTATCTCAATACCTAACAATATGTTCGTTGAAATTTTGTTGAGAAAAGAAGCTTAGTGTAAACAGCGTCTACTATCAGCAGTAGTAGGTATAGGTACCTACTCGTAAAACTATTACATACTTGCATCGAACCGGCACGTGTGGCACAGACCATCATCTTCCAGTTTTCTTTCCAGCTATTTAAGCTAGCCATCACATAAACCATTTCCAATATTACAACCTTTTCGGAACATACCTTGTGTAGAGTTCTAAAAAGTTTACAGTTTGAAAGACCGTGGATTTCCCTTTTTTGTATGTTTTTACATAAATTAAAAGAGAACTTAATAAATGAAGATTTCATGTATTCAAATTAAATATTCACACGCCTGAAAATGTTACATTTTATACATTTTATGGGAAAATACCTCACGATCAAGTCCTGCCCCTTTTTCTATGTTTTATCAAATCTTACAACCATTCCCCTCAACCTTGTACATTTCCGTCAACTATCTCTACAAAATTTCCATCAAGCCACATTACAAAATTTTAGCATTCGCGCATCGTGTTGTGTTGTAGTACACACGGAAAGTTCAACAATTTTGCTCTTACGTCAGTGTTCAAGTTGAATAAAAACAAAAACAATAAAAATGAGTGTATCACAATATATAAATACAGGTATAGTGCAATTTTATTTAGTATTTTCTTAATATTTCGAGGAAAAGCAAATATTAAAAAGAAATTATTCAACGAAAGATAACCCCCCTTCGCTATCCGAAATACCCCAATCGGCAGTAGAAGAGATTAAAACATGGCGGAATGGAAAAATGAACAACGGGGAAAAAGACGTCATGTCTGTATTAGTTTCACCACAGAAGAAAACAGGAGAAGGAATAATGAGCCGTTTGAGTGAAACCGAGGAAATAACCCCGAAAAAGTGTTCAACCAAATCGACCGCCGGTACACATCCTTGGATGTACAAAACATATTTCGTGCGCCTCGCAGAGGAGTCTCCCAAAAGGAATTGCGATGAACAATCTGAATCTGATTCATCCACGTATGATAGCTTCAATTTTATGGAAACGGGTGAGTTATATATAAATATATACTTGTACATTCATGTTCCAAGTGCATTATACTTGACGAAAATAAATTCCAAGCAAAAATTATCATTAGGTCTGTTTGGTAATTTTTTTGTATTCAAGTGGTTAAAACTTGTCACATAAATTTGTACAGCAAGTTACCAAATAGACCTATTTCTTGTAATGATTATAAATTTTGGAATTGTTTTTGTTTTACTTTTACCACTGCTACTGCTTCTGCCACTAAGAACAAAATAAAAGTGTGTCGTGTCATCCGCCAACTAAAACACGTCCAAACTCGTTCAAGCCCCATTTCGAACTAGAGTACAAAGTTTGTATGCATGACGATTCATGCATCATGACGTGGGTGATGGGGGTGGACTGGGAATGGGAAGGACGGTGATTACTTCCAGCGTTCCCAAATTTGATAAGTTTTTTTCATAATTATTTTTTTATGTCTAAGATTCAAACCTTTGATATGTCATACAATACGCTGGGGTGTGTATACTTTGTACTTATATACACACATTTTTACATTTTTAGTCTATGCACTGTCTTTAGACCCATTTCCAAGCATGTATCGCTTTGCTTTGCACCTTGTTAACGCCTTATTAAATCGTGTTTGTCTTTTAATGAGACATTTCCTCTTTTTAATTGATGCTGTATCTTCCATTATATTTATTTAATTTTCACGTTCGTAGTATCCTTCCACTATCCACATTTTCTTTTAAGTGGAACAAAATTCTCAGCAGAGGAGAAATTGATCTGTCAAATTTAGTATTCTTCTTAGGCCCTGGCTACACGGTCAATGGCATACTAGGTATTGAAAATTTCCCCGTGGCTACACACAAAATGTGTTGACCGTGTAGCCAGGGCCATTTTTTCATTTTCTTCCGACCGTCGGAGGGTTCACATCACGGAAAACTCAAAAAAATAATTCTCTGTGCAGGACGGAGCACGGCGGCTGTGTGTTCTGTTTTCAAAGTGTTTCCCTCAACACATTTTGCGTGTAGCCACGGGGAACTTTTAAATACCTAGTATGCCATTGACCGTGTAGCCAGGGCCAAATAACTTCGTTTTTCAGATTCATATTTGAATTATTAAATATACATACAGTGTTGTCTGGATAGCGTGAACCGCTGATACCGTGAGCTCTCCGCTAGTGTGAACACCAATTTTTTATACAGAGTACGGCCTACGGAGAACAAGCATTTTAAGCACACGAGCTACGTATGTTCCAAGACCTCAAGCGTTATATTGTGAGCCTATGGCCTGCACACACAACGTAGCAATCGTCATATTGGCCCTGGCTACACGGTCAATGGCATACTAGGTATTGAAAATCTCCCCGTGGCTACACACAAAATGTGTTGAGGGAAACACTTTGAAAACAGAACACACAACCTCCGTGTAGTAAAATGTTATCGTGCTCAAATTTATAATCAACGAAAAAACAACCTTTTGAAAAATTAGAAAAAGCGAAGGCGCCTAAACTTTGTCCAGGCAATATGGCAGCGTAGCCAAATCTACAATAGGCGCGTTTTTTTTCAAACCTATATAGATTTCGAAAAAGCTTTCCATACAAAAATAAGACTGGATAATTATCCAGGCTAAGGTTTTGTTGTATTTTACATTGAAAACATGTTGCGGAAACATGTTTAGCCTATATAGGTTTGAAAAAAAACACGCCTAATATCAGCCATAAGAAAAAGCAAAGACAAAATCTTAAAAGTGGTCGACACTAGCCAAATTAGTTTGGTAAAAACACTCAAATAGCGAGTACATACTTACCAACGCTTCTGGCCTTCACAAACTAAAGCCGTTGATTTATTGGAAAAGCTAAAAAATCTCGTCCCTTCAAAAATGTTGATATTCGAACAGCTAATTAACATCGTACCTATAAAAGACGCAGTTTCTTATGAAAAGGCTGTGAATATGTCTATATTAACTAAACTAAACCATTGCCAAAGTGTATTTACTCCATGTGTACGGTAAATACACTTAGGCATGAAACAGTCTGTGCAATAAGTAGTTTACGCGAGGGGGAAGTCATCATCTTTTTAAAAAGTCTCTTGAATACAGAATTCACATGAATTCAACTGAATACTGAATTCATTGTGAATACTGAATTCATTATGAATACTGAATTCACTATATGAATTCCTCTAAATAAAAAGTGAATACGTTATGAATTCAGGTTTTGTGCAATGAATTCTTCTGAATACACTGAAATTCTTCGGAATTTCCTGAATTCACATCGGAATTCACTATTGATTAAAAAAAGTGAATCCACTTGAATCACTTTTAATTCACCTTGAATTCCCGCGAATTCACTTTGAATTCATATTGAAAGTTCCTTGAATACACTGATGACTTCCCCCTCGAGTTTACGCTATCGAGTCTAGTGTAAATACATCAAATAAAAAACAGACAATTTTCTCACTTCGCGGCACATACAACTGCTATGGATTTCTTTCACGAAATGTCAAAACAAATCTCCCTCAGTGTACTAATCGTGTTCCACTTCCGGGATCGTTCGGAGATATCGGAGGGGTTCGTTAGTAGAACTTGACCATTTTTGGTTAGTTTTAAACGAATATTTTCTTTACTTCTACCACTTCTTTACTTAACACGCAAAAAAGGTTCTTTATATGCGAAAGTTCGCTTTGAGCGGGTTCGTTATAAACGATATTAGGCTTACTACAACAAAACCTTACCCTCGATAACTATCCAGTCTAAGGTTTTGTTGTATTTTATATTGAAAACATGTTGCTGAAACATGTTTATTCTATATAGGCTAAAAAAAAAACACGCCTATTATAATACATACTAGTTCTTATGGGACATTTATTGGGACTGGTTGAAATGGTTCGTTAAAACCGAAAGTTAGCTTTAAGCGGTCACTACTGTATGAAAATATCAATTTTAATTACATATTTAATTCTGGAGCTATCCCAACTAGACCTTAGTATTGTTCGTTTCAGAATAACAACATTTATTTTAAATAAATTCGTTTGATAAACGCATTGATAATTATAACAATTAAAAACCGCACAACTAGCGATCACACAGCGCCCCTCAGAAAATTTATTATTATTATTATTTATTAACAGGCAATTAAAATTACGTGATAATGTTTGTAGTTGCAAAGACTGTTTAAGTGTACGGGCAATAGTAAAGTGAGAACCATACTGAACAATTGCGTGCATATGCACGGATAAGAAAATATACGAATACACAGAAATTGAATATGTACTGTGCCCATAATTGCCGCCAGCTCAGATTCGTAAACTTTTCTTCCACTTTCGCAATTATAAGAGAGCGATTTCATTCGCTTCACGCATATGCAATTTTCGACAGTTGTTTGGAATTTAAATAAAATCAAAAAAAAAAAAAAAAAGATAAAATACTTAATGGCAAAAGGATACGAATTTTTTCGTATTTTAATTGAATGTGTGCCGCGAACACCTAAAAGTTTTTCACAGTGCCCACCTCTTTCGATTGTCTGACAAGCATCAAAGAGTATCATTTGTAGGCCCAGATTCACCTCGAGCTGTAGCGCCAACTAAGTAAGTGTGCTGCAAAATAGCTATCTTTGCGAAAAATTCGAGAGAACAAATGTATATATTTGGCAGATGACCATGCAAGCAAAAGCTATTATGGTTACCCCGTGTAGTCAATATAAGGGAACATGTTACCCTATGCGCTATGCTATAATAAAGGTGGAAAAAATCCAAATGTATCACGCGTTATTGCTTTAGTAATGTTGTAGTTTGCTAGATCATCTTCTCATTTGTATTTCATTCCTCGGTAGCGGAAACCCTGTTAGACAGCGCTGTACATACTTATATAATTAATGTACTAATAATAATAATAATATTTCCTTCGTTTATTTTTTGCCCTGCAGATGTATGCCGAGATTCTAGTGATACCGATTCAAATACATCATATTCATCTGCGAACATTGAAGCTACGATTAAAGTTGTAGAATATGAAGTAGCAAGCGCAAGCAACACTGACAATCTGTTTACGAATGATTCTTCTAGCGGAACAGATGTAAGAAAATTAACAAAAAAAAATCCTTTATTTTTGTAGGTCAGTGAGCATTTTATTTTGTATTTAAGGATTTCATATTAGCTGCGGTAGCCAGGGCCATCTGTCATACTTCGAAGTGCCCAAGTAATTTCGCAGATACAGAAGAGAATTCATCCGATAGTGATTCGCACGACTCTGAGTTAAGTGCAGCTGATTACTGGGTGTGTGTGAAATGCAAAAATAAACAGAATAATCCAATGTTCCGATACTGTGAGAAATGTTATCAGGTAATCAATTGTTTATTTATTTATTTTTATTCTTATAATAAGCCTCTACTAAATGATTGTCTAAAAATGAAATGTTTGTTTTATATCAGATTTGTTAAAAATTAAAAAAAATTATTCACTCGAAAAGGCTATGCGTAGGTACATACCTATGTACCTTCTTACATTTGTATGTAGGTACTCGTATGAACAGCAGAACACTGACTATCCGATATAATACGCACCAAGCCATTTGTAACCATATACTATACCATAGCCAGCCATAACACGCACAAACACATGGTTGGAGAAGTAAACCCTGGTGCGACCCGACCTATAGCGCCACCTTAAATGGAAAAAAAAATATATGAATTAGATTTAGATTCCTCCTCTAATCACCGACGGGGTAGTCTTATTGCGACAGTTCTATCAAGTGATTTATAAATAAACAACAACAAAAAAACGTGTCGTACGCTGAAGAGTTTATTCCCGACATCGGGACAATACAAATAAGATGGCGATTCGCAGCTGCCAAAAGGATTTTTGGTTAAAAGTGTATATCGACCGCAGTTAATCTATCTAATAATATTACATTCGGTAAACCAATGTTCCACTGTACGTACACTTACATTACAAAGCGTTACAAATGCCGAACATGTATGAACAAGTTAACAATGCGCAAAGTCTGTAGAGATTTTTGATTAAAGTCATTCAAGCTAAATTGCGTCATAGAGCACGTATTTGTATCTAATTTGTTGTTGTGCGTTAGGTGTTGGAAGATTGAAAGAATAACAAAGTGTTAGTCAGGATTTAAACGATAACTGTTGTTAATGTTATTTGACTGTTTACGAATTCTATTGTGAAATGTGTATTCAACAGTTTTGTTTTTATTTTTTCTTGTTGCTTTTTTTGTTTTGGTGAATGGCTCATTCGTTATATTGCATCACCAAGCCTTAACGTTGTTGTGTTAACTCTGCTAATTTTTTTGATTAAATACATAAATCATATCATTTTTCAGTAACGTTTTTTTTTTTTATATTCTGCTGATCAACTGAACAAATGTTTACTGCCAATCTAGCAGTTGCATGCCATTTTACTTAGCCACACAGCAGACAGAGAATGGTTTTTTGTAAAGTACAGTTCTCTGCCATAAAATAAGGAACACCATCTAATTTGACTAAATCTTTTCATTCAGGGTAAACATATTTATGCATTTACTTTAATTGGATTTAAATAACAAAAAAAATCAACAATTCATCGCTTTTTCTACAAACTTTTTGTTTATTAAATAAAATACCACAAGTTATACATATCGTCGGCATACAAGCAAAACTGACTAACTGCAAAAACGTAGTTCGTGGGAAAACGCAAAACAAGGTTTTTGTTTACCTCAAATCCCTTGTAATTTATGATGTTAGCTTCGATTCTCTTAGATTATTTCCACATTTCTAGGCAAAATATATGATATACAGTTTTTACATAATTTTCTACATTTTTATTTATTATACTCACCTCACCATCAATAATCCAAATTCAATTCTTGGCAGTTGGTCGGTTTTGCTTGTAAGCCGACGATGTTTTCCTTTATTGCTTTCGTTAAATATCTTTTATACTTCGACGTTGTGATTCAATATTTGCTCCGCAGTATTTCTACGAGAATATGTTGACCATCAACTTTACTTGGGCAATACCGGGCTTTGGGGTGTGTTTTGGATTTTCGTCTGCATCCATACATTGCCACCCTGTAAGATTAACCTAAATATTTTCGATTACTCGAAAAAAGTACGCCCCGCTCTCCCGTATACATGTACATATGTCGTCTGTGGATCAAATCAACGAGGTTTGCTCGGTAATTTTACTCTATGGGGCTGTGTCGGTTGTTTTTGTTTACATGAGATCTCAGTTAATAGTTTCAAAAGAAATGCAAATCCTGGTGGAGGGTGGATGTTTTTGACGACGCAGACACAGTAACTGCCTGAACACAATGGAAAGTCGCAGCATCACATTCGAAAGTTAAAGTTGGCTCAACTTGCGCTTCAGCATATCTACTGATACTACAGCTGCAACTTCGCATTGTGTTCGCACTATAGGGTTTACGTGTATTTTAACTTTAGCAACAGTAAAGTTCGGTAGGTCCTTCCATACTCTATAGCTAGCATAACCATTCCCATTTTGATTGCCGCTGCTTTTTTCGATTTGCTACTTTATTTACTTCACTCCGATGTCTCCACATTAGCTGTCGTTAGTTTGTTTTCGTTAATAACAAATTATTTATAATTTTTATTTACCCATTTTGTAAGAAAGTATTAAAAAGTTAAAAAAATCATATAAAGAGAACGCACTAATACTAAGTTTGGCTACGCGTGACAGCGTGAAACTCGTGAGGCCCATACCGAGAGCTAAGATTTGTTTTTTGTTTTATTTTAACACATCAACAAACGGCTCATTTCTATTGCGTGGAGTAACGTATATAAATGTATTCTATACAAACGATTCTTTAAATTGTGTCTATAAAGGTATTACATATGTACAGTAGACTCTTGTTAGCGTGAACACCGGTTAATGTGAACTCTGGATAACGTGAACATTAACATTGACATCTCTAAAACGTGAAGAAATCATGAATACTAGGTGTGTTTGGTAAGCTGTTAATTTACGTAAATTTACATTCAGCTGTCAAAAATCAAGAGAAGAGAGAGGCAAATGACAGTGTCAAAAATGTCCCCTCTTGCGAAATCGTTGCTACATCTTTTTCATGGAGTCACCGAGGCACATCCTTCAAACAGCCATCCGACAATTTGTGAAGTGTCAATCACTATTTGTTAGAAAAATAAAAGAAAATTAGTTTTTCGTGAAAATATTCAATAGTTGAATAAGACGAAGAGAGGATTTTCCCCCACTTTGACTATTTGACAAATGTGCCATTTGTGTAAATAAAAGTTAACAAACACACCTACTCTAAAACGTGAAAATAATTTCCGCTCCAAATACCTAAAATTCAAGCAAATTGAAATTAATTTTCTTGGTAAATATCTCGTCTTTTACAGTTTTGAGTTAGCTACAAGTCAGTTCGCTCGTGGAGAATGCAAAGACATTCCTCGGTGCTATTTAGCCTGAATTTTTAAGATTTTTGACTTTAAAGAAATCATTTGCGTAGGTGGGTGGCACAATTAAAGACATCCATGATTGGAACGAAGATATAATGTCGCCCAAGTACTAGTGCGCTTGAATTGCTGAAAGAGAAAATTAAGCCAAGTGAAGCCATTTCAATTTTCAACGAGACTTTGGAATGGGCTGAAGATGAGCTTGTTAGCCAAAATAACTTGAATGTTCTAGAACGCCTTCCCTGGTGAGAAAGCTTGTGGAGAAAAAAAAGACACATAAACAGATGACCGACTTTTTCTACTAAATTCCATAACGTTATGTACAAGCTTTTTGCTTCATATTTAATCATATTTTTTATACCAAAACTTTGTACTTACATAGACATATGTATACACTCACCGAAATTAATATAGAGGCACCAGGTTTTTGCAAAATTAAAGACCCAGGCAAGGGTGAATGAAAAATGTTGGCGCATATCAATGCTAATAAGTCAACCCAAGAAGAAAAAGCAAAATGTATAGAACACAGGCTGACAAGTTATAAGACAAAGCATTTCTAAAACACTGCGAAATTAAGTTAGAGGCAACGCATTTTAAATTTAAAAAAGTTTTATTTAAAAAAAGGATTTTACTTATGTATTTCAATATTTTAATAATGAGTATTTCCTCCTTTATTACGTTTCACCTCATATATCCTGCTGGGCATGGAATTTATAAGGTTTTGAAGATAATTCATTTCCAAGCTCTTCCAAACATCTTGGATGGATTGTTTGAGGTTGTCAACCGTGTTGTACTGCTTTCCATTTTCGTACACTTTTTGTGCCATTCGTCCCCATAAATTTTCGACTGGGTTCAGATCTGGCGATCTCGACGGCCACTCTAAAACAGGCGTACTTGTCGAACGAAAGTACTCTTTAACCACTTTGGCCAAATGAACAGCGGCATTATACTGCTGGAAAATAAATCCTGGGCCTCCGACGTCATCCGCAAATTCATCCAAAGCATACTGAAGCATTTCCAAGTAGGTTTGCGAATTCATTTTTGGTGGAA
This sequence comes from Brachyopa scutellaris, assembly GCA_949775065.1. Lineage (NCBI taxonomy): Eukaryota > Metazoa > Arthropoda > Insecta > Diptera > Syrphidae > Brachyopa > Brachyopa scutellaris. The sequence continues at coordinate 72,888,912 of OX459112.1, forward strand.
CGTAGAAGATAGGCATCTTTCCACCATACCCAAAGGCACCCCAAATCATAACACTTCCTCCTCCAAAATTGCGACTCATTCTGACTGCAGGTTAGTCTTGTAAATCATGCCAATAATAGTGACACCCATCCGGTCCATCCAAATTAAACTTTTTTTCATCACTGAAGATAACCTTTCTCCATTCGGTGGTCCAGGACATGTGGTTCTTGGCAAACTGAAATCGATTGTCCACATGGGCGGAAGTAAGCGCAGGTTTTTTTGAGTTTTTTTGTAAAAACCATCGTTGGAGTCGATTGCAATATTTGTTGGAAATGACGTACTCCAATGTTGAGATCCAACTTCTTTTTAATTTGCGAAGCAAAGAGCTTGTTTTTTCGTGCTTCCTCAACAATTTGGTTTTTTGCAGGTTTGTTACCTTTTTTGGAGTACCTTTCGGCTTGTTTTGCCCATACGGTTGTCCTAAATTTATAAAATGATCAACAACGTTTGGAGATCTGGACAATTTTTCAGCTAAAATTATTCATCTTACAATTCGAAATTGACAAAAAAAATAAAAAACTTCTTACTATAAATGCAATTTTCTTCAAAATCACCACTGCCTCTATATTTGTTTCGCTGCGGAACCTATATTTTTTTTGCGGATCTCCAGAAACAAGCACCCAGTTTGAAAACAGAGTCACTAATATTAAAGTGAATAACATGCTCATTCTTACTTCGATACACAGACATAGGAAAAACACAGTTTTATTTTTCAGCCGAATTGTAACGGGAAATATCACTGCAATTGCCAGTGATCCCTCTGTGCCTCTATATTAATTTCGTGGAGTGTATGTATGTCCCTTTAAAATAACTTTTTGCCAAAAAAAAGTAAAGATGCGGTTATGTAACAAATTAAATTAAAATACATAAATAAAAACGTTTGAAATTTCTACTGTAAGATTGTTAAAATTTAACCTTCGCAAACGTTAACTGGCTTGGTTTTTAATTGTTCACGTTATCGAGAGTCTTACAAAAATCAGCTAAATACATACATACAAATGTAATATTGTCTGCAAGAACGATCGGTTATTTGTTTAGTTTTAATGTCTAGCATTTTGATAATGTATTTAATAATAAAAATCAGAGTAGTGATGCTGCATTTTCATCTGACATTGTACAAACATTTCATAATTAATTTAACTTATTTAAAAACAAATCATACCTTACATGTACATACATACATAACTATCTCATACATAATATTTAATAACATTATTTTTGCACTTATGATATTTATTTGGGCTTACATGTATTTCTATTTTTTTTTTTGTTATTAACGAAATATGTAGCAAAAACCATGTTTGTTATCGTTCAGGATAAACGGAAAATTCTAGATTCGTCATTTGTGAATCTCCAACTTTTTCCTATATCGCGTAATGCATTTATACGAAAGGAATTATAACTACCAACAACAGTACTAAAGTGCCCAGTACAACGACAGCAATTGTCACTAATTTCAATATACACTTTATAGTTTAGTCTGTGATATAATATTATAACGATTTAACAAAAAATAAAATAAAAAAATAACATTGATAAAAGATACTAAAAGAACTTTGCAAAGAAATACAAAATATTATACAAAAAAAAAAAAGAAAAAAAAAGGAAGAAAATGAATTAAAGACAAAACACATGTATACAATTATGTAATTAAAAAACATAAAATTACAAAAAAAAAAAAACATGAAAAAAAAATCCAAAACAAAATAATAAAAAAAAATTATGTAAAAAAAATGCACAAAAAAACAACAAAACCATATTTATCTACAAATCAACTCAACTAACTAACCACTTGATTTTTGTTTTTGTTTCTTTGCAGATCCGCAAGACCCACTTTCCACCTCGTCCTCGCCGCCGTAAAAGTCGTTTATCATGCAAACGGCAAACATCGCTAGATTTTCCATCTTTACAACGCTCTGGCGCAACGTCTGAAGTAGGTGAAACACTTAAAAGGAAGAGGAAACGGAAGACACGCAAGGACAGGAATCCTGTTTACTCCATAACACCAACATCGTCTCAAAATTCCATGCAGAGCGTATCAAGAAGTACACCTGGTAGGTTAGCGGTTGGTATATCACAGAACGAAATTAATAGTACTGATGCGAGTAGCACTGACGATGATAACACTGCAAGTCAATTTTATAAAGTTTTAAATAGCACATCAGCGAAAGAGATGCCAAACAATGCACATTTGTCTTGTTCAGATGTTTTCAACAAAGTCGGTGAACAAATAACCGTGCAAAACACACAATTCATATCCAAAGCTCAGTCAAAGTACAAAACTTCAGCGAAACGAAAATGTTACGAACAGAGCAAAACTGCTAGCGATACTGAAAATGAGACTGATTTTGTTTTAAGCCAATCTATATCTGGTGGTTCCCAGAGTACTCAGAAAGATTCTGGTTTTAGTTCAGCTCCTTCGAGTCAAGAGAAATCCTCTAGTGAACAACAAATTGGTGAAGAGGAAGTAGATTGTATTTCTGATGCTGGCAATGGTGGTGACAGCTCAGACACAGTCTGCGATGAGTTGACCGAAAGCGAATTATTTGAATTGTCACAAGAGAAAAACAACATCCATAACACTTCAGAGTTTGATTTGCAAGCACGTTCTTTAGTTAGACATGTGTCTGATATTCAATCACAATCCAGTACAAAACAACATGTAATATCACCTTTAGTACAAAGTATGTCTGAATGTTCAGATGCCTACACCAATATGCAACCATCATCTAGTAATCCAGAATTACTTAATTCCGCTGCGATCAAAGAAAATAAAATAAGATCCCTTCAACCGGTGATGTTACCCATAGTCGGACCGGTAGGACCATATGGTGACTTTCACAGTTACGGCCTATGCATGACATGTTTGACTGCACCGAAAAATGGTGTTTTCGTTCACAGCCGATTCTTGCACCTCTGTTGTTGTTATAGGTGTGCGGTGAAAATATGGAATAAAAACAAAAAATGTCCAATTTGTAATTGTGCTGTTAAAAATGTTATGAAGTTGTTTGTTCACTGATAGAATTCGAAATGTTGCAAGGAATACTGTTTATTCAATATGATATGAAAGTCATTGAGTGGAATTAAAATGGAAAAAGTTGCTAATGCGCTTGATTGAGAGCATGATAGCTAGCTTACGTAAATTTAAGAAAAATATTTCACAAGCCAGCAAATGAGAAAAGCTGATCAGAATTCTGCTAGCATGAACACTCCTTATGTGAATGTGTTACTTGCAAGTCTTAGCTTGAGCCACAGGATAAGGTTGGAAATATTGACATGTAAATATTTCTTACAACCTGCTTGTGAAGAAGATATTCCATTACGTATTAAGAAGCAATCGCTAGAATAATATATATATATAATATACTTGCAGATTTATCAGATGCATAGCAACTGTTTTCTATGTTATAAAACACTCATTGACAAAATGTACAAATGTGCCGGGCCGCTATTTTTTGCAAAATAAAACTTTAGACTGCTTTGTTTTATTCTATGGTAAAGTATAATCGAAGGTTTTTTTTATAAATGCGATTTAAATATTATAACGTATATAAAATGAAAACAAAAAACTGTCTTGTTGAAAAATAAAGACGAGTTTATTTATTAAAAAAAGGGTTATAAGGAAAAACAAGTAAAACAAAAAAAAAAAAAAAAAAACAAATAAAATAATTTCTTTACAGCAACTATTTGGGTTTTATTTCAAATAAAATAAAATAAAATAAAATATTTTAGCCTTAATACAAACGAAACTGATTAGAAGAAAGGTAATAGCGCGAATATATTAAGCGCAGCTGTCCTATGCAGTCCGGTTTTTTTCTAAAGCGTACCGGTGGGGTATTTAAATTTTATTAATTGACGGAAGATCTCCGGCCAATTATCCATTTAATTTTTTTTGTGTAGGTAATGCGCGTGTGTTTAAAAAAATAAATAGGTAATATTGAAAGTTAATAATTAAGTGTGTACATAACTTCATATTCGAATTCAATCCTTTTTTTTAGGAAGTCATAGTTTGGACTGTATGTATAGCCGCCTGAGCCAACTGGCGCGACGTTGGAACTTGAATGAGACGTGAATTCCCCATTTGCGTTAGGACTAGTGATGGATGTATGTATTTGAATGAATCGATTTTGAAAATATCTCGAGATGCCTCGACGTACAAAATCACTGGAATGATTTCATTACTACTTTCTTGCTTCTCTTATTTCTTTACTATTTAGATATTTACAACAATGGCAAGAAATCAGGCTCAGACACACAATTTATAATGCGGGTGTATGCATATATGTATGTCGAATTCTCATACCTGCTTCTGCATTGTGTTGTGGGTTTTCTTTCTGTTACGCCGGCACTGGCGTTATGCGCCGTAAAATCTATATTCCTTTACTTATTTAATTTATCTCGCTCCCACGCACAACACCAGCCCAAGTGCATTGATTAAATATGGTAAATTTATTTAGATTTTTTTTCTGTTGATTAATAATATGTGTTGTCACAATATGTTAAAAAAGATACTGAAATCTCAAACCAACGGTTTACCCGAATTGAATGTAACTAAGCTGAGAAACAAACTTTGTTTACCAAACTCAGGCTCTGGTAAATGATATTTCTTTTTATATTGTATCTATTGCTAAACTGCTGCATATTTTTTTTAAAGAACTGTAGTATACTTTTAGGATTTAATACTGCATTAACTTCCTACCTACCGGTACTTTATTCATCGCTATCGCTGTCTCCGTTTTCGCATACGCATTAATTTCCTTTTCCTTTCGCGCTACCTAACCAACAAAAGAGACTGATAATTCAGTGTTGCGACTGTTCCCGAAAGAAGGAAATGATAAGTATCCAACCGAAGCAGGATTGATAGGATTTTACAAATCGTTTAACAAGAAAATTAAAATACAACATTGAATTGGCCAATGTTTTTGTCGTTTTGGAACCCACCCATGCATATGTATGTATGTTCATAATATATGTAAATAGGGAAAGCGTAGTTCACAATTATTAATAGAGATCTATCACCCCTATCATTAAATCCGACGGATCTGAGATTCCCTTCACTCATTTGGTTCACATTCACCTATCGTCGTGATCATTAAATCCGCCGGATACACTACCTTATCTACATGTTTTCGAAATCAGCTGTTTTCTGATTTGACACTTGAAAAGGCGATCGTGGTGTGAAAACAAAAATCTAAGGAGTAAAAAATTATAAATAAATACTTTTTTGGTTTTACTTTAAGCTTTTGTTTTGCAATATTTTGCATTCCAATGTCGTGTTTCATTTATTTTATTTATAAAGTTCAACGTTTTTAGTACCTATTAACATTTATTTCCATCAAAATTTCCTTGTTTTGGTCGCATGTTTTGGGTAAAGATCTGTGTATTCTACGTATGCCTGAAGTTAGTTCATCATTTGTTTGTTTCTGCACTCTCAGCGTTCAAAGTTTTTGGCAGCGACCAAGTCAACTCTGTGCCAATAGCATTTTTTTTAACTTCTGCCGCATATTCTAGATCCTCCACCTTCAAACTACTCTTGAAAAGCGGAGTTATACAACTTGATTCCCTTTACATAACTTTGGTGACTTTTGACGACACGCGTCGAGTGCAGACTTGAACATTTATACACACTTATCCCTCCCGATTTGTGACAACACCAGAGAAAATTGGAGTTCTGTCCCGTTTGCATTGCATTGCATTGCATTCTGTCCCGTTTGCATTGCATTGCATTGCATTCTGTTTCGTTTGGTTTTGGGCGAAAATAAGATCGATCCAATGGTGGATGTTATGCCGCACTATTTCTGATTCCATTTGTTTGTTTCTTCACCTTCAACGTTCAAAGTTCTTGGCAGTAAAAAAAAAATGCTAGCTAATCCCACAGCAAAAGCACCAGATTCACAACGATTCTCTCGCGGATCTGGAACGTAAAACTTTGTATGGAGAGATTCGATCCGTTCGTTTTTAATGATCAAGTGAAAAGTTGTTCACATTACCGACAAGTGGACGATTCCCTTCGAACGGATTCAATGATACAGATTTTCGAATTTTCGTGAATCATCCCCCCGGCGGATTTAATGATAGGGGTGTATGTTTTATGATGGTATTTTTTATTCTATGGAAACCTTTTTTTCTGTATTACTAATTAGATTCACTTTTGCTATTAAACATAGCTTGATGGCATTGTCATGATATTAAGTATGTAGCAAACATTTTTATACTGTTCCATAAGGCACTTCGAGTGGAAAAAACACTCCCAAACATGTTCCATTAGCTCTTCGGAGTGGTATTTGGGAGTGTTTTAAGCAGGCACGCCGAATTTAATTTTGTAGTGCACCATATGACTTTGATAAGTTGTCCGAAGGGAATTATTTATTATTTCACCAAGCCACATACAATTGAGCATTGAAATCATGCCGAACAGCGACGCTTCATTCAAAGTACCTAGGTATCAAATTTTAAGTACAGGCACTGTGTGCTGCATCCACTGTCTAATTTAAAAGGAGCTGGCATTTACCAGTTGTTAGACGCGGCAATTCACATTAGCCGCGTTTTATTATCCCCGTGATCTGATCCGGATCAGATCAGAATAATAAAACAAACCAGATCAAAGTTCTGTGTTGTGGTGATTGTACAAGCTAAGTTCATTTTCACATTTAGTGCGAAGTTGCCATGCGAATGAATATTTTCTTTTAAATGAAAATTGAATGCGCTTGTTTTATTTTTTAGGAGGAAATTGTTAATTTTGATTAACAGATACCGAATGAGAATAATATTTTGCAGCTATAATTTCAGTTTCACATCGCTTAAATATCATTATGAGCAGAAAAATTAATTTATTCGAACAAAATAACATTAATGATATTTGGATTGCCAATCTAATCTGGCAATTGTCGATAATACAGGAACATTCACAAACGAGGGTGTACCATAGTGAGAAATAGTCGAACTAATTTTTGGATCACGAAAATTGATCTTGACAAGAAGCAAGATCTCGGATTGTTGTTGTAATGCACACAAACTTATTTGTTGATCTGATCCGGATCAGATCACGGGGATAATAAAACACGGCTATTGTGAAATGGTGGTATTTACACGGGGAAGAGAGCTGATGATCGGTGTCGGTAGGATCATGCAGCGATATTCATTTTTGTATAAATATATATAATACATATACGCGTTTATATAAAATTACATGGGACATAAACAACACAAGATGTTCATAACATCACTTCCTGTTTGCTTAAGCAAATTCAAGTTTTTGTTAAATTTGTTGGTTTCATGTATTATTTATATTTCCAACGGATTCCAGATCTATTACATTATTATATTACAACCTACTACAAACAATAATCTGCATTCTCTCTCGCGCACTCATTCGTGCACACATTCTTTTTTAACAGCCGGCGAATGTTTTTTTATTTAGTATGAGTGTAATGTTGTTAACACAAACACAATACACGAAGCCAATGTCTAAATTTCCTACTGGGATGGGGAATGATGCATATACAAATAGATTTGGATAGTGTCCGTGTAGTGACACATGAGCACATGCACATACGTACATTATAAGCAATAAAATACCTTTTACCTTCAATGATGCATCACCAATTCCATAATAGAATAATGATTTTATCTGTTCAATATTTGGGGGTATATTTTGTAATGCGGTGTACATACTTTTTTAATTCATTTCATTCTGACGTTCCTACGTATATAGATATTCTAGTACATATTATGTATAAAATTTCAAACAAAAAATCTGAGTCATGCAATAAAAGGAGAATAGAACGGCAATAAAAATAACATGGTTCATTCAACAACGACGACGACTACGAAAACCAATTGGACCAGCGTAGCAATGAAACAGCGTCAAACGTTGAACTTTCTTTTCCACTTCACACAACACGAACGCGGACACACGAACACGTCTACTTCCATACGCTGTTTTATCCGTTGAACTCTTCAGTTAATTTTTAAACGTTCCCCGTTGAAGTTGGGTTTATTCTCAGTAGCTGACTTGAAAGCCGTCCTGCAATACCGCAACTTTTTCACGAGATCTGAGTGAAATTTAAACATTTTAAAGTTTTTAATTACTTTATTATAAATCATAAAGAACACATATTCAGTAAGTCAACAAATTTATTAAAAGGGATACTCGTTTAAGTGAGCAAACATTAAGTTGAAATATTCAGATTAGGATTTACTTTTTTTTTAAGAAATACAATTTTATGTCCAGACGATAACTACGTAGAAGAATTGTCTTTTTTTTTTTTAGTTTTCGTTAAAAGTTTTAACAAAATATGTTTACGAAAGCGTGACAGTAAATATTTACTTAACAAAAGCCGGTCGTCTGACGTGGGCGTAGCCCATCGTTTTGGAACAATGGAGCCAGTTGAATGGCAGATGACAGTCTGCAATGACGGCCATCAGCAAATATGTTTAAAATTCTTTCGTATTTATCAGGTTTGCATTCGGAACGTGTCTTAATTTATATAAATACAAATTCTACATTATTTCACGTCCTCCATATTGATTACTTGTTATTCAGAATCTAGAAAACTCGCGAAACTACTTGTATTATGTACACATGTGCAATCTAATGAATTTAACTATAAAGTCGTCGCTAGTTGATTTAAGATGTTAAGTTCCGTATCTTTCTTTGTATTTTACCACTTTCTTCTTGAAGTTATCTTTCATTAAACAGTTGTTTTTGCGTTGCTGTGGAATAAAGTAACACTAGAGATGTAGAAAGTTTTTAGGGAATCAAATTAAAACATTGTTTAATTTCCTTCTTATCTTCGGATTCGTGAGTATTTTTAAAAATATTAAAATGTTGATTTGATAATATGCATATCCAATTTGTATATTCATTATCGCGTATACAACGCAACGGAATTAAAGTAGCTAGAACTTGGGCGTGGTAAACTTATCGTCCAAATCCGATATAAAATATCGATTGTCACACTTGTACATACATATGTACGTACTTTGTGCAACGAAGAAGATATGTTATTTTAATTGAAATGACTAACATAGCATGCATATTTCTTTCTTTGAATCAAAATACATGTGTACCTACATACGAGTATATTTCGATTAAAATTCATAGCTTGCACTGTAAGAAGGGCAAATGAAATAGTGATTGAGCAACACCCAATCCTCTTCCTTTGATTGCATATTTCATTTCCATTTATACGAAATAAAATTCGTCATCAAAAATACATAAAACAACGTAGCCACATAAGTATGTACATATATACCTTCTGCCTCAAAGATATGTCTTTCCTTTTTTATTTATTAAAATTTGCAATAAGTACATTATGTACATACATATAAATGTATACATATACGTTCTGTTCTGTTCAGAATTGATTTGAGTGGGATGACTGTTTTTTTTAAGACGAAATATTCAGATTTATATATGCCTACAGCATACGTACATATAAAGTGACAAAGAAATTTTTAAACAAGAAACGTTCGTTCGCTTTTCATTGTTTCTGATAATGATTTTTGTATTTTTTTGTTGAATTGGCTATAACTTGTTTTTTTTTCTTTATTGTAAATCGGAACGAGTAACAGCAAATTGCTCAATACAAAAAGTTTATAAATGCATCAGCAGCATTAAGTGTGTCCTCAAAAGTAAGCAGATTTTATTATACATACCATTTTATAGATACATACATGCATGAGTCATTGTTACCGGTATTTTATCTGTGAATGACCCCGATTTATGATGATTTATTTCATTTTATTCATCAGTTTTATTCTCCTCTTTCGTGGTTTTCTTTTTTGGAAAAATTGGAGCACGTGAATCATTTTAACTCTCAAACATCATCAGTTAAGAGAAGAGGGTGATGAAAAAAATTAAAATTGCACAAAAATATTAGTATGGGTTAACTGTCTGTCTCTGCAATCGTTGATGCTATTGATTTTTGACCGCATTATACTTAGTATATTTTTAAAACTTTAACTACATAGGTATCTACAGTAATGTTTGTCATAGTTAAACATACATAAAGTATGCAGTTGTTGAAGGTAAAATGTGGATCGTGGATATGTCAAAGAAATCAAGAACCGTAAAAGGTATTGTATTCCACAAGTAAACATTTATATTTTTTTTTTCTTGTGTTTAACCATATATGGTAGTATGCATCAGGGGTTTACGTTGCACAACAACGGCGAAAACGAATGACGATTTGTTGAGTGCAAACGTATGGATAGCCGGTAGAATTAGGTTTGAGAAATGGCAACTGTCTGGTTGTGATGTTAATTTCAACAAACCTGGTATTATACAGTGACTCATACATCTTTGGGTGGAAATATGAAATATAAATGTTAAACTGTATTAAATTATTAAAACAAAAAAAAAGTAGGTAGGTATTTTTGTATAAAGGACGAAAACTTATATTTCATTTACAAATACCGGACCTGCGTTCGGTGTCCAGAAAGGTATGGTGGGCTTATGGCAAACCTCAACCTGTGTTAACAAAGAAAAGCTAGCTTGTTAAACCTTTCCTTTTCTGGTTACGGTGCTTGCATGTGCTTAAAATAAGGAATGTCCAGGCAGAAATGTAGTTTTTTTTTGTCACAGCGTTCTGTTATTTATTTTTAGGAAGCTATAGGTGAAGTATAAACAAGTTTTAATAGGATTCCATGCTGTGTACTGCTTCTGTTGCAGCGGTAAATTTATAATGTCATTCAAATATTTACAGAGCATCTTAAAATTAATTTTAATATGCACTATTTTTAACAATTGGCAGTTATAAAATAGGAATATTGTTAATTTTTGAAATTAACTATGCTGATTGTTGTTCATTGTTTTTGCTGTTCTGTTCGGTTGAATAACATGTGTACATAACATCTTCTTTAGGTGGCGTTATAGTTCGGGGTAAACCAGGGTCAGCTTCTCAACCATTTATGTGTGCATGTTATATTTTCGAATGTAAGGGACCAACAGTTTTTTTTTACCGACTCCGAACGGCGAGTTGAAAAGCTCCTCATGACAAATGATACTCCTTGAATTCTTGTCAGACATTCGAAAAGGTGGCACCGTAAATAAAACTTTTGACATAACAAACTCAAAAAAGAAAAATATGCTTATGTTTGGACTAAATAGAATTTATTTAAGTTCATCGTTACATAAGTTGGTGGTTGGTCACTCTCGAAAACTCTTAAGTTGTAAAAATGCACAAAAACCACCCTTTCAGATAATTAAACAGATTTATGACTCATGAACTCCCCAAATATGTAAATAAGTTCTTAAACAACTTATTAAATTGTGTCTATAAATTATTCATGCATATTCATGTGTACATATAATATGTTATTATTATAAAAAAAGAAACTAAAAATATCATTAAGTTGAGCGTCATTCAAACGGAAACAACAGCTAGCTAGTGTCTTATTTTTCATTTTTATATCGTTCTTGTGGAGAAAATATTCTCTGTTATATGCATCTTTATACGTATGTACATATGTACAAATACCAAAATTAAATTGACACTCTGGCACCCATTCAATGCCAAAACGTATGTACTACGACTAAATTAAAACCAGAGAATGCACTCATTATTAATTATTAATATTTTTTGATTGGTGATATAGAAATTTATTTTCAAAAAAGCTGCTTGTCAGTTAAATTATAATCATCTGCCCTTTATCTTGTCCATATGTGACGTTAAATCGTGTTTAAAGAATTTTATTATAAACGGATATGGTTGAAGATAATATGTATGTACATATGTATATACAGTTGTGTATGTACTATGTATATGAATATTTGAACATGTTTCAAATTTAATATCTTTGCTAGTTTCTACTCTATCGGTTCAACAAAAAAAAAAAATAATAATGAACCAACAATGAAGATATAACAGTGAGTGTTCTCCGCGGCAGCACTTTAATCAAATTCTGATATTTTTAGGGTTCGCCTATCACCAGTAAGTTTACTGTTGAAAGATTAGTCATAATTAAGTAAATATGGCTTTATTTGTTGGAGCTGATAAATGACCTGTTTTCATAAATTTAACTCTTCATAGAAGGCGATTTGCTCGTATTGACAAATAAAGAAAATCAAATTGCTTGCTTCTAGGTACATTAGAAATAGAACTGGTTTTGTCCATATTTAGACAATTGTAAATGAATTATGGTGCAGTACGTGGCTGATTGAAAAAATAAAAAAAATTAACAATATTGGGTACATAAAAAGACGTTTACACTTTTGTGAATAAAGTTAGCAATAATGTCATTAGTGCATGGACATGTGCAAGACCTTCTCGATCTATGTCAATATCGAGTTTAAATTTGTCTATTCTATCGATATCATGCAAGTCCATTTTAGGTATTTGTACATCTCATGCGGACCTTAACGGTTGTGCCTTTTTTTGAATTCGTTGATGCCGAAGTTGTGTTCTGTCTAACAGTTGATGTCAATTCGGAGAATACATTCGCTTTGAAAACATGTTTGAAGGCAGTATATGTATGTACACTAAGGCATTAAGGCGCCTTCGTTGATAGTTGCTTTCTACTTCCAATCTGTTGTTCATCTTTGGATTCATTGACGCATCTAGATATTAAGTTATATAAAATGTTTTTCACTATCGTTATTCAAATGTTTAAATTAATTATTTCTTTTTTTTTTCTTTTAGATATGTCTGCACCAGCATTAAAAGATCTCCCAAAAGTAGCCACCGACCTTAAAAGCCAACTCGAAGGTTTCAATACTGAGCAACTAAAGAATGCAAACACCCAGGAGAAGGTTATCCTACCAAGTGCTGAAGGTAAATACATAATATGAAATGTGTATATTACTTTTCAAAATAGTCAGTGATAATGGCAAATAATTTGGTAGAAACACAGTGAGTCAAACCAATGTGTGTTCAGAAAGAGAAAATCTGTTTAAAGCAATACAATATGCTGCGATATTATGTAGTTTTGCAAATAACAGGCACAATATTCTACATTCTATTCTATATAGTGAGTGTGATGTTCGTAACAAAGCAATCCTACGATAATTAGAAACACAGTATGCTGGTGTCAATATACCTGCAGTTATTTTTAGAAAGATTACCAACTACGAGCGAACGTCTCCTCAATTTCAATATAATTAGAATATAATGATTTATATCTTCTTTTTTTTTAGAAATAAATAAAGAAAAACAGCACATGTCTTTATTACAAGACGTAGCTGGTTTTAGCGTGAGTGATTTAAAGCCGACAGAAACTGTTGTAAAATTATCACTGCCCACAGCTGAAGGTTTGACAAAGAATGTGTGTTATGATTTGCAAAGCGTGTGATACCAATTTATAATAATAAGCCAATTGTAACGTCCGACCGATTCATTGTAAGATATGGAAATTTTTTCAAATACAAATGCCTGCCTGTTCGTATTATTAGTCATAAATAAAGCTGTTTCAAGCTAAACATGATGTTTTTATGTATGTACGATATTTTAACAAAACAAAAAAAAAAAAAAAAAAAAAAACGCCGGCCGTAATGCTTTTTTGAACGTTTTCTGACACAATTAAAATATAAATATGCCTTAATTTAGTGTTGTTTTTTGTTATAAATTAACAATAACAAAAATATTTAAATACCTCGATAATACAATGTGATTTCTTGTACCTACTTGCACAGATGTTCAAGCTGAAAAGACTCAACAAAGCTTGTTTGCCGGTATTGCTGCATTCGATCCAACTAAATTGAAACATGCCGAAACACAGGAGAAGAATCCACTTCCTGATAAAACAGGTATGCAAATTACAAGTTAACTATACCAATATTTATATAGTAATTTTTTTTTTTTTTTTTTTTATTTGACACAAACTTCCGTAATAAGTACAGTAGAATCCGCTTAAGACGCTCACGCTTAAGACGCTATCCCGCTTTTAACGCTCTTTTTCTCCGGTCCCTTTATTTTGATAAGAATTTGTATGAAATACGCTCTATTTCCCGCTTAATACGCTCACAGAGCTAAACGATACACTTCGTAAAATTTGATTCTCTTGTTTTTGAATGTTTTTCCCAGAAAAACCATTCGATGCATTGGGATATACGGCGGCACCTACGGCTACCGCCGTTCTTATAGGGATTTTTTTTTCCGCAAGCAACAATATGGAGCGTGTTGTTTTGGTGTTCGTTACTTTTGTCAGTTTTGTTTCATTTCTTGTGTGCGCCTTACGTACATACTGGTGGTGTCAGTGCAATTTATTTGGATTGCGTACAATGGATATTACAAGGGATGAAAGGAAAACTAGCATAATACATGTATAATTTTATTAACGCTTTTTATAAGATAACCCTTTTTTTTTAAATTGGATGCAATTTTTTAGTTTTTCCCGCTTAAGACGCTATTTTCTGTCGGTCCCTTGAAGAGCGTCTTAAGCGGATTCTACTGTATATTAAATTCTTAAATATACACACATATTTATGTATTATGTATGTTTCTATATATGAAGCTGGTCCCCTTATCAAGTGTATAAAAACCGGATGGAGAGGGAACAAAAGAACTTCGCCCCAGGTATCAAATAAAAACATAGTAAACTGGTCTGATGACTTACCCCCCAGTTACAGTCAAACTTTATCAAGCGGTACTTGGAAAACTTAAGCAGCTAAGCCAAATTTGGAATACACATTTTTCCTAAAAAAAAAAAATCTGCAACTGAGATTGTCTGATCTCTGTGAGTGGGAATGTATTGGAAACATCACTTTTGAAACTTCTAACTCGAGCCCATATTTTTTGTAATTGAAGTAAAGAGTTACATTTACCCTTATTCCATAAGGCATTTATCCTCAACAACAATTGTTGTCGTTTTTTAGCTGTGAAGCTTATAGTTCTTAAGTTCTGTTTGCAGTTGGTTCTAAAGACTTTACCGCTGGATTACAGTCCGGGGTGGACCAGGGCCTCAACCAATAACCTCTTCCAGTTATCCCGGTCCTTAGCTAACTACCTCCAGTTGTGCACTCAATGTCGTCCTCTGCTGCGCTGACCGTCCGGGTTAGAATCGAATACTCTCCGAGCGTATGATGTCCTAGCCATCTTAAACGCCAAATGCGCAGTTTTTTTTTTATCAAGTCGATGTCAATGTCGCTGTACAGCTTGTACAGCTCATGGTTGAATCTTCTCCTCCAAAACCCGTCAACGCAAGCGGGACCGAATATCTGATGGAGGATTTTTCTCTGGATGCGACCAAGGATATCTTCATCTGCTTTCGATAAAGTGCATGCTTCAGCTCCATATAGCAAGTCTGGGATAATAAGGGTCTTATATGGAGTCAACTTAGTCGATCGGGAAAGAGCTTTACTACTCAATTGCCTTCTTAGCCCAAAGAAACAGCGATTGGCAATGGTAATCCTTCGTTCGATTTCCGACGAGATGTCATTTTTGATGTTATAGCAGAGCCGAGGTAGACAAAGTCCTTTACTTCGTCGAAGTTGTAGCTGGCTATTGTGACGTTCTGTCCAATTCGTCGATGTTGAGTGTCCCTTTTCGTTGACAGCATATACTTTGTTTTGCCCTCGTTTACCGCTAAACCCATTTAAATAAAATACGTTACCTGTGCTCATAATCATTGTTGAATAATTTTAACTTCTATGCAATAATTTTAACATCTTTGTTATTGAAATTTATTTATGACCAACTGGCACCACAATCTCTAGTTTCTTAAGGATTTTAAGCAATTATATTCTATTGATGTATAATCCAGTACCAGTAGGTTGGTAACATTATTCAATCAAAGACGCGTTTTCCTAGCCCATCTCGAGGTTATGATTGTAGAGCTTTTGATTTTTAATAGTATTTTGTTTTTATTTTATTGTGTTCATATTTTAAGTATCTTGCAAAAATAATAAAATCAATAATTGATATTAAGTTTTATTATATTTTATTGTTATTTTTTCTTTAGCAATCGAGCTCGAAAAGGAGAAGAACAACTTCATTTCTGGAATTGAAAATTTCGATTCAGCTAAGTTGAAGCACACTGAAACATGTGAAAAGAATCCCCTGCCAACTAAAGAGGTGATCGAAGAGGAAAAGAAGGCATAAACTGAACTGTTTTGGATGCATTCATTCCAAAACTCTCTCCCATGTCGAAAGTTTTGTATTTATTATTTCGTATTGGTATTCATTAAACATTCGCCACAGAAAAATGATATTGAATAGAATTATTAATGCTTTTTGTGAGTCGGAAAACACATTAACAAAAAAAAAAAAAAATAAAAAAAAAATATCGAAATCCTCCATTAGTAACTATGTATGTGTAGCATGAATATTATCAGCAAAAATGTGTATGTATTCCATTTGAATCTTCCTTGTAATAAATATCCAAAGGAATTTTTTTATATATATTTTTTATCAACACAACAGTAACATTAAATAAAAAGAAAAAAAAAGATTTTTATAAATTTTATATTAAAACAAAAAATAAAAGATAATCGAAACGACGAAAAATAATTTATTTTTTATTAAAAAAAAATTAACCAACAAGTTTGTATTAACTATTTTTATATACAATCAATATTAAGAAACAAAATATGATTACGTATGGCAGGGAAATGTAACACAAATGCGCAATTTTTTGGAAAACAGGTGAGATTTATAAAATCGGTTACCCAACTAACTATCCAACTGTGCATATTGAAAAAAAAGGTCTGGTAACTTTTTTTTTATCAAATAGATAAGTCCGAGTCTTACTCATGAATGCTACAGATTGACTACACGCAAATATACATAAATACATAGTAAAAAGAGAATATCAAATGTGTAGAATTTAACACTTACATAGTCATGAAAAAACTTACTATCAACAAATGAAGCCAAAATATATCAATAAAATGTCTTAGAAATATCAAGTAACCGTCTATTTTCTCAACAGAATTTTTTTATTTTTTCAATTATTTTACTAAAACAAACTACATAATATGTTTTTAGAAATTGACGATTTATAGAGAGCAGCCAGTAGTGAGTGTGTAACATTTTCGTGGTCATAATTTTATACTAAACAATGTAATTGATATTTGGTGTAATAAAATAAGCTTTTTTACTTAAAACAAAAATGTTAATATTTATTTATTATGCAAATTTGGCCTGATTCTGACTGGTGGTGCAGATTTCTGCATTTCTGCAAATAAATCTAGAAATGATAAGCGAAATTTCATAACCAACATGCACGCACTCATCAATCTATCACTCCGGCAAATAAAAAACCGTCAACAAAAGAGCGTGTTGAACACGCATATTATAGGGTTCTGTAATCATACTCCGATCACTCTATATATAGATGCTTTATAATATTTTTATTTACTAAGCGTCTGGCAAGATACACTTTGACTTTAACGTTAACGTACAATACAATACACAAATGAGTCAAAATTGAATGCCAAGGTTGGTAGCTGAAGTGATGGTGGATGGTAGCTGAAGCGGCGCTGATGAAATCGGGAATTGGATTCACTTGTTTTATGTTCGAAGTAAGGAATATCGGTCGCTCCCCATTTGAAGAGTGTTGCCGCACATCTGCCATGGTTCGTTCGCACTCGGCTAGGACACGTTTTCCTTTGAAAGTCGTAGTAACCGGCCAGCTTGGATGTAGGATCTTGCATGAGAAACAAGTTGTCCACAGAAGAAGAGCTTCACTAGTTTTTTATACGCTTGCATGAAGTGGTTGGAGCTTAACTCTTGTGCTAGTCAAGATCTTGCAATATGTATGCTCGATATTGTTGTATATTGGTTAGGTAATTGGCATACCTTTTTCGGTATTCTCGCTGTAGGAAATTTGGACGGCTGTCGAAGGTTTGCCGGGTGAATGTTGCTCAACTCCGCAACAAACCTCGTTGGAGTTATGCGAATTGTTTAATAAGCATTAGAATATTAAACTGCGCATCTACGTTGTTGGTGTGACAGCGCTCAGAGTTTTTTCTGCAGGGGAAAATCGCCTCAGTGTGGCGGTCACCTAATGAGAATCACAAAGACTAGCGCTTTTCGATTCTCTTCATGTGCACTTAACCAAGCGATTTTGCTAGCAAATTCGTAGTGTATTTGGTAAGTTTTTTGGTTTTTTCTCTAGGTGATATGGAGGGGTGGTGTGGTGGGCGAAAAACATTCTTTTAACAATGTGGAAAAAAATGATCAAGAGCTATGAAAGATTCCCTTTTTTTGGCAAAAAATCCACCGAGAATCGAAAATCCCGAAAAATTCGGGATTTTTCACTAAAGCTTATTTTTTGGGATTTTGTAGTTCTGGATTTTTAGAAATGCGTAATTTTTTTCGGGATTTTGTGATTAGGGATTTTGTGCCTTTCCCGCCCGCCATGCCGTGATAGTATGCTTTCTATTTAAAACTATAATTCAACCGCGAAATTTTATAAACCTGAAACAATCGAAAGACAATCTCAAATATACGAGTACCTACTTACCTATACATACATGTATTCCTCTCTGAGATTCATGTTTGACCAAATAATATCAGAAAAACGTTTTTTTATGATTAATAATTACACAGGCCTGCGATGGTTTTCCCCCGACAAAACTGTGTACTAACATAAGAAAAAAATATTTAAAAAATTCTATCACGTAAATTTTTTGACAAAAATATTTTTTCAGTTTTCTTAGTATTATAAGAGTTAATTTCCAATTTCCGTGTTAAAAATATAGATTACTGGTATTCTAGATATTTTTATTCTTCACTATTTGTTTTTTTATGATGATTAGAAGCATAATTTAAAGCTACGTGTGTCGCTTGTTATACATTATAAGAAATGGAGCTTAATATCAGCAAGTGCCAAGCTATAACCTACTCTCGTAAACGCCTCCCACCCCCTTCTAGGACTTACTATATATGTAATGAACTCGTCCCCTGTGTCACTTCTTTGCGTGATCTGGGTGTTATCTGCGACAGAGAACTCAATTTTCGCTCCCATATAGTATATAGATAACATAATTAACAGAGCCAACTCTACGCTTGGCTTTGTTAAACGCTGGTCCAAAGAATTGTCTAATCCTTATGTCACGAGATCGCTTTATTTTACCTTCTTAAGACCGATTCTTGAATATGCTAGCCAAGTTTGGTCACCTTGCTACGATATTCACTCTCTACGAGTTGAAGTGGTACAACGCAGATTCATCCGGTTCGCCGTACGCGGTCTTCCGTGGCCCGACAGGTATAATTTACCACCTTATACAGATCGTCTTAAATTAATTAATGTTCAGTCTCTCGAAAAACGCCGTCAAATTGCCGGTATACTCTTTGTTCAGCAGTTATTAGCTGGAAATATCGACTGCCCCGCACTGCTCGACAAGATCAGCCTTAGCACTAACCCACGTAACCTTAGATCTATTCCCCTCTTCCGACGGAATTATCACCGTACCAATTATGGTTATAATGAACCGATTTTTTTTTATAATCTACACACGCTAAAGGGTATATGAATACCCTTATAATGTTTACACACAGCGCGAGCACATGAAGGACAAGAACGAGAGACAGACAGATCGACGTAGTGATAGGAAACTCAGATGTTTCAACTAACTCTATGGGTGGTGCCCAGTATAACTGGAGAGTTCTGTATTATTGAAAGTCATGCCATTGCTTATGATTCACAGAAGTTTTTTCAGATGATTCCTATTATTAGTTTCAGCGATCAATTTCTTCAGCCATACCACCATCCTACTGCCAGTGTTATGCCTTCGCAGTAGGTTTTTTGATATTAGCTTCTGAAACTGATCAACTTATTTTTATTTCGTGAGAAATAAATGTTTCGGACATCTGGATTTGAACCGTGAACCTTCAGCGTGGCAAGCGACGACGATTACCACTACGCCACGGCCACCCGATTTCTCGAATGCTTCGCGTCACCAATTCCTTCCAAAACGCATTTGATTTCCATCTAAGCAGATCCTCTCTTAGAAATACCCTACACTACCACTCCATCACCAATACGCCCCATTCCTAGAATATTAAGTTTAGCCTTAAATTCTTAATTTAGGTTTAAGTTTTAGATTGTTTAAGTTTTTAGTATTAAGAATGCTTGTAATAAGCAAATAAATAAATAAATTCCGTTGTTTGTCACTTGGCGGTTTAAGTGATATATTTTTCTTAAAATTTTATATATAACATCAATTGTAAAACAATTTTTTGTGTGGTAATAACATAAAAAGTTTCACTATTTAATTTTTTCATAAAACCTGTTCCAAAATCTGTTAATATATCTTGCATAAAAATAAATGTCGATGTGCTAGAAAAAAACAATCGCTATATTTTAATTCAGCATACCCAAATTAATAAAAAAAAACATTATTATTCAAAAGGGAAATTAGAAGTTATATTTCGCAGGCCTGTGTTATTTATAACGCGATAATTGCAAATTTACTTCACCTGAGCTCTGTGAATAAGTAAAATTGATACTACTTCTGACACCAGTAAAACAGTTTTGTTTTTAAAATATTTGCAGCTTTTTCTCAAGAGTGCCTAACGAAAAATGATTTAACAAATATTATGTTAACTTAAAACGATTTATTAAATAGAAAATCTTCAATGGGAGCAGACAGTAAGTCCATAATATTATGTGGGCATTTGTTTTCATATTGAAAACAGACACCTTTCACGCCATTTTCCTCAGCCTCGTACATTTTAAGCGGAAGGTTTTCATCAGATGATGTGCTTGGTCTAAAACAAAAGCATACCGTTATTTATTAAATTTATTATGCACACATATGTATATGTAATGTTATTCAAAATGTGTGTATAAAGTATAATTACATTAGCTAGATGATAGCTTAAAATTATTAGGTTTATACCAAATGAATGTCCTATTTTAATCTAAAACATTTGTTCCTAATCCATGAGTAACTCAGGTAGTTTTTGAGTCTTCGGGAATGTCTCCAAACTCGGATGCAAATCGGATGGTAAAGTTTTCGTGGAGTACAATGGATGTGCAATGTTATTAATTACTTGGAAGGAGTGCAGACCTCGAGCCTCCTATTTAATCTACAGCTCAATAGCAGATATTTATTAATTCAAACGTCTTTGTGTTAATGGTGTTCTTCATTCACTTGTTGATACAGGACTCATCTTATACGTGGTAGCATAGGTCTCATATGTTTGTGAGGGGTATGAATGTATTGCTTTACAATATACAGTCCTGTGTAAAAAATTAAGACCGTTAGGATAGTTGTTCACTTTTGTTCTTTTGTTCTTATGTTGAAAACAGTCTTGAAATTAATGCAGCCGAATATAGGGTAAGGGTGTCAACAGTGAATCAGAGTACACAGTGAATCAATAGCTCTCATAATGTCTCTTTTTATTTTAAAATGAATCTAGAAATGAGAAAAGAACACATTTTTACTTCCCCCGCAACAGACTAACGGTCGCATTGTTGAAGGTGGTTATCCTCGTGTGTTTGTGTTTTCTGAATAGGTAAGTAATTTTTTTTTCTGTTTTATTTTTGATCTTATTAAAAAGTGCGTAATGTAACTTCATTTGAGTTTAATATTCGTAGTTTTGTTTATATTGACTTAATAATTTTTGTCGATTTGTTTACTTTGGTGAAATATTTTATAAATTATTAACATGTTTTTGTGAAATGACAACATTGTACACAGTGAATCAGTTGAAAGTGGTACACAGTGAATCATGAACATGGTAGCATTTCGAGGCTCCAGAATTCAAAATTTTCAATCCATGTTCATTTTTCAAATCTGGATGTTCGCTAGCAATAATTATGAGCAACTGAATTACCAGTTTTACTTTTCTTTTACTTTCGTACAAAAAAGTAACGTTTTGTGATATTTTTACAAGAACTGTTAAGTTTTTTTTTATTTATTTTTGTATTAATACTTGAAGAGTTTTAATTTTCGTTTTTATTCTTTTGTCTATCCCTAAATAATAAAACGAATTAATAAATATATATATGTTATGAAAAAAACTTATGTTTTTACTGAATAAATTGATTTGAAATCCCTGTTTCACTGTGTACCATGCACTGATTCACTGTGTACACCCATGGTACACAGTGGATCACAAGGGAAGGATAATTTCAAATAATTTTTTTACTATCGCAACATTAATAAAACTTTGAGATTTTGGCCTTAAAATGAAGACAAAACATTGAAAAAGCTGTGAAAAAAATGTCATGGCTATACTATGATAAATGCGAGCTCAACGGCGCAATAAGTAAAAATTGATCCACTGTTAACACCTTTACCCTACATACATAAGTCTACAATGTAATTACTTTTTTAAGTTTGAAAAAGGATTACAAATATGGTTAAGTTGAAAGTCAATATTTTATAAAATTGTCCTACTGGTCTTAATTTTTTACACAGAACTGTATGTTCAGATCGCCAGAATCAGCAGAATCTCAGTCGTTTCAGAGTGCTTGGTGGAACAGCCTTCAAGACGTCGACGATGTTTTACGGTCACGCACAAGAGGTCCAAGCTGTCGGAATGGTTTGTTGGTTGGCGGTTCCTTCTCTAAATGCAGCATTGATGTTGTTTTGAGGAAATATTTTTGAATTTATACTTCTGTTAACACATACATAATATATGTATGTATGTAAATACATAAGTAATAAATGTTTAAGGAAATTGGTTCGCCTTAAATTTAAATCTAAAACCTAAAACGCTCTGAGGATCCCTTTTAGAACCAAAGAAAGGTCGGACATTTTATATGGTACAAACTTACACCAAAGATTAAGACAGGATAAAAGCATTTGATATTAAATTATTTCTAGGATTCTAGTACGTTTGTGTATAAATATATGCACATACTTATGTTTACTGCTTATAGGTACTTTACTTTGCAATCAGAGTTATGCAGAGACTTACGTTAGTAATATGTGTAGGATACTTCCAAATACGCCATTATTTTTCCCCAGCATCGAAGCGTTCAGTTCACAAATTAATTTTAATAGACAAGGTGTTCCTTTGAATCCAGAACTGTAAAATAAAACAATACATACATGCGATTTTAAAATAAGGAGAAACGTTTAGAGATTAAGTAAAAGTTAAATAACATTTAGAACCAGCAGGCTGCTTTAACCGGCGTTGTTTCTTATCGGTGCGGGTTTCATCCAGGTAAGTCGACTACAGGTAGATCTTGGAAATAAGCCAGGATGCCTTAATCAATATTAAAGCCGCCTATGACATAATTTTCGATGAGCTATGGAGCGCCACTAACACTAAGATGGGATAACTCAAGCACTTGTTGTCTTGTTGTTGAATTTTATAACGTACAAGTAGATATGAGATCGTAATCAAATAAACAATACAATATTGCTTTACTTACAGTTCAAGCTTATCTCGCAAAATTCGGTAAATAGCTCGTCTAGTGATCAATGCTTTTGGAAAGGCTGCCTTATTCTTACTTCTCTTATTTGGTTTGTCAATAGTCATTAACTTCGATTCCTTTCTACCCGTCTCTTCAAAAACTTCGTCCTCCACTTCGACATCATTTACAACCTCTTCACCATAAACCATGTCTTCTAAAGGTGTAAACTGTAATCATATTCATTCTAAATTTTATTATCATGTCAGCTTTAATATTTAGTCAGTTTATTCTTACCCTTTGATATGGACCAGGAATTATAGTTTTTGCATCACTTGGCAAATTGTAATTGGCTTCAAAGTTGTACGAGACAAATACATTGCGATGAGGAAGATTCAATGGTACCGCAATGGCTACAAAAATCTACAATAAATTAAAACGTAGTAAAATCAATTAGTAGGTACTCACATCGAAAACGTACAAATGTAAATCAAAAGTCTCCAAATTTATATTTTCATTTGGGTCAGGCGATTGAAAACAGGCACCCCAATCGCATTCAAACACTCAGTCTCAAGCCTGGACTTGTCTTTGAGATCGTACTCATGTTTGAATCTTCAAAGCAAGGTCATATTTTATTCTGTATAATGCGTATGGTTACATGACTTCTCTCATTTCATTTTTTGAACCTTCGTCAGCTAAAATACCGTCCTTGCAATGGATGGGACCCATTTCCTGTCCCAAACCACAACATTACCGTCGACATGTTTCACCGCCTTTTGTCAAATTTTCGTATTTAACCCTTCTATTACCTTAGGGTCTTTTTGTGACCCAAAACGAATTTTAAGTAGGAAAACAGGTGGTTATAATTTTTTTTTCTCTTTACTCAGTGCATGAATTCGTGCATATTTTAAGGAAAAATAATTGTTTATCCTGTAAGTCCTATGTTGAGACACTCCCGGTAGGTGTATGCAAGCATTACCTTACGGGTCATCATATGACCCATGTACATTTTATATGTGTTTTAACTAACTGTTAGTGTTTTTGACTGTATAAGGCACCATTCTTTTTGTTGGGCGTAATCATACCAGTTTAGTGTGTGAAAAAAATGAAAGCGAGCTATTGATGCTGTAGCAATTGGCATTTCCAATGACCAATATCTGAGTAATGATAAAGATTTGATATGGTGCACCGCATCGGTTCAAAGCTTGCTGTCGCGAGCGCCAGCCGAAAATATTATAACGTCGTGCATGGGGGTCACTCAGTTTGCTGTTCAGCGTAACTCGGTTCTGGCCGATACATTCACTAATTCGGTTGACTAATATAGAAGAAAAAGGGCTGGGTAAAACTGATTTTCATGAAATGGATACAATAGAATTTGATGCTTGCTTAGGCATATTAATTCTTATCAGTAAGTTATATAAAAAAATAAATTATGATTCCCTTTCCTTTAATACGATGAAATTGTAAGAATCCTATAGAATGAAATACGCGGTCGCTCAATTTTTAGAGCCGTTATGTCTATGAACAGATTCATTAAAATATCTCGTTTCGTTGCATTTGATGAGAGCGAAAATCGAAGATCACAAATTCGTGGAGATAAGCTTGCGCCTATTCGGGACTTGTATGAAAAATGCGTCGAAAATCTGCAGTTCTTATACGTTCCATATGAAAATATTACCGTCGAGGAGCAATTCATTCTAGAGGTAGGTGCCCATTCAAAGTGTATATGCCAAGAAAGCCCAGAAAATATAGAATCAAAGCAAGTAATGCATCGAATGGGTTTCGTTTGAACTTTCAAGTTTACCTTAAGAAAGTTTCAAGAAATGCACTTATCGTGGAAGGAACGCAACTACAGATAATTTTTTTTACAACCCATAAGTTGGCAATGGAGCTACTGGGCTAATGGGTTGTTATGCTTGACCAATTGGTAAGAGCATACATTTGAAAACGTCAAGCAAATCGTTGACCAGTGAATTTTTTTAGTACCTAATTTCATTGATACGCTCTGGCCCTGAGCGCATATGTCTTATGGACTGAAGTTCATCCGGAATAAAAAAAATTGCATAAACGTCACTTGTTTTTGCAAGAATTTGGTGAAAGTCTTGTCGAAAATGTATTGCTTGACGGTGTCGTCTACCTAAGGCAGCATCTTCTGAATGAAGAAACTGGAACATCAAAGTCAAAGCCACCAAAGAAAATCTTCCGAGCGAAAGCGCTGCATCTTTTGTCCACCGAAAACTGACCGAATGACATTGAACTCCTGCTTTGTCCGCTAAAAGTCAGTATGTCCACAATATGGCCATACTATCAAAGTAACTACGACTTTTTGTAACCAGCAGAGGCCAGAAGGAGATTTATTTGTACATAAAGTATGTATATTTCTTCTTTAATGTATTTAAATCAAAGGGGTCATTTTTTGACCCGAAAGGTAATAAGTGTTATTTTTTTTAAGGTAACAGAAGGGTTAAACGTTTTCCCTTCGAAATGGGTGTCCATTTGAGCTCTTAATATTAAAATTAAATACGTACAATGGTTGTTATTTATTTTCTATGTCGGTATGTTTTGTTTTTGTTTTATTTTAATTGTTTTTTTTTTTGTCTTTGGTTTCGGCAATTCAAACAAAACGAGATCATAACAAATCGTTTGGACGGATAAATATAACGTGATAATCTGTCTACATTATCTAGTTTAGAGTTCTAGATTGATTTTTGTGATCTGTTAGTACATACCTACATACATACGTCATATATAGGAATATTTATTTTATAAAGTGTATGAATATGATGCTTAAAACTGTTATTCTAAACAGACATAGAAAATTATTCATGAGGCCTTTGAAAATAACGGAGTCCAGTATGTAATAAAATCTTCACAGATGTTTAACTGCTAATTCGGCAGTAAAAGACTATGTAAATAGAAATAGAAGATTGCCTTAGCATTTACGGAAGGTGCTAATCTATTGTAGTACGCGATTGGAGCATTTAAAAGTGACTATTTGGGTACTGATTCAAGCTACATATCTGTGTTTACTTAACACTGAAATTGTATACAATTTTACGAAATCATTATATCGAATGAAAGCCAATTTCGTTATGTTCCAGATTACAACGCAAATCTGACGGTTGAGAACAGGGTCCGATTAAGAAAAGCGCGGATAATCGTATTTGAGAGTGAATCACATTTTTTTGTGCAGATGTATTCAAATTCGCTTCCGTTTTCGCTGAATGCGATGCCATTCAATGCCAAATCCGATAGGTGTTAGTCTGGGCGATCACTTGTGTTGAAGCCCTTCAGTGAATCTTTATTCGTTTTGCCCTAAAAGGGCTTCCCTGGGATTTTTCATTTTACCTCCTACAGTGCGTTTCAAAAGGATAAGGTCACCTGCAAAATTGCATTATTTTACAACGTTATAAATTTTTTTGACAAAAGTGTATTTGAAATTGATGACGGTACGAAGATAGGCAAACATGCTGCTGTCGGGTGATTTTGTGTCATTCATTCTACGTGAAAGGACGAGAAATCTATTATTTTTGCTACTGCAGCGTTTCAAATTTACAAGGTCAGTGCAAAAAAATGAAAAAAAAAACTTTTATTTTGGGTATAAGTAACTTATTTGTTTGCCTTTTTTCAGAATAAGTTGAAGGCGATTTTCAATAAAACGCGCCAAATTTGTTCGCGTTGTTATGCTTATTTTTTACCAAGCTTCTAACAGAGCCTTATTTGGTTCAAGAACCGTTTTAAATTGGCGGGTATCTTTATAAATCTGTCGAGCCAAAAGGCCCCATAGATTCCCCATTGGATTTAAATCCAGAGAACACGCTGGCCAGTCTAAAACGGTTACATTGTTGCTGGAAAACCATGCTCTAGTGCTGCAACTAGTGTGTATCCTCGCATTGTGCTGCTGCAAAATAAGTCCAACATCAGGATGGCTCTCTATGTATGGAATTAGATGTTCCGAAAGCATATCCTGGTATTCCTTAGTATTCATCCGCATGGATGGAAATCCTAACGACAAACTTGTACAGCAAAGCAGCTCCACACCATTAGTGATCCACCACCAAAACTTCTTTTCGACTGAAGCCATCTGGGGCCTGTACCACAAAACAACAAGCTTTGTACAAAAGGCGAATTTTAACAAGTAACACAAGTTTCAGTACGGCGAACCTCTTGTTAATTGTTGAAATTCGCCATTCGTACAATGCTAGTTGTTTTGTGGTACAGGCAGGCCCCTGATCTGTCCAGTAAAAAAAAAAATTTTCATCGGAAAAAAAAACAACCTGAGGTAGAAAAGGAAACTCGGTTTTGGATTGTAAGCCTGTTTTTGTTACATTTACATCTGTCCAGTCTTGGTGCATGTTTTCCCGTGCAAACTCCATACGTTTTTATATCTGCGCTGCTTTTAAACATGGCACCGACTTATTTTTTTGGCTAGCGATATTATAGAATGGAGAATATTGCTCGCCATACAGACGTCTTTGATGCATTTAAACGCCGTTTTAGATATTCAACGTATATCTCGGACCGTTAATTTTTGTGGAAAATACCACCCTTTTCGCTTTTCACAATTACCAAAACCAAAGTGGTTCACAATTAGTTCAGAATACATACATTTTAGCTGTTAGAAAAAGGTATGGTATGGTTTCTCAATTTAAGATCGGTGTTTTATGCGACGTTTTCATACTCGTATGTAGATCAGCAGTCAGTATACCCAGCATTCTAGCACCCTAGCTAATACACGTAGGGTCATGTAAGTTAACATTCACTTCCATCTTCGATGGAAATTTATTGGAAAACAAAATTAACTCACCCCATATGCTGAATTTCCTGGATAAATATACCCGCAGCAGGTCCTTACACCAATATTAACAATAAGTGCAAACAAATACACTGCAATTTTTGATTTAAATACCATTTTCAAATTGAAATTAATTAACCACGAAAATTTAAAGCAACTTGTTCAACTCAGTGATGAAGTGAGAATGCTTAGGCTCCAGAATACAATACCCCACATTTTACTGTATTAACGGTCTAAGTACTTATTTAAATTCGAACTGTTTGCCGATGGTTAAACGATAATACAAAATGTACACAAGAGAATAATATCGTCTGAGAACCTGTTAAAATTTAGCTTTTAAGAAGTCAGTTTAATTTGTACCTCTATCAGTTAAGAATGTGTTTCGGTGCAGCGATAATAATTTATTTACTGTTTTCATATGAAATTGTTGCCGGTACAGAGCAAGCTACAAGCTCTACGAGATTAAGGCAAAGCAGAAGTCTAATATTTCCTCCAACAACACCAACGAGGTTACAGGTATGTACATCAGACATATGTACATGTAAATACATAAGAACATTCATTGTATTCATTGAATATTGAACATTAAAGATAAATATTGTTATGCAGATAATAATCAATTTTAATAAAGAAATCTAACGATTTTTAGTTTATTTGCGGTATTGGAATACCGGTGGAAGACTTACATTATGAGTCTGTTACGTCGGGATATGTTCTTAAGGCTGAATATTTTTTACCAACGAATGCAACCGAACTTCATAAAAATTATATAAAACCTCAAACAATACACCGGCGAAGTAGTGACAACAGGAATGAATCCGAAAACATAGTCAATCAACAATCAAATAAAGGCAAGACTGACCATCAATATAAACATAAACAGAATGATTTGTCAACATACCGCTGGATTGTATATAAGGCAATGGAGCAACTAGCAAATAGGTACGTAACTATAGATTCGTACTTCGAGAGTGATTTTCCATAAAGATACATATTTCAATGTTATATTTATTTTGTCTCAATGTCCTCCCGCACTGCCACTATCCTTAAAAGTTGTTGAAAGCAAGTGATAGAGTAGAGCCGATGAAGTAAAACTATCGAAAACTAACCCCATATCTTCTATCTATCTATCTATCTTCTATCTCTATAACATAGATATCTATATCTTCTATATATATTTACATATGTGTGCGTTAGTCTCGCAAAAACTCGAGAACGGTTTGACCGATTTGGATGATTCCTTTTTTTGTGGTTTGGAAAAAAAGAAAATTTGGGAAAACCTAAAGGAAAAATCGGAAAATGGGAAAACTCGGAATTTTCGTTTTGTATGTGAATTTTGTACGGAAATATACTTAACACCACCAATGAAAATTGTATTTCGACAATGAACATTCATTTATGTATATAGCCACTTTGGATTACTTTCAAACATATTTCTGATTTTGGTAGACGGTCATAGACCAAAACTTATTAGACTTAAGCTATTTTCGGACGATTGCCAGATCTGACAATATTGACGCAAATTCAAAGTCAGATAAAGCCGACAATAAAAGAATTTATTCACCTACATAACCTAAAATGTACTTTTTGCTATTCATAGTCACCTTATAGTCGACTTTAAACGTATAGCCAGATCGAAATTTAAAATGAGCCAAACGTCACTTTAAATAAGAGTCGGCTATAAATTTCTCATATAATATTTTGACGTTTGGTTTTGTTCGTTCAAATCACTTTACAAAAACATACCACAGTCGATACTAACTAATACACAGACAAAAATATGTTTATAAATAACGAAGTTATAGCCGGCTGTAACTTTAGTCGGCTATAGGCACTTTTCATGGGCTGACTATGAATTTGCGCCATTGTATTCACACGGCTGCTATGCTCTGCTCTTGAGAATGCTCTGACAGATGCAAATTTGTCAGTTCACACGGTTGGTAGATGATTTGTTCACGAAAAATTGGCAAATCCATTGTCAGACTTTAAATGTAATTAAGAACTCAAACTCATCGCGCAACATATCGGAGAGGGAAGAACAGCGTATGCCGCCGGGCCAGCTGGTCTTAAAATATTTTACAAAGTTTTCGAACGTTTATTGGCCTCTTTCGTATGCGATGAACGCAACTTTATTTAGTATATGAAATGTATACTGTTAACCGATAACTAATTATTATATTTACTTTTGAGTAAGGCTTTGGATTAGATTGGTTAAAGAGGTGCGGGACTTAATACCCTTATCACTGTAGCCACATTGTGCTTTTTGCGCATATTATAGTTCGCTTTCGCTCACCAAGCGAAATCTAAATTCAGTTAAATCTTTGGTCGAGGGAGTTTTCATCTGCAGCAAGCTAAGATTTACTTAGGAAACGTAGACGTGTTCCTGTTAAGCATGTACAGAGTAGTAGAAGTATTCATGCCGCTTTTAACAGAGCTAATAGGCACACAGCAGAGTGGTGTGGGCAAGGCTTAGAAGTGGATGTACATATGTATATTCAATCACTCTTTAGTACCTACTACTTACTAATTAATTGTGAATTATTTTACAATGCTTGTAATACTGTAAATAAATAATAAATAATTAATTTTGTATTTGTATTTTTTGTTCTCCTTAGGATGGGTCTCATTGGAAGAGCTTGTGTGCTTAAAAGTATCTGTGAAGTAGCAAGTGTACCATTTCATCACGCAAGTGGCATACTAGCAGAGATGGCTCACATCGTTATGACGTAAGGCCACTGTTAGTAATTTAAATCAAGCCCCAAATAATTTCATAATTTCCAGACCATCCTCATCGATTGACGTCATTCATCATCATTCGAACAACGAATATCTTTATGCAGAAATGCTAGGACGCACAGGAGCAGCTTGTTCACAAGTGTTTAAGGAATGTCAACAATCTCTTATAGAGAGAGTCTCTACCGTGTTAAGCTTGACCCGAAATATACTGCAAACTTTTTAAATAAAATGCAAAAGGACGTGATAAAAATTTCGTTTATTTCTTTCGCAATGTGTTCATAATTTCATGTACTGGCGTCGATATGAAGTCTAAAATATTTTCTGGGCACTTCTCTTGGTAATGCGCGCATTCTGATTGTTGACCATCAAACTCGGCTTTGTAAAATATTTCCGATAGTCCTTCATCTCTAGACGAACTTGGCCTAAAATATTAAAAATTTAGAAATGCTTTTTATTTTTAGAAAGAGATAAGTATTTTAGATAAGTAGATTTTAATAATGTAGGTGCCTAGTACACATAATATTGTGGTATGCATTAATTGGCATTAATTTTCCACTTTAGAAATTATATAGTCGAAGTGTGTCGAGAAACTCAGATGAGTATCAAAAATCTTGAATGCGATGTACTCTTCTAAAAACTGACTTATAAATTGAGTTGAAAACAAAAAGTAACAAAAGTCTTGCGAAACTAACTACAGAGCATTTGTTAATATTGAATTGTTGTTGTAGACCGTTGATAATACACCAACACTATATTTTATTTAAATCTTGTTATTGAAGGGTATCAAATAAAGGATTTATTGATCTATAAATCTATAAATCATCTGTATAAAGCAGGCAACTTGAAGGTGAGATAACAGAAGGTAAGTAATTGATGAAAAGCAGAAACAGGAGTGGTTTGAGATGGCTTGCTTGTGGTACACCTGAAAAATTGAGAACTTCTTTTGAAATTACTTCTCCAATTTTTACATATTGCCACGATTCAACAAATAACTTTCAAATTTCTTATATACGAGTACAAGATAGAAGAAATACAGAAATGCATGTACTATCATGAAACATAAAGTTTGACTGGATCATTACAATAGTAAAAAACTAGTATGCCCATGCGAGAACTCTCGCAAGCGAAAATCCAACCCCCAACATCCAAACTCCCATATGATTTCCATGGGATTTGTTTTTTAATTTGCTAAAATTTATAAAGTGAATGTGCAATTCTTCACTGCTCCAGGAAATCCTCTTTCTTTCGACACCGCATTTGTTAAGATTGGTTAAGTGTGAGAGCCGCAAATGGTACCTATCCTACAGAAATAAGATATATGATGATCAGGGAACGGATTTTGTTGACTTTGCCTTTTTTTTTACTCATATTGCTTTTTTTGCCTTTTTTATTCATATTGCCTTTTTTTGCCTTTTTGGTACTATTTGTCAAAGTAGCTGTGCACATCCTTCTTAACTATACGATTTATCCTTGCTCACACGAAAGAAATTTCAGTGTCCACACGTTTGAGAGCAGGTTTTTCTCTTATATAAACATGCACATAACTGCAGGCGTTGTTTATACTAGCGCGCATAAAAAAATCCCTACATACCAATACAACCCTAAATACATTTGTATCAACTCAATATACATGCGCTTCTTCTTGTGTCGTAAGTGCAATCTCAGGCTTTCGCCGCAGTTTCATCTGACAAAATCCGTTAGACATCTGGGAAGTATTTTTTTCGTAACTGTGCGCCTTTTCATCTAGATTTTAGATTCATATTCTTTGATATTATACTCGTTATACCTAGTGCTGGTCTGTTGAATATTGCGTGTGCATAAATGCGTGCTGCTCCCAAAATATTGTGGTGCTTGTCATTGAAAGTGAAAATGCCCCAAGACACCAAGTTTGTGGTGAAATTGGAAATTAAGATTTTTAGTCGACTTGTATGTATTTTAATTTGAGTACTTGATCTTAGTGCACTGCGTATTATTTGGAAGAAGAGGTATTAAAGACTTTGAACGGACTCGAGGAGAAGTTACAATAAGCTAAAGGGTCAGTAGCTGAAGATATGGAAAAATTGTACGCGGTTTTTTCAGCAAATTAACGAAATGGCGCTGCAAACTCTAAATTGGACTCAAATATTAAAGTTGAGGACGTGACATCTCTTAACTTGGCTCCACTAAGCTCTGCCCATGTTGTAAGGTCCTTTATTTCATTCAAGACTTTCCTGAGAGATAATCGTAGGCGATTGTTACATATCAGAGAACTTCAAAATATTTTGGGTTACAATCTTAATAATAATGCATAAGAACCTTTATTATTAAATGCCTTTTTTCGAAGTCGCCATCTGCATAATGACACAGGTCAGCTTGCCGGCAGTTTTATGTAACATATGTACGAGTATATACGAGAACTTGCCCAGTCTTGCCTTGCCCTTTATTAAAAATAAAAGTAAAAAAAACTAAAGACTTACGCAAAAATTATGTGAACTATAGAACCCAAAAATCCATTGATGTCTCCAATTCCAGAGGCGTTCGTTTCACAGATCATCCGAAGTAAACAACTTTCTCCACTGTATCCATGCCTATTTGGATTAGAGCAAATCTTTGTGAAATCGAATTTATAGAAGTGTTAAACTATTTTGTGACATACATTTGTAGCTTTTGTTTAAGCATGTTATAAAATATTTTTCTTGACAACAGAGATCTTCTCTCCCGAGTTTGGGCCTTTTCGACTTCTTCAATTTCAGCAGTAAGTGTAGCATTTTTTGGAATAGATTCATCGTCTTCAATTAAGTTGGTGGTATTCCCAGCTCTCGCAGATTCTGTCTGATGTTCCTCGGTCGGTTTGTCTTGCATTCGCCGATTAGCTCCGATATCTAAATACTGTACAAATGTGTGTTATTAAAATTAGTTAGGGAATTTACTAAGTGACTTTGAATGAAAAAGAAAAGTCTGGTTACATAATTAGAACTTTAATTATCTAGACATGCTAATTAACAATAGTATGGCTGGATACAAGTTTCTTGACCTGAATTTGTGTACTACGCATTCTCATTCACGCTTCTCGGAAAGTGTTAAAAAACGATAAACAGATTTTAGCATTTTGGAGCAATTGCATTTTTAGCAAAATATTATTTGAAAACAATTTTTGCCTACTTAACGGGCTCCTGACTTGTGACTATTTCATAATCATGCCCATTAAATTATAAAACGCTAGCATTGAAATGATCAGCTTATATCTGTAATAAAGTGCTCATCTATTTTTGCTCCCAAAAAATCATTTATCAGCTGAAGAATAAATAATCAGCAAAAAGTTTTTTTTTTGATCAGCAGAAAATAAAATAACATTCCAGCAGGAGAATGATATGATCAGCCAAAAAAAAAAATTCACTCACTTTCGCAGTTGAGATGGGTTAACACTTCTTCTTTTGATTTTGTGTCGCTACCTAAGAAGTGTCTTCGTATTTCTTTGAGGATAGGGCATCTGCCGATAAAATGGACTACATCTTCCCTTTCTGAAAGGTTAAAGGCTGCAGTATATTGGTAGGTCTGGACGATACGGGATATAATTAAGTTGCAGAAGCTCTCCTCTCATTTTAAATAGAGCTGATATAACTTATTTCCTGTTGTTATTGTTGAAGTAATTCTTCTCACACAAATTGTGTTTTAGAATGCTGTATGTAGCTCTGTGTATTGATGCAGTAGCATTCTCTAGGCACTCTGCTCTGTATCGTTCGTCAATTTGTGCAATGAGATTATAGAGCACTTCTTTGGAGTATCTTCCAATACCATCTACGAAATTAAATTCGATTCCGCAGTACGTTGCGAGGTCCTCTAATTTCTTATACCATAGGGTTCTCCTTTCAATTGTCCACATTACAATGATTTTTGGAAGTCTGTCGTCAGGCATCTGTATTTTACTGCTTAGTCTGTCAGCAAAATTATGCGAAGTTGATTTAAATTAACGAAATTTTTCAATGAACAAATCGTCACTTATATCAAAGTTTATTCTTGGCCTAAAAAACTTTCAACCTGCTACGAGGTACTCAAAAAAGTACATTTATTTTCTTTCTATATTTGTATTCTGCTTTTTCGAAGATATTACATAAGAA
Source organism: Brachyopa scutellaris (assembly GCA_949775065.1). Classification (NCBI taxonomy): domain Eukaryota; kingdom Metazoa; phylum Arthropoda; class Insecta; order Diptera; family Syrphidae; genus Brachyopa; species Brachyopa scutellaris. The sequence continues at coordinate 72,923,832 of OX459112.1, forward strand.
ATGCACTTCTCAGCTTTTGACAACATTCAAATCACCTGTCCTAATTGAAACACAATTCTACTAGTGTTTCTTGACACCCGTCGTGTTCTGATACAGAAAGAGGGAAATCATAGGTCTGTTTGGTAACAACTGGTAATTTTACGTAAAACTAGGTCCGTTCGCGTACCCTCCAGCGTTGCCGCTCAAAAAAAAAACATCGTGCCTCATCCGCTGAAATACCGTGCCATTTTAAACGAAAGCGTGCCTAATCAAAAAAAAATAAAAAATTACCGGTTTTTCTATCTTTATATATAAAAATGAGCTGTTCGTTTGATACCTCAAAACTCATAAACTAACCATCCGATTGAACTGAAACTTACACTATATACTTCTTCTGATGTTTGAAGTGTTCGTTCATCAAAAAATTTCAAGTTTTCCGCTAGATGGCGTTGGAACTCAAAAAATTTTAAACTCACCGTACGATTAAGCTGAAACTTACACAATATATTTGTAATGAACTGAGAAATGTTCGTACATCAACAGTTCTCAAGTTTTTCGGTAGATGGCACTGGAACACCAAAATTTCAAAACCATCCGATTGAGCTGAAACGTACAGAATATATTTGTTTTGAAGTGAGAAATATTTGTAAATCCAAAGTTTTCGAGTTTTCCGATAGATGGCAATGAAAACTAGAATTACTACACAATGCACGGTGACAGCTTACAGCTAACTTTTGATTTACGTGCACTTCTCGCTTCATAACAAATATATTGTCTAAGTTTCAGCTCGATCGGATGGTTAGTTTTTGAGTTTTTAGGATATCATTGTTTGGACAGTTTTCTTAAATCCAAATAGAGTTGACGACATTTAATTCTCCACCAGAGTCATTAATATTCACAAAGTCACTCGAAAAAATGTCAGTACATTTATGACATAAACACTGTTTTCAATGGGTGTAGCGAAGCGCACCGGGTAACCACTCTATAATTTCAAATATTGTTCTCATTTTAGCAAACGTTTTTACAAAAAAAAAAAGCAAAAACAGCAGATCAAAATAGAACAGAAAATTATAGCCGTATGTTTTTTTGTCAAAGATGACAACTGCACTGTCAATTATTTTACTTAATATTTTCCAAATTATTTATTACATTTTAAAATAACTGAATTTCGATTTCTTCAAGTTGGTAAGCTCAAATCTCATCGAAACACTTTTCACTTCAAGTAAAAAAATCAAATATGCAATCATTGGTGATTTGGATATTTCTCACAAATCTTTTCTACCTCAAGAGTAGGTTCAGAAAAGCTGTCCAGTTCAGAGTGATTAAACACAAAGCAGATCAATCTCGGACAGAAAGTTTTCTCATTGAACACGAAAACATTGTAGGTACTTTTCTGTTCTTTTTTTGCCCGAAACGGTCTAATTGAACAGACTTTAATCTTCTTTTAAATTATTTTTCCGGATTAAGTGCATTCATACTATAATTTTGAACGAATGCGTCTTTTGATGATAAGTTAAACCGTGCTTACACTTTCAAATTTATATCATTATGAGTTTAAGTTCCATCCAAATAATGGAAATAAGAAAAACGTGCCTGCGTGCCTAAAGGAAACTACCGTGTCAAAAAGGCACGATCGTGTCACATCGGCAACGCTGGTACCCTCCCAAAACAACGAAAATCTACGAAAAATAACGAAAACCAGTTCACGTAGGCGACTCTCACGAGAATGTCAGAAATTTCCCCATGCTACGATACGAATTTTACCACAAGAAATTTCTATGGTGTAATATATGAAATCTGTCAAATCTGTCAAATCACATATATTTTTCATTTTTGGTGCTCAATGCGTTCGATTACTTTTTCGTGATTTTTCAGTCTTTGAGAGAATTTCACCCCCACTCTTCAAAAATTGACAGATAACACATATTTAGTGCAAAAAGTACGCGATAGTTTTTTGGTTGGCTGATATCCGTTTCCCAGATTGATGATTATTTGTTTACTTATTTTTATGTATAAAGGCTAGTACGGTGATCGCGCTAAACTAAACTTCCGCCGGTCTCCAAAAATTCACATGGAAACCGAAGATAAATGCTAGATACATTTTGCTGGTAGAGCTGGTTGTAGAAATTGATAAATCCACCCTTGCTATAATCCTTTTTTTCTGTGCTCCTGGTTATTTTAATTTTTTCTTTGACTTCCCCCGACATTGCCTTTTCATTTTCATACTCGTGCTTAAATAAACAAACAGCAGCAGCAGTATATATGCACTTATTTACCTCTTTTCACAAAAATCCTCGAAAAAATCAAACCGAATATGTACCTACTTATTGATTTTTGTTTTAAATTTCTATTTGAATTTAAAACGTCAAAATTCCGCCGCTAAATAAATGTCCCGGACATTAAATGGCAGGCTGATGGGGACATATCCTATGCAACTACCTATTTAGCGAGCATTTTAGCATGAGCACCGTACACTCGGATATATTTCCAAGCGGAATTTTATCTTTGCGTTTAGCAAACGACAAATTTTGTATGAAAAATTAAGTTTAGCGCGAGCACCGTACTAGCCTTAACTTAAAAGTTCTCCTTTATAAAATTTGTTCTATAGCGCAGGGCAAAATAGTCATAACTACACAATAAAACCCCTCCTTGCTGTTCATTTAAAATGCAGATAAACAGAAGATACAAGAAGATACAATATAAAAAGAACAAACACAACTACTTACCGTTGGTATCTGCCAATTAGATGGTAAATTGTAATTCGCCTCAAAGTTGTATGAAACAAAAACATTTCTATGTGGTCCCAGATCCAATGGAACAGCAATCGCTGCAAATATCTATATGAAACCAACATTTTGTGCTATTCTGCAATTCGTCTTAAGTAACGTTCCGAATTTGTTCAACTTACACCATAGGCACTGTTCGACGGAAAGAAAACCGCACCGTTCAATATGGGAATGCTTGTGTATAAAATAACCACGATACCCAATCCAGTGTAAGGCAACAACATTACGGTTGGATATTTAAATTTTTTAACAATTTCAAAGAACTCACAAATAGACGCAAAACAAACAAAAGTACAAAACAACGTTTTCAGCTCGAATGACAACAACGGAATGGTGGAGCCGGTATCACTTAAGGAAGGCAGGAGAACTTCAAATCCAGTAAAATGTGACAAACCTCGGCAATTAGAGTCTCAATAAGAATTAAAAAGACAAACAGATTAAGTTCAACTTTTCTTTTTCTTTCGCCCTACATAAAAATATTCTGTTTTTACTGGGATGCGCTGAGTTCTTTTTTTATACTCGAATTATATGTATGTAGACTATTCAATTATTCCCTTTTTAATATTATTCAATAAAAATTAAAACTAATTACACATGGTACATAGACACATAATAGGTACATAAGCATATGGGTTTAAGTATATTTCAGGTACATATAACTATTCTATATATTTATTACTATTATTCGTTTCAAAGCTGTTGAGAGAGAATCAAAGAGCAAAAGTAACAACATTTAAAAAATAGCGCTAGCTACCAATGCCTTCGGATAGTAGTTAAATAGCCTGATTGGGTTTGAGTGGAAAGGTCTGCATGATAAACTGGATGACGTATAACTCCTGAAGCGTACAGCGAACATGTTCATGGTACCTGCATACATATGTATGTACATACACTAAGCAAGGACTGCAACTCACCACCACCTCCCTTACCCGTTTTCAGGGAAAAAGTTCAAGAACAGTGGTGAAAGATACCTATAAGCTATTGTGAAAAGTTGGCTGAAAGCGTACCACGCCGAATAACGGCAATTAAGAAGTCTAAGGGACTCTGAACAAAATAATAATTGCCTTTTCTGAAGTCAATTAAACTCCTTTTTAAAATGGTGCAAAACCGATTCAATGTAAAAATATTAATTTAATATATCTATTATACTTAATTCTTTAATTTGTGTTATTAGTATTATTTAATGAAGTTAAAACAAATAAAATATATTCGCGTTTTTGAAGAAATTGCTTTTATTTCGGAGGTAACATTAAAAAAGTTACTCAGCAGAAAACATTGAATCACTTTTGCACCTAACTGTAGTTCGCGGTCATGTCTGCGAAAAGCGAAATCCAACATAAATTTAACCTATCATACAAAATAAAAAGGTAAACGATCTCATTAACTTCCGTTAAATTATTTTTTATTGACAGCTACGCGATCATTCAAAATAAAATAGTTTGTATTTTCGAAGCAGGTTTCTTCTATTCATTCAGTTGGATACAATCGATTTAGAAACGGGTCGACTCTACTTGGCTGAGTATCATATGTTTAAAGACTGATATCTTGGGAAGTTGGGTAACATTTTCAGAAAAAATGATATAAATTCATGTGTTATCAAAAGACAAATGGATTCTGACTAGGAGGCAACATTATAAATAAAGTGATGCGACTGTATTCAACAGTCCGGAGCTACGGCTCAGTGTCAAATCGCCCAAAACCAAATCGCCCAAAATGCAAAAAATCAAAAAAAGGTCAAATCACCCAAAAAAAGGGCTGGGCGATTAGACATTTTTATATAGCCCAAAAATTAAAATTTTTGGAGTTTATTTCATTTTGGGCGATTTGGTTTTTATGCGATTTGACATGGAGCCCATGTGTACGCGGATGGAGTGTAGAGCTCCACTTTATTGGAAAGAAAGTAAATTATAATTAGTCTATGTTCGATAAAATGCAAGCCAATCGCATATGTATGTATATACTCATCGAATCCACTCCATTCGCAGCAGCTGACGGCAGGAAACGAACCTGGGACCCCTAAACTGTGTACTGCACCAGAAGTAGAAAAACCGACGCGCTACACACTCAACCGCCGCGGTTATATAAATTTTTCATCCAAGTTCTTACATAAATAATATCATATGATTCTAACACTGAGTGAAGGCTTCATCAGTATAAATAATTTTGAAAAAAAGCATATGAATGAAGTTATTACGGAAAAACATTGGCGCAAATTCATAGTCAGAAACAGCCGACGATAAAAGAATTTATTCACCTACATAACCTAAAATATACCTTTTGCTATTCATAGTCACTTATAGCCGGCTCGAAATTTAAAACTACCCAAACGTCATTTTAAATAATTAGAGGCGGCTATAAATTTCTCATATAATATTTTGACGTTTGGGTTTGTTCGTTCAAATCACTTTACAAAAACATATGAAAGTCGATACTAATTAATACACAGGCAAAAATGTGCTTATGAATAACGAAAAGATATAGCCGGCTTTTTTATTTATAGCCGGCTGTAACTATAGTCTCCTCGCTATAGGCACTGACTATGAATTTGCGCCATTATTTCAACGTACCTACATTCACAAATGAGGTGTCGAAAGAAAATAATGTCTTGGAGCAATGACGAAATGCACTCTGATTTTATAAATACAAACGATTTGTCTACACTTAATCCAAATATTTATCAGGATCTCTATCACGAAAAGAAGCTCTTATTTTTTGGAACAAGGTGCCACTAGGACACTGGAGGCCAGTAGGACACCATTTTATTCGTAAATAGTAAAGGGTTGTAGGTTTTCTACATGTGAGATTGTTAATAATGTTTATAAACTTAAAATGCAAATCACTGCTCTAGGAAATCCTCTTTCTTTTGACACCTCATTTGTTAAGATTGGTTAAGTGGGAGTGCCGCAAATGGTGATCATGATTGTAGCACATTGAAGTGCAAAGCATAATGATCATGTTAGAGCGCGCACATATACTCTCAAACACACACTATTGCAACGATACCCACTACTGCCCGACTGCTAGCAGTGGTCATCACTGAAGAAAATTGTGGGCGATGCTTTGAATAAGGGTTTTGAACATTGCTCATCTTCAGGACAACGCAGGAGGATATTTTATATCTCATATGAATCAGGGACAAATTTACTAATTTCACCTATTTTTTTATTTTTCAATCCGATAAGCCATTGTTGAGTTAGGGCTGTGTAACTATAATTTTCCCTCCCTATATGCAGTATTTTCACTATAATCGCGGAATTTCTCCCCAAAATCGCGGAATTACTTCAGTAGAAATTTTGCTAACGCGCGCTTAGATGTTTACACATCAAAAAGTTACATAATGTATGTAGATAATGTATGTATATCAATGATAAAATTCCTAAAAATAATTTTTCTCATACGACATACGAGTTTCTTTTTGCTTTCAAGTTTAGAGGTTAACAAAGTCTGAGCTTTATTTAGAGTTTAAAAGGATACATTTACAATAATTATTGATAAAAAAAGTACAGCTCTACCAACTCTCATGAGGTGAAATTTGATATACCGACGTGAATCGGTGACCTAAAAACAGACATGCAGAGACTTAGGAAAACAATACTTTTTTGAACCCCTCCCATAACAACAGTGAGTTAAAATAAAAAATACACTTTTCCCATCGAGTGGGATGTTTTTGGATAGGTCTTCCTAAATGCCTTGACAACTTTAGTTTCAACTCTTAAGTCCCGAGATATTCGCTTTTAAAGTCATTTTTGGGGCTATTTTCCGCTTCGCCACCGAAATGCACACCGTTTGTAAGAATACCGATACCCATGCATATGCATACGTATACGCGGTGGTAACCCAGCGGGAAATGGAAGCATACAATCATGCATGCTGAAGCGATTCCTTGGAAGGTTAGAAGGCATGCCTCTCCGTATCCTCTTCCATATCCTTTTTACATTAGTAGGTCCGCAGAGGGAAGCAATCCACACATTTAAAACCACACATTTTTCGGCAGCACATCTCAGTGATTGCTTCTCAATGCGTCACTTATACATCGCATAGAATGTTTTCCTAAAAAATCATTGCTTCCAAATACCTTCTCGGAGGAGCGCTTCCCAAATTTCCCGCTGGGAAGAGACACATACCTACTACAGAGATATTGTTATACCTTTCTCAATGCTTAGGGTTTTGATGGATAACAAGCTGAAAATTTAAAAAAAAATGCTTCCAGAAGTGACTGCTACCGGAGGTGGGCCTCCTTGTCTCCTCTGGAAAAAGCTGTAGACGGGCTACATGCTATCGATCCACCTGTCAGTACATTCGGAGCAAGCGAAGAAGTTTTCGTAATTTTGCACCGATCGAAACAATAATGACAATAAAATGAATAAAGAAACTTGTTGCGTGTGCATCATTTTATTTAGTATGGAATCACAGTACAATAGATATTTTGTTTAAGAATCCTTCTGGACACGCAGCTTTATAGATATGACAGTTGTTATTATGGCCAGTTACTTCTGCCTCGTACATCGACAACGGTACATTTTCATCAGCTGAGGAAGTCGGCCTGCAAAATATAATCAAACTTGCATTGTTGTTAAATCACATATTATACTAAGTTTAATTTGTAAATTATAAATTTATTTATTTTTGAATATTTGTACGAGGGCTGTTCGATAAGTCAGTGACTTTGATGCAAGGTGGCAGGCCACTCGCATTGAGTTTTATTTCCGCCATCTTTGTTTCTTTCTAGGCAATATTAGACAGATATGTCAAACAATGAATTTTTAACGTGGTCGAATGAACTTTGGTTTGTGTTATTTGTTCAAAATGGAAAAAAAGTGAGTTTCATGTTTTGATAAAACACTACTTTTTGCGCGGTAAAACCATTAAGAAGACTAAAGATAGACTTAAAAAATATTATGGAGACTCTGCTCCCTCGCATGGGATGGTACAAAAGTGGTTCACTGAATTTCGTACGAGCTTAAAAGACATTGAGCGCCCAGGGCATCCAAATGACGTCACAATGGAAGAAATGGCCAAAAAATCCACGATATTGTGTTGGGCGATTGCAAGTCAAAGTTCCTGAGATAGCTGAGACAGTAGCTATTACAAATGAAAGCGTCATTAGAATCCTGCATGACCATTTGAGCATGAAAAAATTATCGGCAGTATGGTTGCCGCGTTTGCTGACGACTGATCAAAAACGGGTTCGGTTGAAGTTTTCAAAGCAGAATGTGGAACTCTTCAAGCGTAATTTAAGTGAATTTTTACGGCGGTTTGTAACAGTTGATGAATTCTCGATACACCACTACACACCAGGAATGAAAGAACAATTAAAACAGTGGACTTCTTCAGGCGAACGTGCACCAAAAAGGCAAAAACGGGTTCGTCGGCCGGAAAAGTCAGGGCAACGGTTTTCTGGGTAAAATCGGCGTAATCTCCATTAACTATGTACTTGGAAAAGGGAAAAACGACTACTATGCCAATTTATTGGATAAATTTAATGCAGAATTGATGGAAAAACGGCCTCATTTCAAGAAGAAAAAAGGTCTCTTTCATCAGGACAATGCACCGGCTTATTCACCGGAGTAGCTGCTCATTTGCGCTATGAACTGCTTTCTCATACACCCTATTCACCAGATTTGGCTCCTATTGATTATTTCTTGTTTCCTTATTTGAAAAAAATGGCTCGGGGGAAAAAGATTCTCATCGAATGATGAGATTAGCGATGCAACAAATGCCTATTTTATAGGGTTTGAGAAATCATATTTTTTGAAAGAGTTAACAAAGTTGGAAAATCATTGGGAAAAGTGTATCGCGCTAAAAGAAGACTATGTTGAAAAATAAATTAAATTTTGAGAAAAAAAAAAACGAGTTTTTAGTTGCAAAGTCACTGACACACACACACACATACTTACATAAATAGGACATGAAATATGCTACCCAAAACTCCATTGGACGCATACAGCTGGGATTCGGCAACTTCACAAATTGTACGCAAAAGGCATTCGGTTCCATTGTAACCAAACATTTCTAAATATCCCGCAACGGACTGGTAAAAATTTGCTCTAGTATAAAGCGAACGCTCCTTTCGACGACCACCTTCGATATGAACGACATTATTACTGACATCATTGAACATCCCACTCAGATTCCACTAATTATTGGGAAATTAAATTTATATTTGCAGTTATACCTATATAAAATATCAAAATTAACTTTTTCTATAAGAGCGTAGTGCGTATCATTTGGAGGCAATCCATAATTGGTTTCCAAATTAAATGCCACATAAACATTCCGGTTTGGTAGTTCGAGTGGAACTGCTACGGCAGCTAAATACTGAAAGTGATAGCTTTTGAAATATTTTCCTCTGTGAATTGAATTCCAGTTGAAGCACTTACGCCAAATGAACTACCGCTGGTGAACGCAAGTGTCCGTTTCGTCCGCGCACACTTTACATGGCCAAGTATAGAACAGAACGGTATCACTACTAAAACTACGGTAATAGAGTAATGGAGCTTCATTCTTTCCTCTGGTTTGTTTAAGACTAATCATGTATTATATTTTACAATAAGCATAAAGGCATGCATTGCTTCTGGCCAAGAAAGTAAGATAACCAGCCATTCACGAATATTACATTTTATGCTAGGCTCTAGGTAGCGGATGTACGAAATTCACAGATAAATGTGAAAAGACAACAAAATGTATGTCTTTGATGGTAGGGAATAACCACCGCCAATATGTTTAACAGTTTTATCTTTAGACCGATCGGATCTTCCCAAAGGCAATAAAAGATTATCCGTTGCTATAACCGTATCATGAATGGGTTTGTTGGATGTCCGCTCTAAGCTCTATGCACGCTGATACGTTCGATATCCACCTGTGCTACACTGAAATCGCATTAATTTTACTGCACTGTGTTCGATCTTCGATGTGGGCACTGGTGCGGCAATAAATTTGCCCCGGTTGTTTCTTCAGTGCAAGAAAAAAGTGTTGACAATAGAAAATTAGCTTATTTGTCATTTAGTTGTTTTTTTGCGTTTGTTTTGTGCTTGTGTTTTTGTGTTCGAATAGATTGCTCAAAAAAATTAAGTTAAAAAAAAATTAAAACCCGACTACGGGAAACACTTACTAAAAAGGACGAAACGATGATGTTCAAAGTAGAGCCGAGCATGAAATCAATGGTTTAAGCAGAGACAATTATATAATTATGTATTTCTAGTTTAAGTTTAAGCTCAATCCTTTTGGGGCATTTTTTTTCAATTTCATTCAATTTTTACATTACACATACAAATTTCCCTATACTTCTCGATATGTAAACAGTTGGGTCAGTTGAAATTGAAATAAAAAAGAATTTAAAAAAAAAACTGTCGAACGTCCTGATAATTTTGGTTTAGTATATGTACACTTTATTCTCAATGTTTGTGATTTTAGTTAGATTTTTCTGAGCTATAATTTTGGAGATAGAGTAGGGGACAGCAATTTCTTAAGGTTTTTTTTGAAAAGGTGTGAAGAAACAAGTAACACCAAAAATAATTCATACATTTTTGAATTCGTGTTTTAACGACTTTGTTTGACATCTCAAACGATGACCTTGACATTTTTTTTAACTTCCCGTTTATCCCCCAAAGTGTAAATTCAACTTATTAAGTTGAGGTCTGTGGTTAGGCCACTTATTACTACAACTGGTCCAAATTTCAATAGTCTAGATCCAGTGGCGGATTAACCTTCTCGGCGCCTTGAGGCACGCTCAGTGTTTAACGCCCCCTTTTTTTTATATTATCCAAGGATCGTAATTTGAATGGGCTAACATCGAAGAGTGATGGGTAATCGGGTATAGCCGCCCAGGGAGTGAAAAAAGGGTTCAAATATATCATGGTTGAATAATTTACACTTTAATTCAAATATTGTATTATAACAAATCTTACAAGTTACAATCTATAAAATAATAAAGAGAATGATTTAATGCAGTTCTTTTCGAGCTATTAATTGGGAAAAATCATTCATCAAGTCGACAAAGTCTAAAGGCTCCGACCCATAGAATCCGTCGACGTCGTTCCGTTGTACTTTGATGTTGAATCCGCCACATATCTACGTAGAAATGTCAAACGATTCTCTTCATTTTCTCTTTGCTTCCACCAATGAAAATGCATAATCTTAATTTTTGAATGCGTGAACTTCAATATGTGAATGTGTGAACTTAAATACGTGAATGTTTGTACTGACAACGGATCGACGGATGCAAAAAGCAGAAAGAAGACCTACTTTATCCGTCGAAGTTCATATATCCGTAGGTTATGGGCCATCTCCAATAAGAATATGTGTATTCTATCGAGTCGTCAGTTAAAAACGACGGAGCGACGGGTCGACGGATTCTATGGGACGGAACCTTAATTCGTTTGTGATGCAATTCTCAATACGTATGGACAAAGCGTTGAGTTTTTCTTCGAGTAAGTTGGCTCGTAAATATATTTTTATTTTTTTTCAAGCGCGGAAAATGACCTTTCAGCCGTGCAGTTGGATACTGCCATGGAAAGAAAAATTCTAAGAGACATTCGGAAATGTTTGCGTGATGTATTTATTGCAGGTGGTGAGCTAGTGCTAGATATCTGTTGTGGGTACCTTTAAACGTTAATTTAACGTATCGTTTCGTACTCATTTGCTCATTTTTTTTAGAATGAAAATATTTTTTTTGGTTCATTTTCTTTGAGAATAAAAATAAAATAACATACAAAATTTGCAGCCCCGCTACAAGTTGCCGCCCTAGGCTCGAGCCTCACGAGCGTAGTGGTTAATCCGCCACTGTCTAGATCAAATAGTCTCTGAGAAGAACTGATTTCATTAGCGTTCTGTTTTGGGTATAATTAGTAGACGTCAACTCGACAAATCATCAAAAAAAATCTATGGTAAATCGTCATCTAAAAAGATAGGAATAGTATCTAATCTATGATGGAAAAGTAATTTCCTCATAAAGGGTGATTTTTTAAGAGGTTGAGAACTTTTTTTAAAAAAAAAACACAAAAAATTCGAAAAAATGAATGAAATATTTATTTGAATCGATAGTTTGAACCTTGCAATTTAATGTTTAAAGATAATTTCATGCAAATGTTGACCGCGGCTGCGTCTCAGGTAGCCCATCCGTTGAGTCCAATTTTGGCATACTCTTTCACACATATCGGCCGGTATCTCACGAATGAATGCATGGATGTTGGCTTCCAGTGCGTCAATCGAAGCGGGCTTGTCCCTATAGACATTAGCCTTGACATACCCCCACAAAAAATAATCTAATGGTGTCAAATCGCACGATCTAGGCGGCCAATTGACCGGCCCGAAACGTGAAATTAACTGTTCACCAAACTCGCCTCGCAATTGCGCCATTGTTTCGCGTGCTGTGTGGCATGTGGCACCGTCTTGTTGAAACCACATATCATGCAAGTCAAGAACTTCCATTTCGGGCAAAAAAAAGTGCTGTAACAAAGGCCTAACTGCTGGGAACGGCGCCGAATCGACATTTCGCAGTCTTCTGTCACACTAGCTGATACGGCCGCAATATTTTCTTCACTACGCACAGTACGTAAACGTGTTGGTGGTTTAATGTCCAACAAAGTAAATTTGGTGCGAAATTTGGTCACAATCTTCCGAATAGACTGCTCAGAAGGTCGAGAATGCCGATCATAAAATGGAAGCAGCGCGCGATGAACATTTCGAACCGAGCACGAATTTTGATAGTAAAATTCAATAATTTGCAAGCGTTGTTCATTTGTAAGACGATCCATGGTTAAATTGCAAACCAAACTGAAGCTGTTTGACAGTGACACAAGGTACTAAACACACGTCAGCTGTCAAAACCAGTGTTGCCAAAACCAAACCAGCTAAAAAATCACCCTTTATTTCCTCATATTGTTAAGAGTAATCACTATTTAGATTGCGAAATTAAACATCATAGAAAAGGACTGTGACTATAGCTGAAAACTGGGTGCTTAAAGACAACATTGGGCGCATAATATGTGTGTGTGGTCAAATTAATAAAACATTCAGCATCACAGGCCAGAGTACAGCTTCATACACTGAAGATTCTACTGAGTACCTGGTGGGTAATTCCAAAAATCTATTGGAACCTAACCTGATTAACGGAGATTTATACTGCAATTGGTGCAATTCTTCACTTCATCAAAAACCCCGATGAACACGAACAAGTTTCGTTAATCTGAAAGGCGTTCGACAGACCTCATATGGCAAGAACGCAGAATCAAATTTAACGGTTTATTTGGGAGAAAATGTTGCATTCATCATATTCTCTAGACTTGGCATCTTCGGACTAGTCTCCAGTTGTATTTATCAAGCAACGTAAAACACAATGTGGTAGAGATCAAAAATATATTTCAAAACTTTTTTGACTCAAAAAAAAAAAAAAACGGAGAGATGGAAAACTATTGGTAAGGATTGCACTGTGACTAATCAGCCTCTGCTCACTTAGACCAACGTCCATTGTGCCCATTTTAGATTTTGTACTAAAACCTGTGAAGAGCCCCCCACTAATTTAGAGCCATCCAGATAAATATATGAATTTTAGAATACTCTTTAGCTCAACTTTGCTTAAGTTCGCCAGCTTATCGAAGAAGTGACTACCAACACCAAGAGTTCTTATTCTTCTGTCAGCGAGGGCAGAACAGGCGCACATCAGGTGACGATGTGATGTGTGTAATCATTGTAAAAGACTCCGAGACGTCCCGCAAAATACCAATGGCACAGTGCTTAGTAAAGTGACTAGAGACGGAACGTGCATCTTTGCGACTAAGCTTAGGTCCGTTCGCGTACTTCTCTCGAAGACAGAAGAATTACGAAAAAGTAAACGAACGCATTAAGCACCAAAAATTAAAAATGTATGTGATTTGACAGATTTGACAGTTTTCATATAATACCCCAAATAAATTTCTTGTGGTGAAATTCGTAGCATGGAGAAAGTTCTCTCTCTCGTGAGCACTCTCTTTTGCGAAAAACTACGACATTTTTGCGTACGCGAACGGGTTTTCGTTTCTTTAGTTTTGGGAGCGTACGCGAACGGACCTCTTTATTAAGTAGAACGATTTGATTTCTTCTGGTCTAAGACCGGCCATTTTTTTCTGACTGTGATTCGTGTATTCAAATTGGTCCAGTGTATTTTAACAATTAAGGAAAATATATTGAAAAAAAAACTATGGGATAATTTAAGAGATGAAGTCGATGAAGCCATTTAAAATTTACGAAACAAAAAATGCGATTTTTGTTTGCAGTAGAAAAGAGCATTAGGTTCTCATAACACAACGGCCATGATTAGACCAAATTTTCTAACGTGATCTATTGCTACATTTCAGTCCGTTCAGGTGTCACAACGTTCGAAACTTTGCACGAGCACAACTTTAACTTCTCTTTTAAAAACTCCAACGAAAAGGAACCTGTTGATATTTTGTAAACAGGAGGAACCGCAAGGTAAAACTTTTGAGCATACATGATTAAGATTAGTCCTTTGCGTTGATTTGAAGGAGCTCCCCACCTGGCAATAAGATTATACCTATAGATCGCATTCATTCCATGTGAACAATATAGTACGCACAACACGCATGATTCTGAGAAATTTGTGACATGAGTTACATACAAAAAGTTGGTACAGGACCTCCTTTACAAGACCATGTTATGTGCTTCAAATAAGGACCTGGCGTGAAAGAGCTGATGTTCTTGGCACAGATAGCGGTGTACAAAAACTTCTGCGACGTGGATCAATCCTTATGACTCGCATTCGTATAGTATGACTGGTTTAGCACAGGCGTGTTGTCGATGACTTCTATTGACTTTTAAGTGTTTTTTTTAGCCAAATATATGAGCATATAAAGTTCATACCATAATTGTTTATTATGGCCAGTGAAAATAGATGTAAATTAGTAGATTAGCAGCTTAGCCTACTTAAATTAAAATCAGAGCACAAAACATGACTAATCCAGAAATGTAATGTACATCAAATCATACAGTTTCAACTGGTTACAACGTCAGCAACAGAAGCACGATCTTAACCGACAACCGAGTTGGTGTTAATTAAAATCCCATGAATCACATAGATACATTCTATTCTAGACTCCGTCCAAGGTATTTCCTCTCAGCTATGAGAAAATGCACCCCTCTCTCTACCATAGATAATATGAATCTCTGCTTTAGTCTTGCCGGTCTGATTTTTAGTATTCTTTCGAGTTCGTTAGCAGAATCATCATTATTAAGCGTGCTGCATATTTAACGCGTTGAAACGTTTAAAAACAATATAAAAAATAAAACATGGCGGCTAGAATATATATTTTAATAATTCTTCTCATGTGTATCAGACAAATAACATTTGGCCAAAGCGATACCACTGCACACAGCCGCAGTAAACGAATAGTTCCACCACTCTTGATATTCCCTCCAACTGCCCCCACTCGTGTTCAGGTAGGATTCATAAGATACTCGTGGCTTGCGAAAAATAAACTGTTTATATACTTTGTCTCAGCTGATCTTTGGTATTGGTATTCCCGAGGGAGATCTGAATTTCGAGTCTTTAACAAATGGCTGGGTACTGAAATACGAGTACTTTTTGCCATCCAATGCTACACAGTTGTACATACCTGCCAGGCTGAGAATAGCCGGAAGAAGTATTCCAGATGCGAATACAAAAGATGAGAAATACGACGTTGAAGCGGTGCAAATTGATACCGGATTCGATGGGAGTGATGCAGAATCTAGCAGCGATAGTGCTGTCAATGACTTGGATGAATTTGACACAGAATTCGATGAGTTATCTGAAATGCGGGAGAGTGAACAAAAGACTCTGTCAAAATACAGGTGGGCCGTTTATAAGGCTCTAGAGGCGGCAGCTAAAAGGTAGACTTTGAATCTCTGACCGAGTACCCATGTAATCTTTTTGTTGTAAACTCTCATAGAAAAGGCCTCGTTGGACGCACATGTGTACTTAAAAGTATTTGTGAGACAGCTCAGACGCCGTTTCATTATCAGAATGGTCTGTTTGCTGATCTACTACACATTATTTTGACGTAAGATTGATTTAAACATTTTTCTGTTTGTATTAAATGGAGGCATTATCTTTTAAAGGCCATCAACTTCAGTGGATGAACTATCATCTCATTCGGATAACGAATATCTCCAAGCAGAAGTGCTGGGCAAATCTGGAGCTCCGTGCGATATTGTGTTTAAAGACTGTACAACTTCATTGATTGAAATTTGTTCAAATATTTTAGATGTGAGTGATGATCTGATGAGGATTTTTGTATAAATTAAATTGGAATTATATTGGAAACACTGACTTTCGAGTGTGATTGGTTTTAGTAGGTATTGCTATAAATATTCTGGTTCGATTATGACGATCGTGAAGATCAGTCGATAAAGCCTAAGCAATGAGATGAAGCTATTAAAACATTTTATCGAAATAATTGTGAAATCCATATGTGGTTAAGTGAAGTCCGGTCGAGTTCGTAGTGTACGTACAGCACAAAATATTGCTGCGATGAGAGAAAATATGGATGAGAGGAAGGGTGCCCGAATCGGATCGATCCGAGTTCCAAAAGAACAGTGCCACATTTTTTGCAAGAAGTTACCCCATCGGCCTGGAGCATACGGACTGGCATGTGCTATATTATGTGGCAACAAGGAAAAACAGCATAAGCCGTTTTTTTACAATTTTTCAGGAATGCAGTTGTAAGGTTTGACTTGAGTTTACAAAAAACTATCCATCGTATAAGAAAGTTTCGGACACAGACATAGAGATGCGAAAAAATTATATGCCTGGTCTGGTCTATAACTCAGCAACCATTAGAGATAATGACACGAAAGAAATTATGACATGACGCTTGGTATCGACAGCTCAATTTCGACATAAGTCGACTTATGATGTTTTTCCTAAGGTAGCCGCAAGGAATTACGTATTATTTGCTGTCTCTTAAAGTACAGTGCTGCCATGTTATGGTTTTCCCCCAAACTGGGGAATAATTAAGAATTTGGGGAATTTTTGGAGAATACCTATGTACATAGCATATGTTTGGGAAAAATTGTTGGGGATGGTTTCTTGCCACTCAAAATTAAAAAATAATTTAACAGTTTTTTATATCACGAAGATACCGTAATATTTGAGAACATGATCCTGAATTCTCAGGTAAGGTATTTCTATTCTGTAAAAGAAAATTTATCTGTACCTAATAATTTTGCTTTTAGAATCTATTGTACCTGTACCTGACAACAATGCCAGATCATTCTGCAAACTATGCAAGTGCACACTTTAAGCATGTCGAATGAATTTAAGAAAGCATGGTAAATGTATGATTATGAAACACAATAAGCATTTGAGTCTGCAAGACAAGCAAGTAATTCTAAAATAAAATTACGCAATTCATAATTTTATTCAAACAATCTCCCATGAGAGAAAATCTGCAAGCTGGTTTTATTTGCAATCACTGTTGAAGTTCAATTAGTGCGTTTAGTCATTTGGAGAATTATTGTAATTATCGTCTGGCAGCACTGCGTAAAGACACACGTAGGTATTTGTATAAAATCCTTATAAGGGATATTCGTGCAAAAATATAACACGGACACACAAAGGGTTGCGAGCGACACGTCATGCTTCATTACCCAAACACAATGGAAGTAGCAGCAGCACGCCCGAAAGTTGAAGTTGGCTCAACTTTGCGCTTCAGCATATAAATTCATACTACAGTTGTAACTTCGCATTGTGTTCACGCTATAGGGTTTACGAGTATTTTAACTTTGACAGCGCTCCCTACTTCAACTGCAGCTTCACCATTGTGTTCGGCCAGCCACTCCAAACTGTAGCGCAACCTAAAGGATGAAAGAGGATAAGGGATAATAATATACTTCTTTAAGTGGCGCTACAGTTCGGGGTGAACCAGGGCCTACTTCTCGCAACCATTTGTGTGCGCGTGTTATATTTTTGATTTTTGATTGCTTGTCAGACATTCGAAAGAGGTGGCACCGTGAAAAAACTTTTAGGTGTTTCACTAGGATCGAACTCGGGCAGCATTGCGAAGTAGTCCAACACACTCACGCCACGGTGCTCTAGTCTTCGGTGGACATTTTCATAAAATACAATAAGGTAGTACTGAATCTATTGAGCGTTGTTTCAAGCAACTAAACTTGGGCATTGCTAGAAATTTTTTCATTGGCTAACCGAAAATATGGAACAAAATCCATCACATATTAGTTTTGCAAATTCAAGTATGCAAATTTGTGACCAAGTACCAAGGTGAACATTGGACAACATATAAAGGTATTTTGTGGAACATTTGAATGCAATTTTCTTGTTGCAGTTAAATATTGACCAACTTCGTCAGGTGGCCGAACTTACAAGGTTGGCCAAGTAGACAGGTTTCACTGTACATATAAGATTCTATCCTTTGCCGTTTTGTTTTGTGTATAGGTTAGGTTATGTTAGGTTAGGTTTGGTTAGGAAGGATGTGTGATTGTTCGAGCAATCATTTCCACTCGGAGACCCGAAGGTTCATTGTGAATCCTCTCATAGTTTGCGAGTAAATGCTATTCTTACCAACTTGTAAGCCAGTTCGGAGAATCTTAGAAGATCCGATATCTTTACATTTCCAAGCTCAGCTATGTCTGCCAAGATATATGACATAATGTACGGAGGCGTGTCGTTCTTGGAAGGAGGGGCAGTAACAGAGTAGATGTTGGGTCGATTCGCTTTTTCTTCATCCCCGCAGCTTCTACGGATATCGTTGGAATCAGGTAACCATTTGCTTGTCATATGACCTATTGCACAGTGTCTAGCGTATAGTACAGAGGATTTCTCCAGATGTAACATCGTCTTTGTCCTAATAAGGTCAAGTTTCAGGCACATAGAACGAGATGTAACGCAGTCGGTTCATACGAGCCACAGCGCGTTGGTCTATTTTTTTTGGATATATGTATGTATGGTCGATTATGTTAAACAGTGTTTTAATCGGTGGCAGTATGGAGGTGTCAGCATCATTGCTGCTCATGGCCGATCCAGCTCTAGCTGTTTTGTGAAAAAGTATGCATTTAAAGCATCAAACAACACTCATCACTGATTGATAACTGCAATGCAATGAGGTTCCTGATAATTAGCACCCCTTTGTGAAAAACATTAAAACTTATGCTCAAAAGAATGTCTGAATATGTTCGCAAATCAGTTTGAAGCCTACAGCCATGGTGCCAGTGCATTTCGTTCTTTTGCTCTCCATATTGTGCTTCTCGATTAGAAGTCATGAAATAAGTAAACGTTATTTGTTGTTTCCTAGACAAGCACCCACACGGCATCAAGTGAGTAACATTTGCTCCGACACACGAGTGAGTGCAGACATTTACAACAAAATTACGAATTTAGTTCATAGCTGGAATTGGTATTCCTGCTGATCTTGAATATGAGTCCCTAACTGTTGGATATGTGCTTAAAGCTATGTTCTTTTTGCCATGGAACGCAACTACATTTAGAAAAAATCCCTTCACTCCGGAATATCAGAGGTATCTTCATACGTCAAAGGAGCTGCAACATAAAATTTCACGATGGAGTGTTTATGCAACGATCGAGAGTGTTATTGATAAGTAAATAAATCGAAATATACAGTTTGTAGAAAGTTCTATAGTTAGATAAAAACTATAACATATATACCCACAGTGAAATTTCTCATAAAATCTACTAAAATCTTCAGTCCCGTGGCTTAAGAGAGATTTCATTGGATATACATTTAAAATAAGTGCATTCATATATGGTATGCCTACATATGTAGGCAACATTTATTATTATAACAGTTATTATTTTAATATATTAGTATAAGGACAAGATAAAGTGATTTTGCTTTTAACTTCCATTGTTTAGCCAATCTGTCCATTCGTGAAACATTAATCTCCGTGTCGGCAAGAAACCAAATAATGAGCTTATTTTAAGAAGGGAGATGGGACATGGCCCATATGTCTAACCACAATCTCAATACGGTTAAGCATTTTAACATCAGACTTTTTGGATGCTTTTAATCTTTTGCTACTCTGATGAGTGATGAGTGACTTAGCAAGGAAGCAGAGTGAAATCGCTTAGTATCCTTTTTTTATTAAGAAATGTATACGTGAAGTTAAGTGGAAAGACACGTTTACTAACAGATCATTAATTTTTATCGACTTCTATAGAATTTTTTTTTACTTAATTTTTACTTACTAAAATAGATACGGATATAATGGACAACAGTGCCTACTGCAAGCGATTTGTGAATCAAGTTCGTACAAATTCACAAAAAAAATAACTATACTGGGTGAACTCCTCCACATACTACTAACGTAAGAATTCTTTATTTAATTTGAAACAGAAAACTGCTAATTTTTTTTAAATATCACAGTCCAACAGCATCATATGACGATTCGGAAAATAATAAATTTGCATATTTTAAAGCAGAACAATCTGGCAAAATAGGTCATTGCGAGAATTTCCACTGCGACTTTCCAATAATGAAACAAATATCAGTAATATTCTGAAACTATAATGTACCTATAATTAATAACGTATGTATGCATGTAATCTTTTTAAAAAAATAAATGGTTTTTTTTAAATAAATAAATGACATTTACAGTTCCATAAACTTTGAACTTGAATTACATGGTGCAGACCTGATCAGAATAAGTCAGAGTTTTTAATATACCTATACATAATCATGCGTCTTCACCACAACGTCTCCTCTTCAGATATTGCAGCATACAAAATTATTATTATTGAAGGGTGAGATGCACAGCGACCTTGAACTTTTGTGCTGCTACAAGTCCTAGATGAATGAACATTGGATTGGAATCGGTTAGAGAGAGCTTCGCTCACACCTAGCCCAGGTGGGGATGAGCCGAAATGCTACATGTCTACATTTTGAATTTTAATCATATTCTTTCCAAGTTACCTACACAGTTGGCTGCTTCTCAAATCGAGCATATCTTTGCACGAATTCAATACATCATTTTCAATACTGGCAAAACACAATAACATCTGTTTAAATTATTTAACGATTTTTATTTTTGGTTTTTTTTTCTTGAATTCAATGAAATTTATAGGTACTAGGATTCAAGAAGGTATTTTTTAATTAAAAAAATTAACCATTTCAATTACCTACACTTTAAAGCTTCAGTTAAATATGAAATATCATTAGATTATTGAACGTATTCTCCGTAACTGTCAGTTCCATTAAACTCGCTTGTGCCTACGACTTAAAAATATTACCCCCCACTAAACCAGTTCTACCACCTATCAAAAAGCAAAACACTGAACCTGCCTCGACTGAAATGTTCGAATAGTACCAAAAGTCATTTCAAATCACGTTTTGCTCGTATCGAGACCGGTCGTTGATGTGAATTTTCATTGGTTGCAGATATATTTACTTTGAGAAATTTAATCAAAAGAAATCAGTGAATAATTATATCCAACGTAAGTTTTATATTATTAATTCAGTTGTTCCTTTTAGAATATCATAATGTTCGTAGTAAAAGAAATAGATAACCTCAATTTCTTATTGGGCAGATCATTCTGGAATCTGTCACTCTGATAAGAAATGTCGGTGTGAGTTTTCGATAATTCTACATTTCCTCGTTTACTTCGATTGGAATTGGAATAAAAGTAACTTGTACATTTATATTATAAAGAAATCAGATTGAAATAAATTATTTATTATAATAGTGTGCTTGTAGATAGAATAGAGTTAATGAAAATGTGTATCAGTTAATAGCAATTGAAGTTACGAAATACACCGCGAGTACATATTGAAAACATGTGCTGCGGCAAATTGACCGAATCACGATATGTTTGTCTTTAAATTCGGATGCATACACTGTATTTAAGGGATTTCAGGTACATTACATACGTAGGTCTAAAGGTCAATTATTACAATTTACTTCTCAATTCTTTGTTTTATGACATAATAAGTGAAAAAGATGTAAAATCTAGCGACATTTATGTAAAATTTATAATGAGGTGGTGTTGTTTAACGCTCACAGAGAAGAGTTATATAACACTGGAAAGAGAGTTCTTTGTATGGTTCTAGAACAGTTGAATGAACTTTCTAAATTTGATGATTTCTCTAATCAATTATTGGTTCACGTTTGGTGATGGCGAGCCCTTTGATTGGATTGATTTCATTTTACGGAAACCGTAAAAAGAACATATTGTACAATAGACTGTTGCTAATTGCTATGGTTTATGAAGATGAGGTACTATAAATATACACTTTCAAATGCATTTGGTTGGGCACATGGTTATCAGTTATCTATCACTAAAACCCGAGTTATATGTTACAGCAGATGCATGTGCCAAATGAACAAAGCCGCTGAAAAAGTTTTTCCAAATTTTACTGCATATTTCAGGAGCGACATGGTGCATATAAATTTAATCACTGATGTACACAAAAAGGCGAATAAAGCAGTACTCTTATAAAGTTTCATACTAATTTTGAGACAAACCTACGTTTTTGTTTTTTTTTGAATTGTATTTAAGTCGATGTCTTCATAAGCCACTAGAATTCTGGGAAGAAGAAGTCAGATTGGTCGATTCAATTAATGTCTGGCGCCCGTTTAATGCGTTTGGTGATGCCACGCAACCAACATCAGCTTCTAACCACTTGTACTTTTAACCGGACCTTCATTTAAACCACCAACATGAGCTAAGTTAAAATGGCTAATTATGTCTAGTATGTTTTTTGATTTTGTATATCCTCTGGAGGTGGCATGTATAATACGTATCTATGGACATGTTTGTAACCAGTGGTTATTAGCGCAACTCAAACTGCTAGACCTAGATACGTACCTGGATTTCGGCATATATTTTCCTTCTGGGTCTCAATTACTCCCTTTTTGACTGATTTTTTTCAAAATAAGACCACAAAGCCAAAACTAAAAGCCATGACTAAAGTTTTAGACCTTAAGTAAATCTGTCTCAATTGAAATATGTATGTACCACAGCTAAAGTTTTCAGACCTTCTATTATGGATGTAGCTAAGCGAATCAGTTAGTCTTAAATACCATTGGAAAATGTTCTATAGATGCTACCATAGACAAGGGTGCATCTACAAGTCTGTAGATTACACGTAATATGAAAAAAATCATGTATTTATGGAAAATGTGAGCACCGTGGTGTAGTGGTAAGTGCGTTGGACTACTACGCAATGCTGTTCGGGTTCAGTTCCACCAGACATCTAAAAAAAATGTAAATAAATGAATGTCTGAAAATCATGCAAAGAGTATCATTTGTCTCGACGAGCTTCTTAACTCGCCGTTCGGAATCGGCAAAAAACTGTAGGTCGTGCAAAAACATAACACGCAAACACAAATGGTTGTGAGTATTAGGCCCTAGTTCACCCCGAACTGTAACGCCACCTAAAGAAAATCGATTTATGGAAAAATAACGTACATTAACAAATGAATGTTTTTAGATGAAAAAAAGGCTCACTTTATTGTGAAATGCTTCCTATAACAAGACGGGTTAACACCCCTATTACGGTTAGCGAGTCGAACGAAATAGTTGGCGAATGTGACTAGGTAGTGCAACAGTGTAATGAGTGGAAGAAAAATTAAAAATTAATAAAATTACTATTAAAGAACATTGTTAACAATAAAATATGTATCTCAATCTTTAAAAAAACATCGTCGCCAGTTTGAAAAATTGGTTGTGTTGATGGAGTCGTTCTAGTAAAACGCAAAAATTCAACATCCACTTGCCAGAATTAAAAGAAGGACCTGTTGACATTCTCCAGGAAATTGTGAATAAAGAATAGATACTTGAAAGCAACCAAAATCACCAAGGAAAGATGCAAGAACTAAAAGACGTGATCAGCATCTGGAAATGAGTCGTCCATTGGAGAATCTTCTTCCGAGATAGAACCAACAATGGAAACTAAAGATCTTGTTGCTACACTAGGCATTCCTTCTGATGTCATTGAATACACGTATACATATGTATTTATTAAATAATTATAGAACAATGTAGATATTTCTTTTTTTTAAATAAACCCTTAACATTAGTATAATATTTGTGATGATCTAACTGGTGATGGAAAACTAGCATGTTACCAAACGGTTTTATGTATTTAAAAATCCGGTCAAGTGCAAGTTATACTTGCGCAATAAGTGTTCCGTACTGTATCAGTTATTTTAACTACATACATATGTATGTCATAGATTTATGTTGATAGATCTATATGAACCCTTTCTTTACGATACGATTTCTACTAAAGATACAATGATACTTTGTTCGATACTCACATATATGTACAAACATAAAAACATATATAGGTACATATATGTACATATGCACTTGTATATCTGCAGACACAAGAAAGTACATGTGTACCTACATACATAGTTTTATGGTGCACAGCACATTTCAATACAAATAAATTGAGCACAATTTGCGAAAAATAAATTCAAATTTGTACCTACATAAATGTATACCAACAAGTAAGTTGAACAAATTACCTACATATGCATGTATGTATGTACATATGTCTCTGATGTCCTTTCTCATCTGCTCAGAAGAATAGTTATACACACACACAAAGTAAAAGAAAAAAAAAACAACAAATAAAGCATGTATATACATACATACATATATACCTACATAATATGTTCATATGTATATGTATTTACAAGAAATGTACGCTTGTGCATCAGATTTAATTTTTCGTCTCGTTATTCGTTCAATTTCATTAACTGCGTAGAATTTTGCGATTTGTCTCCCTCTCTGTGTCTGTATATACACAAATTCAATTTTTCCCAATATAGTAAAAGTAGAGACACCTACATTATAATAGGAAACCATCAAGCTTCCTTTATGTGTTATATTATGTATCATTGGTTTAAGTCTTAGGTCAATAGTTGTCCGGTAGGAATATGCCACGAAAATTCGCTGCGGGTATAACACTTTTGCCATCAATTATTCAATTTTTACTCTCGTATCTACTTTTAGGCGTTGTGATATTTTTCTGGGTATGTAAACAGTAGGGTAGTTGAAATTAAAAAATTAATTAAAAAAAAACGGTTGAAGTAGGGCAGTCATGAGAATTATGTTTCCATCTACACTTTATTCTCAATGTTTGTGATTTTATTCAGATTTTTCTGAGCGATATTTTCGGAGGAAAAGCTCGGGACAGCAAGTTGTAACGTTTTGTGAAAATTTGTTAAGAAACTACCTCCCCAAAGTCGAAATTCAGCTTTTTAAGTTCTGGTCTGTGTTTAGGCCACTAATTGCTACAACTGTTCCAAATTTCAATAGTCTAGGTTAAGTAGTCTCTGAGAAAAAGGCCTGTGACAGACAGACACCGAACTGATTCCATTAGTGTTCCGTTTTGGTACGGACGGAACACTAAAAAGGGGTCCACTCTGTAACATACATAAATATGTACATATGTCTAAAATGAAACATTTTAATAAAAAATTGTGAAAAAATAAACAGCTGCAATTCGGTAATGAGAAAGAGCTGATGCAGAAGCAAAAAGAATACCTAGGGTTAGGTAAGGTAGATCGATACCCTGTCAGTCCTCAAAGGAATCACTAGGACCATTAAAAATATTTCTGCACACACTGGAAACCTTTTGAACTTTCTATATAAAACCAACCAGAAGAAGTGTGAGCACCGTGGCGTAGTGTCAAGTTCGTTGGACTACTATGCAAGGCTCAATCCCAGCAAACACCTAAAAGTTTTTTCATGGTGCCACTTCTTTCGAATGTCTGACAAGAATTCAAAGAGTATCATTTGTCACGAGTAGCCTCTCAACTCCCCGTTCGAAGTCAGCAGAAAAGTGTAGGTGTATACACAAATGGTTTGCAAGAAGCAGGCCCTGGTTACCCCTGAGCTGTAGCCCCACCTAAAGAAAGAAAATAACAAGAAGAAGTATGAACCTCCGAAGGTTTTCCAGTTCAAGAAGAAATACTGCCAAGAGTCCTAATAATCGCACAGCAGGTACATACATATTCGGCTCAATAATGTTCGCCAAGGTTTGCATCTGAGCCACGATAGCCGTTCTTCCATTACCATGGAGAATAAGATTCTTTTGCGTTGGGCTACGGCTTTGTCGGGTTCAACGTCCAGCAAAAATTGAGGCCAACTGCTTATTAGGAGTTTCGAATCGCATTTTAGATATCTTCCATTATGTTCACAAATTCTACTTGTACAGATTTATACTTAGTCGAATATCTGCTGCAATTTATTACTACAGTACATACTTTATTTTTGCTCATCTTTACTTTAAAATAGTTGTCTAGTAGTCACAGCGGGACACGTCATAAAACATTTTTTTCAACTACAGCGCCTTTGTTACAAATAAAATTTAAATTTAAACATTAAACTTATTTAAGTAGTAACAAGGTGAACTCTTTCTCTTCAGTTTTCGTTTATACGTGGTTCTATTTTTTTTTTTAAATAATTTCTGTATTTTTTATAGATGTATCGCCTACCAGCAACATTGTCTCGTCTCTCTATTGCTCGTCAATATGCCGTACGTCACATGGGCTCGAAAGACGTTCGATTCGGCGCTGAAGTTCGTGCTCTTATGCTTCAAGGTGTCGATATTTTGGCCGATGCTGTCGCCGTAACAATGGGTCCCAAGGGGCGTAACGTTATTATTGAACAGTCATGGGGCTCGCCAAAGATAACAAAAGATGGTGTCACTGTAGCTAAGTCAATTGAACTAAAGGATAAGTTCCAAAATATTGGTGCCAAATTGGTGCAAGACGTTGCCAATAACACCAATGAGGAAGCGGGTGACGGCACCACCACTGCCACGGTATTAGCTCGCGCTATTGCCAAAGAAGGCTTTGAGAAAATCTCAAAGGGAGCGAATCCTGTTGAGATTCGTCGTGGTGTTATGATTGCCGTTGAAGCTGTTAAAGATAACCTGAAGGTTATGTCCCGCCCAGTAAAGACACCCGAAGAAATTGCTCAGGTGGCCACAATCTCTGCTAACGGCGATACTGTTGTTGGCAACCTTATAAGCGAAGCCATGAAAAAGGTCGGGCGTGACGGTGTCATAACCGTTAAAGACGGAAAAACGTTGATCGATGAATTGGAAGTCATCGAAGGCATGAAATTCGACAGGGGTTACATTTCACCATATTTCATCAACTCCCCAAAGGGTGCCAGAGTTGAATTCCAAGATGCTTTGGTTTTGTTCTCTGAAAAGAAAATTTCCTCGGTCCAATCTATTATTCCAGCTCTCGAGCTGGCCAACACCCAAAGGAAGCCGCTTTTGATAATTGCAGAAGATATTGATGGTGAAGCTTTGAGTACTTTGGTTGTGAACCGTTTGAAGATTGGCCTTCAAGTGGCAGCTGTTAAGGCACCAGGTTTCGGTGATAATCGCAAGTCAACTCTGACAGATATGGCTATTTCGTCAGGTGGTATCGTGTTTGGCGATGATGCCAATTTGGTAAAATTGGAAGACGTCCAGGTCGGTGATCTGGGTAAAGTTGGCGAAGTTGTCATTACAAAGGACGATACTCTTCTGCTCAAGGGCAAAGGCAAAAAAGAAGATATCGATAAACGCGTTTCCCAAATTAGAGATCAAATTGCTGACACCACATCTGAGTATGAAAAGGAGAAATTGCAAGAACGTCTGGCTCGCTTGGCATCTGGTGTGGCACTACTGCGTATTGGTGGCTCAAGTGAGGTTGAAGTGAACGAAAAGAAAGATCGTGTTAATGACGCTTTGAATGCCACTCGCGCTGCTGTTGAAGAAGGCATTGTTCCTGGAGGTGGTACTGCCTTGATTCGTTGCATTCCCAAATTGGATGGCCTTAAGGGAGCAAATGAGGATCAGGTAAGCACAAAGGGCGAGATTAATCAATGGTTATATAATTTTACTTCATTTCATATTTTAGAACATGGGTATCGATATTGTTCGTCGTTCTCTCCGTATGCCATGCATGACCATTGCCAAAAATGCCGGCGTTGATGGTGCTATGGTTGTGGCCAAGGTTGAGGTCAAGGATGGCGACTACGGTTACGATGCGCTGAAGGGTGAATATGGTAATCTTATCGAAAAAGGCATTATCGATCCTACTAAAGTAGTGAGAACAGCATTGACTGATGCATCTGGCGTTGCTTCTCTACTGACGACAGCTGAAGCAGTTGTAACTGATTCACCCAAAGACGATAACGCGCCTTCTATGGCTGGTATGGGTGGCATGGGCGGTATGGGTGGAATGGGAGGAATGGGCGGTATGATGTAAAACAATGACTAATCATCCGGCGCATCACTGCTTGTTTTAGACATAAAATGTACCTCTTGTTTCGTTTTATTTTTCTCTATATTTTTTTCTTTTTTTTATATCTACTAAAAGAAAAACAAAATTCCGTTTCTTTTCTTTTATGTTACTTCCATTATTATATTATACATATTATATATGTAAAATAAAGCAAATTCAATTGTACTTAGATGCATAAGCCGTGTGCTTTTATCGAAAAGGCTTACATTAGAATCAGAAGAAGATTGAAGCGTTTTGCTGTGTGCATTGAGTGGAATTAATTTGCTGAAAATAATAGTTTATAGTTACCTTTTAAATTAGAAAAACGTGTTTTAGAAAACCTGTTAAATTGCATTTATCTTTGCGGGTTTTTTAGTTTTTACATACATATACATACATAATATGGACGTCTTGTTATGGAACGAAAATAAAAACCAAAATTTGTAAGTGTTATTATTTTTATTTGTTTTTTATTTCTATGGATTTGCACCAAGATAAGGAGCTTGAAGAGAAAGAAAAAGGAAAATATTTGCGGTTGACTTGTAGAGCTATGTGGAATTGCTTCTAAAGGGTATTATTTACATATACAAAATGTATGTATGTGAAACCTTTTAGGAGAAAGGTTACCTTACCTCAGTGCTATTTTGTTTTACTTGGTTCACCTTAGATAGTTTAGTCGTATGCGACTCGATAATACTTACGACTTTAAGAATTGGGGTGATGGTATAATCGAGAACGACGTTTTTCCAATTTTCTGTTATATCGGGGTTGTTTTCATGTCACTTGACTGATTTGTACTTGAAACACGCTCCAGTCTTTAGCATGTGGGTGAATACGAATTGAAAGATCGAATTTGACAGTTAAGTTTTGGTTTGAGTTTCGTTTCAGAGTTCTTATATTAGATTTCGACTGTACATTATCTTCATTTGTTAGTGGAAAACAAAAAAAAAAAAAAATTGAAATTGAAAAAAAACAAATTGATAGGTTTGTAAAAAGTGTTTCAAAAGCGTTTGGTTACTTTTATGCAAGTTTTCTGTCTGAGGATTTCCCCCACTTTTCAAATTACAGTGTATTACCGATTATCCGGGATGGTCGGGACCGAGCTCATCACGGAAAATCGAAAATCCCGGATGAACGAATGTTTTTTCTATGAGTAAAAAATAACCAAAACTCAAGAAAATATAAATTTATTAAAAAACAATAAAACTAAAACTAAAGAATGATCAATAAAGCACACACAAACCAACCTAAGTGCGGAGAATCTTCACGATTGGACATGTAACACGACTGTTTCGTCTTTCTTCTTAACTGAGTTTTTGCTTGCAACACGGATAATAGTCTTTTTCGGTTAATAGAATTTCAGTAGGCCTGCAACGTTTTTTTAAACTTACCGGTTAATTGGACCCCGGTTAAACGGTAATACACTGTACCTATTTACTATTTAACAGATGTCCCATTTTGATCACAAAAAAAGTAACCAAACAGACCGGGTATGAATAACGGTTTCCTGTTCAATGAGAAAAGTTTCTGTCCGAGACTGATCTGCTAATCCGCTTCAATAAGTGTTGCTGGACAACTATTCTGCACCTACTGTTTATGTAGAATAGATTTGTCAGAAATGTTCAAATCAGCTGTGTTGCACATATGATTTTTTTCATTTGAAGTGGAAAGCGTTTCAAAAAGATTCAAGTTTACCAAATGGAAGAAATCGAAATTCAATCGCAAAAAGGGCAATCAGTTATTGTGAAATGCTCAAAATTATTTGGAAGAAATTAAGCAAAATAATCATCAATGCAGTTGTCATTTTTGACTTGATCTGACATTTTTCACAAATCTTTGCTGTTCTGATCTGCGTTTTTTCTTATTGAAATAGGCTATAATACTTGTATCAAAACATCTTCTATCACATCACATTAAAAAAATATTCAAACTAACAGCACTCAGTCAGTGCTGCCAGACTTTTTGTAATTTCAACTCTACTGTTCATGTTCACACATATAAAATTGTTCGTATATATCAATTTTGTTGTCAAAGTTAAAACGAGTGCAAAAAAATACTAGGTTGTTTGGCGTGTTTTTTGTGACCTAAAAAGGACATCTGTCAAATAGTAAATAATCCGAAAAGTGGAGGAAAATCCTCTCTTCTTCTTTTGTAACTATTAAATACTTTCACGAAAAACTAATTATCTTTTATTTTTCTAACAAATATGATTTACGTTTCACGAATTGTCAGATGTCTGTTTGATAGATGTCCCTCGGTGACTCCATGGATGAAGGTGTAGCACGATTTCACAAGTGGGGACATTTTTTGAGACTCTCATTAAATTGTTTGATACCTCATTTGGCTATCTCTTGTCTTGATTTTTGACAGATTAAAATGCCCGATTTACGGTGCATACTTTAAGTATTGGATTAGTTAAGCTTATGATTGAACATAGACTTCACTTAAGAAGTTTTCGTTTTCACAGTGAGTGGTTTAGTTAGGTCATGGATTGAGTGTCATTGTGAACCATTTAAAGAAAAATTCACAAATTCACAAATGAACACAAAATATCACACGAAATGTCACACGAAATTTGTCAAGTGCTTTAAAAAAAACAATGAAAATCAGGAAAAAAGAAGACGAAGAAGCCGCTGCGTGGTTGGAAATAAAAACATAATTAAATTATTTCATTTTTCATTCAAAAAACTACGACGCCGAACTTTGCTGGTGAAAACAACAAATGGCGCATCCCTTTCTTTCCTCGATCTGCATCTTGATGAAACAGATACACAAGGTACTCAATGGGATAATTCGGCTCAAAAATGTCTGCTTTGGCTCAATGCTCCGAGCCATAGAGAAATGGCTCACATTTGGCTCCAAATTTCATTCTCTTAAAAAAATATTAAAAACAATAAAAACCTAATAAGGAAATAAGAATAACTCATAACAAACATGGCATGATGTAATTCACTCACGTATGAGTTTTAAAGAACTATTAAAAGGATCAACAAGAACATGTGAGAAAGATGATGTAAAGGAATTTCAGACATATTAATTGTACTTGGTACCCTGACGGCACACTTAAGCCACTGACTTTGACGGCTTATTAGGTGTCAATCCACTATTAAAGTGGATTTTATCGTTAAACCTTCATTATGAAAACGCAATTCGTGTTGATCCTGAGTTTTTCCTTGGATCGATACCTAAGCTCGCCCTGTCCAAATTTCAGCCCTTTATATCTAGCGGTTTAGTCGGTGCGTTCTTTGTAAGTCACACGGTTTTATATGTAAGGAATGTACGGGTTAAGGATTTTTCCGAATTCACCAACTTAGAGATGGAATTTCAGAAAATCCTCCCTTCGCGGACGTCTTTGTCGTTTTAGGAATGTACTGCCCTTTAGATCCAGCGGTTTGGTCTGTGCTTTGTCTGTCAGTCAGTCAGTGAACTGTTTTATATATAGAGATGTATTTATAGAACAATTTAAAAGGTCGTACAACGTACATACGATCATTACCTGTATTGTCACTTGAATACTAATCATTTGTATTATCTTCAAAGTGCTTGTCAAGAAACAATTTTGCGTACGGCTCCTAATTGAACACACTTCATGGAGCTCTGAACTACGTTGTGTAGATATTTGTGACGAATCAACAAAAAAAATGTTTCGACAAGCCTACCACTTCCTAATTTAAACCCCTATACATTTTTCAGGAGCACGCTACTGCACTATTTAAACGATTTTTATTTTATTAGTAGGTACCTGTCCTTCCCATTCGTTATTCTTACTCGTTACTCGTTGTATTTTTCATTTTGATTGGGTACTAAACTACGAAATATTAATTGTACTAAAAGATAAGAAAAATGGCTGCCATGACCTGACTTTGCTCGAGACTTTTACGAAGTGTTTTATCTGTTGCTTCTAAATGTTAAATAAGTGTATTATAATTACTATTTCAACATTTAATTAATCAAAGCACTTAGTTCTGGATCAAATTAATGTGTGTATTTGTATTGCTTTCACACAATTGACAAAAAAACATGAATGAAAGCGTCGTGTCATAAGTTTTCTTTTTTTTATGCTTCATGTCGGTTCTTCGTCGTCGGGAGAACCATTAAGAAAGAGTGAAAAAATAAACGGGCGAGTGTAAAAAGAAAGCCCAGATAAAAAATTTATTTCATTCAAATTAAGTTTCCTATACTTTTTTCCTAGTTTGTACGTTTTCCTCCTTTACGCGTGTGAAATAAATGTATAGATTTTATTCTTGAAAATTCCTTTGTTGAGAAAAACATTACACCGATTCCGAAATATGAAATATGTACATATACACGAGTGGGAACCGCTTGTAAAGTTTGACCAACATGTGACCTCATTTATGAGATTTTGCCCGTAAAACAAATTACTATTTAACTATTTCCTGATGTAATTATAAAATTAAATATATGTCGGTGGAGTCATCTGTACCAACATCATTGTCCCCGTCATTCTCCTGCCTCCTCAATTGATCATCGTTTTTGGGAAGAAGAAGAATAAAGTATAAATATACGCATACACGACACACCACGCATCATTTATTGCAATCAGAGTATAGAGCAAAAGGAATAACCACGAATGGGGAAAATGTGATAAAAAAATCCATTGGACGTTTTTTTTCCTTATATCCCTTATAATAATGTCACATGGAAAATGTTCTTAAAATAAAAATTCCTTGTGTTGAGCTCTTGCACTACTCCGTTGCTGCGAATATGCTGAAAACATTCATAGCTAGACTATATACATACAGTATTTCCTTAATTTTTTTTTAACTTGTAATTTTTAACGTGACTCATTTCAAGAAATTATTTCCAGTTTATATATGCGATAGAGGGTGAAAATAAATCATAATTTCAGTGGTTAAAGAATCAAAAAAAAGCGAAAGAAGCAAACCTCCCTTTTCCTACTAATATACAAAAAAAAAAATTGCATTAAATGAAAGAAGATAAAAGTGCAAGAATTACTATAAAACAAAGCATTTGACAAATAAACAGTATAATAGAAATTCGTAGAAATATATGAATTAAGTGCAAGACTGTTTAATAAAATAAAAATTAAGTGAGAATATAATATATTATAATGGAATAAACATTTATTTACCACCACCCACTTAGTGTACTGTGTTTTTGTTTGTAGTTCTTGATTTGTGGTGACCACACCGGTATTAGGCGGAACCAGTCGGAAGAAGTGCATAACAAATTCAAGAGAAAAAAATGTTTATAAATAATGAAAGCGCATCAAATGATATTTAATGTTTAATTCCGTGAGAGAAACAATTGTGTGAAAAATGCAATCAACGGAAGTCAGCAGCGATTGTTCGAGATACATTCTGCAGGTAATATATAAGCAAACTATTATGTACATATGTATCAATGTATGTATTTAAATTAAGAGGACTTTTTTGGGTAATAGAATGCAATTATTATTTACTACACAATGTGTTCATTTCCAATTCACTTTAAAATTGTAATATTTTTTAGCAACTATACTAATAATTAGGTATACAAACTCATTCTCATACATATATTTATAATAAATAATCAATAAAACAAACCTAAAGTAAAAATCAAAACAGAAAATACAACAAGACTTTTCCCGTGTTGGTACTAGATTCATTTGCTTCGTTTAATGTTTTAAATAGAAGTTTAACATATTTAATCCTATAAATATGAAAGTGTATGTTAGTACATACTATGTATACCTACCTACATATAATTTAAATTTGTATGAAATGAGCTTCAGTGCATAAGTTTAGTAGTTGGCATTTTTGGCTACTGACAACTCTTGTCAAAGGAGAATTTTTTGTATTCTATGTTCCAGTTTTCTTATTTGATTTCTTCCCCTTTTCTCGTTACTACTGCATTAGTTTCTGAATACAAAGAAGATTAAGTATCTAGTGCAATGGCTATTTTGAGAGCTATTTTGTTAGCTGTCGCGAATCAACATCTGAACGCACATCGTTTAGCGATGAAAATACTGTCGATCCTTGTATCCTTAAATTGGAAAGATTAACAGCTTTAAATGACCTCTATCGGTATCGTTCACTACGTTTGCATTGAAAACCTGTTTTATTCTTTTGCACTGCACAGATATCGCTTGTTTGTTTTATTGTTTTGGGTATCTGCGAACATGAACTACATTTGATTGATTAAAATTGTTTGGAAAAAGTCTGTGTATCAGAATACATGTATGTACACGTACATCTGGTAATACCATAATGTTTAATCACGAAACCGGTTTTGCCGGTCAAGTTATCTACATATACTATACTATTTGATTATACCCATGTACGCACGTATGAATGTACATAATATGGTATATTCATATAAATATAGGTACATAGATGGAATAAGGGATACCTAAGTGTTGGCAGATTCTATAATTCTACTTACCAAATGCGAAGTGAAAGTGAATTGAATCATTTATTTTCGGGTCTAATTAGTGCACCTGCTTAACTGTTTCAATTGGATTTAACATTCATGATTCAGACCATACAACAAAAAATTATCGCATATATGAGTCAATTACCAGTATGATGTATGAGTAGCCTTCTTAATTTAAACTTGTAGATTTGTATGTGCATATGTAAGTATGCATTCATGATGTTTGTTTACAGTAACAACCATTACCAATCTTGTATCATTCATACATAACAAACAAAAATATTCGGTATGCAGCTTCTTTAACATAAATCGAATCGACTTTTTAGAACTTCCCATTTTCGATTTTCATTGATGATCTGCTCATATAGTCTGAATACAACGGTATTCACATGATGAGATGACTTAGAAATTTAAAAAGAAGGAGCAACTATTTTCCGGCTCGGAGAGCCATTGAATCTAACATGTATGCGCGACAAATCGGATGGGCGCTTCCACCAATTTAAGTCAGTTAGTCAAAACCGTGTGAACTGAAGATGCTTGTTAGTGATTCTTGTTAGTACATTCTCTCATCTCCCACGCTGTAGAAAGGTCGTATGCGGCATTGAAAGTTCAATAAATGGTGTAAAAAGTAAATACATAGTTGAATCCTATAACAACAAATACATACAAACCTAGGGGGTTATTAAATACGGATCAATACACACTCGCACAACGTGTTGAAATAATGAAAATGTGCACAGTCAAACTATTGCGGAAACGTTTCGTAAGGTTCATACTATACTTTTGGTCATCATCAAGCACTTTCTCGCACAGCTATATAGTGAATTTAAATTTGCACGTATCGGACAGGTTAGCGATGTGAAGACTCACAGGAAATGGCCCTATCCGCAACCACTTTGCACCGCATTTTGCATACAGATCTTGGCTGACATACTTATGTATAAGGTCCAATTGACACAAGAATTGAAGCCAGCAGACCACGCACAAAGCCGTACTTTTTTTTATTGATTTAAAATGACCCCTCTTGTTGTCTATTCAATGTAGAAAAGTTACTTTATTTTGTTTTTGAATCGAAAGAGACATGACCTTAACTCTAGAATAGAAACAAGCCAAGATGCTACTAGGATCTTAAAGGAAAGACTTGCACTATTAACTGTCTTTGCTATAGCCGTCATCAGAAATCACATAGAAAACATTAAAACCTGTAGATTCTACTATGATAAAGAGCCTGGATAATCTAATAGCCAGTATTTCGTAAAAGAAAAGACCAAATATAGGCTTACTAAGATACGGAAGAGTTATTCGCAAAAACGTTATTTGAAAACATGGCCAAATGCCAGTACTGTCTAGATTGCAAATCTTTTTTTCTAACCACATCAAATATTCCAAATTGTGTATCGGGGAGATGTTTTGGTATTTCGCGCGGACACTTGACTTCACTTGACTAATAGGCAAACGGATTGGACAGTATAATGGCAGACATTCACATAAAGCCAGGCTTGCGTCTTCCTGGGCGTTTCTCGAGCGTTGATGTAGGAAGGATTGTTGCATCGATCCAATTCAAACAATTTTAAGTTCCATGGTCGAGCGAGTCAACCATCCTCCAGTGTGTTTTGACTTCGGAATACACACATTTTTTTCATGTTCCACCCTTAATTTCGTATTTCCTCTCAATCGAACTTGTAAACGAACATATACGAACGTTTGACTGGTCTATTTCTGGATATAAACTATACCTTATGGATGAGTATGAGGATTGAGATACAGACACAATAAGTTCAGCTGATGGTGGTAAGTGAGAGGTGAAGCTGATTCTGAAATCTGAACTAAAAGAACTACTGAGCTAAATGAGTTACTGAACTACATTGGTGAACTAGTTCTTTTTAGTGAACGAGAGCTACTGAACTACTTCAGTGAAGTGAATTAGTTTGCTTAACTCTACTTCAAATGCATACTGTCATATCCAAGGCTCATGTTGGTGATTCGCTTTTCTATCCGGGTTGAAATGTTTTTCATCCGAGAAATCTAAGACAACCAACGCTGTCATTTCATGTCTTTCAGCAGACCTCATGACTTCACTTTTTTGTCTTTTTGAATCACGCAATGATATATTTTCAGGCGCTAAGCGATTTGGCAATTTCCGTTCTTCGCTCGTATTTTCGAAAAAAATTGTTCTAAAATTGCAGAATAAACCAGTGAGTGTTAGAATGTTGTATACTTGAAAAAAATATGGCTGTCATACCTTATGTGTGTTTGGTAACCTGTTAATTTACGTAAATTTACATCCAACTGTCAAAAATCAAGAGAAGAGAGAGGCAAATGACGGTCTCCAAGAATTTCCCCTCTTGCGAAATCGTTGCTACAGCTATTTTTTTCATGGAGTCACCGAGGCTGATCCTTCAAACAGCCATCTGACTATTTGTGAAGTGTCAATCACTATTTGTTAAAAAAATAAAAGAAAATTAGTTTTTCGTGAAAATATTCAATAGTTAAAAAAGAAGAAGAGAGGATTTTCCCCCACTTTTACTATTTGACAGATGTGCCATTTGTGTTAATAGGTCTGTTTCCCTCTCAAATATTAAAATGATTTGAAAAGTGGGGAAAATTCATAAGCAAAGTAAACAAACACGTTTGCGTAAAACCTCCAAATTTGTTTTTGTTTACCACTAACAATGAAGATTATGACATTTCACAATCGTCAGAATGGCTGGTTTGACAGAATCGATGAAACTACGCGAAGAAAAAGACCGCGTAAGTTTGTGTACGCTCTCAGTGGAGGGGAAATTTTTGAACTGTCATTTGGCTCTCTCTTTTACAAATATTTTGGGTTAACAAACACGAAATTCGTAAGAATCTTACAAATGTTTACGAATTCGTGGGTTACCAAACAGACCTTATAAAAGTTAACAAACACACCTCTTATTACGTCAGTCGTTTTATCAAATACAAATGTTGGTGTCGTTCAGTCATATTTATAATTTAAGAAGTAAGGGTAAGGAATTTAAAATATATGTACATACATATTAATTTTTCTGAAATCTTATATCTTATATTCTATATATGTACATATATGTATGTGTATAAAAATGGTGTGAAAAATGTATAGTAATTCATCAATTGAGAACGGCTGATCCGATTTGGCTCAGTTGTTCGAAATTGCAAGAAGAAGATTTTTACGAAAGAACATTTTGGGAAAACCCTCCGGAAAAGTCGGGAAATTGAAAAAATCGAATAGTGAAAAAAATCACTGTGAAATAAAGCGTACCGACGCACGCCGGGTATCCGCTAGTATAATATAAAATACAAGGTATCGCAGTTAGGTATAATTCCTTAAAAAAAAACATGCGTAAGAAAAGGTCTGTTCCTTTACTTGAAAATTGTTACTGATTCGTACAAATTCGTACGCATTCTAGACAAACAGCGTTTCTTTACATAAAAAAGTAGTAAAAGAGAGAGGCAACGAGAGAGTAAAAATTTCCCCTCACTAAAAAATCTTACTCATTAGATCCGTTCGCGTACTTTTTGCACTTAATATGGGTTTTCTGTCAAATCTCGAAGAGTTGGGGTAAAATTCTCTCAAGGACAGAAAA
The DNA here is from genome assembly GCA_949775065.1 of Brachyopa scutellaris. NCBI lineage: Eukaryota > Metazoa > Arthropoda > Insecta > Diptera > Syrphidae > Brachyopa > Brachyopa scutellaris. Next base: position 72,961,825 of record OX459112.1, read on the forward strand.
ATCACGAAAAAGTAATCGAACGCATTAAGCACCAAAAAATGAAGAATGTATGTGATTTGACAGATTTGACAGTTTTCATAATACACCCCAAAGAAATTTCTTGGACTAAAATTCGTAGTATGGGGAAATTTCTTACTCTCTCGTGAGCACTCTCTTCTACGAAAAACTACGAAATTTTTGCGTACGCGAACGGGTTTTCGTTGTTTTTCGTTATTTTTCGTGGATTTTCGTTGTTTTTTAGAGGGTACGCGAACGGACCTAGTCTTACTGGACAAATTTCTTCCGGTAGAAAGTGAACTACATATCTGTCAAAGTCAGCTGTTTCATTTGTTTTGAATTATAGGCATTTTTTTATTTTAATGCAAAAAGTAAAATAATGGATTGAAAAGGAACATAGGTGGAAGTTGAATGTTCAGAATGTTGAAATTTGGATTTCGCAATATATTGGATCTCGGATATCATCAAGAGTGGACTTTTCTGTAAAATCCAAAATTGTACAACACCACTCTGTTTAGTTTTGCTTCACATATGTTTATGACATTTCGTTTGTTGCAACTTTTGTGGTTCCTCTACTCTACCTACCTCTACTTTTGCGTTCCTTTACTTTTCGTAATTTTGCTTCTGTCTGAGAGAATTTAACCCCACTCCATGAAATTTAATAACTTACTAATTTTGGAGCAGATAGTAAAGGAACAGACCTAAAGAATCATTGAATGAACGGTGGATTGGCCGGTTTGTACTAAACCTTTGGCTGTAAAAATTCTTTGTTAAATGTTGTATTATCGATGAAAACTGACAACCTGTCATTTTTGAATGAAGAGTCTCGCGTGCACACTATAGGTTTTGTTTGACACTCAAATCATCGTTGTTGTTGTTTGTCGATCCTCTCTTCCTTTGTTTGGTTTTTGAATAACAAAATGTACATTCAATTGTATACACTTTCAGATTTAAGGGATATCAACCAAAACTGTCAGTGTGTGTACCACGTTTTAGCATGGTTCTTATCATATTTGTCTTACAAAAAATGGCTTTTGCTACAACTTCTGTTAATCGGATGTGAAAAAGTTGCTTAACAGAGAATTGGTCAGTTTTGAGTTTAAGGGCCATAACTTGTAATGAAGTTTTCAACAATTTTTATCCACTACTGATTGCCTCTCCAAAATATAAAAAAACTGCTTTTGTAGCTATAATAGTTCAGGAGTTATATCATGTAAGGTGGTTATATCTAGCCCCTTAGTGGGCTATAACTTGGAAAGGGCCGAAAAGAAGAAAGGGAGAAGTTTGCCGGAACTTCAGGAATCTTCACTAAAAGGATTATCTATACCTCTTATCTGTGACACCCTGTATATTTTATCTAATCAACTCGTACATACATGCATTGAAATCTCAGTAGCCGACACCCCGTTAAGCGGACAACTCGCATTAACGGATACATTTTTGGGGAACCGATTTCTAATTTCCTATACGGAATGTGTTCTTATTTTCATTGTATACATACATATGTACATACATACAATACATACATATATCCAACTTGGTGTTTCAAAACTATTTTTTTTTCTAGGTTTATGTGGGCGCACTCTCACTTCACTATGAAGCTCTTAGTGTTGAGGCTTCCAAGCAAACGACCGCGGAAGAAATAGTATCTTGTATAGTTGAACGTTTGGGCTTGCTTGGAAGTAATTATGAACTGGCTGAAGTTGCGGGCGAGTGTAAGGAAAGACGTTTAGCACCCGAAGAAAAACCCGTGTCCGTGATGTTGCTATGGCCAATGCATTCGGACAGAGATTTCCATAGGTAAGCCACAAGTGTAAAAATAAATAATTAATTTGTATTAATTATCGTTATTTGTGTTTGTTTTTTTTTTTTAGATTTTACTTAAGAGAATCACAAAGTGACATCACCTGGTTAGATAGTTATGGGCTTGACTCACAAATCTTTCGAGATTTTATTCCGTTCCTTCTGCAACCAGAAAATAGAGAGTATCCCGATTTGTGCCAACTGCCAGGTAAATTTGTAAATTTTATAAGTTTCTTATCTGGTAATTTCAAATGATATATTTAAGCTTAGAAAAATTTAAAATAAGTACTTCCATTTATTAAATTGATCTTCACAAGGACCTGTAATTTACCATTGTTCTAGAGGAACAAAACAAGCTCCTTTATCTAGCTAAATTTGGTCCAACGGAGACATACATTTTACATATAATTGGAGTAGTATAAACATTCCCCACCTTCTGGAGGAATAATTAACTTTATGTTTCATCATACGACACAGCATTTTTAGCCTGTTAAACAAAAGTATGAATATCAGCTGTAAAATGAAAGCAAACATTAATGTAGAAGAATCAATGCTTCCCTAGAACATGGTTCAGAAACATAGACAAATCAATAGACAAACACGAGATGAAGCGTCATCCGATGAACACATGAACATTCATACGTATATAGTATATATAAGAAATACTATATACTATATACCATGTGCAAGAAAAAGGCTGTATTTCATCCTTATGTACAAATTTTAGATAATAAACTTGTTTTCCAACAAAACATATATACTGTTATTTTCAAAAGCATAAATTGTAAATTAACAAATTTGGTCTTCTTTCAGACTTAAATGAATCAACTCTGTTGGAAAATTTACGGCAACGTTTTGAAGCTGGGTACATTTATACCTATGTCGGGAGTATACTTATCGCCGTGAATCCGTTCAAATTCTATCCTATTTATAACCCAAAATATGTAAGACTGTATCAAAATCAAAGAATAGGCCCAATTCTTCCGCCACACATATTTGCAATAGCGGACAATGCATATTACTCAATGTTAAAAGAGAATCGCAATCAAGTGAGCTCATAATCGAATTGTATTTTTTATCAAACAGTTTTTACTAACGATATTTATTTTGCTTAGTGCATTGTTATAAGCGGTGAGAGTGGTTCTGGGAAAACAGAGAGCACAAATTTTCTTCTTCACCACCTTACTGCTCTGTCTCAAAAAGGATCACATGGATCTGGTGTGGAACAAACTATTCTAAGTGCTGGACCGGTTCTGGAAGCGTTTGGCAACGCCAAAACTGCCCACAATAATAATTCCAGTAGATTTGGAAAATTTATTCAAGTAAACACTCCTTACTCACTAAATTCTGATACAAAATCATTAAAATACTTTTATTTGCTTTTACAGGTTAATTACAGAGAAAATGGAATGGTTCAAGGAGCGATAGTCCAAAAGTATTTATTAGAAAAGAGTCGAATAGTATCGCAGGTATGATTTTATTTTTTCAATAACAATAAAAATGTTTTATACCTAATTTGTCTTATTTCTTTTAACAGGGTCCATACGAAAGGAACTACCATGTATTCTACTACTTGCTCTCAGGTGCCACCGAAGCAGAACGTGAATCACTGTATCTTCTTCCAGCTGATAAATATAATTACTTAAACTCGAAAAATCTCACACTAGAGAACTGTAATGAGAAATATGAATTCTCTCGTCTTAAGCAAAGCATGGAAATGGTCGGTTTCTCGTCGGAGAAACAACGTCGGCTTTTCAATGTTTTATCAGCGGTGTTACTTTTGGGTAACGTGGAGTTCTTTCCAAAAAAATCAACATACCACCATGATGAAAGTGTGCAAGTGCGAAACTTAGATGTTGTGGCCATTATATCGGAGCTGTTAAAAGTCAAACAAGATACCTTGTTGGCAGCATTAACGTCCAAACGTGTAAAGGCTAGTGGTGAAACATTGATAATGCAATACAAACTTCCGGAAGCGATTGCTGCAAGAGATGCATTGGCTAAGTGTTTGTACGGTGCTTTGTTTGATTGGATTGTGTTGCAAGTAAGTTTGAACCACACTGATATTATATTCATATAATAATAGGTAAGCACTTTACATAAAAAAAGAATGAAGTTTCGATTTATAGCGCTTTATTTTATTTCATCTGGGACATCTTGTAATAATTTTATCTGCCGGTCCAGACGGTATATCTCCCATAGTTCTGAAGCGCTGTTCTTCCACGCTGGCAAAACCATTGCGTAAGCTTTTCTATCTTTCCTATTCCTCTGGACTCTTTCCGAGTAGATGGAAACCTCATTTCTCCAGCCCGTCCCTAAAAAAGGCATATCTTTCCCTCTCCCCAGTTACCGACCCATAGCACTTACGTCCCTTATATCCAAGGTCATGGAAACGCTGATAAACCTTCAGCTAACGAAATATTTGAATCACGAAAACTTCTCAATGACCGGCAATATGGCTTCCGTAGCAAAAGATCCACTGATGATCTGATGGCATATCTCACCGAAAAGTGGAACAAATCCTCTTCATCGATATGGTGAGTGTAAGATTGTCGCACTCGACATTTCAAAAGCATTTAACAGAGTTTGACATCAAGCTCTTTTGTTGAAAATGCGTGCATATGGCTTCGATGAACATTTTCTATGGCTTCGATGAACATTACCTTTCAGGCTGTTCAATACAAGTTTTATTGGATGGTTTCAAGTCTGCAATTCACCCTATGAATGCTGGTGTCCCCCAGGGCTCAGTTTTGTCTCCGACACTCTTTCTTATTTTCATAAATGATCTCTTGTCTGCCACATCTAGTCCAATACATTCCCTCGCTGACGATAGCACCCTCAGCTTTACATATTCGTTTACGGATTCACGTCCCTGCTCTTCGGCCGTGGGACTGGAACGGTCGCGTATGTTAAGCTCATTAAATTCCGACCTTGACAGCATAACCAAATCTGGTCGTATACATAATAGAGTGGAATTTAATGCTTCAAAAACTCAATGCTGTATTCGTTAAAGCCATTACATATCCATGAATTGCTCTTGCATTGTTGAATCCGAAATGCTTCCCATTTTGGGTATGTATGTTAATGCTGACCTACGTTTGAATGACCACATATTCGAAATCGCAAAAAACGACGCAAAATGCCTAAGTTTCCTCCAACGATGTAAGAAATTCTTCACCCCTTCTGATCTAGCTACAATTTATCTAGCTACATTCGCCCCAAGCTCGAGTACAATGCTCATATCTGGTCGGGTGCTCCAAAAACATCACTGCACCTGATCGATAGAATACAAAAACGTGCGATAACCCTTATAGGGGATAGAAACATTCACTGAGTCAATTGACTCCCTCGAACACCTTCGTAATGTTTCTTGTGTTTCGCTACTTTATCGTTTTTTCCACAAACAGTGCTCTAGCGAATTAGCCAGTTGCATTTCTCCTCTTCAAAACAATTTTCTCGCAGCACACGTCTCACAAGAAGTGCCCATCAGTTTACCCTTAAGCCCAACTTTGGACGCGCAGTAAAATATGTATAGAGATTCTTTCTTTAACCGCTAACACGAATGTGGAATGCTTTACCAAACACGATTTTTCCCTCCCGTCTACAAACATTTAAGACCAATACGCATCGGTATCTCCTCTTTCATCTTCCTTAAATTTCCCTTTGGTCCGCGCTGTGTAAGGCATTTTAAGGGTATTCATAACCCATTTAGCGCGCATGAATTATAAAAAAGAACTCTTGATACGCTGTTTTTCCTAACAAAAAACCATAGGTTTATTCTTATTAAAGAAAATGTTTGCAATCGTATCTTTTGTTGGGATGACATTTTCTATCAATGCAATTAGTGTCAAAAAATTAGCTTGTGCACATAACAATTTTTTAAAGGAAAATGTTAAATCCGATTCACTTGTGTTTATAGGTCAATCACGCTTTACTTAATAAAGATCAAACGCCTCATACTGGCCATTCAATTGGAGTGCTTGATATCTTTGGATTTGAAGATTTTGGCCCACAGAACAGTTTCGAGCAACTTTGTATCAACTACGCAAATGAGCATTTGCAGTACTATTTTAATTTGGTTAGTGATATCTTCTATAGCTTAAAAAACTACATATTCTATTAAAAGTAATCACAACCACAGCATGTTTTTAAATACGAGCAAAATGAATACAAGCGAGAGGACATCAAATGGAGTGATATAGAATTTATGGACAACTCAGGCTGTTTGCATTTGTTTGAGTCGAAACCAACAGGCCTTCTCTGCATTTTAGATGATCTTTGCAAGTACGTATCCAATCTCATTGTACATTTATTTAATAAATGCTATTAAAATTTTTAATATTTATATTAGCTTTCCTGGAGCAACAAATGAAACACTTCTACAGAAATTCAATAGTGTCCATAAGGACAATAAGTTCTATGAAAAACCACAGCGCAAGGAGAATGCTTTCATAATCAAGCACTATGCCGGAAAAGTGAAATATCAGGTAAGATGTGCCTGTTTTTTTTTTGCAAACATTTTAACATTTACTAACTGCTGTACGTACTTTTCAGGTTGCTGAAATGAGGGAGAAAAACTTAGACCTCATGCGACAGGATATTGTGAGTGTACTTAAAAACTCTAGTATGGCGTTTGTACGGGAGCTAGTTGGAGCAGATCCTGTTGCTGTATTTCGATGGGCCATTATACGAGCATTCTTCCGTAGCTATTTTGCATTTAGAAACGCTGGCAGTAAACATAGAAAAGAACGAACTGACTATGCTCTAAATAAGTACAGCGGAAAGAATCGTTACCGCCAGCAAAACGACATCATTTTAAGGTACATATGTGTAATTTTTTTATCGGATTTATATTTTGACTTCAAAGGATATCTAATACAAGCAACCCACCATTGCATTGTAGTCATTCACATTTAGTAGAACTTATATTATGTTTAAATGCAGAAGAGACATTGCATTTTGTTTAAATTAATTAAGTACACCTACATATGTGTGTGTTGGGGTTAGTATAATGAGGACCTTTGCATAGTTTTTGTAATTTTATGGCTTTTGCCGTTACTAAGTCGATTACAGCTCATTTTCATTTCTGTCACCGTGATTCATGTTTCCTGGCGGTGGCAGCCTGCGCCATGTTTTACATACATATCCATATAGCGGTTTAGTTCGATCGCTAATTTTGGTTGATCTATCACCCTTTTCATCTACATTAGGTAATTTTACTTCTGATAGCAAACTATTTACTTGGATTAACGATAGGGACCCTCATTCGGTAAGGTAATAGCTCTCTTTTGAACGCCTTTTGTGTGTACATAATTAGGTAACATGGCTTCATCAACTAAACATGCGTAGAAGCAATCACAAGCAATGTAGATTATATACATTATTACATCTATACACATACTACATACATACATTATGTACATACTGCAAATATCATTCAAATCGGCTAAGCTGTTTTGACCTATGAGTTTTTATGTACATATAATTATTCGTTTCATTGTTTTGTAAAATATGTACATATGCAGTTTTTTTTTATTATGATAACTGTATAAAAATATCTGATTTCTGGACTCTTGAAGTTGGTGCTATGAAAGGGATTGAATATACTCAACGAGGTGGAAAAGAAAACAAATTGGGAAGAATGTTTAAAGAAACTTGAATAGATAGTTAGATAAAATATCTTATCTTTTGGTTGAATTTCAGATAAAGAACGTTTATACGAGTAATGGCATAAAAACGGCATAAGTTATTATTGATCAACTAAATTAAAAAAAAAAAAACAAAAAAAATCAAAGTGAGGAATTATAATTTGTTTTTTAAATCAGTCAAGTTAAGGTTTGCGCTGTAAGCACATACACCCATGTATGTACGTGCTTTCAAACATTCAATGATATCAACAGATGAGTGGTTTTACTCGTGCAACCTTTTTAAATAACATTTCTAAGTTTCCAATGGCTGTATCAGTTTTAACTGTATTTTTAATACAATAGATTCTGGATACTTGCACGCAAGGAAAACCGATCTTGTTGCAAGTATTGAGGATAGACAGGGGCACAAGGGGTTGAGGTTAAACAAAACATAAATTACAGTCGAACTTTGATAACTCGAACCATCACTTGCCACAAAAAAAAAATCGAGTTATCAAGACTTTTCGAGTTATCAAGTAAAATACAAAATTGATATAAATATGTATTTGTTTGCGAACATAATTATATAACACAAATAACGTACAGGAACGTAATTATTATTTAAAACTAGCTGAGCCCGGTGCGCTTCGCTCCACCCTTTTATTGTTCCTTCATTGCAATGCTTTATGATATACGACATTTTTTGTTCTTTTGTCTGGCGTGTAAATAAATAAAGCTGATGGTTTTCCGAAACGGGAACAGGCGACATATATGGATTTTCAGGGTTAATGCCGCAAACACTCAATGACTGCCCTTGTGATTTGTTTATTGTAATTGCAAATGCAAGCCGCACCGGAAACTGCAAGCGTTTAAAGTCGAATGGCATGTCGGTCGGAATCATTGTGATGTGTGGTATCAAAACATCTTCCCCTTTGTATTTTCCTTTAAGAATTGTTGCTTCGATGACGTTATTCATTAATTTCTTCACCGCAAGCAGGGTGCCATTACAAAGACGTGGTTGATTTATATTTCGCAACATAATAATTACCGATCCCACTTTCAATTGAAGATTATTCGGCGGCAATGAGGGCAAATCAAGCGAGTTTAAAAATTCCGTTGGATAGTTGACAGCATCATCTTGGGTAGTAATGGAATCCACCGATTTGTACGTCATCAATTCACCACCAATTTCACTTTGAATCTTGAAATTCAATTCGTTCAACCAAACATGGTTTTTGTAATTTCGATCGAGTTGGGTCTTTGATTCGGTGAACTGGCAAAAATCGACGGGGAATGTAATACAACCAGTCAATATGTCAATTGGGATTTTCCCATTGCCAATGTCCAACAATTGTTTTGAAAATATTTCTCCAGATTGGTCATTCTGCAACTCAACACGCATGTTTATACATACTTAGTTTGAGTGTCTTGACGTACAAAAAAACGTACGACTTCAAACATGCATTAATTTCATCTGCTGGTGTTGACCGTGGAACCACTGGCAATGTTTGGCGAAAATCACCTGCCAGAAAAATCATCGCACCACCAAACCGGTTTTGATTGCTTCGTATGTCTTGCATCAATTTTTTTTATTTTTTTTCTATATTTTTTTTTGTCTGTGTTTCTATGAATATTGAATTTGCTAATAACTTGACTACAGCACCACCTATCGGGTCCATATTTTGTTATTTTCTCTTTTAGCACCAAACCAACATATGTTCTGAATATGAGTCCATTTGGTCAATAAATATAGAATTTGTTAATAACTTGACTTCAGCGCCACCTATCGAATTTTTCTCTCCGTTAGAACCTCATTCGGACTATATTGAACATTTGAAAAGAAAAATGAGCCAATTCGGTCTAGCCGTTCTCAAGATATGCGCTTACCAACGATCATCATTTCATTTTTATTATATTGAAGTCTGCTATACATGACTGAAGTGTGGATTTTTTATTTTGATTTTCAAATTATAGGTATACAGAATCGGTTGTTTTTTCATTTGTTTTTAAATATAAACGCAAAATGGTTAATGAATTTGGAACTAACTCGCTTGAAGGTGGTTGAATCAAATCGTCCTCGAGCTGTGCAGATTCGTATTCATATTCACATCATTCTAAAAAAAAAAAAAAACTAGGCTTTGAGTTCGTATCGACCGATATACCAACCTTGTAGTGTGTGTTCTAACCCCAACTAACAAGAAATTTGTCAATATTCTTACTCACACATAACAAAATCAAGATTTTCTACACTTATGTATACTAGGCCATATAAACACAGTGCCCCGAAAGCGATGCATTATATGTAAAACGAACATGTAAAAACACGCAGAATTTGGGAATTCCCCTTCAGAATTCAACTTATCGAAGGTGACGCCAAATAACCTCTTCGAGTTATCAAATATCCGAGTTATCGAAGTTCGACTGTATTTAACTTTCTCTCTTTGGTCAACTTCGTTTTAATCTTCTCTTAGGATTTCTGGTATTGAGTGGTTTAGCCAACCTCGTAGATTTGCTAACCATGTCAGTCCTAATTTCCTTGTAGGATAACGTTAATCGGTTGGTGTTTGTTATTCCTCAGTACATGACTTTTAATTTGGAATATCAACTCGCTTTCGTTTCTCATTATTCTCAAGACTTCTTTATTTTTCACCATTTCAATTAAATTCGTAGTATTCTTCTATGGTATACTGATATTGGTTTTTCGCTTCCACGTCTCAAACCAACTCAAGAAGACGGACACAGACATAACACTTAAGTACATTCCTATATGTCTCATCTTTTTTTTGTCTTAGTTGGTTTCGTTGCTGCATCGCAGCTTTCTCATTATACAAACGTTCATAACAGCCAACTGTCTAGAAATTGTTTAGTCACATGGAATGCAAGAAGGATATAAAGTTATTTCAATAAATATCAGATAAGTTTGTATAAAGAACGAATATTTTGCATGTAGAAAGAACTGGGCTCTCATCGTGTAACTTCACCGACGATTGTCGACCGCGCGATAGCACCAATCGATGTTGACAATAGTTTGCCTTAGTGATAGATCACTCTCGTTTTTCAAGATTGAGAGCCACTGAAAACAACATTTGCATTGGCAAGAATGTCATTTGTGCTCTCATTACCGTTTGTTTTTTCTCATTTTGGTTCTAATTTTAGCTGGATTCTCTTCCTCTATTTGCATATAAAGCATACGCTCTATATTTATATGAAGACTGTTTTTTCCAGCCTTGCTGAATTAGTCTGTCTCATTTTGAATGATTTACATTAAAATAAAATCCAAGGGGTAACTGGTTATGTTATGCAATCAACGCTTTCTTTACTTAAAAAATGCAATAATAATATATTTAGTAGGCGCCGTGGGTTAGTGCATTGGACTACTGTAGGTGCTCTCCGTGTTCAATCCCAGCAAACACCAAAAAGTTTTTTCACGGTGCCACCTCTTCCGAATGTCTGAAAAGCATTAAAGATTATCATCTGTTGTAAGGAGTTTCTCAACGCGCCGTTTGGAGACGGCAAAAAATATACGCGCATTCAAACATGGCTTCTAGAAGCTAGGTTAGGAATACTGATGGATTTTTTCGATGCAATATAAATAACCTGCATTTTTGAAATTTGATCTAATGAATGTGGAAAGTGGGTAATTTATTGTGTTTTCAAACACCAACGTACTGACTAAGTGAAACTAAGCAACGAAGCGTAGTATAAATAGTATACTGCGAGCTGCGATTCGATATGATTAAAATAAAATTCTTATAAGATATGTTATGTGTATAATAAATATGTATAAGCTAAATTTATTTTAAGTAACTATGCGATGGCATAAAAATATCACTTATTTCGTATTTGTTCTCATTATATTGACATTACAATGTGCATATTTCAAAATTAACAAAAAAAAAAAAAATAGTACAACATACCAATTGGAACATTTTTTTGTGTACTCATACATTTTTGATATAGCCATCTAGTGACAGTTTCATCTGTAAATCTAACAATAAATAGAATTGCGTAAGTCAAACAAATAGCAGTGTTGAGTGTAAAAAACAAATTTTATTGTTGCTGCTCAATTATCCATTGCATGGTGTGATTTCTGTTGTTGTTTGCAAGGAATTGCTTAATTTTTTTTTAATTTTTTTTACTTAAACTTGCATTATTTTTTTTGCATCGTTTTTTTTTCTTATTATTTATGTTGTTTTTTTTTTAATTCTGTTTTCGTGTAGTAAAAAAAGTAACCTTAAAAATGAGTTACCTAATGCACCAAATCAACTGGCGACTAATGCGTGCCGTAACACCAGAAGATCATGGTCAAGTATTGCTTTTAACAATAAAAATTTCCCTGATGGTAAACTTGTCTACGAGAGCAGTCAAGCTGGTGTCGATGAAAACAATTCTAACAAATTGTTTTCGAAAAATTACTCAAGATTTGAGCGCTCCAGTCAGGAGGTTATGGCTAAAGCGTCGCAAATTGTCCAGTAAGATGTTTTGTTCCTTTCTTTTCATAGAAGCTTTTCCAAACAAAAAAAAAATTGTTCAAATGTTGTTTGTTATGTGTTTACTGATACAATTCTAATGTAAATTTGTATTAATAATTCTTGCATTTCTTTTAAAATTCATACAATCAGTAGCTGTTTATGGAGCTTGTTACACAAGTTTTTTTCTCTTTTGTTTTGTACAGAAAAAATAAATCCTTCCGTCCGAGAGAAAGACCAAAGAAGGGACTTAAAAATCTTCAAACCGTTAAAATGATGACGGCTGGCACAAACCTGTTCAATCAAACAGGAATCAAAACTCGCAAACAACCTTTGACAGTGACGGCACAATTTCAAAATTCACTGACTGCATTGATGGATACTCTAAATCAGGTAAATGTGTTAATCATGTTGTTCAAAAATAAATTGTTTAAATCGCTTATTTCTTTTTGAAGGCAAATCCATTCTTCATACGGTGCATCAAATCTAATGCACAAAAAATACCAAACAAATTTGACGAGACAACGGTTGTAAGACAAGTAAGCATTGTTTATAAATTCGATTCATAAAAGATTATGTTTAATGATTATATCCTTTAAGTTGCGATATACTGGAATGCTGGAGACTGTCCGTATACGAAGGGCCGGTTATAACGTTCGACTTACATATGAAGAGTTTATACAACTTTATAGAATACTATTACCAAAGGGTTTGGTTAGTTCTCAAAAAGATGTTAAGGATTTTCTCAGTACTATGGACTTGAATAAGCAACATTATCAGCTTGGTATGTTTTATTTCTGTTTTCTTACACGAGCGTGAGTTTTTAAGTTCTCGGGATGAGTAGGTAGGTCATTAGTGAGAGTAGTTTATTGAGGCGCAACGAGTTCAGTGACTATTCTATATGTATAAAAATGAATTGATGTCGGTTCGTACGCGCATAACTAACATTTGCAGTGGCACACCACCACCCAAGAAGTTTAAGTGGCGACAGACTCAGCAGGGATCCTGTTAATATATTACTACGCTTCAATCCTAGAGCGGTTGAGGTGTCCTCCTTCTCCACGACAACGCGCCATCCCCAACGATAAAGTGCAAGGGAAGGAATACCCGTTAACTTAATCATTAAGTTTCGTTCATTCTACAATAACATGTGTATGTTTATTTCATAAATATAAAGCATTTGAAATACAACTTAGGTGGACAAAGTTTCACCACTGATGGTGCCACTTCATCTGTGAGAAAGCTTAAGTTTATGTTGGGTTGGCAGTCCGGCGTTGTTTGTAGTGAAAAAGTTAAAAAAACGACCTCGACCAACGAAAATATGAGTTTTTATTTTTAAAAAAAGATCTAAGACACCCCTTAAGTCAGAGTATAAAAAACAAGAACTGAGACTTTCAGCCAGGTTCTGAATTTCACTTTCACTCGATATCGAAATTGAAATCGACCAAATCGAATTTTGGTGATCCAGGTTTCACGGCTATCGAATTCAATTTTACTTTTTTCGAAGTGAATTCAAATCAATTTACCGGGTTCTAGATTTTGATTTTACTGTTTTGGTGTCGTATTGAAATCAGAAAGAAAAAGTGTAAAATCGACAAACTGAAATAAACATTTGTTTTTGCCTTTGAAATTTGAAACAAAAATGTAAGTAAATTGCTGAGAATTTGTTTAAAATTATTTATTTATTGTGAATTATGATTAATTTGTGACAATTTTGCCAGGACCATCGTCTATCAAAGAACTTTCTTCACCGAATTCGGCTTCCACTGCAGAAATTGAGGCTTCAATATCGTGAATTTTATAATGAATTACGTTGCACAATAAAATCAATAAAATAATTCCACTCATTTTCACTTAACACGTTCGCGGACAAGACAGCACATGCCGTCAACAGTTGAGGTAACTAGCGGGTCATGACGGCATATGCCGTCAAAGAATTTTAGGTATGTCGGGACAAGACGGGATACCCCGACGAGAAGTACAGTATACTTCCACATTCCAGCATTGTTTGTTCTACCGGAGACAAACTTTCACTTCGCTGTGACCTGCGGAATCCTTTTTAAATTTATACAAAATTTGCACAAAAGAATATAAAATATCTCTCAAAATGCCGGAGTCATGCGTGTGTCATTCTAGCGTTTCCCACCGAAAATCGTGTGTCCGCTAACGTGTTAAAAAACAGAACTCACTCGAATTCTGGAACCTGCCTTACTATTCTGCACATTTGCGATTTAAAAGACGAAAAAATAGAAATATAAAATACCAGTTTATCAAAATCCCAATTGTAACATAAGTCAACTAATGCTGTTATGCTTATGCCTCTTTGCCACAGATACACTCATGGAAATAGCTATAAATCCAAACAAATTTTTTTCAAAATTCATTACTTTTATTAACATTTTTTTCGTTAAAATGCTTTAAACTGTTTTATATTATTACTAGGTCTGTTCCTTTACTTTCTGCTCCAAATTTCTCTCAGGGTAAGGCAAAATTACGAAAAAGTAAAGGAACGCGTTTACTACAAAAGTAGCAACAAACGAAATGTCAAAAACACATGTGAAGCAAAAGTAAACAGAGTGTTGTTGTATGATTTTGGATTTTACAGAAAAGTCCACCCCTGATGATTTCCCAGAACCAATACAGTATGCAATATATTGCGAAATGCAAATTTCAGCATTCAGAACGTTCAACTTTCATCTATGTTCCTTTTCTCTCCATGTTTTTACTTTTTGAATTAAAATAAAAAAATGCAAATAATCCAAACAAGTGAAACAGCTGACTTTGACAGATAGTTCACTTTCTACCGGAAGAAATTTGTCCAGTAAGAAATAGTAAGATTTTTTGTGAGGGGAAGTTTTTACTCTCTCGTTGCCTCTCTCTTTTACTACTTTTTCATGTAAAGGAACGCGGTTTGTCTAAATTCAGTAAGAATCAGTAACAATTTTCAAGTAAAGGAACAGACCTACTAACTTACATGATACAGGTGGATATGCCAAAACCTGAACATTTTTGGCATTAGCCATTCATTAGTTTGATGGCCGCATTGTCATGCTGGAAAATCCACTCTTCGCCGAATGTGCTCTCACCAAATTCTAATAAAACTTGTTCAATGACCTCAATTTAATTTGAAGAGTCGAAATCCAGCAAATGGATGTCTTATCCATATGACAAAATGCTGCCCAAACTATTACCGATCCTCTTCCAAAATATCGACTCCAAGAAGTTTCTCGTTCTTTACGCATTGTGCCAATAAAACTGTTTGCAATCGGGACCATCTAAATTAAACTTTTTCTCGTCGCTGAAGATGACTCTTTCCCATTCTGCAGTCCAAGAAATATATTTTTTAGCGAAGTCTAGTCTTTTACTTTTGTGATGTTCCTTCAATGCAGGTTTTGGCTTCCGTTTAACCCATTTTAGCGTTTCACTGTTGTTCAAACTTTGTCGGACTTGTCGAGAACTGATCAGTAAGTTCAAATCTTGGACGATATTTGCTGAACTTTTCTTTTTTTCCGATGCAGTTCTAATAATGGTCCGCTTGTCTCGTTCGGAGATTTTCGGAATAGGGCCCGGCCCGTCCACCTCTTGCAGCTATATGTGTCGCCCAAATTTAAAATTCTTTCAACAACACCATGGGATCTTTCGACTTTTTTCGCAATTTAACGATTTTACAGCCCACAATCTTTGTCGGCTTTTATTTGAGCCTGCTCAGCATCACTCAAACTTAAACCTCTCGGCATCTGTAATTTTAAAATGAGATCACACAGAAAAGGTTTTAAATATTACCAGAACTGTTTAAAATCTTACTTACCTTATTATTTACGCAGTAAAATGCAAGCACTTTGAACCAAAAATTTATAAAAGAGCAGTGGACTTATACTTATTTCCTACGTAAAACTACGAAATTAAATTTTTTAGCTTCACGAATTCAATAACGTGAAAAATATTGTACGAGTAGATGCTTGCAGGTTTCTTGACAACGGAGAGCTCTTTCTAAAGTTTTGCGAAGCACAAAACTTAGAGAAAAAGTTTTCTTACTGGATTTATAGCTATTTCCATGAGTGTATATTCTCACTAATGAAATACGAGTAATGTGTGTGTATGCTTTTTTTTGCAGGTGCAACAAAAATATATATGCGAGAATCACAAAAAATGCGGTTAGATATTAAACTACACACTAAAATTATCGACAGTATAGTTTTGATTCAGAGATGGTTTCGTGGTATTCTTCAACGGAAAAAATATTTACTCTACAAGAGTGCCGCCATTACCATACAGTCTTATTGGAGAATGACATTGGCACAAGAAAAACTTACGCGTAACCGTCAACGTTGGAGCGCAGCAATAATCATTCAATCCTATTGGAAGATGTTCAAAGAGAGGACGTGGTATCACAAACTCAGATTTGGAATCGTGATAGTTCAGGCACATACCCGGGGTTTGCTGGCGCGATTGCACTATAGGACTCAGAAAATGGTTTGTCTCCTTTTTTCTTTTCCTTTTTAATACAGTTACTTAAATTTTGTGTTAACTTTCAGCGTTTACAAAAAGAGAGAAGTCGATTACGGTGTACTCAAAGTTTGCCCAGCACTGATAAGTAAGTTATAAACTAATCTATAGGATAAATGAAATAAAGAATATCTGATGTTATTTTTAGAACGTTTAGTGAAATTTACAAGTCCGAAGATATCAAACGTTCCTTTCAAAAGCCGCATCATAGCTTGGACAGTAACTATGATGAAAAAGCGATGCCAGTACTACAGCACAATTTGGAAGCAACACTTCTTGAATCACAACACAATGAAATGCTACAAAAGGCTGGCAATCAATTGAGAAATCTTATGATTTTGACCGGCAACAATAATCGATCAATACCATTGCCACTAGGAAAGGATTATCCTTTGCATAAAAATTTTGACATTAAGTTGCATTTTAGACAAACCACTGCTGAAAGCGCTGAAAAAGGAAAGCAGCCGTATGCGAACAATGATGGAAGTGCACGATATATTGAACAGAGTCCAGATAGTTTTAAACGGTATGCTAAAACATTTAGTCTATTATTTACTTCTTCTTTCCTATTTCATGTGCTTTGACATGCTCAAAAGTATACGAACGAAAAGATTTAGTCCCTGTTGTCAGGTAAGACTAGAGCGTATGCAATAGTCATCTGCGCTACATGTCAACCAGTTCTAAGACATTCAACCTTACTACGCATAATTTGAAAAATAAACTGAAAGATTTACCTGGTAATTACAAAGTGAGTGGTTCACTCAAAACGTAAAGTGCAGTGAACTCATAAAGAACGAGTACTCAGAAATGGTTAGTTATCAATATAGTGTACAAGAGACGGAAGTTTCATTTACTCATACATGTATGTATATGTTCTAGTGTACCAGTGCTCGCATGTAGAAACCTTACAACCGTTTAAATTACAAAAAAAGCGCTACCTACTGGCACCTTGTGCCAAAAAGTAAAAGCTATTTTCGAGATGGTGATCCTTATAAATATAAAGATTAATTGTTAACAAATTGTTAATGTTTATTAAACGAGAGTGTAATTCGTCACTGCTCCTTCTCTGGACACCTAATTTTTTAACCCTTTATAGCTTTATGCGACAGTAATGTTATAAACCGTTTCAATGTTCACAAAAACCAAAAAATGTATTTAAGTCAATTAAAACTCAATGTTACAGTATTGTCACACACCGTTCACTTATAATTTTCAGTAAGTTTCAACTTGAAAGAGATTAGGTGCTCATCTCTGGGTTGCAGTTCACATGCCGCGAAACTTGTAAAGAAACACATGTGTGAATATTGTAAAATAATAAAAAAAAAATACTCAAAAGTGATATCCAGTGCATATTTTTACGTAAAACTTTAAGTAAGTTCAGTGCATTATTAAAGTTTTATTACTGATGAACAATACTCAGTTGATAAGCTTTCGATCATTGGAATAGGTACAGAAATAAACTCTCAAGAGGAATCACAAGCTCGTGCGCTAGCGATTCAATTATATAGGTAGATAGAAAACATAATGCCGAAATTCATAGTCAGCCCATGAATAGTCCCTTTCGCCGACTATAGTTACAGCCGGCTATAAATAAAAAGCCGGCTATAACTTTTCGTTATTCATAAACACATTTTTGCCTGTGTATTAGTTAGTATCGACTTTGGTATGTTTTTGTAAAGTGATTTGAACGAACAAACCCAAACGTCAAAATATTGTATGAGAAATTTATAGCCGACTCTTATTATTTAAAATGACGTTTGGGTCATTTTAAATTTCGAGCCGGCTATAAGTAACTATGAATAGCAAAAAGTATATTTTAGGTTATGTAGGTGAATAAATTCTTTTATCGTCGGCTCTATCTGACTATGAATTTGCGCCACTGTCTACAGTATTTTATCTTAGTTTTTTACGTAAAGCTATTATAAAACTGCAAATGATTCTATCCAATTTATTTTCGTATCTTTCCTAGGCACGATATCGCCAAAACTCCAGTTCGTAGAACAGACTCCGGCCCAACTAACTACTACAACATGGACTATGAAGACATCGGTGACTTTAATATGTTAGATATAGACAATCAGCAATGCAACATCCCAACGAATAAAGACTATAGTCTAACAACACAAATAAACCCAATCGAGAGCTCACAAAGTTCACAAAATGTAAGTGATATAGTCGCTGGCCAACAGCATCATGGAAGGTATCACACGAATGATGTACAAAATCCACAGCAATCCATGAGCGGAATCGATACAGAAATTAATTCCAATTATGCCAAGCATTATGAAAACATGGAAGTCATGTCTGACACACACTCCAATTACCAATTAAAGACAAGTCCTCAGCAAGGAAGTTCCTATTCACAGAAGCATTACACCACCGATGAGAGCAAATCGTCTACACCAGCACAAGTTGCGACAACAGCTAATGCTGCATCGGCTTCTGTACCTAAAGGCAAAGCCGCAGCACTCTTGGGGTCAATATCAGAAGACCAAGCACAGTACACAATGACTAGTCGCTTAAATAAGCAACCAAAAAGTCGTCGAGTCAAATCGAATTTGAGTGATGATTTAAGTTCGGTTGAAGTGATAGCGCCACGGTTCCATAAATCATATGAACCACCTGCTGAGAGATTGCGTCGCCGCAACTCAGATCCGAGTACTAATAAAGTTCCACTGCTTGAGGTGAATCGAGGCAACGATATGTACCAATCTTCTACGCAAATCAATATAGCTGGTCATAGATTCCGGAAGGCCGCGCGTATTGGTAAGGCGGAGAAATGTGCGAGTTGTCAAGAGAGTGACGCCTTCGTCAATGAGGGTTACCGTTGTTTGGATTGCAAAGTGCTAGTTCACACAAAATGCATTCAAAATGGTGGCGTCAAAACATTGATATGTGAAGCGAAGCGCTCGAAACGTACGCGAAAAGGCAATGACAAGACGATGACTCCGAACTCAAAATATTCAGCAAGAGAATATACAGATTCCACTGACAGGATCATAAGCGATGCCAAGGAACTAAACTTGATGCAAGATTTCATCACACAAAAAATATATAAAATGGATGAAAATGAGGGAGAGAAATCATCTGAAGTAGACAGAGTATTCAAACAAGCATTGCGGGCATTCAAGGACAATCTAGTGACACAGTACAGTGTGGCACATAAACAAAACTCCGATTCATTAAATATTAAGTATAGAGATTTAATTGATAATTTCGGTCAAGTGATGGAAACGTGTTGTGGCAAACAGAATGATTTTCCACTAACAATGGGTGTGAATGCGTTCCGTGGATTTATGAATGAATTTATGAATTCGAGAGAAACAGAGAAACCAAAGGCGAAGAGGAAAAAGGAAAAGAAAAGAAAAGTTGAGGAACACACCAACTATAATGGTAGCTATTAAAAATCAATTTTTTTAATTGCGTTATGAACAATTATTAGGTCTTTTTTTATTTGCAGGTCACACGTTCCAATTAACAATAATAAATATACCAACAGCTTGTGAAATATGTCAGCTTTTTCTTTTATGGCCAATTGAACGAGGTTTGGTAAGTAGTAACATTCAATTTATTTGTAGAAATTTTAGGTAAGGTTGGGTTTAGCAATCATTTCCACTCGGTGACCTGAAGGTGCATTGGAAATCCCTTTATAGTTTGCGAATTAATCCTCTTTTTAGTAACTCATAAACGGGCCTATTTCACCAACCGCTTTTAACTTTTAACTTTACAACTTTGCAAAAAAAAAAATAGTTTCCTGCAAAATGCAAGTGCTAAGTGTTTCATACATCCACACGACTTTGCACTTTTCAATTTTTCAGACCTTTTTTCAAAGCCAAAAGTGTAAACGTTTCACCAACCAAAGTGACAACTTTGCATTTGTAATGCATTGTGTTTGAACGAGGATGGCTATCTCGACGGAGAGAGGACGTTTTCTTTTATAAATATAGCAGCCTTTTCAATTGCCAGTAGTTCCGCCTGGAAGCCACTGAATGTATCCGAGAATCTGAAATTCCTTCTCTTTTTTCATTATATCAGTACAATATAACACCATTTGCTCTTTATTAATTCGAAGACTATTGCGAAATAGCCACATTACATTTATAAACATTGTTGGAAGATGTAATTATATATTCCAACTCAAACCCCTGACGCAGATTTCATTCTTGACTGCTTAGGGGCCATCCTTAAAGCGGGTAAACACCATCCAACAAGAGTGTCACCCAAAACTGATATCATATTTGCGTGTTGAAGTGAGTGTACATACTATAGGCCATTCCAAATCACGGTGGACAAGAAAATGTGCGCAAAGAGAGCAAAGAAATATTTGCTCTCATTTGTTGCCTGGAAATGGCAATTACGAAGCGGCTGAACTTTCTCCATTGCCTTTCGTATTTTATCCTATGGATTTTCACTTACACGTCATACCGCCTGTTTAACTTAGAAACCCCTTTTTCTTTAATTCTAGGGCTTTCGGTTTTCTTTTCAAATGGTTATGACATGATTATTCTTATTACATTTGCAATGATTACAGGGATGTTTTTGAGTCAATTTCCTATAGACAACATTCTTTCCTTTCCATTCTTTTTTTTTCAATGTCATAACTGAAATTCAAGTAGACGTTGACGATCGTTGGTTTTTCTGTGTACGCAAGAGAGGATCGCTAACAAAGAGAAAACACGCGCGAAAAAATACACCGTGATTTCGAAAGCCTATCTACAGCATTTTCACTTTAAATTCGTTTTTTTGCAAATTAAAATCGTTATTTTACAAATTAAATTCGTATTTTCACACTTCGAATTCGTTTTTTTTTTTTGCAAATTGAATTTTTTTTCTCTTCGGAACACTGGAATTTACCACCAAATTGTTTTTTTGTTTTTTGTTATTCATATACATCAAGTACTCAGTTCCATTATCAGAGCATAATTTGCCTAGTGTTCTAGAGCAGGCATATGGCCAGATAACAAGATCTGACTACTCTAATTACGTGATGGCTAAGTTGTTAAAAATACCAGCTGCAGCAAATGAGCAGGAACTTCATTAAAGTCTTTAATGTAAGATGTTTTTCAATGAGAAACAAGATGACTCAGTAAACCAAAGCGAGCGAGCGGGGTTTAAGTTTCTAGTTTCTCGTAAATTTAAGGGCTTAATCTAAACAAGAAGGTTAGAGTAATTTAATTACATTTATTTATGTGTATATAACGCATAACAACATTCTAATCTAAGCGATTTGGTATCAAATCATAATGTTAAAATAAAAAAAACATGACTTTCATTTGCAAAAAAACGAATTAATGATAGGTTTTGTATGACACTCAAAATCATCGTTGTTGCTATTGTTTTTCGACCCTCTCTACCTGTGTTTGCTCTTTGAATGATGAAATTTGTGTACACACAATCGAGCAAAAACAAATATGTCCGTTGGGTGTCACGCAGGTTGACGTTTTGCAAAGCACAGCCCTATTATACATATTTCTGTTGGACTTATTTGTATGTCTTTTGTTAAAATCTAAAATGTGATAATTTTTTTTTGCAGGTTTGCCAAAATTGTCGCCTAACATGTCACAAGAAATGCTATCAAAAGGCTCCGTCATGCAACAAGACATCTTCACATGGTGGATGTGTATCGTCTCAATCTAGTATAACTGATTCAAAACTCTTTGGTGTGCCATTAACGAATTTATGTTTAGCTGAAGAAGCTAAAATTCCCATACAAATCGAACAACTGATTACGAAAATCGAAATGCTAGCCCTCTACACAGAGGGAATATATCGCAAAAGTGGTGTCAATTCGAAAATTCGGGAACTCAAGCAAAAAATGTCTGAGACACCGATACGTTCAGAGATTGATTATGAATCTTATAATGTACATGTATTAGCAAATGTTCTCAAATCATTTCTACGCGAAATGCCCGAACCATTACTATCGTTCGATAGATACGATGATTTTCTTCGAGCATCCGATTTACCTGATACGAATGTACGTGTCCAGACGCTACTATCTCTTATTAAAAAACTCCCGGTGGCGCATCATTTTCTCTTAGAGCGTTTAATTTTCCATTTGGCTCTGGTAGCACAAAGAGAAAAACACAATCGCATGTCTGCGAGTTCTCTGTCGATAGTATTTGCTCCATGTGTTTTACGAACAAATCGTTTAGTACCTGCCCAGGATAGTCTTAATGATATCAGTAGGCAAACAAAGTGCATAGAAACGCTGATCACGCAAAAGATGTTGAATGTCAAGAGTACATTAGCTGATATAGATACTTTGGACACTGCGGCACATACCGCTACTACTAGGTTGAGTACATTACGTAGCTCTAAAGTGTTTGCCCCCGAGGAGTTGACCCAGCGGTCATCACAAATCGAGACTGAAACGGAAGAAATGATATTAGAAGGCCACATTCAAGAGATTCGTAAAGAGAAAGCGTTGCTGACATCAGCATTGCCTAATTTGGTAAGAACTACATCAGATGACGATTTGCTGTCGACTGATATGGATGGAGAAGGTGGAAGCTTAGATGATCTGAGTACAGGAAAAGACAAGGACAATCATTCATTAGCTGAATGTAAAGATTTCAAAGACAGTATTGATTCATCATTTGGAAGCTTAGCTGGAGATAATAACGGTAGTCGAAAAGGGTATGATGAAAAACAGTCACAACAACACGATCAAGAACAACAGCTGCAACCTCATCCCGGCCAGCAACAGCATCACCATTTTGATGCAGATTCAGCGAGCGATTCTATAGTGTTGAGCTATAATCTGCGAGATCAGAACATCGATTATATTCCAAGTCCAAGACATCATGTTTCCTTAGATCATGAAATGATCACATCTGGTCATCTAGTGCACCCATTAGTGAAAAACTACTCATCCACTCCTAAAACGTCATCTAATAATAACAACAACAATAGTTTTCCTAGCAGTGGAACCCGACGATCGGGAAGTCAACAGAATCTCAGCTATTCCATGGCACAGGCATCAGCAGCGACAGCGGGTCCAAGTGGAATGAATTATGCTGCAATAAGTCAGTCAGGGAAACCAATGGCTGTACGTAGCATGTCAAGTGGGTACGATGTGACAACAGCACACTTACCCAATCAGTGTACTTCTACAGTTGATGGATTTCAATTGCTTTCGGCTATCCCATCGTCCTCAACGACATCATCATCATCATCATCACCAAATGTAGTAGCAGGGACAACCCTCTCTGCATCATCATCATTATCAACACCATATACCAGTAGCAATAAAGTAGCAAGTATTATAGAGGGCGGTAATATAAAAACGACTCGAAAGAAAAAGAAACAGGAAAGTTTGGACGACGAACCAATTATGGTGTAAGTTCTAAGATCTATGTTATAATTTATCTCTAAATATATATACATATGTATATTTATATAAAAATACATACATATATTCATATATTATACATACATATATATAATTAATAATTTTAGGCACTGATTCATAGCAAAAATAAAATTTTAAATTTGAAAAATAAAAGGCATATATGTACATTTGCGTATCTACATATATACGTATAAAAATATTTCCAAACATATATGTATATACAAATCCATATAATGTTTGAACTTATATATGTGTTATTATTAATTCATTATTAACAAACAAAAAAGACATTTTCAAAATGAAATGAAAACCAGAAAAGGGCAAATCTGAGCATTTGTAGGTACGTACTAGCATTTTCATATTACCCAGCACCCCACGTAAATTTCACTGAAACATGCATTTTTGTTTTCTGTACAAAAATATACTTTTCGATATTTTTTAATTTCACAAATAGTTTTTTATTTTACTTGGCCCTATGTTGAGAATAAGTTGAGAAGTCGAAATAAATTTATAATATCTGAGTTTAAATTGTTTATTATAGTAGATACTTGGCTGTCTTGTGTGTGTGTGTTGGGTGACGATAGCAGATGAGTAAGGAAGTTCGTAAACTAAAAAAAATCGGTTTTTTTTTACGAAGACACCAGATTGATAACATCCAATCTAGAACCAGAAACATAGATATGCGTAGCATTTTATTAAAGACTTGCCTTCAGTACATGAGTGTTCCATGCAATATCTTCAGTACATACTGAAGCATTTACTTTGCCAAGTAAAGCATGCTGCAGTCGTACGTGGAATTAAGTGGCTATTTTTGTCTAAGTGTATTTACGAATCATCTTAACCCACCCCCACTGCCCATTTCATCGCAGCAGGCTTTAAATAAAATTGATTTTCTCGCAGCTCTGCGTTGTGCCAAGCCTTGGATGTCTAGAATTATGCGATAGAAAATATGTTTTGAACATGCCAAAACACTTCCAATTTTACCTAGAGTTCTTTAAAATAAACAAACATACATATGTATGTAACTTCTTTTGACTGACTATCAATGATGTATTGATGGATTTTGGATTTGTATTGATGGATTTTGGATTTTAAGCGTAACATGTGGCTTGCAAAGTTGTTATTTAACTTTTTTTCGGAGATGCTCGACGAAGGAAATGAATGCTCACTGATAGGTTAGGTTAGGTTAGGAGGGTCGCTTGCAATAAATGCAATTTCATCCAGAGGCCATAAAGGTCCATTGTGAATACCCTAGTTGTGCATGTCGAAACATGCGTTTGTCTGTGAGCGGTATCTTAGCCAGGTCAGCCAGGCTGTCGAAGAACCGTGCTCCCATACAAGATAGGCGTCGTTCCTGAAGGGCCGGACATTGGCAAAGAAGGTGTTTTACAGATTCTATTTCATCCTCATCCATACAACTTCTACAGAAGTCATTAGTAAGGATGCCGTATCTTCTGGCCATGTTTCCTATTATACAGTGTCCAGTTATAGAACCGACTAGTAAATAGATTTGGTTTCTTTTCATAAGAAGTAAGGATGTTGTTATGGCGCCATCACTAGTGTTGCGCCATCGGTCCTCGGCTCACTGATAACTTAGGTTACAATTTTTTATTTTTATTTTGGTCTGAGAAAAAAAGTTAGAATTTTTTTTAGTGCATTCTTGCGCATTCTCTGCAACTTTACATAAGGCCTGTTCCAAAACTAAGAAAATCTACGAAAATCGCGCAAATCCTGTTCCCGTACGAAGATTTTTCTTAGTTTTTCACAGAAGGGAGAGCTAACAAGAGATTAAGAAATTTCTCCATGCTGCGAATTTCAGTTGTTCAGAATTGCGTCTACCCAATCGACCCCAAAAAGTTACCAAACAGACCTATTTCTTTGGGGAGCTTTATGAAATTTGTCCAATCTGTCCAATGTCATACATTTTCCATTTTTTGCACAGTTTTACCTCTCTCTGAGAAATGTTTACCCCTACTCCTTGAAGTTTGAGAATCTGTGAATCTTCGTGCAGAAAGTACGGGGACAGACCTAATATCGTCGGCATACAAGCAAAACTGACTAACCGCAAAAACGTAGTTCGTGGAAAACGGCAAAACAAGTTTTTTGTTTATTTTAAATCCCTTGTAATATATGATGTTAACTGTAGGTCTGTTTGGTGCGTGTTACTTATCGTAATATTACGTAAAATTTAATAAATTGACATGAATTGGTGTTGGTTAACCCAAAAAAAAACACGACAAAGCGTAAAAAAAGAGAGCCAAATGAGAGTGTAAAAAATTGCCGCCTCAATTGAGAAAGTTGGAATTTTATGCACCAGCTCAAAGCTGTCAAACCAGCCATCTGACAGTTTGTGAAATGTCATAAACCTTCTCATTTGTTAGTGAACATTTGGCAGGTTTAACACAAAGTTTTCAACGTCTTTGGTTACTTTTGTGCAATTTTTCCACTCTTTGAGAGGATTTTCCCCACTTTTCAAGTTATTTACTATTTGACAGGTTCGTCCAATTTGATCACAAAAAAGATTCCAAACAGATCTTTTGATGCTCTTGCAAGATTTTTTGCATATTCTAAGCAAAATATTAGATCGGCAGTTTTTACAGAATTTTCTACTTGCTTTTTTCTTATACATACAAACAACAATTTTTGGCAGTTGGTCAGATTTGCTTGTAAGCCGACGATAAATGTTTGCATAATAATGGGGTATGATTTGTTCATAAGGCTCGTCAAAAAAAAGCTTAGCCCAGTTAACCCAGTTTAAGACGCACGCTCATGTTATTGATCTATTTTTAAAAAGAGAAGCTAATCAATTTAAAGCAAAGAAGGTGATATTTGATTTCAATATCGAATTATGACTAGTAGATCGCCATCCGAATACACACAAATCATTTAAAACATATTTTTTTATGATCATATTGTATTCGAAGAATTCCTTAATGCAAAATAAAACAAGATACATATGTGGTAACTGTGACGTAGTTTTTGTTCTCTTTAATGACAAAGAAATTATTTATAATAAAAATAACACCCGTCAATATTCTCAAAAAAGTGTTATATAGAAATAAAATGTAAAATAGAAACCGAAAATATTTGTTAAATACAGTTTTGTCGCATTTTATTGTCATATCTCTCCATAAGCTTACGATTTAATAAAAAAAAAATATTTTAGTTGAACATGAAATAGTGATAGATTTAAATATGCCACGTAAATATCGTCGCAGAAAGGAAATAAACAATACAAAGTTAATACTCTTTAGCAAAAGCTATTCTTTTTTATACACAAATTATTAAATATATAATATACTTACATATACATATGTATAAACACATGTGAATCTCTTTAATTTGGTATCCATTCAAACTCTTCCATTTGTATGAAATAATAATTTGCAATTAAAACTAACGCAAAAGAAAGAAAATGGGAAATTAATAAGGAACAATTTGAGTTCCAAATATAGATGATCAACATTATTTTTTTATTATTATTAAATATATATTTTATGTAAGTGACCAAGTCAATATTTAGGTTTCACTATTTGTACAGTACATATATACTTTCATTTATTTTGTTAAATAAAGTGGTAAAATAAACATGACTGCGGGCTTTGCTGTTTTTTGTCCAGAGTGGAGTATTAATTGTGTCAACTTGCAGTTGAGCGAGGCAAAAATATTAAAGATATAAAATCGTAGGCTTGTGGCCACGAGTTCCTGAGCGATGAGTGAGCGACAGAGCGACGTTGCTCTGCTTTCAATTTTGTTTTAATTTTTTGTATATTGCTGAGCGACGAAGTCCAAAATTGAGCAAATAAGCTTGGAATGGTTGATTTCATAGATAACACTGGGGAACACACATTTCGTTGACTAAGACCTGACGCTTGTTTTTGACTTATTTTTGGCGTCTGATAGAAGAAAACTACCGTTTTGAAACAGCTGAAAAATTCAACTCAACAGAATTTTTTTTTAATTATTCCCCAGTGTAATCAGACCCCCTCGATTTGTAGGGTGCAGAATTACTGTCCAGCGTCATTACACTATTCAACT
Source organism: Brachyopa scutellaris (assembly GCA_949775065.1). Lineage (NCBI taxonomy): Eukaryota > Metazoa > Arthropoda > Insecta > Diptera > Syrphidae > Brachyopa > Brachyopa scutellaris. The sequence continues at coordinate 72,989,619 of OX459112.1, forward strand.
GTACAACTGTATAGGACCTGACGATGACATTTTGACTACTAATTGCTCGAGCGACGACGCTCAATAAAAGGCCACTCGCTCAGTGTGTGGCCTTAGCTTTAGAATTAGCATTTTCATAACACCGCGTCTCCACGAGACATTTCTGATGGCAAGATTTCATGGGAAGATAAAAAATAGCAAGCCATCAATGGCTTATGATTTTTACAGGCTGGGTTTATTTGTTTGTTTGATTGTATGTACGAATGTTGCCACGTACATCCTAAGCTATGGAACCGATTTCAACAAATGAGCTGTCGTTGGATTCGTTTTGATTGTCTTGAGTGTGTCCTAGGCTATGTGACGTCACATAATATTCAATATGGCGGAAGCACCAAGCAAGATGGCGGATAACCCATTTATTTTTTTACAACTGCCTTGATGGTGGTATCAAATGAAAGGGCTTGGCGAGTAGAATACAATACCTACGCTATGACCTCATTCTAAACTCAATATGGCAGACGCCTGCAAGATGGATGATTACCGTTATCTTTACTACCTCTTTCATATGTGTATCAAATGAAAGGGTTTGACAAGTAGAATACGACAAGTTAAGTGAGGTGCCATTTTAAATTCAATATGAAAGGTTTTAGCAAGTAGAATACAACATTAGACGATGATCTTCAGAGTAAAGCCGTAATTGTAACTGTCTAGCGGTTTTGATAAAAAATGTAGGTATCATTAAATGCATTTTTAGTAACTTACGTTACTTTTTTTTAAAAAAACAAGATTAGGCATCAGCTTAAGTAACATTAAATTACCTTTCCGTATTACAAATCTGATACTTATTTAACTGACTTAAACCTCTTCAAAAAATGGCACAAAGTAATAGAAAAGCTTATGTCGACTGAAATACTTTTTTTCATAAATTCATGTCAAACTAACTTATGTTACGATTTAAAGGCTCTCACACACCGCCGCGATAAGCAACAAAACACACCAGCGCGATACCGATGGGAGTTTTGTCTATGTTTTTTTTTTTACTTTTTAAAACATTTTCACTATCCATTTGCAATATTTATGTACTTACTCTAGACAAAAAATCCTCAAATCAAACTACCAGAACTGACATTTTTTAATAATAAAAATTACAAAATATTGCGCGATAGAACGATAGAATAATGAGCAGTCTGAGTATACTACTTTATACAGTGGCGAGCATATAAATAGGAAAATTCAGTCAACATAGTTCAAATCACCATATACCGGCACTTAAGGAAATAGCTTGGCTAAAATGCGAAGTTTATCCTCAAAACAGATTTTTACGAACTAACTGTAACATGCATACCATATTTTGGTCTACGTTTCACGATACAGATACAAAATACCGTGCCAAGTGTTAAATTGGTACGAGCACATAAATAGGGAAATTATATTGTTTTTAGTTTGTACTCAACTTCTGTGTGAAAATGTTTGATTTTCAGTATGTAATGTTTACATAAATATTACTTTGTTATTGTCTAGTTATAATAACTCGATTTGTGATGTTATAGGAATGGGACGGGGCAAACACATAACGGCTGGACAGCGGCGAGAAATTTGTCGTTTAAGAAGTGAAGATATTACGCTCTCTGCAATATCGAAACATTTAAATATATCAATTAATGTTTGTCATCGAGCTTTGGAACAGGTCAAACGCTATGGTAGCAGTTTTAATAAACCTACAAACTAAAACTACACCGAGTGTTGATTGGATGATGCAGCGCCTTTCTGAAAAAGGATCGTTTCAGGACCGCTGTTGACATTCACGCTGAAATTTCGGCACAAGAAGACTTGAATGTGAGTATACACAGTACACAGTACGACTTCGCTAAGCGGTATTTGGATTAAGAAAAAGCTGATTATAAGTAAAAAAAATCGCAACGCTACATTTCTGTTTGCGAAAGAACGTATAAAAGGCGTTTTAAAGTTCTCCAAGAAATAAGGATTTTTCTTCATCTATTAAGTTCAATTATTCGTGAAACTGGTGTTATGAGATACCTAATATTACACCTAAAATGTATACTGCTAAAAAAATAAAATTGATAGTTTTCCAGTTGTTTAAAGTTTTAGCAAAACACACAGAAATTACTGTCTTTGGTTGTTTTTCCCTATTTATATGCTCGCCACTGTATATACTACATACAGCGAGAGAAGGCAATTGAACGTTTCTATTATCTATTATCGATTATCGCACTCGGGGTGCATGAACAAACTTGAACACACGTGTTGCGATAGATGGCTATCGCGGCGGTCTGTGAGAGCCTTAAGTTGTTTTGTCATATAAAATTCGCAGTAAATTTTCGATGTAAAAAAATTATCATAAGCTACAGTGAAATCTCTTGTCGATAGCCACGGGACCGAACATTTTTGTTCGGTAATGAGAGCTGTCCGTTTATAAGAATGCATTTTGTGGGAAATTAGAAATTGCTTCCCGAAAAAGGTGTCCGTTAATGGCAGGTTTCCGCTAATGAGAGATTTCACTGCATTTCAAATACAAGTAATACCCCGATTTACGGCGCTTCGATTAATTTCATTTCGAGTTACGAGGGCAAAAAAATTCAGGAAGCTACCTCAATTTACAACGGTTTCGCTCCGAACGTCAATGTGTTACTTTATAAAATTTAAACAAAAATATTATAATACAATTTTTTTCGGGTTCAAAGTTGTATTCTTTGATAGATACATTTGTGTAATTTTCCAACTTTTTGTTTATGGCCCAAGGTACACGCAGATTTCTTCCTCTCTCATTAGTAATTAAAAACTCAATTCTAGAGCAACTGCTTCCAATAAACAGTGACTCAACTTTTTGATCACATGATGAAAAGGAAATGGGTTCTATAGTTGTAACTTTTTGATTCTAAATGTTAATGCAACGAATTTTTGACGAAGTATAGTTACAGATGTTCTAGATAAGAATACGCAAAAAATGTACCGTTAGATTTCGGAGAATTTCGGAAATCTGTTCTCGAAAGCATGTGATCAATTAGTTGAGTCTGTGCCAATTGTGCATTGGGTGTGATCGTAGTAAAGTAAAACTTGGAGAAATTGAAGTTTTTTTCAAATATTATTTTAGTTGTATGTACGTATTGTTATATTGACCCCGGTAAAAGGTAAAAAAATTTACTATTTTTGCATTTGCTAAGATGTTTACGTTTGTTTTGTTTCGAGATTAGATGAAAGAACAAAGGCGCTCAAAAATAGAAGAAATCAAAATGCTTATTGATGGTAAGTGCACATACCGTGAAATTTCTATAAAAGCTGGAGCTTTCATTGGGTTTCATCACAAAAATAAGAAAAAAATTCAAGTCTGAAGATGTAAAAAACAAAGCCCGGTAAGAAACCCATCCTAAATTCTCTTGTACAAAGTCGTATTTTGAGACAAATAAAGTACGGAGTGCACGAAAATGCAGCTCAAATGAACAAAGATTTGCGACAAAGTGACGGAATAGTTGTATCAACAGATGCTGTTCGGAAAATTGTACTCAAAAACGGTTTACACGGACGTGTGAAAGTGAAAAAACCACTGTTGACAAAACTATATAAGAAACTCAGGCTAGAGTTCGCAGAAAAATACTCAACTTATACGATTAGTGACTGGGCAAGGGTAGTGTGGTCGAGTGAAACAAAATTAATCGTTTTGGCTCTGATGGTTGTCAATGGACCTGTAAAAAGACTGATGGAGCAACTCAGTACCGTCACGTAAAATCAATCGTTAAGTTTGCTGGCGGATATTTGAGGATATGGAGGAGTATGGTCATGGAAGATGTTGGCCAATGTGTGGAAGTTAAAGGGAGAATATATGCCTATCAGAACGAGGACTGCGGAATTGTCTGAATGATAGGAATAAGACCGTGTCGGACATTATCTTCCAGCAATAAAATGAGCCGAAACACACTACCCGAGTGGCTTAAACATGACTTGAAGGTAAGCAGTTTCAAACTTTGGGTTGAGGTCAAAAGTGAAATTTTAATAATGCCAGGAGACTCTCCAAATCCAAGCAATTTGTGGGACCGGACTCAAACTGCTTGGAACAGTTAAGGCTCTAGCAAGTGCAGAACACTTGTGGAATCTATGTAAAAAAGAATACAAGCTGTTCTCAGAGCAAAAGGAGGTCATACTGAATATTAAACTACAAACGTTGGTCAAAGTCAACTAATTGATCACATATCATAATTTGTACTTTTTCGTGGTATATTGGAATTAAAAAATATATTTAAGTTTTCAGCTGCTGAATAACGCCATTGCTTTTATTTTCTCCTCAAAATTTCAATGAATTATCTTAATAAATAAAGAAGTTACAACGAAAAATCATTTTTGTACTTATCATGTGATCAAAAAGTTGAGTCACTGTATTATAGTTATAAACTGGTCCATGAGCCATTAAGTTCTATTGTGCCACAGAGTGAACACAGGTGATAATTGTTAATCAGATGGTTTTTAAACTTAAAATCGTCCAAATTCAGGTGAGTACCTTCTAATGTATTTTTTTTTTCTGAATGTCACCGTTTCGATATACTTTTTTAATCATTACCCAATATATGTACAAGTACATGTGTAGTAGCTTAAAATATTCAGGCTTATTGTGAGCTTTACCCGAGCAGCATTCCACCCGAAAAAATTCACATTGCACCCTGTTGTAACTTTTGCCCGAAACTTCACTCGGGCGGAATTAAACGCCATTGACAGCTAAAATTTTCACTTATTTTATTTTAGGCGAAAAATGTAATTTGTTTTTTTTAATTAAGGCAAAAATAGTAGAAATAGGTATTTTTTAAACCTCAACAAAACGAAGTAAAATTTTATTCGGGCGAAACTCACAATAGCTTTAAAAATTTCGGGCGAACAAAAATGTTTCGGGTGAAACTCACAATAAGGCTGATTATTTTCTCGAAATTGAAATACGGGCCTAACCTGACGTCGAAAAAATATGCATAAAGCATAACCCATGGATTCCACAATCATTGGCAAACAAATGAAAACCCAAAATTACATGTGAAATGAATTTTATATTTTTATTCGATTTCTCTCATTATCATTATACAGTGTTTTAACTTTTTTGCACAAATAAATGTGTATTTGTATAATATGTATATATATAAAAACTTTACGTGAATAACTACTTAATATTATATTTGATTATATAGTGAATAACCAATCATTATACATACATATATTTTACTAAACGATAAAACAAATAAAAAGCATAGTAGTGTATGCATATTAAGAATAACCAACTTCTATAAATGTATAGAAAAAATAAAATAAAAACAAAACAAATCATATCAATATTGTTTTTAATATTAATGGAAAGGAAATAGTTATTTTAATCATTAAATGTATAGTATCTGTCCATATTACCGTTAATACTTCTTAATTTGCCTCATTTCCGATGAATTTTGCTTAATCTTTATTTGATTTTCGTACATTTGTTGGGCTGTGACATCGATTACTGTTGCTTCATGTGAACCTGCATAACTTCCTGCTGCAATTTTGTCCATATTGAGTTCATATAGCCCATTGACAGTTGGAGAGACCATTTCGAGTATATCTTTATCTAGCCATGTGTTGTCGTCGTAGTCTCCTAATGATGCCGTACATACCTTTCCTATATTAAATCCGCTTGTCTGTAGGTGCTCCCTATTGTCTTGTGAAAATTCCAATGCACTTTCAATGTTCGCTTTACCCTGGTTCTTTTTTGGTAGGTACCAATTCTCATCATCTACATTATCTATAAAATCTGAACGAGTCAATTTCATTCTCTTACATTTTTCTTCTCCTAATGATGAAGCTATATTAGTGTTGCTGTTTGGTTTGCACACAGCATTGCTCTCACGTTCGTTGTTGAATTCAACAGCTGATACGATATCGCTCATGTTGACTTCCTCGTCAAAGATATCAGCGCTCTGATCTTTAGTATTGAATAAGAGGCTCCTACGGTTCTGTAAAATCGTCTCTTGAACCGCTTCTTCAAGGTCACCTTCCTTTGGGTGTTGGCCCAATTTTAAATTTGGAGCTGCAACTAATGCCAAACTGAGAAGCAAAACCATCAAGCAGGTTGTGGGCTGCGTTGTTTTGTTTGTTCCTTTTGTCAGAAGTGACTGTAACTTTTTCATTTGGGACATAAGGTTTTGATTCTGATTTTGGAGCTGTTTTATTCTCTTCATGAGAGATTGATTTTCTTCAGTGCACTGTTTTACGCGCTCTTCAAGACCGTCTACATATTCTTTTTTACGCTTTCGAGAATCTTGAGCTGAAATTTTGTTACGAATCTTGCGACGTATACGTTTGAGCTCACGCTCCTCGTGTTTTGTTAGCGGGTAATTCGTTGGTAGCGTGATTCCTTCTTTACTTAGGAGTCGCCTCTCCTCTGATGTCAGAATTAGTCTCGGATAAGGAGCTTCTGGATCATGCATATATTCTTCATTATCATCGTTATCGTAACCATCTTCTATAATAATGCTTTCAGAATCTGACGAATGTTCAATGAAGTCATCCTCTTTTTCTACAATTAAAAGAAAAAAAAAAAATCTTTGCTAAAGTAATAAAAAAAACCAATTGTAAAAATTTCCATATGCGTTTGCTTACTTTTAGGTAACCAAAACAAAATTGGCAGTTCTAGTATACGGTTCGAAGAAGTACATACGTCGAAGAACAAGAATGCAAGACAATGGCAGGAAATAGCGATAGCAAAGTGGAGATAGGCAGGACACTTAACTCGAACGATATATGTATAAAAAAAAAAAAATACTGCTGCCGCAATAGAGATTAAGAGAGGAATTAATACCCCTATTATGGTTAGCGCATCGAACGTTCGATATGAAGCGAACTCTTTTGTGAATCACCCGTATAGTGGTATTATGTTCGCAACTGTCATTTAATTTGTTTTTTCTTGTTGCAGTAGTTGTTTCACAGGCGAATGACGCATTCGCTAACCTTAATACCACGATACGGGTGATTCGCAAAAGAGTTCGCTTCATATCGGATGTTCGATTCGCTAACCATAATAGGGCTGTACGTAATAGAGAAAGACAACCCAATGGAGCACAAAACCAATAGCGATCAACAAATTAGGAAAAGGCTTAAGTTCAATATTTACTGAAACAGACCACCACATTGGGTTCATTTCCATTTCTCTTCCACGATTCTTCTTCTTTACCCAGTGGGACCTTTGATTTTCTTCACACTTCTTCGCTGGTGTCAATGCCACTACCAGTGTCATTGTTCCTCGAATTGTTTCTTATAACTTTTCTGTGAGTGGAGCTCTAGTCAGTCTGGATAGGAATCTTACCCGCAACCTCTGCGTGACGGGGTTACTTAGTGATATGTGCACTAGGCAACAGAGATCGACCACTTGACCATTATGTAACTAACCATAATATTGATGTAGTGCAATATACCGCATCGAGAGGATAGAAAATAAAGGAATACAACCGATATTGTGTAAATTATATGTATGTAAGTGCAATTGATTGTCATAATGTTGTACGAAATAATTTCAGAGATCAAACATCTATGTATGTATGGTATACATAAGTATACCAATAAGTGTGAGTTTTGCATAAACCTTGTACGTATACATATGTATGTAGAAAAAAAAATGAAATCAAATAAGAACAATTATTCAATGATCCGAGGGTTTGTCAGTAAAGAGGTCAAAGACCATAATAATACTGTTTAAAAACCTTGCGGCCTCGCTTAAAATTAGGTAAGATAATTATGCATATGATATCTTCATATAACTTAATATGTACACAAATGTATCTATGTACATATATGTACATATGTAGCACCTTACCTTCTTTTTTGATGTCAACCACTTGAAAAATTGATGGCTTTGCCATGTTTTTTAGCTGAAAGTGATGATTGGCCTCAATCGATTCGTTGACCTTGACAGCAGACGAACGGACAGCTGTGGTATTGACAATTTTAAATGTCTTCAGCTCTTTAACATCCTGCAGTGAAACTGGTATAAGAATCGATCTAGGATTAGAGTTCTGAACACGAACTATTTTTTTCACTGTGAATATATAACGTTTCTTGTTAGTTTTTATATAGACACGAATTATATGTACATACTTTCAGTTGCTTTGTTTAAAAACAGAGTGCCAGGCTTGGCTTGAATTTTTGCACCACTATTTGAATTCTTTACTTGTATTGTGACAGGTTTGTTATTCGATGTAGTAAACATTTGAGGTGACAGCTTTACAATTTTGATTTCACTTCCACGACCTCCTTTTACTATTGTTTGTTGTTGCGAAGACTGGCGATAATGTTGCTGTTGTGGCTGGTGGTATTGTTGCCTTGGTGGTTGTGCAGTAGTTGCCTTTGTTTGAACCGTGTTTGATAAAGTCATAACTTGTGGTACTTTCTGAACTATTACTTTAGGCTTGTTTTCATTGTTGCATATCCTCTTCGTTGCTGGTTGAATAAGTTCTGAACATTTAACTTCAGTGGGGGATCTTTTACTCCCTCTTTCGCTAACCGATGGGCCGGGGGAAGCTGGACTTAGCGGCTCGTAAGGTGGACTCATTTCACTAACGTTATATATATTTCAATATAGGCAAACAACCATTCATTATTATAAATTACTTACGCTTCCAGGTTATCCGAAGAAAGACCACTGTCAGATGAATTACTAGAAATGGCATTGCTTTCTTGTGACATCAATGGTTCAGGTAGTGAAGGCACGCTGATTTCATAGTCTTCCGCTTCCATTTTAATATGTTCGGTAAAATCATCTAAGGTACCGAATCCCACATGGTGGTCATTATCATTGTTAAGCAAATCCAATGCAAATATGGAATCGAAAATGTTCTCAGTACCTGATGACCAATTTTCGTCCTAGAAAAGTACACAAAATGCAGTTGTTAGTTTTAACTCGTAAATTTCTTTGGGATTGTGAAAAGCATATGGTTCAAACGTCCAGTTCCCCTGTCGAATGCCAATTACATGGTAAATGATGACACGTTGTGGCTTTCGAAGAACTTGATTTAGGTGTAGTTAAAGACCTAAATATCGTTGTAGTCTAGTCTACACAAATGAAAGCAGTAGCAGTAGAAACTTCTTATGAGATGAATCGATGTTTGGCATGTGGTTTTAGCTATAAGTGGAATGCAGATATTTCAGATGTTTTTTCTGTAACAAACATCTATCGTGCACAAAAGAAGAGCATGAAAAATTCAAAGTCGAAAACCCGGATGGAGCAGTTACAGAAAAGCCGGATAGTATTCATAGCATATGTGGTACCATAATAATCGTTATGTACAATTTAGCAACCCATTTTATTCAGATAAAAATACAAAACACATTTATGGTGTACTCATGTCGAAATCTAAACCAGCCATATAAATATAGCAATTACAAAGAGCGATAAGAAATTACATTATATTTATGACTCAAATTATTGCGTGCGTCATCAATCTGGAGCAAGAACGGGGTAAATGTCGAAATGAACTTTTATTGTGAAAAAACTCCGATATTACATACCATAGCTTCAGAAACACATTTAGATAGTCTGTTGCCAAATAAGTCGTCTTTTAAACCAAAATCTTCATCATTTTGCTTAAAGGAGAAATCCATTTTAGTTTTCGCTTTTGCGTGACACGTATGCCGAAAAATTAGGGCGCAGCCGTTGTTACTGTATGGGTAATTAAATGCGAGTTTTTCAAGTGTATTTATTCACTGGATCTGTAAATCCTTATAGCTTTGTTTATATTATTTATTTTTAGCTCGTATTTTTATAAACATAATAATCCCGATTTTTCCCCATTTTCTTTCCAACGTGGAACTTGGACGTCAAGAGCCGAAATTTTATTGGATTCAGAGCTGTCAACCACAAAATATGAAATCAAACTTTGTTAAGTAGTAGATTTTTCCTGAGACGCTGATTACATTGATTGAACATGAGCCAATCATATTAATGTTACAAAAAAAAGTATGCGTATTTAGAATTGTATTTATTATTTTTCTTTTTTTTATTTATTTCCTTTTACAAACAAGATGTCAAATGACACACTAATTCTATTGCAGAAAAAGAGATCAATCTCGTTTGTTTTCCATTCAGCAAGAAATTTCTGAAATCTGAGAGCAAAATCTGGCATTATTACGTATTTCGATAACTGTGGCGCAAAGGTTTGAAAACGTAATTTTGTAGATCTCGGTGAAATAAGCACAAAATACAAGGTAAGAAATATTCATTAATCGTTTAGTTTAGGAGATATTGAGGCTTAACAATTAAATTTTTCCTATGGAAATTTAATTAAAATGAATTATTTTTGCTTCGGTACAAAAGTGTTGCGTACATCTAGGCGTAAAACTAAAAAATCTGTTTTTAAGAATATTTTTTTACTCTATATTTTGTGCTTACTTCACCAAGATCCACAACAAAATTGAATTTTCAAACCTTTGCGCCACAGCTATCGTAATAGTCCCACATAATTGTTTTCATATCATCAATAGACAATAATTTATTCCTCTTACCTATATAATTGTACAACAGCGGTACATACTTACGAGTCTTGGCAATTGGCAGATGGAAAGATGGAAAATTAGGTTGAACGAGGAAAAGACACAGGCCATCTTTTTTACTCGAAAAAGAAAAGCTTGTTTCCTTCCCAACAGGCAATTACAGGTAAATGGGAAATACGTAAACTGGGAGCCCTCCGTAAGATATCTTGGTATATACTTAGACACCAAACTGACTTTTAGCGATCATATCAGTAAAACAATAAAGAAAATCGCCATTGCCATAAAGATGCTATACCCGTTTATCAATAGAAAATCACTTTTATCGATTGAAAATAAAGTAATTATACACAAAACTATTTTTCAAGCCATTCTGCTATATGGCTGCCAAGTATGGGGAAATTGTGCAAAGTGCCACATAAATAAATTGCAAATATCGCAAAACAAATTATTAAAATTGATGCTAAATTTTCCTTGGCATCACTCCACCATGGATATTCACCATAAAGCGAATGTTGAATTGATCCTCCATAGAATTGAAAAACTTAATTCGCGTTTCTTAGACCGCTGTAGTTTTGCTGATAATCCGCTCATAAATGAACTAAATGAACACTAAGAACACTATAATAAACTTATTTTCCAACTGTGATATCTACTTTTAAGCTAACTAATGTATTATTTTTGTGTTTACTTATTTGTTATTTATCTATTTATACATTGTAATTCATATTGTTTATTTATTTATTTATTTATTTATTCACTTATTATTTATTTATTTATCATTTATTTATTTATAATTTATTTATTTACTTATTACATATTTATTATTTATTATTTACCTATTTATTATATATTTATTATTTATTTATTATTTATTTATTATTTATTATATATTTATTTATTTATATTGTTTGTTTGTATTTATTTATTTATTTATGTATTTATTTATTTATTTATTTATTTACATGTATGCACATATGTACCTATGTCATATTTTTGTACATACAAATTATAATGTAGCTACATTGTTCTTACTTTTTTTTTTTGTGTTATTATTTTATTTTTATTTTTTTTTTTTTTAATTTAAATTGAAGGTTTTTTTTCGTATTTTCCTTCAGAATAATTTATATTTTCTCCGTGTCAACTGTATATCTAATCATCAAATAATGTTTCAGAAGAAAGATAAGCCTATCAAATCTCTGTATTGTAAAATGTGCGGTAACAAACCATATGTAAATTATACACGAAATAAATATCTATCTATCTATCTAAATTAATGAGACCAAAACTGAACACATTTTTTCACTTTTGTTTTAGAAATATGTATGTACATACCAACTTACTTTAGTTGACGCTACAGCTCCGGGTGAATCTGGGCCTGCTTCTCGCAACCATTTGTGTGTGCGTGTTATATTTTTGCACAAATGGAAGGGACCTACAGTTTTTTGCCTACTCCGGAACCTCTAATATTAGATATACCCCCCTGTTCTGCATTTCGAGTGAAAGTGGATTGAAACCGAAATTGAAATTCACTCGGAATGGAATTCAGTGTTCTGCATTCCGAGTGATTTCGAATTTTTGGAATCCACTTCGAATTCATTTATTTGAAATGTCAAACACAGCTGTCAAATCATTTCAAAATCATTGGAGAATTTCAGTTCTTGATTTTTGTTTTGGGCAAGTGAATTAAACATTTAAGAAAAAATACATTTTATTAAAAAAATGGAAAAGATGGAAAACAACATTTTTAAATGATTGGTGAAAACAGCGAAGAAAACCGAATGGAGAGAGTTCGCAGGAAGATTTTCCGAGATAAATCTAACATTCTGGATCTTCCCGAAGTTAGACAACTGAAGAAAAATAATTTATTTAATGATTTTTGCATTTTTAAAAACAGTTTTAGGGTGAGTAAGAAAATATTTATTGATATCCTGCGAGAAGTGGAGAAATCTTGATCTTGGAAAATCTTGATTTTCTTTCATGTAATTCAAGAGAATCCTCTATTGCCTCTAATTTTTGTGTTGTACTATATTAAACAAAGGAATTATTTTAATACACTAATGGAAAGTCTTATTATTCTACTCATATTTTTCAAAATGATTCTGATCAACAAATTAATTAATTCACTTTACTACGGCATGTGAATTCAATTCACGTCAAGAATCTCAAGTGAATTCAATTCACTAAAATCACAGGATTTTCGGAATGCAGAACACGAATTTACAGTGTCATCTTGAGTGGAATGCAGAACACCAAAATATTCACTTTCGAACATACAATACACAATTCATAGTTTCGTTCCGAATGCAGTACACCCAATTCCACTTTTGGAGGTTGAATTCACTAAAAGTGGAATGCAGAACAGGGGGGATACTCTGCTCCGAACGGCGAATTGAGAAGCTCATTGATAAATGATACTCTTTGATTGTTTGTCATACATTCGAAAGAGGTGGCAAACGCGAACAATTTTTTTAGGTGTTGGACCCGGGCTGGGATTGAACCCGAGCAGCATGCGTAGTAATTCAATACACTAACCACCAAGGCCACGGCGACACATATAGATTAAAAACACTCAAGTTCATAAAAAGTACTTGTACGAGCGTAAGGTGAAAAGTTCTCGGCCTGACGCGGAGATGGCGTTCAAATCAACAAAAATGTAGGTTTCCTGCCTGGGTGCACATGCCAGTTGTTCGTATAACAAAAGAAGTTTCAACTTGCTCTGTCAAGTAGTTTGTTTACACGAATTTTTTGTTAATGGATAAACGTGCCAAGAAGTGAGAAATGTGCCCACGCTTAAAGCTCACAGAATTCCAACTGACCCATTAGCGCCATCAACGGATGAAATCATTATTTGTTTGACATTTGAAATCTGAGACAATTAATAAAAAGGAAAATTGGTTTGAAACGTACAATTCTAAAAAAAATGTACGGTAATAATAAAATCGGTAATTGCTTTCGTGAATATAGTTCTAAAATCATCTTATTTCATCGGAAATCAGCTAGTATTGAAAAAAGTGAATAAGCGCCATCTATTTTCGAGCATTGTATATGAATCCAATTGGATTTACTTGAATTCATATAACATCGTTTTAGTATTTGGTTGGAAGAACTACAGGAAAGCTTTCGTGCAAAATCACTGGAGCAAAAGCTAGGGCATGCTCAAGCGGCCGTGGTGCCTTTTATAAATTGAAGGGAAATGATGCAGATGTGCCATGGGATGGAGGAGAACAACACATCGTTTTGACTTCGTTGTACTTTTAAGCACTTTTGTTCCGATGTAGTTCTGGCCTAACCCCTAAGGAAATTCTTCCTAAGTTGACAAGTTAACGGGGGCTCTGCTCCCTTCATGTCAACCGTTAAAAAATTCGCAGCTGAAATTAAACGTGGTCGCACGTCCCTCGAAGATGACCCACGTGAAGGGCTGTTTTCGAAAACCTCATTTGACCGTCAAATAACGACCAACATTTACAGCACTTAAGGATTACTTCCTGAAAACAATGAAAAGTAGCAGCAAAACGTTCGAAAGTTGAAGTTGGCTCAACTTTGCGCTTCACCATACAATTCATACTACAGCATCAGCTTCGCATTGTGCTCGCGCTATACGGTTTACGTGTTTTTTAACTTTGACTGCGCTGCCTACTTCCACTACAGCGTCACCCAGCGTTGCCGTTTGGGAAGCTTTTGCGTCATTTTGACGCTTTTTCAGCGATGGGACCCGGGACCCCACTTTTCAATAAAACTCCGATTTTGACGCATTTTGAAAATATAGGACCCTTTTTTCAATTTATTTTCATTTCATGTTTCTTTTACTGTAAAACATGGTACTTTACTCTTAAAACACACCCATTTTGTCCCAACAGTGATGAAATCAACAAAGTAATTTTTGTTAGTCAGAATTTCCCTTCCAAAAACTCGTTCTGCATACATGCTTTTTTTATTCTTGTTATTTTTTTCCCAATATTTATTTTATTTTAAGTTTAGCAATAAGATACAGTTTTTCGAAAAATTTAATTTTTTCATACAAATATAAGTAGGACCCTTTTTTTGGACGCTTTTTGAAATTTGCTCGCGGCAACCCTGGCGTCACCATTGTGTTCGGCCAGTACAACCGCCTTTCTTTTCTTATGCGGTTTTGAACGCTAGGCACTGCTTTTCAGAATATGTGCAGTCAAGATGAAGCACTGATTTAGTACAATTTTCATGTCAACATCGTTCATAAACGTCAAAGGAACAATTATCCTTGATATTTACTTTGATTTCGGCTGGAGAAAAAAAACAATGCATATATACAAGATACTCATTTTTTTTTTTTTAATTTAAACTAACATTGCATATAAAATTCAACTTAGTCAACTTCAACCTGTTCGCGCTATAGGTTTTACAACTGCAGCTTCACCATTGTGTTCAGCCAGTTACGTTATTTGCAGCTTGCGTTTAAGAACATTTTGAGAAAAGCAATTTGATGCAGGATGATGTTTTCGAAAACAGCTAAGAAGCTGAGAAGGCCGTAGATGAACATTTTCACAGCCTTCCACTGTAACTTCCGCGAAGGAATACTCACCCCAATTCTGAAAGTCGTATTAGTGAGTCGCATACGACCATACTCGTATTTTGTAATGAATTTGCTATTACAAAGTACGAGTATGGTATGGAGTATCGCAAAAACGACTTTCAGAATTGGGGTGGTTGATGTTAGAGAAACGCTGGACTAAGTGTCCGGAAATTATCACCACTATTCTGGAATCCGTCGGATCTGAGATTCACTTCACTAGTTAGATCCACGTTAACTTGTCCACTGTATCACTGAATCCGTCGGATGAACTGTCTTACCGACACGTCGCTTTATTCTTTCGAACACAGCTGTATTGCATTGTTGACAGGATTTTTTTTTTATTTGTAAAATAATAGGTGAAATTAATCAAAATTTATACTGTGGCTCTATTTTTTGATCAAAATGAGAAAATTTCTGCAAGCAGAAGTACTCGTGTAAATTTAAGAGCACTGAGAATGAACTGAATTTCGAGCCAAACAAACACAAATGAGAACAACACATACGAGAATAGTCATGAGAACTTTGTATTCCAACATCCAACTCATTTGTTTTTTATTTTATAAAAAAATCTACACATAAATAAATAAAAATAAAACTTCATTTGTTTTAAAACACTTGAATATCGCAGTCTTTCATTGTCAGGCCGAGAATTTTTCACCTTACCCTCGTAGGTACATACATACATACCTCGAAAACATCGTTTTTGAACTTACTACATTTGTAGTAACTAACAGACCCCGGTTTAAAGTCGTTTCGTCTAAGTCATTACGGAATATGTTGTCAACGAATTCCCGCATTGTTTTGATAAACGACGATTCTGGCCCGCACTTAAGTCATTTAGCAAAATGTCAGATTAAAAATTTGCAACGGTTAGCACACGTATCCATAAAAAGCATCAAAACAAAACGCCTTCACTTTTTTCTTGATAGAGAATTTTAGTCGACTCGTTTCCATTAGTAATTTATAAGCAATTTATGCAACGTAACCCTGTCGTAAACCGGAGGGTACGCCCGTACATACATACATACTTTCCTTTCTCGTTTGCCATGTTTGAGAAATATACCACCTTCCAAGCTTTGAATGCGGTAGCACTCAATATAAATGAATAAATCTCATTATTTTTTTTTTTTGATTATATTTTCACTTATAAAAAAGACCACTTTATAATTTATTTTAAATTTCATCGTCTTCAAACAATTGTAATAACTTCGGATGACTATTTGGCGCACAAATTGCTCCCAAAATTAGCGATTGAACTACCCACACGGTTGAAACAACAGGAATACCATAATATTGTGCCTTTGCCTTTATTGAATGCGAAAAATCAGACTCAGCAACCATATAACCAGTCGTGGTTGGTGTAATATCATCTATTGACTTAATCAAACGTAGCTTAGCGCCAGCAGCTTTGCAAACGCGTCCCCAGAGCTCAACAAAATCACTATGTTGCCCAGCAATTAAAACATAGGTTTTTGTGAAAGGTTGAGCACTAATTCTTACATAATTGTTTTTGCCAGTCTTCCATGGCACAAACGTTTCAGCTATAATTGACCAACCAGCTGGCAGCTGATATTTATTAAAATCGGATAGCTTATTCTGCCGACAACTATCTATAACCCAATCGTGAGATATTGCCTGGAATAAAATATTTGCAATAAGTAAATGAATAAATAAAAAAGAGAACTACTATTTTGTGTGTACATACTTGAATGTCGGACGATAAACACTGAACATATTTAGCTGTGAGACATGGCCTTGGCGCTATCAATTTACATTGTTTATATTTGTTTTTGGGAACATCCTCAAAGTAATTGTATAGTTTAGCACCACCCGCTTCCAATTGCATTTGAAGATGTTGTTTCACGTAAGGAACCGCAGAAAACTGCTTAAACCTGTGATTTTCGATGTTATCTTCTTTTTCCTAGAGAATAATAATTATTATAAAATAAGTCAATAAGATACATAAATGTACATATATTTATGTTTAAATTAATCATAAGATACAATGCAATGAATCGCTGATTATGTAGAAAAAGATCAAATGGATTATACATATGTATGTACATGCAACCTAACCTAACCTACAACCATAAATTCTGTAAGTTATACTATAATATGGATAATTTAACAGCCACAACCCACAACAATGGTCTGCTTATTTGAAATTCTTATCTTTACGGTGGTAATATTGAAAGGTTTGAATAAAATATTTCATAATATGTATATGCACTGTGCGCGTAATAACAAGCATTTCCATTTGCATTTTCTCAAAAAACAATACAAATTTCTTAAATAATACATTTTTTTTTTACTGTTTTAAAAATTGAGTGTTTGAAGTAAAACATAAGCTCCAGTTGTCTCCTCCAGTAACAGCAAGAAGAGTATAGCAATTTTTAAGCGACACCTAAGCTGCTCTTACGGCAAAAGGAGGCAAGTTTAAGTTTTGCCAAATAATATAAGTTTTGAATCACGAAATGGCAATCTGTCATCTTTAGTATTGAAAACAAATTTAATATGGATGGTCCTGACGGAAGACAGAAGTATTGGAGAAAAATACACCAAGAACGTGAAACTCGGCACTCGAGAAACTTCTAAGGAGGCTCTCTATTGGTATGGGCTGGTTTTGGGTACAGAGGAAAGACTCTAATTTGTTTTGTTTCCCACAAATTCTGAGAATATGTGGAATTGCTGGAGAACGTTTTTATTGATTTTGGTGAAAATCTGTGGGGAGAAGTATAGACATTCCAGCACGATAACGCTGCCATACATGCATCGGCATATACAAGCAACTTCTCTACTTTTCGTTGGCCTGCAGTAAGTCCTGACTTAAACCCCATAGAGGACCTATGAGGCACACTGTCGAAACGGGTTTACTCAGGTGAATGCCAGTTCGAATCACTTTTGCAGCTAAAAACCGCTATTCAGGAAGAATGGCTATAAATTGACATATCCCTACTTCAAAATTTTATCGATTCATTCAATGCCTCGATGTTTGGTAGCAGTTTTAACAAAAAAAAAGGAAGAACAAAATATTAAAATATTTTTTTCAAAATATTTTACTTAAATTCTTCTTATCTAAACGTGGCTATTCACAGGCATCCAATATTGCGCAAATTTATTTTGCTATCCGCTAGCATGCATGTATGCGCATTCCTCATATGACTGACTCTTCACTTGCCACAATTCTGAATGAATTTGAATTTGCGCAATCTTGCATGCCTGCGGATACTAACCTTAAGGTGCGCGGTAGAAGGAGTTTGTCATTTGGTCAAAATGGGACAGATACAAATCGATTGCAAATGTTATGCCATGTTTCGTAAAAGCCGTATAAGTCTATTGCACACACAAATGGTTAAAAAAAGGCGGTGGTCAAAGTAGCCTTACTGTTAAAAATCGGTTAATTGAAAGATTTATTAAGTTTTTTCCCGCACCTTAGAGAATTGTTCTGATTTTCGATCTTTCATATACGAGATTACAATAAATAAAAAAACATTTTGCTTACCTGATAATATCGATGTGGCCTTAGACCTACAGTACAGGTGAGAAGAAAATGCTTATTTCGGAAAAGTGTATTTGATTTAGGGAATGGACCCAGCAGCTCATCTACATCACAGTTCGGTTGACTTTTCTTATAATCAGATATGAATATCATTCCTTCAAAAAAAAAAAAAAAAATAAAGATGTCAAAAATATTTACAATAATAAAAAAAAACAACATACGAGATAGCTCAGAGTCATTTGGTGAATTCTGCAATTCTGGTTGTACACCCTCAACTAATTCCAAACCAGCAGTAGCTGTCGGTGAGGTAGGTGGGGTAGATTCCAGACTGTCTGAACTGTCATTGCTCTCCGATAAACGTCTTTTGGGGGCAGAATATAACGGCCTGAAAGTTTTAAAATATGCTAATATAACAAAACCAATCTCAAAATAATATAAAATACATTTTGATTATGTTTGAAGAAATAATTACGTGTTGAAGTCCTTTTCATCCAACGAAATAGTAATCGATTTATCCATCTTTTTTTTTCTTTACTCACTCTTTGTTTAAACAAATGAAACACAAACTTATAACGTTAACGAGAAGCTAGATCCACAAAATCTAGTTTGATCACAATAAAACTCAAGACACTATCGATATTATTAAACGGAAGCAGCGAGATTTACATACTTAAATTACATACCGAACGTATTCCGCCGTCTATTACTACTTCGTTAAATAAAAAGGAAACAAATTATACAATAAGAACGCGATTTTTTTTTTTTTTTTAATCGTCTTGACGCGAACAGTTAAATAAAAAATAGCAGAAAAGGAAACACAAGAAAAGAGTAGTAGCAGTAAAAACGAGTGTTTGTCTTTATGAAATAAAATAAAAAGAAATCACTATCCAGAGTACAAGTTTTATTGGTAAAATTAAATTATAATTATATATAATATGTATAAATCCATACACATATGTACATATGCAAATGTACATGTATGCATATATTTATATATCCCTTGTTTCTGATACACCATATTTATATTTAAAAATTAATTCAGTTTCTCCTTAATGTTGAACAAATAAATGTAAAATGAATTACTAGGATGCATGAGAGGTGTCCATTTTTGTAAGTTTATTCTATAGCTTTTTTAAATAATAAGAAAACATTTTTATTTGTTATTCATTTGTAATTATTTTAACAACAAGTTATTTTTTAAGTTACCACATTTGGATAGGTATGTATATTAGGCGACAGGCCTTGTTTTAAAATATATAATAATCCAATCATATGCCATGTTCTTAATACATACGTACATATTTATTTTTCATTTCAATGGAAATATTTAAAATAATTGTAAAAAAATACATTTCAGTTAATATTTTAAAGTTATACAAGAACAAGGTAAGGTTTTATATGTGTCAATTAATTGGGCGTATAATGCTATATTTTATTTACTTTTTTTTAAGTTAGTATTAAGTAAATCATTGTTAACAAAACAATTTATCGAAAGTTAGTTGCACACCAAGAATGGATTGTAAGTTTTATGATAAGAACACTAGCAATCTAACTTGTTACATTGGAATCGACTGTTCGCACATGTCCAATATACAAAAAATAACCAGTTTGAGAAAACAATGTTGAGAGGTTTAATGGTGAAGGGCTGCAATTGCAAATAAAGTACCACCAGATTATAATGATCAAAAAATTTCACCCATAATTAATACAAACTATCTCTCCTTTGTTGGCTTTGTTGGGTTGCACTCCCGTCCTTTCCGTTCGTTTTTTTCTCTTAATTTATAGTAGTATTTTAAAGATACCAACCAAACAAATTTTAAAGCATGATAAATCTTCGAATACGTTCAGCTGAGTAAATTTTCTTTATGGTAATCGTTAGAAACCTTCTAAGCCATATACTATCCGTCACTCTCCACTAGATGTTAGCATAATTTAGTAGCCTACGGCTTCGAACGGCTCGCTGACGCGAATGCCAGAAGCATATTTGGCTTACTAAAAGCTTGAATTGGTTTGAAGAGATAGGGAGATTCAATCACTTTAGTCACACTTTGTTAAACATGGGCTTTTTGTTGGCAGAATCTTCTATCTAACTTATCCTTAGTTTCCTGTTGAATAAGGTCACTGTTGTAGGGTTTTTAATAGTTTATTGGAAGGGAATCTTTTGACGATGAAAGCCAAGTATTAACAGCTGGATGGTGCTTATACCCAATTTAAGACGAAGGGCAGTAATTACCACCGTGTAAAGGGATTAATGCTAGTATTTGGCAGCATATTTAGTGCTTTACCATTTGAGCTACCATTTACCCTTAAATGCATACATATGTATACCGTGTTCTTATAAAATAAAATCGTATACAAATGAAGATAATCAATCTATTCATTTATGATAAAAGAAAAAAACAAGTAGAGTGTGAACTCTTGCAATGCTGACAACTGTTAGAATTGACAAAGTATCGCCCTACTAATTTTTTATCTATGACTAGAAATCATACAGCATAATTTACTTTACCGGTATAGTTCATTTTAGGTTCAAGTAATTAAAGTCAGACGACATGTTTTGTTAAATGTATCTTTTTGTGGATGTTTGCCCTTTATTATTTTAATACATTTTAGTACAATCAAATTTGGACAGATTTTACAAATAAAAAATGTTAAATACATAAAAATTTGTTGAACGTAATCTTCTATGTTGAAAAAAATTATATATTTATTGTAATTATTATAATCAAACAGTTTAATACATACATATATGTACATATATATATTATAAGTTTGTGAAAGCGTTAATAAATATATGTTTAAACTTTATTAAATAATGTTGAAAATTAGAATACGTTTAATACAATGGCGCAAATTCATAGTCAGATAAAGCTAACTTCAAAAGAATTTATTCACCTACATAACTTAAAATAGACTTTTTGCTATTCATAGTCACCTTATAGTGGACTTTAAACTTTAAACTTATAGCCGACTCGAAATTTAAATTGAGCCAAACACTTTAAATAATTAGAGTCGGCCTTAAGTGAATGTTAAATTTCTCATATAATATTTTGACGTTTGGGTTTGTTCGTTAAAATCACTTTACAATACCATTCCAAAGTCGCTACTAACTAACTGTGTTTATAAATAACGAAAAGTAACAGCCGACTTTTTTATTTAGTTCCGACTGTAACTAAAGTCGGTTTTAGGCACTATTCATGAGCTGACTATGAATCTGCGCCAATGTATTAAAAAAGTAAATATGTATATATGTAGCTGCAACTAGAAAAATGCCGCGGGGTTCTTCTGTTCATGATTAATAACACTTTCCTTATGATTATTATAACAAAAAAAAAAAAGATTCCGAAAAATAACTGTCAAATGGACACATCCTCCACTACAAAGTTCTCTAAATATGTCTAAATAAAATTCAATATCATAACTGAAATATTCTGTTACTACATATCAAAAACTGTGTATACCGGAAAATGTTACGATTTACCAGACACTAGTGGTAAAAGTCCGAAATGTAATGGAATCAATGTTTGTTTCGGACTTTTAGCGAAGGTAATTTGAAAATCTTAAAATTTACCGCTTAGCTGCGGTAAATGTTAGAAGTTTCATATTTTTAACAATCCAGTTGAAGACTTGAATCCAGCAGGAATAGGGTGCTATCTATTTGCACCTATACGTGGAATTATCATACAATCTATCCATCAATACGAGTCATACATTTATATTATACAAACGATTATGAAATTAAAAAGAAAGTTAAGAACACTTATAAATGTATGTACATATGTATTGAATTTTATGTACATACTATGTAGTTTTGATAATCGAATGTACCTTAATATATTTATTCCATAACATACAGAGAAATTTAAATCATAATCATAATCTTCACATTCAGAATCTTAGGGAATTTAATCATCTGGTTTACTATAGACCTACTAGGTATGTTTGGTAACTCTTTCTAGTCAACTGGGTAAAACCTGTAAAATTTTAAAAGAGGTAGAAAATTATCTCCAAACGCGTTCAACTACATTTTTGACATTTTGCCAGGTGTGACATAGGCCATTTTCAAAAACGTCATTTGATCGTCAAATGATGATCAACATTTGCAACACAAAGGGTTTTGTATGTGCAGTTTGCGTTTAAGAACATTTGGAGAAAAGCAATTTGATGCAGATGACGTTTTCGAAAACGGCCATATCCGCTTTTCAATTAATCACCCCTGTGATCAATTTCGGTCGAGTTCCAATCCGTACCGTTTTTGATGCTTCTTGTTCATTTTCCCATTTCTTTGAATTTATCCCTTGTAATTCCGTTTGTTTTCAATCCGGTTGGAATTGATCACAGGGGTGAATAGGTCTGTTTGGTAACTTTTTTGTGGACAAGTGGATGAAACCTGTCAAATAATAAATACATAGGTTGAAAAGTGGGGGAAAATCCTCTCAGAGAGTGGAAAACTTGCAAAGTAACCAAACGCGTTGCACCACATTTGTGGATTAGCCGTCAATTTGTTTTTTTTTTTCCACTAGCAATGAATATTATGACATGTCACAAACTGTCAGATGGCTGGTTTAACAGCGTTGTCACACTCACCCGAAGAGTGTGGTGGATGCAATCACAAGTTTATCAATTGAGGGTCAATTTTAGTCACATTCATTTGCCTCTATGTTACCAAACATACCTAATCCTAGTTTATTGTTTATACGACAGAAACTGACAGATGACTTTTTTACAGGTTTTACCCATTTCACCAGAAGAAAAGGTGACGCTCTCATTTTGCTTTTTTTTACGATTTGTTGCAAGTTTTATGGGTCACCAAACAGGAATTTGCGAGAATTCGTTCAAATTCGTAAGTTACCAAACAGACCTAGTATGTATGGCTTGACATATGTTTGGAGATTTTGGGGAGTTAATGATATTATCAAACTCTGTAAGTGAAACATGGTTCAACCTTCCAAACATATTAAAGGCAGCCTATTCTTATATTTTAACATAAGTATGTACGTCTACTTCATAACAAAAAAATTCTGATTTCAAATTGCCATGTTCATTAGTTCAATAAACTCCATGAGTAAGTATGTTGTTATTATTATTTATTTATTTGAAATTTCAGCGAAAGAATTACAGAAGTTTGTTTAAAAAATATACCATTTTGCAATATAAATTATACGTCTTTTCTATATATGTATGTGTATGTTATTTGTTTTATCAAGTATAGCGCAATTCGAAGCACTGATGTGTATTTTTCGTATTCATTTATTTTTGTTTATTTTTAACTGAATCGGTACTTATTTACTTGAATAAAAAAAATTAAATTGAAATAAAACTATATTGGCGTTAATTAGCTTCGTTAAAACGTAAAAAAAAAGGAATTGGTATCAGTTTGAACTGAAACACATACATACATATGTATATACATATGTGTCCACCAACTCATGCAAGAAAACTTAAGTGTAAATTTCAAAAACAAGCTCTGTCCACTTATTATTCAATTTTTATTGAAATAAAGGTATTTTTAATGAAAAAATAAAGGGAATATGATTTAAAATTTAGAAAAAAAGAAGATATAGAATTTAATTTATCCTAATATAAAAATTTAAATGAGCCATTATATTAAACACATACAAGTTTCGGTTTGTTATTTAAAGAGGAATGTTTCCTTTATGCTCACTTTGATCAGCATATACAAATACATTAGAGAACATGGATATAACGACCTAAATATTGGCTATTCTGTATACTTAGCTTGTTAAAATGTTAAGTTTTCGCAAACTTATTTGTAGGATGATATAATTTTTTTTTTATTTATACTTTTTCTTTAACCTATGTTATATGTACTTAAAAAAGTAGTATGGTGTGAGTGTGGGTGTGTGCAATTTTTTTTTGTTTTTATTTTTTTATTTTTTTAAGAATACCTTTTCTGTCTCTTTCCTCCCCTTTTTCCGACAGCACCAGAATATCCCGCTTCTGGAGTACTGGGTGATGCTGGTGGACGCTTATTTCGAGACGGTCTGGTACCAGAGGTTTCCTCTTCTTCAACACAACTATCGCCAATTTTGATGTTCTGAATTTTTTGAATTTCTTTTGCCTGGTCGACTTCCAAGTAAATATCGGAAGCGGTTACATTCACGGTTGTAGTTTCTGTCTTTACGGTATATACGACTTTGTTGTTGGTTTTTTCTATAGATAAAACGGTGCCAATTTCATAGTCTTCTACCACTAATGCGTATACCTGCTGATCCTGCAGTGGCAAAATGTCGCTTTCACCGAAAACTATTGATTCTTTCGGTAGAGTCTTAGAAGCCCCATCTTCGAAGAGTACGACGTACTTGTTTCCAGGTTTCTCAGCAGTGATTTTTCCTGCGTAGAATTTCTTGTCTACCCATTTCGCGAGCACACATGGACCAGCTTCTTCGCTATCAGGTGTGTCATTGCCCTTTAGAGTTTCTTTACTGATATCTCGTTTAGCTTGCTTAGCTTTAGGAGTACCTTCGAGATCGTCTTCTTGAAGGGATCTTTTACGGGCACGTTTGGTTTTACTCCCTGACGTCGATGGTGTTTCTATGGAGGGACTATTTTTTTTGTTCTTTTTAATTTGTTGGGTTGGTGTTGACATTGCATCTTCTCTCGTCGCCGCCGCTGCTTTTGCGCTATCGGGATTAATTGCGTGTTTAATTTTTGTAAATTGATGTATCATAAAGTTACATAATTCTTCAATGCCTACGATCATATGCTTGTTTTGCGATGTCAAGCTATGACAATTTGTTGAAGATGATGTTGATGCAGATGTGGAAGTTTCGACTGTTTGCGGTAATAATGAATATGGCGGTAAGCTAGTTACGCTGCCGTTAGATGAGCTCTGGACAGAACTTTCCGATGCAGAGGTTTTATCCGCCTGGCTATTGTTCTTGTTATTAGAGAGATCTACGCGTTCTATCGAGAGGTACCGGATATCGTCTATTTCACAAGAAACATTGACTTCATATGTACTGTCCTTTTTTAAATCAGTTCCTGCGAGGTTGCCAATTTTAAGATCGAATTTTTCAGTAACATTTTGCAATGCAGCTGGTGTAGACCTGTCTTCTTCATCCGTTGTAGTATCAGGCATTCCATTGTATTTTTTGATTGCATTGATATATTTCTTCATTGTACCGTCGGATGACGGGTGATCAGTTTCGCTGGCTAGAAACAAAAAAATAAAAATAAAAAATAAATAAATAAAAATAAAAAATACAACAATTTAAATGCTTAATATCATTTTTTATGAAGCTAATAGTACTATCACTTGAGCCAATCGATGGTGGCGTTCTCTAATTCTCGGTTAAGAACTACATCGGTGAGTACCAATGCCACAATGGCAGTTGTCTGTGGAGGTTGGTTCATCCACGCCGCCTTAAATTGACAACTATATTAAACGTTTGCGTGCATGTGCACAATCAAATAAAATTAAAATGGCAAAACTCAGATGGATACGAATTTGTTCATATTTCAATTGATGTTTGCGTCAAAAGAGCTGTCTTTGTGATAAAAGAGATGCCTTGCAATCTAATAGGATGACTAGGGAAAAGTCGTGAAACTCAAGAGTTCGAGAAAAAAATGTTACATATAGCCATGCACACAAAAGCTATTATGGCTACCCCATGTACTTTGGGAAACATATGGAAACATTTCGTTTAATTTTGACATAAGGTTATGTTTCCCTATGCGCACTATGGTTGAGCTTTAAGAGTTAAGTGTAGTTGTATAACGTTAGCACATTAGATTCTCCCTCATTGTTTACTCCGTGGGTTGATTCAAACCTCAATCAGAGGTATTTTTAACAGGTAAGAGTTTTCTTTCAGACTCATTTTTTAGCAGGAGCAGGCGTCGCTCAAGGTAATCAAATCACCTAGGTCCACTTATTTTGTTCTTGCTATAGTATATGTTCCATTATTCACAAAACATTTTTTTTTTATTTTACCTTTTGCATCGGTATTAGGGTTACCAGGTTACCTTTCAGGTTAGTTGTACCTTTTATTTCAATTCACAAATACATTATATTGTAGTAGGGGTAGGTAGGCGTTGTTGAGTTTTAAAATTAATAAATAGTTGGTGATTTTAGACAGACCTTAGCAGCTACACCACGATCAACACCAATAGATGAGCTCAATGCTTACATCAAACCCTAATATCCTCGGCGTTTACATATGTTACTTTAACTATGAACATTAAGTACAACTTATGGGAAACCAGAAAGTACCATTATTTGATAATCACATAAAATACATACATATCGTCGCCCGAGAATTGGTTTGTTCCATACGCCATTTTTTATCGTTTTTGAGGTAGGAACGGATTCTATGGTAATTTTGTATGCTCTTTTTAAATCTGTGATTCGATTTGCTCTATGATTCAGATGAAAAATATTTTTATGTTAATATTACTACAACCAATAATGGACGCTAATAAAGTAGTTCCGAGCCACCAGTTTGGATTTAGACGCAAGCAATCAACTATACAACAGGTTCATCGAATAATCAACAAGATATCGAGAGATTTAGACGAGCTGAGCTATAACTCGGCAATCTATCTTGACATTTCAAAGGCCTTTGACAAAGTTTGACATAAGGGACTTTTATACAACCTACAACTCCTACTCCCTACTGGCTTCTTCCTGCTCATTAAAAGCTACATTGACGATCGCTGCTTCTACGTACAACAGAGACCTAGGACCTTTAATATATCTAATATATACATCTGACATTCCGACACCTCAGACAAGAAACGCAATGATTGCGACTTTCGCAGATGACACAGTAATTCTTACTTCGCACAAAATTCTCGAACAGGCGATCTCCGAACACGAAAATCATCAAGACGTTTTAACCAACTGGTTTCAAAAATGGGGCATACAAATAAACGAAGACAAAACAGAACTAGTTATATACACCACAAGAAAAATAACAAATCCACCAAATATTAAACTTAACGACAAGACAGTAACTTTAGCGAAGAAAGCTAAAAATCTGGGAATGCACATAGACCAAAAGTTAACTTGGAAACAACAAAGTAGGCAATCAAATCAAGGACAAATTTATACAACTATTTTGGCTTCTGGGAAGAAACTCGGTCCTATCTATAGATAACAAACTGCTTATTTACAAGACGATCATTAAACCAATATGGGCATACGGACTACAGCTGTGGGGAACAGCGAGTAAATCAAATATTGACATCATCCAAAGACAGCAATCAAAAATATTAAGAACGATAATAGACGCTCCATGGTATTTTTCCAATGACGACATCCATAAAGACCTCAAAATAGCGACAGTAATGGAAGAAAAACAAAAGACAAGCACAAAACACAAAATCCGGTTACTAATCCACGATAATAACGAAGTCAACTCTATCCCGCTACAAGAAATAAACATAAAAAGAAGACTGAAGCGCCTTAGACCTTCAGACCTAACTCAGAGACTTTAATAAAAAGTATAATAATTGTAATCTTCACTTTTTGAAATTCGTAAGTTAAAAAATAAAAAACCCACCTTATCGTAAAACAAAAGTATGTAAAGGCACTGGCCTTATAAGCTATCATATCCTGTTCTGTAACAACAATTACTAGATGTCTAATTTGGACAGATGTAAATAAATAAAGGAAATAAAAACAAAAAAAAAATGTTAATATTAAATCTCTGTATATGTATATGTATCTGTAAATTGTACGATAACGTATTATAAATTTATACAAGCGAAATAAAATACAATACAATGCAATACAATGTTTTTCCAATCCCGAGATATCGACCATCGATTTTGTCTCATATCCACCAAAATTAACAGTTTGTAGAATTGTTTTGTGCTATAAACCATTTTTTGGCGTTTGGGACAAATGTTCCATATAATTTTTCGCAATTTTTATGCTGGAATTGTTTTGTTCCACGTGCATATCACGGCGACAAGAGATAGAGAAAATATTAACGAATTTGAGAATTAATTTGTCCTACGCGCACTTGTGTTAAAGAAAAGCTATGTATGTGGGACACTGATCGCAAACAAAAGTTTAGTATTGGTTTGTTCCACCTCCATTACAGTTGTGTTGATATTCGATAGTATGAATTCAGTTACTGGCTGAACACAATGGCGCAAATTCATAGTCAGCCCATGAATAGTGTCTATAGCCGACTATAGTTAGAGCCGGCACTAAATAAAAAAGCCGGCTATAGCTTTACGTTATTCATAAACACATTTTTGCCTGTGTATTAGTTAGTATCGACTTTGGTATGTTTTTGTAAAGTGATTTGAACGAACAAACCCAAACGTCAAAATATTATATGAGAAATTAAGAGCCGACTATAATTATTTAAAGTGACGTTTGGATCATTTTAAATTTCGAGCCGGCTATAGCTTTAAAGTCGACTATAAAGTGACTATGAATAGCAAAAAATATATTTTAGGTTATGTAGGTGAATAAATTCTTTAATTGTCGGCTTTATCTGACTATGAATTTGCGCCATTAGTGCTGCAAACGCAATACATAGTTGCAGACGTACGAGCTGTCAATCATTGAATACATATGGTTTCAATGTTGCGAACACAATCGTGCTACAACTGGAAGAGTTGATTTACATTGAACCCGTGCGGCTGCGGCATGCGTCTATGTATTGCAGTGTTTACCAAATAAATATGTTGTTACAATGTAACAAGCTTTTTTTAATAAGAAATAATATATGTATTAATGTAATAAAACTTATTGTGATAGCAGTAGAACTGCTTTACTTATTTTTTGTTTGTTGTTTTGTTTGTCTTTTTAAGAAGAATGTTTAATACTAAACACTTTGAATAATTTTCTTATTTTATTGTATTTTTTGAATAAAAACTTTGTTTGTACACAGGTATAATACATTTCCATAAATTTTTTGTGCAATCGTTTCATCTATAGGGAACAACCAATAAGTTCAATTTATAAAGAATAGCATCATAGTAGGAGTATGTATATTGACTCCAGAATTTTTTAAAATTATAAAAAAAGTAAAACATACTTCCTTCTACTTCCTTTCTAACATACAACAAGTAACTAATGCAACTTTTTTAGTGCACAGGCAACGCCGGGCGGCAACAGCTAGTAATACAATAAACCTAAAAAGCTAATAATGTTCATATGTTCAATTAAAGAGTAAAAACCGAATAACCAAAGAACTGTTGCCAAGAACAAACGCAAACCATAAACTTTTTGCGATAAAGAATTATACTTTAACAGTAAAAACCGTACATATTTTTTTTAGTGAGCATAAAGAATGAATCCTTAGTATTACACCATTAAAAGGAGTATTCAAGGTATCGAATCGATTGTGCTCCATTTCTTTTCACACCAAATAAACCGTGGTAGTTTTACTTGAACGCTCGCGAAAATGCCGTACTTATTCGTTATACTACTTAGCCAAGAATATATAACTTCCTTTGTCAGTTGTATAATTGAAAGACATGTTTAATAAAAAAAAATGTTAATCCTTTCAATTTTCATTTGCATCAATAGGTAAGGTACTACTTTAAAAGTTTGGACAAATTGTTAAATCCGATTAGTTTCATGCACCAAAATACAATGTGAGTGCTGATAACTCAGCGTTTCCAATAGAAGAACAAAATAGTTCCACCTCTGTCGTCATATTTTTTCTGTTCAACTTACTCAAGGCTCAGTTTGTTACATAGGTCGAGCACCCTGGATTTGTTGAGCCCTCAATTTTTCTAACAAAATGTCATTATTTTATGGCGGACAAAATAATTGGGATGTACTAAAGTGGGAAAATCGTAGCGCAAGTGGTTAGTGCGTCGGACTACTGACCCAGCGGTCTTGGGTTCGAATCCCGCCGCAAACACCTTAAAAGTTTTTCACAGTGCCCACCTCTTCCGAATGCCTGACAAGCATTCAAGAGTATCATTTGTCATGTAAAGCTTCCCAGCTCGCCGTTCAGAGACGGCAGCAAACTGTAGGTCCCTTCCATTCGTGCAAAAAATATAACACGCACACACAAATGGTTGCGGGAAGCTAGGCTTGGTTCTACCTAGGACTGCTGAAGCCAAATATTTTTTTTTTCTTTTTAAGTGGGAAAACATGCTTTTGACAGAAATTCCCACTGTCTTGTGCTCGGCCTTGTAAAATAAAACCTCATCTAGCTGACATTTTGAGCCTAAGTTGAACACACCTATTGATTGCATACAATTCATCTTACTAAGATTAGAATTGGTCGCACTGGACCTGAGAATTAATTAATTGTATAGGTTTTAATGTTAATTGTATTGGTAAGTTTTAAATAATGAACATACTTGCACAAGTTCCACTTTCAGTTGTAGAATCATCAGAACTTTTCGTTAAAGGTTTAGTTGACGTTGCCTCTTCTTTTTCTGTGTGACTTAGTTCAGCCACATCCGATATTTTACTAACATTCTCCGATGATATTTCAAATTCCTTTTGTATAGGCGTACTATTGAATACGTTTGACGATGAAACCGGTGTATTCGTCAAACTGCTAGATACGATATTTTCTTTTAACTTCAAATCGAGCAGAGGTTTGTTTTCAGGTTTCGTTGTTTGATCCGGTTTTTCTTCATCGTTGTGATTAACAACGACTACCTCTGGTTTGTCGTCAGTTTCATCCTTAAGAGGTTTCACGCCCGATTTTTCTTCTTTCCCTGTTTCCGTGGCAGCGACTTCTTTCATGTCAATTGCATTGGGTTCTTCGGCTACGATATTTTCTTCAATTGTATCCATCTTTAATTTCGGTTCAACGTTATCGGAAAGCATTTCAACATTGTTCTCCGATACAGAGTCTTTTATATCGACTTCCATTGTTTCACTATTAACCTCTCCGGCAACATTATCGACTTCCATTTCTTCTTCAACTGCGTCTTCCAGATCAATGACTTTAGATTCCATAGGTTCAATCGGTCTCTCTTCAACAGTTATATTGTGGTTTACCGTCGATTCTACTTGTGCAATTGTTGGTTCGGTTATGTCTTCATCACTTTCGTCAGTTGTTAGGTCGATTTCAATTTTTGTTGTCGAACTAGAGACAGTAGTATCCTTGGTTAATACTTCAGGATTAGTTGTGGTTTCGCATTTTTCTTCTGCCTTTTCTATTGCAATTGCCGGGGATTCTTTAACATCAACGCTAGAAGTGGCCGACGGTAATTGATCACATTCTTTAATTGCATCGTGATCTTGCAGTACAAGAACTTTATCTCCAACGATAACATCATCAATTGCCGACGTCTCGCATTCGAGATTATTTACTTTACATTTCTCAGCGTCACTTTTTTCCTTCAAGTTGCCGACTGATACTTGATTTCCATTATTTTCTATTTCGTCGATTTTCTTTAGAAACTCGTGTTCGGAGGTTTTACTAATGTCCTCCGAATTGTTCTGATTCAATAACTTCTCTTTACAAACTTCTTCAATTTGTTCCAGCAAATCATCTTTCTCTGCAACTGTTGAGCTGCAATCGGCTTCGGATTTTTTTATTGTTTCAATTTTATCAGCACCAGTAGCTGTGGTTTCAACGACATTGTTCGATTTTTCGTCTACGACGGCATCTACAACACACAATTAAATTGGCGCTCATTAGATATTAGAAAAAAAAATATTTTAATTTAATCTTATGTGAATGAATAATTCACATAAAACTAAAGTCGGCTACCAACTCGCAAATTTATACGTTCTTGAGTTTCATTTATGGACAACAATAGAGTAATTTTTGCAATAAAAAAAAAATCACCTTTTTTCAAGAACGACGCGTCCTGTACGCTTGCCGCAGTGTTCCCTTCAACTTCCATATTTCGAACCTTACTATTACAGTTAAAACAAAAATAATTCGTATTTCTACTAAGATGGGAACGTTATGTTTTTACTTTTTAATGATAATTTAAGAAATAATTGGCCGTTATTTGTTCAAAATAATGATAAAAGAAAAGCCGAATTAACAATTACACCATACGCCATTTGTATTTATAAAACCAAGGCTACCAATCGTCGAAACGGTTCAACTTAAAGTCAGTATTGAAAAGACGCGCTCTTTGGATTCGAATGCGTTCAGTGATTTCAGAGACTGATGTCAGCAAGGCATTCAGTTAAAATACGTGATAATATTTATTTTTAATTAATAAAAAAAATGCTTAGGAACTTACACACCGGAGCGGTACCCGGTAGAGGCAGTGATACAACGGTACGAAATCCTATTGCTGTAAATATAGGTGCACACACTGGGGCGGTATACCGCTTCCGGTACTGCGATCAACGGAATCTGCGTTGACCGCGTACCGCCTGTCAAAATGTATTGTAAAAAACTATTTGTGATGTTGAAAAAAAATCTATTTTATTTGATTTGGCCCATTCAGAGTTTAAAAATATGACACGGATAAGATATGGACAAATATAGCAGAGGTGTTAAAAACAGATAGTGAGTATTCTTAGTGCTAAAAAGGAAAAGTTTAAATTCTACGAATATCGCTTTTGTGTGCACGGACAGGCGTTATACCGCTACCATCTACCGGTACCGCTACAGCTATCGCTTGCTTACCACTCCGGTGTGTGAGCTTCTTATTGTGGGTATCCACAGGCATGCAAGAATGCGCATTCCTCATATGACTCACCCTTCACTTACCACAATTCGGGCAAACTTTCATACATGTCACTAAATTCATACCAACACAAATGACGTAAGCAACACAATTTGCGCAATCATTAGGTCTGTTTGGTGTGCTTTTTATGATCCAAATGGGACATCTGTCAAATAGTAAATAATTTGAAAAGTGGGGGAAAATCCTCTCAGAAACTTCTAATTACACAAACAAAAATGAAGATTGACATTTCACGAATTGTCAGATGACTGTTTGATAGATGTCCCGGGGTGACTACATGGATGTGGTGCAGCACGATTTCGTAGAAGGGGACATTTTTGGACACTCTCATTTGGCTCTCTATTCTCTGAATTTTTGACAGATTCAGTAAATTTACGTACATTTACTGCACACCAAACAGACCTATTACTATCCACAGGCGGGCATGAATGCGCATGCCTGTTTGCGCAGGCATGCCAGCGGATTTAATTTTTTTTTTTAAATCACACACACAGGCGTGCGCAAACACACGGGCAAGGCTATCCACAGGCTGGCATGCGTGCGCAATTATAAATTTGCGCAAACTTGCATGCCTGTGGATACCCGGCTTTAGAATGAGCTCACCGACGTCGTTATTTACTTTTAAGTCTTGTGCTAAATTTTAGCTCCCATACAAAAATGTCTACAAAGATAGAACTGGGCATGGCACTGAAGCAAATCAGTAGGTAGGCATCCTGTTCGCACTCTAAATTCTTAAGCTTATAAGGTCGGGTCAGAGAACAATATTACTCCATTTATTTAAACTGTTGTTAGCTTGGTTTTTTGATAATTTTTATATATTTAACACTTATGCAAAAATAGTGTTGGTTTACTTTTTCCGAAAAATTAAAAAGGTGTTAAGTGACATACACATTTCTAGTATTTTTTTTTTATTTCTTTTGGATTTTATTTTTGTTGTCAGTACCCGCAGCCTTGTTTATAGAACCAACGCTGCTACAGTGGAACCTAGCCTAAATACGGTATTCACACCAGGGCAAAACAGCTAATTTCGTTGCGAATTTCCAAATTATGCTCGAAATGACATAATTTCGTTGAAATTCGTTCAAAATGATGTGAAAATAAAATCGAACAAACTTAACTTGAATGTCACCTTTTACATTGGCCGAGAAAGATCGGCCGGGACCCGAATGTCAAGGAAAGGAGGGTGAGAAGTGCAGGGGGTAGCTCGCCTCGGCTGGGTAGCGCAAGCGAGACGATTTTTGCGTGTTCTCTTTTATCTCGCTTCGTATTTCTATTCACTTGCTTTATTCTTGTATTCTCAGAGTTGAGTTCGTGTCGCCGGAGGAATTTTCTTAGAGACTGTGTTCGGTGAGTGTTCTGTGTTTTATGGAAAGTTTTGAGTGGTCTCATGATTTAAACAAACATTTGATTTTACATTTTCAAATGCACGAAAATCTTTATAATCTAGCTCATCTAGATTATATTAAAATGGTTAAGAAAGCAAATTCAATTACTGAAATTTTGATTTTTCTTCCTTTTCTTAGGTAAATCTGGTGATGTTTCACAGCATTTAAGTAAATCAAGAAGTATTCGCTGGTCATTGCTACCGTCTAGATCCAAGACGTCAATAAAACCATAAATACACTATATCTAATCATTCAAAATTTCAATATTTTTTCCATGCATTTTAAAGACTTTTTTTGTTTTTAGTTCTATACTGATAGCAACATCTCCGAACACAGCGCGTTAAGAATGGAGGGAGAAAAGGATTAAGTAGTCGGCTGTCGGAATCGGGACGTGTATAAGTACGGCCCGAGCCCAAAAGAGAATAACGATAAGTCAGCCGACCTTTCGCGGCCAATGTAAAAGCTGACAATGCAGTTGAATGACAATGACAGAACAAAATAAGGCTGAGGTTTCCAATATAGGAAATTCGCTAAAAATCTAATTTTTTTTTTTTAGTGTAAAAAGGCGTAAAAATGATAAATAAAAAAAAAATGTTGAGAGGAAATTTGTTTTTGTATTTTTTATAAATTTTTAAAGTTTTCAGTGTTGACTAGAAAAATGCATACAATAACTTTGGCGCAAAGGTTTGAAAACGCCATTTTGTAGATCTCGGTGAAATAAGCACAAAATATAAAGTAATGATTGATCTTAATGATTTCAGTCGATGTCCTGTCCATAGTTTTTTTTTTTAATCGCGTGCAGCGCGCCAGGCACTCAACTGTTTAGTAACACCAGTCGAGGAAACAGCCATACAGGACCTGGCCACTTCTTAATGATTTCAGTCGATGTCCTGTCCATAGTTTTTTTTTAATCGCGCGCAGCGCGCCAGGCAGAATTTATCTTGTTAAACGAGATTTTTACGCCTAGAGGCATGCAACACTTTTTTGTACCGAAACAAAAATAATTAATTTCAATGGCATTTCCATAGGAAAAAATTAATTTTGAAACCTCGATATCTCCTAAACTAAGCGATTTATCAATATTTTTTACTTTATATTTTGTGCTTATTTCACCGAGATCTACAAAATGGCGTTTTCAAACCTTTGCGCCAAAGTTATTGTATGCATTTTTCTAGTCACGACACCGAAAACTTTAAAAATTTATAAAAAATATAAAAACAAATTTCCTCTCAAATTTTTTTTTTTTATTATCATTTTTACGCCTTTTTACACTAAAAAAAAATTTAGATTTTTAGCGAATTTCCTATATTGGAAACCCGCCCCCAAAATAATAAGGGAATATTAAAGTTTTCGCTGCGCAAAGATTAAACAACGGATTCTTATTGATCTCGGTGATCTAAGCACAAAAGAAAAATTATTCAGTACTAAAAAAAAAATATATCGCTAATTTAGGAGATATTTAGTGCTTACTTGTTATTTCCGTAAATAAACTATGTGGTTGAGATTACAATTTTCAAAGCTACTGGCCCCGTTCAGCATAAGTAAAGTGATATAAAAACGAAAAATATAATGGAATAACATACAAAACACAAATATCTCATGGAATGGTTTAATAAATATGGGATGTTATCTGAAAAAAAAAATTGCAGTTGTACGCCGCGTAGAGGCACTCTGATCAACTGCATGTGGAGCCAAAGAGCTTCGGCCATAGGATTCGTACATACACAATATCTGTCCATTTATTTGAGCTCCGCGCCCATTGGGGCACTCTTCTACAGTTGGCTCTATAGTCGACTTGATATCCACCCGAGTGCCTGACAATTGTTGATATACCCGGAGTGGCAAAATCCACCCGAAAAGTGATATTTCAACATATAAACCCGAGACAGCGCCACATCTATCCAATGTTAGCTGTTTGGGATTAATACGCTACACAAATGGAACAGGCCCAGGCAACAATTCTTATTTCTCTTTCTTGACATTTATCAATTCGCTTTTGTTTGCATTCCTTATTCTTTATCTTGTTTGTTCTTGTAACTTTAAATTATTGTCAGTTGGCTGTAATACTTTGAATTGGTGCGACATTAAATGAAGTTTTGTTATATTCCACACGAGTTTAGTTTTCATTTTTCACTTTTCCTCATAAACATTTTGGTGCCTCCTGTGAGGAATAAAGAATTATACAATTTGTGTGAAATTTATTGCAATTACGTGGCATTCGTTCGTGGAATATTTTAAGTTTTGGTTAGGCGACTTTATGGCACCACCGATGGCGGATTTAAATAGGCGAACGACGGCATGCAACGCTATTCGACGTGCTGCTACAACAGTGGCGGCAGACGAGTTCAAGGCAGACAGTTATTTACTGGCACAAGAAATAACGTGTCTCCAGGCGCATTTTTGCAAATTCGAAGTGGCACATGATGCACTTATTGGCCAGGCAGAGGAGACAGAATTACAAGCACACACACAACTTTGGGATTCTATTGAGGCTGACTACAAAACCACAATGGCAAAACTACACCGGTTGCAGGCAGCATTTCTTAATGACAACACAACAGGCTTGGGGTATGACAACAACGACCGAAATACCATCACTGGATAAAATGCTAACATTTTTGGAAACGCGTGCACATAGCATAGGCAACTTGGCGACGAAGACACAGATGGCTCAGGCGAATCCAACAGCGCATATTCGAGGCACTGGACATGCGCAAAATTCACCGTTTCGCTTGGTGAAAACTAATTTGGCGATGACATCACCTGGCAGATGCGAGTATTGCAATGGCACACATCGCATAATGCGATGTCCATCATTATTGGCATTGGAAGTGGGCGAACGTTTTGCTAAATTGAAGCAATCGAATCTATGTTTCAATTGCCTTCGTCCAGGACATTCAACAAAGAATTGCGCAGCAGGTGGTTGTCATCATTGCAACAAGAAACACAATACCTTACTTTGCAGGACGGCTCCAGTGTCAGGTCCTTCAAATGCAGTCCCACAGGCATCATCATCATCATCAATGGCACCAGCACCAAGTGCTCAGGCTTCAATGTCTCCTACATCATCATCACCAGGCCCACCTCGGGTGAATCCGGCACCGCATTGACTGGCCGATCGTATTAAAACATTTACACTCGTTGGCAACCAGATCGTTTTATTGGCTACTGCGTACGCAAGCATCACAGATCATCTTGGCAATCTTAATCCGTGTCGCATACTCTGTGACCCCGGATCCCAGGCAAGTTTTATTACATCCAGTTTACTTAATCGTTTGTCTCTTCGCAGAAGCCGCTGCGAGATTCCTGTCGAAGGCGTGGGCCAATCTGTGTCCACCTATACTCGTGGTCAGGCAACGGTACAGCTTTCGGCTCGTGATGGCTCTTTCGAATTGGCAGTGGCAGTATATGTGCTTGACATTATTACATCAGTGACTCCAGCAGCTAAAATCACTTCATCATGCTGGTCACATCTTCAAAATTTGCAATTGGCCGATCCAACATTCGGATCCCCTGGACGAATTGACCTCTTGATAGGCGCTGAGGTATGGGGAGCTATTATCCAAGATGGCATCGTGCATGGTGCACAAAGTGAACCTTTTGCTCAATCAACACGCCTTGGTTGGGTAGTGTTTGGCCCTGCGACCATCGAGTCCATAATCGGTGAGTCATTGCATTCATTTTTAATTCATTCAGGCGAAGAACAACGTCTTGAAGAACTAGTACATAAGTTTTGGGAATTAGAAGAGGCAAGTGACATAAATAGATTGGCACCAGAGCAGGATCTCTGCGAGAAAATATTCGCAAATACTTATCGTCGTACGTCGACTGGTCGGTACATTGTCCAGATACCATTCCGGCCCGATGCCCCGACACTTGGCGATTCTTATCAGCAAGCTTTGAGACAGTTTCTGCGATTGGAAAGGCGACTGTCATCTGAATTCGAGTTACAACAAAAGTACATATCGTTCATGCGGGAATATAGTAACTTAGGCCACATGCGAGAAGTGAGCGATCAACTTGGCGATCCATCACAATCCTACTATATACCTCACCATGCAGTAACGACGAAATTTCGTGTAGTCTTTAATGCTTCCGCGAAGACTTCAACTGGCGCATCACTGAACGATACTCAATTGGTAGGCCCAGTGATACAGGAATTATTGGCTAATATCATTCTTCGATTTCGACGTTTCGCAGTGGCTCTATCGGCGGACGTAGAAAAGATGTTCCGTCAGGTTCTTATCGATGAAAGGCATCTATGTTGGCAGCGCATTCTGTGGAGAGAATCTATTCATGAACCGATACGTACTTATGAGCTTACGACAGTGACTTATGGCATGACTTGTGGCCCATACAATGCAATTCGGGCAATGCAGCAATGTGGCCGTGACAACTCTGGCATACTACCGGTTTCCAGCCGGGCAGTGGCAGCACAAACAAGCATCGAAAGGGACTTCTATGTCGACGACTATTTGGCAAGTTCGCCGACTACTGAGAGTGCAGTGACATTGGCGAAGGATGTGGACTTGGTATTGCAACAAGGCAATTTTCATTTACGCAAATGGCGAACTAATGACGCACAGGCGTTGGCTCAAATCACAAATATTAGCAGTTCCTCGAATGAGGTGGAACTTCAATCACCTGAGACTACAGTTCTTGGTTTGCACTGGAATT
This sequence comes from Brachyopa scutellaris, assembly GCA_949775065.1. NCBI lineage: Eukaryota > Metazoa > Arthropoda > Insecta > Diptera > Syrphidae > Brachyopa > Brachyopa scutellaris. The sequence continues at coordinate 73,028,824 of OX459112.1, forward strand.
CAACGTTGGATGAATTATTCTACCGTATCAATCTGGGAGATACACCGTCGACGACGAAACGTCTGATACTCAGAGATACGGCCCGTCTTTACGACCCGACAAATATGCTGGCACCAGTGATCATCGTTGCGAAGATCTTCATACAAAAATTATGGTTGGCAGGCTTGGCATGGGACGAGACTTTACCGGTCCCTCTACTGAATGAATGGCTCGCATTCCGTGAAAATTTAAATCAACTTGAAGGCATCCGGATCCCGCGTTGGATAGGACTACAACCAAATCATCGCTCACATCTCATGGGATTTTGTGATGCGAGTGGCAAGGCATACGCAGCAGTAATTTATTTACATAGTACAACCAATCAAGGCGTGGCAACATCAAGGCTAATAACAGCAAGGACGAAGGTGGCTCCGATTAAGGTCGTAACAATTCCGAGGCTAGAGTTGTGTGCTGCTCAGCTCTTAACTGCACTTATGGTAAACATTCGCAACACATTGCAACTGAACGATCTTCCGTATTTCATGCATACAGACTCCAGTGTGGTTCTTAGTTGGCTTCGAAGGCATTCATCAACACTTAACGTATATGTGGCTAATCGAGTAAGTTTTATTCAACAACATTCTGAGGTGAGACAATGGCGACATATTGGCGGCCAGCACAACCCAGCTGATTGTGCTAGCCGAGGCATTTCTGTTGAATCATTACGAACACATCATCTATGGAGGCATGGCCCAGAGGTAACACAGCAGGTAGGCGATCTATATCATGAGGCGATACAACTTGACAATGACGATTGGCTGGCAGCAGAGGCAGAGGTAAAAGCGATCCGGGTCAACGTAACTCGACCCACAGGCACAGGCGTACTACAAACTAGGCAACCAGATGGAAAAAGAATCGACCTGCTAGATCGATATAGCAAGTTAGGCAAACTTCTTCGAACTACAGCATACATACTGCGTTGGCGAATGGCAAGTCATCATTGTTGGCATCAACCCATCATCAGTAGTGATGAAATCGCGGAGGCACGGCGCTGGCACATACGCACCGAACAGGGTAAATACTTCGCATATGAAATTAATCAAATTCGTACTCTTTCTAGAATCTCAAGTACAAGCAAAATTATTTCATTGGCACCATATTTGGATGAGCATCAAATTCTGAGAGTAGGCGGTCGACTTTCGAATGCTCAGATTCATCCTGACCAAAAGAACCCAATCATATTGGCAAAGGCGAGCACATTAACCCGACTAATAGTTGAGGACGCACACAACACTACGTTACATGGAGGCATTCAGCTCATGTTGCAAATCTTACGACAGACATTTTGGATCATGAATGGCAGAAGCGCTGTTAAGCAGTGCATACACTCATGCGTAAGGTGCAGACGGATGCAGAAAACAATGGCTCAACAACAGATGGCTTCTCTTCCCCTACCGCGGGTAACGCAGGCTCAACCCTTCACTACAAGTGGCGTAGACTATTGTGGCCCTTTCCAGTTACGCATTGGCACTTCTCGCACACGTTTGGTTACGAAGACCTATGTAGTAATTTTCGTATGTATGGCGACACGAGCTGTTCATATTGACGTGGCACACGATCTATCCTCGCGTGCATTTTTGAACGTTTTTTCTCGCTTCACATCTCGCAGAGGACCATGTACAAATTTATACAGCGACAATGGAACTGCATTCGTTGGCGCGAATCGTATTATGCAACAGGACTTATCTGACTGGCACAATGAGCATACACAACAACAATTGGCAAATGCAGGCACCCGTTGGCGATTCATCACTCCTGGGGCACCACACCAAGGTGGCCTTTGGGAAGCGGCAGTGAAGTCCGCCAAGAAGCATTTATATCGAGTGGTTGGCGAGCAGACTATGTTCTTTGATCCGTTTTATACGCTACTTACGTGCATCGAGGCATGTTTAAATTCAAGACCGATGGTACCTTTGCGCGACAGCATCGACGATCGATTGGCTCTCAGTCCAGCGGACCTACTTATTGGCAGATCACTTATGGCAGTTCCAGAACCATCCGTTCCAGATGTACCCAGCAATAGACTTAAGCAATGGCAGCAAATAAGGCAAATGCATCAACATTTTTGGCGTCGATGGCACGATGAATATTTGACGACACTTCAGGCTAGAAACAAATGGCAACGACCATCGGACAATTTACGACTTCATGATATTGTCATCATACGAAATGAAAACCTTCCACCAACCCAATGGCGATTGGGGCGAATTACGGAGACTTATCCTGGTGCAGATGGCCTTATACGCAATGTCACAATCAGGCACGCTACTGGCAGCTGTACGCGTCCAGTACAGAAAGTTTGTCGACTACTCACAACTGACTCAGAGGATAGTTCCGAACATACCCGTTCGGCCGGGCAGGATGTTTGGGATTAATACGCTACACAAATGGAACAGGCCCAGGCAACAATTCTTATTTCTCTTTCTTGACATTTATCAATTCGCTTTTGTTTGCATTCCTTATTCTTTATCTTGTTTGTTCTTGTAACTTTAAATTATTGTCAGTTGGCTGTAATACTTTGAATTGGTGCGACATTAAATGAAGTTTTGTTATATTCCACACGAGTTTAGTTTTCATTTTTCACTTTTCCTCATAAACATTAGCTATATAATAGTCAACTGTTTAACAATAACATCCAACTATTATTATTACTATACGTTATACCTATACTTATGTATATAAAAAAATAATTTAATATTAAAAAAAATTATAACATGGCACCGTCATAGATTTACTATCGGAACTGAATGCATCCATTCACGAAATTAGTAAGCGTAGGTATGAACACTTTTTATTTGAATCTCGAAATTATCTCATTTCGACGCTAGTGTGAATCCCATATAACCTAAGCTGAAAAGTTGACATTTTTTAGCAAATAATAAAAAAGATGTGCATGGTGTTGCATACACCTTTATGCAAAAAATAATTTGATTCAAGAAACCTACCGACCTTAACACTTTCTTTCGCAGAAACTTAAAAAATATGTGTATTTAAAACCTTCGTCCCTAGTCAACTTCTTAAATAAGGACAGTAGAGGCAAACCGAGTACACGAAAATTTAAGTTGCCACATAACGCCTTTATCGACTAAAAAAAAGTCAGAATTTTCAAAATGTCACTTAACACCTTCTCATTCTAAACACTTCATTTGACAGACTGTCGTGTACGAAAATTATAAATAGATAAGCCGTGTTTTTTTGAAACGTAGCTAGCCAGTAGATGCTAGCAAAGTCAAATTTCACACGTAAAACAAATACAACAACCAGCTGGCTACAACTCTTGCGTCTTGATTCTTGACTAACAAAAATTAAGAAAATCTACTTTTTTTTTTGGAATTATGAAAGAATGAAGCAATATTGAAATTTTATATTTTGATACATATCAAAAGTTGCTCGCGCTAAGTTTTAGAGCTAATTCTAAAATTATTTATTTACTCGCGAGGTCAAAACGTAAGCTGATAGAAAACTAGAGTAAAAGAGAAACACTACCGTGTCCTAAAGGTGAACGCGAGTCAACTTTTTTAATTTAATTTTAATTACTCTTCTATACGAAGTTCAAAGTTCAATAGCCCCCATACACGATCCGACATACCTGTCCGACATTGAAGTCTGCAGATTAATCTGACAGTGGATTGCATTGTTTGTTGGATGGTCTGTCAGATGGGCTGTCCGACGGTCGGAGGAAAATCAAACAGCCGTGTTTTTTTACACGCGTATATAAAAGTGCACAAAAAAACGGCTGTCGCCGCTTAACGAATTCATCACAAACGATTGGCAGCACAGACATATTTATGACAGATAATTACAACGTTTACATGCAGAGTTTAACTTACATTGTTTTGGTTATAAAATTATTGGGTAAATGATCATTTAAAAATGATGCATGAGTTTGAGTTATTTCATTAAATACTAACACAAGTAATTTATTTTCAATGTATCTACTTTTTGTTTGTTGTTGTTTATGAAATTTTGACGCTTTTCTTTTTATTAATAAATATGTAGTACCTAAAAATATTGGCGCAAATTCATAGTCAGATAAAGCCGACAATAAAAGAATTAATTCACCTACATAACCTAAAATATACTTTTTGCTATTCATAGTCACCTTATAGTCGACTTTAAACATATAGCCGGCTCGAAATTTAAAATTACCCAAACGTCACTTTAAATAATTATAGTCGGCTTTGATTTCTCACATAATATTTTGACGTTTGGGTTTGTTCGCTCAAATCACTTAACAAAAACATCCCAAAGTCGATACTAACTAATACACAGGCAAAATTGTGTTAATGAATAACGAGAAGTTATAGCCGGCTTTTTTATATAGTGCCGGCTGTAACTACAGTTGGCTATAGGCACTCACTATGAATTTGCGCCAGTATTTTTTTATGAATTTTAAAGAAGCTTTTTTGTTTTCTCCTTTGATAAATTCAAATATCTTATTCAAATTATGTATGTGGACTCTTTTTTAATCCGGGTCACGTTTTTGTCACTATGAATTTACGCCAGTATTTTTTTATGAATTTTAAAGAAGCTTTTATGTTTTTTCCTTTGATAAATTCAAATATCTTATTCAAATTATGTATGTGGGCTCTTTTTTAATCCGGGTCACCTTTTTGTCACTATGAATTTGCGCCAGTATTTTTTTATGAATTTTAAAGAAGCTTTTATGTTTTTTCCTTTGATAAATTCAAATATCTTATTCAAATTATGTATGTGGGCTCTTTTTTAATCCGGGTCACCTTTTTGTCACTATGAATTTGCGCCAGTATTTTTTTATGAATTTTAAAGAAGCTTTTTTGTTTTTTCCTTTGATAAATTCAAATATCTTATTCAAATTATGTATGTGGACTCTTTCTTAATCCGGGTCACCTTTTTGGGCACTTTTTACATTTTACCAGCGTTGAAAAAATGCATGTATACCTGGGTTGAGTGGTTGAACTGACATGTAGTCTCTGTGTATGGGTGATCTCTGTTTGTGTTTTTCTTTTGCTTTGTTTGGAGCAGGAAATCATTTATTTTGATTGCGTTTATAGCTACTTGCGGTTAAAGTGTGTTAAATTATCTGTCAGTTTAACAACGTTTTTAGAATGTCAGCCATTCAACTCGTGTGTAGAAATACTCAGGTCGAAATCTCAGCTCACTTTCTTTTTCTCAACCTGTATGTAAACGTGGTAAATGACACTTGAGCTCTCAGCTGTTGACAAAATTGAAAAAAAAATATTTTGAAGAAATAAAGTTATAAAAATGGAAAACTCAGGGAGTGCACATCCAAATATATTTAATTCCGATAAAAGAAATCATTTATTATCTTAAATAGTCAATTTATTGCTCATTGACTTAACCAATCGTCGGCAATAGAATAAATAAGAGATGAAAGAATTGTTTTCAATTGTTCTTTGTTTACGTTTGGGTTTCTCCGGTTGTCAAAAGAATGAATTTTTTCATGGGAATTCATCGCAACAGAAGAGCTATGCGTTTGGTTTCACTGGTTTTATATCCGCTTTGCTAAGCGGGGATAACTATCGCCGCTTATTTTACTTTTGTTGTACATATTTTACATGTAAATTTGCAAAATAAGCGTATATACGCGTGCAAAAAACACGGCTAAGTTTGTTATATTGGGGCAAGGCTTAGCAAGTCGGTCGACCGACTGTACGTGTGTGGTGAAGTCTGACAGACCGTCGGATCATGTGTAGGCAAATAGAGGTACGGTCGGCAGACCGGTCTGACCGTGTGTGTACTATTTAACGGTTACAAATTAGACATTCTCTGTGAAATCAGATATGAGGAATATTGCATTAAATAAATTAAATTATTGAACTTCTTTTAAATCTCGAAAAGTTTGATAAGAATAATGTGAACAGCCACAATTTTTTGCCATAAGGGGGGTACACACGATACGACCGATCTGACGGACTTGGTCTGTCCGGCCAAGTCTGACGTGTGTGTACGCTCGAAACGACCGCCGGACGGACATGTCGGATGGTTTTCAATTTTTTTTTGATATTTTGGTGGTCGGACGGACATATCTGATAATGTGTACACTTGTCCGTCCGACCTAGAGCAATTTTCATTTCTGAAATGTATATCAAGCGGTGTGGTTGTTGGCGGAGAATTAATAATGGCTGTGTATGGAAATTTTGAATTTTGGAGAAAAAAAAAATGGAAATATAAAAAATTCTGATAATAGTCTGGAGAATTCAATCTTGTAATTCTGTTAGCAAATTAATATAAAAAAAACTTTCTTAGCTTTTTCATCCATTCCTGTACCCAAATTCGATTACTTTTTCTTTCTTAGATTTTTTCTTAAAAATTTTATCAATCATAAGCGCTGCTCTCAGTACGTCCTACATCTTTCAAATCCAATTGCAAAGTGAGGTCGGACAACATGTCGGATAATGTGTACGCTAACGACATCGGTCTGTCAGACTTCCATCCGACCAGGTCCGTCAGATCGGTCGTATCGTGTGTACCCCCCTATAGGTACCTCTTATATTTTTCTGAACCCAAACTAGGCAGTGCGAATATAACCTTAATCTGTGATCAATTCACATGTTTCGTTAAATTTATAACGCCTGCTCGGAAATAAAAATTGGACAGCTGACATTTGGACATACCTGAGCTGATAGATACCTGGGTTTGGTGTCAACTTGGAAAAATGTTGAGGCTACGGAATAGAGTTTCGACTTGTAAGTGTTTTGTGTTGGTTAATGCTATTCAATAATAACAGCAGATAAATTAATTATAAATAAATAATTAGTATAATGGTATAAAAATAAAATTCTTTAATGATTGATTAAAGTGTTTATCGTTATGTAATACACATGGTTTAAGATAGCTGTCAAGGAATAGATCTGTTTTAACATTCAACATTTAAAAATATTTCGCAGATTTCTCAAATTGGTATCGAAGCTTGCACAGTGCCAGTCCATCAGAATACACATCGAATCAGCCGCCCCAGCTTCCTTTGATTGTAGCTGCATTAAAGCTTCCCTTGTACCCGACAAGGAATAAGATAATTCAAGACCTGCCTTTGAATAATATATCCATAGAGAATCCAAGAGATTCGCTCCTAAACGAAATTAGAGAAATAATTAAAAATGAAAATATTATCGAAGCGCCTCCACACAAGATAGAAAATGAAATACAAGCAGCACGCCTTATCGTCATAAGACGTCGTAAAATGAGGAGACATAAATTAAGGAAACTTCGTAAGAAGATGAAATTCGAATGGGCGAAGGTAAACAAGAATTGTAATTATTTAAAACAATTATATGAATATACTTCCTAGGTTCGTCAAAGGAGAGAAATGAGAAAAGAGAAAGCTTTCCAGGCTGAACTCATATCCCAGATAAAAGAGGCCGAAAAATTCTCCGCAGAGCAGTATGTTATGTCTAAACTACAACAAGCGAATGAAACTCCGATTCCCAGATATTGGAAAGGAAGACGATTGCCACAATTTATTATTAAACAAAAGCTAGGCATACAATAAATAAAGTACATGCTAAGTTGAATGCTTATGAAGATGAATTTATTCACCCTTTTCGCGTAAGGCGTTTTAAACAAATCGCGATCAATTCACGAATTCGGTATCAAGACCATGTATGGCGAAATCTTTTCGTTATTTCGAGATTTTGTCCGATATAATGAATGTCGGCTCGGTGGAAATGTGCTATGAAGCGACACGACCCAAAAACGACAATAGTCGTTTAATATAAACGCCATACGGTATAAGGGTGAATATTGGATACCATTCTTGGTTTTATATTTGCTCTTGTTCAAGTTTCAGCGGACTAGATTTTAGGACTTGAGATTGTTCATAAAAACAAACTCAATACAGTGTTTTTTCTAAGAACAAACTATTTACAGCCTTTTCCAGAAAGAACTCGACTTTAAATGGAGAAACAAACTATTGGCCGGAGTTGCGACTCCAATTATTATTATCCACAAGCCACAACACGACATCAATGTTTGGAACTAGAATCGCGACATCATCAAATAGATAGCCGAGACTATCGTTGGAATCTAGCTACCCTCCAAAAAGAATGCAGCCCAAAACCAGAGCAGCGATGGAAGAGTATTGAGCCAAGAGAAGGGTGGAGAATACCCTGCGATGGAAGAAAAGGACAAGGGCAGTCTCCCAGCTCAAGAATATCAAAGTGCCCCACGATAGAAACAGAGATTCAGAGTCGATTTTGAATACTTTCGAGAAAAATATGTTCGAATGGAGAAATACAACTGCGAATTCTATGAGCTGTATCAAGATGTGAATGTAGTCCCAAAAACCAAAATATGTCGACTAGAATGGCTCGTACACAATGAGCGAATGGATCAAGCTAAGAGGATCCACCAGTTGCGAGACGACAAGGAAAGCCAAACCTTCGTTTTAAGGACCAAGCTATGCGGATACCAGAGTAGAGCGATTTGTCTCGAACGCTGGACACAGCGTGCACAAAAACGAAGACGATAGAAGGCTGCCGTTAATAGGGCAGGGATCGTCTACTCTACAGGATGCTCGTTAAATAAGTATGTAATATTGGTCAAATCGACTTTTTTTCATTTTTTTCATCATGCTGTCGGTCCATCCCAATAGTGACTGGATACATTGGTTTTGTGTATTTTGGTTACCCTTACTGCAAAGATTTTGTACATTTACGTACATTGCTATTCAGTTAATGTCTCCTATATTGGATCTTCTTGGAATGCCGGGGAAATTCTTTTGTTAAAATGCACTGTGTGGGGCTGTAGGAAAAACGCTGGAAACGATTGTTGATGTAATACTTTCGCGTGACCGGCCACTATAAGGACGCACTGGTTTTTGCACATTGAAATCTAGACACGAGATGGATGATTATTGTTTATCAAAATTATTTAATTTCGCAATGTCCAATGTTTCTCTATTTCTTAAGTGAACCCCTCCATAATTATGTAATACATATAGCTTTATGGTTCCGCAGTTAACAATCATTTGTTTCCTGATATTGATATAAATTGTAAATAATCTTAAGATCGTTATATCAAACGCAGATTCTATAAATAAATAAAATGCCTCAGTATCATAAGTGTACAATTATTTCGGAAGTAGCGCCTTATCTGTCTTATTTCTAATCTAATTATAAGTCTTCTACTACCTACACATGTATATACAAATAATTTCAGAAAATTATCGTTAACACCAGACGATAACCTCTCTCCGCAGTCAGTTTCAAATCAAATTGAATTACAAGCAGTTCTCCTTGTTTATTTCGAAATGAAAGTCGGCATTGTTGGCGGAGGAATCAATGGATTTTGTTGCGGAGTGCAAATAACAGGCACGTTTCCAAATGCTGATGTTACGATTATATCAGAATATTATACTCCCAATACAACTGGAGATATATCTGCCGGATTATGGGGACCATATCTAATGGGAGACACTCCAGAGGAAAAAGTCCAGTAACATCGCTATATTTAAATTGTATTGTTTATTTGATTTACAATGTTCTTCAGTCAATGGTCTAAGGGAATGCATGACTTCCTAAAGAAAATATGGCTTTCTGAGGACGCAGGAGAAGCAGGTGTTTGCCTCATTCCAGTTATACGCTTGACCACAACCGACAACAATGTTGATGATTTTTGGAAGGATATAGTTTATGGTTGCAAGAAGATGGAAAAGGCTGAATTAGATGCGTATAGTGGAAGTCGTGATAAAAAGTTTACGTATGTATATAAGTTTATAGTTATATCGTCAGGTATGCATGTGCGAAAGTCACAAATGTGTTTTTTCATTTATCCATACTGATTCATTCAGAGCAAATTCAAAAGGTCAACTCGTCGTTGTAGCTTAATTTGTTCGCACATTCGTGGTTTTGGCATACACTCCAAAAAAAATAAACAGATTTTTTTCTGAAAAACTCACTCTAGGTCCGGTTTGCATTTTGTTACTTATACATCGGAGCCTGTAAAACTTTTGCCTTATCTGGCAAAAAGATTTCAATCGGCAGGTGGCAAGTTGATTACTAAGAAAGTGGAAAATTTTAATGACTTCGTGCGAAACTCAGAATTTGATGTCATTATTAATTGTGCAGGACTTGGTGCCAGGCTTTTAGTAAATGACCATTTGGTGCATCCAATTCGTGGACAAGTAACTAGAGTTAAGGCCAATTGGATCTATTATGTGCTTTTGGACGAAAGTGATGATGGCAATTACATAATTCCAAAGTAAGTATGCATGTATGCATTAGAATTGTAAATTCTATACAATAGTTCTATTATGTAAATCTTCAAAACGAAATCATATCGCCTACCGAATTTCGCTAGTGTTTTTCAGGCGGAGCTACTAGCCATTCTCAAGACTTGTCACAATTAAATAAACGACACTATACCCAAACATTACATCGCTTTTGTTATAGATAGCCAAGTCGCAATTAAACCCCCCTGTTCTGCATTCCACTTTTAGTGAATTTAACCACCAAAAGTGGAATTGGGTGTTCTACATTCCGAACGAAACTATGAATTGTAGATTGTATGTTCGAAAGTGAATATTTTGGTGTTCTGCATTCCACTCAAGATGACAGCTGTAAATTCGTGTTCTGCATTCCGAAAATCCTGTGATTTTAGTGAATTGAATTCACTTGAGATTCTTGACGTGAATTGAATTCACATGGCGTTGTAAAGTGAATTAATTAATTAATTTATTGATCAGAATCATTTTGAAAAATGTGAGTAGAATAATAAGACTTTCCATTAGTGTATTAAAATAATTCCTTTGTTAATATAGTACAACACAAAAATTAGAGGCAAGACAGTATTCTCTTGAATTATATGAAAGAAAATCAAGATTTCTCTGACTCCACTTCTAGCAGGATATCAACAAATGTTTCCTTACTCACCCTAAAACTGTTTTTAAAAATGCAAAACTCATTAAATAAATTACTTTTCTTCAGTTGTTTAACTTCTGCTTACAATGCTTAGGGAAGATCCAGAATGTTAGATTTATCTCGCAAAATCTTCCTGCGAACTCTCTCCATTCGGTTTTCTTCCCGGTTTTCACCAATAATTTAAACATTTTATTTTACATTTTTTCATTTTTTTAATAAAATATATTTTGTCTTAAATGTTTAATTCACTTGCACAAAACAAAAACCAAGAACTTAAAATCTCTAATGATTTTGAAATGATTTGACAGCTGTGTTTGACATTTTAAACAAATGAATTCGAAGTGGATTCCAAAAATTCGAAATCACTCGGAATGCAGAACACTGAATTCCATGCCGAGTGAATTTAAATTTCGGTTTCAATCCACTTTCACTCGAAATGCAGAACAGGGGGGAAAGCAATGAATTCGGTAATCAGCTCATTAAAACCTGGTTGATCAATGCCAAGAAAAACTCAATCGCTTGGACAATGAGGCTAGCATTAATTTACTCTGTGTTCCATATTCATATAGGTGCTGTTAAGGGCAATGTACTCTTACACTTCTTAAAAATAGCCGGTCTCAGGTGGACCAGTCTGACAAACTGCGTCATATCCGTCAAATTATAATAGATCAAAAAATGACCTGCTACAAATAACTTGCATGGATATCGCAAGTGTAGTGGCAGTAAGTACCGCTGGCCAAACTGGCGACCACTATTTCAACCATTTCTGCCGAAGCTGCAATGAGCTGAATATTTGTGATTCAGTGACTCGGTTTTTTCATGTGGTTGCAGGTATGGTGTTTCAGGTCCGGATTATTATTTTTTTTAGGATGTCAATTGACTCTGGGCGCTCTCTTGCAATCTAAAGTTTCATGACTGACCAGATATTCTCAATTCAATTTAGGTCTGTGTTGTAGGAAGGCCAGCTTAGCACATCAATAGTTGTCTCCGAAGTACTTTTTAACATAAAAAATTAAAAAAAAAAAAAAAATACTAATATGTATGTATAGTTTTTAGTCATAGAAGTTTTAGCTTATTTTAAAGCTATAAATTTATCTTTTAATTGAAAAACAAGTTCATACTTACAGTTTTGGCTGTATGGCAAGGAGCATTATCTGTTGAAAAATGAATCTGCAAGTGTCATTAAAAAGCTCTATGGCGGAGGCCTCTAATTAATTTTCCAGGACCCGTAGATAAACTGCTGCAGTGACTTTCGATTCTATAGAGGCCATTCTACCTTCTCCATCTCGAGAGAAAGGGTGAGTTCATAATTGTAAATAAAACCGCAGCTATACAGATATTGAGTTCACAAATGTAGACAAACTGCATTAGGTACCATTGCAAACGTTCCGGCATCACTTGTGTTCATAAATGTCAAATTACCGCTATTGTTGTGGAAATTTGTAGCTTAATTTTATTTTGCTGCACGGCTACGACATGGCTGCTGCAGTTCATAATATATGCATAAATATATGCAGATTTTGCTATTGTAAATTTAAAACAAATTTTTTACTATTAGGAATTCACCCTGTCTTTCCTTGGGTTCTCTTCGCGCAAAAATCCTCCCATCTCCAACCTGCAGCTTGAATTTGGATTCATCGGAAAAGATAACCTTGTTCCACATGTTTTGAATCTAATGAAGATGTTTCTCCGCTCAAATTAATCGTTTTTCTCTGATTCTTATTGAGAAATCCGGCTTTAGTGCTCTGAGTCTACTTTATACGAGCCTTTTTCTGAGCCTGCTAAAATCTTTTTATATGTAGCTCGAAATAGATCATTTTAGATATCTAGCGGTTTTAGAGCACAAAAAAACGATCTTACACTGGGATCGTCTTTTTTGGTCTCGCTGAGCTTTTCCTTTTAATTCCATGCCATAGTTCGTTGAGCAACATTTAATATTTCAGAAATTTGACGAGTTGTAAAATTTACGCGTGACAGATACAAAATATTAGATTTGCACTCGGAACTGATTTTTTGGTTTTTTAATTACTTTGGTTTGGAGCTAAATGCCCCTCTCATTCATAATTACATCGACTGTTGCACACTAATTGAACATTTTCCTACCTATTACAAAAAACTTCGTAGCTCTCAAAAATTCCAATAACTGCCATCCGAAAGAGTAAGACTGAAGTAACACTGTAGGTACAATAAAATTCCTCAAATGTAACTCAATTTTCAGGTTCGAGGACGAGCAACACTACACTACACGTTTAAGAGATTAACACATTTTTACTTTTAGCGTGGACAGCGTGGTTTTAGGTGGAACACATCAGGAGAAAGACTACAATGTAAATGTTTCTTCCAAAGATAAAGAATTCATTACCTCTGGTTGCAAAAATCTTTTACCCGGTCTACAAAATGCTGAACATCTATTCGATTGCGTCGGTTTACGTCCTGGAAGAAGAGAAGTCCGTTTAGAGATGGAAACTACTGGTACTACGTTAACTATTGTTTTAAACACTTAAATAATATGCATTTATTTTCAGATAAAAATAAAATTGTAATTCACAATTACGGACACGGCGGTAGTGGAGTTACATTATCTTGGGGGTGTGCATCAGAGGTGTTACAATTACTTTTAAATGCGAAAAAATCCAAATTGTAAGAACCGAACTCTCAACTAATGTTATAACACAAATACATTCGAGTTAAAATCAAACTTTAAAAATAGTTGCGTTTTAGCTCAATAACATCCTTCATCATAAAGTTCCGTAGATGCCAAAGAGAATTTGTAATAACGTCTGGTTGCTCTTTAGCGTACTTTCCCAGCCAATGTGCTGGCAACCGAGCTGTATCAACGTTCGGGATTGTTTGTTGCGAGGCTTTTAGGGTCTTCTGCCAAGGTCCGATGTGTGTGCTATTACTCTGCAGGCCTTCAATGTACCTATGAGAGAAAATACATAATATGGAGTTTTAAGAATAGAAAACAATAACTATGCCAAGTAAATGAGACCTCTGCAGCTTACAGAGGAAGAATTAGCAGAAGGAGATATTGCCTACGATGGCAGCTACGACGACATAGTCGCCGCTCTTTATGGCATTCCTTGACCTAGTCTAGGGTTTGAAAATCAAGCAAGGAAAACAATTTCTGCTATGCATCTTCAGAGCATGAAATGCCAAGCAAACCCAAAATAATTCAAATTATTACCTGATATAGGCTTCACTGTGTAGGACACGTTGAGGCCTTGGTGGCACTGTCACAAACATGGGCTCTGGAGGTGGAACTGCTACAATTACTAAAAAAGAATGCACATGCATATTGTTATTGTGCTTACACTTAAATGTTGTTCGGATTCTTTATTTACCTTGCTGCTGTGACTGGTGTTGCCCTGGTCGGGGAGAAACTTGATTCGCGCAACCGCTTTGAGTACTTTGTGTTAAAGTACATTGCTGTGATAATGAAATCGGGTTTTTCCTTGCGACAAAGTTCCTGGAAAATTAAATTTAGTTTTGCATTCCTTTCGATTGATACACAAAAGCCCGTTATATTTACTTGCTTCTTTCTGCCAGTGGTACAATTTTTCCACCTTTGTTAAGGTGAACCTCGCGAACATGTTTTATAAGTCGCTGCAATTGAGGAAAGGCCGCCATACTTTTCTTAATACGTACACATCCTCTCCATAAACAATGATATTCGACATCAGCGCCCTGACCCTGATAGGATTTTTGAAGGTGTCCATTGCCATCTTGAATACAATGTTCCATGCAATCGACTGAGTCCTCAAATTGGTAATCGCATTTATCCCATAGGCATTCGAACACCTAAAGAAGTTTACAGTTTTTAAAGATAAACGCTATGTATACCATGTGACATTATTACTTGATTCTCAACCGGAGTTGGACTGCGGCAGTTCAATTGATCTTCAAAATGCTTAGCTGCGGACTCTTCATTCATTTTGGTAGCTTTGTCTTCCCAGCTCTGTCTAACGCTGGCTGGCAGATTTTTCCATTCATTACCTACCATACGTGAAATATCTCCAAATGTAGCGTCTGGATTACTTTGACAGATGCCTTTTCGCACCTCACACGAGTATAAAATGTAACCAGTCACAACTTTCGATTTACTCGCTTTTACTGGCTTCGCTTTTGATGACAGTGGAGTTGATGATACTGACGGAGCTGGAGAGGATGTAGCAATATCCGAGTTCACTGATGGAGGTCCGCCGTCAAGAGAATCCTCCAGTACACCAAGGCTATCAGCAGCCTCCATTTTGACATCCTGTAGAAGTGTCGAATACATGTTAATATGAAATTAAAAACAAAAAAAACAAAAAAACATTTGCATGCACTCACCGAAGACGACAATTTAATATCCTGCGCAGTACCTTCTTTAGAGTCAGTCACTTTAGCAGGCTTGATAATTGTTTTAAAGTGGAAAATTTCATCTTGCGTAACAAGTGGTTCATATATGAACTTCTTTAGGCCACCATTCGGAGCCAGTTTACGAATTTGCTTTTTCATTTCATCGTAGACTGATTCACAGATGTACACATCACTTTCGGAAATTTCTGTTGGGCGACATGAGGCATATTCGCCATACTCTAAAACAGCACATCGGCCAACAATAGCTATTATTGGACTAACTTCTTGAATGTTAGAGAGAAGAAGCTCTTGTTTGTAAAAAATTTTATTAGGTGGCGATGAGATTTCGTTCGGTGCCAATAGCCAAGGTCCTTGAAAGTGGGATTTTCTTATAAAGATAAAAGAAAAAAAGAAATTAATTTGTAAGGCAATGTTGGCATGTTTTGTTTTTTAAAAACACAAACCGTGATGATTCCCAAATCGATTGAATCTGAGCAATTGATTGTTTTCCACTTTGAGTCGCGACGTAAACAAAATCACCAATTTTAATTACCCCACTGCAAATAGTATTATACTGTTGGTAATAAGTAGCATTCTCCTCAGCATTAGGTGGCGGAGCACATTCCACATTCTAAATATAAAAAAAATTATATTTTTATTATCTGTGTATTCATATGAAACACAAATGCAATACTACATCTAATTTATGATGAGACGATTCGGATGGATTTGGATGTAAATTTATAATAAATATTAGGAGTATGTGGGATAAAGTTAGAGGTATGGTTTGCTCCCGCTATAAATATTAATTCTTGTTGCATTGATCACTAGAAACATTACTTAGCTCTGATCACAAGGTGATCAGGGCCGGGAAATATCACTCTTCACACCGACGGCTCAAAATGGACTTAGGTACTGGAGCAGGGTTCTACTCAGATACACTAAATAAACGGGAGTCTTTTAGGCTACCGGATACATGCAGTGTCTTCCAGGTGGAACTACTGGCGATTGAAAAGGCTGCAATATTCATAAAAGGAAGCAACTTCCCTCCGTTGGAGATAGCCATTCTGGTGGATAGTCAGCCAGCTCTAAAAGTAATAGGATCAAACACAAATCCAAGGCAGTCGAAAAATGTCGCAATGCACTAAACGCCGTAAGGCACCACAAGGTTAGACTGTACTGGGTACCTAGACATAGCAATATCGAAGGGAACGAGATAGCAGATTGGATCAGCCATGAGCAACAGTGATGCTGACACTTCCATACTGCCACCGATTAAAACACTGTTCAGCATAATCGACCATAAAACCGGAAATAAGACCAACGCTATGTGGCTCACACGAACCGACTGCGTCACATCTCATTCTTTATGGCCGAAACTTGATATTAATAGGACGAATACGATGCTACATCTGGATAATTGCTCCATACGCTTATTCACCGGAATAATCACAGGACACTGCCATAGTAGCCAAACAAATGGCTACCGAGTCCAACGATATCTGTAGAAACTGCGGAGATTAGGAAGAAAGCGAATCGATCCTCTGCTAGTGCCCCGCCCTCCAAGAACGACGACTCCGTATTTTGGGCCATAGATTCTTGGAAGACAAAACAGAACTTGGAAATTCAAAGATATCGGATCTTCTAAGATTCATCAAGAGAACTGGTTTACGAGTTAGTAAAAAAGAGGATTTACTCCATAATTATGAGGGCATTCATAATGGACCTGCAGGTCTCCGAGTGGAAATGACTGTTCGTTAAACCATTGCGTTTGTTCTCGTACTTTTTGCACCAAAATTCGTTGTTCATCGGGTTTAGAAATGTGAATGAAATTCTTTTAGAGAGAGCAAAAATTACGAGCAAGTAAACGAACGCGCTGAGCTACGAAATTCGAATAGTAGCCTTCACTGTTTTGGGAGGTAGGGAATAGACCTATTATGTTTGACAGCTTGAGTATATATGTATGTATAATAAAGACTGACTACCGTTTTGTAGTCTCTGTTAGAATATTATGATTTGTTATCAATACTTACCGGCTTTTCTTTTTCTACAAGTGCTTCTTGTAGTTTCAACTCGGCCAATTCACCTTTATGCTTTTCAATGCGTTCCTTGAACACAGACATAACACGTTTTAGCTCCAGCGGTACATCGCGTATAATAAATTTGACCGGTTCATTTTCACGTACAAAAGGCCAGTTTTTAATCTTTTTAAAAAATCGTGCCTTAACATTGTACCGCGATTCACATACAAAAACATCTTTGTCAGCAAAGCCTTCAGGTTTATATTTAATGTAATCCCTTACATTCATGACGTAGCATTTGTTAAGCACACTGTTTAGTGGTATAGTTTGGCGTTGACAAGTCTTGAATACCTCCTACAGATAGAACGACAAACGATTAAGTTGTTTGTTGCCACAGCGCAGCGTTAAAAAAAAAATTGCTATACCTGGTTTAAAAACTTTCTAGTTGTAAGGTGATATGTTTCATGAGGACGCATGAAAATACAACCATGCATCATCTTGATGTTTTCACCTGTAGTCCACAGGCGTTCAATGTATGCAATGCCGGGAATTTTGTTTTCCATTGACTCGAAGTACACAAAGTCTCCAGGTGAGTAAACTTTTTGATCAATCGTCAAGCTTTCGCCTTGTGTAGCCTTTTAATTCATTGTGAGTTTCTCGTTAGATTGATGTTAATCATTTATGATATTGTTACTTACGGCTTTATCGTCATCCTCTTGATCCTGTTCTTCCTGAAGAAGCTTCGTTTGACGGAGAACATCAACATCAGCTGTCAAATGCGCAGTTGTATAAGCCAAGGCCGGCGAGCTAAGCGTATCCTTGCAGAGCTATAAATATGTGTATTGTTAAAGGTTAACTAATTTGAGTGTAGATTTAATACATACTTCGTCTCTTTTTTTAATATAAAATAATTGTAGCTCAATTGCATCTTCGAAAATCTCCGAATCAGTTCGTGATAGTTTACGTGCGCGTTCCAAACACATGAACATATCTTCTTGAAATGTATCCAAGCGTTTGTAGACCCCTTTATCTAAGCGCCGTTTAATCAGATCCAATGAAATACCACGTAGTTTGCTAATATATGAGAGGTCAGATAAAAATTTCAGCGAAATTATTATATTTTTACCTGCTCGGGTCTCCAGAAACCACATCATATTCTGGTAGTTCAGCCAAGGAATCAGAGTAACAACGACCTTCTTCATCTTGATGGTTATACATTGAAGTAAAGAGCGATAGTAATAGCTCTTGAACAGCCAGCGAAACATCGGGCAGAATTTCATCACCCTCTCTAGTGGATGAATAAGAAATATGTTACAAGATTGTTTTTATATTTTATTATAGTATTAAACACACACAACATATGTATGTATGTACATATGTATGGATAACACTTAAATAACCTATGAGGATTTTTATAGATACTTTAATATATAACCGTTATGCAGGTATGATGACCTCGGAAAAATCTGCTCAGAAAATCTCGCAAAATGGATGGAAATGGGCATGGAAAATAGATGGAATATGCTCAAAAAAAAAAAAAAAAAAAAAAGAGTTAAATATGCTTCAATTTTATTCTAATTCTTCTTCTTCCAAAACAAGTGAACGACTACATTTTACAATCACCTGCTTTTTAAGGTTTTCGAATAAAAATGATTTGCGCCTTTCACTGAAGACCTGCTTGTATGCAGAGAATGAACGTCGATAGAAGTCGTTGGCGAATACTTGAACATCGCCGTCTCTGTCGGAGAGTTTTTGGTGAATTCAACCACCAAAAGTGAAATTAGGTGTTCTGTATTCAGAACGAAATTATGAATTGTGGATTGTATGTTCGAAAGTGAATATTTTGGTGTTTTGCATTCCACTCAAAATGACAGTATAGTACATTCGTGGTTTTTAGTGAATTGAGTTCACTTGCGTTTCTTGACGTGAATTGAATTCACATGCCGTTGTAAAGTGAATTAATTAATTAATTTGATGATCAGAATCATTTTTAAAATTGTGATTAAAAAATAAGACTGCTTTTCTGATTTGTAAATATGTATATGTTGATTGTGAGAACCACGCATAGCTTCGGCGTCACTTCTATCTTGTGATATTTGGTCCCATGCATCAATTTAAGCACTTTTAAGCTCTTCCAAAGTGGATGGGTACGGATTTCTTTGCTTCAACTGTCGGCCAAGCATGTGCAAGACATGCTCAATTGGATTTAAGTCAGTGGAGCAAGCTGGCCATACTAAGGTGCCCAGTTGTGCCTCTCGAAGATACTCCAAAACCCTATTTGCAGTGTGGGACGAGCGTTATCTTGCACTGAAAGGAGATTGGGGCCCATACTTTTGGCAAACGGCACAACAATTTCTTCTGAAATGTCTCTTACATACCGCTCTGCAGTTAAGGACCTATTTTCTACCACGTGTAACTCTGTGTTTGCTCCTTAGCATATACCAACCCAGACCATTATAGAACCTCCACCATAGGCCACTCTTGGAACGATGTTGCACTGTGCATATCGCTCACCTAGTCGTCTATACACTTTTCGCCGTTGTCGTCTGGTTTCAGGCAAAATCTGGACTTATCATTGAAAACCACTCGCTTCCAGTCGTCCTCATATCAGTTTTCGTGTTTCGGGCGAAGCCAACTATGGGGTCTGGTGAGAAGGGGGGCCTTTGCTGGTCTATATGGTCTTAATCCAGAATATTTGAGTATTCTTCTTACAGTTTTGGAAGATACCCGAACACTTCGAACTTCCAGAAGTCTACTCCTAATCTCAGTTGATGCTGCGGCGGTAAGGGAATAACTTGCCAGAAATCGGTCGCCTCTTGGCGTGGCTAACCTTTTCCTACCTTGTCCCCGATTTCTTTTCGAAGAACCTGTTTCTCTATATCGCTTTACATCGCGAAAATAACGGACTTGCAGACATTTAACATTGAGGCCACTTCTTGGTACGATTGTCCATTTTCGCTCCAACGTATGGCACAGGCTACCTGAACTTCAGTTAAGTCTGACATTTTCACATAAATTATTCACTTTAATCATAAACAATATTGCAATAACCGTTTGATAGATAAAGTTAGCGAAATAAGTTTAAATCTGTCACCTAGATACCATAAGAGTGCCTTGACACATAAATCATGTAATAAAAAGCATCCCATTAGTTTATATTTAACAACCAAACAGAAAACTATCATCGTTCCTCTAATTTTGTCCAGCAGTTGAGCAATGTATAATAAAACTTTAATACTTTGCTTACCTCAACGTCTGTTTCATTTGTATAGTCATCTGCTGCAAAACTAATGCATCCTTATAAATTTGTGAATCAGGTTCATTGTATTTACACGCATTTTCAAGCATTAGTAGAAAATCCGCGGCCAAATCATCGACACTCTCATATGTATTTTGTCTTAATTTTTGGGCGATTTTTTCCATATCAATGGGTTCCTTAATGATGTCATAATAATCCGGGTATTCCTTAAAATAAAAGACACACCAACAAAGATCAGTAAATGATATTTCTTGTTGTCCTATGCAATTCCGAAATATGAATAAATACGAGTATAATGAAATGTGAAATCATTTACCTTTCGCTATCCATACCCAGAAGATGGGACAGTTAAAATAAAAAAGGTTATGCAATATTACATATCCATTATTTAGTTAAGCTACTTTTTAACATATATTTTTGAAACTTACATTTTTTGATGGCAGCTTGGTGAATATCAACGACAATTGACGCTTTCCTTTGGGTTCTTGAAATTCTTTTATTGTTTCGTAAAACATCCAGAGTTTGTTTATAAGTGGAGTCTTCTTACGTGCGGATTTCATTCTAAATTTTTGAACAATTCATATGTAATAAAACGAAAATATGTTTGAGTTTGTGAAATGCTTACAGCTTAGCGAAAGGCTTTTTGACTTCATTCAGACCGGGGTATTCCTTTAGCTTTTCATTTAAGGCTTTTTCAAGTACAGTCGCATCTTCGAAGATGGGTGAACCTTCCTCGTTGTACTGCCGACAATTGGAGAACATTAGCCGATAGTCAGAGATAAGCTCCTCTAAACTGTTATATTTCTCTTGGCGAATGCTATTCTCAATAGTTGACATATCGATGGGACTTTGGATTACATCATAGTAATCGGGATACAATTTTTTCGCAGGTTTCTCCATAAATAACTGAACAGGACGACGGCCAGCTATAGTATATTCGATTAAATACTTTTGAATGTTAAGCATTTTCTTTCTGGTTGCAGCATTCGCTGGGGTACGACTCTTTGGCGACATTTGAACAGCGGATGGTGTGCTAGATGAAGCGACAGATAATGGTGAATTTATGTTGGAATTTATGCGAGGGCGACCTTTTTTCTTTGGTTGTATTTGCACAATGTTCATATTCGTAATGTCGAGAGTTTGTTCATCGGAATCGCTGACCTCCTAGAAGGATCAAATAATATTAACAATGAAAATATAAAAAAAAAAAAACAATAATTTCTTTTATAGTACGAATATAAAATTTTTCTTATCTGTATTATACCCCTATTATGCTATTATGCCAAGTTTTTCATTCAATTCGCTAAACATAACAGGGCTGATAATTTCGATAATTAACAACTACACAGTCTGATAAAGAGGAAGCTAGTAAAAGCTAATTTTTTTAAGCAATATTATTTCATTCTTCGCTTAGGTACTTAATTAATTTCCAGAAAAAAAAGAAACATTCAAGACAAATACCTGCGCCAAAATACGGTTGAAAGGGCTTTTCCTAACAACTTTTAGTTTAGTTGAAACAATCTCAAACAATACTTTCATAGATATCTGTTTTATAAATTATTACTTACCGGGTTCAGTCCCTCGTCTACCAGTTTGGCATTCATTATTTTCAACATCTTTGAGGCATCCTAAAAACACAATTAATTTCAATTAAAATAACCAATAATATGTAGATTTTTGTTACTTTATGCGTTCTGTGCGTTGGTGCGAATGCCTTTTTAGCATTATCCAGCATCAAATACAAGTCAGCTGTCAGGTCAGTGATATTTGCATAATCACCCTTCTTTAGCTTTGTTTGAATTTGGCACATTGAAATCGGTCGTTTTATCAATTCAAAATATTCTGGATGAAATCGTCTATAAGGAAGCTTCCATAAAGTGTGCCCAAGTGGAGCGCCTGTTGCATTAGGGTGATCTATAAATTTTTGTTTTTGTTTCCGCATAAGATAACGAAGAATAGTGTATAGAAACACAAAATGAAAATAAAAGGAAAGGAACAAAATAAACAAATAATATCAAATTATGAGAAAAATAAATTAAAACTACGTACCTACTCATACATTATGTATTGTATATGTTTACTTAATAAATGTTAACATTGGCGCAAATTCATAGTCAGTCCATGAATAGTGCCTATAGCCGACTATAGTTACGGCCAGCTATAACTTTTCGTTATTTATAAACACATTTTTGCCTGTGTATTAGTTAGTTTCAACTTTGGTATGTTTGTAAAGTGATTTGAACGAACAAACCCAAACGTCAAAATATTATATGAGAAATTTATAGCCGACTCTAATTATTTAAAATGACGTTTGGGTCATTTTAAATTTCGTGCCGGCTATAAGTGACTATGAAGAGCAAAAAGTATATTTTAGGTTATGTAAGTGAATAAATTCTTTTATTGTCGGCTCTATCTGACTATGAATTTGCGCCAGTATGTTTAGCAATACTGAACCGAATAAATGGCATTTAATGTACTGTGTACGTGATGCGCTAGGACCTCGCTAGGACGTAAATTAAAGCTAAGGCGTCAAACTTCAAAGAATAGAAAATTCCTTGGCTGCTTGGTTATTTTCCCCAGTACACCAGTTCTATGCTAGATTTTTTGATTAATGCCTGAGTGCACCTGAGCTCAAAAATCTCCGGCAATTCACCAATCATCACCACTAAAGCCGAAGTCGAACCACAATAAAACCGATAATAACTAAAACCTTTCGTTGTGATGAGTGAACATACATAACATACTTGTTCAAGAATTTCCATTTACATTAAAGGTTAAAATAAATTTCATCTAAATACCTTAATGTTTAAATAAACAAAACAAACAAAAGATGTGAACTAATCAGTTACAGAAAATCGAACAGCAGTGTGAATTTTTGCGAATTTATTATAACTTACCTGAAGAACTGGCAGAATTAAAAAGATGATCAAACAACGCCCACATAGGACCTTCCCCTTTCTTATCGCTGTCTTCGTCATCTGAAGTATCAATTTCCACTTTTAACGAAGCAATTACAGCACTAGCGGGTGTTTTATTTCTTTTTATCGTCATTGACTTTGAACGACCAGTTTCAATTTCGATTCTTCTTGTAGTGAATATCTGACAAAGAATAATAATTTAAGACAAAAAGTAGATAGTTTAGCGGACAAATTCCAAGGGAACTACTCTAATCGCTGGAGGCAATTCGGGAATAAATAAACAAACCTTTTTTAAAGTTTTTGCGTCCTTGTAGATCTGCGAACCGGGCTCATTAAATTGGCATGCGTTTTTTGTCATTTGCAAGAGATCCTTTTCCATTTCAATCAAATTTGAATATGCATTCGTCTGTATTTTTGTGGCAATCAATCTCAAATCAATTGGGTGCTCAATAACATCGTAATAGTCCGGGTATACTTTTTTTGATGGTAACAATTGAAATTCCCTATGCAACTGTCGATCATTCATAGTTGGATCTGTTGCCGTCATAACAGATGCGAACAACTCTTCATATGGATCAAAATCTTCATCCAACTTATTGGAGCATTCAGATGTTTCACTTTCATTTGCCGTAGAACGGCGTGGATTGCGCCCAACTCGTTTGGAACGTGGTTCTTCTTCGATACCTGCCGATTCTAATATTTTCGACTTATTTGTAATGAAAAATTGCCACAGCGAACATGCGTCCTGGTACTCTGGTGTATCGAATTTGTAAAATGCTTTCGCATTATTTACTAGAAGTTCAATGTCCTGGGCTAGTTCGTCAACATCATCGTATGAATCTGTTTTTAGTTTCTGTTGAACTTTTAACAAGTCAATTGGATTCGCAACTACATCGTAGTACGAGGGTTCTTGGCGCCTCTTAGGTGCTCTAATGAATGTATCGCATAGCATTGAACCATCTTCTTTTTTTATATTTCTAATTGAGTCGTATAGTTGTTGGCAGAGTTCAGACTACAAGAAATTAACAATATATTCATTAACAAAATTAAATAAATGCAGTTTTTAACGACGGCGTGCCAATAGTTGTAGTCGTTACGCTACTTTAAGCTACTACATATATCCGACGCAACAAGCGGTAACACTTCCAATGTACGAAGCATAGTATATGTTATTTATTATCATGTGGAAATTCATCGCTTGAAAAAAGCGCAAAATTCGATGAAAACAGTAATAAATTGAACATATAAAATACATACACTTTGTTTTTACATAAATGAACATATATTTCCAACTTTTTTTTGGGAAACTTGAAATGTTCTATTTTATGGGTAGCCATGATTATTTAAGAAATAAGACACGAACTTTTGGAGTCGGCGGTTTTATTCCAATATTCAATAGGAATCTAGTGATTGATAATTTGACCGAGACTTTTATCTTCTTTGTTTTGTTTTTGATTTTGGAACTTACCGGGTCAAGACGTTTTCTTTTACGTCCTCCTGTTTGCACCGGAGATTGCTCCGGTGTTGAATCATCCATTACATCTTCATCTTGTCTGCTTGCAACAGAGCTAGCTCTTCGTCGTCGATTTATCATTCTCAAGATTATTTTAATTTTAGTCTACTATTAGCACAAATTATTCCTTTTTCTAAATTGTCCAGTTTGGAATGGATGCGACAGCCCAAGCTAACAAATAAAAATCTAATGTTAAAATTTGTGACAAACGTCAGCAGAACGCTATCTAACGGGAAAAATATAAAGTTCGTAGATGGTAGCATTCTAAGCCATGTTATAGTTATGAGAATTAAGATTATTGGTAGGTATGTTATTAAACGGTATATCATTTTTATTTAAGTAATATTTTATGAAAGCAAACAGTCCTGTTTTTACGAGAAGAAAATTAATGGAATTCACATTTCCTCATATTAAAAGCTTCTGTTTATTGAAATGTGATTCGATAGCATCTCTATCGACTTTATCTACGTAATCATAATTTTTCTGCGAAATCGTATTTATATTTATAATTAAATATCTATTTTATTTAATGTTTTGATTATTTCTATGCACAGTAAATAAAATACGCCATTAAATCTGTCTATCGATTTAGTTGCCATCTGGTGGATTTCAACACTAAAGCTACATAGCTCATAGTCAGGATCTACACCAAGATGGAATTGGAGAAAAGAAAGAAGATGAGATGAATGAAATGCAACCATTATATATGTTCAGCGTTCTAAGGACTCACCCACATCAGATAGTTTCTGTTTACACTAGTAGCTTTTATCTTTACAGAAATCAGGAATTCCCAAGGGCCCAAATTTAGCTACGTACTCAATTAAATTATCCATAAAATACATATGTAATGTAGTATACATTTTAATGACTTATTACGCTAAGACCCTTGTCATACGCTAAGACCCTGCTCATGGCCTGAGCTAAGCTTTGAACTCGCAGTGCTTCTTCTAAGTATTTTTGTACGTACTATGTAGATAATGTAGTTCGTATTTTTTTTATATTTTCAAACAAAAAAAAAAAAAAAACAAGATTTGGCGATGGTTAACTGTACATAGTTAACCATATTTTACCTTTGATCACTGCTTTTAACTCGAACTGTTCAAATAACCAGGTCAAAAGTGCATACAAGTTTCAACGTAATTTTTCAGTACTGCATGTTACTGACGATCGTGGTCCAGAGAACATTACCTTCATTAATAGATGCCAAGAAACCAAATATACGTGACCCATTCAACCACGATGGCTAATAGGATACACGCAATACAAAGCGTTCCAAACGGATTGTTGCCCTTCTGCAAGTTTTTGAAGTGAAATTTCTTAGCTCGCGGTGTGATCTGAAAATCTTACTTACTTACTTAGTTGGCGCTACAGCTCGAGGTGAACCTGGGCCTGCTTCTCGCAACCATTTGTGTGTGCGTGTTGTATTTTTGCACGAATGGAAGGGACCTACAGTTTTTTTGCCGACTCCGAACGGCGAGTTGAGAAGCTCAATCGAGACAAATGATACTCTTTGATGCTTGTCAGACATTCGAAAGAGGTGGGCACTGTGAAAAATGTTTAGGTGTTTGCGGCGGGATTCGAACCCAAGACCGCTGGCTCAGTAGTCCGACGCACTAACTGAAAATCTGAAAATCGTACAACGAAAAAACGACATTGAAAAGAGATGCACCATTCAGAACGCAACGTATACGAATACGTTAGAATGAGATAAGCCACGTTTCCACAGATTCATTCCTATACTCGGTTTTCCCATTACCGCTCTCGTTACCGAGTATCATTTTACATACAAGTTACTGGATCATTCGATAACGAGTCCTACTCGCTCACTCGTTAACGGGTGCGGTAATTCGGCCCTAGCTTAGTCAGGCGGACGCTCACGCAGTGTTGGTGCATTGGGTAGGCATGCATGCATGTATGTACGCAGTACCAGACACAAAGCTTCACCCCACACAGCAACCTACAAAAAAATTTTCAATTGAACTCACCATGGAAATCACTAGCTGAAGAGGAGTAAGAAGGGGGAAATGAAACCATAGTTGATTGATGTGTGTAGTGTATTGTTTCTCCTTTAACGTGGAAGAATGTAAATCTATGGTCGACAACTTGGGGGAAGAGGCAAATACAAAACAGGTGTATAATATGACGCAAAAATATTTCCTGGCCGAGGCTATTGACGAAGAATGATAATTTTAAACTGGAGATGAAATTTTCTTACTCTTCGTTCTTTCATAACTCAAAAAAGGGTGGATGGGGGTGGTTCTTGGCTTACTTTATGGTGGGCGGTGGTCGTAGGTATGATTCTGGTTGCCTGTGTTTTTGTTTGTGGAGGTGCGTTTGGTTGGAAGGCACCCAAAATGGGGACAAACGTAAACATTTTTGAATTTCCAAATAAATGCACAGAAAAATATTTACGCTTGCTTGAAAATGATTGCCAAGAAAATGGTCAAAGGCATATAACGGTGTACATACATGCAGTCGACTCTCCCTAAGTCGAATCTTCACGGGATACCAAGATTTGTTCGAATTAGAGAACGTTTTAGAAAAATTCGAGTAATAGAGAGAAACATTTATTTTCGTTTTAGAACGTTTGTTTAGTAAAAAAAAGGTTAATGTACTTACAAAAAAGTTACAACCAACAAAACAAAGAAAAGGTTAACAATGTTTCTTTTCTTTTTTATTTTTGCGTTGCAACTTTTTAAAAAACTGTATCTTTGTATGGAGGTACCAAGAATATGAACAGGAAGAAACACGACGGGTTGAAGATGATGGCACACACGATGCTACACATATTTAGGGTATTTAAGTGTGTAGGTACTTGATGTTTAGTAGTTATATACACATATACTCAAATACTAATTCCGAAGGGGTAATGTATTCTTATTTTGTTTTGTCCTAAACAAAATTCGACTTAAGGGTTGAAAAAAGATGCCAATAATCGAGAGAATGTGTTCGAGTTAGAAAGAGTGACGATTTAGAGGGAGTTCGACTTAAGAATGGTTTTTGTATGGAAAATTGAAGGGAATGATAAAATATGGCGAAAAACGTCGAGTTAGAGAGAAATTCGACTAAGAGAGAGTTCGACTTAGGGAGAGTCCATTGTATACATATTAATTTTTAAAAAAGTTTCACTTCTACCGCGTGTGACTGACACACATACTTTTTTGTTAGCTCATTTGATGTGAACATTAATTTTAAAATGATAGTATTAATCGCATTTCCAAAACGACCGCCCACTAAAATAAATATTTGCATAGAAGTAGATAAATACCTACATATATTTATTCTGTTATCGCGTGTCACAGGACAATCATTCATCGTACCCTTTGTCAAGTTTACTGCGACTATACAACCAAAGAATATTATTCCAATATAGTCATTTATATAACATAGTGCTAGAGATTTTTGCAATGAACTGTTTCCGGGTGCTCAGACATTATGTCGCAGCGTTCGCTGCAGAGAGGAACACATTTTCGTTGATAATTGTGTAATAAATATCCTAATGGCAAAATATCAATAGCTGTCCTACACGAGCCCTGGTAATCTGCACGATTTTTGATTTTCATCTTTGAACACTGTTCAGATATGCTATGCTACGGAGAAAGCAAATTATGGCCATAAAATTCCAAGATGCTATTAGTACTAACACAGATCATTAATCCTTCAACGGTAACAAGAAAATCCGCACAGAGTGTTAGTGCTTCAAAAAAAAAAAAAAGAAGAAATATGCTTTCGCATGGGACCGAGTACAGCATAGTATTCATGTAGATTGTCGTTGTCTTGCCAAGACGACATATTTCTGATAATCTCTTGGTCAGGCAGTAAATACTGTCATCAAATTTGATGTATGGTATTGCTCAGTTGCCTGCTGGTGAGGATACTGCGTAATGTTACTTTAAGAACGTTGCAGAGGAGAGAAAATCACGTCCGAGCGTTAACTGAAGACTTAAAACATGTTAACTGTAGATTAACGACTGGCAATATATATGGGTGTGTGACAATAGTAAATGGTGATGGAAATATACAGGTGAATATGTAGAGGTGAGGGATGCTACTCCAGGAACAACGTACGGAAGTTTTACCAGAAGGTAAAAATAATGTGTCAGGAAAACAAGTCCCGTACAGAAAACTGCATAGATGACGAAGGAAACCTGGTAGTAGAATCGCAGTCGGTGCTGAGGATATGGAAAAACTACTTCTGCAGACTGTATTACGGCAGTGACAACCTACACCCCGCTGTCAGGCAAAATGATCCATTAAATTTAGATGATGAAAACATAAACTCCCGTCTACCTGACCTAAACGAAGAGAGGATAGCAATACGCAAGCTTAAGTCCAACAAGGCCGCTGGACCTGAGGATTTACCCGCAGATCTATTTGAAGCAGTTGGAGATGACTTAATAGTGAGCATTCACCAACTCATCTCTAAGATTTGGTCAGATGAAAGTATGCCGGATGAATGGAATCTCAGCATCGTCTGCCCAGTCCACAAGAAATGAGACCCCCTAAACTGCTTCAACATCAGTCTCCTCAGCATCGCCTACAAGATATTATTTGCCAAATTGTGTGAACGCGTGAAACCTTTCGTCGACAACCTGATTGACCCCTATGAGTACGGTTTCAGGCCAGGAAAATCCACCATAGACCAAATTTTCACACTTAGGCAGATCCTGAAAAAAACCCAAGAAATTAATACCAACCATCTGTTCATCGATTTCAAGGCCGCCTATGACAGCATCTGAAGCGATGAACTGTATAGAGCCATGTCTAG
Organism: Brachyopa scutellaris; assembly: GCA_949775065.1. NCBI lineage: Eukaryota > Metazoa > Arthropoda > Insecta > Diptera > Syrphidae > Brachyopa > Brachyopa scutellaris. Next base: position 73,058,542 of record OX459112.1, read on the forward strand.
TGTCGATATCACTGCCAGGATGACTATGGAGAAGCCTCGCTGCTCAAAAAAGGATTCAGACAAAGTGACGCACTGTCATGCAAACCATACTTGAAAGAATTGTTCGAAACTCACAAGCCAACAGACGAGGAATGATCTTTTAAAAATCCCTTCAACTTCTTGCATACACCGAAGACCTTGCGTGCGTTTGCGAGTATAGAAAGGGAGGCGGCTAAAATGGGTTTAGCAGTAAACGAGGGCAAAACAAAGTGTACGCTGCCAACGAAAGGGACAACTTTGAGGTAGTAAAGGACTTGGTCTACCTCGGCATGACATCTCATTGGAAATCAAACGAAGGATTACTCTTCCCAATCGTTGTTTCTTTGGGATAAGAAGGAAATTGAGTATTAAATCTCTTTTCCGATCGACTAAGGAGACTCTATTTAAGAACGTTATCTTCCCAGTTTTGCTTTATTGAGCTGAAGCATGAACAATATCGAAAGCGCATGAAGATATCCTTGGTCGCCTTGAGAGAAATATCCTTCGTAGGATATCCGTCTCGTTTGCGTTGACGGGGTTTGGAAGAGAAGATTCAACCACGAACTATACGAGCTGTACAGCGACATCGACCTGGTTAAAAAAAAACTGGTCTTGAACGCTTAAGATGGCTAAGACATGTAGATCGAATGGACTCAGAGAGAGTATTCGAATCCAACCCGAATGGTGTATGATGGCGGATAAACAGAGAATGCACTAATACTAAGAGAAGCATACACAGAGAACGCACTAATACTAAGTTTGGTTACGCGTGACGGACGACGGCGAAAAAGTTGCCAATACGAAAGAGCTAAGATGTTTACACATCAAAAATCCGCTGTGTGTCAAATAATTATAATAAAATGTCTACTCAACATGTTGCCCATAGTTCTGTGAGGGTTGCATCAACTTTCCTGAGTGAAAAGTTATGTTTTAAAGTTGAAAATTGGGAGTTATAAATAACTCCAAATACATACGCATTTGAGTTAATATGTACATACATATGTAGTTTCGAATTCTTATGTTGCTTAATCATTAGGTACACATCATTGCAATCGCACTCGAATACTCCGAAAATGTATAAAAAATATAAAAGTATAAACGTCACATGAAAACAAGTGGTGGGTTTTCATATTCACTTTTGGTCTCGTTGTTCGTTCTAAAACGTTGGTATCGTACTGCTGCCCACAGACATGGATGTAGGTATCTGTTGTGTAAGAACCCAGAAAACAAGTAAGGCTTATTTAAAGCTTATGTCAATATACACATTTGTAGTTTATTCCTTAGTAGATAAGGGTGGCTATTTAAAAGGAATATCTTTTGAGTACAAATCGATACATAGTCTTATTCTAACCTTATGATAAGCTTATTTTAAACCTTATTTAAGGCTGATTTCAGTATTTTTTAATCTTTCTTTTTTAGGTACTAAAATTTGTTTTTCATAACTTATACAAGCGTTTCTATCGGCTTTAGATACATAACAGTTCGGCTGAAAAGTTCGTATCGTTCCTATGAGAGGGCGCCCGCCATTAGAATTGCATCCATATCATTTTTAGTTAGTACCAATCTACAAAAGACACGTCTATAAATTGCTGCTGCCGGACTATTAGTTTGTGAGATATAGCATTTTGAGTGAAGCAACTTTTGTTATTTTGAAAAAAATGGATAAAACGGAATTTTGTGTGTTAATGAAACACTGTTTTTTATGAAAAAAAATGCTGCTGATACCAAAAAGTGGCTTGATGAGTGTTCTCCGGACTCTGCGCCAGGCGAAGCAACCATTCGTGAGTGGTTGGCTAAATTCTGTACAGGCCATATGGGCACCGAAGACGACGAACGCAGTGGACGTCCAAAAGAGGCTGTTAGGGACGAAAACATCTACAAAACCCACAAAATGATTTTGGATGACCGTAAAATGAAGTTGATCGAGATAGCTGACACTCTAAAGAGTAAAGATATCAAAGGAACATGTTGGACATATCGTTAATGAATATTTGGGTGTGCGAAAGCTCACTTTGCGTGCCGCGCGAGCTCACAATTGACCAAAAACAACAACGAATTGATGATTCTGAGCAGTGTTTGAAGCTGTTCAATAGCAATTAACCAGAATTTTTGGGTCGATATGTGACAATAGATGAAACATGGCTCCATCATTTCACTCCGGAATCCAATCGACAGTCAGCCGAGTGGACAATGCACCATGTCACAAATCAATGAAAACGAGAGAGAAGAGAATGCTCGCTGGAAAGAAATAAAGCGACGATGAAGAGGCAATCGCCGAGACTGAGGCCTATTTTGAAGCAAAAGACAAATCGTACTACAAAAATGGTATCGAAAAGTTGAAAGATCGATATAGTCGGTGTGTCACCCTCGATGGCCACTATTTTTTTTTTTAAAACACTATCAGATCTGTGTCATGGTGTGCTTAATACAAGCAACAGCCAAAGCAGAAATTTGCCAGGGCAAATAAAATAATAGAATAATAAAATCAAGTTTTTCAAAAAAAATGTTTTTTTCTTTAAAACGATACGAACTTTTCAGCCGAACTGTTAAGTAATATACAGTGAAATCTCAATAATACCTATACATAGACATTTTTGGAGGATCTGGTAGATGTGAAGCAGCAATAAGAGCGAAGTCAGCAACTGCTCTTGTCAGAAAGGGTTCAACGTTAGACTCTGATCTAGCTTATTTCACTTTATGTATGAGAAAACTGCAATAAAATCGGTCAAGGAAGTGCAAGTCGTACTTGCGCAATAAGTGTTCCGTACTATCAGTTATTTTTACATACATACTTACGTAGCAGGTTTACGAGTATGTTGCTAGATTTATGAACACAAATGTAAGCAACTTTATATAATTTAAATTACCTATCTGATGCTCTTTCTCATCTGCTCACAAGAATAATAATTAGTAATTATTTTTTGTAATGTGTAATAATTACACATTACAAAAAAAAAAAAAAAACTGTCGAACGTAAAACAGTCCTGATAATTTCGGTTCTATCTAAACTTTATTCTCAATGTTTGTGATTTTATTCAGATTTTTCTGAGCGATATTTTTGGAGATAAGGTATGAGGACAGCAATTTTTTTACGTTTTTTTGAAAAAGTGTTAAGAAAAAAATAACGCAAAAAAATATTTCATACATGTTTGAACTCGTGCTTTAACGAAATTAATTTTTTTTAACTTACCATTTGATCCCCAAGACTATCGCCTCAAAGTCGAAATTCAGCTTTTTACATTCTGGTCTGTTTTTGGGCCACTAATTGCTACAACTGTTCCAAATTTAAATAGTCTACGTCAAAAAGTCTATGAGAAAAACTTTTATTACTGACGGACGGACATACAGACAGACAGACAGACAGACGGCGTTAGGCAATAACGCCCAAAAAAATCTCGAACAATTTGTTGTTGTAATTTTTTTAGTCATTTTGGGTGTAATTTCCTAGTCAGGGTTCATTTTATAATAGGCAGTAAAGCCCAAAATAACAAGTAGAAATATTTGTAAAGGAAATAATGCCCGAAAAAGGAAATATCACCCGAAACAATTTCGACAAAATGAAATAACGCCCAAATAAAATTAAGAATTGCCCAAATTGCAATATTGTTGAGTAATTTCTACTGAGAACGTAGAATGTCATTGAAAAATGCAACCCACTCAAAGTTCGATGACAGATATTGCAAGCCACGATTGTACCAAACTAAATGATTCCCGCGACGACCGCGTGCCGTGGCGTGTGACGCGAACGGTAGGCTGTCGCGCGGCGCGGATGGGACACCGCGCTATTTCCAAATCGATTTGGGCGTTATTTCCTTGGGCGTTATTGCCTACGGCCCAGACAGACACCGAACTGATTCCAAAAACGAAACACTAAAAAGACACTCATAGATGAAATGAGCCAGGATTCACAGGATCACATCAAATAAATAATTTTAAGAGGGCATTTCTTTCCGGAAAACCGGTGAATGACGTCGGCAGTTTTATCAACGCCTCTTCGGGTTGGTTCAGGAATCCTTACGCAAAACATCCGCGCAAAAAAGGAAGCTAAAACCTATGAGCATCAGAAAGGACCTGCATTAATCTGTATAAGCTAGATACAGGAATCTTTTCTCGTCAGAGAGGACGGTTTTTATAGAGTTGTCTTTGCATTCGAGGGTCAGTCATGCAGTCCTGGACATTGCCAAGTATGATTCAGTTTCAGCGCCCATTGAATGAGTGGGCCGAATCAGTTAATAAAATATTCATATTGCATTATGCGGAGATTAGTTACACGAATGCTATAAATTAATCACTAAGGTACTTGGAATCTCATATCGAAAAAATATTTCTTTCTGTTGTGCACGCCCATCTCATATGCATATCCATTCAAGGACATCGCAGCCACCGCGCCGGCAATTGTTGTAACCCCGCACGTTAGAGAGTAATTTCTCATCGTGTTCACCATTAATTCTCGGAGGATAATTACTGCAAATGGCAGCAGGTCGGCCGCACAAAACCTGACTAAAATACTCATGACCACAGTGTCGTAGCCTTGACGAGCCCATATTGGACTTCTGTTACACGGCTCCTTCGTTATGCATTAATTTTTTTTCTTTCAATAATTTTAATTAAAATTCATAAATGAAACACGCGTAGTCGAGTTGGTTGGCGGGCTATTCCTTCGTCTACATCGGGACGTCCCCGTACAGAAGAAAGTTCTCAACTTTACAACGGAACATTGCCCCTCAGGCTTCATTAGAAGGAACGGAAATGAAAATGAGTCCAGCGTAGATGGTTGTTTGTATTTGCATATTTGGTTTACCAACACTACACTACACAATACACATGCCGCAAATGGCAGGATGCTGTGCTGGCAATTGCACATTGGTGTAATTACAAACCACTTCCACTAGCTTCGTTTCACATTCCTATTTTGTTACTGTTGCGGTTTTGTGTTACTCTTTTTTAATCCCTGATACTGTCGATTTAGTGTTAAACTTTCCCTGCACACATACATAAGATGTGCTCGTATTTTTATTTGGTGAGAGCATGCTGGGATGGCTTTAAAAGTTTTCCTTACTGGATTAAATACACCGAAAGGATAAAAATCTGATGACTATTAAGAAGTCCTTCTGGGTATAGTGCCCAGTATTAATTCGGTATTTTATGTAGACAAGAAAAGGAAGAATTTGTACACTTGAAAGAGGAAAGGCTTCAAACCAAGTTCGAACATTTAACTCTGGCTGTGGCTATATGTATACTAGACCAAGTCTAACCTTGGGAAATCTGGTCTTGCGGTCAGATGATCTAACTAAGAACACCTTGTTTTAGATTTCTACTAAGGCATGAAGAATGGCCTCCATATTGACATAACAAGATGGACTAAGTAGGAAAGGATCAGCGGTGGGCTTAGTATAATTTTCGTGAGATGATGGATAAATTCAATGTTTTAAGCCTAATTTACAACGCAGCGAATTGAAATTACATTATTTGACTTTTATTTAGCCTGAATCGTTAACAGATTTTAATTGCAAAATTAAGTTTTTTAAGCACAAATAAATTGTGTTAAAGTGTGTGGGATCGCATCCGAATTTTTTTACCATATTGCTTCTTTCCAACTCGTCAGTGTTTTGTGGACTGTGTTCGAAGACCTTAGACAACTTTACCCTTTCACGATCTGGAATAGGAGTTGAAGTATGCAGCGCTGTCAAAGTTAAAATACATGTTAACCTTTTAGTGCGAACACAATGATAGATAGATAGATCAAGATTTCATTGTTATCTTAACATACAATTCATAATTCATGTTTACAAAAATCGTTTAAGCATGGCTATGCCATCTGCTCGATTGACATTTTTGTTTTCCACTTTGTTTTTCAATTATAAATCAATAAATTAATAAGAGAAAAGAAAAAAGAAAAGTGAATAAGAAGAAAATTCAACAGCTTATAGTAATAATTAATAATTAATAAAGTCTTAAAAAGCTTCGTTTAAAATCTGATTTCGGTATGATAATGCAGCCCTATAGAAATTAAATAGCAGTTTTACATCTCCTTCGCAGTTGAGGATCTGCAGTACTTCCGCCTCAGTTTTCAAATCACTGCCAAGGAAAGCTCTTTTTATCTCTTTCAGGATCGGACATTTCCCTATAAAATGAACTACATCTTTCCTCACAGACAGGTTACAAAGACTGCGGTAGATGCTCAAATCCTCACGATGTGGCATGAAGTTCAATCCTACCAACTCACCTCTCATTCTGAATATAGCAGAAATTAGCTTTTGACTATTCTTGCTGTGGAAATAGTTCCGCTCACATAGATTATGCTGCAGATGGCTGTAAATTGCTCTATGCACTGAAGATTTAGCTGTGTTGATGCAGTCTAATCTATACTTCTCGTCTACTTTTGCAACAAGATTATAAAGCGCCGCTTCTCTGGTATCCCGTCCATTACTCTCCTGCAGGTTTAAGTCAAAACTGAGGCCACAATAGTCCGCAAGCTCCTTTAATTTCCCAAACCAAAAATTCTTCTTCTCTATAGTATATACTAGCTGTTGCCTGCCCGGCGTTGCCCGTGCTAAAAATCAGTCGCGTCATTTGATTGTAGTATGTTAGAAAGGAAGTAGTAGGAAGCGGTATTATTTAAATTAAGATTCTAAAGAATTCTGAAGCCAATACGTTATTATCTGAACTAAGTGGTTGTTCCCTGTAGATGAAACGATTGCATAAAAAATTGATGGAAATGTAATATACCTGTGTACAAACACGTCTACACACATATGTACATAATATGTATTTTATGAGCATCAAATAATGGTACTTTCTGGTTTCTTGTCTCTAATAGTTGTACTTAATGTTCATATTTAAAGTACAATAGCATTATGTAAACGCCAAAGATATTAGGCTTTGTTGTAAGCATTGATCGTGGAGTAACTGGTGAGGTTTGTCTGAAATCACCAACTATATACTAATTTTAAGACTCAACATCGCCTGCCTACCCCTACTACAATATATGTATTTGTGAATTGAATTAAGGTAACCAAATACCGCTGTAAAGTGACAAAAAAAAGAAAGTAAAAAAAATCGTGCATTTCCCCTTTCTGCAGATCTAGATCCGCACGCTGATGAAGCAGAAACACAACTACATAACTAAAGTCGGTAGCAAATATCAGCAAAATCATCCCTCCTCTACTTTGAGTCACAACTCACAATCCCAAAAAGGAGCATTAATTATTAACACGAACAACCCTCTCTCAACAGAATGACGATCAATGGCAATGGTTTACCCCTCATTTAATGCGCGTATGGGTAGAAAGAAAATTAAAGAATAAGCGATAGCGATGGATTTGTGGCGAAGAGAAGAGCATAACATCTACAGAAACAACCCTCTCCCAACAGAATGACGATCAATTGCAATGGTTTACCCCTCATTCAATGCGCGTATGGGTAGAAAGAAAATTAAAGAATAAGCGGTAGCGATGGATTTGTGGCGAAGAGAAGAGCATAACATCTACAAAAACAACCCTCTCCCAACAGAGTGACGACCAATGACAATGGTGTACCCAAAAATAATGACCAAATAATAAAAGCGGAAATTGGAATAACTCGAATTATGGAATCAAGGAATTGTATGTTTTGTTTAAAAAGTAGCCTAATCTCTAATCCAGGAAGTAGACTATCTATTCACGAAAGTTTCATTCAAGTCTGTTAAACCGTTAAGGTGTTATAGAGCAACAAACATCCAAACATCCAAACATCCAAACTCTCACATTTATATATTAGTAGGATAGGATAGGATAGGATAGGATAGGATAGGATAGGATAGGATAGGATAGGATAGGATAGGATAGGATAGGATAGGATAGGATAGGATAGGATAGGATAGGATAGGATAGGATAGGAAGGATAGGATAGGATAGGATAGGATAGGAAGGATTGCTAGAGTCTTCGGCAATTTTTCGTTTGGCATGTCAAAAACTTTTAGAGAGTGGTGATAGCCCCGTTTCAATTATAATCAGTTCTAGGAAGCAAAAAACATCTTTTAACATAGTACCTATTAGCAGTTTTTCTACAGTTCCATACTTTTCGTATCCCCAAGTTTGTGCTGCGTACATCATCACAGATTCAGCCATTTATTCAAATACTTTATATTTTACCTCGTGTGATATGAGTTTGTTTGTGCAGCACCTTTTCCAAGTTGCACTTATTACACTTTTGGCTTTCATCAGTTTATCCTTTAGGTGGCTTTCCATATTTAAATTACTGGTTATTGTAACACCGAGATACTTCTAAGCCCTCACTGTCTCGATCGGTTCTCTGTTGAAGTACCATTTCTCTCATGTAGACATTCTACCAGACCCCTTCTTTATAACCATAACTTTTGATTTGCTCAGATTCACCGTCAGATTCCACAAACGACAGTACCCCTCAAGTCGATTGATCATAAGTTGCAAGGTTTCGAGTGAATACGCAAAAAGAATAACATCGTCGGCAAAGATGAGAGCTTTAATCAAGGTTCCGGTAAATTCAATTCCACCTGGCAGACAGTCTATCAAATCATCGATGAATAATGCAAAAAGATATGGACTTAAGGGGCATTCCATTCTGAGACTTCCATTCCATTCCATACGGCAGATTGATTGCCCTCATAAATACTCTCCAAAATCTTTCCAAATTTGGATGTCATTCCAGCGTTGTACAGCATGTAGAATAAGGCTCTTCTGTCAACTGTATCAAAAGCCGCCTTGAAGTCCACGAAGAACACATACAATTTCTTTTGTTGGTCAAGGAGTTTTCCCGCGATACTTTGTAGTATAAAAATATTGTCAATAGGTTAATATCCGCCTGAAATTCTTTGAGTTTCTTACAGTTCTTTATCCATTTGCACAGCCGATGACTTAATAGGGAGGTAAACATCTTGTAAGAGGCGTAGAGAAGGGAACACAATGCGAAGTTACAACTAAATATACATACCATATATGCTGAAGCGCAAAGTTGAGCCAACTTTAACTTTCGAACGAGCTGCTGCTACTTTCCATTGTGTTTGGGCAGTAAAACGTCAACGCCTCTACTGCTGCTCGCACCCAATAAAATTAATCTCTTTCGTTGATTCGTGTATCTAAATGTAGAAATCTATCTATTGCCCTTTTTCCACAGTTGCCACATTAAAAAAACTTTGCCATTTGTTCTTTTAAGGTTTTAGTACTAAATCATACTTATCATGTACTAACTTGTCTGACTCACAGTACTTTGGACTCATATTGTAGCGGGCAAGTCACTTGGGACAATATTAGGTGTAAACGTTGTTAGGAACCATTGCACAAATATCATTTTAAAAAATCCAATAAGAGGGTCACAACACAACACGACCGATATGAATTTAAAACCAAAAACAAATTCGTGCCGTCACCATCCCCATTAAATAATATTGTTTCGCAGTGGCTGTGCGCGTCTGCTGGCAGTAGATCCAGTGATACACCAGAAAAGTGTGGGAAATGTCACTCCCTTGCACAAAGTTGACTTGCCTCACATACTGCTGAGTGTGGCTGCTGCTGCAGTGTCCTGGCACATAAAAGAGCCAACGAAGGGATGCCTTTTTGGAGGTGGTGTTGCATTTTGCATGCGATCATTGCTGATGCATAAAATTTCCATATCTCTGTCAAGTGGTGCACGCGGGAAATTTTGCAATAACTATTAAATTTGTTCGCCGGAACTGCATCCATATGCACAAGCAGGACATTTGTTATAATTTAGACTTCGAGGGGACTTGTGTTGTTTCGTACATAGTGGATGTCCTTGAATTCTTTGGATGTGGGGTTCACGAATATTTTTCAAGCACACATTTAAATGAAATAAACACCCTCTGCGATGGGGGCAGGAGCTCACTTTAGTAAATAGCTTTTGTTTTATACTATAAGTGGAGATTGTTTGACAGTTAAAGGACATTTTTGAAAATCATATTCGACCCATTGATGGCAGGGTGGATTTTTGTCGATGTATGATTTATTTAATTTCAAAGAGTGATAAGCATCAAACGCAAATGAAAGCTTAATTTTTCTCATCATCAAATTCTGCTCCTTTTTATGTACAAATTAATTGGTCATTCATTTCTTATAACTAAAAGGAAAGAAAATACACTGTAATTACCTATTTTTTGTCGTTTGTAAATCTAAATCTGAGTCTTGTAAGCGAGTTTAAGTTATTATACAGGATTATCCCTCTTACTTCTATAACAACCTCGAAATGCGTCTTTTAAAAACTTTTACAAACTAGTACAACTTTCACTTCTGTTTACAGCGCTTATTAGTAGATGTAAGGAAAAGTTTAGCCATTCCAACGCCCACATCAACGCTGTTCAAATTGATTTTTCAAAATCATTTAATATACCCTCAACCACACTTAATCTCAAGGGTTAACGAGATTTTAATATCACTGGTTCTAAGTTTGGTTTCAGTGCATTTGTGTATATTTACTCTGAAAATTGATATAAACATAATTACACCACCAACACGCTGCAGCAACAACAACACTGGCAGAGTAGACAACAGAAGCAACAAGAACAACAATAACAATCCACTTTGTGCTTTCATGAAATTGGAAAACTTTTATCCATCAGGCTTAAGCTGGTGGAGAAGTTTTCGCCGCCTTCGATGCCAAAACATAATCGACAAAGATCCACGACGACGATGACTACCACGGGCAACCGAGTTGATTGTTTAAGTAAGATACTGGTGTGGCTGTGGGATGCTACTCGTAGATGGCTCATTGAATTTATGTGCAATCCTGTCAGGATAAGCCTTGCTGTCTCCACGAAACATCAGCAATAACAAATTTGTTACCAGAGCAAAATTAAGCAAAGAAAGATGTCGAGAGAAAATTATGTTTTTGAAAAGTACACGAGTACGGGTATACCTGTTATTTAAACAGTAAAATACACAATTTTAATCTTTTGAGAAACTATGCAATTACTTGCGGTTGATGGTTGACGGTTGACCTAAGGCATAGTTTGGTTTCTCTAGGTTTACTCATTTCTCGTTTAGTTTCCCCCATCGAAAGATGAGTGGAATCATACATACATAGGATTATTCAAGTGCTGCACATGGGTTTTGTAGGGCGGTATTTTTTCACCTGTCACACACTATAGGTGTGTTTGTTAACTTTTATTAACACAAATTGGACATCTGTCAAAGAGTAAAAGTGGGGGAAAATCCTCTCTCTTTCTTTTTTAACTATTGAATATTTTCACGAAAAACTAATTTTCTTTTATTTTGTTAACAATAAGTGATTGACATTTATCGAATTGTCAGATGGCTGTTTGAAGGATGTGCCTCGGTGACTCCATGAAAAAGATGCAGCACGATTTCACAAGAGGAGACATTTTTTGACACTGTCATTTGGCTCTCTCTTCTCTTGATTTTTGACAGTTGGATGTTAATTTCCGTAAATTAACAGGTTACCAAACACACCTTATTGTTTATAGCCCCCATACACGATCTGACATATCTGTCCGACATTGAAGTCTGCAGACCAATCCGACAGTGGATGCCATTGTTGAATGGTCTGTCAGACGGTCTGTCCGACGATCGGATGAAAATCAAACAAAGTTTGATATTTTAGGGTGGGGCTTAGCAAGTCGGACGACCGACTGTTCGTGTCGTGAGTGACAGACCGTCGGATCGTGTGTGGGCAAATAGAGATACGGTTGGCAGACCGATCTCACCGTGTATGCCCTACTTTACATTTTGACGAGATTGACAGTTTTCCGGCAGCAAAACTAAAAAAGTGGAATCGTGCTTTTCTACACTTACATATTAAGCCTTAAGCTTCGCAGGTAACATACACTATTGTAACTTTTTTGTGAATAAAAAAAAAAATAAAAAAAAAAATATCTGTATATGTATATGTAGCAAGTGGATTTGGTCGAAATAATAAACTACTAAATGACTCTTTTTACTTAAATGGCGCTACAGTTCGGCACATATTAGTGGAAAATCGGGAGCCGCCGTACACTGTCTAGATCCTCCGATGAATCTATACATTCACCTAGAACCCTCAGTGACTGTCTTTCAAGCGGAAGTGTTTGCAATACTCAGGGGAGTTGACGTACTCGTGAACGCCGACACCAGAAACACTTTCGTACATATCTGCTCGGATATTCAAGCCACGCTTAAAGCACTTACTAACCCTAAAACTAACTCTAAGCTAGTCAGGGAATGTAAAGAAAAACTCAACGCCCTTGCGAGATCCTGCACGGTGAGCCTACTCTGGGTACCCGGCCACAACGACATGCCGTGGAACGAGAGAGCAGACGAACGGAAGGCCTCACGGTTACCACGATAGGCATGGCGATACAAGCAGTGAAAACCGCTTACAGCCTGTCCTTTGCAAAACGCCTTTCGATTGTATGGAGTCAAATCCTAACTTGCAAGACTGCCAAAGCCCTGATAGAAAATCCGGACCCACAACGGGCAAGGAAAGTACTAAATATGGGTAGAGCACACATAAAATTAATAAATTAATGTTGCGAAGAAGAGGACGAAAGTATTAAACACTTCCTTTGCGATTGTCCTGCTTTATGCTCAATACGGCATAAATACCTGGGAAGACATCGCTTAGATCTATCGATTTCTCGAAAACGCTGGGGTTCACACGACATACAGAGCGTTAAATTTTCCATTCCCCCCCCACTCAAAAACACTTCACTTACACAAATCCCTTCCCTACCCCTTTCTTTATCAGAACAGTTCCGGAGGGTAACACAGCGGTCCCGACCAGGGATGCCGTTTCATTAATTTTTTTGGTGCTCAGTTTTCGATTATATGGTAGTACTTTACGAATGAAGGTAGTACAGTAAAACTTGTGAGTAACTCGATTTGACGACTAAGAACTCTATCTCTACCCCCTTGTGGATACAACTCAGACAATTCGTTTGGTTTTTGCTGCTTTGCTTCTACGAGCACGGTTTTTTAACTGACATACTCTTCGTAATTCCTTTTGGACCTTGTGCCCTACTTTATCTGTTGCGTTATTGCAAACGGTTGCATTGGGTAATTTTTTTTGGGTACTACAAATGAAGACAAATGAGACAGTAGTACGGACGACCGATGGGTAGTACAAAACTTCTATTGTAGTACAAACGACATCACTGGCCCCGACTCGTAGCCTACGTCTCCCTCCTCACCCTCTCAAACCAACCAACAGTTCGGGGTGAACCAGGGCCTACTTCTCGCAACCATTTGTGTGTGCGTGTTATATTTTTGCACGAATGGAAGGAACCTACAGTTTTTTGCCGACTTCGAACGGCGATTTGAGAAGCTCCTCATGACAAATAATACTCCTTGCATGCTTTTCAGATATTCAAAAGAGGTAGCACAGTGAAAAAACTTTTAGGTATTTGCTGGGATTGAACCCGGGCAGTATTGCGTTGTAGACCAACGTATTTACCACTACACTACGGTGCTCAACGATGTTAAATTGCCAAATTCGAGCAAAGTTGGTCGGCTTGTGATGTACAAAATGCCACATTTTCACCCGATCCACTCTATTACTCCTGTTCCACCAATATGCTTTATTATCTCGTTCTTTAGCTCTTGGATTGTTGCTGGCTTATTGACATATACCTCACTTTTGAGGTAACCCCAAAGAAATAAGTAATCGCACAATCAAGAGATAATATGTCCCGTAATAATATGTAAGATGTCCTTCTCTTGCAATAAAGTAATGGCATGTGGCACCATTTTGTTGGATCGTCCACATCTACTACATACATATATCATCCCATTCGAGCCATAGAAAGTGGTTCTTGGCAGGTTTAATTCTCGCGCACGATAACGAGTCAACGTTTTCGGCTGAAACACCTGGACGAACACACACTGATGATGGCCCAGTTCGAATTCGTGCACCACATTTAGAAGTGTACGCTCAGTTGATGGATTATTAATACTAAAAAAATCATGTAATACGGTTTTTTTTTCGTTTAAGGGCTATTTTCATAATACGCCTCGATCATTTTACACGTTGTGCCAGCAAGTATTTGCTTCACTAACCGCCAATGAAGAACAACTTCTACGAAAATATTCCAATTCACAGAACAAAGAAAAACAATAAGAAAAGAAAAGCCGGATTTTGTTAAAAAAAGTCAATTTTTAAAAGTGTATCAGGAAAGCCGTACCATCAATCTGCGTGAATGTTTAACAAAATATAACCAACAACTTTTAAACTCTGCTCTAAAACTCAAAAAATGCAAACAACTTGCATCAGTGTTCTCTTCACGCGGTGTAATATTTATATGTCAAACGTCAAATGGATGAAGCTGCTGTAGGTATTGGTCGAATGTTTTGATGATCTTGACGGAATTGTCAGCTCAACAGATGGAAATTAGTTTTTCTGCCAATTATTATTATTACTTTTCTTTTTTCATTTTAATTATTAGATTATAGCTCATTATTATTATTATTTCTTATTTATTCATCTTTTCTCTTTTTTCTATTTCTCTTCACTCTTTTCCAATTCAGTAAATTGTGTTTCTTCATTATAAGAGAATTATTATATATTGGTTTATATTATAAAGGTTAAGTTGTGTTATTTCTCCTACTAAAATCAAGATATGGATTCTAGACTCTATATTATGTTAAAAGTATTTAGACGCCTTAATACCGGTCTGCATATCTGTCATATTAATGCTCAAAGTCTTCTTCCGAAAATCGATGAATTCCGCTACTTGTTTGAGCAATCCGGGGTTGATGTGGTTTGTGTGTCCGAAACTTGGTTTAGCGATTCATTTAGTGATGAGCTGTGTCATCTGGGTGGCTATAAGGTTTTTCGATCCGACCGCACTGGTCGTCCTGGTGGCGGTGTTGCTATCTACGTCAAAGACAACATTAAATGTAGATTACGTAGCATTTCCTCTGATAGTTGTGAGATTGAGCATGTGTTTGTTGAACTGGTCAATGCGGAATCTAGACTTTTAATCGGTACTGCATATCGTCCTAATAGAAACGTTAATTTATCACGATTTATTACTACTCTGGAAGAAATCTCTATTGTGTCATCCGAACACTTTGGGCTACCCACTCCTTCACGCCCTTCAAAACGCGAGTCTTACTAGCTAAAACTCTAGCAGTTCCAGTCCTTATGTATGGTTGTGAAATTTATTCAAATTGTAGCTCTGTATCCAGGAGGAAACTTAATGTCGCCTTTAATTGCATTGTTCGATATGTTTTTGGATTACGCAAATTTGATCGAGTTTCGCGATATTCTAGGCAACTATATAATATGACCTTTGATCACCTACTACAGTTTCGAACTCTTAGCCTTTTCTCGGACATTCTTTTATCACATCAACCTGCTTATATCTTTGAAAAAATAAGATTCGCCTCATCAAACAGATCTGCACAATTGATTCGCCCCCGGCACTCTTGTTTAATATCTGAGCGACAGTTTTTCATTCACGCCACACGGTTGTGGAACTCCTTGCCCCGTCCTCTCAGAAGGATAACTAACTCAACTAAACTTAAAAATGAACTCAGAACGTATCTATTTTCAAACTCCTTAAATTCTTGAAATTTGGATTTATTTATTCTTTTTTCTTTCTGCTTAGCTTCTGTAAATTTTTTATTTAATAGCTCATGTAGCTTTCTCTTCCAATCATACGTTTTTTTTTCTATTGTTTTTATATTGTGTACTTATCACTCAATTATAAGATATTATATCTTACTGTGTATAAGCTAGTCGTTATGAAATAAATAAACTAAACTAAACTAAACTAAAGCTTGGCAACTCGACCATAAGTAGTATATAGGCATAAACAGTGTACATGTGTGTTTAATTTAAGATAAAATTTTAGTGGATAATATTATTTCTTCTTAGATTTTCAATACAATGAAAAAAAAGTAGCGTCTAGGGAAAGAGTGCGCAGTCATTCTGTGGGTAAAATTGCGCAGTGTTTTCTTACCCAATATTTAACTTTTTGTAATATTAACAATTTTTGGGCTATAACGTCCTGTCGTGAGATGCAACAAGCACATCATAGTCGTAGGTGGTAAGTTGTAGCTCTATCTTTCTGTTTTTGTTTGTCCTGAAAAATGCCTCGTATCTACTAAATACAAACAGAAAGGAAATTGATAAACTAAATGCAAATCTGCGAGGCTAGTGAGCTGATTTCAAATGGAAGCTGCCCATGGAAGGCCGCTGAAGAATTTAGTTTGAGTGAAAGCAGAGCTTCAAACCTTTTAAAGTACGAAAACTGTGACTTAAAATGGCTGCGCACTCTTACCCATAGCTCTGCGCACTCTTACCCTGACTTCGGGGCAAGAGTGCGCAACTTGACTTCCCTTTGTTTTTGATAAAAACATATGACACATTAAAAAAAAACGTAAAATATTTTTACATAAATTTGTTCCTAAAATATAGAGCTACCAAATAATAGGCTCGTTTGTTTGTTCCCTGTTGTAGATTTTCCACAATTTAAGCCCGAAGTCCAAAATGCGCACTCTTGCCCCGAACGACTATACTAGTGATTGGTATATGATCAGTAGGCCTCAGTTAAGGTCACAACAATATTCCCAATCACTAATAAAAAGTGCACAGAACGCAAGAAGAATACACAAAACAAATTAAACACTGAAACCCGAGACACCACAAGAAACCAACGAAGGAAATAAACGAAACTGAAGGCCAACTGTCAAAGGTGCCCAACAGCTCAAGCTATCGATCGTCGATACACAGTCGATTTCTTTCCCCATCATGCGACACGCATAGTACAACAGGAGGCACAAACATCCGATCTAGTCACACCAACAAGGATGAAATCGGGCGAAATGGCGTGGGAGGCAGATCACACTAACTATCAAATCATGTCGTCTCGCTCTCTCACATGATGATACGGTGCACTGGTATTATTCTAGTTATTTAACTGGTTAAAGGGGAAACATTCACGGTGAAGGTCAATGACCACACACTGCACAGCTGAGCGCAGTATGTAATAAACCGAGGTCTAATGTTAAGTTGGAATGGTATTTTGGCGCATTCGAATTTGTCAGTTTGAATTTTAAACAAGTAATAAAACATAATTTATAACGTTCTTCAAACGTTTGCGAGTTTCATTTCGTCTAATTGAAATTCCTCTACCATTTGCTGAGACGCGTTCTTCAGCAACATTCAAATTTTTAACGTCTCCTACGTTTAGAACACCTACAAACAACAGCATTTTGGGTTGCTTTTCATTAGAAAATGTAAAATTACAACTAAATTTGACTTCGTTAAAGAGAGCTAAATATTTGGAAACATAACTGTACTGAACTTTGACAGGCTAATTAGTATCCCACACGTCCACCCATACATGCATAATGGATAATGCATATGTATGTACAAACGTACGGATGCTGGACAGCAACGTCAAATTGAAATTGCATTTCATATTACAGTTGCAAAATTGATTATCATAGTAGTAATTGGATTTATATTTGGAATTGATTGAACAGGGACCGGACACAGTTGGGGTTAACATTCAATAGAATCAGATAGAATCAATGCGATGAACATTTAAAACAAAAGATCTAGTTTTGACACAAAATGAGTTTTGAGCCTACCGGTTTGGGTATCTTTATAACCTGCCGTTTGTGGTTAAGTCCGGTTTATTAGACGTGTTTTTTTGTATCCTATATAGATTTAAAAAAAGCTTTGAAGGTAAAATACAATAACAACTAATCCTTTATAGAATTAGCTTAGCCTCGATATCTATCGGGTGTTATGAGCTAAGCAGTGATAAAACCTGTGCTACCAAATTGCTTTTATCTAAAAGTGTTACACAAATTGTCAAATATACCAAGACGTCATGTCAACTATGAAAAAAATTGAGCAGAGAAAAGCTAATAATCAAAAATAAAAGCTAAATTGAAAAATTTCTGAATACAAATATCCTTTTTTTGTAATTATCAAAATAAAAATAAAAATATGTACTACAACTGAAGTGTCACTATGCCTAGTAGTGTCAGGTGTACATGGGGACCTTCTGGCACTGGAATAGACGTACGATCTAAAAAAAAAAAAAAAAAAAAAACCAAAAACAAAAAAAACAAAAAACGGAAAAAAAGTATTGAATTTAAAACAAAAAGTGATTAATAAATAATAAAAATAATAATAATAAACAAAAAAAAAAACAAACAAAATATATAATAAGTGCAAATAAGTGAAAAGTGCAGTGACCCAAACCATGGCTCCCGGGGGAGATGGGGAGGAGGAAGTTCTGGTCACTAGAGATATGTATGTGCAGGCCCTACTAGTTATAGATCAATGCAAAAAGGAAATAGCGGATCTGAAACAAAAATTACTAGCAGGGCCAGACAATACCGAAAATAATAAAAAATCACCAGAACTAAAACGAAAAAAAATAACAAACGAACAGAATGATAGTGAAAACAGTAGAAACCACAACAACAACGCATTCGGAATACTGCAAAAAAATAGACACACACCCGATGAACATGCAAACAAACGATAAAGAGCAAATAGCACCATCGACATCGATAAGTCAAAAAAGAACCCTGCCTATTATAACGGTACAGTTATCGCCGGATAGTAAGGCCGAAAATCTCCGTACTATAAAGTACATATTTAGTCACGTAATTCACTTTGAAAAATTACGTAGAACCGATGTTTTTCAATGCCGCCGATGTCAACGGTTTGGACATGCTGCTTCGAATTGTAGCATGGCATATAGGTGCGTCAAGTGCTTAGATACGCATGAGCCTGGTAGATGTCAGGTGCAAAAGGAAGCAAAAAAAGAGGAGTTGTTTTGTGTCCTTTGCCAAAAAAGTGGTCACCCCGCTTCATGGAAAGGATGCGAAAAATATAGGGTAATGACAGAGCGACTTAAGATGCGAAAAAGGGGTGTGCAACTGAGTACTTCCCATAAAGTCAACAACGTAGAAAACTATGTTCGGGAAGGTATATCCTTCGCAAACGTGCTGGGTGGTCGCGCTGGCACTAGTACTGGGACCAATAAAATTGGGCCCAGTACTGGATCCGGAGCTACAACTAGCAGCACAGCAAACGATAAGTTGCAAATGCAAGTAAACCATCTTGCTAAAACTGTAGCAGATTTATCGGTGAAGGTTAGTGCCCTTCTGAACCATCTTATGCCTTGAAATGGCTGGGTTCACTTGTGCATCTCTTAAAATAGCTGCCCTTAATGTCAATTCTATAATTTCCATCAAAAGGCGCGGTGATTTATTGCGTTTTGCAGAGGATCATAAACCAGACGTGCTTTTTCTAAGCGAAACTAAACTTAACGATAGACATTACTTACATTTTCAAAATTACAATTTCATACGGACAGACCGACGAAATTCAGTTCAAGGTGGTGGTACGGCGATACTCGTTCGTAAGCCCCTTCGCTACTCTATCATCGACAAAAGTGATATTCGAAACTTTGGTTGCCTTGAAACAACCATTATCTCTCTGCCTCTAAGGGATAATGGTTGTCTGTATCTTTTATCGGCGTACGCTCCGCCAACATCCGGTAGTCAATTTAACTGCGAAATCGAAAAATTGTTCGAAAAACTAAGATTAGATAGTTTAAATAACTATTTCATCTTAGCCGGGGATTTTAATGCGAAAAATCCGGCCTGGTTGGACACGGTGGCGAACGGAAGAGGCAGATTCCTTCATCGCTTTATCGTAGACAACCAGGTGGAGTATAAAATTAAATTATATAGCCCGGTTACACCAAGTTTTCCGTCCGGAAATTCATATCTTGATCTTTGCATCGCGGACGCTCGATTGCAAATAGAAACGATCCACAGTAACAAAATTCCATTACTACCGTATGATAGCAATCATTATGCTATAGAAATACGAATGAAATTTGCTGACGACTCTGAGTTTAGCTTCGCAACGTGGCACGAGGTTCCTAAATTGAATTTTAGGCAGACCGATTGGTGCCGTTTCCAACATTGCGCCACAAGAAAATATAGGAATTGCACTACCTCTTCTAGTATTCCTAGCAATAGGAATTTATCTAACGAGGAGTGCGATTCTTATATCGGGAACTTGAATACGGTGGTTTTACAGGCTATAGAGTCGGCAGTTCCGAAAATTAAATCACAAAACAGCATAGAATGTTATTTAAACCGTGACATAAAAACACTACAAACACACAAGAGCTTTTTAATCACTCAAATAAATAGAATACATCGCCAGTTTCAAGACGTATCGCACAATTTGGAGCTTCGACGATTGAAATCCCTCCTGATGAATGTGAAGACTCTGATAACTCAGCAGTTTCGGAATAGTGCTAATGATTACTGGAAACGAAGAGCTGAAAGTATTGTAAAACAAGACTCGAAAAATATGTTCCCGAAAATAAACAAAATGTTTAAACCACGTGACGTTCTCACTATTCCGAAACTGAGATTGCCACTGTCTTCTCAGACGCTTCTGTCACATGCTGGGATTAATATCCAAGACTGCCCCATCCACGATAACCAGTTTGTGATAGATAGTGGAATGGATAAACTTAATCTTATAGGCTCCCATTTTGAGGCGATTCATGCTAGGGATTTCTCTAGCTGCAGAACTGATGAAGTACGTAATGGATTGTTGACATTTCGCAATAACGAAGTGCCAACTCTCTTAAGATTTGATGAGAGATTAAAAGCCGATGAGCTAACAGCGGAACAGACTAACAATTATTTCACAACTTTAGACGAACTAACATACATATTTAGAAAACTCAACAATAAGCAGTCAAGCGGTTTAGATAATATTCCTAACATCATTCTTAAGCATATCCCGATTGATATCATACGGTCGTACTGTATTATTTTCAATAATCTCTTAAACAACTACTACTTCCCGAGTTACTGGAAAATATCGAAGGTTTATCCAATAATCAAAAAACAGAAAGATCCTTCTGATCCTTCAAGCTATAGGCCCATTAGTCTTCTGCCTAATATCGGGAAGATCTTCGAAGTAGTTATTAGTAAGTCAATTTTATACGAATGCGATAGAAAGAAGATCATACCGCGGAACCAGTTTGGGTTCAAAAGAAACCACTCGGCAGTGCATGCTGTTACAAAATTGGTTTCAGATATCAATTGGAGTTTAAACGCTAAGAGAAGTACAGCTGCCTGCCTAGTGGATATCGAAAAAGCCTTCGACACGGTTTGGATCGACGGGATAATATATAAACTTATACGATATGAATTCCCTCCACATCTTATAAAGATGGTCATGACAATGATATATGATAAAAAAATTGTTGTAACAGATAGAAAATACACAACGACTAGAGTTTTTGATGTCAAAAATGGTCTTCTGCAGGGCACAGTAACTGCACCGCAGCTATTTAATATTTATATTTCCGATGTACTCAGGGAACTGGATGATTCTATAGCATTTGCTGACGACGTTATACTGTATGCAGGCGGGTCGAGAATTGATGAAATTCAAACAAGGCTTCAAGGCAAATTCAACGGTTTCCATAGGTTTTGTACTGAATGGAAACTTAATATAAATTTTTCAAAATGTGAAACCATACTGTTCCGCACCCCAATAAGACGCGGAAATTCAGATTTGAGACATAATTGGAGAAACCTCAAAATAATGAGTTCAAATGGTCTTCAGATCGAGTCAAAGACTGTTGTGAAATATTTAGGGGTTCATTTGGACAAATTTTTGTACTATAATGAACACATAAATATACAGTTGCAAAAGGCTAGGGCGGCATTTATGTCTCTCAAGAAGCTTTTCTACTCCAACTATCTGAGATCCGATGTGAAGATCATTTGCTACCAAGCATTTGTTCGTCCAATTCTGACTTACGCGAGCCCAGTATGGTGGAACATTAATCCTTCGTACATGGAAAAAATAAGAATCTTTGAAAGAAAATGCCTGAGAGCTTGCATGCAGATGTACAGGAGCGAATATTCCGACTTTCGGCATTACGTTTCAAACAAAAAGCTATTGGATGCTTCCGGTGTGTCCAGAATTGACAATGTGATTCTGGGCCTTATGAGGAATCATTTTGCCCGGTCGGCGAATGTTATGGAAAACGAACTCATTTCGGGCTTGTTCTATCCCAACCCTGAATATTTCGGAAATACATTAGAAAGTGGATACATACCACCTGAAGCATTCTTGTTTCTGGATGCTCATGGCTATCTATCAGACTTAACGAACGTACCGATAATATACCATGTTGCCAGACGAGCAACTGATAAAAGAATTAAGTATGTACCTACAAGCTTGGGGGATGGCAATGCTATCTTAAGATACTGCGTAAGCATACCTGAAAAAGATAAAAATAATTATGATAGACTCAATCGGGAGAAATACTGGTGGCTTGATTGGGCTTAGGCTAGCATATAAATAATAAGGCCAAACCAGGCCCTACCATGTGATTTCTGATCTGTCGATTATGCGTTAAATTAACGTTTTAGCGACAGAATAGGGATCGCATGGTAGGGCCGGGTCCTTAGACTTTTAGATGTAAGTTAGTTTTAATTAGTTTTATTTAGTATTAGTTAGATTTAAGTTCTTAGTTATAAATTTTATAAAAAAATATAAATAATACATTGAAAGGTTTTACACAAATTTTCCTTAAATCAAATAAAAAATTAATATTTAAAAAAAAAAAAACACATAACATACATATAATAAATTATAAAAAACACTATCATACACAAAAAAAATAATATAAGTATTGAGTGCCACTAAGGCCATTAACTTTAATAAAAAAAAAAAAAATATATATATAGTTTTTAAGTTTATTTAGACTAAAAAAAATGTAATATTGTTTAAATAAAATAAATAAGCGCTTAAAAAAAAAAAAAAAAAAAAGGGGACCTTCTGGTCTAGATTTTTCAAAAAATCGATTTTTTTTTGATATTTTAAAAGTATAGGGTTTTAAAAGTATACTGTTAAATGTTCGTATTAATATTTCCAGTATTTTGACTTCTACAGCCTATTTAGCAAGTCAGCGCAGAAGCAGGTAAAATTTAAATTCATTTATCTCGAAACTTTATTTTTCTGCACGGTGTGAGACAAAAAAAAAAACTACTCCAACGATTCGTCTCAAATTTTAGTTTGTTATTCAGTAAACCAGTGCTTATCGTCGGGACTAAAAAAAATGTTTTACGTTGAATATTTCTTACTTTTTACATACAATAGGTAATGAAAAATGGTATTTTTTTCAAAACGTAAATTTCAACGACGCGCCATGTTGTCAATTTAAACATTTTTTTTTCATTCTAGTTCCTGCGATAACTACATTCATACTGATTAAAATGTTTTTTGTTTTGTTTGTTTTTGATCAGTGGAAGAGCCAAAACACGACACACAACTTTTTTTTGAAAAGGGTAACTGTAAAACCAATTTTTGTTTAATTAAAATTATTATTATTATTTTTTTTTAATATTTTTGTATATTGTTAAAGTGATAAAATATATCTACAGAGTTTAAATACTGTTGCTCATTATTTTCATTAAAAAAAAAAATCGTAAAAACTCGTCAAATTCAAGGACGCTAGACCAGAAGCCGTGATAATCGTTTTTTTATGCGCAACCTATTTAAACTTTCCTACATAACAAACCAGTGATTCCAGAAATGCTCAATTACCAAAAAATACTAAGCGCGATTTAAGAAAGTAGTTAATGGGGACTTAAAATCTAACAAAAAACAATTTAAGCTAATTTATAGATTTGCGTTCATCTGTCAAATTAATATAATTTCTGACGACTATCCACATCTCTCCAGCGACTGCACAATGGTCATGTAAATGTACATATATTATATATTATTATTATAATAATTTATTAGCACATGCTTGCCAAGATCTTTCAAGCAAATTCGTATAGCTGCACCTTTGCAGACGGCAGACGGATCATGGAAGAAGTCCTGGGATAATATATATAGATGTGCTGTCATTGATTTAGGACCCATCTGCTTAAGTTAAACAAAAACTTAAACCCAACTATGGGAAAAAGCAGTTCGTGAAGATAACGGTAATTCGTCATCTCGGGGCGTCCGCCATATTGAATTCAAAATGACGTCTCTCAGCTTATCGTAGTCTACTTGCCAAACCCTTTCATATGATACCCATATTAAGCAGGTCGTGAAGTTAACGGTAATCCGCCATATTGAATCTAGAATGACGTTATATTGTACTGTGTTCTACTTGTCAAGCCCTTTCATCTGACACTACAATCAAGGCGATTGTAAAGAAAAAAAAAAGTTTTTCGCCTTCTTGCTTGCTGTGTCCGCCATATTGGATTTTTCTGTGACGTCACATAGCCTAGGACACTCTCCGGATCAAAAGGGGTTATGGAAAGTGGAATTGCTTAAAACAAAACAGTTCCAAAAACTGATTTTTTTTTTTCGTCTTAAAAGTGTCTTGCTTTCAACGGAAAGTTCATCGATTGTGTATTTTCTCCTTAGGACCTTGTGCATCTCTTTTTTTAACAGATAAAAGTCCGCTGTAGCTGTACTACATATGTATAGTTACAGCACAGAGGTAAATATTTAATTAATGAAAAAGTAATTAATTTCCTGGTAAATCGAATGACTAATTACCAATCAAACGAGAACATTCCAAGGCAATATATTCGGGAATGCGGTGTAACAATCATGCACATGCACAACTTGTGCTCCATGAACTAAGTGTTTTGTGTTTGTCAATTTGGAATGCAATTTCATAAAATTACTTTCAGCAAATGTTGAATTGAATTGTAATTGCATTTGATTCAAATGAATGCGTCCTGGAGTGTGGGTTAGATTGGAAATATTGCAAAGGGCGAATTAGAAACTATGTATTTCATAATTCAATAATAATGGCCATAGTAACGCTGGAGACAACCATACACAAATGCTACTATCACCTTGGAAGGCAATGAGTATTACCCTATCTCGCGTTTAAATGGTTTTTTTTTTTTTTTTGTGAACCAGGCTTTGATGCACATGAGAATGACTAACGCACACTTGCTCTGACGAGAAGACTGTTTCAGAGCAGTTAACTTGACTCCATGGTGTATAAGTCATTTGTAACGTGTCTGGTATTCAATGTAGTGAGAGACCAGCGACAAAAGCCTGATGTTTGAGGCCTATTTTCCCAATGAAATGTATGGGGTCATCCAACAAGAGCTGTGATTTTAAATCAATAGCGAAAGTACTGCGTTTTGCGTTCTTTGCTGGCTTCAATTCTTGGGTCAACTGGACCTTATACATTTGTAGGCCAAGATCTCTTTTGCAAAGTGGTTATGGATAGACTCAATTCCTGTGATCATCTCAAAATGGACACACCTGGGTTTTCAGTTATACTCTCAACTACGGCGGGGATATTTTCAGCTGACCCTGCCCTGCTTTTGGTAACGTCCGAGAGGAAGTTTACTAAATACCGAATATCCTTCTTACTGAAATTAGGAAGCTCCTTGTCATTGTTTGGTATATTTTTCCAATGAGAAAGTCAAAGTTCTTGCTCACACAGCCTGAAGGATTTACGATCACGGAATGGCCAGAATATTTCTACGATTTTTGTGATTCTGCCACTTATAACTGCGATGGTAGTTTGCTTACCAAAGATATTAAAATGTGTCAGATAAAATTGAAAGTCTTTAGCTACAGATGGCATAGTTCTTAGCTCTCTGATTCTATACAGACAGTAGAGTTGTGTAACTCACAAAAAATCGGCTTACCGTGCTGAACTAAATGAACTAGTTCAGATATCATTAGTTGAGTAGTTCACTACGGCTCACCTCTCACGACCATCATCTTAACTGAATCTGAACTTGTGAGTTGAGACTTGTGAAATACAAACACAATACAGGGGGCCTATTCCTATACACGAATCGAGTGAGATGTCAAAAGTGAGCTCACAGTCGAGTCGAGTCGGGCCGAATTACCGCATCCGTTAACGAGTCACTCGTTATCGAAATGTGACGACTTGGCATTACCGCTCACGTTATCGAGTATCATTTTATGTATAATTTACTCGATCATTCGATAGCGAGTCCCACTCACTCACTCGCTAACGGATGCGCTAATTCGGCCGCTGGCTAATCTGTAGATCTTCTCTAGTTTATACCTATGTATCGACTAGGGCTGAGACGGGTATAGTTTAGTAATTTTAAAATAAAATGAAACAGAAAAATATGTGAGGTATTATATCTTATACATATTCGTTTTGAGAAGGTTCACCCGTTCATCCATATCAATTGGACCTTTTAGCACGTTTCTTCAGTACTCTTCGTCGACTGCGACTTCTACTACTTAATCGTCTCTGCTCTGTTGTCTCCAACCATTGACATATTATATATGGACTGCTAGTGAAATGTCACTTTCATACAACGTCTGCGGACAATTTGGCTCCAACATAACTAGCGCCACGTGTTTCGTAGGGACAGCAATGTGAAACAATTGTCCGCCATCATACTTATTTTACGTAGAAACTGGGGCCATCTATTGCCGTATATACGAGTTACTGCGAAAATACGTTAAATTTTAAATTGTTGCCGCATTGGTACCAACAGATGCCACTACCAAAATTTCAATACAAAATTTGAAAAAAGCCGTTACTTTTCTTTATTGACCCATAAACTAGATAAATATGTTAAATTTATTTGGAATTCATGTTTTGTGTTGATTAATACTTTGTGTTTTTGCTTTATAATGCAGTACAACTTCTCACAATTTATTAAAAAAATACTTAAATCACAAACCAACGGCTTTCGTGAATTCAAACACAGTCTAAGTTTCCACATTACTCCGCTACGAAACAAGAGGGCTAGTGCTTATGTTGGAACCAACGCGAAGTTGGGTACTAGCAGTCCATATATAATATGTCAATGTCTCCAACGATAACAGCAACGACTTAAAGCATACTAGCTGTACGCAAAATGCATGACAAAGATCTATATTTCACAAAGGTTCCTAGATGGAACTCGTGTCCTTGAAACCTTTGTAACTCCGCACATCACTTGGCATATTAAAATAAGCTGTTTGATTCACAGCTAGAAGAAGTCAATAGATTTACCCATTAATTCACGATTCACTTTCATTCGTATTCGTTACTTCACACGTGTGCTTCTTTCGTTCCCCAAAACGTTGAATGATTTTTTACTGTCCAAGATAAGCCACCACGCGATAACAGGGTTATTCTCATATTATCCTAGTGTGGGGTACCGGAAATTGCGAATTTTCTTTTCGACAAATTTCTGATGTTTTTCGCTTCTTTTTCCATTCTCCTGGGAAAACGGCGGCATTGCTGGAAGAGCAAAAGCCAAAACAAAAAGCTTAACTCAATTAATTGAGTGAGATAGGGATAATTCTGTCTCTCTGTGTGTGTACATCACATTCCGTGTGCCGTAAACTTTTACGTAGTTTACGCGAAACAGCATGTTTCATGTTAACATTCATATGTATATAAGTATTTACAATGGAGTGGTTGTGTTTTTTGGTGATGGGGCTGTGGCGTGGTGTGCGTGTTTGTGGCTTTATTATGGACACAGCTCATTATCCTTAGGCGGTGCTGCATGAAATGGCCAACAATTTCAGACTGCTCTGTTATTACGCTGCGAACATAAAAATCTGCAGACCGCAGTTCAGTAATTACTCCGGAACCAGTGGTGCAATGCTTTATGGTTAAGCACACAGAGGAGGTTGCTCCTTTTGAAGTATTATGAAGCTGGATAGTGCACTGTCTGACAACTGACAGTGAGGCATCTCGCAGCTCTTAAATTAATGGATTTAAATTTGCCAAATAAGGCGGAACGTGATGGGAATCTTTATGATGTTGTTGTTGATTGAATTTATACGCGTTAACCTTTCCCGTAGAACGCATTTGCGATTGAGTGATAACGTCTTTAGCGATGAGTAACTTTAAATTGTGCAGTTTTATTTAAGCTTGCCATTAAATAAGTGGGAGATTATGGCGCAAATTCATAGTCAGATAAAGTCAATATTAAAAGAATTTATTCACGTGTGTTATGTAACTTAAAATAGACTTTTTGCTATTCATAGTCATCTTATAGTCGACTTTAAACTTATAGCCGACTCTTTACTTTAAATAATTAGAGTCGGCTTTAAGTGACTGTTAAATTTCTCATATAATATTTTGACGTTTGGGTTTGTTCGTTCAAATAACACTCCAAAGTCGATACTAACCATACACAGGCAAAAATATGTTTATGAATAACGAAAATTTAACGCTGGGTTTTTTATTTATTGCCGGCTGTACTATTCACGGGCTGGCTATGAATTTGCGCCATTAGTTTGATTGCAGTTATGGTTTTCCTAAAACATCGTACGCCATACTTTCAAACCATACTTGCCATGTTCGATGGCCTTTAAAGTGCACTCTGGTGAAAATTCAGTATCTTCTGGTCTTTGTACACATAGATTCAACTACTTTCGGCTACAAACAAATGTACCATGGACCTAACCAGACCCTGAAATATTCCGCCATTTCGCGTTTAGCCATAGAATAGAAAGCACCAGCTCAGGCCATGTGGTCAAGAATGGACATTTGCTGGTGCTTCAACCGGAACGTCTTATGACATATGTAGGTGTGTTTAGACTTCTTCCAAGTTCTTTTTTTATTTGAGTTGAGGTGAGCACCGTGGTGTAGTGGTAAGTGCGTTGGACTACTACGGAATGCTGCCCGGGTTCAATCCCAGCAAGCACCTAAAAAGATTTTTTCATGGTGCCACCTCTTTCGAATGTCTGACAAGCAATCAAAGAGTATCAATTGTCAAAGAGCTTCTCAACTGGCCGTTCGGAGTCGGCAAAAAAATGTAGGTGCCTTCCATTCGTGCAAAAATATATCAAGCAAACACAAATGATTGGCCTGGCTCGCCTCGAACTATAGCGTCACCTAAAGAAGAGATAGTAAACGGATGTTTTTTTACTAACTAGATTCACTTTAGACTATTGATTTTCTCGGTGACTTTCCATATTACAGCTTTCGTCATCATAATCTAGAATCATGCAATAGTAGGTATGTATTTTCTTGCTTATCCATTTTGATAATTCTCTTGACAAGAACAGAACAATATACCGCACTACCCATTTTTATTTGCCACTAAAATATCATTTGATAATAAGCATTTAAAAATAATTATTTAATTAAATTAAGTTAATAAAAAAAACGTTGCAGTGCTTTACATGCGAATAAACTGAAATTTACTTTTTGGAAGTGAAGTTTTATTTCCCATCTCCAGTGGGAAATAAGTAGACTTTTTCATGGGAATTAATTGCACTTTTAATGCAGAGTTACCTCCCACTTAAGTAGTAGAATTATCATACTATATACTAAAGCAGTAACGCTCATTCTGTAAACACGGCTGTATCTCGGACTGGAGCCTTAACGTCTGGGCGGATTTGCTTAAAACTTCATATCTGGAGTCTGTGTGACTATAGCACAAGGCCAATTTGGAATTTTCATTTTAGCCCTAAAAATTAAGGTACCTATACTTCACTTATAAAAAGCGGATTTTATCGAAAACGGCTCCAACGATTTTGTTAAAATTTTATATTTAACTTAGCTTAGACACATCCTATCAAATGTCATACCAGGTTTTTGCCTAAAAAGTTGTACAACGGTACTTGACTTTTTAACCGATTTTCTTAAATTGGATACTTTTCGGATATTGCTCAGTCGATCGGTATTACCGATTTTCATATTGTAACTGTTTAAAAGTGAAATAGCAATGAGAACTACGATACAATGTGAAAAGAACATCAACATGTTTGCATGTACATACATATGTACCTATATACATAAATCCCGTGCATGTTTTGCTCCTCTTGCAATGCAATTCGGTATGAAAGTGGAAGCGTATGAATTAGGTTAGGTTAAAAAAAAAACAGTCCGTCTTATAAATAAATTTGAGGAAAAAATTGAAAATTATTCAAAAGTGCAACGAAATTTTCAAAAATATATTTTGTGACCTACAGCAAATAATGGGGCTGAAAGTGGGTACATCCCTACTATAATAAAAATGTAACTTTTTTTCGACTGCAAAGACTTTGTTCCAATTTGTCTTAAAAACTACTGCAAGAAATTAAATCCGGTTTTCACAGTTGGATTGCAAAATGTCTGGAATACAGGCATAGGATATTTTTTTTCGTTATCTGCTATCCAGAAGCGGAAATCTAAGCTGATATCTGGGCAGAGATTATTTTTATGAATACTTTCAAGCTCCTAGCTTCAGAATGCCTTGGCCGATGAGAATGGAATTTCTTTTATTACAAAGTTCAATTTTGTACAAACATTTTAAGATATAAATCATCTTCGTACGTTATACAGAAGTTGAACAATAAGCATTAAATCAAAATTAACGATCAATTAAAAATGACATACGATTCAAAAAAAGCTTAGATCGTTGGATTTTACCAACGACCAGTGGAGATAATTTCGTGTGTGCGCAGTTTTTTTTTATTTTGGAACTGTTTGAATGCACATAACGCAGAAACTAATGGACGGATTTTGATGAAACTTGACATAGTGATTGCTTATGTTCTTGGTTAACATTTTTTATACTTTTTATCTCCAAAAATGATCTGGTTTTAGCAAAATATTGAAAAACACTGCATATCTGTAACGAAAATTATAATTATTCAGCCCTAGCTCAATAATAGCTTATCGGATTGAAAAACAAAAAAATAGGTGAATTTAATAAATTTTCCACTGATTCATTTGAGGTATAAATCATCCTTCTGCGTTATACTGGAGCTGAGCTATGCTCAGAATAGTTCATGAAATGTTCGCCAATAATTTTCCATCAGTGGAGACCGCAGACAACAGCCTGCACGGCTGTGGGTGACGTCAATAAGTACATATGTACCTATATAGGTATGTCGTATGTATATTAAAAGTAATGTTTGTGTGTTCGACTTTCATGCGTTCGCGCATCGCTCATCCGTTTGCGATAAAACTTGGGGGATGTGCAAAAAAAACATTGTTGTTGTGTGCACCCAGGGGAAGGTTCCTTCTACGTTGGGGGAGGGTTTCCACTTCATTGCAATTCCATTTTATTTATTTTTTTCCAAAAGCAAACGCATTCATCATGATCTCGAATCTGCACTCGGTGGAGACAATAATATTATGTACAGTCGAATCCCTTTATGTCGAATTTTCACGGGCGATTAAAATTGGTGCAAGTTAGAGGGATTTTTGATAAAATTCGAGCTAGAACGATTATCCCTTTTTGTTAAAAACGCATTTATTCATAGATCAAAGTGGAAGTTAACAAAAAAACAAAACAGAAAGAAAAAAAACTTTTAATGAACATTAATTAATAACAGAATAATTTGTGATACAAAGTAGGTACCAGTCAGTTTCCAATTTCCTGGTATGTTAGAAAGTTAAAAACATGTTTTTTTAACACTTCAGCTTCGAAAAATCATTTGGACTTACCACAAAAAGCATTTAAATACGAGGAAATATGTAGGCCAAGTTTTGAAAATCAGAAAAAACATGAGAGGCGGGCGAAGCAAGGCGAGTACGATATCAGCTAGTAAGATAAATAAATCTGCCACGCATACAACGAAAGCATGATTTGCACCAGAAGGAAATGTCAAAAAAAAAAGAATATGGTAATGTTGTGGGCCTAACGGATGAGGGTGCTGTTGTTGTAATTTTCTTTCTTTCAGTTCTCCCAATTCAATTCTGCGTTATAGCTATGAATTCAAACTCAGTTTATACGGCGCGGCGCTTAAAAGCACGCGAAAAGAATAGACGAGTACTTATGAATAGCGAATTACTTATCTGCAGAGGTAGGCATTGAATCTTCTAACTACACTGAGCTTTTATTGGTAAATGTGATTCACCACACAGTTATTTACTTAACTTACATAGATTTTTGCCCCTTAAGCTCTGTAAAAATGTTCGTCGTTTTCGACGAGGGTCAGCTAGTAACAAAATAAATAAATATCCAGCCACTTACCTACAAAAACATAATATTATTTATGATCAAGATATTACGTTCAAAACTTCACATAACGCAGTTAACCGTAGATACAAGATTTAAATTCATTAGATCTCTTAAAAAAGACATGCACTTTGTGTCCCATTAAACTTTATGTCCCGCTCGGGAACGTCAACTCTTCTTTCGTTTGTTGGGAAATGGTGGCTGGTCCTTTCTCTCTCAAGGATTTGCATATTTTTTAATATCGTTTGTGGGCAATACACATGGTGAAATGCTATGCTCATACAAACTACAAATAACTTACCATATAACTTGTGACTCAACCAAAGTTTCGTATAGTGCAGCACAGGTTATTATTTGCGGGTTTTCTTCAGTATTCCTGTGCTTTCCTTGCACGTCGAACTATAAGTACGAGTACCTACACACATCATACATACATATGCACATAAACTACATATCTAGACTGTGATTTTATATGGATTTTTATGGTAGAAACATAAAATGCAACCAAGCGCGCATCTCTGAAAAGTGTACAATTTTGGTTTGTTCTCAAATATAAATAAATTTTCAAAGGGGATGGTTGCTGTTTTCCCGAATTATTCATTAATTTAATGGGAAAACCGCAACGAACGAGTAACATAGAAAATGCCAAAAATTATGTGAAATGCTCATATGCGGCAATTTGCGGAGAACATGATGGTGGATGCATTAGAATTGCGAAATTTTTACAGCGTAAAATACATGGCGGTAAAGGAACCGGTGAAAACGTTTTTTATTTCAAACGAAAGTCGGACCATAATTTTAACTTCAAATAGAGCAGACAAATGTCATATTTCTCCACAACGAGATGAAAATTAAACCAATGGACATAACGATTTTGGTTGTTATAAGATTTTTTTTTATTATTTTTTATTTATTTATTTACTAGCTGACCCGCTCGGCCTCGCCCATGTACGCAAACAGTAGGGGAGATGGGGGCACCTTTAAACGCGGGGCAGCTTTGAACTTTGCTTATAACAACTCAATTAATAAATACTTTAAAGTGTAAACCAAAATTTCCACATGGCGATAACCTCATCTTTAGTCGTCAAGACTTTTCGGGGGTTCCCTCAGTCGTAGTCTGCCCCGCTACTGGCTTGCAGAATTTATGTACACAATTTCATTTTATAATTTTTTTTTGTAAAGGTGTTAAAATTTTTTGGTGAGGATCTCTGTTTTTGAGTAATATTTATTGGAAGCACCGTTTCATTTGGAATAAGAATAAGGTAAGCTTTTTTGCTAAATATTTTATAGATAATTCGTTATGCTGAATTTTGTATTACTACGCATGTTGGGGCAGGTTTGAACAAAACGGGCGGGGCACTTTTGAACAGGTGCAGACCGTCTCATTTAAAAGTTTATCGTCTTTTTATTGAATTCATTTCTGATGGTATAATAATGTTTAGCAACTACAAAAAAAAATGACTTCCGATCTTAACGCAAATTACATTAAGAGCGCCATTCTAGCGGTTACTCAACTCTCCAGGAACTTCAAGATGTTTAAGTTTGATTTGTTTATAAAAAAAAGTTATTTGCTTATTTAAAATGGTTTTTATTGAAATACAAATATTTAATTCATTAAAAAACAAGCGCGCAGCATCTAATTAGCTGTCAAAAACCCATTAAAATAGCTACAGTTCAAAAGTGCCCCAGGCCAGTCCAAAGCTGCCCCCATGTGGAGTCCATTTGAACATTAGGACTTACTTTTAAAAAAATTAAATAAACTATAAGCCTTTATTAAATTTAAACAAATGTTAGCTTTAATTGAACGATGATTTCAATTCTCAAAGTGTGAATAACTTAAAGACCAATAATTCAAATATATTGGTGTTAAGAAGCCTTTAAAGGAAAAAGTATTCAAAGGTGCTCCCCTCTCCCCTACCGTTACTCACATGACAAATAATTGATCTAGAAATCTGGTTTAACCCTTTATAACTCAACATCGCAAAAACATCAAGGTACTAGTTGTTTTGATAGCTTTCCAAATTCAATGAAACACGTATTTTTTAGAATTACAAAATTTTATTTATTTTTTCGAAAAATTGTTGGAAAAGGTTTTTTGAAACTTTCAATCACATTGTATTATAACGTATCTCTATGATGTATGGAATATTTTGAAGAAATTATTTTATTTATTGTAACATGCAATAAACCAACTTAAAGTTTTGCGAAAAAATATGGACTGGATATCACTTTTTTGTATTTTTTCAATTACAGTGGACTCTCGTTAACTTGAACACGTACGAAACCAGGGCCGTTCAAGTTATTGGATTGTTCAAGTTACTGGATCAAAACAGAAAGTCCTTCTCTTTTTAAACATATTCAGTTTAATGTTGTTCTTATTAATAAATAATAAGCCACATATTTGTTTTTAAGACAAGTTTAAAAATAGAATTGTTATTTTAAACTGTTTGGCCTTGCGCAGAACGTTTTGTAAAACAAATTCTCGAAGACTCTGGAGAACTGTCAGTTCCAAGAATGGACTTTCGTTTTAGCTGGCAAATTTGATGGCTTGGTCGAAAAGATAAACTGATACCCTATTGGCAACAATATTTTGTACAATAACGACATCAACAAGATAAGACGTTTTGTTTCCTACACGCACTAACTTGTCACAGTAAAGTACAAAAGAAATTCTATCGGATTCCCCTTTATGAAAACCGTTAATATTTGTAGCAACATGATCCAAAGCGAAGATACAAATTTAAAACGTGTTTGCCTGTCACATAAAATTTCTTCAAGTTAAAGAGGTTTTCATTTTTTAATTGTTCAACTTATAGAGTACTTAATGGAAAAATTCAAGGTATCGAGTTTTAAAAAACTGTCCGTTCAAGTTATAGAATATCTATATGAGAAAAATGGCTTGTTCAAGTTATTGGATTGTTCAAGTTATCGGATGTTCAAGTTACCGAGAGTCCACTACTTAACAATATTCAAACATGTGTTTTTTCACAATTTTCGCGGCATGTGAACCGCAAGCCAGATTTGAGCACCTAACGCGATTTCTTTCAGCTAAAACTTACTGAAAATTAATAGAACGGTATATGACAATACTGTAACATTGAGTTTTAATGGACTTAAGTACATTTTTTCGTTTTTGTGAACATTGAAACGGTTTGTAACATTACTGTCACATGATGCTTTATTGAAACGGTTTGTAACATTACTGTCACATGATGCTATAAAGGGTTAAGATAGAACTGATAGTCGCCAAAGTCGACAGACATTATAGTTTCAAATGTTCATAGTGTGAATAGAGAACACCATGATAACCATCATCAGCATCACATGGAAATATCCAGAATCTTGCGATTTAGAAGACAATGTAATTTATTAGAGGGAATATATTACAAAAACAGTACCTTCTTACCAATACTACTACAACAACAACACAAAAATCATTGTTTTGACAATCATTTGTTGGTACTATCGACGTTCCAAACTATTTTGTATGATACTCCAACAGATCGAGTCGAACTCGACTGTATCCGTTGTTCCAGAGTCATAATGGGTGGCGCTTGAGAAATTCTTATCCGATTTGTCTCCAAACGCTGTACAGCTTCTTCGTCAGTCCGGTTGACTCGACGATCATGCAGCTGGCTATCTCATTTGAGCAC
Organism: Brachyopa scutellaris; assembly: GCA_949775065.1. Lineage (NCBI taxonomy): Eukaryota > Metazoa > Arthropoda > Insecta > Diptera > Syrphidae > Brachyopa > Brachyopa scutellaris. Next base: position 73,094,111 of record OX459112.1, read on the forward strand.
TTGTGGTGGAAATAGCGATAAAACAATGTGAGACAGGATACATTGCGGCGGTGACTAAGGGGGGCAAGCGACAAGCGATTTCGGGATGGCTCGATTGCCGATGAGTTTTATCGCCCGTTTTTGGATTCTGTCCAGTAGGCCCAGGTTTGTGATTGGTGCACCAGACCAGATATGAGCGTTGTACTTAAGTTAGGGGGGTACAAACGCATTATAAATTTTGGCCAGATCAGAAAGGGTGAAATATTTCTTGCATCGCTTGAGGAAACCTAGACATTTCGCTGCGTTCTTGGCGACATCAAATATGTGATCGTTCCAACGAAGGTTGTCATTGATATACATACTGAGAATGGAGAGTCGTTCGGTTTCAGCGATGCAACCTGCCATTCATGGATAATGGTGAGGTGATAAGGTTCCGTTTCAATGACAGAAGACAGCATTGTGTTTTGGAAGTATTAAATTCCACTCTATTGGTACCGTGGATGACAACGAAAGAAGTATAAGATACCAAATACAGTGAAATATTTTCATTCAAACATGGAGGCATATTTTAAACTATCTCAAACTATCTCAAGGACTTCCTGAAGAATGTTCACAAAGACTTTCATGTTCCATTTATCCGCAGTGGATTACCAATAGAGCGTATAAATGTTGAAAGACTGCGGCTTCCTTTGTCTTTGTGATGAAAATTCAAAGTGCATGCAAAGACGTGCATCACATTAGGAGGCAGACACTGAAAAGCATTCCGCTCCCTCATTAACACACTGCTATGTGGCTTCATCGTATCAAAAATCCAATCCAGGCACTAACCATGCGAACAATTAACTAGCATCCACTCCACCGAGGCAGTCGTTTAATTGTTCCTTCATAGCAGCCTTTTGACAAAACTCTATAAATTGAAAAACTTTCTTGTTCCAGAATGTTACTGCATGTACGAGTATGTACATAAGTATTACCTGCTGCATGTGAGGATGCAGTCCTTCAGTGACACAAAAAAAAAAATTCTTAAGGGAATCTACTGTTCAGAGCGAGGTGTACCGGGTTTAAGTACCCATATGTACTTCATTATGTTAGAACTTCATTTGGAAGGTAAATTAACGAAAATACTCGTATTATAGAAGCATGACGACTGGGTTGGAGAATTTTCCACTCCCCCATTTTTTAAATAATTTATTATTCGACGCGATGTTAAGCCTTATACAGAAAAGATACCAAACAGACCTAATAGGTAAAATTACGTAAAACTGCCAAAATTCAAGAGAGCCAAACGAGAGTGTCAACAAATTTAATAAGAGTGTCAAAAAATATCCTCTCTTGTGAAATCGTGCAACACCTTTTTCATGGAGTGAGCGAGGGACATCTGTCAAACAGCCATCTGACAATTTGTGAAATATCAATCACTATTTGTTAGCGAAATAAAAGAAAATTAGTTTTTCGTGAAAATATTTAATAGTTAAGAAAAACTATTGCACTCTCTTAGAGCATTTTCCCCCACTTTTCAAATTATTTACTAGTAATTTAAGGGGATCACCACGTAATCCCGAACGACTAAAATCTCGACCGAAAAAAATCTCGAAAATTTATTTGATAAATCTCGAAAACGAGAATCTCGAATGGACAAAAGCTAGAAAGTACAAATATCTCGAAAGACTTTATCTCGAAAACCAATCTCGAAAATTTTTTTTAAAATCTCTTAATTTTACTGCAAAAGTATTTAAAACGGGTCCAAAATGTAAATTCTGTAACTTTTTTGAAAATAATTAGAATATAACAAACTTTTTGCAGCAAAAAATTGTTTTTTTTTTTTTCCAAATTTACTGTAGTAGGTAGATACTGTTTTTACTATACAGGGTGTTTCCAAGTTGAATGTCAAGACTTTGGCAACTGATTTCTGGGTTAATTCTAAGAAAAAAATCGTTCTACAGCAAGGGTCTATCTCCAATTTGGACATCATTTATCGAGAATTTAAGAAAACACCTACTTTGGTGTACCTTGACCCACACTAACTCAAATATCTCCGCTAATACTTACTACAGAAGCTTCTTTTAGGGCTTTAATTTTAGAAAAAGAAACACCCTTTTAACTGCGTTTAAATAAATTGGATACCTTTTTTTGCTTTCCAGATATTTTATTTTTAAATCAATATCATTAATCTTGCCCATACATTTTTTTGATTCGCTTTTCTACATAAAATGCGTAATAAACATACCGTTTTATTACTTTTTCTTATGAACGTAACAATTATAAACAAAAAATGTGTAGTAAGTATTCTGAAAAACTCACAGATTTTATGATACTTGGAAAAAACCGCAGCAGGTAAAAAGCGAAAAAATGATTTTTTAAGTATCTTTTTAACCACAGTTCGCAATTAGTGCGATTTTCAAACTAAATCATAAGTTTGCAATTTGATTTTTAAATAAAGTATGACTTTACGAAGGTTTTAAAGTATGCTCATTTATTTGAATACCCGTCTAAACCCTAATTTCCATACCATTTTCCCCTTTACCATCCCAGACTCAAACCTAACTGAGTATGAGTATTCTAATAAATGAGCATACTTTAATACTTCATAAAGTCATACTTTATTTAAAAAACAAATTGCAAAATTATGATTTAGTTAGAAAATCGCACTAATTTCCAACTGTGGTTAAAAAAATAGGTAAAAAATCATTTTCCCGCTTTTTACCTGCTGCGGTTTTTTCCAAGTATCATAAAATTTGTGAGTTTTTTAGCATACTTAGTACAAATTTTTTTGTTTACAATTGTTACGTTCACAAGAAAAAAATAATGAAACGGTATGATTATTACGCATTTCTTGTAGAAAAGCGACCTGAAAGTCAAAAAAATGTATGGGCAAGATTTAGAATATTGACTTAAAAATGAAATATCTGGAAAGCAAAAACAGGTATCCAATTTATGTAAGCGCAGTTAAAGGGGGTGTTACTTCTTCTAAAATCAAAGCCCTAAAAGAAGTTTCTGTAGTAAGTATTAGCGGAGATATTTGAGTTAGTATGGCTCAAGGTACACTAAAGTAGGAGTTTTCTTAAATTCTCGATAAATGATGTCCAAATTGGAGACAGACCCTTGCTGTAGAACGATTTTCTTCTAAGAATAAACCCAAGAATCAGTAGCCAAGGTCTTGACATTTAACTTGGAAACACCCTGTATACCCCTGAATAATTCTGCACATTACATTGTGTAAAATCTATTTACTCAAAAAATGTATGAACATTATTCAAATTTTTGAAACTCAAGTTGTAGGCAATGCCGCTCAAAACTTTTAGCATCAACTTCATTTTGTGTTCTTGGTAAGCTTAGTTGTGCTTGTTCAGACCCAGAGGAAGGCAAATTTATTAGTTTATATAATTTTATTTGTAAAACCATGTCCACATCGATCAGAATTTAGAAAAACTCTTTAAAACTCATTTGCATGCATGAACAGTGAATCAAACACTTTTCTATAAAAATCAATCTAGTATCTAGAATTGACTGAATCCGCGCGCGCGAATTATTACCATTGTCTCAAAAATTAATATCAATTCGAGATTTTTTTTTCTAGATTTTTGCTGTTCGAGATTTTTGTTTTCGAGATTTTATTTTTCGAGATATCGTGGTAAACCCTAATTTAAGACTTTATTTATACAATTCTACAATTTGATTACAATCCAGTCTATAATGACCTGGTTTAAAAACCGTCGGTCGGAATTATTTACTATTTGACACTGCAATGTTGCCGTTTTAGTGACTTTGTTACTATATCTAGTGGAATTTTCACTCAGGTGATAAAAAAATGTCCATGTCACTAGATTTTTGTGGTATGCAAAAATATATTTTTTTCTTAATATTAAGGCGCTGGTGCTGTCACATCCCTGACATACGAATTATATTGCCTGTGTGGAAGGCCACATATATGTTCATGGGTATGATAGTTCCCTCCATAAGCCTTAATAACACAGTGAACCACTTTTTTTGGGCCTAAGATTTGAGCATTGATCCTGAAAGTACTTACCAAAAATAGAAAATCTGCATCATTCATTTTGCCAGATTGGCTGCCTAACGTATTTTATAACCCCATGAATATTTTGGCTAAAACCTTATTTTGAGCTCTTTCTCATGGCTATATCTTTGTTAACCGTAGGAATATTTTTTTTTGTCTTCATCAAATTATAGGTATTGATTAGGAAAAAAAATGTCCAAAACAAACTGACCCAAAAAAAACTGCAATCTTAGGCCCGAGACGATGACCTGAAAAATGGCACACAGTGTTATTTATGTTTTTTAAGCTGTTCTTTGTTTGCTTAGCTATAGTAAAATTTAAAATAAAAAAGAGAAAATGTATTTCTTATTATACTAGCTGATGTACCCGCTTCGCTGCGCATACAAAAAGATTCTCTTTGTATGTAGATATGTGTATTTGTAATAAATTGTCTACTGGAAGGAGACTTCCAGCTTAATGCTAAACTTGTCCTTGCACCTTAAAAGCTGGCATAAATACTTGCTATACAATTTGTTTAGCACCAAATGACTGAATGAATTGCTTGGATAAAGGATTTTCCATAGACTATTAAAGAAAAAAGTGACGCAGGTGGGTTAGCAATTAATTCCAATCTAACTTTTCCGCTACATACATATCTGTATCTGTTCCAAGCCCTGCATCTACTTATCATAAAACAAATTGCAACCAAATTTATTCAGTTATTGGATTAGAGTTGATCGAACAATTACAATACATATACGTTAGCACGAAGCAATCCCAATCACGTATACTACACGCTTGTCTCCCATACACGCATACCCGCTACCGCTGGTGCATTGACTGTGGCAATGGTCTCCACTGATCGTTGTCGCGAAAGCATACAAACAATATTTCTTTATATTATTACATTTCTCACAGAAAATGTACAAAGAAGATATATATATCAAAATCTTTGTTGTGAAATAATTTAAAGAATACGTTACTTAAGAACTAAGATAGAGCGAAATAAATGCCCAAAAGTAAAATATAAACTTTTGTTTTTCTCATTTAGAAGTTTTTTATTAAAATATATTGCTTTTTTTTGGATCCATTTTATAGATTTAATCCAACCAGAATCAATTGAAAATAACCGCATTCAAATCCGTTTAGTAGTTCTTTTTTTTTTGTGGCACATACATACATACTTTTTTTTAGACTTCATTTTATAAAAGTAGTGATGATGATTTTTTCTACTACGTTTTTTTCCTGGTGACTTGTCTTCAAAATTTCAACAAATCTAGTGACTTTTAGAGGTTGGCCTAGTGACTTTTTATTTCAGCTTGCGGCAACACAAAGGGACTGACAGATGTCCCTTTTTGATCACAAAAAGTTACCAAACAGACCTTATAACCACTGCCATAAAAAAAAACCGCAGAACTTATTGAACAATCCAATATTATTGATCCGAAATCAATTAAAATAAAAAGGCTACCTTTTGGGTCCGCGAAGTGGTTGTGTGACGGGATTACCATCACATCAACAACAACATTCGTTAAGTTCAAACTTACTTACTTACTACTTACTTACTTAGGTTGCGCTACAGTCTGGGGTGGACCAAGGCCTCCACCAACAACCCCTTTCAGTTAGCCCGGTCCAACTATTCTATCTTAAATTTAAATGAAGATGTTTTTGTTGAAAATGGCTCTGCCACGTCTTTATTTCATAGAGTTCAAATAAGTATTTCACGATTGCTCTTGTATGGTATGTTATTCCCAAATAGTTGAGCAAAGAAAGCGCATTCTTCTAACAAACAGATCCAATATTGCACAACAGCAAGACAGTAACAACACTTAAGATGCCGTATTCTGGTCAACTATTCTTATTCAATCTGTGAACAGTGCCCACAGTGGAAATTCTCTTTTTGACATTTCACCCAGTACCAGCGATTCCGGTAAAATTCATTTATTTTAATTACCCACTCGTAAACTATTATATATATAATAGATATGTTGATAAATAGATCATCCCCCGTCGCATGTGAGGTTCCAAATTCGTCCTTTTCGATGTAAAATAACTGAGTAATAGTTAAACCTCATACGAACTAAGGTTGGGCATCAAGTTCCTACTGGTTCCTGGGGTTACGTGCTTTATCAAAATCCCAAAGTTAACTCAATTAGCCATAATGCAGTTCCGAGTACTTGTGTGCGCTTATATTCCGCTTCTTTGGACATGACAAAGGCGGACTCTTTGTAGACATACGAGTGAAAGCAAAAAATGAATATTTTCATCGTCTGAGGTTCCAGGGAAAAAAATAAATCATTTCTCCAATTCGTTTGGCCATTAACTTTTCATGTCAATCGAATTGAACCTGCAGGTACCTACTACTATTTTAGAAAGCACCGAACAGCAATAAAAATCTTTTTTTACGGTTATTGAGAACGAATTACAATGGAAATTGTATCCCCTAATGCGGATCCTGGATAAATTATTTCCAAATCTAGGACCGGCGGCGGCGGCATCTGTGGAGCGGGGAATGGAAATTTAATGCTTTATTGAGATACATTCTTTTTTTATGGATGTACGAGTACCTATGCCGATATTGTACGGTTGCGAGACAACATAAGGCTTTGTGGGGCTGTAACACACTCTCGTATATGATTAACACTTGACAACCTTTTTATGGTCTTCGAAAACATTAATATTTTATTGCAAGTTCACTGGGGCTCGCATTAGTCGATTACTCCCAAGAATGGGAGCATTTGGACGCTAAAAGACGAATCAGTGACACTTTATTATTTTATGAGTGAATTTGATGGATTGCGTTATGTGTAAGTGATTATTGGAATCAAGTTAATAATTTAGTATATGTGGATTTTTTTAAAGTATCTTTGTCACATTAATAAGTTATAAGGATGCGAATAAATTCTGACGATGTTTTTAAGCTCTTTCCCAGATGATGTAAAGATACTGTAATGAGTTCATTTTTATGCTACGCATCGATAACCATAATGTAGCCTAGAGAGGAGAAGTACATTTTGCACTGAAATTAAATTATTTGAAAAGAGCTTATTAAGCTTAAACACAACAAAAAAATTGGTAAGTCTCGATCTCGAGCACCCGTACTGTGATGTTTGATCAATAATTATTCTTCTATCTTTTCCGTATTGTTCAAGCAGGGGTCGACATATACATACATATGTATGTACATACACTTATATGTCACTATTGTATTGGGAGTTAATTCGTAGTATTTTAACAGATTTGGCGTCAGTTTCAGTTTGTTCTGTATAAATTATTTTTTGCAGGGAGTTTTAATTCATTAGAGTCCATCCTCGTATAACGTGGGAGTTAGGTTCCTAAAGCTAGGAGTACACGATTGACGCAAAATCGTAAATCTAGCGTCAATAGATTTACGCCCGATTGATATAGTTTTGATAGAAACGTAAATAGATGTTTCCCCCCCTTTACACGATTGACTCTATTTAAATTCAATCGAATTGACTATTGGTTGACGCTCGCTTTCATTAGTGCCAAATGAATTAAATAAATTTATATATTTATTTCTTCGATTAGAATCTTAAAAAAAAATGACGTCGCAAAGTGAAAAAAAAACAGCAGCTGCTTTGTACGTATTTGCAGTATTTTACACTGCTCCCTATAGCATTGCGCGGGGGTTAGGGGAATGAAAAGTCTCGTGAAATATGCAATCGCGCAAAGCGAGTCCGCTCAAAGCGAAGTGTGAATTTCATGTATTTAGGGTGTTGGATTCCTGAAAGATGAAGCACCATATTTCAGCCGTGCAAATCGAATTTTGGTAGGCAAATGCATTTCGCGCAAAAGTGAAACCGCGCAAAGCGAGAGACCAGTGTAGTTAGAAGCAGCAATCGGAAAAGAATGCAGCAGAAAATTCTCGCGTTGTACGAAGAGCCTGGATGTTTGAATGGCTGAAAAACCGGCCAATATGTGCAGCACACAACAGTTTGTTGAAGGAATTCCGTGATATCGAGAATCAACGACATTTGTTTTAAAACTTTCTGCGGATGAATGAAACTACTCCCAATGAATTGTTGCATATGGTAACACCGCTAATTCAGAAACAAGACACAAATATGAGAAGGTCAATTTACGCATCTTGGCATTTGGCCGTAACTTTGAGATTTTTAGCTACTTGCGACAGCTTCAAATCGCTCTCAATAACTGTTTCGAATGGCACCATGTACAATATCAATCATAGTACCTACCAGAAGTCTGCGAAGCAATATATTCATCATTCAGATGGCCATGAAATTGCAACTTTGGGCTTTGCTTTGGAATTCGATTTTTTTACTATCTGTTCGGTTGTTTCTTGAACTGTTGTTTCATTGTCTTGCATCATCACACCAGAAAATTGAATGCATAATATCGTCGAATAATTCCTCACTTATCATGTTCAAAAATACTAGAAAATAAATATTTTTAAAAAAAACTACATGTTCTTTGAATCGAAAATAAACGAGATACATATGTCAATTTGCCTGCGAAATTGATCCAAAATTGACGCCTGTGGTTGACGCTCGAGTCGTCAACCACTGGTTGACGGAATTGAGCTGCGGGTTGACGCTAGTGTTTCCATTAATTCATTTACACGATTAACGAAATCGAGTAAATTTTGGTTGCCGGGAATTGGGGCCAATCTGGGGGTCAACCAAATTGGCGTAGATTGACGATTGATGTCGATTGGAGTTCAGAGAAGCGTAAATATTGACGCAAAGCGTCAAACGTGTAATCCTAGCTTGAAACAGCGCGTTATACAAAATCGATTAACACGATACTTGGGCCACATACTAAAACTAAGGTTGCGCAGCGCTCTCCACAAAAAAAAATTATTAAAGCATTTTGTTACACTGTTTTTGCAAAACTAACTGAACTATAGCTTCAATACGATAACGTTACACAAATTATAAATAACAATTATGTTAACAATTAAAAAAAAGCTTTTCAAAATTGTTGAAGCGTTCCATAGAGGGACCAATGCCTGCGAATTATTTTTCCAAATTAGCAGCCAAATCCAATCCTTGGTTTATGTTTTTATCTTGGTTTATGTTTTATGCTAATACGTATGTATCTTCCAGACACGAAAAAACGGCAGAAATAAACAAAACCAGACGGGTATTTCAGTGTGGGTGTGCCAATATTGAAAGAAATATTCATATCTACATCATACTGAACAGCCTACGGAACACGTGAATGTGTTTCCCGAAATACATCAATGCGACACACATTTTTCACGTCAGAAAAGACTTAGAACCGCGTTGTAGAAGTAGGTAGCGCGTTATAGGAGGGCTTGCCGCAATTCACAAATCGCGTTATAGAAAATTCGCGATGTGAAAGTACCGCGTTCTGTACTTTAATATGAAAACAGTGCTGCTGCTCTAGTCACGGCAATGCTCCTACGCACCTCGCAAAACTGATCAGAACATACTGGGAAACGCTGAAATGAGAAGTCCTACCCGAGCCGCCGTATTCTCCAGACATTGCTCCGTCTGATTATCACTTCTTTCGATCGAAGACTCATGGCCTGTCCGAGAAAAAGCTTGGTTGGGTTGGTTAGTTTGTGAGGGTGAGGAAGATATACATACATTACATATGCATTATTTCACATAAAGTAGGACAGTCGCAGAGGAAGTGAGCGATACTTTCGTCCTCTTCTTCAGGCCCAATCGTTCGCGTGTTTGTTCAAGTTGATGTGGCCCGCGTACAAGCCAATCATTAGTTTTATTTGTGCTCTGCCTAAATTCAGTACTTTCGTCGCCCGTTGGGGGTTCGGGTTTTCTATCATGTATTTGGCAGCCTTACATGTATGGATTTGACTCAACATTTGCGAGTGGCCTTTTGTAAAGACAAGACTGTAAACGGTTTTCACCGCTTGTACCGGCGTACCTATAGTGGTAACTTTGTGCTTTTCTACGTCTTCAGCCCCTGCTTTTGCTAGTTCGCCTGCTCTTCCGTTCCCCGGTATGTCGTTATGGTCAGGTACAGGTATCCAGAACAGGTTCACCGTACAGGATCTTACGAGGATATTGAGTTTTTCTTTGCATTCCTTCGCTAGCTTAGAGTTAGTTATTGTGTTTGCAAGTGCTTTAAACGTGGCTTGGCTGTCCGAGCAGATATGTATGCAAGTGTCTCTGGTATTGGCTGGCATTGACGAGTTCGTCTACGCACCTGAGAATTGCAAAAACTGCCGCCTGGAAAACAATCACCGAAGGTTCTAAATGAGTGGATATATTTATTGGAGGATCAGTAGAGAAAAAGCTTACTTTTTGCAATCATCATAGAAAGTGAGTAAAAGCTTACTTTTTATGAAGATTGCAAAAAATGGGTCGATTCATGGATTACAAGATTTCTAAGCACACTTCTTTTGTTCTGATCTCATCGATTATGACCAAGCTATCGACTTTTAAGGTAGCATACAGTCACCATAACACCATAGCACCAACCACCTCCGTGTGTTTTTTTGGGATATAAGGCTTCATTTGCTTATCTCTATTGAAGGCCCATCTGAACCAAAAATGTTAAATTTTGACACGTCCGTCCGCAAAAATTACTTTATCTCACTCAGATGTCAAATACCTAGTTTTTGAATTTACTCGTATCAGTCTACTTCATTTTAATTAATTCGCCGACGAAAGGTTTCTGTCTAGCAGTAAAGTATTTACATATATCCAGCTCGTTGTAATGCATCTATAAATTCTGTGTCTGCCGATAGAGTTATATTTAAGGATTCTCCTAGTGTTGCAGCTATATTTGCTGCACTTTTGAAAGGATCTTTCCTAATGGTTCACCTCTGACTGTATAAATCCAATGGCGTCCAGAGGCCTGTACCACAAAACAACAAGTATTGTTAAAAAGGCGAATTTTAACAAGAAGCAAGCTGTTCTGCGGAATGTTTGTATTTTCATTTTTTTTTTATTTTGCGAATGAAATATTTATATTTTGGTTGATTTATCTAAAAAAAAACAAAACAATCTAAAAAAAAGATCGAGCGGGAACTATGAACACTTTAAACATAATTTCGTACAACGAAGACAAGACATTGTGCCAAGATTGTTGCTGCACACTGTATTCATTTCGATCTTATAATAAATCTTTTTAGACCTATGACCGGTATCTTAGCCAGGTCATCCAGGCAGTCGAAGAACCGTGCTCCCATAAAAGATAGGCGCCGTCCTTGAAGAGCCGGGCAGTGGCACAGAAGGTGTGCTACAGTTTCTATTTCATCCTCATCCATGCAGCTTCTTCAGAAATCTTTTGTAAGGATACCGTATCTCCTGGCCATGTTTCCTTTACAGTGTCCGGTTTTAACACCGACTAGTACGTGGATCTGTATTCTTCCCATAGACAGTGGGGATATTGTTCTTTTCTGGTCGACTGCGGGCTATGACACAATCGCTAGCGTTGCGTTATCGGTCCTCGGTTATATAAGTGGTGATGCGGTGTATTCGATTTTTAGCTGTGTTGAAAGCCGGTTAGATCTGTCTGTCAGCTAGTGTTATATCCATATCAGAGCCGTCCCTAGGGAGTCCGTCTGCTGTTTCGTTCCTTTCTATTCCCACATGTCCGGGTACCCAAAAGTTTAGAACTGTGTGGTGGTTTTATCGCTCAAAGTGCAGTGGGGCAATCCTTTACGCATTTCGAGTTTACGGAAGTGTAGTCCAGTGCTTTAAGTGCGGCTTGGCTGTCCACGCAAATGGTGATTTCCGTTGTGGGTAGTTTCACTGCTTGGAGAATTTCTGCTGCTATCTAAATAGCATATGTATGTATATCTCTGATTGGAAGACGCCGCAATAGTCTGTTAGTCGGTAATATGCATAGCTCTTCCGAGTACCGGTACCTTTTTCTGAAAAGGCATCTGTAAAGATGGATGTTCCGATATATATAGTGGTAACTGTGCTATATTCATATCATAACCCATAACCTTACCTAGTTTATGTAGAGATTCTTTTGCACTCGCTAACAAAGTCAGCTTATCTCCGATTCCAATATCGTTCGAATGATTTTTTATTAAAAATAAAATAAAATTACCCGGGACACCCTTACCAGGCTTCTTGAACAACTTATTTGTCATTTGACGTACCTGTTACTTGTTATATACGAGACTTCTATTACCTTGATTACCTATACAAACGTCTATGTACATTCTGGGAATTCTATTATTAGTCTCATTGGAATATAACAATGTTATGGCACCATACCGTACGCGAGGAACATACCTACATATGTATTTACATACAGTTTAGTTGGTGGGTAAATTGAGATATTCTAATGTCAAACAACAAATTACAGCACGTGGCATACGCGTTATTGGATGGTTGATGCGTGTGATGTACGCCTGACTTCCCAACTGAAAATCTAATTAAATCTGGCACAAATATTTGACCCAATAACAGCGCACTCATGTGAAAACAGTCTCTTAGGGTGAATTTAATTGACAAATATTGTACCCTTAGCAGAATGATGCGCGCGTACACATCCTTTACGGCAATTTTATGTCTCTGCAAACTGTTTTGTGTAAAGACGTTACTCAGATCAATACTTACGCTTGTTTTTTTTTTTGTTGTGGAGCGATTGACGTCTATGTGATCTAATAAGTCACCTGGTGTGTGCTCAGTCGTGTAATAAGGTCACAGAGGGTAGATCTATTTCCTTCTTCCTCTTTTTGGCTTTAAATTTGGTTAATATTTCCAGAGGAAGAGAGAAAGCATCTCCCAAGTTCTTTAAAACAAAAATCCTCAAATTCTTATAAAGCAAAAGTATGCCAAGGACACTTTAGTATTTTGTCATTTCCAATATGTATTAAATTTGTCACTCTTCTCATATACATACTACATTAATCCTAGGGGAGGCTAAGAATACACTGTACAGACAATTAATTAAACTACATAAATATATGTACATAATGCCGTAAGCAAAATAATATCAGAGAGATTGAGAGCCCTGCAGAGACTGCTTAGAATATAAAGAAAGCTTGCAAATTATAGAATAAACATGCTGACCAAGCTATGTAATTATGAACCAATTATAATGCAAAATAAACTGTTTTTAGGAATCTGGAGTGATGTTATATTGCTGTATTTTTTGATATATCCGACCGCTTATTTTAAATAACTGACTCACCCCTCGATTAGAGAATGAACCTTAAATAACGTATATTGTTCAGTCTCTCGAAAAACGCCGTCAAATTGCCGATATACTTTTTGTTCAGCAGTTATTAGCTGGAAATATCGACTGCCCCGCACTGCTAGACAAGACCCGCCTTAGCTCTAACCCACGTAACCTTCGATCTACTCCCCTCTTCCGACTGAATTATCACCGTACCAATTATGGTTATAATGAACCGATTTCTCGAATGCTTCGTGTCACCAATTCCTTCCAAAACGCATTTGATTTCCATTTAAGCAGATCCTTTCTCAGAAATACCCTACACTACCACTCCATCTCCAATACGACCCTTCCTAGAATATAAAGTTTAGCCTTAAATTCTTAATTTAGGTTTAAGTTTTAGATTGTTTCAGTTTTTAGTATTAAGAATGCTTGCAATAAGCAAATAAATAAATAAAGAAAGTTTGCCCAATTCACAGCTCTCTGATTTACAATTAAATAGGAAATGCTCAAGTGACCGTATGTATACGCCATAAACATTAGTAATTAGCGAAAAAACCTATGTAATAAATACTAGTGTACATATTTGGGCACGATAGTAAACATGTTCTAAATAAATTAATAAATTACATATTTGGTTTTTTTATGATGCGGTTAACAAAACTAACTATCTGACATATGTACATATGCATGTAAAAAAAATACGTTTTTTCCAGGTGAAATAGGAAATAAATACGGGAGTCGGACAGAATCCCGAAAACCAAAATCCCGAAAGCCCAAAATCCCGAAAATCCGAAATCCCGAAAATCCAAAATCCCGTAAAACCCAAAATCCCGAAAATCCCGAGAATCCACAATCCCGACAATTCAAAATCCCGAAAATCCAAAATCCCGAAAATCCAAAATCCCGAAAATCCACAATCCCGAAAATCCAAAATCCCGAGAAGCCAAAATCCCGAAAGTGAAAATAAAGATTTGTTTGCTGGAAAAAAATTTAGAAGACAACTTATTTAACATATAAAATAAAATAACAAACTTCAAATAAATAAAACATAACAAAACAGTTCAAGTCTTATTGACAAAAAACATGAAAGAAATGATCTATGACAAAGCAGTATCTAATAAAAGTTCATATCGAACGCGATTTCCATTAAAAACTTATTTCAGAACGCGTACATTTTTTATATTTTGTTTTCCTTAATAACGGAACATTTTCTTATTCTTTGGTTTTCACCGGAAATTATTTTCGATGTAAGTACATGTTTTCACATGGATTTGGTCTTCATCTAAAAGAGCGATCAGTATACGCCAATGTGTGAAACTAAAATCAATTAGCCGAAACTAAAATCTAATCTATCAGCTATCACACTGAATGAGATCAACACAACTGAATGCACATTGCGAATTGTAAAATATTACAACACTAATGCCAACGGGAATGGACAAACATTTCTCTACTATCCTTTAAAAAAAAGTGCCCCGAAAACGAAATCCCGAAAAATTATACATGTAAAATGAAAAATTTGCGCAAATTTTGCATTTTATATAATTTTTCGGGATTTCGTTTTCGGGATTTTGGCTTTTCGGGATTTTAGATTTTAGGGATTGTGACTCCAACCCAATAAATACATTACTCCATTCAAGGTCTGGCCATTGACTCTAGGAGTTGTTTTAGAAAATCGTTGTTGTTTTTGCACCCTTTACAGTTAAAAAATTTCATCTACACTAAGCATTAAAAATATGAATGCTGAAAAAGTCAGGAAATTTGGTAATGATAGCTACATAATTAGTTAGAAAAAAATGGTTTTGAAAGTGCGAAGGTCTGACCAGACCTAGTAATTGACAGAAGGGTTAAACTTGCTGTAATAACTCCATAAAGGCTTCCTGAAACTACGCCAAAAAGTGTTTTGGAAAAAGAGCCACGCGGCCGCGTGCCGTCGCTCCGCCAATTTGTAGAATTCGTACTTTAGAATTTGAAATTAAGTATGTACATATGTTTGTAAAATCATGTGAAGTTATGTTATTTTGTTACAAAACATCACAACATAGTGAGTGTAAACATCTTAGCTCTCGGTATGGGCCTCACGAATTTCTCGCCGTCATGCGTATCCCGTAACCAATCTTAGTAGTATTAGTGCATTCTCTGTACATGATTCTCTTTGTTCATTTCTAATTCACACAGAGTAATAATAGCAATAGTTATGTTTACACATCAAATTTCACGAGTATCTGGTACTCACGCCTTTTTCTTCTTTTCTATTTGGAAAAGAAAGCCAACCACTTTTTTGGTTTTTTTTCTTTTTTCAATTTGGAAAAAAGGCCAAAAAATGTTCTGGCGTTTTTTCCAATTAATTTTTTTTGCGTTTTTACATATTTCATAAATGGAAAAAATATCTAAAAAACTTATGGAAAAAATGCCAAAATTCTCAGCACTTACGCCAATCTATTTGGGTGATTTTCCTAGGAAAAAACGCCACAACTTTGTATGGAGATTTTCAGGCGGCTTTCCTTTTTTTGGCGTAATTTCAGGGAGCCTTAGGCCATTGATCTATAGTCATCTCTTTTTCCCGACTCATGTGAATTTTGTTTGCTGGACATCTTGCATAAAGTTCTGACTCTCTTAATCGTCGCCTAAGTTAGGTTGTGATTTGGGAAGCCCCTTATATACTTATCTCTATTTGCGAGGATGTCTGGCTTAAGGATTCTTTAACCATCCTGAAGCTTTAATAAATCTGCAGATGTTGTTCACCAGTTTATCGAAAATTCCTTCTACATCTTGGAGGAAATGTCTTCCAAGATTATTGCGGCATCGTCCTGGACGTCCTGCACATATAATTTCCAATTGGCTGTATTTTCTTATATTCTTGGTTTGATATCGTAGCATATTAGTCCCGGTACTAAGTTCGAAAGAGGGCGAATGTCTTTTAATACGATCTTATTGGTCTTATGTTTGACAAAACTTCCTGCTTACTGTACTGTACGAAAGTTAAGCGCTGTTCTTCAACTATTTGCTTCCAATAGCGTTCTTTTTTCTTTTTTTAGCTTTAGGGTGCAAAGAGGGATTTTTTTTTAAAGCTTACATCAGCGTTGACAAAATCAAACTGAGCATCCTGACTGCGTTCCTTACCTTATTGTAAACCCAAGGGACATCTCAGGAAGCTAGGTCTATCAGATACTTATGCGGATTTTGCAATGATCCCAGTGAAACTCCAGAACACATACTTGTGGAATGTGGGGCATTAAACCAGATAAGATTCAAGCGCTTGGGTAAATACCAAATTACAGCAGAGGATCTACCATTCATAGCACCCAATCTCCTACTGCAATTTTTTAGGGAAATTGGTATGGGTGAGGTGCTGCGGTCTATGGAATTCTCATTCCATCCTCCTCACATTCAATTCTGTGAGCGAAGCTCCCTCTCTAACCGATTCCAATAGAAATAATGACGAGAGGGTTCTTCGGAACTTCTTCCTTCGTCTAGGACTTGTAGACACAATAGATCTTAAGGTAGCGGTATATCTCACCCTTCAATAATAAATAAAATAAATAAAAAGGGATTTTAACTGAACAATCAGCTAGTTCTAGGTACAACGATAGCTAGTTCATCAGCTTTTTCGTTAACCGGTATACACTTTTTTGTTTCGGGAAGGATTCCCATTTCTGTCCCGATATCCGTCCTGCAGCCACCTGTGTATAGGGCGATGGTTGTTCTGTCAGAGTAATCTTCGCCTAATGGTGTGCACTCCTCTATTAACCTCGAGATACTCATTAATATAGTCAGTAACCTCCCGCGCAGTCTTCAATGGATCGACGTAATGTGCTTCGCGAGTTCTCAATTTTGTTGAGGTTTTGTTTTTAAAAACACCCAAAACAGCAACAAATTACAAAACCTATGTACATATGTATTTCTGTGTAATATTAATTATTTTAATCAAACACAAGTTTAAAGGCACCTAAACAAATTGCTATCCCTTTTAAATTTATATTCACGTGTATATGCGTACATACATATATAAATAAATAAACTTTGTACGGAAACCACAAATCACAACTCAGCATAGACAAGCACTAAATATTTTGTATTCTTAGCATAATTATAAGACGCCACGTCCTTTACCATAAACGAAACCCAAACAAATTAAAAGTAGCCCCACCAAAATTTGGATCTCTTCAAATGTGTATCTGCCAAGCCTACACAAAAATCCAACAGTAAATCTACTATTTCTTAACCGTGACAGTGAACAGAACTCCCGTGTCCCAACAAGGATGTACTTTCGCCGTAATAAATTAAAAGTAACAAAAAAAAAAAAATACCTCGGAGTAAGAAAATGTTTAATTGAAACCCTACTTTGGAAGTAATTTACATCACACTTTGTAATCGCGGGTACCGTGGGTGGTATAGGAAAGTAGCGGGTTGATTAAAATTAAATTAAACGATTAAAACTCGGTAAAATTAATGGAAACCACTTTTCAAAATTAGCTCTTGGTGTGTGCGTGGATTTGGGATTTTACCAGTTTAAGTCATGAATCTGAGAAGGAAAAATTATAAATTAAATTTTAGATAAATCCCCAGTAAATAATAATAAGCAATTTCTTATGAGGATACATTGCCCTACCCTATCATTTTAAATGGGTTTATTTTATGTAATCAACTTTGAGTTGTGAAAGCAATTGATGGAGTTGAAATTTGACGTAGATAACCGCTCAGATTTTTAGACATCTGTCTAATTTCCCGAACTGAGGAAGAACTTTATCCTATAACCAGGCAACCATAGTAAAAATGCGAAAAATTTGGTAAGTAATTTATTAGAGTCTATTATTGAAATCAAAACAATTCAAAATAATAAAAATATAAAGATAAAAAATAGTTTTTAAAAACAAGCTTTAATAAACTAAAAAGTAAAAATATAATTTTTTCCGCGTCACCAATAGACGACTATTAAACTATTAACTATTAACTATGAACTCTTTGTAGATTGTTTGTAGACGTGAGACCATGTCACTGCGCACTAATGAGATTTCTTCCACTTATACATACATATGTACATATGTATGTGTGTAGGTCCGTTATGATACCATATAAACCAGAAATGTCTTTGATAAACGAGCTGACAGATATATCCTGTGTAGAATTTGCCTAAATGATGATGAAGCGTTCTGATTAAACAGCTACAGTGACACAAAATGTATTCTGTTGATTCTTCGTTCTCGTTGCACATCGTGCATGTGTTGTCTTGTGCATGTGCGCCCTTAGCTTTAATTAATAGTCGTATATTGGTGACTCGGAAAAAAAAATATTTTTGTACTTTTTAGTTCATTAAAGCTTGATTTTAAAAATTACTTTTTATCTTTATATTTATTTTCTACTTTTTAGTATTTGAATTATTTTAAAAAATTTACAAATTTTTTACTCAGAATGTTTGAGATTCTACTCGTCGAACCCTTTCCAAGATTTGGCCCTCACAGAAATTGAAGTTAAAAAACGTCCGCTATATTGGATTAACAACGTCATCAAATAACCCATACGATTGATTGGACTTATACACATGTGCGAAATTTCAGCTCCATATGCTCTCCAAGAACGACAGAGGCGTAAATTGCGCATTTAAGATCCTATCCAACGTAATGTGTGAATGGCTCAAGCGTGTAACTTCCGGCCGTCATATCGTCGATAGATCACATTTTCACACTGAAACAAATCCTGGAAAAAACCAACGAATTTTATGTCAGGATCAAATACAAAGCCGCATAATATATATGATAGTATTCATCGTCTTGGTCTCTACAAAGCGATGACCGAATTCGGGATCCCGCCAAAACTTATCTAGCCTTACGCTGGAAAATACGCGATGTAATGTGCAATTTGGAAACAGTGCTTCCAAATTTCTATTGGATTTCGGTAAGGATATGCGCTGTCATGTGACTTTTTCAATCTAGTGCTGGAACAGATATTGCACAGGGCAAGAGTCAGCACTGATGGCACAATCTTCAATAAATCCGTCTAGCTGCTGGGATATCCAGTCAGCATCGATATTATAGGTCGTTCTCAGCATACAGTCATTAAAGTATTTACGGCAATTGACGAACAGACGAAACGAGTTGACCTTGAAGTAAACGAGAAAAAAATCAAGTACATGTCAACAAATAAAACAGCATCTATCCACCTTATACGACAAAACGCCAATGTTGACAACAGTACTTTCGCAGTAGCTAAGGAGTCTTCCTACCTTGAAGTAAACATCACCCTACAAACTACACCTTAGTGGAGATGCAACGCACGGCAAAATCAGCTGCATTTCTGCATTCCTCAAGGGTATTCAAGTTAATAAGTTTAAGGCGATCAATATAGGGAGGTAATTTAAATGGGTGGTTCCAGGGTAGCCCACGAAGAGCAAAACGGAGAAAGCGACGTTGAATGCTCTCGATTCTTTTAACGTGAACTCTATGTAAGGGGGACCAGACTTGACTAGCATACTCAAGGAGTGGGCGAACGAAAGTAATGTAAAGTGATCTGGTCACGTAAGGGTTAAGAGAATTCTTTGGACCACCGTTTGACGAAACCGAGTGATGAGTTAGCTTTTGAGATTATCGCATTAATATGCGAACGAAAATTTAACTCCTTGTCGTACAATATGCCAAAGTCGCGAAAGGACTGAACGACGGATATAGGTTGACCGTGGAGAAGGTAGAGTCGAGAAGAAGACAGGTTTTTCTTACGTGACAAGGTTATAGGGTTATCAAAAATCAGTTTCTCTACTAACTTACTTAATGGGCTCTCAATCCATGTCTGTCTGGCTAATAGTATTGAGTCAACTTACATTGAACCAACTCCAAGACAGTGCAAGCTGTAAAAAGCTTTGCGCAAGGTGGAGTCCTGTCGACCACATTGCGGAACCTCTTAGTTGACTCCTTACCGAGAAGACTTAACGAGGGAGGATATCCAACAATTGGATTCGCTGAAGATGAATGCATCATCGTCAGTGGTAGCAATTCACCAGCGCTCTGTGAGCGGATGCAATCCGCTCTCATCATTGTTGGAGCATGGTGTCGTGAGCAGTCATTATCGGTCAATCCCTCCCAGACTGAGATGATGCTGTTCACAAACAAAAGAAAGTTGCCTTCTATAAAATGGCCTACGTTCCTAGGCACCTAGCTCAAACCTTCTAGTTCGGTTAATTTCTTGGGTATACTGTTGGACCCAAAACTGACCTTCCTAGACCACTTGGTTGCAAGAACAACTAAGGCCACCAGCATACTCTGGCAATGCCGTAGAATGTTCAATAGATCATGGGGGCTTGCCCAAAAATGGTCCACTGGATTTATAGGAGTACATTATAGTCAGGCCATTTCTGGTTTCCCATCAAAAAGGTTAGTCTTCTATACGGACGGGTCCTTATTGGATGAGCTCTCCAGAGCAGGTGTCTACTCAGAAGAATGTCACGTTGAGCAATCTATTCCACTGGGTAAATTTACAACTGTCTTTCAGGCAGAGGTGTATGCCATCGCTAGTACAACGCATATTGCACTTAACAAGAGATGGAAAGGCAAGTCCATCTACATCTGCTCTGACAGCCAAGCAGCTATTTAAGCCTGTTCAGCAGCGTTGATTAACTCAAAAATTGTTGAGGAAGCTGTCAATTAACTGAACCAGCTTGGGCGATGTAATAAGATCACACTGGTCTGGGTCCCGGGACATTCTGATATCCCGGGAAACGACAAAGCTGACGCTCTGGCTAGAGCTGGATCAGCGGCCCCTTTTATCGGCCCTCAGCTTGTTATTTGCTGCAGTTCAGCCTATGCTAAAAACAAGCTTCTTGAGCTGCTGTGATTACAACACTACAACCATTGGCACGAGCTTAGGTCATGCCAATAGGCCAAAATGTTAGTAGACGCGCCCATGCAAACAGAACTAAATTTCTGTTACACCTCAGCAGAAATGACCTCAATACCCTCACAGGACTGGTCACTGGGTGCACTCCCTTAACGAGCACCTGAACAAAATTAGAATCGGAAGCTTGGGCCTTTGCGAGATGTGCCTGGAAGAAGAAGAAACAGCTGAGCACTTCATTAGCGAGTGTCCGGCCTTTGCTCGGATCAGAAAGGCCACTCTAGGCAACTACGTCCTACGGGGCGTTGATCTACTGGAGCTCAATCTTGCCCTATTGGTTTGCTTTGCGAAAGCGACGGGCAGATTTGGATCGATGTATAGCTCAGCAACAAATCGCTAACCCAGCGAATGGGGTGGTACTTCACCAAAGTACAATGGGCCTACAGGTCTACGTGCTTGTTGTCCCTATGGGATAACTCCCTTCTAAATACAATACAAACTCGCATTTAAAAAAGGCCACTGTTGGGGCGAGTATTTTTCCACTGCTGGTTGCTCAATGATGAATGATTTGCGTTGATGACCAAGAAAAAAAAAGCAGTTTCTGATCTCTAATGGATTGTGTGCAGCGACATCTTACACCTGAATATAAGATTGAAACTGCTAGACTATTAAGACACGTTCACATTTGGCTTGAACAGCCACCATAGGTAGGTACCCTCTGCAGAGTAACTCCCTCATCTCGTTCGGTGTCCCTTGTATTGGCTTGCAGGATGCCTGGCCTACACATACATATGTATTTGATCCAAACTGGTACGCGGATTCACCGCCTGCTCACTGATTTTTTGGGGTTAGACTCGCAAGTGTACACAATAGCAAACTGATCTGTCACTGCGAGAACTACTACCACCCTGCGTTTCCCTCATTTATTACTTTATTAAAACTTTAGTGCTTTAAACCTACTTTAACATATGAAAACTACTTGAGTTCCAGATCAATCCAATCCAATTCCTTTTGCTTCAATTTGACAATGCGTGGGATATGAATGCAAAGATGCTATACTGACCTGACCTACTTCCAACTAATTCATATCAGACATGATTTCGTACTGTACAGAAATAAATGGCTAATTCCACGGAATTTCAATTGCAACCTCAAGTTGATTAATTCTCGATTGACCTATTATGTATTTTGTCTCCAAATACCGGCGAATTAATTGCCTCGCCACGACTGACATCTGAAGCATGCCAAACGCTAACCACCCCCCCCCCAGGGACCACAAGCTCCTGTCGTGTCGAAAGGAATTACGTTCCACATTTTAGTCTGATTAGAAAGTTTGTCATTCTCCAAAAAGGCCGCCAACTGGAATTGAAAGTAAATCGTAAAAGTATCTCCAAATCAATTGAAGAGTAAGGCTTATTTCTATTTTATTGATGTCATAAAAAGTCCACTCGAACAATGAACGCAAAAAAAGGCGACTTTCTCCTGCCTAACTGTACATCATCATTTAATGGCATTCAAATACGTTCATCCAATAAATTTTAATTACCGCAATAAAATGTCCGAGACCCTTACAAGAGGCTGAGAATAGGATCTAATTTTATTATTGAAAATTTTATGGCGCTTTTTTTTGCTCTCCCAAAAGTGCGCGTAAAAAGTTTCGTTCTTTTAATATTTATTGACCTTTCACCTTTCTGGAAACAGAAACAACGTGTTCTGTCTGTGATCACAGTCGGACGTCGGAGTAGAACTATTATTACATAACCCTTAAATATGGGGAGAAAGGATAACTTCCACGCGGTTCGAGGTGGAATGTCCTTGGCAAATGAACGATTCACTTTGCACAATGGTGGATGAATATCATAATAAGACGATTTTTTTTTCAAAGGATTCCAAATCAGTGGCGGAAAGCGGCAATTGAGTCGAATCCTTCAAACTTTTCTTGTGTTTTCAGAGTTTTTACTTTGGCGCGACGCGACGAGTCTAGACGTTTGAAAGGATTTAATCTGTTTTCCTTTGATGGGACAAGTCATCTCTCCACTATAGAATAAAGGGATACAAAGTCGCCAGTGTAGATCCAATAATTTTTAGATTGTACTGGGGGTGGGGGTTAATGGTGACAAAGATGGTTGCGCAGAAATCTACAGAAGAATAAATCACCCATTACATTAGCAGGGAGGATCAAATGAAATATGTCTTGTGTGAGGTTATTCTTCTATTGTGTACTATGGTGCGGACAGATTGTAATATTGTAAATCATGGACTTGAAGGAGTGTACGTGATGGGATTAGGGTGAAAAGCTATCTATCTAACGATAGAGATACAATCTTTAAATTCAAATTTCTATCATTTGATGGATCCTTTCTGTGTAATAATTTATTTTGCTTGGGAGCTTGCACTTTAACTAATGACCACGTAAAATTTCGTTATTTCGAAAGTCACTTTGTAAGAATGTCTGCATAGAGTAGTTGTAGTAGCCTTAGTTAGTTCTTTGTTGTCTCGTTAGGAAGAAGATGGGGAACTCTAATTGAACAAAGTGAGAGTTCATTCTGTAAAACTAAGAATTTAATTATTTTATTTGTACATTTAGTTCGATTTGAATGTATAGGTTAGGAATTGTGTGTGATTGTAAGAGCAATAATATCCACTCGGTCCATAGTGAATCTCTTTATGGGTTGGCAATTAATCCTCTTTTTACCAATTCGTAAACCAGTTTGTGTGCAGAATGCATCTTAAGAGATCCGATATCTTTACATTTTCCAGGTCTGGAATGTCTGCCAAGAACCTATGGCCTAATGTATGGAGGTGTCGTTTTTGGTATGTACAGGGTGTTTTTTTTTTTTGAGGTATACAACTTCCGATAGAGATAACTGTCAAACTAGCTGTCATACTAATGTAGGTCCCTCTTTGTCTTCGCGTTAAAATATTAAAATAAATACAAAACCGTTTAGTTAAAACTCTTTTATTATTACTTAAATAAACATTTGCTTAGTTGCGCACTGCTTACAATATTTCGTTTGCTGACGATTTAAAAATATGACTTGATCTGTTAGTCGTTTGGTGACGAGTTCTGTCGTCCTCTTTGTGTTTAGTACCTCGTATATTCTATCGTTCTCTTTGTGTATTCTGTGTGTATATCATATATTGGTTGTTCTTTTGTTAACGTCTCGTTTCTGCCCTATGTATGTAACAGACAAGTCGTACATTGTATGTTGGTTGCGCGTGCGTTTGTACATAATGTACGTCAGTCTACAGTCTGGTCTGTCGGCTCAATCCCACACTAATGAAGTGTGTTTGAATTTTTTTTCAGTATACTTTGGCAAATAACCATGCAAAAACTTACACCTGAACAACGTTTACAAATCGTGGAAATTTATTTCCAAAATTCGCGCTCTGTGGCCTATTTCACCAAATTACAAGTACAATTACAAATTTGTATTTGTTGATTACATTTACAAATTTGTTTACTGATTTTCTGTTTCACAAACTACAAACTTAATTCCAACAAATTTGTTAAAAAGAGAAAAAATGTAAGGGAAATTGTATTTGTTATTTACAAATACAAAAAAAAGCCGTTTCACCATTTACTCTGCAAAGTTGTAAACAACAACTGTTTTTCACAAATTTGTAAGCTCTCTAAGGGTGAACCCATACCAAATAAAGCAGACACAAACAAAATGAAAAAGCCTGTTAATAACCCACACCAAATAAAGCACGTCAAAAACACATTTTTGTTTTGCTTCATTTGGTGTGGGTTATTGATACGCAAGATTTATTAGTTGTCTCTTACTGAAGAGCAAAGAATACAAGTTTAGAGCTGTGTCAATCGTTCCAATTTGAACAGTTATGAGATTTTGGTCCACTTAACTTCAATACTTTAATTACCGTTTATCGAGAGCAAGAAGATTGGTGGTGTGCATTTGGTATGATTACAAATAGATTTAGGGCTTTGGAAAAAGTTATGTTGGTATCTCAAGACAAAGTGGATATTATAAAATGACAGCCTGCATTCGTCACAATCTTATAAGGTTTTCATCGTCACACATCTCGATTTGATTGAATGAATAAAGCAAAACATTCCGATAAGTCATCGCTCAATTTTGTTTATTTTGTCTGTTTGACTGAGTTGATGTATTTGATTTCATGTATTTTTCGCCTTTTTATGCCTAAAATATCTTCTCGTGTCTGTGACTTACTTGACTGTTTTGCTTAAAATAATTGTTTACTTATATGTATCAATGTACGTAGTCCCATAAATACACGTGCGATATTTGACTTAGGCAGTCAGGAAAAATCGTTTGCGTTAGTCTGCTTTGTTTTGCTTTATTCAATGGGGGTACTCCCATTGAAATATGTGTATCTAACACAGTTTTGTTCTATTCAGTGTGGGTTCACGCTAACTGATAACATCAAGGACAAAAATTAATAAACAGAACAAAATTTTTATCACCGGTTTAATGATAAGTAGAAATTGCTGTGTCGGTGTCAGTGAAAATATTTTTGCAGACTCATTTGCAATCCTAGGTCCAATTTGTCTTATTACATATTTCCTCTGCCTTAACCGAAACTTTCCTTTGAAAAAAAAAGATTCTGCAATTTTAAAGTTAATTCGCGAACGATATATTTTCCTTGGTCTATTAAGCACAAAATCTTCACTTATATCACTATCGGTGCTACTATGCCTTCGACGTAAAGACATTTTTAGGCTTGAAATTGTTATTAAATCGACACACGATCTTTCTATTGTAAGAAATTTTCAGCAATTGAACAAATTTGTAAAATTTCTTGATTTCGTGAAACACAAAGTTACAAAAAAATATAAATTTTAACAATTTTGTACTTGTTAGCAACAAAGTAAATTAACTTTTGGTGAAACGAAAATAATGAAGTTTCTACAAATTTCCCTTTGTAAACTACAACTACAATTTTGCAGGACAGATATTTTGAGAAACAGAATAAATCGATTTTTCTACAAATTTGTTGAAAAAGTGCTTGTAAATTACAATTTGTAAGTTGGTGAAATAGGCCACTGTTCGCTGAATCATTTGGAAGTTGAACCAGATTTTTGTCATCAAATCATCTTCAGCGATGAGGCTCATTTCTGTCTAAACGGGTATGTAAACAAGCAGAATTGTCCTTTTTGGAGTGAGCACAATCCTCATGAGACTCTTGAGATTCCATTACATCCCGAAAAAATCACCGTTTGGTGCGGTTTACATGCCGAAGCCTTCATCGGCCCTTTTGTCTTTAAACCCGAAACCGGTGCCAACATTACCGTGAATGGCGAACGCTACAGGCAAATGATTCGTGATTTTTTTATTCCTCATGTCATTGGAAATCATTTGGAGAAGAAATGGTTCCAACGAGATGGCGCAACATGCCATACAGCGCGTGCAACCATGACTTTGTTGAGCCAATCGTTTGGTGACCGAATCATCTTAAGAAATGAACCTGTGAATTGGCCACCTCGTTCGTATGATTTGACACTTTTGGCCTACTTTTTGTGGGGGTACGTCAAATCTCTTGTCTATGCTGATAAACCAGCAACGATTGATCATTTAGAAGCTAACATTCGACGCACTATTGACGAAATAAGACCGGGTATGCTCGAAAAAGTGGTGCAAAATTGGACCGACAGGATGGCGTTCGTAAGGCGCAGTCGCGGTGGCCATATGCAAGAAATTATTTTCAGACATTAAATGCGATGAAATTTGTGAGCAAATAAAGTCCAAATTTTGGTTATTTTATTGAATTCGTTGTGTTTTATTTTTAAGAAAAGTTTTCTGCCTCTAAAAAAAAACACCCTATAGATGTTGGATTCGATTCGATCGAGCTTCTACAGATATCGATACCATGTGCCTCTTTTAAACTCTAAATGGGTTACCGTGTGCGTGTCAAATCGCCGGAAATCGGAGAGCAGCACTCGTAGGGTTACCATCTGCTGAATTGAAAATAACACAATTTTGATGAAATTTGAGTATGTTGTAAAGGGCACATTGTCAAGTTTTTTGATGTAATGACGTTTTATATCGAAAACGATTAGTTTACGGGTTATGGGGTAAAAACAAAAAAAAAACTCACTATTCACCTCACCTTCATTGTAAATTACAAAAATCGAAAAATTGTTGAACTGCATTTTAACGGTTTCCCCAAAAAAAAACAAAAAAATGGAAAAAGCAAAAGCCAAGCGGCAACACCCTCACATACGCAAGTTGACAAAAATCACATTCAAAAAGTGAAATAAGGCAAAATTTTAACTTTTGGCTTTATTTCACTTTGTGAAAGTCGAGATACCAAGATAATGAAGCGCTTTATTGGGGTACAATCGTTGAGGAAATTGTTTGTTATTCCATTGTTTTGTCTCCGACCATTGCGGCTGCAATTCAAAAACTACCCGACGCATCCGCCCGAAACTATCTTTTGGATGGCACCTTCAGTGTGGTTTCAACTTGCGGCTTTAAACACCTGTTAATTGTGCACTTTGCTCATAACGATCATGTAAGTGAACATTAGAGGATGTCGGGGCATAACGGGCCCTTTAAGGATTTTTTTAAATAACAACTGAAAACATGTGTTTTTTATCTCCAAAACAATTTTATTGGAAAGAAAATTTATTAATACATCAATTTGGAAAAGACAAATGAATGCAAATGAATAATTCAGTATGATAAATTAATTTAAAAAAAGGATTGAATTTGCCCATTATACCCTGGTGCTGGCGCACAATGGACATGTGTAGGTAGGACTGGGAGTATAAGTACCCGTTCCTCGTCCTCTTCGCTTTCTGATGAAGATTCTTCCTTCCTGGTCATTTTCCTTCTTGTGTTGGTTTTTTTTCTTTTTCAAAGTGAGGAGCTTGGACTTGGTGCATTCAATCTGGGCTTTGTAAGGAGAGCTTGTGATTACAGGAGTTTTTCTCCGGCGCTTAAAACTCTTTTTTTTTTGCTGGTGCTTTGGGAACAGCTACAATATGCGAAAGAGACAATTTTTGAAAGGGCATTGGCATTTGTCAAAACGGGCCCTAGGGATGATGTCAATGGATCCATTGGTCTCAGATTAACGGAATTTTGGGGAAACATTGTGGAATGATTCGTTTCGGAAACATGGCTTGGAGATAACATCAATGGATTGCTGGTTGTGTATGAACTTGGTGGCACCGAATATGAGTCGACAAGGGTGGTTTCATCTTAAAGCGGAGACTCCTCCTCATTTGACATGTCCGTGGTTTGACATGGCAAAAAGTCATGCTCCTTTAATACATTTGGATTAACCGGCCATATTCCAGTCTTTTGAAAACCGTTTATGGCGACTGGCATTGCTCGAGCTCAAATAGGCTTTGCGAACCTTGTGAAACAATTACAAATTGATGCTGATAGAATAATATAAACAAATAAAAATAGTGCAAAATGGACACCCATGCCCATTATGCCTCGTCCATTCTGCCCCATAATATATTCTGCACAAAATCTATAAGGGATATAAATCGATTTATACAAACTTTATTTACTTACTTTGATATTTAATAATTAGAATCCAATTTAAAATTACCCTTTCATTAAAATGGATAAATGACTTCAACTCAATGAAAAACCTTCTTTTAGCAAAAACACAGCACACGTGTCACTTTTATTCAAAAAAGGGGTTTTCCCTAAATGCCACCGATAAGTTAAAGCAGACAGATTTACTTTCGGAGCTGCTACTTTGCTCAACAGAAAAATACCGAGGGGGCCCATTATGCCCGGGTTGCCTATGATGCCCCGGGTTCCTCTATTTATTTGTGTTTTAAACGATTTTTTTTTAATCAGTTTCTTTTAGCGAACACACATTCACGCATTTAGTTTTTCTTATTGAAAAAAATAATTGCGAAAAATTCGCGCGAATTCTCTAATTAATCAATTTATAATTTCCCGTACAAAATGCGTTCTTATAAATGGGCAGCTATCATAACCGGTCGAAACAACTCCGGCTCCATGGCTGTCTGTCCGTCTAAGAGAGATTTCACTGTAGCCGTGTTTTTTATTAAGTGAGTACATACTCACTTTTCAATTTACCCGCACTACAAAAACAAATTCGCTTGCTATAACACTAGGTAAAATTCTCCAAGTAAACGCTTTACTTGGTACAGCAGTTTCAGACTCTGAATACCAATGGCGCTGAAATCGGTTAAAGGTTTGAGGAAAATTTGTTTTTGGCATTTGTAATTGGATGTGTCTGTAAGTTTTTCTTTTTTTTTAAATGAATTTGGTAAATGCAGTGCTTTTTCTGATTGGTTAAATTACATTTATTTTATAAATATGAACTTATTTTGTTAGGAAATAATGGTCAGATTCATAGCATTTGATAAAAAATATTTGTTCGTGCTGTATTGAATTGAAAGCCTAAAAAAAACCTTTATACATGCAAAGCTATAAGCCCTATGGTGGTGAATTTGTAGGTGACACTATGGCGCACCAAAATAAGAAAAAAAAAATAAAAAAAAATAAATAAATATACGGCGTCAGCAGTCCTATACAGAACCAAGCCTAGCTTCTCGCAACCATTTGTGTGTGCGTGCTATTTTTTCCCCGAATGGAAGGGGGAAGTTGAGAAGCTTCTCAAGACAAATGATACTCTTCGATTGCTTGTCAGACATTCGAAAGAGGTGGCGACCGTGAAAAACTTTTTTTTTTTGTGTTGGACCTGGGCTGGGATTGAACCCGAGCAGCATTCGAAGTAGTTCAACGCACTAACCACCGCAGCCTCGGCTACCACCACGAAAAAAAATAAAAATTATTAACACACTTTCCCGAGATAAATGCGATTGTCACTTAAATTGATTAAAAAACAATGTAAAAGAAATTGTGTTTGAAGACCAATAACTCGAAAATGAAAGCTGTTTTTTATAGCATGGACCAATGAATAGTTCTCCGTAGTTGCTTTTTTAATCATAAATCCCTTAACCAATTTATTGTCAGTGAATTATAAAACAAAAAAAGGTGTGTGCTTATGAACGTAGCCTCCTTAGATATCAAGCAAAAAATATGAAACAAAAGTCAAAAATGTAAATATTTGAAACTCATATTAAATATTTGAATATTTGATGTTAATATATTAATTAAATACATATGCATCTATATTTTCAAACTATTGACCATCAAAACGTTGGAAAACATAGATAAACAATTTCATTTGACATGCATATGTCAAGAATTTACAGAAATGTGACAATTTGAAAATCACAAAACAGCTGTACAAAAAGTGAGTATAGAAGTGAGTATACCCGTTTTTTTTATGATTCCAAAAGTGAGTATGTACTCACTTTAAAAAAACACGGCTTGTAGTAAATTAAATTCCATCGTGGCCTAGTGAATAGTAAATTAATTGTTAATTTCCGATAATTTCTCTGATTACACCCAACACAATTAAATGATTCGAGTTGCTAACTTTATTACCTGCCGGACTTATGGTTAAACAATTTCTGACCTTCCGGCTCCGTCACAGCCAACAGTATCTAACAATCGGTAATAATTTCCCCCACACTCATCCCATCATGTTGGGTGGGAAAGGATCACAAATTGAAGCAATTGAACCAGGCGCTATAAGGCCTAACAAATTAAATTCACCTCAAGGCCGACAGGCGAACATGACCAATTGACAAGCCACACTGTTGCCATTGACCATCCCCTCACTGCTATGTATGTATGTACATATGTGTATATGTGTGGATAGTTTCCAGCAATTAATCAACAGGATTTTCACTTGTTCACTCCCGAAATGGACAGCGAGTAAACGATTTGTAAACACACTCGCCAAGCAGGATGCGGAAGGAAAAACCGGTTATGGTGGTAAGCTAACGTTGCTTCTGGGTGGCAATAGGCTTTACTGAATATATTTTCGAATAATAGTTTGTAAGCAGAGCATTTTGGAATAAATTGAGAGTTTGACAGCGCTTGGTAGGTAAAAACGTAAACAGAACACGAGGGGGGTAAATATTGTCAATTTTCAAAGGGTTTGTTTGTGGGTTCGTAATTGAATTATAGTTTCAATTTTAATTGCTGGGATTAGTCGAGTGGATTAAAGGGGTATTGTCATTACATTAAGCTGATACTTTGTGTACTAATAATTGGTAATGCGGTTGAGTTTATAGAGATCAGTGTAATGCCGGATATTAATTCCATGGCACACTGATTTTAGGTTTTAGAATGAATTGTTTTGTTTTAAATTAAACATCAATTTAATTAAACATATTAATTTTCTCCTGATAAAGAAAGTGATCTTCTCTCAAAATCGGTCATGGGTAAGACAGAAAAGAAACAACTCTTTTATCCTGTTGATGTTCCTTAAAGTAATCAACTTTTTTTTACCTTGAAATTGTGATTGACTTCTGTGATGCAGATTAGGTAAGGTTATATTGGGAAGGGTAGACTATCATTTCCACTTGGAGACCAGAAGGCCCATTGTGAATCGCTTTATAGTTAAGAAATCGATACTCTTTTCTAATTACCCGTTAGCCGGTGTGTGCGCTAGGTAAATCGTATAAACATATATGTATGTACATCACGCTTCAGACTCATATTATAAATGCGAAAGTAACTCTGTCTGTCTGTCTGTCTGTTACCTTTTAACGACTAAACCGCTAAACCAATCATAATGTTATTTTGCAAAAATAGAGGGTGTGTGACCTGAAGAAGGACATAGGCGAAAAAACTGTCCGCTAGGGGGCGCTGCAGTCATATATTTTTATTAACCAAAATGACTCATTTTCACAATATATGTTGGTGTAGTGCTAAAAGAGAAAACTACAAAATCTGGACACCATAGGTAGCGCCGGAGTCAAGCTATTAACAAATTTTATATTTAGGGAAACACACAAAAACACAAAAATCCGGATCTAACGGACATGTTTCTTTCATGTTGAATGATAAAGAATTTTATCAAATTCTCATTTCATTAATCACGAGCAACGATATCTGCCATACAATTTTCTGATGAAAATCGACATAATGTAAGTATGTACTGCAAACCGCTAGGGCATGGTTCGATACTATTACATGGCAATGCTAAGCCCCATACCACACGAGTAACAGTACAAAAACTCGTTTGAGATTGGAAATTCTTCCCCATCCACTGTACTGTCCTGATGTGTCAGTCGGCCTGAAGTCATTTGGCTACCAGATAGCCTTTTGGTACATGGGCTGCGCTGTGCAAGACATTTTAAGGGTATTCATAACCAGTGCCGGTTTTAGCGTTACCACCGCCCTGGACGAGATTTCTACGACGCCCCCTATTTGCTATACAAACCTATGTGAAAAGAGCAATGAATAAAACAAGGGAAACAATGAAATAATAACCATTTATGTATTTTAAAAAAACTAAAAGAATTTTAATTTTCTGGCCTTCCTATCGGCAAACTCTCTTACGTATGACACCGAAGTTTATGTTTTCTTCAATTTGATTTTCGATTGACAAAGCTGCCAATTTTGGCAATCTAGATTGAGATATCGATCCCAGATCGGAATATGAATTCATCACACAACATACAACTATTTATAACTGATTTCGAGTCTACAGTTAATTTTAATTGGAGATCATCACAGAGATTGAGAAGGTCTGGTTTTTCTGGAATCTTTTTTTATGTTATACAATAAGGACGAAGATTCGTAGTACTAATTTAACTGTTCAAATCATTCACTGAGTAAAATTAAGGTAGTTTTCAATAGACAGTTGAAAAATCTAACTTCAAATTTATTTTTTGGAGAAGCCGTAGGCTCATCGCGGGCAGATATACCAACTTGGCCATAACACATCGCATTCCTGTTGTGGCTTTAAATACAAGTTCAATTTTAAGTTCTTCAGTTAATTCCTTCACTGTTAAAATAGCGCTTGTAAATCCTGCCAAGAAAGCGCAGCTTTTTTTCAACACTTCTGTGCATTTATAGAGATCCATGTCCATTGATGGACTGCTTTAACACTGCTTATTCTTGCGCCCCAACGTATTTCACTGCGTTTTTTTAGTATATAATCCTAAGTGATCGAATATTGGGAACAATGTGAGTACCTCTGAAGTACCCCAAACAATGTGACGGATTCGAATTATTTTCAAGTGCACCGGTGTCATGAGCTCTGTCCCGCTTCTGAATAAGTCAAATATAATACTCTCTTCTTAATACAATGCTAAAAGGGGATAAATAATAAATTCTGTCTAGAGACGGGTATTCCCAGTAAATGTATATCAGTACTCGCATTCCAGTCTCACAACCTTAATGATTTTGTCGCCAGATTTAGGGAATTTAAGACTCTTACAGGTGGCTTGGCCGCTGCCGTAAATGCAACAAGTCACGATGTGCAACTGGATCGGCGCCCCTTCACGTCATGCGCCCTGGGCGGTCGCCCAACCGCGCCCTACCCTAACGCCGCTACTGTTCATAACCACTTTAGCGCGCGTGAATTATAAAAAAAAAGCAAAAGGCCATAAGATCCTAAAAAGATATCATTGATTCAGAAATTCAGAATACTTGACTTTGGAAGAGCGTTGTAGATGCCAACGCGTTGTATTTTGATTAAAGTTAAATGTAAAAAAAAATGTATTAGCATTTAAATGTCTGCTACTAAATTGAACATTTCATGTAGTACAACCAAATAATAGTAGAAAAATAATGCTGTTCACACTTCACATTCACACTTTGAACATTTGGTGTGATATAACAAGGTTTGTCGGATTTGGCGGCTTTTATTTCTACTAGAGCAGCGTTTTGCCCAACAAGAAACGCGACTGTTTTAGTATACGGGCGAAGCTATGCGGCAGAGCTAGTAAGTATACCATAAACATATATGTTTCTATGTATGTGGTCGAGAGATAGCCATCACCATATTCGGTCACTTTACATTTCTCGTCCATGATCCATCTTAACCAGGGAGACTCTGGATTTGTTCACAGTTCATTCTTGGCTGCAATTTCTAATGTGAACGCTAGCATCAGTTTGAAGAAAATCTGTCTCATCCACTGTGATGCTACCAAGTGATGTCCCAAGATTTCCATTCTTCTGCCAGCCAGTTCTGGATACTGACAGTATATGTGTCGCTGTCTCCAGGCATAGTGTACACGTGTCTTCTTCTATACCTGTGCGGGTTATAGGCTGATTTATAAATTAATTTATAAGTAATATTATTTAAATTAACTCAAAAACAAAAACACTCACGAATGCTTCTTTCTGGCGAAATGTCACTTCTTCAAAATTCCACACTTCATTTGTGGAGTGTATTTGTTGGTGGTTTGTAAACCTTGGCGTACGATCGCACTGTCATTGATTCTTCGAACTAAATGACAGTGTGTATTGTAAGCAACACTATAGTAGACACTGGTGAACCAGGGCGGGATAGCTAGTAGATAATATTTCTTAGAAGTACACCAAAGGACGTCAAGAAATCTTAAATTAGATTGTTTTGTTTTATTGATGCCCTCGAGTCAATAAAATCCCTTAACTGAATATTTAACGAGGTTATTTAAGAACAGATCTTAAAAAAAAATTAAATCTTTAGAATAATCTTTTACTTCTTAATTACTTATAAAGATTTCAGTTACAAGAATCCCTTTCATAATCTTTCCCAATTTAGAATTTCCGTTTTGTTTCGTCAATTTTCAACGCGGAGGTTGAATGTTCCTTCAGCATTTGAATCTTGATTTAATTAAAAGTCAAGGATTAAATGTATTTAGACAATCAACTTAGGTTAGGTAAGGTATCAGTGACTGCCGGTATTACGGGTAGACCTATAGAAGCCTATTGTTATACCAAGGAACTTGGGGATATGTAACCCCACTACTCATGAGAACGATTTGAAGCTTTGTATAATGCAAGATAGGCTTCCAACATCTGTTTGTGCTAGGTCGTTAAGATTGTTGAGCAAGTATTTTCTACCATGGGAAAGAGCTAGGCATGAACAGAGGAGATGTACTGGACTTTGTTTTCTTCCTCGTTTCTGCAACTTCTGCAGAAGTCATACGCCTTGTTGCATGCTTGCCTATAAGGCAGTTTCCTGTAATGACACCAATAATCGTGCTTATATGTTGTCTTTCTAGGGACAAAAGGTAGTTTGAACGATTAAGATCCAGTCAAGGCCAGAGCAGTCGAGTGGCAAGACAAGTGAATCCACTTTCCCATCTAAAATTGGTTTTATTGACTGTATCCAGTTTGGGTGATAGCCTGTAAAGCCAGAACTACATCGGATCAAAAGTGATAAAAAGTACAACGAAGTCAAAACAATAGGTTGTACTCTTCCATCGTAGGCACATCTGTATCATTTCCTCTCAAATGAATAAAGCCAGAACTACATCGGAACAAAAGTGATAAAAAGTACAACGAAGTCAAAACAATAGGTTGTACTCTTCCATCGCAGGCACATCTGTATCATTTCCTCTCAAATGAATAAAGCCAGAACTACATCGGAACAAAAGTGATAAAAAGTACAACGAAGTCAAAACAATAGGTTGTACTCTTCCATCGCAGGCACATCTGTATCATTTCCTCTCAAATGAATAAAACTCACCGCGGCTAAAGCTAGAGCATACCCTAGCTTTCGCCGCGGTGATGTTGCACAAAAGCTTTCCAGTAGTTCTTCCAACCAAATACACAAACCAATTCAAGTAGTTATAATTGGATTTCGTATACAATGCTCGAAAATAGATGGCGCTTATTCACTTTATTGCATACCAGCTGATTTCCGATGAAATTAAAAGATGATTTTAGACGTATATTCACGAAAGCAAATACCGATTTTATTATTCCCGTACATTTTTTTAGAATTTTAGGCTTGAAACCAATTTTCCTTTTTATTATTCACCCACTATTAACGAATAAATGTGCATGGTTGCGGAGAAATACATTTCCTGGAGCTTTCAAATGTCAAACAAATAATAATTTCATCCGTTAATGGCGCTGTTGGTCAGTTGGAATTGAGTGAGCTTTGAGTGTGTGCACACTTCTACTTTTTATCACTTTTGTTCCGATGTAGTTCTGGCATAAGTAGTAATGGGCATACCCATGTCATTCTTTTCCAGTAGAATAGCACAGTGCAACCACTAATTTACGGCCTAAGATTTGAGCAGTGATCCTGAAAGTACTTATCAAAACTAGAAACTCTGCATCATTCGTTTTGCCATGAATATTTTGGCTCAAACCTTATTTTGAGCACTTTTTGGTTTTCTTCTCATGGCTATATCTTGGTTAACCGTAGGGACAATTTTGAGGCCCTGGATGCAGTTTTTTTGGTTCGGTTTGTTTTGCTTTGTTTTTCTCCTAATCAATACCTATAACTTTGCTGAAGACAGAAAAATAAAATCCCTACGGTTAACCAAGATATAGCCATGAGAAAAAAAAACCAAAAAGTGCTCAATATAAGGTTTGAGCCAAAATATTCATTAGGCTATAAAATACGTTAGGCAGCCAATCTGGCAAAACGAATGATGCAGAGTTTCTAGTTTTGGTAAGTACTTTCAGGGTAGGATCAATGCTCAAATCTTAGGTACGAGACGATGTCCTGAAAAATGTCACACAGTTTAGTTATTGTTGTTCCTTGTTTAGCGAGTTCGTCAGCTTTAAAATTCCCTGGAATGTCTCTGTGCCCGGCATCCAATATAGGTGTGTATTAAATTGCCTAGCCTTCTCTGCAAGAGATGAAAGACAGTTGGAGGTTCACGTTCCTTATTAGGGTCACTATTTACTGCAACAGTTTTAAGGAGGTGGTCTTTGAAGTAGATGACACTGATTCTAGACCTCCTTACTATCCGAAAAAATGCTAATATCGTTAGAAGATACTACATTCCTCTTGATCCAGGACAGTGCTTCTGAAATTGGCACAACCTTCGCTTGAAACACAGTCTACAGATTATTCTGTATTAGTTCCTAGGTCATCCCAAAAGGATCTATTGGGAAAAGTGTCATCGAAATTGGGCTTCGTGATCCAATATATATCGTGCGGTGACCGGTATAGTTACTTCACCACTATGAGATAGCTTTGAGTCTTATGGCTGTGCTGGCTGCTATTTGCTTGCCGGTTATATCAAGAGGCGAGAAATAAAGAAGGACGTCTATTGTCTAGTGCTTCACTGATATCTAATATATAGTATTTTCCCCAGGCTGTCGCAATGTATAGCTTAATCTAGGGTGGTACATCAGAATCGGCCAATGGGTTATGCGGGGTTGAAGTTCCGATTTGCTGCCAATGACTTTCTTGCAAAGAGCAGATGGCTATGGTAGCTTTCTTTACTCTTTCCTGGATATTGAGTTTCCACGTAAGTTTTTTTATCCACTGTGAAACCCAGGCTCCTTGCTTTTTCGGTGAAGACTAAGTTGGTACTGAATAGGACCAGTTCCGTTTTCTGAGGGTTAACACCTTAGCCTTAATGAATTTGGCATGAAGATGCTTGCCGCAGATCGCTACAGCGACGTGTTCAGCACGCGACTACCTTGCATCTCGCACTTTCCAGCAGTGGCAAATGTTAGTTTACTAAATGATTCCAAAGAAAGGAGGGATGGGACACCACCTTGAGAGTTGCTTCTGCTGACAAATCTTCTGGGAGAGGACTCACCCAGCTTTGCGTTGACAGTAAACTTAGGTTTGGAAAAAGTTGCAAAAGATTCCCAAGAATGTGGTTGAATGTGGGAAGTTTTTTTTTTTAATGTGAAGCTGACTAAATCTTATCTTTACTGCGTCAGCTCATAGCATTAATTGCGTCACTGAAACCAAGTTTTTAAAATTTGTTTTTCAGCAGGTTTTGTGGCAAGTCTTGCATTGATAATTACGAAGCTAGTCGGTTTTTTGCTGATGGCATTAAACAACCTTCATTGAATTTTTCCTATAACCAGCAGTTTGGTAACAAATTTTAATCATCGTTTTTTAATTAAATTAAAATCCATGACTATTGATTTGCAATTCGAATTTTTTATGTTCAACGAACGCTGGGAAATTTACGCCACTCGTAGTTTATTCACGGTTCTGCATGGTAGTGTGATGTTAGTGCAACAATCAAACACAGCTTTATGGCTTTTTCACTTTATCGTCTGGTAGTGGTTTTATTAGAAAAGTTTACTATGTTTCCATTCTGTACCCATCGCTGTTTAACGAACCTTTATAAATAATTACTTTTCAATTTAGCTGTTTTAATGAACGTTTATTCTGTTTTTCACGCTTATGGTCAGCTGTCAAATAAAACAGCGAAATAATGATTGCCAATAACCGAAAGGGTGAGCACAGCACCGCCATCATGCGGCATCAGGGCAAAACTCAACAACACAATCATAAGCATGGCGGACCACAGATGGTGAAGAATAGACGGACATAGGGTGTCCAAGGCTCTTTGGACGGCCAAAGATCGCAAAAAGTCCAAGGTAATCCTTGGACTGAATATTGCAAAACTAAGAACACTGAAAGGAATACTCTCCAGGCATTGTCTCCTGGGGAAATATGCCAAAAGAATGGGACTTTCCAGCACAGACGAATGCAGATACTGCAATGACATAGTTACATATATCAGAGGACATTGAGTACATTCTCTGTGATTGTCAGGCTATTGCTGAAAATTTTAGGGAATTGCTTCTTTAACACACTGGAAGAGGCTGGCCAAGCTGGCCACAATAAAAACTTAACATTTAGCAGGGAAATGAAATGCTTTGACGGAAATGTTTCGGTTAAGGTACCATCATATGATGGTCCCAGGGGATCGCGATGGGCCCATTAAGGTGCCTAGTGTTATATGATGGCTCAGCCTTATAACCCCTTACAACCTTTCCTAACATTACCTACTAATAGGTCTATTTGGTGACTGGTAGTTTTACGTAAAATTACTTAAAACTGCCAAAATGCAAGAGAAGAGAGAGCCAAATGAGGTGTCAAAAAATATCCCCTCTTGCGAAATCGTGCTACACCTTTTTCATGAAGTGAGCGAAGGATATCTGTTAAACAGCAATCTGACAATTTGTGAAATGTCAATCATTATTCGTTAGCGAAATAAAAGAAAATTAGTTTTTCGTGAAAATATTTGATAGTTAAAAAAGATAAAGAGAGGATTTTCCCCCACTTTTCAAATTATTTACTATTTGAATGTCCCATTTTGATCACAAAAAGACCTACAAAAACAAGATGGCGGACCGAACGCCAAATTTTGTGTGGTGGGCATTTTCATTTCCATCGAAGTGACAGTTCATGTCCAGACATAGATGGAGAACCGAAAATCCAGACATAGATGGCGGGGTGCAAAATCTGTCTGGCTGATTGTGGTCTCCAGGTCCACTACACATTTTCTAAGCCCGACATGAGCGCAGACATTGATAATGGCTCGTTAGGACGCCGTGTTAAGGCTACACATATATGATGTTTACCCCCCTGTTCTGCAGTCCACTTTTAGTGAATTCAACCACTAGAAGTGGAATTGGGTGTTCTGCATTCCGTACGAAACTATGAATTATGGATTCTATGTTCGAAAGTGAATATTTTGGTGTTCTGCATTCCACTCAAGATGACAGCTGTAAATTCCTGTTCTGCATTCCGAAAATCCTGTGATTTTAGTGAGTTGAATTCACTTGAGATTCTTGACGTGAATTGAATTCACATGCCGTTGTAAAGTGAATTAATTAATTAATTTGTTGATCAGAATCATTTTGAAAAATATGAGTAGAATAATAAGACTTTCCATTAGTGTATTAAAATAATTCCTTTGTTTACAACACAAAAATTAGAGGCAAGAGAGTATTCTCTTGAATTACATGAAAGAAAATCAAGATTTTCCAAGATCAAGATTTCTCTGACTCCATTTCTCGCAGGATATCAACAAATATTTTCTTACTAACTTACTTACTTAGTTGGTGCTACAGCTCGAGGTGAACCTGGGCCTGCTTCTCGCAACCATTTGTGTGTGCGTGTTATATTTTTGCACGAATGGAAGGGACCTACAGTTTTTTGCCGACTCCGAACGGCGAGTTGAGAAGCTCAATCGTGACAAATGATACTCTTTGATGCTTGTCAGACATTCGAAAGAGGTGGGCACTGTGAAAAACTTTTAGGTGTTTGCGGCGGGATTCGAACCCAAGACCGCTGGCTCAGTAGTCCGACGCACTAACCACTTGCGCTACGGTGGCCAGATTTTCTTACTCACCCTAAAACTGTTTTTAAAAATGCAAAAATCAGTTGTCTAGTTTCTGCTAACAATGCTTCGGGAAGATCCAGAATGTTAGATTTATCTCGGAAAATCTTCCATTCGGTTTTCTTCGCGGTTTTCACCAATCACTTAAAAATGTTGTTTTCCATTTTTTCCATTTTTTTTAATAAAATATAGTTTTTCTTAAATGATTAATTCACTTGCACAAAACAAAAACGAAGAACTGAAAATCTTCAATGATTTTGAAATGATTTGACAGCTGTGGTTGACATTTCAAACAAATAGATTCGAAGTGGATTCCAAAAATTCGAAATCACTCGGAATGCAGAACACTGAATACCATTCCGTGTGAATTTCAATTTCGGTTTCAATCCACTTTCACTCGAAATGCAGAACAGGGGGGTTAGACCTGGCTTTTTAAGAAGTATTATACAGTATGAGCAAAAATTATTTTTATGGGGAAGCATTTCTGTTTCTAGATTTTGGTGTAAGGAAAATGTTTCTTAAATCAGTTTTTTTTTCTTATAAACGTGTTTCTATTAACAGTGTTCTTTTTGTACGGATTAATAAAAGCAGCGGCATGGGAAATTCGTTTACCTTTCTTATACGCGTTTTTTCTTATATGGAGTTTTCTTATATCCGAATAAGTATTATTGCACCTACATAAAAAGTGAGATG
The DNA here is from genome assembly GCA_949775065.1 of Brachyopa scutellaris. Classification (NCBI taxonomy): domain Eukaryota; kingdom Metazoa; phylum Arthropoda; class Insecta; order Diptera; family Syrphidae; genus Brachyopa; species Brachyopa scutellaris. The sequence goes on from OX459112.1 coordinate 73,134,832, forward strand.
TATACGTGTACGTATATGTACTTTGTGAATATATCATTTCTACAATCGTAGAAAGAGGTCGCTTTCTGTTATTCTTCTCACCTGCGAACAATAAATTAAAAGTAATTTCGCCCACGTCCTTGCCCACACTCCATGGTCCAGGTACATTCACTAAGCTCCACCTAATGTGCATATTCCTCATTCGTTTTAATAAAACCCCAAACTTAGCATAAAGAATACAATAGTGGGTCACACCACATCAATGGACACACAACCACTTAGCCATTATTAATTACTTCCTTGCCGCCGGCCGCCGGGGAAATGTGAAAAATAAAAAAAAATTAAAAAAGCTTTTAAATTAACGGGAAGCCACCCATTTTGTTTGGAATTGAATAGGATTAGAGGCCGGAAAAGCGTTCATTTTATCCATTTGTATCTGCATAAAATGCGAAGGAAAAAAAAGGTCGCAAACATTTCCTTTCGTTGTCCTTTCATGTATGAATGGGATGCTGTTAATCGCCTGGTGTTAGCTTTTCGTGCTTCTTTCCCGCATTCTTTGCTATCCATTCACCCTTCAAAGAGTCGTTGCCTCTAACCGAAAGTGGAACTTTAGTCCCGATGAGGGAGTGTGCTCTCAAAAAATAGTTGTTTTTCCCATTTATTTCCTTTTACGTATTTTTTTTAAGCACTCGTTTTTAAAATTAAAGTAGTTTCTTGTGCTTTAGAGTTCTCCTTGAAGGTCTACATGGGATTTGGATTCGGAGGGACACAACTGAAGTGGATTCGAGAGAGTTCGTTGAAATAAATGCTTGGCTTAGATATTTTTTTTCCTTTTTATGGGCTTCTTGATTAACAGCGAGTCTCACGAGGGAAAGGGCCATAGTGGTTTTTAGCATCCAATTTGGGAAAAATGAAAAACGAATTAAATTTAGAGAATTTGTCCAGTTGGTTTCTAAGTTCTACGAGACATTTATGTTGGCGAAAACAAAGAAACTTTTGAATGGACTTAGAACTAGAATCCGGAGTAAATTTACATACATTCATAGATTAACTTTAATCAATGGTGAATTTCGTTATTACCCGTTTCGTATATATGTACTTGTACTTACTCGGCGGACGATATTAAAAAAATATATTCACTATGCTTAGGTTATTTTAGGTAGCTATCCAACGTACTCGGAAGGATTCACTTAGACCAAAGTAGGTCCATTGTATTCCCACGTGAGCCGATACTTAACTCTTGGAACCATTTTGAAGACAGCACTTATCTCTTTTGCTAACACCAATGCACCCTTCGTCGTGTAAGGGATGCTTTTCCTATCCTGTCAGAAATACCATGTGGTTCCTTCTTCTTTTTTCCCTAGCCTTCAAACCGTCAGGTCATTTATTCCATCCTCTTATTCAGTATTAAGTGGTCGCCGTGGCCGTGGTAGTTAGTGCGTTGGACTACTACGAATACTTGCCCGGGTTCAATCCCAGCAAAAACACCTAAAAGTTTTTTCACGATACCACCTCTTTCGAATGTCTGACAAACAATCAAAGAGTATCATTTGTCGTGAGGAGCTTCTCAACCGCCGTTTGGAGTCGGCAAACAAATGTAGGTCTCTTCCATTTCGTGGAAAAAATAACACGCGCACACAAATGGTCGCGAGAAGCTAGGCTTGAAGACGATTATTAAGTAATCTTTATGCTCTTAGATTAGAAGACACACTTATGAAACACTCATAAGACTGCGATCGACAATAAATGATTGCCAAATCCACAACTGTTAACCTAAATTGAAATTTACAATAGCGGTGATTTTTTTTCATTGTGAGCCATGTTTAGAAAAAAGTAATTGTGAGTGAACACGAAATGTCCAACGAAATTTGATTTTCATTTCCGTGCCAAGTGTTTTTGTTTTTTCAAAAAAAAATAATTCATTTTTAATTCAAAAAACTATGAAGCAGAAGTATGCTGATGAAAACAAAAAAAATCCTTCTTCCTCGATCTGCATGCTGATGAATCAGGTACACAACTAAATTCTCCTGCAATATCAGCATCACTCTTCCTAAACTCTACAGCTCTACTTGCATAAAATGAGAATCGCAATGCCAGCCAAAATATTTGTTTGTTTAGGTAGGTTTTCTGTAATGTATTTTGGGGTTAATATTATTTCAGTCAAATAACGGCAACTATGTACTCTCTGGATTGACACTTAAGCGCGTTAAGCCACGGAAGTCGGTGGCTTAGCTCAAACCGGTTTTTAAGTGGAGTTTATCGTTAAACCTGCACTTTGAACACGCAAATCATGTTGATCCAGCTCGCACTGTGAAAACGTGCATAAACCGTTTTTCGTATAAGGACAAAACAAAAGGTTTTTTTTTTGTATAAATTACATGATTACCCTTTCAATCGTTATACTAATAAAAAAACAAATTACATATTTACCTAAAACCTATTTACAATTGTTGCAATTTGATTTTCAATTTACAAGCTCTGTTCTCCTTGGCTACGAGTATAAGAACTACCCAGTGGCGGATTAAATGACTAGAGCGCCCTAGGCAAAGCATCTCATTGGCGCCCTTCTGCCAGCCAGCCTAAAAAAAATATTAATATTTGATAAAAAAAAAACAAAAATAGAGTTTTGAATATTAGTACAAATGTGTTAGTTCACATGTCGACATCGGTGCAGAAACAACACTTTAGGATTGAATTGTCCCCGTGTGATTTGGTGGTTACGATCGTTTATATATGTGTTTATATGTGTGTACGCATATGACTGAGAATTTCACCCAAAGCGTTTTGAGTACAAATGCTAGAGCTAGGGGTTTGGGCGTTTTGCGGAAAACAATTTCCCATTAGTTAAGGAAGTCTTTACGGGAGGGTAAACGGGCGACATTTCGAAATCATTATGATTGTGAAAAGTTTTGTAACCAAAACATATGCAAATTGGCTTTTGAAAAACAATTATTATGCGTTTAATAAATGACATACAGCGCTCCAAATGCTTGATTAACTTTTCTTTGGCAGAGCCTTACGGAAATAAAAAAAAAACTACAAACCTATTTGTTCAGGCGGCATCATTGGGCCATACATCTTCCGAAACGAGAATGGCCAGACGGTGACTGTCAATGGTGAAAGATTACGGGCTATCATAACTGACTTTTTGTAGCTTCAGTTGGATGGCATGGGATGGCAATACATCGTGCTTCGTGCGTTACATTGGATATTTTTGCAAGAGTTCCCGGAACGCGTTATTTCCAGAAGAAGCGATGCCACACACTAAGTTAAGAGAATGCGCGGAGCAGGGTATATACTCTGCAAGGGGACATAGTTATTTCATTTTGGCCTGTAATCCATTGTAAATGCCTGACATTTTTGCGGCATTATCAAACGCCTGGCCTCTACAGTCTAATATATTATTTTAGAAAATGAAAGTGTACATAGGAACAAGAAACGCATACAGTACGTTACGTACTATGGTATACTTATACATACGTATGTACATATGTTTAGGCGTTGCAGTAAACATTAAGAAGGTAAGGCACGATTCGGAATCTCTAGAATTGAAGAATCTTTTTAATATGTTTTGGTTATTTTTCAAAAGTCTCGCGCGTGTGTCTCTTTGTAAAAAAAATTCAGGCAGGCGCCCCTTGTAACCTCGCGCCCCTAGGCAGTTGCCTAGTTTGCCTTAGGGATAATCCGCCATTGGGACTACCCCATTCCCGGTATGGATGTTATTTTTGATATATGTATGTACATTTCGCATGATTTTGTGTTCCACGCTTTATGCTCATTGAATCCATGAAAATAATTTGATGATACACCAATAAGAAATCAAAAAGAACATAATTTCACGCACGTGTTCATTTTACGAATTTTTATATACACACATCGCTCTTGTGATTTGTTTATTCAAATAAAGATACATATACCTTGTATATGTATGGATTCGTCTGGGTGAACCCATGTTGTGCCGCCTCGTGTCGAAGAAGCCATTAAACGAATATTGTAAATTTTACTGGTAACACTTTCAAGGACGCCACCATTAACACCCTTATACGATATGAGACATATGTATGTATGTAATTAACTTGATTATTAGAGGGAAATATTCAAATAAAAAATTAAATTTGATAAAGCAATTATCATTCATAACACTGAGCAAAGAAATGTCCTTTGGAAGTAAATTGGATGCAATTAGTTGCACATCTTCTACTTGCACACATCGTTTTTAGGAATTACTTTGAAGATGAAGAATAGTAAACGGGATATAATTGACATTTTATCTTTTTGTTGGGAAATTGTTAGAAAATGATTAAACGGCCCAATTCTGGAAACGTTTATATTTCAGCAAGCTACTTTACTTCGTTCAGTCGTTTTCCTTCTTTGAAATTTGATGGCTGAGTGCACTTCGATGCTTTCTGTGTGGAGTGCAGAAGGAGTAAATATTATTATTTCCAATTTTTAGAAGAGCACAGAGGATGTTGAAAGCCCCTTGAATGTTCTCTTTTCATAGTTTTTAGTGAGTGGTTGTCGAGGCAAATGGAATTTCTATTGAAGTACTACAAAACGCCTAAAGAATCTTTGTTGTAGATGCATAAATTCGTGATTTTAAGATGATTATAATGTTTTATGTTATATCATAATATCCATCATCAGAGGTGTGTCTAAATATTCTTAACTCATTTTATTTAGATGACACTTCAAACCTCCTTAGTATGATCGACTATGGACTTTAGTTTACTGTATCGATTGCGTGATTTTATTTCTAAGTCGAAGGATCTCAGAATAAGAGAGCTTTTGTCCACTCACATCGGTTCATATTTTCTAGTAAGGCAAAGACAGTTCCATAGGTCGGAAAAGTCTTGGGCAGCGTTTTTTTTTTTGGGATTCGACAAAAAATACTAAAAAAAATACTACACATCGGCTGTGTGAAAAGCAATTCTCGGTGCGCTGTATTCAGAGTTATTGATCAGATTTAGCCATCGTAACAGTGAAATTGAACGAATTGCTTCCCCATCCCCATATTCTCAAGACTTAGCCCTTTGTGTCTATTTTCTGTTTTTAAACAGGAAGGAATGCCTTGGAGAGGCTAAGAGATTCGCAGCAAATGAAGAGGATATCATCGCAACGCTGACTCGGACGACTTAAAACAGTTGGAGCATCGTTGGGCTAAGTGTATCGTCTTAAAAAAAGTTTACGTTGAAAAATAACATGGAAAACCATGTTTCCTGTTATTGCACATAATTATTGAAAGCTGCATGTCATTTAGCGTCAACGCATTTGATTCGCCACAAGCTTGTAAGAACCTTTATTGTGCATATAACAGTGTGGGAGGCTGCTGTAAACGCATTAGCGCGATTTTGAGTTGTCAGCTGCAATAAGCCTTTTATGATGCACTTAGTTAGTATATTAGCACCGAATTGAACAGAATGCCTCAAGGGGTGTCTTGGTAGTTCAGGACAATAATACCAATAATTATTAACATAAGAGGCCTGTACCACAAAATAACAAGCATTGTTAAAAAAGCGAAGTTTAACAAGTAGCAAGCTGTTCGTCGTACAGAAACTCGTGTTACTTGAACAAATTCGCCTTTTTAACAATGCTTGTTGTTTAGTGGTACAGGCCCCAGAAGGGGATATTCAAAGAAAGTTTTAACGTTCTCGAAGAGTATTTTTAGAAAGCAAGCTTTAAGCTTGAAGGCATGTGCTAGAGCTGGATAAACGCTACAGTTTTTTGCCGACTCCGAACGGCGAGTTGAGAAGCTTCTCATGATAAATGATACTCTTTGATTACTTGTCAGACATTCGAAAGTGGTGGCACTGTGAAAAAAATTTTAGGTTTTTTTTTGCTTGGATTGAACCCGGGCAGCATGCGTAGTCCCATCCGTCCAACGCACTAACCACCACGGCCACGGCGACCACACATTTTTTATTTAATTTTGAATAAATTCTTTTGCTTAGCGATTATTTTTGTACATGCAGTGTCTTCCAGGCGGAACAACGGGCGACTGAAAAGGCTGCAATATTCATAGAATGAAGCGACCTCGCTCCGTTGGAGATAGCCATTCTGGGGGATAGTCAGCCAGCAATGGGATCAAACACAATAAAATCAAAGGCAGTCCAGGAATGTCGCAATGCACTAAATACCATAAGGCACCACAATGTTAGACTGTGCTGAGTACCCGGACATAGCAATATCGAAGGGAAAGAGATAGATCGAAGGGACGAACTAGCTAGAGCTGGATCGGCCATGGGCAACAGTCCTACTTCATACTGCCACTGATTCAAACACTTTTCAATACAATTGACCATATAACGGAAAAAGAGACAAACGCTCACACGAACCGACTGCGTCACATCTCGTTGTTTATGGCCGAAACTAGATCTTAATAGGACAAAGACAAAGAGGATAAATCCACCACACTCCTAATCGTCGGAATAATCACAGGACACTGCCATATGCCATGCCTACTTATGACAAGCACATGGCTACCTGAGTCCAACAATATCTGTAGAAGCAGAAATGAGGAAGAAAACGAATCGATCTACTGCCCCGCCCTACAAGAATGATGCCTCCGTACTTTAGTTCTTAGATTTTTGACAGGCTAGCAGAGCTCGGAAACTTAAAGATATCGGATCTTCTAATACTCACCAAGACAACAAACTGGCTTACGTGTTGGTAAGAAGAGTATTTAAACCCAAACTTCATATGAAGGGATTTACAATGGGCCTTCGGGTCTCCGAGTGGAAATGATTGCTCGAAAAATCACACACCCTTCCTAACCTAACCTAAATTGTTATCTAACATGAATATCCGTCTAGTTGTACTTCACTGACAAACACCAGCAACACGCAGTGCTCCCAGCGGTCCCAGTAGGAGGAAATCCAAAGAGATTTCTTCAATCGTTATTAAATAATGTCAATCGACCATTAATTATTTAAAAATATCCATTACATTTAATTTGTAGATGCAAATCATCCCTCTACAGTCTACAAGTAACTAACTTGTTAATTGTCTCCAACTGGTACAGTATTCCCCTGACAGTAGTTCGCTACAATAATACCTGGATCCGCGTCATGGAAGTATTCAGTGACAAATTACAATATGACAATGAATAAAACGAACCTTATACTTTTCCTAACGAAACTTTTATTCCCAAGAAATTACGGTATTATAAAGAAGCGCTTCTGGTAAATAACTTATTGTGCGATGGATTTGTTACAAAAAAAATGAATCTTTCTCAATTGAAAGTTACCGTGACAAATGAAATGAAAGGATTCCAGGTATTCCTTTATAAAATCTCTGTACCAGGAATACCAACCCACAGGTTCGTCATCTCAAAATCATTTAGGCTTTCTTACTCGGGAGGTATTTGGAGGGTCGAACTTACATTCAGAACAACCCTCTTGGTTTAACCTTTGCCAAGAGTGTATTGTGGTGGAACCAACTGCCTCGGGGAATAATGTTGGATGATGAATTATTGTTCAAAAATTCAGTGGGGGGTTTTTTTTTTTGTAAAAAACTACTGAAAAGGAAACGGTGGTCCTTCAAAAGCAGAAAAAAGGTCAGTTTAACTTAAGGGACTGAGATTGCTCATTGGTTTTGGATTAATGTTATTTCCCTGCTTCTGGCGTAACCTGTTAGTATCTGCCATCGATTTTTGTCAATACCGAAATGTATGATATTGAAAAAATGTCATCGAATCGACAAAACCCTCTCCATATGCCTTTAAAACTGCCATGTATTATTTCAGGGTGGTGCCATTTTACATAGCGCCTGTGTGGTCATAATCTTGTATGGCCTTAACAGGATTATGCCGTTCTTTAAATTTCATCTCCAGCACTTCATCGATGCAGGAGCACACTTGGTTACGATTCTCTCCATTCGTGCGCCTTATCGTACCGACGGACGTTGTGGGGTGTCATTCTATTTCCATCCTCCAATCCTTGTCTTTCTTGAAGCGATCTTGTGCATTCATAAATTATCGGAACTTTATCTGAATACTGATATGTTGGGCTTCCTATTTTTCCCATCTGGTGTTAATATCTAAAGAACCTATATCCTGTAAGTATTGGAGTTATCACCTAGCTTAGGCATATGTTAATGAACATGGTCAGTAGTAAAAAAAAACCTCGTCTTCTGTGGATTGATACTGCCCATATATAGCCAGTAGCTACGCAGAATCTGGAACTCAAAGGGATAACGTTTTATAGTTATTTTTACACTTTACTCATTAAATTTAAAATAAAATGAATATCAATCTCCGGAGTACTCAGTTTACAGAACAGATACGGTAAACGGCGTTAGGCAATAACGCCCAAATCGATTTGGAAATAGAGCCCAAAAAAATTCCTAATGTCCAAAAATAAACAACAGGAGAAAATAAAGCCCAAAAACACTTTGCCTTACGCCCAAAACTCAATATCACTCAAGTTATAAAAAGGCAATATCGCCCAAAAAATTGCAATGAGATTTGTTTTTGTAAAAATTGGGCGATATTTCCATATTTTTGGGCGTTATTTCCAATTCATATTTCAAATGAAATTTGTTAATATTTATATATCGCCCAAAAACATGCTTATATGTATTTCAAGAAACGGTTAAATGCGGTGAATTTTTCTGTTGTCCCTAGGTTTCTATCTTAGATCTTAGGAAGCGATATGATCGATGCGTATGTTTTTCTCAAATTGGTGAATAATGAACAATGCGAGCGGGCGTCCGTCCGCGTCGCCGCGGGAATCATTTAGTTTGGTACGATCTTTTTTGTTGTTTGATTAAAAAAAGCAATCAAACTATTAGTGAAGTCCAGTTTATTCGAAATTGTGAAGAGGCTTGCAATATCTGTCATCGAACTTTGAGTGGGTTGCATTTTTCAATGACTTCGTACTTAAAGGCACCATTCTTAGTAGAAATTACTCAACAATATTACCAATTGGGCAATTCTTAATTTTATTTGGGCGTTATTTCATTTTGTCTTAACAGTTTTGGGTCATATAAAATATACGTTCTGAATACATGCATATTCTCAGGTGTTTGGCTGTGGTCCATCCGTCAATCATTCTCTACTCTCTTTTTTGCAACGAAGTCCGCCTTTTCATTGCTTCCTACTCTGAGCAGTTCAGTTTTAGATGCACACTCATTGAGCTTCATTTTAATTAACAAAAAATGAAATAAAAAATATTTTTAACAATACCTATAAGTACATCACTTTGCTGTGAGCTATTGTACATTGTAAGAAACTGCCCAGTCCGCACTTTATATTTGTTGATAACAGTTCACTTCTGAAAAAAGTACAGTGATACGTTAATGTCTTTCTTTGTGTCGTGTTGATTGTATTCTAATTGAAACCCACTTACAACAAGTGAAGTTATCATGTCCATTAAAAGCCTTGATACCATACTGCCAAAAAAAAGTATTCAAGTACGAACATCTTTTCAATTACCCTAAAGCGAAACTTTTCGCAAAGGAAAAATGTTTAAAAGCCTCTAAATTACCCCTGGAGTACGTAAATGAATTCCAAAGCACTAATCCGCAATATTTTAATGTTGGACTTTGGAAAATGCTTGCTTCGCCCCAGGTGCTACATGGAATACCATCAGCCGCAGGACAAATACCACAACAATAACCGAAACGAAGAAATCTTACAAATGAATTCCGACCAAAATCTTTGGGATGTCCTTGCGATTTTATCTTTTTGTTCGAATGGATGATGGTAGAGGAGCAAGCAATGGCAAATAGGGGAAACCTCACGACGCGTAGGACTTGGGCTTTGAGTCGCCTTTTCTGGAAAATAATTGAATTCTTATCCGCAGGGTGCGTCTCTTTCTGTTAAACGTTTTGAATTGCGAACCGAAAAAGGTCTAAAATTTGTGCAGATAAACCGATGATACATCAAAATTGGGATTGGAAATGTTTTGGAAAATGTTTGAACAAAGAGTTAAAATGTTATCAAAGTCAAAATTAAAGTTCTACTCAACCTGTGACGGGTGGGTTTAGTTTGAGGCGTAGATATATACAATACATGAATGTAAGGAATTTCCAGGAAACCGCATTCCTGCCATTTCCATTCTGCCCATAAGCCCTTAAATTAATTCCTGATAAGAATCAAATGATTGATGATGGTTTGGAGAATTAAATTGTGTGGGATAAGGACACATGAAAAGGGTTTTCCATCCATTAAGAACTTTACATTTTTACACACTTAATGATGATTTTTTTGTGAGCTGTTATTATTATTTTGCTTGTCAATGTCTAATAATTTAGTCAATGGTTCACTACTCGAGCGAGCAACGTTCACAAGCTATTAAAATTCAGTACCAATGTTTGGAGTCGTTGGCTTCAATTTAAAGAGCGCTAACTAATCGCTCCACGCGACTCGCAACGCAATTCGTAATTTGGTACAAAAATTTGAGTCTACACTTTTGCTGCTTAATGTTCCGGTACCAGTGAGAGAAAGAAATGCAAGGAGTGCTCAAAATATTGAGGCTGCAAGTGGATTTGTTGACAGCAACCCAAATCAATCCATACCACACCGTCGCGTCGCGTCGGCAGGAATTGGGCATCGCTCAGACACCATTGTGGCGAATTTCGCAAAAGGATCTCGGCCTACATCCGTATAAGATCCAATTGGCTCAATTACTTAGGCTAGATGACCATTTGAAGCACATGTGCTTCATGAGACAGAAATCGACTGTTTGTTGTGGTTTTCATGCCGGTGCGGCATCATTATCGTTGCATCGTTGGTGATAATGGCCGTTATTTTCGGCCGCTATTCTGTTCACTCAACATTGGTGGGATGTAGTTTTAAAAGGATGGTGCCACTTGCCACACAGCGCACAGTGGTTTCTCCCATAACTGTTTGAATTTTTGAAAATTCTTAATATACTTAGGAAATGTTCAATATTTACGGTTAGAAACATTTCGTCATTAATATCACATGTTATCAGTTTCGTTTTCTCATCTGAAGTGAGCGTATCACTATGTACCAGAAAAAGTGAACAAAAATTTATCAATTTAGAGTGTAATCTATTGTGGGCACCGTAGCGCAAGTGGTTAGTGCGTCGGACTACTGAGCCAGCGGTCTTGGGTTCGAATCCCGCCGCAAACACCTAAAAGTTTTTCACAGTGCCCACCTCTTTCGAATGTCTGACAAGCATCAAAGAGTATCATTAGTCACGATTGAGCTTCTCAACTCGCCGTTCGGAGTCGGCAAAAAACTGTAGGTCCCTTCCATTCGTGCAAAAATATAACACGCACACACAAATGGTTGCGAGAAGCAGGCCCAGATTCACCTCGAGCTGTAGCGCCAACTAAGTAAGTAAGTAAGTGTAATCTATTTGGTAAACAGTTCAATCTACGCAAATTATTTATAACTAGCTGACCCGTGCTCGCCTTGCTTCGCCCTCGCCACTGTTGAGGCAAAACAAATTGTATTGGAGATGATGAGTGCCGAATTGTTTATCCGAATTTACCCACTTAGAGATGGACTTGCAAAAAATCCTCTCTCAGTGGGTATCTTTGTTATAATAGGACTTTACTGACCAAAATTTAGCACTTTAGGTCCAGCGGTTTGACCTGTGCGTTGTCTGTCAGTCAGTCAGTGAATTGTTTTGTATATATACAGCTGTTGCCCGCCCGGCGTTCCTCGTACACTTTTATAAAATTTGAATTTGCTTTTAAAATCATATTTATCGTAGTAGGCCGGACACAAAACATCATAGAATGCTATTTCAGTTAGTTAGGCTGAAAACACACCGGAGCAGTCAGAACGTTTTTTTGTGACTGATGAAACATCAGTACATTGATTCTTATGAGCCAACACACACCGCATGCAGCAAAACAAAAAAACAAGGCGTAAAAGAAAAACGTGTTTCGTTGTCGATAGCTGGACACTTGTTTTTCAGAAACAAAATTACATTGTTGTTGTTTTTTGCACTGACGTTTTATATATGTTAAAGTTTTCGTTGAGAATGGGTGAATTGACGTAGATGCAGAGAAATTATTATTATTATTATTGAGCAAAGAAGCCCAATACATAATAATAAAGATAAAAGCCATGCCAATAAAATTACAGTAAAACCCGGATAAGTGCTTCACGCTTAAGTACCTAACCCGTTTAAGTGCCCGGAAATATCAGACTTATACTTTTTCTACACATTTCTTAGTAAATTCACACGCATAAATACTCCACGCATAAGTGCCTTTCTCGGTTTAGAACCCTTTATTTGTCATCTTCTTTCGCTAATTTCACTTGTATTAAGCTCGTGTAAGTACCTCATTCAAAATGTAAAAAAAATAAATCGTAGCAAACTTCATTCGGTTTAAAAATTACATATTCGCTTCGTCTCTTTTTGTCTTTATTTATTTCAATTCACAGTTGTGCTGGCTGGTTGATTTGGATGTCGATAAATATTTGCAAACAATTATTAATCTAGTGAAAGTTTTCAGAGACTTACAAAGAAATCAATAGGCGCACATCCACGCTGTCGATGGCACAAAAATTTCGCAATTCGAAAGCAAAGTTAAAACAAGAAAATAACTAGCTTCACTTTACAAATGTGACATATCTACCACGAAAAGGATTTTAAGAAAAAAAGATCAGATTCGTGAGGTTGCGTGTGGCAATAAAAACTTAAAATCCAAACGGCAACGCAAAGGTACACATGAAGATGTAGAAAAAGCTTTAGGAAAATGGTTTGTTCAAGTTCGAGCTAAAAACGCAGTGATATGCGGCCCTTTCGCTCTTAATAAGGCAAAAGAGCTAGCCATTAAGCTAAACTCCGATTTTGAGCCCAACAACATCCAATTTGCTAAAATACACGGTGAGTCAAATGAAAGTGACCAAAGCGGTGCAGAAAACTACGTAAGTCATGTTCTAAGTCCCATTCTAAAAAAAACTATTGTCCTGAAAATGTTTTCAACGCCGACGAAAGTGGTCTGATGTACCGAGCGCTGCCAAATGGCACACTTGCTCGGCATGGAGAAGTTATAAAAGGGAGTAAGTCGCAAAAAGTCCGAATTACGATACTATTTTTATGCAACGCAACTGGAACCTACAAAAAGGTATTTATTATAGGAAAATCGAAAAATCCTCGATGTTTCAATAAAAAGAATCTACCTGTCCCTTACTATTCCAATCAAAAAGCTTGGATTACAACTTTTATATGGAATTCCTTACTATCCCAAATCGATGAGGAGATGAAAAAAGACGGGAGACAAATTCTGTTATTCGTGGACAATGCGACCTGCCACGAAACAACGGTTGAGCTAAGAAACATTTCTGTCCAATATCTTCCACCAACACCACCGCCCTGATTTAGCCACTTGACCAAGGAATCATTCACAGCTTTAAATCACACTGTAGGCAAATAATAATAAGTAAACAACTGGTTGCTTTGGAAAAAGGCCTTGATCTAAGACAATTCGTCAAATCAATATCTCTTTTGGATGCACTGTTTTTTGTGAGGAGGGCTTGGTGGCTGGTTACAGGAGAAACGATGAAGAACTGTTTTAGAAAGGTATATTAGGTATATTAGGTATTAACCTTGAAGTACGTCACATGAATCAGAAGAAAATCACTGATTACTAACTAAATGTTCATACTTTAACCTAAAAGTTTTTTTTTTCTAACATTAAATGCTTTTATGAATTTAAGATTTTTTTTTGCCTTAATTTAATTATTTTTTTTTCACAATCACAATAATACCAAATACAAGATGCAATCAGAATGTATGTATGTATTATGTACTGATTATATGTAATATGTACACACGTAAATGAATTTGAAGCTTTATTATTAACATATTATTTCTGTTAATTGATTTCTTTTTAAATAAAATACTTATAAAAAATGATGAATTTTTAATTTGCATTTAAAAAAAGCTCGCTTAACAACCTCCCTGACGTAGATAACCGAATTCGGATATCTGCCTCGTTCGGGTTCTTAAGCGGGTTCGTTTAACCACCTCACCCGCTTACGCGCCCAAAGAAAGATGAAATTTTGAAGGGGTAGTTATCCGAAAAGTCTCAAAATCAGTTTTGATTTTTCTCAACACACATCGGTTGGTGTGTGTTGAAATATAAAACGTTTTCTTGCGTTCCGAATCAAAAACGTTTTGAGTGCTCCGGTATGTTTTCAGCCTTAATACCCAGAAATTCAAATGTGTCACATACACATACACACACACTATGACTGGCTGTTGGCTTCGGGCTTCACTGATGGAAAATTGTTGGCAATGATTTCATGAATTGTTTTGAGCATAGCTCAGCTCCAGGATAACGCAGAAAGATGATTTATACCTCAAATGAATCTTAAAGGAATTTACTTACTTACTTACTTAGTTGGCGCTACAGCTCGAGGTGAACCTGGGCCTGCTTCTCGCAACCATTTGTGTGTGCGTGTTATATTTTTGCACGAATGGAAGGGACCTACAGTTTTTTGCCGACTCCGAACGGCGAGTCAAATGATACTCTTTGATGATTGTCAGACATTCGAAAGAGGTGGGCACTGTGAAAAACTTTTTACGTGTTTGCGGCGGGATTCGAACCCAAGACCGCTGGCTCAGTAGTCTGACGCACTAACCACTTGCGCTACGGTGCTCACAAGGAATTTACTACAATTGATTTTTTTTTGGTTTTAATTTCAATAAGCCATTGTTGAAAATTTGATTTTCTGCCATTTCGATCTCAAAATCTCACCTCCTATGAGTAATGGAGTAGTCTGAGTACAATCATTACTTCCGCCAGGAAATGCATCTAAATCCGTTTAGCCTGAACGAAACAATGAAGAATAGCTGAGGTGTGTAGGTTTGACGAATCAATTGGTGACTTCATGCATGACAATGCATCCTTTGTATTACTTTCTGACATCTGTCCATTAGATACTTATCTATTGGAAAATGTCCTCTTGCCTATAGGCGAGTTGTCTGATGAGGCGGATGAGGCTAAAAATAAAGGTATAAAGTCCTTAAGACTTAATCACAACCGAATAACTTCCAGAATAACGACCAATCAAGACTTGTTGAATTGTTTGCTTTAAAGAACTGACCCCTACATAACAGGCTTAAGAAAACTACTCAAAAAAAATAAAACAAGTTAATCCAACGATGTGCTATCTCTGCTCTATGATAGCTAAGGATTCTGGTAATTTTGTATACACATTTACTTAACTACTATAATCACACGTCTTTTCGATAGTATTTTTAACTATTTTTAACTAAATATACAAAATACAGAAATGTACATTCCTATATGAACATATATTTGGAAATTTTTAGTAAGCAAAAGAACTACTGGAAATGGTTCTTTTTTTATTTTAAGTACAACTATAACTTTAAACCTTATACTTTTATTGAACCTAACTCAGTTTTTTAAATTATAATTAATTGTTCTTTAAATTTCCTAAAAATACATTTTCATTACATTACTTTATTTGAATTTCCATTTTTTCAATTTTTTTTGTAACGGTGCTTATGTTATTAACTTATTATGCTATTTTCTAATAAAATATAAATGTCTTCTTTATGAAACAGTTGACTTTATTTACCAAAACCGATTATTTCCTTTGGGGCTATCTCAAGTCATTGGTCTATGCCAACAAGACAGACAAGTGGCGATTAATCAGGATGACGTGAAGTTCAGATACTTACATGCTTACATGCTTCATTAACTATTTTCATAAATTTTACGTTAAGTTAAAGGATGAATCACTATGACCAAATTGCTGAAGTAGGGTATTAATAATTCTATTGTGCGAAAGGATACGATATTGTAGGCCCATTGTGCACTGCGACCAGGGGCATTGTGTAGTCCCTTCTTTTTTGGATTATAAGTACCAAACTTCCTTCGAGCTCAGGATCTCTCTTGAAAGAGGGAAAACTATAAGACATTCGTAGAGTATATATTCCGGCGTCTCTTTTTTTTCACCACAGTGTCTAAAGGAATCACTTTTAGATTGAGGTAGTATCTAAGTGGCCAGTATCCTGTCTAATAACTGGGCAAGATTCATACGTGTTCTTTATTAAGCCCCGGTATTCTCCGACCGATCTTTAAGGAATATGTTTTATTGGCAATTCTGCCAGCGCTATATCTTTTTGAAATCTACGGCCACAGATGATGTGAGATCTTGTGTGCAGGGTTATTTTGAAACATTTTAGATGTCCAGTTTACTCCCAGACTTGATTTTTGATGTATAAACGTTCTAGTACCGTTCACTTAAAGGAGGATATCTCCTTTGGGAAGCCGGAAGTTCATATCTCATAAGGGAATTATGAACCAATGCTAGACCCCAAAAGTCTGGCATGGTACACGGATTGTTCGATAATGGCCTTTGGTTTTGGTTCTGGGATTCTTGGGCCCAGCACAAAATTTTGAACTTTCTTTTTTTCGAAACGTGACATGCTGGCTTATCCTAATTTTGACAGCTCTCTAGTACGGCCAAATATTAGTTTCATAGTTCAAGGGTGCTGCCAAATCTCCATGATCCGTGCTTACTAACACTATGATCTTTTACAGAATAGAAATCTTTAGCTTTGTTCAGGATCATATTTTCAAGATTAATGGTATTTTTGTGACACAGAAAAACTGCTAATTAGAGAAATCCTTTTCCCAAAATTTCCCCACTCCCTAAACCAATTTGGCAGCACTGAGTCTGAGACCCAATCTCGTGTAGCATATGTACATGTTAGAATCCTCATTGAAAGAAAAACTCGCGCACCTGCAACGGGCCTACGTGTGAATGTGAATAGAAATGTCTACCTGTCACTCGTACAAGCAACCAATCAATCAGACTTGATTTGATCTATGTACGTACTCGTAGATACAAATGTATCTTTCTCAAATTAATTAGTCGACAAAAGAGTAATGAAATAACTTGTGTACCTGTTCCGTGTTTGTTAAAAACAAAATCACCACCTGCACACTTAACACACTCTGACACATTTAATTAATTAGTGTCAGCGTGTGTAGCACAGTGGTTTTAGCAGGAGAGCACTTTTACCCGCACACTATTTCCATGCGCTGTGTTTAGCAAAAAGGATACCTACTATCATTTTCTAAAATAGAAACAAGCAGCACTTACCTAGGTTGCCTGGTATGCAAGCTTTTATTTTACTTTTTGTTATTTTTTTTAAGGATGTCCGTACCGTGTAGCCATAGATACAGGACACCCACTAGCTATTGTTTACATTCAATCAAGGATGCCGAGGAAATAATGACGTACTCGTCGAGCACGAATATCATACTCGTACCGTAGACTTGTTTGCTTTTTTTTTCTAAGTATTTTCACCTCATTCCTTTGTGTTTGTGTCGTTCCTGAAAATTTCTATGGCGAAATGAAGGGCACCACCTTTTTTCAAAAGGATACTTTTCTTTTATCCTGGGAAAGTGGACGGCTCTTGTGCTTTTTGTCTGCGCTGGTATTGTTTACTGTGCAGGTTGTGGGCGAAATGGGGTTCTTGTTTAGATCATTAAATTGTAAAAAGTAATAAAACTATGAAGTGTCGGATGGTCACGCAAAAGATGAGAAATTACAATGAGCTTGGAGTGTGTTATGCAAAAAGGATCAAAATAAACTTTATAGTTCATTAGCTTATAGGTTTATTGCTTTTGAGGCAAGCACTATTGTTGGATCTTGGAGCTGCACAAATTTGCAAGGTACGGCTGAGTAGGTTAGGTTAGATTTGGAGGGATGTGTGATTGTTCAAGCAATCATTTCCACTAGGAGGTCCATTGTGAATCCCCTCATAGCTTGGGAGTAAATCCTCTTCTTACCAATTCGTAGACCAGTAAGCGCTCTTGATGAATTTTAGAAGATCCGATATCTTTAAATTCTCGAGCTCTGCTATGTCTGCCAAGAATCTATGAGTGCGGGGCAGTAGCAGAGTAGATGCGGTGTTGAACAGTGTTTTAATCGGTGGTAGTATGAAGGAGGAGCCCTAGCTTAATTATAGCTTATCGGATTGAAAAACAGAAAAGTTAATGAGTTTGGTAAATGTTCCCCTGATTCATTTGAGGTATAAATCATTCTTCTGCGTAATCCTGGAGCTGAGCTACGCTCAAAATAGTTCATGTAGTCATCGCGTCGCCAACAATTTTTCATCAGTGGAGACCGCAGCCAACATCCATGCAGCAATGGCTGAGGTCATAGTGTGTGTTGCGCGCTCAACACATCTTAAACATTATGTGTGTACATAAAAATAATGTTTGTGCATTCGGGATGTGAAAAAAAAACATTGTTGTTGTACGCATGCCTTGCGAATGCGACCCCTGGGAGGTTTGCTCCATTGGGGGAAGGCTTCTACTTAATACGGGTAAGCTAGTATAGAATAAGTACTTAAGCACGTTCGAGTTTTTCTTCCGTTCTTAGTTTTTACAAGGTCCGTAGGTCTTTCCGCCACTGCACAGTGGTCCCACTCTCGAACAAAGGCGGTCATAATTACTTGCTCATTGCAAAATAACCAAAATAATTTCAGGTTGGAGTAATTTGGGGGAGCTGATTGAATCTGTAATCCGTTTTGCTCTATCAAGTCACGTTTTCGAGATAACCGTACGGTGCGGTACGGCACGGTACGCTATACAGGGTGGTCCGGTTTGGGATACAGATATTTTGGGATCTAATTCATTGGTTCATTTTATGAAAAAAATCGTACAGGAGGGGGAATCTATCTTGAACACCCACTGAGCTACCCACTGAGTTTAAAAAAGTTAATTCAAAGAAGTAGGTGCCAACTGTTATTCCATTATAACTTTGAGCGTATTAAACTTAGGGCAACCAAAGAAGCTCGTTTCGTAGATAATTGATTAGTGCCTATCACAGTTAAAGAATATAACCGTACTTTCATTTTCGAGATATTGGTCTTCAAACACAGATTTTTTTTTTCTTTTTTTAATCAATTATTGTGAAGATCACATTTATCTCGGGAAAGTGTGCTTATAATTTTTTTTATTAGTATTATATTCGTGCGCCATAATGTCGCCTACAAATTTACCTGAGACTTACAGTTTTCCTGGTATAAAGTGAATTGAAGCACAAGAATCATTTAAAAACGGGCATTACCTTGTATGCCGTGTCCTTAATCAGACTCAATGCCAGGCTATTAGAAAAATCAGGCGAAAAAAGTTTGCAGATAAATTTTTTTTTACTCAAGCAGATGTCTGGCTATATGGTCAAATAGAAATCGGCTTGTATTCTGTTATTATTTTGTCAACGAATTGAACAAAATTCACGACGCCTATAGTTTGCATGAAGCAAAAGTGGAATATATCGACCCTTTGCAGTTTTCTATCGTATTTCATTTCATCAGCATCACAAGGAAATTTTATCAATTCTGCTGCCTTTTAATTTTTTTTTAACAAGCAGCAAGTCAGTCGATTTATGGCTATAAAAAAATCCTAATTCAGCTTCCGCTTTATTGATGAAGCAATGAGTTTCCATCAATGAAGCTAGTTGTCAAATATCGATATTGATGAATGGATTTTTGACAAAAATAAAGAGAGGTTCCATATAGAACATGTTGTCAAAACGCCTTGCGAGTTAAGATTGTAGCTGGTGAAATAGCTCCACTTGTTGTACTTCGCAAGATACATGCGGCGTAATTTAGTAAGATTTTAGATTATAGCTCGCGGGCGCCTAGAAAACAGGCCGCGGGCTACCAGGCGCCCGCGAGCTACGGGTTGGGCACCACTGCATTAAAGTATTAATTGAAGACGTAGTCTACGAAATGGTCTGAAGACTTAAAGTGCAGCTTGACGCAGCTAATTTATAATTTTCAATAAACTACAGATTCTCAGCTTTCTTTTGACTCTAAATATATCATCGGCAGATGCCGACAAAGTTCTTAAAACTCTTATCGTAAATCGAAAATAATTTTATTTACTATACTTAAAAAGAAGTTTTTAATTTCCGTCAAATATATATTAATAGTTATTATTAAAATAATTGTATTAAAAGAAAGCACATACCCTGTTCTTTGAACTCCATAACTTAAAACAACCAAAACTTTACACAGAAGCGTACGCGTTCGGCAAACTTGCGTAACTAATTGGGTCGTATTGGCAAATCAGCTCAGCAAGCAAGTTGATGCGTTCACTTTCGTTAACAAAAACAAAAGTACCGTTAGGGTTATACAGTTAATTCTTATCATTCTATTTAATTTGGACATTTGTTGTCATAAAACCATAAATAATGTGTCAAGTTTTTATTATTGATTTTTTGAGATATGGCCTACGGCGGGACCACTGTGCACTGTTAGAAATAGCAACTTGTATGGTGACCTACAATAATAGACATGGTTATAGAAGTAGTTTCATACAAACAGCGTCTTGAAATTCACATTAACACCGAGATATATTCGGAGATTGAGAAGAATGAAGCCTCCCGAGCCACAATGGTCTAAAAGCTATGGGAAAGTATATATGTAATTAGCAGGGCTAGGATTTTGTGGACCTAAATAAAGCCAAAACAAAAGACTAAAAAAGGCATTTCTTAAAAAACAGGAAAAAGGAACGTAAATGCACATTTAATTATAGTAGCATTGAATAGCCAAGAGCTTTTTGAAATTCTCTGGTAATAATCTTCTCCGGTTGTCTCTTAGAAGCGCCTTGAAGGAGCTAAATGACCTTTCTAGTTCAGCTGAAACGAGTGGAGCTCATTTAAAGATTTCAACATTATTTACACCAATGTTTGACGGTATGTACTTCTGGAAAATAATTTTCAAATTCTATGGTGGGCGGTAGAACGAGTATAAGTCAAAAATTTCAATTTGTCAGTAGAGGAAATAAACTAAATAAACCTACTATGTCACATACAGTAAGGCTACTCTGCATTGCCTTTTTTTAAACCATTTGTGTGTGCAATAGACCGATACAGCGTTTACCAAACATGATATACATATGTACATATAAAATTTGCAATCGAAAGATGTAACATATTTATCTCATTTTGACAAATTTTGACTTATACTCGTTCTACCGCCCAACATAAGGTCCGTTCGCGTTATTTTTGCACTAAATATGGGTTTTCTGTCAAATCTCGAAGAGTGGGGGTAAAATTCTCTCAAATATACAGAAAAATCACGAAAAAGTAATCGAACGCATTAAGCACAAAAAAATAAAGAATATATGTGATTTGACAGATTTGACAGTTTTCATAATACACCCCAAATAAATTTCTTGGACTAAAATTAGTAGCATGGGGAAATTTCTTACTCTCTCGTGAGCACTCTCTTCTACAAAAAAACCAAGACATTTTTGCGTTCGCGAACGGGTTTTCGTTGTTTTTCGTTATTTTTCGTGGACTTTCGTTGTTTTGGGAGGGTGCGCGAACAGACCTATAGATTTGTCGGAACACGTGTATACATGCATATTTATGAATGCACACAAGCAATAACAATTTTCAAACCAAAGATCAGTGATCGCAGGGCAGGAATACTTTTGGTGGCAGCAATGCAATATGTATTTTTTATAAAGCGTAGCAACGCACGCAGGGTATTCGCTAGTTTTCGATATTTCCATGTTGACTCTCCCCACAGACTAGACGTTTTAAATTGTAATGCATTTAAGAATGTAAGTATGCGTACCTATAACCTATTATGAGGAAGAAGCATAATCTTTGCACAGATGAACATGCATATATGCGAGCATTATTTTTTTAACGAACAAACTTTGAGAAAAAAGCAAAATATGCAAAAAATGCAGAAAAAGGCAAAAAAAGGCACTAATGGTATAAAAAGGCAAAATAAAATACATATATTTGGAATCAAGAGGACATGAAACGTGTTTGTGTAAATTCGATACTATATTTCAAATAAGCAAAAAAAAGAGGCAAAGTTAGCAAAATCCTATCCCTGGTAATTAGAAACCACCCCACCCAGAATCCCACTTGAGTGGTACCAAAGAACTAGCTAGTGTCTTTTGAAGATTTCCACCTGGAGGGAGCGGAAAAACCCTATATGTCTTCACCCTATGCAAAGCCACTAAGTTATTCATTTTATACCATGCTCAGTTATTTATTTTATATTCCTAATAAGGATACATTTGAATATATCGTTAAGTTTACGTATTTAGTGCGCAAATTAATCAGGACCAAGAGTATTATGAAAAACGATGGTTACATCTGTAGACCTCATGTTGCTAAAATCGTTCGTCAAGTCCTCTAAAGTTCCAGCTGGCAACAGCCTATCGAATGGAAAGCCCATAGTTCGCTTATCAGGGAAAAGCTTATCTTTCAAGCCACAGAATGAAGCAGCGTCATCACAAACATCGGGACTAAAATAAATCATCTTAGAAGTGCGTCGTTAAAGATAGCTGTCTCTACTTACCCGTTGTTGGTCTGCACGACTCGATCATTTTCGTAATCAGAAATCATAACAAACAGATCGAATAATCGTCCATCTGGCGTTCCCTTTGGCAGAAGCATGTGCTCTGGCCAACCGCAACCGCAAAAACGTGATTCAGCTCTGGCAGCTGGATCTGTTAGGCTTTCTTCCACATCGATTCGTCGGAAGGTCTTCTCAAATGGAATCGTCACACTGGAGACTTCGGGACGACGCATAATTCGATTTTGTCCCGGTGTCACTATGTGAATTAAAAGGGGTTCAGATACGAAAAGACAACGCCGGCGTTGGTTTACTTACAAGTCACAATAAATTTATCCAATTCAATTGCCAGTGGCCGCTTCTCATTCAATGCTAGCTCTGTTAAACGTTCATCGGTCTTGGGAATGATAAAAATTCGACAGGTGCCCTGACGTATGGCCGTACCCGCATTAGTCACAGTTATGATGTAGTCGTAGGGATCATGTTGTAAATGGGTGAATCTAATAAAGGAATTGGCACTTGGACCGGCAAAATCCATCGCTGCACCCAAGTCAATGTCACTCTTCTCCCAGAAGGTTCTCAAAACATTTCGTTGATTGCTCTGCCGAGCTTTAACCTCAACCTCGTCAATAGTTATTCCATCGAAATTTAGCTGCAGCAAAAGAAATGCATTTTCCAATAATTCGAAAAAGAAAACAGCTTATATCATCACCTGGTCCGCCGGATAGGGAGGCAATAGAGCCTTGTGTTTGTTGCCCAGATTGTCAATGAATGCATGCCATCTGTAAAAGATGGGGTCTCTCATTGCCGTCGAAAGATCTGCCATTACACTTCCGGTTTCCAAAAATCTAGCATCAGGATCATGTATGATAGACAACAGGTAGTGACCCAAATTGTGAAGGTCACCGTAAAAACGACGGTTTACAGAAAGTCCAGAAGATTCGACTATGTCAAATAGAATGTCAATACCACGAGTTTCGTCCAGAGTAATCCTGTTGCCGTCAGCCTAAATGGAGGGGAAAAGTGGTGATAGACCAGCAAATGCCACACAAAAAGCACACTCACATCAATAACAAAGCCCTTATCAATGGCATCGTGAATGCGATAAGTCCACCTTTCCAGATCAGCCACTTCTACAGCAATCTCGCGGTTGCTATCCTGTAGTTTTAGTCCTGGCATTCGGGATGCATAAGTCCGATTCGTCACACTGTTGATCAACTTTGGGTAGTAGCCTTCCTTCAAGGCCGCTCGAAGGTTACTCAGTGGCTTTGTCATACCCAATAAATTGCAAAAACGATCCACATTATACCGTGCCATGATCTGATGATGCATATGCCAGAACAGCTCACCGCGACGATCTTTGGCAACAATCTCTCTGGGTCCATCAGCAGGATAGACCAAATGCCAATGCCAATGATGGAGATTAACGCCAATGTCCTCACGGAAATAGGCCATCCGTTGTTCCTCTTCACGATCAGATGCTGTATAATTCAATGGAGTCTCCAGCGGTTCCTACAGACAGGATTATAAATTATTTTATTCATTTGCACTGAGAAATGCTAAACTCACCCTGTTTCCAGAATCGGGAATAAGACTCGCATCGTTTCGTGTCTCTCGCAGTGTTGCCGGCTCAATAAAGTTGTTTGGGAATTGCTCAACAACTGGCGGCACTCGCACCGTAGCAGTATCGGTTCTGTGCTGGACTGCAACACCGAAGGCGTACTGAAACAGGTACGGGTTTATACGATCCCTGAAAGTGAACGAGTTTTTGTTAACAGTATTCGAATTCGAGTTCGAATTTCGGATCTGTACTTGATGTAGGCAGCTAGTGAGATGAAACTTTGCGTTTCCTTGGCATTCATGAAAAGTGTTATCAACCGGGCTGCCGCCTGCTTATCCTTGGGATTAAATAAGGAGAAGATTCCTCTCTTACCAGATGCGGCAATGAAATCGAGGTTGGGCTTATTGATGTCCAGAATTGGTATCTGAAGAAGACCACTTAGAGAGTGTTATGGGAAACTGAAGGCTTTCATGCTTACCCTGGTTTCAACATCGTTGCTGTATCGATTTTGAATATCAGATCCAACGTCAAAATAGCGTCCAGCGTAAAAGCTATCAGGCAGATCGAGGATAACCTTTCCGTGGTCTCGTGGAGTGAAAACAGGCTCCAATGGACGTTGAAAGAGACATTCTATAATTTTATCCTCGTAGCTCATCGTAGGTATATCTTTAAGGCTCTTACGAGTGTGTAGGTTCAAAATACGTTTGAAACTAAATTCTTTGTGGAAATAGCGGCAGTTATATACGGTTTTTGAACACCGCAATATTCCTTCTAGAAAAGGGTTGACAACTTCTAATCATTTACCCATATGGGTAATATCGTCCATTGAACCCGGCCACCGATACTCGTGTATTTCATGGTGGTTTTTATTTTCTAATAGTTTATTGTGCGGTTTCTGCAACTTTGTAACTAAACAAAAAAGATATTCTATAGTGTATTTTTTTTTGTGTTGAAGTTTCTGCACGTGCACGTTGGCGTGTAATAAGCTCCAAAGTGCGATATCGGAATTCCAAATTCATGAAATGAAAAGCTGCCGCCAGTTAATTTTGTTTTATCTCATCGCACACCTCAGCCTGCGTTTCTGTGATGAACTCCTGGAATTGAATTGCAATGTGAACTCTGACTGCGATTACATGAGAGGACCCAACTACTACACCACTTGCATAAATAGGCGCTGTCTCTGCAATATCTTAAAAGGAGAGAGGATGCCATGCATGCCAAAGGACACCCAATTCAACAATCTAATTGGAGGCACTTGTCCATGTTCACATCCGCATTCCGATTGCAATTTACAACATTCAATATGCTATTGTGAAAAGGACTTCATTCCCAGCTTAAGAAGAATCTTGTCCTGGAAGAGGACTGTGAGTATAATTCTCAATGTTTGAGCTTGCACAAGTTTGCCGAATGTCACTTGGAGAAGAGGAAATGTGTCTTCTTCTTTGTTCCGGGAGCACTTTAATTCCTCCTGGAGCATAAGGCGACAACCAGGTCCTTCCATCTCTCTCTGTTTGCAGCTCGATACCTCAGCTGTGTCCACGATCGCTAATTTTCGGATTGAGTTTCCATCAAAACAGTTGACCTCCATGTTGTTCTTGGCCTACCAACTCGCCTTACACCTTGAGGGTTCCATTAAAAGCACTGCTTCGCTATGTTGTCATCTGGTTTCCAGCGCCATTTTCTCTGCTTGATGTCAACATTCACTTTTGTTTGTCCAGTCCTAAGCCACAATTCATTGTTGGAAATTGTTTGTGGCTACCGGATCTTTAGGATGTAACGCAGACAACGATTAACAAAAGCTTGTAACCTGCTCGAGATGTTGGCGGAGCATTTCCACGTTTTGCATGCGTAAGGCAGTACAGATTTTACATTGGATTCAAACAGTTGCGATATTTTGCTTGAGTTCCACACTGGAGAAAGGATGTCAAATGCACTACGAGCTTTGTTCAGTCTATTTCCGACATGCAGATCCGTTCCACCAACGAGTGACACGTAACTACCCAGATAGTTGAACTGCGTGACTTCCTCTATGGTCTCCCGTCTCAAGATAACCTACTGTTGTTGGTCTCAGCTAGTGTGCATAATTTCATTATCCAACTACCTCCCCATTCTATTGCAGTGAATGACTCATTTGGTTAAAGGCACCAATGTTGTTTGCCAGGAAACAGATATCATCGGCATAGTCCAAATAGCTTAGCTTATCAAACCGAGTCTCTCGTTTGTACCCACCATGGTAGTCATTACATCATCAATTGCAAGTAAGAATAGAATCGGTGACAGTACGTCTCCTTGTCTCACTCCTTGCCGCACTTCAAATGCATCGGAAAGCCGTCCACTGTGCAAAACGAAATACCTTGCGTTGTTGTACGACTCTTTAATTATAGCAACAAATTTTTCAGGAAATGTGTGTGTCAGGAGAATTTCATTGCACGCAGCGAGATCTGCGTTTCAATTGTTGGCCAAACAGATAGATGCTTCGATGATCAGCAGTGCCTTAATCACACACGGTCAACTCAACAATACTTGCATCTGTGTCGATGGGTTTACTGCGATCCAAAATCTAAGGAGGATAATCAATGTAAACAGAAACTAGCAGTCGGATCGGAATATTTTATGGGTATGTGTTTCTGTGACAACAAGCATTTTCCACACCAAATTGAAGAGCGTTACATATGCGAACGGTGAATAGTTCGTGGAGACTACTGCCGAGATCAAACCGATTGCTACCAGTTCCATCTGCAGTCCCATAAACAGTTTATGGAATGCTATTTTGGTGAATGTAATTGTCGTGTCGGATTTGACAATGACAGTGAATCTTGCCTTCAAAGTACCGCACCGCCTAAGGAAATACCACGCCAGCTAATGCTCTTATTTATTTTTATATTTATACTTCAAATATATACTTATGTAAACTTTGTTCCTCTAATGATTTTCTTGTATCAATAAAATATTGTCGTTAGAATTTAATCTCTTTATTACTGTAACTGTACTGAAGACACTGCAGCGTCGGAATCTTACAGCACACATTTGTTCACATTGTTGCAGTACCAATCTCCACATTGTGTAGTTCCTTATCTGCAAATAAAACTAATAACCCAACTCAGAGTTAAAAGTGCGATAAGAAGGTTGACTCTTCAATGCCAATGCACGCTCCACAAGTCATTTCATCAACTCTTTTCTAGAATGAAGCTTGCGGGCCAAGATAAAAGTAGGGAATTCTGAACTTCTTAACATGGTCAAGTTAGTTCACGTGACAGAAACATTTGATTCGGATTTATATGCACCATGGTCAAAACTAGGGGAATAAAGCAAATGTTGTATTTCCATCGTATTCTTGTTTCTTTATTTCTTTTCTTTTCTTTCTTACTGCAGTGATGCCATATCATTTTTAGATAAAATATGATTTTTCAAAAAAAAAAAGAAAACTATAAATACGAGTATGCACATACATAATGTACTTAAATTTATTAAAACAAAAACAAAAGGGAATGAAAATCACATTTCAGTTTCATTAAAATTAATATTTTAAGTTTTGCAAGCTGAGTTACATTAATCGATAATCATATATATTTTTTCTGTAGTATAGGTTAGGTACCATTTGCGTCTCTCATACTTAACCCATCTTAGCAAATGCAGTGCCAAAAGAAAGAGAATTTCCTGGAGCACTGACGAATTGCACTTTCAATTTCTAAATTTTAACAAATTAAAAACCGATTAAAACAAATATTTTAACCAAAATGAACTCCCAAAAGAATAAACATTTCCCGTGTGATTTCATATGGGCAATATTTTGTTGACAAATGGAAATCATATGGGAAGTTTGGGGGTTGGATGGGAAGTTAGTATTTTGGGGATTGGTTTTTCTCTTGCGAGAGTTCTCGCACGGGCACACTAATACAGTAGAATCCACTTAAGACGCTCACGCTTAAGACGCTATCCCGCTTTTACCGCTCTTTTCTCCGGTTCCTTCATTCATACTAGAATTCGTATGAAAAAAACTCCGGTTAATACGGGAAATACCCGCTTAATACGCTCACACAGTGACACGATACACTTCGCCAAAATTCGTATTTTCTTGTTTTTGGATGTTTTTCCCACGGCTTTTTTTTTGTTTTTCGCAAACAAACCATACTACATAAATATAATCATCATGGAAAGAAATTTAGCAAGACGTGATCAAAAACTGTTTGAGTAAAGCCAGAACTACATCGGAACAAAAGTGATAAAAAGTACAACGAAGTCAAAACAATAGGTTGTACTCTTCCATCGCAGGCAAATCTGTATCATTTCCTCTCAAATAAATAAAACTCACCGCGGCTAAAGCTAGAGCATGCTCTAGCTTTCGCCGCGTTGATGTTGCTCAAAAGCTTTCCAGTAGTTCTTCCAACCAAATACTTAAACCAATTCCAGTAGTTATAATTGGATTTCGAATAAAATGCTCGACAATAGAAGGCGCTTCTTCACTTTTTTGCATACCAGCTGATTTCCGATGAAATTAAAAGATGATTTTAGACGTATATTCACGAAAGCAAATACCGATTTTATTATTCCCGTACATTTTTTTAGAATTTTAGGCTTGAAACCAATTTTCCTTTTTATTATTCACCCACTACTAACGAATAAATGTGCATGGTTGCGGAGAAATATATTTCCTGGAGCTTTCAAATGTCAAACAAATAATAATTTCATCCGTTAATGGCGCTGTTGGTCAGTTGGAATTGAGTGAGCTTTCAGTGTGTGCACACTTCTACTTTTTATCACTTTTGTTCCGATGTAGTTCTGGCTTAAGGCTGGCTTCTGTTGGGCAGATGATTCTAGCCCAGATGATAGGTACCATTTGCGGCTCTAACACTTAACCAATCTTAACAAATGAGGTGTCAAAAGAAAGAGATTTTCCTGGAGCACTGACGAATTGCGCTTTCACTTTATAAATTTAAACAAATTAAAAAATCTATCAAAGCAAATATTCTATCCAAAATGAACTCCCAAAAGAATACCACTTCCCGTATGATTTCAATGGGATTTCCACGAGTTGGCAGATGGAAATCCTATGGGAAGTTTCAATTTTGGGAGTTGGATTTTCTCTTGCGAGAGTGCTCACATGGGCACATTAGTAAATAAATAAATACCAAGTTATTGTTAGAAATTGTTAGATTGAACTTGCACTGAATTTTCTTATAAATGCCTTGAAAACGATTCCTAATTTTTATTTTATTTATGTCGTTTTCGATTGGGCTTTTCAGATTCTGCTCTCAGATTTCAGATCTTTTGTGCTGAATGGAAAACAAACGACATTGATCTGTTTTTCTGCAATTGTATTAGTGTGACATCTTGTTCGTAAAGGAAATAAATAAAAAGAAAAAGAAAAATAATAAATACAATTTTAAAACACTTTCTTTTTATTTTCTTAGAGCCCCCGCACACTACAGACTTTTTGTCGGCCGACAGTTTAGTCGGGCTCTTAATCAGTATGAAAATATATGAGAGTGCGCAAACTACAACGATTTGATATCGGCCGATAAATAAGTTTGATAGGCTACACGACTGCCTTCAAACTAAAGTATCGGCAAACTATCGGCCGATTACTTAATCAGTACTGCGCTCTTCTACGTGCGCACACTACAGACTATAAAGTCGGCCGATTTTTTTCGATAGCTTAGTTTGCTCTGAATTTTAAGTTAATTTTCTTTAAGTTCTGGATTTTTCGTTGTATTTAAATATGGAATTATGGACATATTTGGGGGTAGAGCAATGATTACCTCTCTGGAACATTTTTTACTAACAACCATTAAGCGACTATTCTCTGCAAAATGTGTTTAACGACTAGCAAAACCAAATCGTTCGAGAACAGTCGGCGGATTGTTTGTCTAGTGTGCGCACTCACTACCAACCCGACTATTTCATCGGCCCAGTGTGCGCACTAACCGGCCCAACCCGACCAAACTATCGGCCGATAGAAAGTCTGTAGTGTGCGGGGGCTCTTAATATTGTACACAGTTTCTGATAATATTTCCGTTGATTGATAATATTCTGATGTATCTACTGCGTTGACATTTCGTATAAAATGTGTTGGTGTTAGTGCCTGTAAATCACGAGTTGAAACCGAGATTCAAGAAAATTGATCTAGAGCAAAAAAAAGTATCCACCGCTAGGAGCTGCTTATCGAGACAGTTCGTAACATCCTACTTGGGGTTGGAATATATGAGCATTCAAAACGTTGCTAGAAGGAATAAATTAATTTCAAATGGACTTTTTGGCAACATTGAAACATCTGAAAATGATAGACCAGCTATAGTAATTTGTGACGGCACTTATGTTTTTATCCAAAAGAGCTCTAATTACGCATTTCAATTGCAATGGATATATTTTTGAAGTATTCGGTCCGTATGCTGCCACTGATTCGGATGCTTCAAAAATGAACAGGCTCTTCAGAAGCGAAATCGGGGCGATGAGACAGTTTTTCAGAAGGTTCTTCATTCTCG
Source organism: Brachyopa scutellaris (assembly GCA_949775065.1). Taxonomy (NCBI): domain Eukaryota; kingdom Metazoa; phylum Arthropoda; class Insecta; order Diptera; family Syrphidae; genus Brachyopa; species Brachyopa scutellaris. Next base: position 73,165,155 of record OX459112.1, read on the forward strand.
ATGGAGGATTTAGAGATTCCATTTTAACTCTAGAATCGCTTGGGTATAGAGCGCATTAGCCCGAATATTTGCTGGAGGGATATCAGCAGTTAACAACACTACAAGCAAAAAAATCGCGATGTATAACGATATGTAGGTGGGTTGTAGAAGTTATAAATGGACGTTTTAAAAGGGGTTTTAAACTGTTCCATCAGGTGTTCTTCAACATTGTTTCTCCTCACTTGATGGATAATTTAAAAATAACTTCAGTAATTTTAAACAAGTTTCAGCCACTGATCGAAGAATCCGATGATGCCTATGAGCTATAAATGGGTTTAAGCAATTTAATACTCCCAATCACCTAGGTGATTTTGTGATAAAAAAACAACCTTAATCGAAGCAGGGCAGTGTTTTAAAGCATAAGTGCATATTGATAACTTAACCCTCTAGTCCTAGTGCATAGTGATTCATATATGAATCGTTAGGTTTCTTCCACGAACAAACTTTGTCTTAGAAGTGATTTTCTTCCTGAAAATATTTCTTTCTTTCGAAAATTAAAAATCATGCACTAGAGGGTTAATTAACTTTCCTATACTAAGCTTGACAGAGTTACTTAAAATAGCCTACTTCTAGAGTATATTGCACATACATCCATTGTTGTTAGCAATGAGGAAATAGTGCTTATAGAAGCAATTCTATCAATGTTTATTATTGCAGTGGTCTGGTTGGTATGAGAACTGTTGGATGTTGTCCTCACGTTATAAGGGTTTTGTGGTATCTTGAGTACGTCGTCATCAAAAAAATATAGAAATACCACCTGCACTTTTCTGCATAATATTTTAATAGATGACCAAGATGATGAAGAATATTATAATGGGCCGTAACTTTTTATTTAAATATTTAAACACGGTTTCTTGTACATACAACATCCTCTCTGTTTAAAAAGTGATATTTATTATTATTTTTTTCTAAATTTTCTCTATATTATGTTTGTAGTAGTTCTTGCATTAATATTGTTGTATGTTAAAAACAAAACATTGTGCTCAATTTTCTGTAAAAAAAAAAAACATTTAAGAACTCACCATAGAACATTGGTGATTGATTTGCATCAGGTAGGATTTTGAAAGTGTTTTTCTTAGTTAATAATGGCTGAATCTTACATTATTATACATCATATTACAGTTTGAAAAATGCTCTTTCACAAAATTTTATAAAAGGTATGTTGTCGCTGAAGATTTTTCAGAAATAAGTGATTTTCAAAAAAAAAAATTAATTGATTATTTTAAAACTGAACATCTAAGACTCAATATTTTTAGGTCATAAGAATGATAGTAGAATAACCTTTCATTTGATACTAAATTCTTGTATGTGCGTTTTACGGTTCTTATGATATTATGATTTCATCATATAAACGGACAAAAATCACTAGAAGATCTATCCGCAATACGAACTTCACACGCAAAAATCTCAAAATCTCAAATTTGATACCAATTTCATTGATGTACGCTCTTAATTTTTCCCCATCCCCTTTGGTCTTATGTCGCTTGGCCTTATGTCACGATGTCTTCAGAAAATTCACGAGTGATTGTTAAGAAACACATGCATCCACAATATGTCACTGCATGGTGCGCATTTTGGACTGGAAGCATTTTTGGAACAATCTTTCTTTGAAAATGCGGCTGGTCAGGCAGTAACAGTTAATGATGCTCGCTATGGCGACATGATAATCCAGTTTTTTGTGCCTAAATTGCAAGATATGGATATGGATGATATGTGGTTTCAACAAGAGAGTTCCTTCACTTACTTTATGAATCAAAAAAAAAAAAAAAAAAAAAAAAAACGGTGTTTTCTATCAAAATTACTTCCTGCTTGAATTTTGGGACAGCTAGTAAAAGATATTTAAGGTTCTTATAATTATTATACTTCTCTACTTGACTGTCTACCTCGTCGTGGTGTAGAGGCTTTAAAGGTCAAAGACTCTCGGGTTACCAACCCTTGAGGAGATCTGAACCAAAGGATAGTCGACTTCGTCACACCATTCCCATCTTTCAACCCTCCCCTCCAAATCCCGGGCCGGATTAAAGTGTCATACGATCCGTGTCGAGAATGGACCAGGCTTTTAAAAAGGCCAGTCTTGCACGGAGTATCCGAAAACCTGGCGACATCCGAATACCTGCATATTGCGGACCTCTATGCAGGTCGAGGACTCGCTTCGCAAATTGATTAATTTACTACTTACTAGTCGAATCATCAACACCAAGCTGGGCGAGTCCTCTTCCAGGAAATTTGTCAGTAGATTTACCCCCCAAGCTGGTGTCCTATCTACCCTTCTTTAGAACCTTGTAGTAAATGCGCTTTTGCTACTCCTGGAAGGAGTGGGATTGCAGAGTAATCGCATATGCTGATGACGTCTCTAAAGTTATTTCCGGCAAGTATCTTCACATGATCAATGAACTCATGCAAAGTGCACTAAACAAGCTCTCAGAAAACGGAGTTGGTTCATTTTACTAGGAAATACAAAATCCATCAGATATACCCCCCTTCTTTACATGGTACCAAACTATTCTTCACCGACAAAGCAATGTACCATCTTAGATAATAAACTAAGCTGGAAGCTCAACATCCAAGAAAGAGTAAGGAAAGCTACCATAGCACTCTACTCCTGCAAGAAAGCCATTGGCAGCAGATGAGGTCTTCAACCCCGCATCTTCCCAAAAACATAGACTACACTGTACCTAAGCTCTATTTTGACAAAAACTTTAAGGTCACTATTCCCGATAGGTCCTTCTGGGATAACCTAGGTGCTATAACAGACAAGTCGATACACTTCTACACTGATGGATCCAAAACCAATGACGGTGTAGGAGGAGGTGTTTTCTCAAACAGATTAAAACTAAATCTCTCCTTTCTCCTCCCTGATCACTGTAGCGTATTTCAAGCGGAGATTTGGCGATTTCGGAAGCATTGTCCTGGATCAAGAGGAATGTAATATCCACTAACGATATTAGCATTTTCTCGGATAGTCAGGTGGCATTGAAATTTCTAGAATCAGTCCCATCCACTTCTAAGACCTCCAACTGCCGTTCATCTCTTATAGAGATGGCGAAGCCTTCACCTTTGCTGGGTGCCGGGCACAAAGACATTCCAGGGAATTGCAAAGCTGACGAGCTCGTTAAAATAGGAACAAAAACACACTCAAACTTGATACAGTCAATAAAACCAATGCTAGAGGGGAAGGTAGAACTACCTGCCTTGCTACAAAACAAATTTGGCCTAGATTACATCTAAACCGCTCCAGATACCTTTTGTCACTAAAAAGACTACATATTAGTACGATTATCGGTGTCATTACAGGACACTGCCTTATAGTCAAACACGCAACTAGACTTGGCGTCATCTCGAATGACTTCTGCAGAAGCTGTTGGGATGATGAGGAGGAGGAAAGTTCAACACATCCCCTCTGCTCATGCCCAGCTCTTTCTCGTAGTAGAAAACTACACCTAGGAGAATACTTCTTCGAAGCCTTCTTCGCTTTGTACAAAGCTCCAAATAGTTCTCTTGAGTAGCGGTATAAATATCCCCAAGATCCTTGGTACCACAATGGGCCTCTATAGGTCTAAGTGTGCTGGTACTTTTTACCGGCAGCCACTGCTACCTTACCTAACCTAAACTAATTATTACATAACATAACAAAACATAAATTAAGATAAATTGATTATTAAATTGAAAACAAACTAATGAATAAACATCTAGTAGAGAAAGAAAATCAAATAGCGCAAAAGGGCGCTATTATTATACCATAGCCTCAGGTGACCCATTTATTTGGATGTAGTTTGACTAATTTATATCCACTCTGTTGAGGTCAAGAAGAGAATCAGTTTTCCTCGTATCTTTTTAAGGTCGTCGAAGAAAGGTTTGCGCAGTAGGCATTGTCTGGCTCTCGCTAGAAGCGGACAATTGCATCATTGCAGCTTCAACGAACCTTTACTTTCAATCTTAAATTTCAATCAGTTAATTTTCTAAGAACATGTTGTGAAGCGGGGTACAGAAGAGTTCGGCTTTGAAATTGTCAAAATGCTCCATTATAAAAAAAAAAAAAGCAGATGAATACAGCGAACTCTCTACCAGGAGATAAAAAAATCACAAACACAAAATAAAACATAGTTGCAGCAACCACACACTTCCGTTTGCAATTCATTATCATTAAAAATTGCAACAAATCAAGTTCAACAATGTATGCTAGTGCAACGTGAATACCAAACACAGCGAAGTTCAATGAAAAATATCTCGGCAATGCGGTGAGAGATAAAAACAAAATCGACCTAATCATCCTCGTGCAACCCTATTACAATGTGAATGCTGCGGTTAAGACTTTGTCCAGAAACGGTATATAAATGCCCTTATGTTTCGCTATGAAATCAGTTTCAAACTTGCTTTGAGCCTGCGTATACTTACTGCTGTATCCTTAACGTCAACTGAAGCCTACCACATCTACGATGAGCTACGAGACTAAGGCCATTGAACTTTTCTTCCAGCGTCCATTGGAGCCTATTTTCACTCCACGAGACCATGGAAAGGCAATTTTCGTTCTGCCCGATAGCTTCTATACTGACCACTACGTTGCAATGGGATCTGAAATTCAATCTCGTTACAACAATGATGTCGAAATCAGGGTTAATAGCAATCTCCAGTACATCGGATGGTGACACTCTTTAATTGTTCCTTTTTTTTCATTACCTCTTTAGATACCCATTCAAGACATTGAGAAGCCTAATCTGGACTTTATTTACGATCGGGAAAGGAAAGAGATGTTTTCCTTATTCAATCCCCATGACAAACAAACTGCGAATCGGTTGATTTCAATGTTTATGGAAGCCAAGGATAGGCCAACATTCATCGCTCTAGCTGCATACACCAAGTAGGTGTATTTAAATCGAAATTTCAAAGGACCTCTGTAATAATCTGGTTTGTCTTTAGGGATCGTATAAATCCATACTTGTTTCAGTACGCCTTCGGTGTAGCAGTTCAGCATAGACCCGATACTACTCATGTGCGAGTGCCGCCAGTTGTTGAGCAATTTCCAAACAATTTTATTGAGCCGGCGACTCTGAGAGAGGCGCGAAACGACGCAAGCCTTTTGCCAAATGGAAACTTGGTAAGTTTAACATTTCTGAGTGCCAATGAGTAAAACAATTTATAATCTTATCTCTGTAGGAACCGCTGGAGACTCCATTGAATTATACAGCATCTGATCGTGAAGAGGAACAACGGATGGCCTATTTCCGCGAGGACATTGGCGTTAATCTCCATCATTGGCATTGGCATTTGGTCTATCCTGCTGATGGACCCAGAGAGATTGTTGCCAAAGATCGTCGCGGTGAGCTGTTCTGGCATATGCATCATCAGATCTTGGCACGGTATAATGTGGACCGTTTTTGCAATTTATTGGGCATGACAAAGCCACTGAGTAACCTTAGGGAGGCCCTACCCGAAGGCTACTTTCCGAAACTGATCAATAGCGCTACGAATCGGACATATGCATCCCGAATGCCTGGACTGATGATAAAAGATAGCAACCGGGGAGAAGTTGTTGTAGAAGTTGCCGATCTGGAAAGATGGATTAATCGGATTCAGGACGCTATCGACTTGGGAGTTGCTATAGATGTGAGTAATAAAGTGCTAAAGGGCTTGAATGCTAACATTCTCCCTATTTAGGCTGATGGCAACGACGTTGTTTTAGACGAAGTTCGTGGCATTGACATACTATTTGATTTAATCGAATCATCTGGACTTTCTATTAATCGCCGCCTTTATGGCGACCTTCACAATTTGGGTCATTTTCTCTTGGCCATAATACACGACCCAGATGCAAGATTTTTGGAAAGTGGCAGTGTAATGGCAGACGTTTCAACAGCAATGCGGGATCCAATATTTTACAGATGGCATGCATTCATTGACAATCTTGGCAACAAACACAAGGCTCTATTACCTCCTTATCCGGTGGACCAGGTATGCATATGATGGACTTGATGGAATTTCTAATCAATAATATGTATTTCCTTCCTGCAGCTCAATTACGAAGGAATAGTTATCGACAAGGTTGAAGTTAAGGCTCGTACCAAGAATGCTGAACCAAATATTTTGACGACTTTCTGGCAGAAGAGTGACATTGATCTGGGTTCGGGAATGGATTTCTCTGGTCCAAGTGCTAATTCCTTTGTGAGGTTTACCCATTTACAACACGATCCCTATGACTACAACATTGTTATTACTAATAATGGTGATGCCATGCGTCAGGGTACTTGTCGAATTTTTATCATTCCCAAGACCGATGAACGCTTGACAGATCTGTCATTAGAGGAGAAACGCCCTCTGGCAATCGAATTGGATAAATTTACGATTAACTGTAAGTAAACCTATGTTTTCATCGTAGGAAAGCAACTCAACTTCAAAGTGAAGCAGATATAGAATTTCCCAAAAGTATCATCTACTTTGAAGTTGAAGTTTTTTTCCTTTTGAAAAGCTGAAACTCATTGTTGACATTTTTGTTTAGTGAAACCGGGAAAACATATGTACCGACGCCGCCCAGAGCTATCCAGTGTAACGATTCCATTTGAGAAGACCTTCCGACGAGTTGATGTACAACAACGCCTCACAGATCCAGCTGCAATAGCCGAATCACGTTTTTGCGGTTGCGGTTGGCCAGAGCACATGCTTCTGCCAAAGGGAACTCCAGATGGACGATTATTCGATCTGTTTGTTATGATTTCTAATTACGAAGATGATCGAGTCGTGCAGACCAACAACGTGTAAGTAGTGACAACTATCGTTAGTGACGCACTAGTAAGATACTTTATTTTAGTCCCGATGTTTGCGATGACGCTGCTTCATTCTGTGGCTTGAAAGATAAACTCTACCCCGATAAACGGACAATGGGCTTTCCGTTCGACAGGTTGTTGCCAGCTGCAACTTTAGACGACTTGGTGAATGATTTTAGCAACATGGGGTCTACAGATGTGACCATCGTTTTTCATAATACTCTTGCAACTGTATAAGTAGTTTATTCAAGATGTACGGCTATCTTTCCAACAACAATTAAATACAATATATATCCTTGAGCATTATAATCATAAACGCATAATTGGTTTTCCTTTGTCAAATAATTAAATGTATATTTCCCTTTGGAAAATGAGGACGAAGCCGAGTCCTTTTGATGAAAGTCCACATTTCGTTGCAACTCAATTTTCATCCGACCATCGAACAGACTATACACTCGGCGAATTTCAATTAAGGGCATGTATATTTTTTGTAAAAAACAAGTTTTAGATAGTTCTATTAAAAGTTTTCCATCCAATATATGATAATAACGACTGCCTGCATAGTTGTGCAAACATTACTATCACATTTAACGGGAAAATTAGGGAAAAATAACTATTAATAGAATCGCTGCAAGTAGCAAGTCGATGAAAGTGCGAAATTCAAATAAAGGCAGTTTGGTTCTGTTGCTCAATCCGGTATGATCGAAATACTTTATTGAGTAATTCTAATTGTTTTGTATTATTTACGTTTTTTTTTTTTTAATTTTACTACTTTTTAACAGATTTTAGCTGTGTGGTAAAAATGGGGAGAAATAAAACTTTAACATCCGAAGAACTTCCTAAAATCCAAGCTTACAAAGATTGCGGCCTGTCAAACCGCGAAATAGCGGTGAAATTGGGCAGGTCAGCTACAACAATAAATAATGCCGTAAATTTGGGTGAAAGTTATGGTTCAAACCGAAAACATTTAAATAATCAAAAAATATCTGGGCTGCAAAAAAAGGCTATTATCCGTTCTGCTTTGGATGAACAGTCAACCGCGTCGAAATTAGTAACAGGATTAAGTTTACCGATAGGTAAAAGACGTGTCCAGCAAATTCTGTCCCAAAGCAAAAGAGTTAAATGGCGGAAATAGAAAAATAAACCGGCTTTAACTAAGGACCATCAAATTAAAAGATTAGAGTTCGCGAGAAAACACATGTCCTGGATCAACAAATGCAAAACAGCTATTTTTTCGGATGAAAAAAAAAAATAATTTTGATGGACCGGATGGTTTTAATTACTGGCATGACCTTAGGTCCGAAAAAAGAATTTCAATCAGTAGGAACTTCGGTGGTGGTACAGTGATGATTTGGGTTGGATTTAGCTATCACGGTAGAATTCCAGTTTGCGAAATTTCATCAAAAATGAATTTCAAAAACTATGTTGATTTATTGGAAGATGTGCTGCTGAAATTTGGAGATGCTCAACCAACTCAAGACTGGATCTTTCAACAAGATAACGCTGCCATTCACAAATCGCGTGAAACAATGGCATGGTTACAGGAGAAAGAAATTGAAATATTGGATTGGCCCACTCGTTCCCCGGACTTAAATCCAATTGAAAACTTGTGGGGAAACTTAGCGCGTAGAGTTTATGCCAATGGTCGCCAATTCAATAACAGTAAAGATCTCAGCAGGACCATTTCTGAAGAGTGGAGGAAAATACCAAGGTCGGAGTTACAAAGCCAAGATGATTGCATGCCAAACCGCATTTTCAAGGTTATAAATAAAAAAGGAAGATACACCCACTACTGATTTAATATTAAATTAAAATGTATTTAAAAATTGTGCTTCTTTTATTTATTTAAATTAAGTTAAGAGTTTATTTTTTTCTTTTTTTATACTGTTTATATTAAAAATCATATAATAAATTTAAGTCTTTAATATGTTTCTATGACACTCAATACTTTAATTTAAATTTAATCGTAATTTCAATAAACAAATTTTCCTGTTAATCTCGAAAAATCTAACTGCCTTTAATTGAATTTCGCTGAGTGTATACTTCAGTACCTCAACCATTTCAAACATTCTATTTGTACTCCTTGCACGATTTTGAGGTGGCATAGCACTTAATGGCTCAACTAATAATCTTCGAGTTCAAGTTGAAACTCATGCAATTCAAGTGTGTGCCAGCGTCATCCTCAAATCGGGAACAACAAGTATCCTCATTCATATACTCACGGATAGTCAAGCAGCTATAAAAGCACTAGGATCAAATCTGATTGACTCCAAATGAACGGCTTCAATACTCTCCAAGACCTCTCCTACTCCTATGGAAACAAAGTCAAACTTTGGTAGGTGCCCGGACATGAGGGCATTAATGGAAATGAAAAAGCTGACGAACTTGCTAGGAAAGGTTTCGCTGACTCCTTTATCGGCCCTGAGCTCTTTTGTAACATTCCAAACTCAGCTATAAACTTAAAAATCAAAAGTGGAGAAAACAAAATGAGTGCCTGCCATTGGGAAAATACCCAGGGTCCTCGTCAGGACAAAAGAGCCATTAAACCCCTCCATAATTAATCCAGTAACTGCCTACTCCTCAGTAGGTATGGTATCAAGAGATGTGTACATAAGTGGGATTTTGAAACTGGGCATTGCCATCTTCGATATCTCCTAAAAGAAAATATTCCAGTTGCAAATTTGCGTAGAAAAACTCAATAAGTCCATAATATGCGCCCAAAAAAATGTCTAACGCCCAAAAATGAACAAGAAGATGAAAATAAAGCCCAAAAAGACTTTGCCGAACACCCAAAACTCAATATCACCCAAGTTATAAAAAGTCAATATCGCCCAAAAATCTTCAATGGGAGTTGTTTTTGTAAAAATTGTGCGATATTTTCAGATTTCTGGGCTTTATTTCCAATTCATATTAGTAGATGCGAGGTTGAGTATAACATACGTATATGTTAAGTTTCTTTATATGTATGCGTAAACATGCGAAACAGCGATATAAAGAAACTGCAAGTCTTCTTTATAACATATATTTACAATTCATTCGGCGTGAAACTCGATGACGTTATAACTCGATAACCGCTGGCCCGACTTTCATGATTTTTTTTTTCGTTTTTTTTTTCATATTGCTGATTTTCAGGCTAAGGCAGAAAGAAAATTGAATTTTGCCTGATGGTTAACGAGACTTTTTTAGTACACGGGCGAAGCCAGGCGGGACAGCTAGTCTCCATTAAAAACAAAACTTTGTAACCAAAGCGTATGTTTTTCCCAAATTAGTGAATAGTGAATAGCGCGTCCCGTCCGCGTACCGTTCGCGTCACACGCCGACATGGAGGGAATCATTTAGTTTGGTACAATCGTCCTTGTTGTTTGATTTAAAAATGCAATCAAATTATGTAATTGTGAAGTCCAGTGTATTCAAAACTACGAAGGGGCTTGCAATATCTGTCATCGAACTTTGAGTGGGTTGCATTTTTCAATGACATTCTACATTCTCAGTAGAATTTACTCAACAATATTGCCATTTGGGCAATTCTGAATTTTATTTGGGCGTTATTTCATTTTGTCTTAAGTGTTTTGGGTGATATTTCCTTTTTTGGGCATTATTTCCTTTTCAAATATTTCCACATGTTATTTTGGGCTTTATTGCCTATTATAAAATGAACCCTGACTAGGAAATAACACCCAAAATGACAAAAAAAAAAAATACAACAACAAATTGTTCCAGATTTTTTTTGGCGCTATTTCCAAATCGATTTGGGCGTTATTTCCTTGGGCGTTATTGCCTAACGCCACAGTAACATACATAAGTTGGTGTCGTAGAATCGGATAGTTTGAAAATTATGTTCGTTTCTTTTTTTTTGATTTGTAATTGTTATTGTGAGAGGTTTAAAAGTTCCAAATTCCTGTTGACAGTTCCTGTTTCAAAAAAGGGTTGCGAAATTGGGGTATTCAGGGAGAGTGCGTAGCAGCGTAGCAAATTTGACTTTTTTGAAAATCGCGTACCAGTTTTGCTGCGATCGTACCAAAGCGGCAGCGCTGGTCTCCACCAGTAAGATCCTCAACTTCATCAAAAGAGTTGAACCTCCTCTGATTCCCCAAACTAACTTTACGGTACAAAAGATCTTTTAGGTCGCGGTGCCCTCCGCATGTGGCGGGTCAGAAACTTAAAAAAAAAAAATAGTCTTCGAGAGAAAAAGGGAACATCTAGAAGACACTGTCAAGTGTCAATGCTGTTCAATCAGAAATTCCGGTCTGGATTGTTCTGTGTCGATCTCATCAACGCCCTGCGTTCGGCATTGTCAATGGAGAGTTTATCAGGCTTGCCCAGCATGGTTACAGCCCTTGGAGAATGACCGACTACTCTATTTCAAATAATTGGCACAACTATCCAACGACGAAAGTGCCAGTGGATTGGCCATATAATGCGAAAGAGTGACACAATGCAGTAGAACTCGTTAACTTTACATGGAAAATCAGCAGGAGGACCGAGAAACATGTAACACAAAACAGATGGAATCACGGCAACTAGAAAATATCAAACAACCCAATTGTTATATACAGGCATTCGGGTGCGAAATCTCACAAATAGTGCGCTCGATGTGGACTTTTAGGGCTGTAATCATTGTTGGCTTGTCCACATACATAGACCAAAGTCTTCAAATACCCACCACAGTGGTATCAAATCACACGATCTTTGAGTCCAGACCACAGGGCCATTTCTGCGGATCGAACACTCCTTTAATAACACGAACGTTTCGCCGGCAGTGGCACCAGGCTGCTGAAACCAAATGTCATGCAGTCCATGCTTATGCATTTTCGGAGACCAAAAATCGTTCGCTCAGGAGCTCAGGAGCGATAACGAGTTACTCGTTATCGAAATGTGACGATTTGGCATCACCGCCCACGTTACCGAGTATCATTTTACGTATCATTTACTCGATCATTGGATAATGAGTCCCACCCACTCACTCGTTAACGGATGCGGTAATTCGGCCCCAGCTTTTTGCCGCTCAGTCCGTGGCCTTGGCTAAGTCTTTCGATGATGATTTTTCAAACAATCTATACATATAATAAAACTGTAGATTAAAAACTGTTTGTTCGCGCATCACGTTAGAACTACTGGATGGATTCTGATGAAACATTGACATAGTGATTGCTTATGTTCTTGGATCATATCATTTTTACTTTTTATCCCGGAAAATGGCCTGGTTTTCAGAAAATATTGAAAAAACGGCATATTTGAAAGGAAAATTATAATTATTCAGCCCTAACTCAATAATGGCTTATCAAATTGAAAAACAAAAAAAAAGGTGAATTTAGTAAATTTTCCCATGATTTATTTGAGGTATAAAACATCCTTCTGCGATGTCCTGCAGCTGAGCAATGTTCAAAACAATTATTCAAAGCATCGCCCACAATTTTCTTTAAGCGGAGACCACTGCTGGCAGCCGTGCAGCAGTGGGTATCGTTGCAATAGTGTGTGTGTGAGTATATGTGCGCGCTCTGACGTGATCATTTGTTTTGCACTTTAATGTGCTACAATCATCATAAGCATTTGCGGCTCTCATACTCAAGCAATTTTAAGAAATGAGATGTCAAAAGAAAGAGAATTTTCTAGAGCAGTGAACTGCGCTTTCAGTTTTTAAATATTATTAACAAATTTAAAAAAAAAAAAATACCGAAAACTATCCAAAATTAACTCCTGTTGTTTTAAGAGGTTATTTTGGTTCATAATTTCGCACTAATAATGCAATACTGTTGGAACTCAAAATATGACTTCTTTCTGAACCATCGAAGAACTGAGTATTTATTTCCTGTTACAGATTATAAAAAAAATTAATAGATTATTAGGATTATTAATAAATATTTTGTTTCTTGCACTTAGTCTACCGACGCTTTTGTGACGCGTAGGGAAGTGAATTTTACGTTTGAATATGGTGAAACATATCTCAAATTTTACAAATTTTGAGTTACAACAGTATTGTATTATTATTAGTGCGATGTATATGAATATATGTATACGTATTTGCTATATGGAAATCATCTGCGAAGCATTTGTTGTTCATTAGTACGAAGCCAAGGTAATATTGCCCTTTGCTGTGGCGTCGGTCGTCAGTAGTTACGATAGTTTTTACGTACTGGCACGTGTTGATGGCCAAAGTGCAGAATACATGTCAATCAACTGTGTTATGGACGAAAAAATAACAACCAGCTATCTGGTCGAATTTTCAAATACTTTATCTGCTCCAGGGATTCCATCACATAAATTAAAACTAAAAGTGGTTGTACCTATTATTCTTCAAAACAATTTAAGCCCACCTAAGTTATGTAATGGCACCCGATTTAAGGCCCCGACCCATAGAATCCGTTGTGCGTTTATTCATCCGTTTTAACGGACATCCCGATAGAATACACGCATTCTTATGGAAGGTGGCCCATAACCAACGCACATAAAAACGCAGACGCAGAAAGTAGGTTTACTTTCTACTTTTTTCTCAGATTTTTCGTGCTGAATAGAAAACAAATGAGATTGATCTATTTTTCTGCAATTGTATTAGTGTATCATTTGGCCTTTTTTCGTAAAAGGCAATAAATAAAAAAAGAAAAATAATAAATACAATTTTAAATACACTTTTTTTCTTTGTATTTTCTAATTTTTCCTGATAATATTTGTGTTAATTAATAGCATTTTGATGTACTGCGTTTTAATTTCGTATAAAATGTTTTGGTATTACTGCAAGTAGGTGTAAATCTCTAGTTGAATCCGAAATTTACAAAAATTGATCTCGAGCAAAAAAAAGTGCTTTTTTAGTCGGTTGGAAAATGATAATTGTACTGGAGCGATAAAAACTGCTCGAGATAAAAAAAGTGATTGCAATGTCAGGTCCTTATACCAAATAATAGAACTCTATTGGTAAGACATTGGTAAGAAAACTCCAAGGGCCATGATAAAATTATGTTTGGATTGAAAAACCAGCCGGCAATCAATAGGAACATACATTGAAAAATTCAAAAAAAGAAAAAAAAAATCTAGTGAGCTTCAGATAATTTTGTTTCTGATTCCAAACAATTTACCATTTTCATAATTTTTCTTATATGTGAATATTGGTACTATGTATCTTCATTTGAAAAGTACCACCATGTTATCAAAAATTAAGCACCCAAAAAATTACCGAAACGACAGCTCTGTTTTCAGCAATAGCAAAATGTCATCGGCTGTCATCCCCTCAGCGCTGGTATGCGACGGATTCTATGGGACGGATCTTTCCGTCATGCGCCAACGTCAGCGTCAACGTTAAGCGCAGCGGCATTGACGGATCCTATGGGTCGGGGCCTTTAGAGTAACAACTCTGCATTGAAATCTGGTGGAAGCGAAAGTGTTGACGGGCTGCGGTGCCGGCGAACATGTATTTAATCCTCGAATTCCGACCATACCTAACATTTTTTCGTTCCAGTTTAAGCGTGTTCACTTTCGCATCAGCGTCTGCTTTGCGGTGACGATAAATAAGGCGCAGGGACAAACACTGTGTACTGCGGGCATGAACCTCACCACCGGCTGCTTCTCACACGGTCAATTATACGTGTTTCTTTCGTAAAGGCGGGCACGGTTTCAGGTAGTTCATTAATAAAATTGTTTGTTATTGTGGATATTTTAGCATAGGCCCGCAGAATAATGTGTGATCGTACCACTCTATTAAAGCTTCCGATTTCCTGGTATATTAGAAAGTTAAAGAACATATTTTCTTAACACTTCAGCTTTGAAGAATCATTTAGAATTTCTAAAAAATCATTTAAATCGCTCTTGAGGGAATAGGTTTTGCAAATTAGTAAAAAGTTGCAGGCGGGCGAAGCGAGGCGAGCACGGGTCAGCTAGTACTGAATAAAAATATAGTGTCGGCTGTCAAACTAACTATCAGTCGTCTGAATGAAAAAAAACTTCTCCTAAAAAACACCGTTGGCGAATGGGTCTCCCAACTCCCTTACCAGCCAGAAGATAGTATTGGATATAACACCTTGTTCCTTTTAAAATGAAAGAAACGTCATTGGTTTTAGTTTAAAATATTTTCTCTTTATTCACTGAATTACATTAAAAATAAAACAAATTTAAAATTAATAATTTATTTATTTATTATAATCGACATGTCCGATAAAACAAAAATTAGCATTCCAAAATTTGACTAAAAAACAACATTTCCCGAATTCAATAGCTGTGATAGGTTTCTATTTTCTCAAAATAATTACATATTTAAATCAAAAAGGCCATGGTCCTTAAATTTTGTCGCCTCTTTGCAAATATCTTAACAGACAAATTTTAAATTTGGGTCACCTTATAATATTTTCTTTCTAAATATTATTGTAATGACTGCATTTTATATTATTATTATTTTTATTTTAACTACGCCCTGTATCATACAATTTGTTTGTTTATATTTTCATTATAATATTTAATTACCTTGAAACTATTTTTTATAGTTTAGCAATTAGTCTAACGGTAAATATTTATTTTAAACTTATTGACAATATTTAAGTAAATATATTTATATATTCTGTCTACATTTACAATTCGTTTGTTTCGTTTACTTATGTATATAATTTGAATTGTTTTGTTATGCGTTTATATTTCATTAAAAATTTATTTACTTTTAGTAGGATTGCACTATAGATATCTTTTTTTTTATTTATGATTAAAATTGTATTACAAATTTCTAATTTTAGTGTTAACAATTATATAAATTATTATAAATGGAACAATTATTACCTTGTAGTTTGCAGCTTTCTTATGATAAAACATTTTTTTATGAATTACAAAAATATTGTTTCTCATACAATTAGTATATTGTAAAGATAACATCTGATAACACAAAAAAAAAAAAAACATTATAACCTCATCGCTCTTGGGGCTCTGTAGAGTGAAGGAGGTTATTAAATAATAACAATGAAACCAAATAATTATTTACAAATTTGTAAAAAAAAAACTATATCGTGTAAAATAAGCTACGATATTTTTTTTTTACTTATCCTCTTATTTTTGTTTTTTTTTGAATTTGACGTTATACTTATGGTAAATATATGTTTTTAATGTTTTTAAAAAAAACTCATGAGTTACATTTTTAACATTCCATATAAAACTTTCAACAAATCTCATTCTTAACTATATTTTTTTTTGTATTTACAATTGTGTGTTTTTTTTTAACATTCTATACAAAATGTACAAAAAGGAAACAATGAACTCAAAAAGACGTGTGTTGTGTTTTTTTAAAAGCTGAAATAAAAGTGCAGTTTTGGTATAAATTAAATAAATTGCATTCAAAAGTAAAATATATTAAACATTGGTGCTTGATAAGGGAACCAGGAGAGTGGTGATTGTGAGTGAAATAATTTTGATTTTACAAATTAATAACTGAAGTGGGAGTAACTAAAATAAATTGTTGTAAAACTTGAAGGTATTTTTATTTTATTTCAAACGACTCGAATATGGTTGTTCACTGTCAGTGATCAAAATAGTGGGTTTGTTTGATGTTGGTCCTAAGGCGTTCTATGGCGCACTGGAAACACACTGATGCGTTCGATGTCAGTCAGTGCTACAATGAAAATGCTGCCCTGCGTTCGTTTTCGACACTGGTTCTGCACTGGATTCGGCTGGAAAGGGTTGTCAAAACATAAAATCAGCTTTTCTTGTTTATTGAGTTGGTTTTGCTTGAGTTTTTTGTGTTCGGATAGGAACTAAACAGGTGCAAAAATATATGAAAACTAACATAATCTGATTTATGTTCATTTTACAATGCATGTCAGTTGTCAGCGCAAGCTATTTGCGTTCGATGAAATTGGGGTTGCACTGGGTTTTCGGAAAAGCAGGAAAATACCTGACACTAGTCAGTGCGCCCGAGGACTGGCGACAACGAACAAAGCTAATGTTAAGTTCCAAAGGGAGCATGTTTTGGAAGTCAACTGAATAGCTGTTTCCTTTTTTTTTGTATTAACATTATTTTTTCTGAGGAAATATTGATACATATTAGCAACTGGATATATGTATTTATAAATTGTAAGGTTTTACAAACTTGTCCCCTGGGAGTGAGTTTCAGGGCTAGCTTATCCTGTAACAAAAAGGCTGATGCACATAAATTCTCTATCTAGTTCACCTAATGTTAGCAGTCTTTGATGGTCGGATGGGGATTGGATATTAGTGTTGTATCTCATACTAACCAGATTGCTTGTCTCAATATGTATTCGCACATCAATATGAAGAAAAACCAGGAAGTAAAGGTCGTGAAAGCTTTCGCATAAACACATTAGGTACAATACGTACAGTTGTATTCAAAATAATAGGAGCACTACCATATGCTGACAGTTAAGTGCTTCACTGGCAGAAACTTTTCGCGTAGACTCTGAAGACCTTTGGGTAAATTTTTTGACAGTATTTGAAGAGCAAACCCCGTTCAAGGAAGTAACTGCGAAAAGGAAAGTAGTAGAAAAGTAGTCTGAAGTTCAAAAAACTTCGTGTTTCAGCAATAGCAAATGGCTTGAAATACAATGAAAGCCTGAAACACGGGGACCAAAAGTCATGCCGATTTGTCTGCGACAAAATGGCGCTATATACATAGGTACTTTGGACGGCCGAAAGTAAAATTGTACTATTTCGTGGAACTGATTTCCGACAGTACGTATGTCGTCCGCCCAAACAGAATATTTGCTTCAGTACACGGTAAAATCTGTTCAACATGGTGGTGCGAAGGATCATGGGCCGAAATGTCTACGTACAAATCCTTGATGAGGTTATGGGTGTTTCAGCAGAATAATAACCCGAAGCATACGAATATAAAATGAAAAGAGGGGTATCGGGTCAAAGGCATATTTAGAATGTGGAGTGTTCACGACAGTACCCCGACCTAAATCGGATAGGAAACTTGTGGTGTGATGTCAAAAAATATGTTGCAGATGACAAACCAGCAAACAACCAACGGGTATGGAGGGCTATTGAGGAGTCCTTTTGTAGAATAGTTTCTACTCGATTCCAAGATCTTGTGCACACTATGCCACGTTGCGTCGGTGTCAGGTTTTTTTTTTTGAAGAATCAAGGATTTTCAATGAAGTACTAAGCTATCTAGGAAGGTAGATGGTATAAATAGTCACACTCACTTAGATGAAACAATTCACGAATTTTGACATTATAAATGTTATTATTTAAAATATTTATGTTTTTTATGAGCACTCCTATTATTTTGAAAAGTTCAACTAAATGCTAGTATGGTGCTCGCGCGGATCTAAATTTCCGCCGGTCTCCAAAAATTAATAAATCCACCCTTGTGATAAACCTTTTATTTGTGTGCTCCCGATTATTTTAATTTTTTCCTTGAATTCCCCAGCATTGCCAGTAGAATACAAAATGAATATGTGTTTATTAAACTTCAATTCAGTTTAATACTACGCAATTATTGTATGTACATTCAGATACAAATTTTAGCATAATTAACATGTATTTTGTCCGTTCTGTTAAATAAATCGTAAAACATGTCAAATTACATGCGAATATGGTTTTCATTGGCGTGTTTTGAAATTTCAAAACTGAAAAGTGGAAAAGATGAGATGTATGGCGATTGATAGGCAATATGTATATAAAACACAATACCCACCTGACACTTTATCACAAAACATCCATTTATATAATTTTAGTATTTATTTATTTAAAATAATTTATTTAAACTGGCAACGCTGGTCAAAATTCCGCTGCTTAAGATTCTGTGGAGACTTATTTATGCAACTTCCTATTTAGCGAGCATTTTAGTACGGGCACCGTACACTCAGATAAATTCCCCAGCGGTAGCTATTTTATTTTTGCGTTTATCAAGGATACATTTTGTATGGAAAATTTAGTAGCGCGAGCACCTTACGAGCCTTAATGACATTGAGAATACTTTTATTTTTTATTTATCGTAATGTCAAAGTTTTTCTAAAAGAAAAAACAATAACATTAACCCTTTTCGATTTTGTAAGATACCGCTCCCTTTATTTTGAACACGGCTGTACGTACGAAGGACAAAGGAAGACGGTAAATGACTCGGCTCTGCTATAATATCAAAAAATCACATCTCGTTGGAAATGAAACGAAGGATTACTCTTGCCAATTGCTGTTTCCTTGGGCTAAGAAGGTAATTGAGTAGTAAAGCCCTCTTCCGATCAACTGAGGTGACTTTATATAAGACCCTTACCATCCCAAGCTTGCTAAATGGAGCTAAAGCATGAACTTTATCGAAAGCGGATGAAGATATCCTTGGTCGCTTCGAGATCTTTCGAAAGATATTCGGTCCCGTTTGCCTCGACGGATTTTGGTGGAGAAGATTCAACCACGAACTATACGAGTTGTACAGCGACATTGGCCTGGTCAAAAACTGCGCATTGGACGTTTAATATAGCTAGGACATATACAGCGAATGGACATCGACACTCCGGCTCGATTTCAACTCGGAAGGTCAGCGCAGCAGAGGATGACCTCGCCTAAAGTGGCGCGCACAGGTGGAAAAGGACCTCAACCGACCTGAAGTGCACAACGGAAGGCAATTAGCTAAGGACCGGGCTAACTGGTTGAATTCAAGCGCGGTGTGAGTATCTTTGTTAGAAAAAGTCTTTGAGCCTAAGAGAGATTGAGTAGTTTCTTACAAATGACGAATCATTGCTGCCTATAATGGGCGTTGTTAATGTCGTATGTGTCTGGGCACCGTTGAGTCAGTTAGTTATATAAAATTTGTCTTTATACATTTATCCTTTCCTATCCTGTAACCAAACCGACATAATTTATACATGCTTGCATTTGCCGCATATTTCTCATAATTGTGCTAATGAAGATTAATGGTTCCAACCACCCACCGTCTCTGACAACTATTTAATAAGGAAATTCCCATTTATCAAGTTATGCGCCGCAAAGGCTTGTGGGACCTGGTTGGCTGCTAGCCTGGTACGTACATATGCACCGCAGGAATGTCACACAAATTACCATTTGGCTGAAGAAATATTACAATTCAATTTCATTATTCCACTCCAAGTGTCACGGGTTACCTCTTCCATGTCGGTGGACTAATTGACATTACCTAAATAGAATCCACATCAAATAATGTTTGCCTGGGTTTGTGAGAACTTCAAGACGCGACAAAACATACTGCACCTGTAACTTTTAAATTGTTTGCTAATCAGCAGAAGTGTGTATGTGTGTATGTAATTTTTTGTAGATAGAATATGTACCTATATAAAATTATATTTCTCTTAGTTTATGGTTCACCGTACTTCCTTTTCGATTTTCTTACAAAAAGGATGTTTCGGAACATGAATTCAAGTCGTCTGTACTAAAGAATAAATTAAAAAAAAAGGAACACAATTAATTAACGAAATGGATTAAAACTTAAGAGAAAAGGATCAGAGTGAGGATGGGGTTAGAGAAAAAGATCTTTTTTACTGTGGTCGGGTGAGTGGATGTAAAATAATTTTGGACATTTACAGCATATCGATGTTGGAGGTGCCATTGCCGGTAGTTCTTGTTGTTTTTGTTATCTGATTTCCAGGCATCAGTGGTGGAGGACTGCCACACCAAACGATCTGCAAAGGAGAAGAAAAGTAAAATAAATTTTTAGTTCTGTATCTGGAGAGAAATTCATGTAAAATAAATTGAAGATTGCACTCAAACACCCGAACAAAGTATTGGAAATATTTCCAGGAACAATCGAATGGATTCATGCTGACAACACCCCAAGCCCTTATTTTTCAAAAATACTTTGCGACTGACAATACCCGTTGTCGCTACAGTACCTTCCTGTTGTTTGCTATTATTGCTCAAGTAAGCCATGACAGACTGTTCCTGTTGCAAGGGTGCTGTCAACACCCCACCTACACAATTGTGTAATTTTTTTTACTGGGTGAATTTGTATAGGTAATTTAAAAATGTCATTTGAAAAAGATCAGGAATGCATTCAACTGTTATTGACACTATATTAGTGAACATTCAAGTGAAGGGCCAGACTTAATTGATAGGGATGATGGCGAATTTGTTAAAACAAAAAATTGTTTCAAAAATTAATACGGAAAGCACAATTTTGGAAAGGACGACTAAAAACTCTATAAAGGGTTCTTAGAGTTCATTCTTTTTACATTGTTCTACCCCAGAACGTTTCATAGTGACAATTTGACCATAGAACCACTTACCAGATGGAAGATAAGCATAATAAAGTGAAATCATGATGGGGTGTTGTCAGCACGTTACTGTAACTCACCTACCTACTTATAAAGGTTAAACTGAAAGAATTTCTTTCCAGAACTGTCTATCTATTCTATTAGACTATCAGAGCATGTGAAGTATCTCGGTAGCATTCTGGATAGAAAACTAAATTGGAATCTAAATTCATGGGGAAGAAGCAGAAAGGCGTAAAATGTGTTCTTTGACACGCAATGATGCACCATATAGCCAGAAATTGTCAGACCCATACTCACGTACGGGGCACTGCACTTGTCTGCTGAAATGCAGCTCTTAAGAAAACAATATTAGGAATAGGTTCCACAGAACAAGCGGAGCTGCTATCTCATGCCACTTTATCTGCACATTATGCACATGCCAAGCAAAAGTGCGATAAGACTCACTTACTTAGGTTATTTTAGGAATAGAAGCAACGGTCATAGTTATATTCTTAGCGAACACAAAACAGATGACACCCTCCGAGTTCTGGCTTCTGGACTTCGTGACACCGTACGAGACATTGAGCGCATTCCGGTTTTTAGTCAACCACCTCTGATTGGTCGAGAGCCCGAAAATTGACTCACCAATTAGTACATTTTTTTGAGGTCGGGGACTGGATTTTAAACCAAGAAATTTTTGACTTAATGGTTAGTCAGTTTGAGAAATAATGTCAAAAAAAAAAAAAATATAGAAATAGAAAATAGCAGCACTATAATCACGTCAGCGGACGAATTCCCTCGATAAAACCAACGGTGGCGCTAGATTTCCACAACGGAAACAAAACCTTATCTGAGCCACTCCGACATATTCGGAGCTTAGGTCGATAAGGATTTCCATGAACTAGTCAGGGTCATGGACAGGAGATGTTGGCGGATGAGCCCTCACTGGTTACTGACATCGGTTTAAGACCGGCCCCTCGTCCTAGGGGTTTCAAAAAATGGAACCGGCCGTCCAGGTTGGGGGTTGTGCCGTCGGGGTTACTTCCTTACCACGTAAGAAAAGATAGTTATAAGAGACCCTAGCCTCGAATAATGGACCCCCCTCATTTAACACCACGGCCCGGAACGAACGACTACGACTTGAGAATATGCACCTGGAACGTACATTCACTGCACACTCCTGCTGCTATTCAAAAACTTGAATCTGTCCTCACGCGGTACAGGGCAGATATTACCGCGATCCAGCAGATATGATGGATAGGATCAGGAAAAATTGCGACATTTATTACAGCTGTCACAAAAGATTGCACATGTTAGGATGCGGATTCGTCGTGGGAAATCGGCTACGCTCAATGATAATTGACTTTAAGCTGATAAGCGATCACCTGGCTGTGATCCGCATCAAGGCAACATTCCAAAACATCAGCATAATATGTGTACACGCCTCCACCGACCAAGCTGAAGACTCTATCAAGGAGGAGTTTTATAACCTCTTCGACGGAGCCTACGAGATGCGCTATCATGTGACTTCTTCAATCTTGTGCTGGGACATATAGTGCGCAGGGCAGGTGTGAACACGGAAGGCACTATCTTTAACAAAGCTGTCCAGCTGCTGGGATACGCAGACGATATCGACATCGCCGTGTTAGAAGCTTTTACGGCAATTGAAGAACAGGCGAAACGAATTGGCCATGAAGTGAATGAGGACAGAACCAAATACACGTTGTCCACAAACAAAGAAACATCTGTCCACCGCCTAAGACAAAACGTCACTGTTGGCAACAGTAACTCCGAAGTGGTTGAGGAGTTTACCTACCTCGGTATACACATCAACTCCACGAATGACACCTTAGTGGAGATTCGACGAAGACTTACCCTAGGAAACCGCTGCTACTTCGGTTTGGCAAAACAAATGGATTCAAAACTCCTAACTCGGAAGACAAAATGCATGCTCTACAAAACATTGATCCTGCCAGTTCTGCTGTATGGGGCCGAGTGTTGGACGATAACCAGGAAAGCAGAGCAGATTTTGAATACTTTCGAGAGAAAAATTCTTCGTCGGATATTCGGTCCCGTATGCGAGGAGGAGAAGATATAGCCACGAACTCTATGAGCTGTACCAAGATGTGGATGTAGTCCGAAAAGCTGAAACACATCGGCTACACTGGCTCGGCCACATCGAGCGAATGGACAACAATGCTCCAGCAAAGAGGATCTTCGAGTCACAGCCCCCAGGTTCGAGACGACAGGGAAGACCAAACCTCAAGCTCTCGCGGATGCCAGAGCGCTTGGTCTAGGCAACTGGAAGCAGCGTGCCCGTGATCGAAGAGACTGGAGGGCTGCCATGTCTCAGGCAGAAACTATTCACGAGTCGGGAGCCCGTTATATAAGCAAGTTAGTAAGATATCCGTTTGGCCCAACACAAAGTATTCGTCTACTGTGTAAATTGTTTTAAAGTAGCTGTATTAAGATCATCTACTACTCGCCCACAAATTATTTTCTAACAAACAGGACACTTTTTATTGAAATAGAACTATTATCCTTTAATTATACGTTACAAACAATACACCCACAGCAATTACGAAGTTCAAACTTACCTTTCTAAAAGCCTTGCGGAAGTTATCCGACAAGAACGCATACAGGATCGGATTGATGCACGAATTCGTGTAGGCCAGGACATGTGAAACAATTTGCAGAATCACGGTCACATGAGAGTTGGCGTACAAATCCAACGCTTTAAGTACCAGTATCACCTGAAAAAAAAAAAAAAATGTTTTAACAATTTGTATACATACGTATATGCGAAATACCAAATGGAAAAGGTCAATAAATACTAACTAAGTATCTACGAACTACGACCCGTTGATTGAGTTTAACAAAGTATTTCTTCTTCCTCTGAGATAATAGAATGTAACTTGATTGTCGGCTCCTTGACAATTAGTTTGCACAAGGGGAGA
Source organism: Brachyopa scutellaris (assembly GCA_949775065.1). Classification (NCBI taxonomy): domain Eukaryota; kingdom Metazoa; phylum Arthropoda; class Insecta; order Diptera; family Syrphidae; genus Brachyopa; species Brachyopa scutellaris. The sequence goes on from OX459112.1 coordinate 73,189,059, forward strand.
TTTCAGGGAAACAGAGAAAGTTTTCTGACAAGTGAGAGTTGGTAATTGTTTGAGTGCAGTGCGTCTGATATTGTGTGGTATTTGCCAAACATCACATGTATCCAAGTGGATCCTGGGTGGACAGGGCAAAGTTTTTGACAGTATTGTGTGATACAAAATGTTACAATGTAACACATATTGGGGCCATGCGTTTTTGGACATCTAGATTTACGACTGCTAACTTTTGTTATTGTTGTTTAAACCAATAAATAACAAACAGTCGTGTTCTATATAAACTATCAAGCAACTTTATATACGTCAAAAAGTGGGACAGAGCTTCATTCGGTAGCGTTTTCATAAGTTAAAGAAAAAATATCTTTAAGAAAAAGGCGTGAGTTCCAGGTACTCGTGAAATTTGATGTGTAAACATATACAAATAACGTTGACGTTGCTATGGGGTCATTCCATGAAAAATCGCCGAGGCTGCATGGGGAGCTCTGAACGACTCTCCTTCGATTTGGCTTAAAATTGGTAGAATTACTCATTGGAGTGGTACAAATCACAGGGCAAAAAAGTTTTGCAGAATTCGATATATGTAGATTATATGAAACGGAACTTCAAAAATTGGGAAAAAATCAAAATTCAAGGTCTTTTCTATATTTCAAAAAATCATAGCTTCGGATCCGCTTATTAGAATTTAGTCAAATATACCTTGTTGAATTCAGGAAAACGTGAACTTTCAAGATTTTGGCATAACTTTTGCTTTAAAGGACGAAGGATATTCCAGAATGAATGAATGTTATTTACACTTATCCTCTAAACTTCATTCCAAATTTCAAATTGGGATCTCTATGGGTTCGGCCAAAATCAACATATGTAGTTATTTCGGGCAGTGTATACTCAGACACACACTATTGCAATGATACCCACTGCTACCCGACTGCTGGCAGTGGTCTCCACTGAAGTAAAATTGCGAGCGATGATTTGAATAATTGTTTTGAACATTGCTCTGCTTCAGGACAACCCAGGAGGATGAATCAGCGACAAATTTACTAATTTTTTTTTTGTTTTTCCATCCGATAAGCCATTATTGAGTAAGGGCTGTATAACTATAATTTTTCTTCCAAATATGTATTTTTTTCACTATTTTCTGAAAACCATGCAAATTTCCGAGATAAAAATTATAAATGATGTTGACGAGGAACTTAAGCAATCACTATGTCAATGTTTCATCAAAATCCGTCAGGTAGGTACCGCGTGATGCGCGTTCAAACAGTTCTTAATCTACAGTACTAAGAGAATCATATACAGGCAACGCACTTATACTAAGATTGGTTACACGTGTGACGGATAACGGCGAAAATTTCGCCCATACCGAGAGCTAATATGTTTACACATCAAAAATAATCTTTAAGAACATGCTTTTGGCATTGAAGAACAAACTTAAGAGAAACTGAGGGAAGAAATGGAAAGCAATTCAGTTCGTAACATAATGGATCTATTGATTTTCAGTGAGTAAAACTGCGGAGTTCGGACACTTAAAGGCCACGTTAAAGCTTAAACAAAACGCGTTATGTTTATTTTACGTCGCGTAAAACGACGCGACGTATCAGGTAGGATACGAATAAAAGGTTTATCTTTAGATGCAATCTACGAATTTACCCACTTTTTGCAATCTTCTTAAGAAGTTAGCTTCTGCTTGGACAGGACATGAGTCATCGATCGGAAGAAGTGCTAATCACAAGGAGCAATGTATGGAGAAGACGGCGGACTTCCCATTTGAGCGTTTCCAAGTGTGTTTTGACCGGTTTTACGACGTGCGGACGACAATGTTGCCGTTCTGGTGACTTTGTCACTATATCTAGTGGAATTTTCACTCGTTTAGTGACAAAATAAATTTCCATGTCACCAGATTTCTAGTGCTTTTTCTAGTGATTTCTCAGTTCTCAAGCAAGCATTTTTGTGGCATGCAAAAATTAATTTTTTTCTTAATATTCCTTCTCTTTTCAACTAACTTAAAATCAAGCTGTCTGCTGAACACGACTTTGAAGTTTCAATTTCAATCTCAGGAGCATGCAGCCCTCCATTTTTGTCACTGAGCTGATTAACATTTTATTTTTAATACAATATTTTTTCCTGGTGACTTTTCTTCAAAATTTCAGTAAATCTAGTGACTTTTGGAGGTTGGCCTAGTGACTTTTTATTTCAGCTAGCGGCAACACTGGCGGACGAGCAAAATTACTTTGTCATGTCTTTCGAAGTACCTATTCCGGCTGTTTTTCCTTCAATGCACGGTTCAAGCGTATTAATTGTTGTCGGTAGTGATGGTTTGCATCTCCAGTGATGGTTTCATTCGGTTGGAGCAGTTCATAGTAGACCACACCCTTCTGATCCCACCAAATACAGAGCATGAGCTTAGCCATATTTGGCATCGCCGTTGATGTTGATGATTGGCCGGGCTTAACCCATGACTTTATGTACTTGGGATTGTCGTAATGGGTTCATTTTTGAGCGCCAGTGACAATTCGATGCAAAACTCCCTTCCTATTCTGCTGCTGAAGTAGCTTGAAAGGTTCAGGTGTAGGTGGCAAAACGCCTTTCGATGTCCCTATGTTTTCAAATCGTAATTTGATTCTAATCTAGAGGGCCACGGCCGTAGGGGGGGGGGAACCTGCATCAACTTATTAAATAGGGTTTTTGGTTAATGCGCTAAGTCATTCCGAACTGAAGCGCTACCTAAATAAAATATTAAAACAAATGAATAAGCTGGTGCGTTATCATGGTAATGACGAATTTTGGTCTTAGTAATATGGATGCATTTTATTTGCGATTCAATATTGAGTTGATCCAATAAATCGACAAAGTGCTGTCTCGTAATTGCCTTTAACTTCTTAAAATAGTCAATGAAGGTTATGCCTTGCAAATCCCAAGCAACCGAAGACATGGCCATTGGCCATTCCATAAGCCAGGGCAACCATCTCACTGATAGCCTTATTGTGCTCAATTTTTTCGGAAATTTTTCGATGATCAAATAGTTCGTAGTTTAATGTATTTTAATCAGACGCCCCTGACGCTCTTTATCTATCGCTGGTGTCTGGCCAGTACACATATTGCTACTACTACAACTACTATACTACAATGGCAACTCAAAGAAAATCCACCCCAATCAAACTGAGGACGAGATGTTAAGTCACTTTTCATAACGTTGATGGTCAACTTTCAATTTAATAGCTCATTTTCAGAACAACGCTTTTAAACTCACTCTTAAAAAAAGGAAACGGCCGAATGTCAATTAACCTAAGGTTAAAGCTTTCAAAACATTATACCCCATATCCATAATTTGTATGGTTCAAATACACGCAATCATCACTTTAACATACGAGTACCTTGTCAGCATTATCCATTATTCCGCCAGACAGCACAAACCCCCGAGGGACAAGAACAACATTTTCGAAATGACATCGTACAATCAGTACCACCCTGGAAATAACACCAAAATACATATGCCATTGAATCCACATTCGTGTTATGCTTTAATGTCAAGCTAAACGAAATCCTCGTGTCTATACTCTCACGCATTCTGAACAACAACAACAACAACAAACACCATCTACCATCAACTAAGAAGGTGATTGCCAAGGACCCGATCCGACACAGTGTTAGCACCATGGATAAGGATAAGCATAGAATTCGAATGGAATTATACTACTATTCCAGGATAATCATAGCACAAAGTATTATATGAAATCGTAAGGCGGAAAAAATTGTAGCAGCAATCAAACTAAGTCAAGCATAGCGGACTTGTGGCCGTAGTGTGGGGCTCACGAAAACCCCCTAATTTTACAGTCCAATAAACATAAATACTTTCTTGCTTCTGGTTGGAAGTTTTGTGCACAGTTTAAAGTAGTAAAATTGGTGCAATCTTTTAGTATGTCAATCGGAAGTTATGACTTTAATTTTGAGTACCATTCTTATCCAAAAAAAAACAGAAAACGTTTTATGTGATTGTCTAAAAGAACTTCCACATATTCTCCATTCGAGATACAAATCTCGTCTTAATCCAGTTCTTAGAAATACTCGTACATAGTTTAAAGTTATTGTAGCTGGAAACACAGGGTGGCTATGAAACGTGCTACTAAATGAAAACGTAATAACTTTTCTCTGTGTAATCAGTCGGTTCCATTTTTTAGTGTTCCGTCCGTACCAAAACGGAACACTAATGAAATCAGTTCGGTGTCTGTCTGCCACAGGCCTTTTTCTCAGAGACTATTTAACGTAGACTATTGAAATTTGGAACAGTTGTAGTAATTAGTGGCTCAAACACAGACCAGAACTTAAAAGGCTGAACTTCCACTTTGGGGGTTAGTTTTGGGGGGACAGATGGGAAATTAAAAAAAAATTAATTTTGAGGTCATTGTGTGTGGTGTCAAATGATAGCTCGTTAATGCGCGAACTCAAAAACTTATAAAATATTTTTTTGTGTTACTTTTTTCTTAAAACTTTTTCAACAAAAAAACGTTAAAAATTGCTCTCCCAGGCTTTGTCTCCTAAAATATCGCTCACAAAAAAACTGAGTAAAATCACAAAAATTGAGAATAAAGTTTAAATGGAGGGAAAATTATCAGGACTGCGCTACGTTCGATAGTATTTTTTTTTAAAATAATTTTATTTAATTTTAACTATTCAACTGTTTTCATATCCAGAAATAACCCTACCACAATCGTCTAAAAGCAGACACATTTGTATGTGCGGGAGAAAAAATTGAATGATTGATGGTATAAGTGTTATGCTTGAAGCGAATTTTTGTAACATATTTCTAGGATACCGTATAACCATTGAACTTATGCCCCTATTCCATAACTTAACTCCATTTAGTTGGGTTATCTCTTACGCAACTCCACTATCATTCAACTGAACGAATTTTGCATATTACATAAAACAACCTTTATCAGTTGTGATTGTAAAAAAAATTGCATACTTTTAGATGCACAAAACAACTACAAATTGACTTTTTAACGTAAATCTGACCTCTGGTGGTCGAAGTAGGAAATAATTTTGCCAACAGAAACTCAAGTAGCGCAAGTGGTTAGTGCGTCGGACTACTGTGCCAGTGGTCTTGGGTTCGAATCCCGCCGCAAGCACCTAAAAGTTTTTCACAGTGTCCACCTCTTTCGAATGTCTGACAAGCATCAAAGAGTATCGTTTGTCACGATTGAGCTTCTCAACTCGCCGTTCGGAGTCGGCAAAGAACTGTAGGTCCCTTCCATTCGTGCAAAAATATAACACGCACACACAAATGGTTGCGAGAAGCAGGCTCAGGTTCACCTCGAGCTGTAGCGCCAACTAAGTAAGTAAGTAATAACGATGAAGATATTGTTATTGTTGTGTGCATACGAAAATCTATCCGTGACACATTCCAATTCCAACTAGAACTAGAAAAAATGCTAAGTAAAGAATATGCATTTGCAATGTGTAGATAAATTACTAATGTTATTTTTAAATATTTACAAGTGTTTTTGTACGGAACACAGAAGCATTTTGCTTTGTTCAAATCGAAACCAAAGATTTCTTAAAATTGCATGGACGCTCGACTGCAATTGCAGTACCACTACCACTTCTGAGTGCTGAAGATGTTAAACTATTTTCACCAACTGATGTGGACTATGCGCTTTTAAACTGCACACATTTTTTTAATTACGTTATTAATAATATTGCATTATTTTATTTGTCCGATATATGTACGTCGTTTTGTTCATTTTCCACCTTTCGTATCTCAACATTTACTCAAAAAACTGCTTAGAACCAGTTGTTAGTTTTTGACAGCTCTAGCAACCAAAACATAACTGAGTTGTCTACCATAATACCAGAAAAATTCCCACACAACTCTAGAGAGGATTCGCAATCTTGGTTTTATGTTGACAGGCAACTCTTTTTCTCAGAGTTGTGTTCAGTAATACCGAATTTCAAATTTCAACCAAATTTCAACTCAACTTAACAAAAATTGTCTTACGGAATAGGGGCATTAGACTTAAACCACTGACTATAAGCACATAAAGGAATCTTGATGGTTTCCTATTATAATGTAGATGTCTCTACTTTTACTTTACGTTACTTAAAATTGAATTTGTTTGAGGGAGACAAATCGCAAAATTTCACGCATTTAATACAATTCAACGAATAACGCGACGAAGAATGAAATCTGATTTTTGATTTGACCGGAGTTTATCTATTTTACAGATTGGCATTTACTTGCTTACTTAGGTGGCGCTAGAAACCGAGGTGGACCAAGGTCTTAGCCAACAACAAGATTGGGAATAAGATTTAACAAAAATGGAATATTAGGATGTTGACACAAGGATTTGCATATTGCGTCGCTATCATGCTTTGTAGTCTGTGATTATAGTCCAAAGAAAGTTTAGGTGGGTATTTGCCTTTGGCGGCATTCCTCCAAGCACTTAGTCTTAAGACACAGGATACGATTACTGCTGTAGCTACTGCCATCCAATCATAGCTTTTCGACCCGGGACTTAACTGCTCAAATGGGAATAAGCAGACAATCACTGTGATTTGAGCTTGTTTCCTTACAAAGTTCAAATAACAAGCAAATTGAACCGATTCGCTTGGAATTTTGCCAGAAGATCATTCAAATGGTAGGAGAGGAAAACAACATGTTCAACTTCACTTTTATGCCTGATCGGCTCATTTTGAATGTAAACACGCAAAATTGTCGAATATGCAGTCACTCTAGCCCGGAGATACTCCAAGTGGTGGAACTGCATTCAGCTGGAGTCACAGTGTGGTGTGCAGTTTCATCCAGCATCATTTTGGGGAAGGGAGTTTTTCTTCCCAGAACCACGCCGAAAGAGAATCCCTTTCAACTCTATGTGGTTTCAGCAAGATGGAGCAAATTCACACACAGCCAAGCCAGGCCTGTTATGAAACGATTGCATCGAAAATTCCCAAACAAGCAGATTTCCATGAGCTCCACATACCATTGGCCGCTACCGTCTCCTGACTTGACTGCACCTGTTTTTTTTTGTGTGGTGTTATTGTAAAAAGGAAGTTTTCAAAATTAAACCCACAAATTTTAAGGACTTGAAGCAATCCATTCAAAATAATAATTGAAGTAATTCCCACTGCAAAACTATAGGTAGCTTACAGGTCTTATGACATGATTCAGCAAGCGCGGAGGCCATTTTGAAATCCGCAATTTTAAAAAAAAACATAAATACATACCTACCTATTTTTAAAAAAATAAAAATTAATTATTTTTAAAACGAACTAAAAAAAATATATTAATAATTAAAAAAAGAGAGAAGAGACACACCCTGTATTTTAGGCACTCAAACAATGTACTTTGGTTTAAGGAGCTGAAAAAAAAGTTGGAACCTATAAAATATACGGACGGCTCATCAATTTTACAGCTGTTCTTTTTGTTTATTTCAAATCCTCTTTTCAACATCCTGTTTACGTGTGCCGCAGGAAAAATGCCAACCATAAAATTCGTCTTTGATGAATTGCCGCTAGTAATGTCGCAGATGAATCGATTACCCTTTAAAATGTTTGACAGGGCTTTGGTTTCTAAACACAGTCGAGTACGAACAACATGGCAGTGCGCATTAAGGGCAATTATCCGTTATTGCATATTGCATCAGTTCTGGTTGAGAAAATTTTCCTTAGATACAAATTCTGCAGTTTTGAATTTGTGCATGAAAGAAGTTTTAAGCTAAATAGTTATTCCAGAGAATTTTGAAAGGAATGCGTCATATAGATTTCGAGAATTACTTCTCCATTTGAAATGCTTGAAGTCAATGTTCTGAGTTCAACAGTCCGTTGGCCACTCTAGGTATCGGTGCTGGGTTTTCTTCATTGCTTTCGTCTTCTGATGCAACCGTTGAAGCGCTGTCACTAATGAATTCTTCCAAATTACTTTGGCTGATCGTAATAAAGGTATCATCAAAAGAAGATTCTGGACAAAGTACAGATATTGGCATGTGTTGTGTATGCATAATAGGCGCAATGAGATCGTGTCCTTGTGGTGCTACTGGGGCTTACTCCACTGCACCCCGAAGCGGAAGAAGCTGCAAATAGGACTTTTATAAGAATAGCTAAATCAGCTATAGCTGGTCAGCCATAAAGACCATGATGCAATGGCCAGTAAGCTTCCCCTTCAAGCCTATTCTAGAGATGATGAGATTATTTGAGAAATTCAGCCGAAAGAAAAACTTTAACATCCAACTCAGCAACAAAAAAGACTGGAGCAACGAATCTAAGATCTATACGCTGAGTCCTCATACTATTAAATGGTACACAGATGGTTAAAGAACTGAGGCACGAACGGGTGCAGGAGTGTTAGGGCCCGGCACCAAACTATTCGAACCCATATGGGCAACTACACTAGCATCTTGGAAGCCGAAATGTGTGCTATTGACAGATATGCCTAAATCAATCTTGAAAAACGTTAAGACGTGACATAGCAATAATGTCAGATAGCCAAGCCGCTATGAAGGCAATTAGAGCTCATGTCATCAAATCTAGGATTGTCTGGGAATGCCTAGATAAACTTAGTAGACTAAGCGAAGAAAACAATGTCACCATCTACTGGGTACCAGGACATCTGGGGTTACGAGGTAACAAAGAGGTGGGCAAACTTGCCACGACACCCGTCGTGGATCCTGAACCATTCTGCGGCATATCGAAGCATACTTTAAAAGAGGAACTCCGGTCACTGGAGAAGGCAAACAAGACCAAATCCTGAAAACAACTCAGGGTCAACCTGAAGAGATTTAAAGCTTGCATTAGACTGGGCAAGAACAAGCTCTGCATCCTGACTGCGTTCCTTTCGGGGCACTGTAAGTTTAAGGGTCATCTCCGGAAGCTCATTCCATCAGATGAAGACTCATGCAGATTTTGCAATGAGTCCAGTACTGGCGGAATGTGGGGCATTAACCCAGAAAAGGTTCAAGTATTTGGGTAAACACCAACCAACTTACAGCAGAGAAATTGTTACTCATTGCCTCCTGCTGTGACCTATGACCTGGGCAATTCTCACCTGGGCTAGGTGTGAGCTAGGCTCTCTCTAACCAGTTCCAATAGAAAAAATGACGAGAGGGATGTTCCTTCGCCTAGGCCTATAATAATAATGATGAGAAGATACTTTCCACTTAAAGTGAGAATTAGTTTTACTTTAAATTTGGAGTTCATTGCCACTTAAGGTGGGTAATCAGGTACAAAAGTGAAATACATTCATTGGATAAGTGGTGAAAATAAATTACATAGAATCGAAGATACCAAACATCAAATACAAATGAATAAAACCTATCTGATCAATATTTTAAAATGGTATTTGTGTTTTATCGCCAGGAATGGAAACATCCTGATTTATTTACAACAAACATGCAAATAACAGATACTGTTCGTATATTAGAAGAGTACTCAGTTACACTACATGGTTGATATGCGAATTCAATAAATCACAAGTGTCTGTCTACCAACTGCTTTGCCTACCTCTCCGAGGAGAAGCACGGATACATTAAATGGAGATTGGGCATGAATCCCTTTGGGGAGAGAGCGTATATCTACTTAGGCACTTTTCTTAGCTCCAGGTGGCGACGGATGGAATCAACGGTGTTGTTTTCAATTTCTATGACAGGTGAGTTAAATAGGCAGACGACAGCGAATGGGGGTTACTCACATGGATAAACATATATATGGCACTTGGACAAACGAGTATAACGTAAGGAACTGGCAAATCAAGTTATGGGTAGTATAAGCTCAGCACAACCCGGACTGTTACTGAAATAATATTTATTTAAGAGTATAACGTGATTGAAAAAGGAAATTTACTTTGAAAAAAGCTTCGCCGCAAACGGTCAAGATATGAACAGACTGGGACTTAGCATCTGCCCGGGTTGTGAAGAAGAGGACGAAAGTATGGCTTCATTCCTCTGCGACTGTCCTGCTTTATGTGTAATAAAGCACAAATACCTGTGAAGACATATCCTACCTGTGCTGCACATAATATGCCTTCTTTTATGTTTCAATTCCCCACTACAAACCCTTTCACTCACAAATCCCCAACCCTTTCTTTCTCAGCTCAGTTCCTGAGGGGAACACAACGGGCCCAACTCGAAGCCTACGTGACAAGGGAGATCTCTTCCTCACTCTCACAAGTCAACCAAGCAAAATCGTTGAAGAAAGGTTTACCCAGTATGCGCTTGCTCGCTCTCGCTCTCGCTGGAGATTTGCAGAGAAAAGCAGCTTCGGCAGAAATTTTGGTGAGGGATCACAGGCTAGTCCACCTGAGACTGGTTTTAATTCCTATAGCTACCCCTAGTGTCTGGCCACGCATTGAGTGGCAAGCGACAGAGCGACAAAATGCTGAGCGTCAATCTTAAGCGGCAAGTGGCCATTTATTGAGCGGCAATTCTTGAACGATTTTTTTATTTTTTTTTATAATTCACGAGCGCGAGCCATAGGTAAAATAAGGGAGGATGAAAGAGGGTAACCTAATGGGCATTCTTTGGGAGACGCGAGTTGCGAGAAAATGATTGAAAGGGAGGAATGTAACTGGCAATTTCGCTGGAGCACTGTTTGTTTTTAATTAGTTGTAGAGTTGCGCGAAATAGTTCCAATGATGGGCGAATATACCAAATGCAAGAACGATTACAAATTATTTAACGCTCACGAGTACAGGCGGATATCAAGCGCAATCTGCAAGCGTTGAGCTAGCTGCAAAAAGCGTGGCAGGCAGATTGGCTTTGTCCAAAGAACTGACAGCTGAAATGTCATTGCAAATGAACGTCGGAACGAGGCAGAATTCTTGATTTTTTTTTTTACGAATGACTAGCCGTGTTTACTCCCCTTTCGTAAGCTTTCAATACACACTGCACTTTATTTTCTACAATTCTAATTTAATATTAACTTGAAATAATAGATGGCACTTTGCTAACGTTCCTTGTAAACTCCTAAAAAATATCCCTTAAAAATTACCTATTTCCTGTTTTCCGACTCGCATACACTGAACCAAAAAGGTACGTAAATACAATAAAAAAGTTAATTGGGACAAGAACATTTTTATTAATATTCGTCCAACAAACGCGTTTATTGTGCCAATAAAAGCGTTTTATTAATTTAATAAACATTTATTAATACTATTAAGAGTTTGTTAAAACTGTTTATAATTTTTTTAAATTTTTAATAAACTTGTTCGTTGTGCCAATGAAATAAAACCTCTTTTCAAGTACAAGTTCGTTGAGCCAATAAACAATTTTATAGTTTGAACGAAATGCATTCATTGGGACAACGAAACATTTTATTGAATTGATAAAACATTTGTTGAGCCAATAAACTTTTTGTTCGATTTAATAAAAATAGTTTATTGATATAATAAACTCCTCCAAAGCCCTAAAATAGTGGTTCTTCTAGCTTCTCGAAACTTTATACTTACTTTTTTTACCTTTTCCGGGATTGCTCATCTGAAAATTAAGATGAATAAAAAAAATTATATATTTTCAATCAATTTATTTTTTTTATTCATTATTCGAACACAATAAATGGGTTTTTGCACAGCTATGTTTTCTTTTGGTTTTTTCTTTACAATAAAGAGTTTCACTTAAATTAAACAGGAAGAGAAAATTTGAGATAAAAATGAAAAAAATGTCTTTAAACATACACATAACGACACAGTTTTTGAATAGAAAAAACTTAAAATACATACTACCACTACTTACTTATATTGTTGAAGCTGAGAACATCTTCTCGTATTACCACGATACAAAGTGATTTTCTGCTGTCCGGTTCAGGAACTGGATGTGGTCTTCAACAGCCTCGAATGCATTTGCAACGAATAAAATCATTTCCTAGGAGTCTTTTACCGTATATCTTATCCTGCGTCTATTGCCTTCGTTGTCCACTTTCACTTTAAAATACTAATAAACATACAAATAGCGGGAAATAAAAAAATCGCTTTAAAGTCAACCACCATTTAGTTCATTAATTTATATTAATTATACGTAGACTTACCTGAATATTTTGTTCGTTTTTTTAACTAATTTAACACTTTTTAGTCAGTCCTTTTTTGATTTTCGTTTTCGTTTAGATAATAAGTCTATTTTGTCACTTTTTCCACAGAATTCTTACATAACTACTTTTCGATTTAGTTTTATCCAAAGATGCTTACTGGTTCACGGAAAACACTAGAATGACTAAATGGCACAGTTGCAAAAGCGTTAGTTCGCTTATATAGGTACAGTTTCTTGCAAAAATCAAAAGGTTATTGTGACAATAAACTGTTTGTAGATTTGATAACTGTTTTATTAATTTAATAAAATTGTTTATTAATACAAGCAATGAGTGCATAATTTCAATGAACATTTTTATGAAAATTTAATAAACTGGTTTATTATCTCAACGAATGCATTTATTAAGCAGAACGAAACCCAGACTCTTCACCTAACAAAAGATTTGCTTGGCACAATGTATGAATTTATTGTGCCAATAAATATATTCTTAAATACAAGCAATCGGTTATTAATTTTTCGAAATCGTTTTTTAATAAATTGTGTTTTATTGGCCCAACGAACTATTTATTAAATGGGTAGTATCAAAATAATAATATTTCGTACTATTAACAAAAGTTTTATTGAGACAGTAAAAAATGAGTTGATAAACGGCGTTTATTGATATTACGAACGATATTTTTTTCAGTGTAGAGGTAAGATCTGTTCCTGTAAACGAAAGTGTTCAACCCAAATGCATTTTTTCTTATTCCTACTTCTCAATTACGGACCGAAAGAATCGCATTTTTCTAATTTTTGCTGTGATCATTTCTTGCCGCTCAGCCCTACATTAAAATAATAGAACAGGATTGAAAGCTGAGCTAGGCCTCTCTGCCGCGCAGAAATGTCGCTTGCCGCTCAGCGAGCGCTTGGCCACAAACAAACAATTTCATATGTTTTCATTTTTCTGCCGCTCAGCTGATCTGCCGCCTCCCGCTCAGTGTGTGGCCAGGCCCTTAACAGTACTTATAGGAATATGAACATTTTCCACTTGGGAGATCTTAAGGGATGACCCACGCCTGGCTAGTTCATCGGCTAATTCGCTCCCCTCTATGGTAATCCAAACTCTTTTTAAGCTTTGTTTCATTTTCCAACACATACATACTTATGTACATACTTCAGTGCGTCCTAGTTCTAGGCCTTATTATGTCTGAGGCATACCAAAATACTGTTTCTTATTTTTAAAATCCAAAAATTGTATCTTTCCCTTAGTGAGCTCGCCTTCTTATCTATTGATATTGATTCCATGTCTTTTGCATCTTCTGGAAAGTTTTTGCAAATTGCTGTGGAAATAGTAGTTTTGCTCCTCAAAATCATGTTAAATACGTAATCCTAGCTTAGCTTCTGAAGTCAGTGTGGTTTTCATTACATTGCATTATACGATAATATAAATGCAATATTTATCTAGCAAACAAATATTGCCAACATGCTATTCCATTTATTCTGAGGGTTTCCTGGCAGAGATGCTCAATTCGCCACAATTCTGTATTAAAAGCTTAACAAATTAAAAATCGATCTGTTTTCCAATTTCATGCAATTTTACACTCCACCCACAAACCTTAGAATTCTATTCACTCCAATACATACTCGTACCTATAATACTCATTTTATAATAAAACGTTTCATGGTGAATCGACAAAGGTGCCCTTCCTTCCACATTGCAAAGGTTCATACAAGCAATTCTATTATAATACCTGACATCTTTCTATATAGCCATCCTTTCTCGAATTTAATTGCTTTTCTATGTCCCCTCCCACGTCGTTGTCATACCATCATCGGCAATGAGTATTTGTAGAACAAACCAATCTCCCAAAGCCTTAGATGCTATTTTCACTCTCCGCCTGACAACAAGGAGTGCTACAAAAGTCACACTGTATCTACTTTAAAAGAGCACACTGTTTACCACCTGCAGAACTCATATCCGGCTTACGTGTGATTCTGGCCAGAGTACCGGATGCTTATTTCCAGTGCGGAGGTAAACTATTTATAACTTCATTATCATACCTTGATTACGTTGACGGTGTACTTTAATCTTTAATTTGTTTCTATGTTGCTAAGTACAGTAGGTGTATCTTTGCACGTGTAATCAGAACACATTTACAGTCACTTAGCAGCTGTACAGTGACTAAAATACATTTTCCAACCAATTAGGTTTTAAGAATAAATGTATCTATTAATATCATAAGGTTTTTATGCAACAAGTGGATTTCGGTCACGTGCTGGAAATTTTCTTTTTTTTATAGTTCAGATAAAATTAAATCCAGTTATGATTATGGCTAATTAAGTGAGTGGACTTTCTCAGAAGGTATTCAGTTTGACTGAACAATCTTGACGTGGGTTTTATTCTACATTACGTAACTGGGTATTTAGAATAGAAAAGATAAAGATGAGATTAGGTGTCTCTTGGAACTCAACTCTTGTTGGGACATTTGGATGCTGGTTATAAAAGACAGCCTTATTGAGTTGCGTTCCAACGTCACTGTTTGTGTGGATGTTGTAGGTATTCTAGTTCAGGGTAAATATCGAAATAATGGAAGCAGTTGGCAACGAATCAATCCACAAAAAAACGTGATTTCACTAGAAATACAAGACGCCAATTCCCAAGCTACCTAAAATAACCAGGAAAGCGTTGAGAAGTGGAAATGTAACACAAAAACTGCGGCGTAAAGATATTGCAGTCTTCATGGGATCTAGAATCCCGGATGCTTGCAGCATCTTCCAGGAAGAAGACCTGCTGAAGCCTGAACTTATATCCGAAAAGGATATTACTTGTTCGAGATCAGACATTAATTCAATAATCACATGGTGACGTCATTGTGGAACAAACCAACGTCAACTATCACGAATGAACTAAATCAACAATGCCTACACCCAGGATAAACAGATATATAAAGTATGCCAACTTGCTTTGACGTTTGATATGTGACATCACGATATACCGATTTCAGGGGTGAAAGAAAAAAGTTTCTTTTTTAATTAGGTAGGTACATGAAATTGTTTTAATTAACTTTCTGTCTTTTACATTTGTATGGAATAAACAGGCTATATTTAAATGCTTGATTCTAAAATACAACCTATATTTGAAAAATAACTTTTTTGCTTTTATGTCTAGACTTCTAGAGGTAGTAGCAGTAGGTACTGATTCTGTTTTTTTTAAGTGCGTTTCTATAAAGGCATTTGTTGTGAACAAATGCTATTTATTGAGAAATATAAAAATACTTTCAAGTGCTCTTATCTCTTCCAGAAACTGTTGGTTTGGTTTCCTAAGCCCACCTCCCGATAGCTCATCAACCCAAGTGTAGCTACTGGAAGACGAGTCGAGGTAGTTATTGTTTTGGCACTTTTGTTAAAATATATCCGGCAAGGTTTTGAAGAGAATCTCCTTTTAACTCCTCAAACTCCAACAATCAAATATCTTTATCTTGTTCTTCATCTGGTGGAGTTACTTGCTGTGAGATATATTATCTTACCTAAGAACATAATCTATATTTTATTTCTAGTGGTGTTGGGTGATCCCTTAGACCTAATTACACTGAAGAAACATTCAAAGTCGTCTTGATTGAGTCTATTTGTTATAATATACATTGTACTATACTTAACCCTGGCAAGATAATCTGCGTCAAATTGACTCACTGGCGAGCGAAATGCTCTTTTTCTAATTATTATGAATCACGGGATGGGCGTTCGTGACTTTCCAGCCAATAGGTATCTAGAGCAGAAAACTCACGTCTCATTGAGTTAAGTCCCATTAATTTGGAAATACTCACAACCCTGTGAGTAAATTTTATACATGAGTGTAATTTTATACATCAAAATATGATTATCTTTCTAGGGTTAAAGCTAGCATATTCTAGCAATTGTGACAATGATTCGTTGTTTAACAGAATTCCTTTTTGAAAAGGGAGTTGGAGATCACAAATTCTGCATTATTTCACTCATTAAATCGACTATGTTGCCTTGTACTTCTGAAGTCAATCCGAACGCTATTGAGTCGCTGGACGAAAATTTTGAATTAAATATGTCAAACCAATCATTAACGACTTTTATAAAATCAGAACATTCCAAGGCATTTGCTGATACAATTTTCCCAAGGGACATACATACATTTTCTTATGGCATTTATAAAGCTGAATTTATAGAGAATTTATACAAAAAACACAATTGTATCCGAAAAAAAAAAACAAACAAAATTCACAAAAACACAACTCTCCTCTTCAGATGATCGGTATAATGTGACGTCAGCATTCAAGAAAATGTCGGAGTGAGAGTGTTTAGTTGCCATATCTTATATTCTGTTTATCCTGACCTACACCTACAAAATGTCAAAATCAATATACATATAGTGAAAATTGTATATAAAGCATAAGCTAAATAAAGAAAATCACTGTTGAATTTATAACGTACTTAAAAACGTATACTTCAATTTTCAAGCGGTTTGTTAAAACAAAGAAAAGATTAGACAGTTTTACATATATGCACATCGATTAACATTTTGGTCCTTCGAGCCGGATATTTAAGTCGACAGTTAGTTCATTAGTTTCTTGTATCACTGAATCAGGATTTCTCACACAATGCTTAAGGAGTGTTGTCCAGGCACTGTATCTTGATCAAATTAGCCAAAATAATGGAACTTGCAAACTCGAATGCAGATATGTAGTATATGTACATATGTAGGTTCAGCTGCAGATATCGAACATATACTTTGTGTCGGCAAGAAATCTACTAGTCGCGATGTGCCCATTATGATACTCAACACAAAAGCAGAGACAGAGAGAGAGAGAGAGAGAGAGAGAGAGAGATAGAGAGAGAGAGAGATGGAAAGATGCCATATAGCAGGAAGGTATTCGATTCAATTTTACTAAAATGTTTTAAAAGTACATTTCTTTTGCTTAGTTTATAATTTCGGTCAATTTAAAGGTATGACTGACTTAATAGTTATAATGAAAAATCATGTGCACCGCGACCAAGAGAGCTCTATTGCGCTGGCCTCTGTTTCTTGAACACGGCGATGTGGCGAGGTTCTTTATAAACCTCAGTCCCAAACTGGTTTTGATACTATTGAGTACGACCTTAGGGCTTTGAAATTCCTTGACAAACAAATGAAGATGAGGAAGAGAGCAAATCGATCCAACATCTACTCTCCTCCAAGAACGACGCCTCCGCACATTGGGTCGTAGATTCTTCGTAGTCATATCAGAATTCGGAAATGTAAAGATATCGGATCGTCAAAGATTCACCAAGAGTACGAACTGGTTTACGAGTCGGAAAGATGAGGATATACTCCCAAACTATGGAGGGATCCACAATTTGCTCGAATAATCACACACCCTTCCTAGCCTAACCCGACATAACCTAGGACCTTGAAAGCTGATTGACTATTCGAGAGGATGCAGATGTGGGCACTGCTTTTTGTCATTCACCTCTGCTTGTAAGACTCCGGTACACCGTTAGCTTCAATTGTAATATATAAAAACTTTGCCTCTATTGGACTTGTCTAAGTACTAAATTTGTAAATTATGTATGTATATCATTAGTAATAAACAGCAATAGTCGTTTTTTTATGAAACGATTCGTCAGTCATCAGATACGATAAGCGATAGGGATGTAAAATCCCAACATTTGCGTGTGTACTTCGCATAAATATGCAGATGGAGTATCTATGAGTGTCTAGTATTATCCTAGTTCATTTTCATTTGGTTTATTCAACAAAAAAGGTATTCTGTGAATTTCAAATAAATGTCAATTTTATCTCCTCTTGTATGTATTTTAAAGGCGTTTTATTTTCAACACGATGAGAAATAATATATGCAGCATTTGTACATATATCTCTACATATGTAGAATACATCCATAGAAACCTTTTGTATTAGTGTTTGAGCTTGTTTACTTTTGAGAGTGGCTTTTAAGGTATTTATAGCATACATGGAATATTTTGTTATTCATTAAAGGATACAATTTCGTCAAATAGAAAAAGTTAAAAGGCTACATACAGACAAACATATTGCATGCAAATATTTAAATTAAATCGGTATTTCTCAGGTACCTACGAGATAAATATCTCTATGTAAATCGTATCTAAGCAGAATTAGCAGAAAATTAAGCAGGTGTTTTACAGCCTAGGGCTTTCTTGAGCGAATACTCGCTTGAGTACATTCAATTTTCAGTTCTTATCTAGAACTTACTGCCCGAACAAAATGGCGAGGCTGTAGTGGAAGTAGGCAGCGCTGTCAAAGTTAAAATACACGTAAACCCTATAGCGCGAACACAATGCGAAGCTGATGCTGTAGTATGAATTGTATGGTGAAGCGCAAAGTTCAGCCAACTTCAACTTTCTTCTTCCACTACAGAGTCACCATTGTGTTCGGCCAGTAAACCTAGATATTTGGCGTGATCTTAAGAGCTGAGCTGAGTACCATTTAATTTTGGAGGGGTGACTTGGGGATGCTGTGGTCCGTTTTTACCAAAATAATCACAATACACTGAAGCAGGTGTTCCACAAGAAAGTGTTCTTGGATGAACCCTGTATCTATTATATACAAGAGATATTCCGTTAGATAATTACGCGATGATAGCTACCTTCGCAGATGACACTTCCATGCTAGTTTCAGACGAATGCATCGTGAAGGCTGCAGAGAAGGATAGAGTATAAAGCTCTACGAGGAAAAATCAACTCAGATAAACTTCACCAATACAAATTTAAACAATCTTCCTATATTTATTAGCAACCAAATCATTCCATATGCTAATACAGCTAAGTACCTTGGAATGACCCTGGATGCTAAGTTGAAGTGGAAAGTACACATTAAAAAGAAAAGAGAAGAGTTCGGGGCGCGATGGGTACGATGTTGAGCACCAGCATCAGAAATTCTGGTGGCTGCTGGAAAGAGATGGAATTCCCTCGTCGATTCCGTTTGATCCGGGGTAAGCCCCAAGGCAAAGTTGGCCGCCTTTGTATTTATATATGTATATATTTATGCCGTGGCCAGCTTACATAGGTTTAGGTAGTATAGGTATTATTAAGTTTTATATAAAAAAAAACTGCATGGCACTTTGCAAATACAAAAAAAAAATATAAAAACTAATAAAAAACCATAAAAAAAATTATAAAATAACAGCACAAAAAACAAAAAAAAAATTACGTATTGAATTACGTAGCTAGAGTTAAGATAGGTTGAGTAGTTGTAAGTTTTATTTAAGGTAGTTTTTAAGCAAAATCATGTCCTGTGTCTAAGTTTTTTTTTTTCAAACTTTTCTTAGATCTAAAATTGTAACCTTAATTAACCCATTAACGCTCAGCGTCCTATTTCTAGGACAGCTGAGGACGAAAAATTCTAGTGACTAAGAAAATAATAAAAAGACAAGATCTGCATTTCTAACGTTAAGTTTAATATATTGTCTTTGTAATTGAAGGGTAAAATAAAAAAAATATTATTTAAAAATATTTTTTTTTAATTTTAAAAATAAATAGATTTTGGTTAAATAATACACTTTTTGGGGAAAAAAACTTTAAAAATATAAGGTTTCAATATAAATGGATGAAACTTCAGATTTTAATAACTAATTGATTATATATTAAAATGGGTAGTCAGATTAAAAAAAATAAAATTCACGACGAAACTAGAAAGGATTGCGATCAGGTGTCCTAAAAATATGACGCTGGGCAGATATGATAGCTTTACAAAAAAAAAAACAAAATTGTTGCAGGTTGAATGTTGGTTTTGATACGTTTTTTTTAAGGTTCATTGCATTATAATTGTAAAATATTTGCTAAACTAGCTATACAGCATACATTACATTCAATTTTAAAGTCTGAGGGTGAATTTTCTGTGACGTAATATAGCATTACACACATATGAAATACATACAAAGCCAGTGAGATTCACAACCCGTCCTTTTGGCTTTGTCATAGTCAGGTAAAAAGAATACTATTTAGCTGTAGCAATCAAAAGGTGATGCGGATTAGTCTGAACTGAATAGTTGAGTTTGATGGAGTAGTTCTTACTTTTTCCTTTATTGATTCATTTTGCAATTCACATCCCCCATGTTTCAAAAAAAAAAAACCGTTGGTTTGACTGTTCACCGAATTGCCGATATGCTCGAGCAACTTCAATGTAATTAAAAATTCGAAGATGCAAGTGTTGTAGTTTTACCTCCGCCTTTAGACTATGAAACTGACGAGAATTCCACGTTTAGAAGATAACTAATTTGTTCTCTATCTTCCATATATTCTAAGAAATGACCTATGTATGGAAACGATACCGGAAAATCTTTAGGCTAAGATCCTGTCCAATTATTATGAATTGTTGAAATGAAGAAAACGATCGTTTTCTGTGACCGCATGTTTGACATTGCACAGAAGATTTTCATAGTTCAATTAGTCACAACTTCTTCAAATTTTGATCAAGCCACTGCTCGCATTATTTACAAAAAGAAAATAAACGAATTTAATTAATTGCCTCAGCATCAGTTGGTAAAGCAGTACAACCCTTACAAGTGTGAAGTTGATAAATATGATTGACTTACCTCCAAATACAATACTGCAATAAAAAAATGGTACTGGTGCACTTCACCCGAGTTTATATATGGCTATGGTGAATGTTTGGGTCATACTCATACACGAGTTTTTGGTAGCAGAGAAATAGAAATAATCATCGCTGCTGCAGTTAGGACGAAGAAGCTTTTTCTCCTATACTCAACTCCGATTTATATTTGTTCACTGTGTTTTTATTTATTTAAATTTTAACCTAATTATCAATTAATCAATTCTTCGCCTGGCATTTATTTCATTTTTTGGTCAACAGGCATTTATAAATTCTTTAAAAAAAATTAAAATAACTGAAAATTATTTACACAGGTATCAAATCCTATTTATAGGACACACAGTTTTGGAACTTCTGTTGCAGTATTTTTTTTTGTAAAATTTTTTTTCAAATTGTTTATCGGTTAGTAACAAAATACTAAAAAATTAACTAAATTGGGCCCAAAATATTACTCTGAGCGCTAATGGGTTAAAATTATATATTATAAGTTAGGTTACGTTGAAAGACATAGTATAAGTATTAAGTTTAGCTTAGAGTGCCCGTGTGGGGCCAGTAAGTTAGAGTAAGATAGTTAAGTTAATTAAGCTAGTTTTAAGCACTTTTGTCTAGCAAGTAAGTAATAATTGAATTGAAAAATAAAACTGCATTAAAAATTAAAAAAAAAAATTAAAAGAGAAGAGTTG
The DNA here is from genome assembly GCA_949775065.1 of Brachyopa scutellaris. Lineage (NCBI taxonomy): Eukaryota > Metazoa > Arthropoda > Insecta > Diptera > Syrphidae > Brachyopa > Brachyopa scutellaris. The sequence continues at coordinate 73,210,319 of OX459112.1, forward strand.
AACATAAAATAAAGAGAAATGCACTGGTTACTGGGACGCAGTTCAGAGCTGTCTACTGAGGACAAAATCTTGCTATATAAACAGATAATTAAGCCTGTTTGGACGTACGGCATCCAATTATGGGGCTGTTCAAGAAACACGAATACTCAAATTGTTCAGACATTCTAAAATAAAGTCCTACGTGGAATAGTAAATGCCCCATGGTAATATAAGAAACAACTCCTTACAGCGTGACCTGCAAATTGAAACGGTTACCGAAGTAGTTAAAAAGCACGCTATAGAACGAAGCCTCACGAGCTGATAGATTAAATGCTATGGGAATTTATTTTGAATATAAAAACTTTCCCCAACGAGATTATTAACAAAGAAAGAAAAATCATTTGGCGATCTTAGATTGGTCCTGATAAGGGAGGTGTTTTTAGTGGTGTTCACTGTTCACTGTTCCATAGTGTCTTTTGAGATTTTCACAGTTTTCACAGATCATAGTAGAAGCCATGACGATGAGGAGGGAAGTGCATGGATTCGACATCTTCTAATCTAGGCCACAGATTATTGGAAAACATTGCCGACCTGGAAAACTCAAAGATATCGGATCTTCAAAGATTCATAAAAAGCATGTATGTATACGAGTTAGTTAGTTAGTATACAGAAAATGAATTTTCTCTTTATGAATGGATTGGATTTTCACGTTTCCGAGTGGAAATGATTGTCTTTAAAAGCCGTATTTTATTATGGCCGTGATCTGATCCGGATCAGATTGCGTAGTAGTCTAACGCACTTACCACTACACCACGGTACTTATTATATTCTGGATCTTGAAAATTGATCCAGATAGAAAGCCTGATCACGTGTTGCTGTTGCAAATTATATGGAAATTAAATTAGTGATCCGCATCAGATCACAGGCAATATAAAATACGGCTAATTATCACACCTCCTTCCCAACTTAACTTAACCTACTTGCTTCACTAGAATCATCATCATTAACTGCCTTTTAACTGCCTTAAACTTAATACAGTAGACGCTCGATATAGTGAACATCGATATAGTGAACATACCAATATAGTGAATACACAATATTTTATACAGGCTATTCTAAATAGTGAACAAGTTTGTTCACTATTTAGAATATTTGTTTGTTTCACGTGCGTGTTGCTTATTTTGTTATTTTTTGAACGATATTCTTTGTGACCATGTCACTTAAGCACAGCTTAAGTTTGTTGTATTTTGGTTTTTGTTTTTTAAGTACATGGAATGTATTATGTTTTTTACGGAAGAGTTGTTTTTGTTAAAAATAAGATATTCTTTCTTATAAATATTGGCTTGTTTTTTAGTAATTGCAAAGAAAAATTGTAATTATATTCTATATTCGATGAATTGTATGTAAAAACATACACATTTTGATAAAATTTGCTTCAAGGAGTCCACGCTCGTTACAATGAACAATCTCGCTTCAGTGAACAGGCCTGGTTTTTATTAGTTCACTATATCGAGCGTCTACTGTATATTCGCTTGATTTTGTTTCGTTGGAAAGGTTGTGAAGACGGACGCAGTGTGTAAAGCTTTTTCCAACATGTTGTGTCTAAGCCAGGTGAAAACAAGGTGCGTCTCTCTCACAAAATTGACCACAGGCAATACTATTTTAAATATTTTTGTGATTTTGTACATATTTACAACATTTTGGTTACAATTCATGGTTTGATGCCAATGACAATGCTGGCTATAAGACATAAGTAACAACTTTTTAAAACTCAAAAAAAAGACAGCAACTTTTTTTAAAAAATAATGTAGAAAGAGTTTCATAAAAGTCGTAATTCAATAATGGACAGGCCATCTTTATTAACTGGATGCACTATGGATGTATGTAAGTACATACGTACATATGCATGAGGTATTATTCGTACCGTCGCGTCCCCTAATTGCGTCTTTGCAAGTGGGTAAATGTGTAATCCAATCTTCTGCAATCATCGATGCTATCTGGGCGAACGCTGTGCCTGGAATCATAATGAATTTAAATGTCTCCTACGTGATGTTTATCTTTCGTCCTTCTTCTCCCACCAATGGTATTCACTATTGATTGTAACACGAAATAATGAAATCATGGGTGGTACACAACTGTGGCGATATTCCATGCCTCATGAAAGGACGAGTATATGGGTAATGGACTCTGTTTTTTTTTTTGCATTGTTTACAAGCAGAACCACTGAACTGGAATTACTCGCAGCACTACGCTTTGAATGAATTAGGCCTTCTCGTCCACTTTGAGTATAGAAAATGCAGGAGCTATGTCGTTCAGGCCACGGACCAAAAGAAAAACAGAAACCAAACTGAAGCAGATGACTTGTTTAATTCATTGTATATTCTACCTTTTATTACCAAGCAATTTAGGTCTAATAAACTTGGCGAATGGATTTGGTTTTGAAATATTTACATAGGCTCTCTTAATACATACATACATATATTCTATTATAGTCGCAGTGAAGAATAATCAATTTGGTAAGAGACGATTTAGCCTCATTTCGATTGTTGACCGAATATAATTACGCTGGCAAATGATCACCAATTTCGAAACACTTGGAATGATTAACATTTTTGTGTGTCTAATTATGTACATGCTTTGGTTATTTAGAGAGATTTGCGTATCAGCGAATTAAGTAGTGTGGTTTCTATGGATGTCATTATTGTGCTTTGTTAACATTCTTTATCATTAAATCTTGAAGTAGCTATGGATACTCTTTTTTTGAATGCCTCGGGTTTTTTTAAAACTCTCAATTGAGAACATGTCAAGGAAATCAAAGATTTGCTGCTCAAAAATCATAAATTGATAATCCATTCGAGGTTGCTAATTCTGAATATAACGGTGACGAGTACCAACACTCCACTGTCAGGCAGAATGAATCATTCAATTTAGTTAAGATGACGATGACAAAACTCCCAACTACCTGGTCGAAACGAAGTGAGGATAGCAATATCCAAGCTTAAGTCCAACAAGGCTGCTGGACCTGACGGTTTACCCGCAGAGCTATTTAAAACAGCTGGATATGACTTGGTAGAGAGCATACACCAACTCATCTCTAAAATTTGCTTACTAACTTAACGGACTTCCGACCCGTGAAGAGTCTCTGCCTGAGACACGGCAGCCTTCCACTCTCTTCGATCCCGGGCACGCTGCTTCCAGTTATCTAGAACAAGCACTCTGGCATCCGCGACAGCTTGATCCTTGAAACAGAGGTTCGGTCTTCCTTGTCGTCTGGAACCTGGAGGCTGTGATTCGTAGATCCTCTTTGCTGGTGCATTGTTGTCCATTCACTTGGTGTGGCCGAGCCAGTATAATCGACGTGTGTTGGTACAGCTTGTAGAGTTCGCGGTTATATCTTCTCCTCCATTCGGCCTCCTCGCATACGGGACCGAATATCCGACGAAGAATTTTTCTCTCGGAAGTATTCAAAATCTGCTCTGCTTTCCTGCTTATCGTCCAACACTCGGCTCCATACAGCAGAACTTGCAGGATCAGAGAGCATGCATTTCGTCTTCCGAGTAAGGAGTTTTGAACCCATTTGTTTTGCCAAACCGAAGTAGCAGCGGTTATCATTCGTGGAGTTGATGTTTACTCCAAGGTAGATAAACTCCTCTTAACCACTTCGAAGTTACTGCTGCCAACAATGACGTTTTGTCCTAGGCGGTGGACAGATGTTTCTTTGGTTGTTGGCAACATGTGCTTGGTTTTGTCCTCATTCACTTCAAGGCCAACTCGTTTCGCCTGTTCTTCAATTGCCGTAAAAGCCTCTAACACGGCACGCTGGCGCTGGGAGCGACCGATGATGTCGATGTGGTCTGCGTATCCCAGTAGCTGGACAGATTTGTGAAAGGTAGTGCCTTCCGTGTTTACACCTGCCCTGCGTACTATCTGTTCCAGCACAGGATTGAAGAAGTCACATGACAGCGCATCTTCTTGCCGAAATCCGGTACTTGTTTGGAAAAGTTCGGAGGAACTGTTTCCAAATTTCACGTTGCACCGCGTGTTTTTCAGCGTCACGCGGTATAGCTGGATCAGTTAAGCCAGGATCCCGAATTCAGCCATCGCCTTGTAGAGCTCAAGACGATGAATGCTATCATATGCGGCTTTGAAGTCGATGAAGAGATGGTGAGTCTCGACTTGAAATTTGTTGGTCTTTTCCAGGAACTGCCTTAATGTGAAAATTTGGTCGATCGTCGATCTGTCGGGCCGGAAGCCACACTGGTTCGTGCCGATTAGTGTGCTGCAGAAAGGTTTCAGACGTTCACACAGTACGTGGGATAGGATCTTATATGCGACATTAAGCAGGGATATGCATCGGTAGTTCTTACAGGACATAGGATCGCCTTTTTTGAGGATGGAGCTGATAGTCAAGTCGGAGCTGATAGTCCAGTCATCGGGCATGGCTTCATCCACCCATACTTGGTTGATGATTTGGTGCAAAGCATCACCACCATGTTTGAAAAGCTCTGCTGGTAGACCATCAGAGCCAGCAGCCTTGTTGTTCTTCAGCTTTTTGAAAGCACTCCTGCCAAACTCAATCTGTTCAGGATGACGATGGAGAAAGCTCGCTGCTCCATCAAGGTCAGTAAAAAAAGGGTTCAGACAAGGTGACACACCGTCATGCGACTTCTTTAACATCATACTTGAAAGGATTGTTCGAAACTCACAAGCCAAGACACGAGGAACGATCTTTCAAAAGTCCGTTCAACTACTTCCATACGCCGACGATATTTTTTATTTTTTTTTATAATCTACACACGCTAAAGGGGATATGAATACCCTTTTAATGTTTACACATAGCGCGAGCACATGAAGGAAGAGAACGAGAGACAGACAGATCGACGTAGTGGTAGGAAACTCAGGTGATAGGTTTCAATTTCAACTAACTCTATGGGTGGCGTCACTTATCATCTCAGTCTTGCTATATGGACCTTATCGAAAGCGGAAGAAGATATCCTTGGTCGCTTCAAGAAAATTTGCACAACTTTTAAGACATGAGCATCAATTGTATTACCACTTCACTTCTAAGGGAATGGCCGTTTTCAGGCGTGTGCTTAGGCATTGCTAAGGAAGCGAGTTGGCATTGGAATCTGATTTAAAATCTGTTTTAATGGCATTACCACATCGCTTCCTATATTCTACTTTTTCAGGTCTTCTTTTCGAATGGAAATATGTACCTAGGAAACATGTTTGATCACGTTAATTTTTTTTCGCTGATTTTTATTTCAAGTTTAATTTTTGGCGGATAAAAACGTTCGGAGAAAATAAGAAGTGGAAAGTAAAATTCTAATAAAGTGCTGTGAAGTATTCAACAATATTATACAATACATATACAATATATACAATATATATATTTACAATATTTTTTTCTAATACTGATGTAAATATATTTTTATCATTTGTAAATACTGTGTCTGAAATATACAAACACAACATAAACACTTGGATTTATTCATTTGATTTTGTTTTGGAACTAAGGCTTCCCAGGAAGCAATATAGTTCATAGGAGGGCCTGCTTTTACTCATAACTGGTAACCGATGAAATAAGTGCTTCCATAGCAGGGCTATAGGAAGGCCTGCTCTAACAACTTCTTGGTAACCCCTGAAAGAAGGCCTGCAAAAGGAAGCGAGATGGGAAGTACTTGCTCCCTATGACATCGCAATGTTAAAATCATGTCTGAAGTAATGGCAAAAGGAATCGATGCTTAACTCTTTGAGAGCTTATCCCGACGAAATCCAAACAAAAATCAATGCCACCACACACTCGTATGAACGTGATCTAGATCTTGTTTTAGAAGTGCATCCCCAAGGCATTGTTATTACATACCGCTTACGTGACAGCACGTTGTTGTCGCCAGCGCCACTCTATCCAATAAACAAAAGAAAACAAACCTAAGGTTCATTGACTGCCCAATAATATCTCTAAATCAGCTCGTTAGGAGTCTTACCACTACCAAAAAATATTCAAAACGGTTTCCATTAAATTAAATTCGCCAAATGGTAATTTTATGTTCCTAAACAGCAAATTAAATTTACGAAGAATTTCTTTATTCCAAACAACGGGAACCAAATTGTATTCGGCAATTGGTCGCACACTTAGTCAATGACGCACACAAACCCGTCGAGAAAAAGAAGAACAAAGAGATTACCATCTCAAGCGAACACAGTCAATGCTCACTGGATGTGAAATGAACTCGAAATGGCAAAACAAACTTACTTTGCATATCCACCAGAGGTGGTGGCAGGAGGGGGGGAACCATCTGAACCCTCTAACTGGGAACCAATTTGAGATGGAGATAAGGACAATTTGTCCATTTGTCTTCGCCAGCGTTGACCGTTGAAGTGAGTTCTAAATTGAAATTGCCATCCAGCAAAAAGGCAAAAGGACAAAGAGGTATGTATCATTCGAACACGGGTGTGTGTTAATGTTTGTCAAATAAACATCGAGTAGGTACATCAGTGTCCTTGTATCTACAGTTCACCAAGAGATAAGTTCATTTCTGTTTTCAAATTACACTATCCGCACATAGCCTTGAGTGAGGGATAAAAATCGAGCCAAAGGCTGCATGGGAATCGTGCAGCCATTCACATTGTTCAATTCAGCAGATTTCGTCCTTCGTCGATTGCAATTTGCAACTAGCGAATTCCGTAGCTGGTATCGGAGGAATAAAGGTGAATTGAGTGCTCTGCTCAGTGCACTTCATCATCTCTTGAACTGGTGATGTTAATGTGATTTCGATTGATAGATACACCGAAGAGTACTTCTATACGAGCTGCACAGATCGATGTCATGCTGCAGCAAATGTAGCCGTAAGTGTTATCTGGACATGGTAAATCTCGATAGCCATGCATTAGACAATTTGCGAGTCCTGTGTGTTATCGGAGATAGGGTAGTTTTAATTAGGTTGGACACTGAAAACTAAGCAGTTGGCCAGAGGCTGTAACCATTTTAATCAAACGCACACTCTCGGCACGGATATAGGTAGAAAGGATAGGTAGAAGTGATGGTTTCGTTGGAGAATAGTGCGAGATTATGATACCACAACCTCAGGTGACCCGTTTATTCCGATGTAGTTTGAGATATTTATATCCACCCTGGGAGGCTTAAGAAGAGGATCAGTTCTCTAATCCTTTTCTAGGAAATCTCTTTAACCCTTTCGATCTGAAAAGTCGCTATGGTAAAAAAAAATATATTTTATATATTATTGGAAATAATCTCTACTATTTTGCGCAGTTTTATTTTCTCCAATTCCCAAAAACTAAAATTTAAAAGTTCCTTTTCTCAAATTCTCAAAATCTAGAATTTTTTTAGTTTTTTTTCTAATTAACTATGTAGATTATGAAAAATTAAAATTTGAGAAAAATCAAATAAATTTTAGTTTTTGGGAATTTGAGAAAATAAAACTAACAAAATCGCGCGATTTTTTTAGTTTTATTTTCTCAAATTCTCAAAAACTAAAAATTTTATAAGTTTCTTTTCACCAATTCTACTAGAATGGATGAAATGGGTTTGGATGCCTTATGGAAATACAGAATTTTTTTTAATCCTAAATTTCTGAAAATTTTGGACTTCGAAATAAAATGTCCCACCCCATCGGGGCATACATAAGTCCCTAATTGTGTCTTATGTCGCTGCTCCGATTAAGAAATAGTGAGAAACCACATGGTCTTATGTCTCAAATCTATATGGTCTTATGTCGCTTTTGAATAGCGACATAAAGCCATGCCCTGAAATATGGTCTTAAGTCGCTTTGTGAAAGCGTTATAATGCCATATTTTGAAATATGGCCTTATGTCGCATGGTCTTATGTCACGGCACGTGTGGGATATCATTCGAAAGGGCTCAAAGTAAAGATTTCGTCCAATAAAATAAAACAAATTATATTGGGCCAACTTAAAGTACAAAAAATGGAGGGCAAGTAGGTGGATTCAACAATAAGTAAAAAAAATATTTTTCCAAGACACCCATTTGACATTTCCCTGGATTGCATAATCACCAAACACTTTAACAAGAGAACATTAAGCATCAATCTAGTACAATAAACGTGTGTAGGTATATGTGTGTATCAAGGAAAGTGAATAATTACTACACATTTGTGCAGAACATCGTCCGCTCATTTAGCTTGAATTTTAACAGCTTTTTTTCGACATAAGATACAAAGTGTGTCCATTCATTGAGCATCAACTTCTGTCACTTCCAATGATACCAATCAATCACTTTAGATCGACCCAAGGCAAAGCAATTACTTCGATAATTTCTCTGCGTACTGTACAGGGCTGAATGACTTAACTACATTGACTAAGCTAAAAACAAATTATATGTTTGCTTACATAGCACTTCATTAGCCTCAGTGGATATAATTAACTGTAAATCATTTGAAATGCGATGACTGCTCATTTGTATGGAGGCAGACGACGGAGGGAGTTCCTTTGACACCCCAGTGCGCTTAAAGGATATATGGTGGGCGAAAACAATTGGTCTGAGAAAATGTCTCAATTTAGATACGAGACTATGAAACATTTCGAACCCAATTCAAAGTATAAACTAATTCAGGTGAATAAAGCATACGAGGTGTTATTTTTAGCCGAACAGTCTTTGGGTGAAGTGGTGCTTGTTTCGTTTTGTGACAAATACTCATTCAGCGTGGGAGTTGTAATAGTCAGTAATGACCTTTGTAATCGAAACCGCAATCATTTTACGTTGATTTTTGAAAACAATTTAATTTCCAGAAGAACATCTTTGGAATTCACTTCTCATTAAAATATCGATAACCACACCCACACCCTATCGGCTCTAGCTGATAACGAACAAATTCCATAAGTCCATTGAATTTCATTAAAGTCGATTTTGACTGTAGTTGAAATTTAAAGTAAGGCCTCCGGCAACACCATGCTCATACTCAGTGTTGGTTTTAGAGCCACCTGTGCAATTGGGACTCAGAATTTAGTGAACAAAAAGGTAAAGTTGACAAATGTAATCTGGTACGCTAAAATTAAAAATCAATTTTTGTTAATAAGAGCACTGTTGTAATATTGTAGAAAAGGTAGCTGTTTTTAATTAGTTGTTCACCACTGTATATTAATATGTACAATGTACATAATTGGGCACCGTAGCGCAAGTGGTTAGTGCGTCGGACTACTGAGCCAGCGGTCTTGGGTTCGAATCCCGCCGCAAACACCTAAAAGTTTTTCACAGTGCCCACCTCTTTCGATTGTCTGACGAGCATCAAAGAGTATCATTTGTCACGATTGAGCTTCTCAACTCGCCGTTCGGAGTCGGCAAGAAACTGTAGGTCCCTTCCATTCGTGCAAAAATATAACACGCACACACAAATGGTTGCGAGAAGCAGGCCCAGGTTCACCTCGAGCTGTAGCGCCAACTAAGTAAGTAAGTAAGTAATGTACATAATTATACATTTTGTAATTAGCATTAATACACATACATGTACAATGTACATAGATATGTATATTAACAATATGAAATTGAAATTGAAATTAAATTCACACAGTATACAATTTTAATTGTGTTGTCATAATAAAATAGCGGTGCATCCTACAGTTATTAATAACACCAAATCTTTTAGTATCTTAATGAGGTTCTACTAATAAATTTACTGTGAAAAACAATGAAATGGTCTATTTAGTTTGATTATACATAAGTTCAATAGGTTTAATTTATGAGTAAATGAATTCAGTAGTTTACCGAGTTAATTATAGTTTACCAGGCAAGAGTGTTGGAATAATAGCATCAATAAAAACAGGAGAATTAATATGAATTAATATTTAAATATAAATTTTCAGTTTAAATTTGTTTTTTTTTTCAAATTTATATTATGATTACAAGAGTAATTTCATTATTTCAGTATTTCAATAAAAGTAGTAGTGCGTTATAAAAGCATGCTACCCGGGGTTCAATCCCAGCAAATACCTTAACCCTCATCCTGTATTTTGGGCAAATTTTGCCCAAACGCATTTTGAGACTTAAAAAACTAAACTAAATTTCTATAATATGTATGCTGATGTAACAAATGTAATTCAGTTATCTGTAGAAAACATTCATTTACGGAAATAAATTGTAAAAAGTGCAAATAATGCAATAAAATTGTGCTAAGAACATTTCACCCAAAACACTGAATATGTAGTTTTTTTTCTTTACAGGATGAGGGTTAAATATAACAAGCATACACAAATGGTTGTGAGAAGTAGGCCCTTGTTCACCCCGAACTGTTGCGCACCTAAAGAAAGAAGGCCGGGACTTTGCTTGATATGTAATATGTATACAAGGAGAAGATAAATCTGTTTGTACATATACAGTGAACTCTCTCATAACCGGACACTGACGGCACCGAGAAATTTGTCCGGTTATGAGTGGTGTTCGGTTATAGGGGAAACAAATAAATTGACATCAACGAAACACAATTAATAGACATATGGCAGTTTTATTTTATAAATGAATTCATTTTAATGTGATAAACACATATTACCGAAAAATTCATATTTCTGCCTATGGCAATAAAGCTTAAAATTACACATACATACATACACTTAACATACAAACCTATTTAAAAAAGGCAACGAAATTTCTAAATGTCCATAGTTCTTGGATATTCGCGGATAAGACGGTATATGCCCCCATTGGTTAAGGAAATTAGCGGGTCCTGTGGGCATTATGCCGTCAAAGCATTTTAGGTATGTTAGGACAAGACGGGATACCCCGACGAGAAATACAGTTTCTATACTTTACTTCCATATTCCGGCATTATTTTGTCCTACCAGAGACAAATTTTCACTTCACTGTGACCAGCGGAATCACTTTTATCTTTATACAAAATTCGCACAAAATAATATAAAATATCTCTTAAAATGTCGGAGATATGCGTGTATCATTTTAGCGTTCTCCTTTCTTCACCGAAAAAGATGTGTCCGCGAGACCGCGAACGAGATAATAACGCAAAGGCACACTCCACAGTTTACATTTTGTTTCGTTTCTTTACAAAGTGTTAAGAAGAGGAAAGCTAAACAAAACCAAAAAAAATTATGTAAAAAATTTGCCATACGTAGATGTGTTTTGTCCAGTGAAGAGAGAGTGACATTCTATGGCGGTTACGAAAATTGGTGTCCGTGTCCGGTTATGAGAGAGTCCGGTTATGGGAGAATTTTTTATATGAAAAATTGAGTTTTTATTTCCGTTCTTTGAAAACTGTCCGGTTATAAGAGGTGTCTGGTTATGAGAGGTGTCCGTAAGGAGAGAGTACACTGTACATACATATGTATGTGGGATTGGGCCGATCAGACAGACAATACCCTACAAACGATACGAAACAACGAAGAACGTACATAGCATAAGACCATAAGGTTGCTCACTATTTCTTTATCGGAGCAGGGAATTGAGTCCCAAAAGAAGTCCCACTTAAGTGGGACATAAGACCCAAATTGAATTATTGACTTATGTAGATATGTCCCGATGGGGTGAGACATTTTTTTTGTAGAAGATGAGACATAAGTCCCAAATATTCAAAGAGATAAAATTAAATTTTTTTTTTGGATGTCGATTTAGGCATCCATTCTAGTACTTGAGAATTTTAGGTTTTGAAAATTTGAGAAAATAAAACTAAAAAAATTGCTATTGTTATTTTTATTTTCTGAAATTCTCAAAAACTAAAATTTTATTACCGTAAAATGCCCTAACATTGACTGGGTCCTAAACATTGACCAAAAATCAAAAAATCTTCTAAACTTTCCTAGCGACAAACAGTGACCAGATATTTAAATAATATTACCACTTAAGTCATCCCTGGATATTCATAGATGACAGAAAAAAAATCTGTAGATGTACAATTGTCATAAATGAAAATAACCGCCAATAACGGGTGGCCTGTTCAAGCGCGTATTTTTAAGTGTCGGTAAAATCATCTCCGCACGACAAGAAAACAATATGCAATCGTGAAAAAAAATTATTCGGTATGTAGTTCCATATATTAGTTTAGTATGTTTATTTAGCAGAACTCTGCTATTTAAATTCAATTTAACAATTTTTAACAATTTAAACTTAAAATCTATATATACGATTTTTTCTTTGATTTAATTCCACTAGTTTGTATAAGGATAACCACTTTTTATAGTTTCATTTACATATCTTTTAAATGTTTTTAAATTTGTTTCATTTTTTGCTTTGTCCGGAAGTGTGTTAAATAACCTACAGCCTTTATACAAAATGCTATTTTGGGTATCATTTTCAATGAAATTAGGTAGTCTGAAGTCTTCTCTATTTCTTAGATTATATGGTTGGGACTCCCCCACATATCTCAAATATTTACTTAAGTATTTAGGTAGCAGATTATTTTTAATTTTGAAAACAAAACATAGTACATTAACAAAAATTCTTTGCTTTACACTTAACCATTGAAGCATATTAAGCATTGTTCTTATTGGTGTAAGACGATTACATTTAAGTATAATACACATAGATTTATTTTGTAGGCGTTGCAACTTTAACAGAACATTATCAGAACATAGGTACAAAACTGATGAACAATACTTGAAATGGAGTTTTATCATAACATTATAGACATTAATAGCACATATTACAGATAACTTGTTTCTAATTCTGTTAAAGAATCCATTCTTTTTTGCAATTTTTTTGACTAAATATGAATATCGAACTTAAGTTTGTAGTCTATAACTATGCCTAGATATTTAATTACATTTACTTGCTCTACTTTTTCGTTGTCGATCTCCAGGTTGAGGTTGACGTTACGTTTTAGGGCCATACATTTCGATTTTGCTACGTTCAATTTTAGTTTGTTAGCTTTCAACCACTCGTTGATTCTGTTGAGATCTTCTTGAATTAGTTTCGCACATTCGTCCGCATTCTTTCCAGATATAAAAATGAGTGCATCATCGGCAAAGAGCACAATTTGGGAATTTCGAAGAACTTCTTTAATGTCATTTATGTAAATTATAAATAACAGCGCGCCCAGAATCGATCCCTGAGGAACTCCGTGTCTCGTTTCAATGCTGTTGGACATTATGCCATTCACTGATGTTTTTTGTGTTCTATTCGATAGATAGGATGCAAACCACTCCAGTTCCTTCCCTCTTATACCATATCCGCTAAGTTTTTTCAAAAGTATACTTCGGTCGATTGTCTCAAAGTCTCTTTTGAAATCAAGGAAAACAGCAATCACGAACTTTTTTTCAGCTACCTCTTCTTTCCAGCTTATTAAAACATTATTTAGCGCTGACTCGCATGAGTGTTTTTTTCGAAATCCTGACTAGTTCTCCATAAATAAATTGTTAACTTCGAAGTATTCTTCGAGTTCCATATATTATTAGTGACACATTAAAAAACCGTGCCTTATTAGTTAATTGTTATTTAAAATTAATCGGCAATAAAAAGTGTTTAATAATTTCTTAACCTTCGTCCTAACTTTGACCGTTGGGTTCATTACTTTGACTGGCTGGTCAATGTTAGGAGCTGATATAAACACATGAATCCACAACTTTGACCGCTAAGTGTGACTACATAATGTAGGTATCTACCTATATTAAAGTTTTTTATCTGTGTTCCTATTTACTAATCAAATAATGATAGTAAAAAAAAATTTATATTATATTGCTTTGTATTGGTTTTAAAACTTGAAAATAACGTAAATTGTATCCGGTCAATGTTAGGGGTACCGAAGCCTAACATTGACCCCTTACTTTTCTTACCATAACCTATTACAAAAATATGATTATTTTAAAAATATAGATGATATTAAACAACTAAACAGTCCCCTGTATATGCTTTTACAGATAACGATTAGAACAAATCTTTTAATAACGTTTCAAAGCTCAAAAGTGTGTTAAGTAATTCTACGGTAGTTTCTTTTCTCAATTTTTAATTTTTCATAATGCACAAAGTTACATAGCTAATAAGAAAATAAACTTATAAAATTCTAGTACTTGAGAATTTGAGAAAAGATATTTTTTATAAATAAAATTCGCCCGAATTTCTCACTATGATCTAATACTCAAAACCTGATGTTTAGAATTGAAAATTAGATATATACAGATTTTGAGCATTTGATAAAAAAAACAAGAACAACAATCCCATTTTCTGCTCAATTTGTAGACAAATTGTTCAAAATTGCAAAACTTTGGTATATTTTGTTAAAAACGTTAAAAATTGAATAATTTCCTTCTCCTAAATTGACATATGTAATTGTATTTACTTAAAAATTAATATTTACAGTTGTTATAAAATCATGTGGCGTCTTAATAATTTTGAACTTTTAAAAATGGTTAATGGGCCGATTGAAATTTTAATCAGGTAAGGGAAAAACATCCATATGACAGTGACATAAAGCCATAATGGCCTTAACCCTTTCAGTGAAACTTTTTTTGTTTTAAGGGTTAAACATTATTTTTATCTTTTTATTGTCACTGAGGCTTATACTAAAAAGAATGAAAAATAATTTTTGTTAGATTTTAGCTCTAAAGTGGTTTTTGGAAATGATGTCCTAAAAAAAAAAATTATGTCAAATTTACTAGAAGTGACTTATTCGATTATTTTAAAACTGTGCGCCCATTATCTTTCTACAAAATGACACCAGGAATGTTAATTAATTCGACGATTATCTAAATAAAAAATAAATAATAAAAATTGTCTACTGTAAAAAAATCGATATTAGTTTGGAGGATTTTTCTGCACGAGTTAGAGCTTATACGATCGAATTTTGTCAGAATCAAATGCTTGAACATATACAGCACGAAGTTAGGAAGAATTTTGACACAAAAAAATATTCTCATAGAGAAGATTGGGATTTGGGAGTTACAAGAAACCATGTTACCATATGGTATCAAAATACTGAAAGGGTTAAGTCACTTTCGAATGCGACATAAGGCCATATCTTGAAATATTTTGAAATATGGCCTTATGTCACGGCACCGATTTTCTTTAATAATTTTCAAATCATTGGCATTGTATTAACCTTATTTTAATAAATGAACTCCTTAAAATAAAATATTAACCGTTTTAACGAATGAACTCCTTTCAGACGAATGACCAAATGTCTCTTATGCCTCAACATAGTACTATGTTATGTATGTTGACTCAAGTGACTATTTATGATGGTAATATGTTTCATGCACTTATTTTTTAAGTTTGTAGCTATTCTGTCTAAGATGTCTGTTACTGTGTATGCGATGAGAAATCCAGCTTGGTATAATGGGTGTGTCACGTAATAGACTCTCTGGATTTATTTTTTTGCTACACCATTTGGAACAACAATTTCAATGACAGTGGAAGGAAGAACACTCAATTCAACAACCATCTCATTTTAAAATTTAAAATGTTCTCGTCTACTTTTTTTCTTCTTCTGTGTGCGTGCTGTATATTTTTGGCACGAATGCAAATGTCTTCTTTATTGTCTGTTTATTTCTTGCAACCTGTGAGAGGTGCTCGTAACATAAATTAGAAATTTTAATTCGCGACAAAAAACATCTGGATGAAGTTATAAAAAAAAACCATTTGCCTTTTTCCCTACGCCAGATGCGATACGGCTCCGGCACTGTATACGTAACAATAAACAAACTCAAATTCATAAAAGTTCTGATTAGGTAGCCACATTTGCATAGAGTTGTTGAGATATTTAAATGTCTAACCAGATGCTCATCCTGAGTGAGAGACAGCAGGGATAAAATTCACTTACAACCAAAGGAACTTTTAATGTTACAAAAATAGGCATCAAACAAGGCAAGATATGTATGTAGGTAGCCTTGTTACGACCGTAAAATGAAAAACCCGCCTACGCATGTAGACCCGATCAGAGATGAAATGGTTTATCATTTCATAGCACCGCAATAATTTGGTCGTTAGCATTTTCCATTTCGAGAACAAGATAGGCCAGCTGCGGACACAATTGTGGCAATTTGCGGTGTGGCTATGAGCGACGAAATTGACAATTATTTGACGACTTTTTTTACTCTCAGTATCTGGGATATGTCTGGACTTGATTCACTTTCAAGTCACTTTCAAGTGCAATATTAGAGACTGTGGTGCAAGCCGGGTCATACTGTGTATGGCAATGTTGACCTACATTCTGTGAAACCGAAGTTGTATTGTTAATTGTATAATTTTATTTTACAAAGAGAAATACGTACATTTCAATAATGAACCAAATAAATCAATAAAGGCCTCGTCAATCAGAATGCTTTTCTAACGCGTTAACCGTAGTACAGGGGCAAGGTCCATTTACAAGTTTTAAAGCCACGAATAAAAAAATGTAAGTAAACAGTAAATAAGGGTCAAATGTGGCAGTATTATTCACATACAATTAAGCGTGATTCTTTTATATACAGTAAAACTTGTGTATAGTGGAATCTGCGAATAAAAGAATCTTGCAAAACCTGGAAAGTGGACATTTTTGAATGCCAATTTTGATTTTCTGCATACAAACTCACTCTTATATAGTGGACACCTGTGAAATCTGAATAATGGAACATTTTTCAATGAATTTTGTTTTCTTCCCATGCAAATTCACTCTTCAATAGCAGAATCGAGAAATGAATGAGCCAACAGTCATTAGCATTTTGTCGGCTTCGTTTCCTTTTCCGAGAATTTCGACATTTCAATTGATTTTTTTCGTGTCTGATTCTGCTGGCGGCTACATTCAACAAGAAATTGATCGAAAAATAATAAAAGAAATTAGGTTGCCGATAGTGGAAAAAATTGCGAAGAGTAGAAATGTTGCGAGTAGTAGAAAAAAATGTGCACCGCAGCATTCCACTATTCACAAGTTTTACTGTATCAGATTAGCTATATAATAAATAAAACATATTTTATGGACAAATGTTTGATCGCGATTGAATCTGCGTAGATTAGACATCTACAAATAAAAGTATACAATATTATCACAATTGCAATAGTCAAATGTGGTTCCTTTAAATTTCATACCTGAACTACACTTTCACTTTTCACAAGTATAACTTTAGCAGTTGTCAAGAAAAATGACATAACAAATAATGAACAGGTATATAAAAATAAAATAAATAAATAACAATAGCTTGAAAATAACTCCTAGACTTTTGAAAAAAAAATATAGAAAAAATATATGGGATGCTCCCAGATCGTTAGAAACGTTAAAAATGGATTCAGGACAAAATTTGTAGTAGTAGCACAAAAATCCAGATTTCAAACCTTGGCAGAAGAAAAGTGCATGAGACTCGCGCGCCTTAGAAGTGAAACTTGTTTAAATCCAATAGGCCATTGTTGAGTTAGGGCTGTGTACTGACAGAAAATTTGATTTTCTGCCACTTCGATCTCGAATTCTCAGCTCCTATAAGTAATGGAGTAGTCTCAGTACACCCAAAAATTCCGCCAGAAAATGCAGATCATAATAGTGAAAACCGCATCTAAATCCGTTTAGTGGTTCTCGAGCTTAGCCACATTTTTGGGACTTCCTTTTGTACTATGTATACATTTTACTGCCTGTTGAAGTTGGAGAAGGGGAATTGTTTCACTTTTCGTCTGATTCAGGCAAATTTGCCCTACAGCGGCTAAAGAAGTTTCACTTCAAATATTGGTCCGATTTCAAAACAGCGTTGAGGTAATATTTTACCCTAGTCCTTGTACTAGGGTTAAGATTATTTTTTGTATTGGACTGAAATATACAATCCCAGTTACACAGAGCTCGTTTGAGTTCAGCGTTGATTTCAACGCGGCGCGGCGTTCTAACGCAGCGGTGAAAATCGAAGTTTTAAAAAAATACAGAAATTTTATTTTTATCGCTGCGTTCAAGGGAGAATATAGAAAAATGGGAGTCGGACAGAATCCCGAAAACTGAAATCCCGAAAATCCACAATTCCGAAAATCCAAAATCCCGAAAGGCCAGAGTTTGTATTGGAATGGACAAACAACGGAAAAATTTGCGCAAATTTTGCATTTTATATAATTTTTCTGGATTTCGTTTTCGGAACATTTATTTTCGGGATTTTGGCTTTTCGGGATTTTCGGGATTTTCCGGATAGTGGATTTTCGGGATTCTGTATTTTCGAAATTACCCATGTTTGAAACTTTAATGATAAAATAAATATTAGTAGGTACATATTGTTTACTTTAAACCAATTGGTAGTCTTTCTTTTGTTGAAATCGGTTACCTCCAATTTGTAGCTCGTTTTGAAATGTAGTTTTTTAAACTAATCTTAAGACATGCGGAAATATGAAAAGATGGTTTTCGCACGACTCCAGATTTCGAAACAACTGGTGGTATTTTCCAACTTCAACTCTCTTATTTTCGACTATGGCAAACGCAAAAGAAAGAGCCATGAATCTCACATGCTATGTTTGTATGTTAGGATGTCCACTCGCACGGCCTAAACTACTCAGCCGATTTCAACAAAAATAGTGTAGTTGGATTTGCCTTGCTCCTGAGAGTGTCTATAGTAAAACATATTCATAAGTACATACATATACTCGAAAATAAACAAATACTTACGAGTAATGCACAAATTGCATTCGAACCATTCCACATTATAATTTCAATAATAAATAATTTTTACGTGGCCTTTAAAAAGAAAGGCGTTTCGTTTGACGAGCTCTTAAGAGTCTACAATTTGTTTTTCTTCTCTTTACTTAAAGAGACGGGCGGTAACCATGGCTGTGGGTTCAATGGATAAAAAAAACTGTCATTTGGCTATGCTATTTCGGGTCCACTCTGGTAGCTATGTCCACCATTACCCCCTGGTGTTTGTCAGTTTCATTTTTCTGTTTAAAACACACTTCTGGGCCTCATTTTCAACTCATGTTCACAAATACAGCCATCTATCATCTCTTACTTCTTTTTTGTATCGATGTAATGTTTGCTAAGTCTGATATGAAAGCGTTTTTCATACATACATGCATACATATGTATGTAAAATTTATGGCACTGCTCTCAATACAGTGGACACAATAAACCCTTTTTGAAATAATTGAAAAAAGACCTTTCTGCGTGTATCGTTTCAGTCAGTTTTGAAAAATACATATTGCCGCATATTTTATCTCCTTTTTATCCATCATCGGAGTGTAAATAAAACGCCTATGAAATATCATACATATGTATATGAAAATGTATGTCGTTAAATATTTACTTTGGGTTAAAAAATTGGCATTTATTTCAAATGCATAGAAATTGTAAGGAAAACATTTTTCTTTTTTGGGATGAAGAGCAAATACATAGACAGGATAATAAGCCGAGTCACAGATACCCCATTTGCATACCTACTCATATCGGCATTGTTTCGGTACTTAAAATTCATATGAAGTGGGAACCTTTTGTGAGTTTTTGTTTGCTGCTGAATAAAAGTGTTGGAATATAAACAAAATATTGTTTCTACGAAGTGCTTTCTTATAATCTACTGACAATATTTTATTTGTATTTATGTGTATTTATCTATATGTGTACATACATATGTACATATACGTACACTGGGAATCAGTTGATTTAGGCCGCTTTTTGCAATCATTTTTCGCGATGTACATACATTACAATCGGTTCAGCGGTTTAGGCGAGAAAAGGTTTTGTTAATGACTTGACTTCAGCGCCACCTAGCGCCTATGTTGTTCCCCAGGTCCCAGACTATTTCTTTGCCAAATTACATTACAATCGGATCAGCGATACGTGAGTCATAAGTAAACGCACAAAATATCAACTTATTTTTATATATATAAGATATACATACATATGTATAATATGCATAAGTATATGTATATTATATAACTAAGCACGTTGACGACGATAGACTAAGGACAACCGGATGATAGACCATTTTGTAGAACATGAAGTATTCGTATTGATGGCAACACTCACCGTACACGTAGGTATATCTAGAGTAGTATATTTTATGGACACCGCGTTCTGCATATGTTGCCGGTAGAACAGTTAAATTATTTTTTATTTGTTTTTTTAAAAAAAAGCATTTGGCACGGAAATGAAAATCGAATTTCGTTTGACTTTTCGTGTTCATTCACAATGACACTAAATCCATGACTTAACTAAACCACCCTTAAATGTTGACTGTGAATACGAAAACTTCTTAAGTGAAGTTGATGTTCAATCCCACACTTAACTAATCCAACACTTTAGCAAGCACTGTTAAATTGGGCATAAAAGATACTGTATGTAAAGTTTTTGGTTAGTTTTTGGCTGCTTAAGATGAGTGGGGGAGGGGAAGCCGAAACTTATTTTTAAGGAAGATATCAGAATCTTCCATAATGAGAGTAACAAATAAGTTCAAATAGGTTCTACTCCTCTTTTGCATTGACAGGTTCTACTCCTAAATGGGTCTATTAAATTTACACTAAATTTGAAGCTTCCCACATTGTAAAATTTTGTTACATTTTTAATACACCTCGAACGATTTAATCTTGGTCCTTAAAATGTTTCAACGTGGTCAAAATGTGGTAGCAGACAGCGTATCATCCCCCTATTCTACCCAAATTGAGTTTGGCTCTCTCATTTGTGTGCCTTGCTACGCGGTCCTTAAATTAAAGTGGATCCGTACGTACGTACGTATGTACGTAATGTAATTTGATAGCTATATCTACGTAAGTACGTACTCGTATGGAAATTAATTTCAGGACTCCACTCTGCGTTCTTTTCACTTTTAAATGCCGGAAGTACGGCTAGCTAGGAAGAGTGGGCACTTATTTTGCGTCCGATGGAAGAATTTTCCTAGAAAATATTTTCTGTAGGTACATTTTTTTTCTTCTTGGAATTTTTAACTACGACGCGACGGTTCATTGGATTGTGGACGTAAGCACTCTTGAAGATAATTCGGATATTGCCATAATTTGATTGAACATTGTCAGGCGGTATTTTGCGTTTGCATTCTTGTGATTCTTTCTGTTAAGTGGAGTAAAATGTGAAAGTTCTTAAGGATACTGAGGCATTTAGCTGGAAGAGCGTTGACTTTTAGTCAAAGTTGAATATAATTTTCTGTAAACGACTTCGTCATTAAATGTTTAGGTAAGTATAGTATATTTTTTTAAGATATCAATACGGACATATTTTAAGTATTTTAAGTTTTGAATTCCAGAACAGAACAACAGAAATTTGCCCTCAAGACTGCTTGTTTAACTTAACTAGATTACAAGCGGACGAGCAGTTTTTATTTAAATATAAAATTAAGTAAGTACATTAATGCAGATTGGATTGAGTTCACTCAACGATTTAATAATACTCGTAAAATGGTTCATAATAATTTTTACGATTTTTGCCGACAATTTAAACTTCTGAAATCCACCAACGAATTATGGTTTCAGCAACCAAAAGCCAAGGGACGGTTAAATCGTTTAACTGGACTACAGGGTGACCCAACGGAAATGTTAATTATTTTAAGGAATTTTGATGTTTAGGGCTCCACCAAGGCATAACGTTTTTTTCGCTTCAAGTCTTTTCCTGTCTTCTCTTGTGAAGCTGGTAGGTTTGCATACATAGAGCGTTTTTGACGTTAGCCAAAAATTAACTTTTTGGCGCTTGTACTGTTCTTGTACTCACCGATTCAATTGTATCAGCCTTTTTTTTAGGTGGCGCTACAGCTCGGGGTCAACCTGGGCCTGTTTCTCGCAACCATTTGTGTGTGCGTGTTATATTTTTGCATGAATGGAGGGGACCTACAGTTTTGTGCCGATTCCGAACGGCGAATTGAGAAGCTCATTGACAACTGATAATCTTTGATTGCTTGTCAGACATTCGAAAGAGATGGCACCGTGAAAAAATGTTTAGGTGTTTGCTGGTATTGAAACCGGGCAGCATTGCGAAGTAGTTCAACGCACTTGCTACTACACCAGGGTACCGTCATTTTTTTTACGTCTGCACAAACATTAAGTAATGCCGTTTGATAGCGTTTGATCCTGCTTCAAAAGCTACAGAGATATGATTTTCACTCAAATATGGCGAATTGGTTCGAGTCGTATCTATGTATACGTATGTATGTCAAAGGACACAATTTGTTCGTATAGATAACAGTTTTTCAGATGCTATAAATGTAACATCCGGAGTAAGGTTGGGTTATGTGGCTATCCGCCGCATTCGGTAGGATTCATGTAGACCCAAGTACGTCCATTGTGTTGCCATGTGAGCCGATTTTCATCGCTGCTCTTTGAACCATTTTGAAAGCTGGATAAATTTCCATATTTTATTGATATCCGCTGACGAAATATGGTATATTGAAGAAATATTCTCTCAGAATCTTTTTTCTCAAAGCGTTGAGTGCTGGGCAGCTGCACAGGAGGTGATAGGGGGATTCCTCCTTCTCCTCATCCATGCAGCTTCAACAAAAATCATTGGCGAGGATTCCCAGCCTGGTGGCGTGTCTGCACAATGACCCATCAATACGCCGACTAGGATACCAATATGGGCTCTGCTAATTTTTAGCGGGCTATATGTTTTGCGTCGATTTAGCTGAAGCAAAGTCTGTTAAGCGTGACTACACGTTACAAGGTTATGCCATCTTTCATTAGCCTGTTGCAGTGCTTGCGTAGGGATTTTATACTTTATTGTTTCTATTGGTACATGGGGTTCACTTTCTGTGGTAAAATTCAACAAATTTGTAACTTTTCTGGGTAGTTCATCTGCATCACAGTCAATCTCCTGGTATATCACTATGGCCAGGAACCCAGTACAGGATGAGCATGCATCTGCTCGATATCTCGTAAACAGATGCTCGTTCTCGTTTACTTATAATAATTAGTGATTCGAGTGCTTTTATAGCTGCTTGGCTATCGGTGTAAATGAAAATGTGACGATTTTACAGCCACTCAGCGACTCCACGAATAGCCATCACCTCCGCCTTGAAGACAATAGAGTGGTTTGGAAGTCTTAAGGAGAAGTTCAGGCTGAGCTGGCCCGAGAAGACAGCCGCTCCTATATACCATCACCTGCCTTAGATCCGTCCGTGTAGATCAGCAATGCAGATAGGTATTTCCTATTCATTCAATGATATAATAAATTCTAAAGGCTTTAAAAAAAAACCGGTCACATATTCCGCATACGTAAGACCTGTTTTAGAATATTGTTGTGTTATATGGAATCCTTACTACTTAATTCACTCAAAGAGAATAGAAAGGGGAAAAGTGTTTTACGTTGGACTTGGAATATTGCTAGGTCTTCTTATAATGTTAGGTGTTTGCTTTTGCAATGAACCAATGTCGAGATGCTTAAGACTGGCAAACGCATTCTCTAATAATAGTACAGTTTAATCTCTCATTAGCGGACACCCTGTTTAGCGACCAACTTGCATTAGCGGATAACTTTTTGGAGAGCCAATTTTGAATTTTCCATACAAAAAGCGTTCTTGTAAACGGACAGCTTCCATAAGCGGATAAAAAACTCCGGTCCCGTGGATTTCACTGCAATATTCATTTTAACCAATTTTTACAGTAGAGATGCTTAGCAATTTGTTTCAATATTTTGTTCGTGTTTATGCATATAAAGTTATTGTCAAGTTATTATTAGTCAGTGGGAGCTCTCTTTACCCCACTAAATGTCAACCTGATGACAGTATTAAATCGCCAGAAAAAGCCCAAGGTGGGACATCTTCTTCCGGACCGTTCCTAACAAGCTTATCAGAGATCTTGCACCCTGTTATTCTGTTGTGTTCAGAAGCCCTACCGGGGTTCAATGTTTCCAGCCTTCCAGCCGAGTTCATTGTGGTTTTACAAAACAAGATTATGGTTCTACGAAAGCTCCAGTGCCAGACCCATGTCCGATCATTGAATTGTTTTTATACAGTTCCGTGTAAAAAATTAAGACCAGTAGGGTAATTTTATAAAAATTGACTTTCAACTTTAAGACAATTTTAATTAAAGAACTCAGATTATAGACTTATATTCAACTGCATTAATTTAAATACTGTGTTCAACTTAAGTACAAAACCTTCATCTGAAAAAAATAAGAACAAAAGTGAACAAAAGGTCTTATTTTTTTTACATAGGACTGTAGTATAATTAAGCAGAACAGAGCACAATATTATATTCTTTAGTGATCCTTGGCATTTGGGAAATTATAATCCGTTGCCGAATAGCATGATTATCACATATAAAAAAAAATACAATACAAAAATCTTTAACAACTGAAATAACGTTTTAAATCGCACAAATCCGGACGGGTCAGCAATAAGGCAAAATTTCCAATTAAACCTTACAAAGCGGATATAAGATTAAACCCTCTTTCATTGTTCTGCCACACCAGCACAAAGTTAATATCCAACCCCATCTGGATTCATTAAAATAATAATTATCATTACCTCATCTTATTTTATCCTCTTTTGTATATGTAGCAGCCAGCAGCAAGCGTCTGCCTTTGTTAATGGTATAAGTCTTATCGCCGTTAACATATGGGCCCATTATTAATCCCACTGCCGACTGGTGTCCGGTCTGGAAAAGTCCAATGCTGCATAAATTATGCATCAATGCTGCTATTGTCTTATGAATCCATTGCCAATCGTAGGAGAGAAAGGTAAAAACAAATTTCAACTGATGAAATTTGCTTAATCTAAAACTGATCCTGTGTCCGTTGTTAAGGGACCCTGCCCCAATCAATTGAAGGGAACTCAATACCGACTTAAGAATAATGTGAGAATTAGGAACAACAAAAAGGAGGACCTTTTTCTATATCAAGTATTTATGGGACTATTATCCCAGTTGCGTCCTGATGGGAGGTAATCACCGCATAAAACTTTGCAAGTATAAGTGAAAGTGATACTGGTACAAGGGATGATGGGATGATGATATCCTTCATTTATATTTAAAGCAAAAAGATGAAAAAATTAGGATAAACAAAAATATGTACAAACTCGTACTCACATGAATTGGAAGCCAACAAATGGCAAAGGCCAGGACGACAACCACCACCATACGAGTTACTCTTCGTTTGCCTTTTCTGAAATTAAAAGAAATAAATTGAGTGGGAGAAGCACGAAACAAAGAAGAAGAAAATATATTACAACGAACACAGTTACAACGATAATACCCTATTGTAGGATTAAGTTAAAATTCGCTTTATTTAGTATTTTTCTCACTGTGATATAAAGTAAGAAACGTACATGATAATATGAAGTTTTATTTTGTTGCAAATACATACATATACATATGTAATTTCATCAATTGTAAGTTTTTTTTCAAACGATCAAATCTCGGTTTCAATAATGCAATGTAATGTATAAAATGTATACATTACATGTAATGTGTAATAGAATATCTATCTACGAGTATCTAAATATTAGCCCTAATATAAATTTGAAATAGGAGATGGAATGTGTGTATAGCTTAATTGAAAGAAAAGATAATGAAATAGAGATACGCTACGCATTTATCTCCTTCAATAATATAGATCTACATATTATATACTAGCTGAACCCGTGCTCGCACCCGGCACTCTGGCAGTAGTCTCCACTGAATGAAAATTGTGGGCGATGTTTTGAATAATTGTTTTGAACATTGCTCAGCTTCAGGACAACGCAGGAGGATGTTTTATACCTCAAATGAATCAGGGACAAATCTACTAATTTCAACAATTTTTTTTTGTTTTTCAATCCGATAAGCCATTATTGAGTTAGGGCTGTTTAATTATAATTTTCCTTTCAAATATGCAGTTATTTGACTATTTTGTAAGAACCATTTGGCCGAGCAAAAAACCAAATAGCCCTTGCTCTTCCCGGATACTCAAAAAGCAATTCAAAAAAAGTTTCATCGAAATCTGTTCAGCGGTTTTCACGCCATTAGGTAACAACAAAAAAAACCTCTACACTCTACAGTTTTATAGTATTTATAGATTTGTACCTAAATATAAAAATCAATTGCCGTGCATTAAGGTTGAACTATAATTGTGGAAAGCAATCGGAAGTTACTGTCAAAATCCTACGTTAAGTTTGCTTCTGAAATGCCAGTTGCTCAAGTTGCCCATAATAGGAGTATGTGAACGGAAGCGATTGTCAAGGTCAAGTCGCTTTGCCTGTCATTTGTGTGTTGTTTTCCAAAATAAGTGAAATCAAATAAATAATTAAATAATAAACTTAAAAGATCCTTGTTTTTGCATAACAGTTTATTTTGCTGAACAACTGGGAAATAAGTTCTTCACTCTTTAACTGTCTTGTCTGTTCTTATCTCAATTATGCTTCGCAAGTATGGACACCTTATTATAGCATACCCAGCAGGAAAAGGTAATCTATTGGAATCGAACAGGGAATCAATCGCTAGTATAGAATATTGATTCCAGAATTCATTATTCTTAACACAGACTATGTCCTAGGAAAATAATCGACTACCTGAAAGTGTTTTAAGAATGCATTATAGAGTTCATTCTTTCTAATTTATTATATAATTCATCCATTTATAATGAGTTACATAATGCATTTCTCCGACATAAATTAAAGAAATGTATTCAGCTTTAAATGAAAAGTACACTGTTTCGTTTTAAAATATTTTATTACAAACAATTCTAGGATAAAATTAAAAAGGAATTTAAATACAAAAAAAAATATTATTAATAAAATAAAGCACACACAAAGCACAACGTTCTTTTTTGTTAATTGTCTTCGCCAATCCGTTTAGAATACATTTCTAACTTTTTTCACTCCTCGCTGTCACGCGTTGCAACACAAAATAAGTTTTTCATGCGTTTTTAAATATAAAACGCGAAATTTGTAGGCGACATGAAGGCGCCGACAGACAACACTGTAACCGAAAAATCGTTAAATTCAAAAACACTACATTACATTTTCTGCAGATGTGGGAATCTACGTGGTAAACAATTTGCTTTGTTATTATATGACATTACCACATCGATTCTTTTGGATACAATTTATTTCTCATCTATAATAACTAATTATGTATTCGATTCTCCAAGGAATACATACCGTACTTTCCTGCTGGGTAATAGTCACAATACTCGTACGGAAGCCGCCCAGTGAAGCTTCACTCGTTTTGCACTAAAGACTACACTAACCGCAAACTTGATTTCAGCAAGTCTACCCAAGTCTTCTTTCCGATCAAATAACGATCTTCACCGACGAATGCAAGAGGGACTGCGGTTTCGGATCGGGTATATTCTCAGATACGCTAACAATCCCAAAATCCTACTGCATTTCAGACTTTTCTATTTTCGACGAGACGGCCAGTATTGGCAATCAAAAAAGCATGGAGAAGCCGATCCGCCTTTATGACTATCAATTTAAAATCTTTTAACACTTTCTAGTCATAGCGATCTCTCGGTCGATGAACCTCAATAACTGTGCCATATCCAGGAAGACGCATGCACGCATACAATGAAATTAGTTCGCACGACTTAATCAACAGATCTAGAGCTGAGACCGCTAGAATCGTGGCAATACGTACGAGTCGCTGGCCAAGCGGTACTGAGGCCTCAAAGTTAGGTATTCTATTCGATTACCACTATACGAACGCATCTGCGGGCGAACGCTTATTCCATTTAGGGTTGCGTTATTTTTTAGCGTATGAATTATTTATTTTTAGACATGGCCGGTAGTGTTTTTTAAAAGCGAAGGCGTTCACAAAAAGGTGATGAAACTAACAATTAAACAAAAAAGTGAAATTTTGCATAAAATAAAATGTGGTGTATCGCTATTTTAAAAATCGGAAGGAGTTTCGGGAGACTGCTGTTCTAAAAAGCCTAAGTTGTAAAAAAAAAATAAAATACAGGCAACAATTGCAGATGTTTTCTAAAAAAACAAAGTATTTTTATGTAGGCCTATGTACATATATATGGGTGTACTTAAGTACAACCATTTTTGTAATGTTTCATCGAAAAATCAATGAATAATTTTAATTAAATAAATGAAATAAACTTTTTAATAATAAAAATATGTATGTATTAGCTTTCTCTTTCAAGCCTCGCAAAAGGTGCTCTATTTAGTAAATGCAACAACCCCGATTTTTATCAGTTGCGATTATCGAGTTCGTACTGTATGTATATGTATGTCCTTAAAGACGTTTCAGAAATTTCCCACATACAATTCTGTAACCTTATCGGATTCTTCTATTCCCCAAGATGGATTTGAGCAACATCTGCATAAACAAACACGGGAGTTTTGGTAACAAAAGGACGCACGCCATTCAGACATACCTCTGCACCTCCATAGGACTATGTAATGTGTCGATAAAGTTAGCGTTGTAAGATATTAAAAGTGATTAGTCACCGGAGTGCATATGAATCCTTTTGATAGTTGAGCAATGTTTGTTTGAAAATAACTACGTAGAAGATGCAAGTACATTGGATTTATTATGGCACTTTATTACTGCGATCACATTATGCTAACTCCTACTCAACGTTACTAAAAAGTTCGTACATACATATTTATGAACGTGAACAAGTCAGCTTTCAAAGAACAATAAAATTCATAATAAATGTTCCACAGAATGATGACCTTTATATTTATGAGTAAGGCGGATGTTATTCAGCACCGCTTTATTTGTTTCACTTCCTGTGCGTAGTTCCTCGTGCTAAACAATAAGAAGGCAGATAAAAATTCGCCTCCGCGATGCTGCTACTTTAAGATACTTATTTGCTTTAAATGTCAACAAACTGGCCTTTTCAATCGTCATCGTCGACTTCTCACTTATTTATGTTTGTATGTCCAAAGGAGGAGATTCGTTGAAAACTGGTTTAGTATTTTTTTTTTTTTAAATATTTGCTAGTAAATTTAAAACAAAGTATCCGGATTCCGGATGCGTATATTTTTAACTTCTTGGTACGAGCTCTGAAAGCAGCACTGTGATTGAGCAGACTGACGGCAAACGCAGGGAGCCCTACGGCCAGTAAGTGAAGGCTAATTATGTCAGTCTTCTCTACGGATGTAAAGTCTGGTCAGATGCCCTTCGACAAGAGAAGTAAAGTATGTACAGCCGGAAGCAGTGCAGAGACGCGGTGCTCTACATGTGGCACTGGCAAGTTCATACCGAATGGCAACGATACCAGCCGTCTTTGTAGTTGCAGGAGTATGCCGCGATTTACATGTTTAACATCTGAGAGACAGTTTTTCATTGCTGCTATACGGCTTTGGAATTCACTCCCACGTGACATTCGAGAACTAGATGGCGCACGACGATTTTGAAGCAAACTTCAAATCAGAGCATCTAACTTCTCCTTACCCTTCGACTTTTCAAGAAATTTCGATTCAAGTTTAGTTTTAAAGTAAAATAAAATAAAAATTGATATTAATTGATAAAACTGTATCAGCATTAAAAATAAAATAAGTTTACATTAACATACTCTAATTTAAATTAAATTTAATCTTTAAGTTAAAATTTATTGTAAATTTGAATCAATACTGTTGATCTCTCACAGACTGATAAGTGCACTCTTACTGTGTTAGCATGCACAAGATAAAATAAATAAGTGGAAAAAATAAATAAAATAAAAAATCGATAGTCTTAGTTCTGTGATATATTACAACTCCAAATAGTCACCCCAATTATGCAAGTCGTATCTCGTATCTCACTTCAATTCGTACTCGCATCGTATTGTATTTCGTTTGTTATTATGCAAGTCGTATGCGTTGAATACGACTCCATATAAGTTGCCGCATGTTAGCAACGCATTGCGTCGCACTTCAAAATGAACTTTTTCCTGTCAGTACTGGTATCCTTGCCGGCGAGGTCAAGGAGATGTCTTATTACAACTGCTCCCGAAAGATGTCACCACAAACTCAATAGATTTATTCTTTAATGAGCACATGAAGGAATATCCTTAAAAGGAATTATATTCACAGATTGTTAAGAGTTAGTTGAAACGCAATAAGTGCCAAATTCATTGTGTATGTATGTATGTATATATGAATGTATTTTCCGAAATTTAAATTAGAATTTTCTAACTAAAAAAATAATTGACCATTGCAGTTTAATAAAACTATTCTGTTGACAACCATTTGTCCATCTTTTAGATGAACGTGCAGCACACATCTGTCTTTTGCGATGTCGACATTAATCTCCGTAGCATATACCAAAGCTTCGAATTGGTTGCTGTTTTTAAGTTTTTTAGAAAGTAAAAGTAATTTAAG
Source organism: Brachyopa scutellaris (assembly GCA_949775065.1). Classification (NCBI taxonomy): domain Eukaryota; kingdom Metazoa; phylum Arthropoda; class Insecta; order Diptera; family Syrphidae; genus Brachyopa; species Brachyopa scutellaris. Next base: position 73,240,376 of record OX459112.1, read on the forward strand.
TAGTAAAATAACTTCGAAGAACATTAAATCGTTTCCATTCAAGAGTACACAATTGTTTATTTTTCATGTTTGTCGAATTTCGTATAGAGTCACTTAAGAAATCGCAGCCGGAGAAAATACCACTAAAAACGTTCAAAATACGACTAAATACGACTTGCATAATAACTGATATAAGCCGAAAGTCGTATGCGATGGCGTCCGATTCTGTTGACAGCTGAAAAGTCATTAGCGTACGAGTATGTTCGTAGTGACACGACTTCCATAATAACAAAATACGACTATGTTCGTATGTGACTCTCAAATACGACTTGCATAATTGGGGTGAGTGAATCAAACGAGTTCAAAATAATAAATAAGACAACCGAACCGTTCTCTGGTCAAAACACAACTAAAAACTAAAAAAATATAAAGATAAAAAAATATTTTTTTAATAACAAACTTTAATGAACTAAAAAGTAAAAAAATAATTTTTTTCCGAGTCACCAATGTGTGACTATAAATTAAAGCTTGGGGCGCTCAGGCACAAGACAACATATAACGAGGACGGAAGAAGAATTAGCAGAACACATTTTGTGTCACTGGTACTGTTTAGTTAGACCTCGTCATCGTTATTTAGCCAAATTTTACCTCGAGCCTGAGTGCCCCAAGCTTTAATTTATAGTCACACATTGATGACTCGGCAAAAAATTATTTTTTAGTTCATTAAAGCTTGTTTGTAAAAAAATATTTGTTTATCTTTATATTATATTTATTTTCTACTATTTAGTAAGTATCTGATTTTTTTTTTACAAATTTACGTCTATACGTACCTATATCAGCTTGGGTGGGTTGGATATGAGAAAGTTTACTCAATATGTTTGAGAATCTACTCGCCCTTTCATTTGATACCCATGCCATGGTGGTTGTGAAGAAAATGGTAATTCGTCATCTTGGGGCACCCACCATATTGAATTTAGAATCACGTCACTTAGCTAATCGTATTCTACTTGTCAAATCCTTTCATTTGATACCCATATTTAGGAGGTCGTGAAGATAATGGTAACCCTCCATCTTTGGGCGTCCGCCATATTAGATTTACAAGATCATGTAATATACTATATTGAGTTGTCACCGGATAGGCAAAATTTCAGCATAATCGGATATCTGGAAGTGGGTGTTAAATCGAATCCCAGATTCCACCCTTACAGAAATGGAAAAGTTAAAAAACCGTCCGCTATATTGGATTAACAACGTCATCAAATAGCCCATATTGCATTGTCTCCGGAATTATACACGTGTGCAAAATTTTAGTATGATCGGATATCTGGAAGTGGGTGTAAAATCGATCCCCAGATTCCATGCTCACAAAAGTGAAGTTAATATAGAGCTTGTAAAAGCTTGTAAAAGCTAGTAAAAACACAACTAATCGCCCAAATCGGGGGCGAAGTTTCATAAAGTGTCGTCGCAGAGATCAGGTAGACACACGCCGCGTGAGAACAGAATAGACGTGTCTAATCACACGCGTAAAGTATTTTTGGATACTATTACGTAGAGGTAGACGATACTTTACACCACAGTTCCATTTAAATTGTTGCTAATTGGTTCTCTGAAATAAGGCTTAGAACATCCTTATCGTTGGTATCAGTTTGGTTCAGCGACGTTCGGTCTTAGAATATTTCTGGCTTAATAACCCGGCTACGGTTTTAAAAAGGAGACTATAAATTCTTGATTCATTTTAGCAAGTGCAAATACTTGTAGAAGATTTTAAACGACTTCATTTGAGTACAAAATGCATCACACCCTATAAATCATTCTATCTAGACTCGTTTCATTGGTGTAATATCCTTCCTTTTCACAGAACGCAAACCACAGCACCCACACATCTTTTCAAAAAGAAAAACAAAAAACTTTTCCTTTCACAAGAAACTTTACATTTAATGCCACACACGGCACCAAATGAATGGAAAGCTCCTTTCTATACTTTCGCCAGCTTCTTATCCCTATGTGCAGCATGTGCAGTTTTAAAAGGAACTCCATTGAAAGGAAGACGAACCCAATGCCAAAGTGGCAGTCTTTTCAACAAGCTAAGTATGCAACTCTTTCATGCGCACTTAAGCCAATCCTTACTGTGCTGCAATGCCGTGGCTTTTACCGGGATTAACTGGAATTCAAAAGTACACCGCAGAGTACTTGAAATGGTTTTAAATGGCAAACAGTTTAGGAATAACTGGCCGATAAAGTATCTGGCAGAAAAATCTCAATTCCAGAGGACAAGCAGTGTGTTTTGCAGGTGCTCAGGTGGCGAGTGTTGTGTGTAGCCGCAAATAGAATGTGTAGGAATGCTCGGCACGTGTGACTCCCTCCAAAGGACTAAATGGCATACCAAAGCCTGTACGTGTGTACGGTTTAGATAAACCAACTCAGTAAATAACAAGAAACCATTATTATCAGCACCATGCGGAAGGAGGAGTGTCCCAGCTAACCATGGTGTGCAAATAAAAATCTTTCATTTATTGAAGTTAAATGGGTTACAGAGGGACAACTTAATATCTCAAGCCTGACAAATTACTCGTGTCTACTTCACAATTCGTTGACATTTCAACCTCTTGTGTCAGGCAGAGGAATGAAATACCATGTGACACCGAAGTCACATTCTTAGGCAGTTTCTGTTCACTTCTCTTGTTATTTTGTGTTTTGTATTTTTTTTTTATTCTTCCTTCATTCCGTACTTCTGTGACAGACCTTATAATGAAATGTTGTGATGAAGAGAAAAAAAGTTACGATACGTGTGTAGGGTTGCCATCGTCAATCACTTTATTTTAATTGTAATAGACTGAACTTTTTATTTCCATTTTTTTTTATAATTCATCGTAGCGCAGCGTGTCACTTAAATATTTTGAAATACAGATAATATCGACTGTAAGATAAGGAACGACATTTTATACAATTTTAAAAAAGGTAACTTCATTGCATTCAATAATTATTTGTCTTCTATTGATTGGTCTCTCAGACTTAATGGTTTATCTTAAAAAGCGGCATATGCTTCTTTTCTACGAATATTATTCAATGGCTTTTCAAAATTCATTCCTCAATTGAGTAAGTTCCGTCACTTTAAGCTCTCATGGCACAATAAAAGACTCATTCAATTAAAAAATGCTAAAAATAAAGCGTTTAAAGTGCTAAAAAAATCAAATTTGGATTCGGATAGGACTTATTGTCAAAGATCAGTTGTACTTTAGTGTTAAGGAATATATTTGCAAGGTGCAGCATGGATTTGTATCTGGTAGATCTACAACGACTAATCTTAGCTTGTTTACTAATTATGTTTTTAATTCTTTAGAATCTGGCTATCAGATATGACAAAAGCAGAGATATGTTGGTTCAGTGAAGATGTGTTAAGGTGCAGAAGTGAAGGAGAATTGCACTTTTGAAATTGGAAGGATTCGAAATATTTTTAACTCGGAACGGTAAGGAATTCCAAAGTTTAATAGTGTGAATGAAAAACAGACGCGACGAATTTAGATAATTATGGCGAGAGGGAATCAAGTTAATGGTTCTAGTGGAGCGAGTGTACAGGTAAGACGGACATTGGTTATTCATTATTTTGTGTAAGAATATACAGTTCCTTGCATTGATGTAATCTCGCAAGTTACAACCAATTAAAGCCCTAGCGTACACAGATATATGGTCATATCAACGAATGACGTAGATGTAGCGCACCGCGTCATTAAATGCAACTTACAATTTACAATAGGGCTTACCTAATAAGAGTGGATAATTTCCTGATTAAGATGACTCGAAGGCACATTGCAAGAGCAATGAGTTCGATGAACAGCCTGATATTCGGGGCTTATTACCCCAATTTCACGTACCACGAAAGAGTGCGCCTTAACGGCTTCGCTCCACCAGAGCGTTTGTCGTACTAAAGAAAGCGATCTATGGCTTAAAGCAAGCAAGTAGACAGTGGTACAAAACTTTTAATGATGCTTTAAAATGTTTTAAATTTACCCAGTCAAACTACGACAAATGTGTTTATTATAAAAGAGAAGACTGCCAAATGACAATTATTGCAGTTTATGTCGATGACATTATAATTGCATCAAATAATCAGAAGGACATTGAAAGCCTTATCAATAAATTAGAAAAATTATTTAAATTAAGAAATTTGGGTAAACCCACAATTTGCATAGGACTAGAAATAAAACATGATAGCGGAAATATCGCGATATCCCAATCTGGATATATTAAAAACTTATTAATTAAATATAAAATGGAAGATTCAAAAAGTGTTAAGATACCGATGCAGGCAAAAATGAAACTAGAAAAAGAACCGCGCATCCCAGGTGAAAATCTTAACGTTGATAAATCTAAATTCCAGGAACTGATTGGTTCTTTACTACACCTCGCCGTATTTAGTCGACCGGACATTGCATGCAGTGTCAACATGCTTTCTCAGTTTTGTCAAGATCCACGTAAGCAACATTGGAACGTGGCTTGTCATTTACTTCGTTATCTTAATGAAACAAAAGATGCAAAACTTATATTTAAAAAAACTGGCAAACCATTGCACTGTTTTGTAGACGCAAGCTGGGCAGAAGACTTGAATGATAGAAAGTCTCAAACTGGTTTTTGTTTTATACTTGCAGGTGCAGCAATAAGCTGGGAGTCGAGGAAGCAGCGTGTCGTGGCAACATCTAGCGCGGAAGCAGAATATATAGCTTTAACTTGCGCCGCTAAAGAAGCGTATTATATACAGTACTTACTAGATGAATTGGGTTTTCCATGTAATAACCCGATTGTGATCTTCTGCGATTCTCAGAGCGCCGACCATCTTTCGAAGGGTGAATCGCATTATTCCAGAACTAAGCACATCCACTACAAATACCACTTTATCAGAGAGGCCATTGAAAAGAAAATCGTCGAAATCAAATACCTACAAACTGATCAGATGCCTGCTGATGCACTTACCAAGCCCGTTGCCAGTACAAAGCACCTTTACTGCTTTGACAAATTAGGAATGCAATTGTACTCATTCTAATATTGCGGAGGAGTGTTAAGATACTAATATTATTATGTTTTGCACATCTCTAGATGTTTATATTAAGACACATCTGTAACTAAACCAAATGTCAATAATGAATTCTAACCTATTTTTGAATTAAACTTTTACTTCCGTTTATGAACTTAACCAAGTCGCATCTCTTGTTCCTTTTTTCTTCGTCATCGCAAATCGATTAGAATCGCAATAATCTGTTGTTAAATTTGTTGAAAAAGTGCTTGTAAATTACAATTTGTAAGTTGGTGAAATAGGCCACTGGTCTTAACATTATTTTCACGAATGCTAGTTCTCCCATCGTATGTGAATACTAGTGCGCTACATTTGTCCACCAACAAAAAAAAAAAAAAAACCGATATGGCTCGAAGAACATACACCAGTCGGAATAAACAAATTATAATAAAATATTAGTACGTCTTACCATAAAAGTAGTACCGTACTCAGTTCCCAAATATGTACTCAAAAAGTACAATTGTAGTACGGTGGGCGACGCTGGTTTTATGCATTCCAAAATGAATGCATTCTTTTACAATCCTGGCAGATACTGTATGAAAACTGTCAAGTCTGTCAAATCACACGCATTTTTAATTTTTTGTTTAATTTTCGTAATTTTCCTATCTATGAAAGAGTTTCACCCCCATTATTGAGAAATTTGACGGAATACGAACATTTGGTGCAAAAAGTACGTGCACGCATGCTTTAGAAAAGGTGGTGGTCTAGCACAATGGAAACCAATCATACCTGTCTATATCACAAGTCAGTTTTCTTGAGTTCTTGATTTTTCTTGCTTTTCGTCTGTGGGCCATAAGCTACAGATTTTCGCAGGAACTACGTAAATCATTGGAACATATTTACACACCTCCTTTTATGAAATGTAAAATACATCACCCAAATTCCTGTCTACATACAGTGACTCAACTTTTTGATCACATGATTAGTACAAAAATGATTTTTCGTTGTAACTTCTTTATTTATTAAGATAATTTATTGAAATTTTGAGGAGAAAATAAAACTTAAATATCTTTTTTAATTCCAATATACCACGCAAAAGTACAAAATGTGATACGTGATCAATTAGTTGACTTTGACAAACATTTGTAGTTTAATATTCAGTATGACCTCCTTTTGCTCTGAGAATAGCTTGACTTATTTTTTGCATAGATTCCACAAGTGTTCTGCACTTGCTAGAGCCTAAACTGTTCCAAGCAGTTTGAGTCCGGTCCCACAAATCGCTAGGCATTGGAAAGTCTCCTGGCATTTTTAAAATTGCACTTTTGACCTCAACTTTTGATCGGGAAAATGTGGTGGCCAATCAAGCGTTTGAAACTGCTTACCTTCAAGTCATGTTTAAGCCACTCGGGTAGTGTTTTTCGGATCATTTTATTGTTGGTTCAAGGATGCTGTCCTATTGATTGGCATACATTTTCCCTTTAACTTCCACACATTGACCAGCACTTTCCATGACCATACACCAGGGACGTGCCGTGATGTTCTAAGCAGGGTGTTCTACTTGTTTTTTGTTAGATAATAACGTCTATTCTCAGTTTTCTCTAAAACCACGACGAGGACGTAAAGTAAACAAGGCCAACAAAATAATTTATTAAGAACGGGGCAACCACACAACCAAAATTTTCCTTCATAGTTAGAAATCTGAAAATGTCTGCTTAAAGATATACTTTTAGTTACCACCTTACTTACGAATCAAATCTGGAAGAGACAGAATTAATTATTTCCAGTTTTTCTTCCGAATTTAATTGAGAAAATGGTTTCTCTAATAATTTTCCAATAACGCATCGACAGGTCAAATTTTTCTCTTATATTCTTTGGATTAAAAGAACGACATGCACATCTAACTACTGCCAAAATTCGAATGATCAATGATTAGTAGTCGTTTTTTTTTTTGTAATCTTATATAGACTTCGAAAAAGATTTCAGAGTAAAACTAAGACTGGATAAAAATGTAAAATTTAACATGGTAAACATGCTGCTGAAACATGTTTAGCCAATATGTAGGCTTGCAAAAAAAAAAAAACGGCTAGTGTTGTATTGCTTTTTGCTTTCGCTTCAGTCGATATGGAGAATGGAGTTCGTCAAATATAGAGCATATTGAAATCAATAACATATCAAGAGAAGAGAATCGAACAAAATTCAACCAAACAAACGTTAAAATGCGAAATAAAACAGAGTATGAAAGCAACATAATACCCACAGCCACAGCTAGCTAACATCTTCGAGCCAATGGGTGCGCAGTTTGCTGGAAAACTCAAATTGATGCAAAATAAAACAGAATATGAAAAGCAACATCATACCCACAGCTGACATCTCCATCGCTAAAGAAAGGGGTAGAAATGTGTTGTATCGAGTCTGGGTGCGCAGTTCTCTGGAGAACCCAAATTCATGTTTTTGTACAGACGATTGTTGGGACCTTGAATGTGGTAGAACTTTTTTTTGTATGGATATTTCCGTTGGGTTGGTGCGCTAGTAAATGGAGAACAACCGGGCGAGTCGATGTCAAACTGAATTTAATAAAAAGTTGGTTTGGCTTTGGATAGGTTGATAAAGCTTTGAAAGTATGTATGACGGCGCACGCCGTTCGATTTACTTACGAAAAGAAGAGAACATTTTGTTCGACGTACTGAATTGTTTATATACATTTTGGTATTGCGATTTTGACTGCGGTGTTTGGTTTGGTTGATTTGGCTATGACGGTGCGGTACAACAGAGTGAACAGAAGTGGATGTTAAGGCAGTATTTTTAACTGAGCATTTTTGAGTTGCAACTCAATTAGATATTGTTAGCGCATGTACTTAAACAAATCAATTTTTTATAAAGATGGATTTCGTTGGGGTGTGCGGAGAACACCTGCGCACCTTAGAATAAACGTCACTGCCATACACCCCCATATCATTAAATATTCGCCACCAAACTTAACGATTGGTTTTACGTGACGGTACTGGGTTGCTTCATCAGTCTGTTTCCAGGTCCATTGAGAACCATCAGAGCCAAAACGATTTATTTTGTTTCACTCGACCAAACTACCCTTCCCCAGTCACTAATCGTATAAGTTGAGTATTTTTCTGCGAACTCTAGCCTGAGTTTCTTATGTCGTTTTGTCCAACAGTGGTTTTTTCACTTTTACACGTCCGTGTAAACCATTTTTGCGTACAATTTTCCGAGCAGCATCTGTTGATACAACTATTCCGTCACTTTATCGCACATCTTTGTTCATTTGGGCTGCATTTTCGTGCACTCCGTACTTTATTTGTTTGAAAATACGGCTTTGTATTGTTTATAAGAGAATCTAGGATGGGTTTTTTTTCGGGCTTCATGTTTTTACATCTTCAGACTTGAATTTTTTTCTTATTTTTGTGATGGAACCCAATGAAAATCCAGCTTTTATAGAAATTTCGCGGTATGTGCACTTAGCAACAATAAGCATTTTGATTTCTTCTATTTTAGAGCGGCTTAGTTCTTTCATTTGATCTCGAAACAAAAGAAACGTGAACAACTTAGCAAATGCAAAAATAGTAAATTTTTTTTACCTTTCACCGGGTTCAATATAACAATACGTACATATAACTAAAATAATATTTGAAAAAAACTTCAACTTCTCCAAATTTTACTTTACAACAATTACACCCATTGCACAATTGACAGTCTGTCTCAACTAATTGATCACATGCTTTCGAGAATAGATTTCCGAAATTCTCCGAAATCGAACGGTACATTTTTATTTTTTTGCGCATTCTTATCTAGAACATCTGTAACTGTACTTCGTCAAAAATTCGTTGCATTAACGTTTAGATTCAAAAAGTTACAATAAAAAAAACCTCTTTCCTTTACATCATGTCCATGTGATCAACAACTTGAGTCACTGTATACGCACCAGTGTGTGAGGAACTAGGTTTGTATTTATCGATGCTGCAACATATTTCCATTGTTCTCGAAATATTCCTACAATCAATTATAAACGAATATCATACTCACATCGTATGTCACCAGCATGCAAATATGTTTGTGTATTTAAGAAAATCAATGTTTCGTAGGAAAATATAATCTGCCTAAATAAATATCAATTGCCTCACGACAAATACCTTATTAATAACTAAATAGCCAAGCAAATATGTACTTGAATAATAAGCAGAGGAATAGTACTAGTATTTGCAAAGTTTATATCAATAGCTTATAACTGAACGGAGAAATACAATTTAATTAGTTAAATGAGAATGTTTTTGCAATTGTCATTTGGCAGTACATACAGCAAACACAACACTTTTTTCTTATTACACAAATCTTGAACAAGAAATCTACTTCCCCCGAAGGAGTCAAATTTTATCTGATAAATATTATTGCCTTGTAACGGTAAGGTTAGTTTCGCGGGAATATGAGAACGGTAACATCCTCATCATACTTAGATCTACATGGACCCATTGTGATACCCATAGCGTCGGCTAAAGATGCAAACCTCATAAATCCACTTTTTGCCAAAAATTACATTTTTGAAAATATATCAAGTAGGCATTGAAATCTATGTCTGGATTCAAAAAAATACATTTTATTGTTGTATTAAATGGCAAAGAAAGACAAAAAAGAAAACATCTAAAGTGTAAAATGTATACAATTGGTAGTTAATTGAAGATTAGAAATCACTCTCCTGCACAATTTACAAAAATGGATTTACGAGGTTTGCATCTTTAGCCGACGATAGTGTGTTCCCACACGTGGTGTTAGTGTCTGAGTTCCAACCAGCCCTAGCAAATTGAAGATGATCCGATGGTGATCCATCGGATAGGTCGTCTATGTCTTTGAAGAAGGATTTGCCAAAGGCTCTATTTCTCATTCTCAGCTGGCAGTGATCATAAAGAGTTGTCTACGGTGCTTCAAATTTCACCCCGATCTGCATATGGAGATAATATGACAACTTCAAAGGGATCGGCTTAGTTTAAGTAGACCATTTCAACTTTGTCCCCGAAGGAGTACGAGGACGTCCGCATAAAAAATATTATGTGGCAGTATTTGTGTGTTTCGGGTGTGAGGCAGTACACCTTGGAGCAGTGAGTGAGCAACCGTTTTTTAACTAGCAAACGAATGAGGAGATAGTGGGTTGATGTGCTGGAGAGGGAATAGAATTCAAACATATCCTGCCTAGGTTGCCGCATTTTGGGAACTGTGGGAAGCCGCAGTCAAATTATTTAAATACAATTTTCGTCGTGTGATATCTCAAACTGTGTTGTTGAAGAATTTAATACAATAATAATTGAAATTGAATCTATTTTAAATTCTAGACCCATCTCGCCGATGTCAGATGACCCCAATGATTGTGAAGTCCTGACTCCTGGGCATTTACTCATTGGAGATTTACAGCGAGCAATACCAGAGCTGTTGCTTGAAGAACCAAAGGCGATTCCATCGATCGAGCGTTAGAAGCGTGTAATACTACTAAGGCAACATTACTGGGATCGCTGGCGTCATGATTATTTACTTGAACTACAGAGCAAAGCTAAATGGAGAGCATCAGCTATTAAAGAAATGCAGCCAGGGACTTAAGTGTTGATAGCAGAAGACAACGTTCCATCGAACCAGTGGCGAATGGGACGTGTGGTCACATCAATAAGAGGCGAAGAGTCGTTGAGGTCAAGACAAAATCAGGCATCGTCAAGCGAGCGGTGCACAAATTGGTCATTCTACCTATCGAGTGTTGAACCATCTGCAAACCTGCAGATCCTTCAACAGGGGGCGGAATGTTGGGTCACCCTGCAACCAACATCACTCAAAACGAATGCACAATTTCGAAGATTATGAATTCACCATGAATTATTATGAATTCCACTCAAAAGAAAGTAATATAAAAAGTAGGCAAATAAATCTGGGAGTGGAGTTGAATTTAAGTTTTGAAATTAGTCGTTTTATTTGTTGAAGACTCTTTTCCCGAAACTTAATTTAAAACGTAAAAACACTTACGAAACATGATCCTCTTCGTCACCGCATGCCCTGCAGATATCATCATCATTTAGTCGTAGTATTTTCATGTGTGATTTTAAGGGGTTAGGCCACTCAAGAATTGTCGAAAAATCGATTTTTTTAAACTGTCCCCTAAGACCTCAAAAATGATGTCCCAAAAGATTATGGTCGGGTAAAAAACTCTTAGTACTCGGTGGAGGCATCGCAGACTAAAGGTATTGCAAAACTATTCATGATTTTTTACTACTCAAAATTTCAAATTCAGTAACATTTTGTCGGGTTCGTTTCCTTTTCCGAGAATTTTGATATTTCAATTGTTTATTGTCGTGTGTGTCTCATTCTGCTAACGGCCACATTCAACAAGGACACATTTTGAAATCCGATATCAAAATTGATCGAAAAATAATAATAGAAATAAGGTTACCGATTGTGGGAAAAATTACAATAAACAATAAACTGTCTGTGCTATTAGTTTTGAATAGTTGCCTTATGACCGGAGGATCTTCCCGCTAGTATGTATTTAATTAATGTCCCGTATTGCGCTTTATTTAAAAAACAGCTTTTCGATAGCTGCTCAGACAAAGTTTTAGTTCTTGCTAAACTGACGCCAAGAAAAAAACTACCTGTGTGTTTTATTTGTGTTAAAGATTGCCTACACTTTACACTTCTGTTTATAAAATCTTCATGAAACATAAAATACATTTTAACTTCTCTGGATGTATATTTTGAATAAATTCATCTGTCTCGAATACAGTTTCGAATGTGATTTTTCCCATTCTAATTGTGGCAAGACCGATTCCGAGGGAATAGTATTCCGATGGAAGTTCACGGTACGGAATTTTTCTCCCGGGAACAAAATCATTCGAGGAAAAAAAAATTCCGCCGGAATTCACGATAGCTACAATTTTCTTATATCAGTATCACGGATGTAAGAAAGAAAATCTATTATATAAAAATAAGTCGGGTTTTCCTTCCTGACGCTATAACTCGATAACCACTGGACCGATTTTCATGATTCTTTTTTTGTTTTATTTGTATTGCTGTACATCAGGTTTATGTATAAATCTGGACCCGCTAGGTGGCGCTGGAGTCAAGTTATTAACAAAATTTATATTAATTGACCAAAATGACTCATATTCACAATATATAATAGACAGACAGACAGATAGATAGACAGATAGACAGAAAGACAGATAGATAGACAGATATACAGAGAGACAGATAGACAGAAAGCCAGATAGACAGACAGACAGACAGACAGACAGATATGTAGATAGACAGATAGATAGACAGACAGGCAGACAGATGGACAGATAGATAGATAGATAGATAGATAGATAGACAGACAGGCAGATAGAAAGACAGACAGACAGACAAATAGACAGATAGATAGACAGAAAGACAGATAGACAGACAGACAGACAGACAGATGGACAGACCGACAGATAGACAGACAGACAGACAGGTACACAGACAGACAGACAGGTACACAGACAGACAGATAGACAGACAGACAGACAGGTACATGGACAGACAGATGGACAGACAGACAGACAGGTACACAGACAGACAGGCAGAAAGACAGATACATAGACAGACAGACAGACAGACAGATAGACAGATAGATAGATAGATAGACAAACAGTCAGACAGACAGACAGACAGATAGATTGACAGACAGACAGACAGATAGATTGACAGACAGACAGACTGATACACAGACAAACAGATAGAAAGACAGATACACAGACAGACAGATAGATAGACAGATAGACAGATAGATAGACATTTCATTTTGATTTTTGTACATTTATGAAATTAATTCATTTTGAGTATTTATTTTACCTTAATAAAAAACTGAATTTAATTCAGCTTATAAGTTGACACAACATTCATTAATTTTGAGGCGGTACGAAGTTCGGCGGGTCAGCTATCTCTTATAAATATCGCAAAATCATTCCAAAAAGGATCAAGTGCGTTTGAATTAATAAAGATTTCATTATGCGTTTTGGTCGTCTTTCTCTTATTTGTGAGTCGAACAGTTTGGCCAACCTCCTGGTTGGCGTTTGTATTTTTTTTTAATTCAAAGGACAGAGGACAAATTGGCGCCCGAACAGGGACCGGCTTTTAAATATTCGAATCCTTTTATCCAGAGTGCGTTGGGCGTCAAGCCTCTAAACGCAGGACTGGAGTTTACTACATTCTACTGAGCGCCTGTTGCTGTACCCATGGCAACACAGTAACTAGTCTTATACTCCAATAGTTAAATACTGCCATACCCATCAGAACATTGTAGTTTCACTATCGATTAAATGGATTCGAATATAAAGTTGTTTGTTCCATTAGTAGGTTGCTTGCAATCATAAGCGCTTGCGACTGAACGGGACCAACACAGTGCAGCGCTTCCAAAGGCCGGTTCCTAATCGTATTTTACTAATCGTATTTTACTTCTCTAGATAATCGCAATATATCAATCGGATTCAAAGGACCACGGAGTCCTTAACTTGCATATTAGTCTATATTATGTGTACATATATTATGGAGATTTCAATGTTAACCTCAAGGATTTGAATTTTTTTTATTTTAAGAGTCAATAGGAAGAAATAAGACTTTAACAACTTAAGTAACAGTGAGCACTACTGTTATTGTGACTACTTACACTGTTGATCGAATATTTTTTGTTTGGAAATTTCAGATACAGGGTGGCGCATAAGTAACGTTATGATTTAATTATTGAATAATATTTTTGTTTACGTATTTTTTTTCAGAATTGACTTTGAAAAACTTGGGAAATTTATGATGGAAAGATTCAGCACAGAACAAAGGACCAAAGTGGTTCAATTTTATTTTAAAAGTCAGCATTCGATTATTCAGACATAAAGATCATATCGAAATTTCTTTCATGTTCGAGATGCGCCCAAAGTTCCAACAATTTACAAATTGGTTCAGCGTTTTCAGCAACAGGGGGCTGTCTTTGATCTTCCGCGTTCTGGAAGACCTCGTGCAATTCGAAACGATGTGAACATTGCTCGGCTGCAAGCAAGTATTGAAGAAAACCCCGATACTTCCATTAGGCAGTGATGTCTAGGCAGTTTGTGTTATCTACGCAGTCTTTGCAAATAATTTTACGGTACTTAAACCTTTTTCCATTAAAGATTCAGTTGGTTAACGAGATAAAACCAAATGATCCACAAATACACATTCAATAGAATCGAATCAAATAATATCGCGTTTTTCTGATTTTAACTGGTCCCGCCCGTGCGCCCGATTTAACGGCTCCAGATTTTTTAATTTGGATCTATGTACCTAAAGGGTAAGATATATGCCAATAAGCCTAGAGCCATGCAACAGCTTAAGACGAATATCCGAGAGGGATTGAGGGCGCTGGGATCTGAAATTCTAAGAAAAGTGATGAAAAATGCTTTGGAAGGAGCACGTCAAGTCGACGCAAACATTTGAGAGATATTATCTTCAAAACATGGTGTGAACATATTTCCATACTATAATCTAAATTTTAATAATTGCCATTAATTGAATAAAATAGCAAAGAAAAAAAAGTTATTCATTTAACAAATCATAGCGTTACTTATGCACCACCCTGTACATACATTATTTTACTACCAGTAAATAAGCAGAGGAAAATAATTTTTCCAATATCTCAATTTTTACCATTTTTCTTCAAGAAATATGGTATCTACGTGGCATGTCTTTCAAAGGCAACCACTAACTCTGCACACATGTTTAAATCATTAAACAGCATTAACGACCGTGCATGGCAACCCTGCCAGCTTATTATACGTTAACAAGTCTCTCAAAACTTGACATGAAATAGCTTTTAAAGCGACAACAACGATCTCTTTCCCAGCTCTGTAGCAATTCAGTGTCCCGTGTTGGAATTGCAAAAATAAAATAAAATATAAAATAAAACATCTTGCTGTTGGAAAGAATTTATTTCCTACGAAAACACTTTTCCGAACACCAGCACTTCGCACACACGCAAAATTTATTACCATCCATTCAAATAGAGCTGCAGTGTATTTGATGTAATAAATTTCGCTCTCGGGCTAAGGACTCATTCTCCTACTCTCAAGCTTTTTTTTTACTGTCCTTATCCTCATGCAGTACCATGTACGAGTATTTTTCCGCTATTGACGCACTTGTTTCATGCCCCTGGGCTCGGTGGCTAAGCTCTTGGTATAACATTTTAAATCTAATCTTTCTCAAGTAACTGTCAATAAACGCAATACACTACAACTTCCGGGAGTTGTATTTACTGTCGCTTTACTCTCAGATAAAAGAAACTAATACCTTCACCGTCGCGCTGTTACGTTTTGTCTATGTCACGGAGTATGGCGCCAGTGATGGAACCTATCGACTTAATCGATAGTAGCAGTATATTCATTCGTTCGATAGTCTTTCATTGAAATAATCGATGTTTATACTCTCATATGAGCTGATGATTGTTGTTTGTATAAAAAAGTATTTGACCTTTTCAATGTGTTTTACTTTTCATTGGATAACGGTCTAGCGTATCCTGCAAATATTCATGTTTGTATTGCAATTAAATGTATGTGATGTCTTTATGGTGGTTGCGATTTTCGTAAGAAAAAAACTAATTTCCCAAATCTATACCTTACCGCATCGATTCTTTCAGCTCTTACAAAATTAAACATCGATTACTTTTACCATTACATAATGCATTCTTTAAACATTGTGATGTCCTTAGGCGGCATTTTTTACCATCTCGCATTTTGGAGCAGTTACATATATTAGGAGTTGACAGGAAGGCGTAAAATCAGTCCTTTACCATGCATTACAAGACCTTAGGCATTACTCTCCCCTTACAGGGAAATTCTTATGAAAGCGATTACTTCAGAAAAAAAATTAAATAAACAAATTTATGTATTTACGTTATAAAAAGCGTATTTACTACCAACTTTTTATTTATATTTTGTGCTTTTTATTTAATTTGTACAAAAGAGATCAGCACATTGCATTTTTATACTCTGAGCACAACATGAATAGGGTTATGTCTGAGGAGCGAAAAAGTAATATCATAATGCATATTTCTTTAAGGGGAATATTGAAAATGTAAGATGTTATCAAAGTAACGCCTAGTAAGCGAAGGTGTAGCGCTTCAAAAATCCAATTTTAAATCCATATTAGGTATTAAAATTTTACATCGATGCCATTACTTATTTGCTTACCAGGCATTACATTTGTAAGATGTTTTTCTCTTAAAAGCGTTCCTGGAACGAAAATACAGTTATTAATACTGGGATCTAGGAAGCAAAGTGGTAATGGGATATATGCTCAAGTTGTCAACAGACGTCGTAACCATGCCTTTTGGCAATAGATCACTTTTCAAATATGAATATTTCATTCATTGAAAACAACTTTATTTTGTTTCATAAAATAGTTAAGCAATATTATTTAAAAACAAAAACAAACCTTTTCGATAGCTAAATTCATTCGATAACTATTTATCGATAGTCGAATTCACCCATCACTATATTGTATACCCTACCTAAACTAAATGTTTGTGCAACGGGTGTAGTGTTTATTTGCTAATAAAAGGATAAACGTGGGTGGATTGAGGCTGGATAACTAGGACCTGTCTATTTGTGCAAGGTAAGTAGATTGCGTTTGCTACATAAATGTACTAACCTCGATTCAGCTGACGGTTTACATCCAGGAGCACTCTTCCATAGACGCGCTAACATACCTATGTACAGGAAGCATATCAATGTTAGTGGTGCAACGTACGACGATAAGAAGAACGATACCTGTTGGATAAAATAGAAGGAAAAAAGAGTAAAAATAAATGCAGTTACGTGTTGTTGAATAGAAAAAGGGATTTTTTAAACGTTTTTTCCCCTAAGAGGATCTAGGGATGTCGTCGCCTCTGCAGAAATGCGGGGATTTAAGAAACAATTTAACTTGAATTGGTTTTTTTTTTTAAATAAACCTACATACAGTGGCGGGCAAAATAATAGCAGTGCTACTTTGAAGGCACCAATTTCCTTAATATTTTTTTTGTATAAATATTTTTTGCCACCTTCGACGTCATATTACAATGGTAAGCACTCACTTTTGCGTTGAAATAGTGCATCTCATACTTTTTTAAAAGAGCAAAGTAATAGCAGTGCTAATAAGATTTCGGTATACAAATTCATAATTCATAATTCTACTTTTTATTTTTTACCAAACTGTAGTAAGACCGATTAATTTGATTTGATAAAAGTGGCTCGTGGAATACACTGCACACCATAGAAGCACGAGCTAATGAAGTACCTTACAATATGGACAGAGCCCAGTGGAGCCAAGATAAGAGATGTCACGTCCTTGACTTTAATATTTGAGTCCAATTTAGAGTTTGCAGCGCCATTTCGTTAATTTGCTAAAAAAAAAACGCATACAATTTTTCCCATCTTCACCTACTGGCCCTTTAGCTTATTGTAATTTCTCCTCGAGTCCGTTCAAAGTCTTTATCACCTCTTCAGTAGTGCACTCAGATCAAGTTCTCAAATTAAAATACATATGTTACAACGACTAGGAGTCACCTGTAATTTGTAAACTCTTAAATATGCGGTTTTTCGGGTCGACGAAAAATCTTTTTCCCATTTCACCACAAACTTTTGCAATTGGCTTGAATCTTTACACGTCTTGGGGCATTTTCACTTTTAATGACAAGCAACAAAATATTTTGGGAGTAGCACGCATTTAGGCACACGCAATATTCAACAGACCAGCACTAAGTATGACCGGTATAATCTCACAGAATATGTATTTAGAATCTAGATGAAAAGGCACACAGTTACGAAAAAAATACTTCCCAGATCCACAAGAAGAGGCGCACGTATATTGAGTTGATACAAATGTATTTAGGGTTGTATTGGTGTGTGGGGATTTTTTTTATGCGCGCTAGTGTAAACAACGCGTGCAGTTATGTGCATGTTCATACAAGAGAAAAACCTGCTCTCATACGAGTGGACACTGAAATTTCTTTCGTGTGAGCAAGGATAAATCGTATAGTTTAGAAGCAAGTACACAGCTACTTTGACAAATACTACCAAAAAGGCAAAAAAGGCAATATGAGTAAAAAAGACAAAAAAAGGCAATATGAGAAAAAAGGCAAAAAAGGCAAAAAAAGGCAAAGTCAACAAAATCCGTTCCCTGATGATAAGCAATGCTGTAAAATATGAAATGAAGGTTAAAACTCGCGGCCGAAACAAAATACTGCATCCGTGAATGGTGAAACGTGTTGTAACATACTCTAGAACACATCTTTCTGCAGCAGTTATCCAAATGGTGGATTTGTTTTACTTGACATGTGGTATTCACACTTTTAGAAGACGGCTGAGGGAACACCATCTCAGTGTTCGAAGTCCACGACAAGTGCCACTTCTCAAGAAAATGCATGTATCAAAAGGGCTGAGGTTTGTGAAAAAGCATTTGTCGTGCCTCCTGAGAAGTGGAGGAATATAATGTGTACTGATGAGACCAAAACCTGTCTCCGCAACTGGAGGGTCAGAACCTTCAAGAAAAAAAAATGTGTGAGCCTCATCCACATAAGCTCACGGGGGAAGTGAATACTTATCCAATCCAAAGCAATTATATGTGTAATGTGTAAGAGAAGAAGAAAGTTGTCTAGTACAATTGATAGAAAATGTATAATAAAATTTAGTAAATATGTTTACATATAATGTACAGTTGATATTCATTTTGGTCAATTAATAAAGAAGTTGTTAATAACTTGACTCCAGCGCCACGTATCAGGTCCAGATTTTCTAGTTTTCTCTTTCGACACTATACCAACATAAACTGCGAATATGAGTCATTTTGGACAATTAATAAAGAAGCTGTAAATAACTTGATTCCTGCGCCAACCTAGCGGGCGGTTTTTTCGCCTACTTCCTTCCTCAGGTCCCAGACTATATTTTGCGCCAAATTACATTACAATTGATTCAGCGGCTTAGGCGTGAAAAGGTTTTGTTAATAACTTGACTCCAGCGCCCCCTTGTGAGCGGATTTTCTACCTAAGTCCTTTCTCAGGTCCCAGACTTCTTTGCCAAACTACATTACAATTGGATCAGCGGTTTAGATGTGAAAAGGTAGACGGACGCACAGACAGACAGACAGACAGACACACAGACAGACAGACAGACAGACAGAAAGACAGGCAGACAGACGGACGAACAGACAGACAGACAGACAAACGGACAGACAGACGTTATCAAAACACGTTTATCGAAATTTATCGTGACGCAGTTATCGTAACTTGTTTTCAAAACAATACGTCGCTAAAGAAGTATTCACTTCAAAAAATAAGCGACTGCGTCACATCTCACTCTTTATGGCGGAAAACAGTTCGTAAAAGACAAATACCCTTTACGTCTAATTACAGGAATGATTACTGTACACTGCGCTGTAGGCCATGTGACTAGGAAATTTTCAGTGCAGAGCTGAAAACGCCAAAGATATCGGCTCTTCTTAGATTCACCAAGAACACGCACATTTTTACGAGATGGGAGAAAATAGGATTAATCCCAAACTATGAATATGAAGGAATTCACAATGGACTTTCGGGTCTCCGACGGTATTGCCAGTCCCACATCAAATTAACACTTCTCATGACGCATGTTTCTGTACCAATTGAAGAAGTTCAAAAATGTGCCATTTAAGTCGATGTATTTCCTAATCTTTGACAGTTTTCATCATTCCAATACTTACAGCCGACACTTTGTTACCAATAAGGGTTTCAAAGCAGCCACCCTTTTCTGGAAGAGCAATTTTTGTAAGGGAACAAATAGTAAATGATTGATGTGAATTGTTTTCTCACCACTTTTCTCGTGGTAAGGATGCCATAGGCAATGCTGTTGCTGTAATACCGAAGATTCTGGTTCCCTCAGGACACCCGACGACTAGTCTCATTTGTTTTTGTATCTACTTCGTAATGTTTTTTTACATGTTTTTTTTACCTCTTTTGTTTCCTTTCTTTGTGCGGGTGTGGTGGAATTAAGGCAGAAGCACCTGCAGATTGGTTGTTCATAATAACAGACGGTTGACCAAAGAACTTAATTTATGCGCCCGGTACTGTATTGAAAATAATTAATGGGTGTTGTAATTCCATTACGTGGGTGGGAATAGAATTTATGCAAAGGAGGTGTGGGTGCTTGCTCTATCGCATATTTATTCACCACGATTTTTCTCCTTGTAGCCTTATTGTATAAATTATCAGCGTAAGATTGAAGCATAGCGGTAATTTATAATTCATTATTTTATGATTTAAGGTATATTCATTGAATTAATTTCTTAGCATTTATGCCTGTTAAAAAATTAAAATGCAAGTTGTACACTTTTGTCGTAGGTCCTTGGCATTTCTAAGGACATACATATGTATGTACATCATTGCTGAAATATGATCCTAAGCACGCGTCATTTTTTTCACGTTTCAAAACTCGGAATTTCAATAAAATTAAATTGAACAGATCTATCAACGAATTTGACTCGCTTTAAGGTTAGGTAGCAGTGGCTGCCAGTAACGAGTACCAGCACACTTATGTTAACACCAAGGATCTTGGGGATATTTAACCCCGCTAATCATGAGAACCTTTTGGTACTTTACTTACTTACTTACTTACTTAGTTGGCGCTACAGCTCGAGGTGAACCTGGGCTTGCTTCTCGCAACCATTTGTGTGTGCATGTTATATTTTTGCACTTACTTAATTAACGGGCTTCCGACCCGTGAAGAGTCTCTGCCTGAGACACGGCAGCCTTCCACTCTTTTCGATCCCGAGCAGGCTGCTTCCAGTTGTCTAGATCAAGAGCACTAGCATCCGTGGTAGCTTGGTCCTTAAAACGGAGGTTCTGTCTTCCTTGTCGTCTCGAACCTGGGGGCTGTGGTTCGAAGATCCTCTTTGCTGGAGCATTGTTGTCCATTCGCTCGATGTGGCCGAGCCAGTTTAGTCGACGTGTCTTGGTACAGCTTATAGAGTTCGCGGTTATATCTTCTCCTCCATTCGCTCTCCTCGCATACGGGACCGAATATCCGACGAAGAATTTTTCTTTCGAAAGTATTCAAAACTGCTTTCCTGCTTATCGTCCAACACTCGGCACCATACAGCAGAACTGGCAGGATGAATGTTTTGTAGAGCATGCATTTTGTCTTCCGAGTTAGGAGTTTTGAACCCATTTGTTTAGCCAAAACGAAGTAGCAGCGGTTTCCTAGGGTAAGTCTTCGTCGATATCGTCTGCGTTTTCCAGTTAGTGCTTTGCATAAAGCGAAAAAGGCTTCCCACGTCTTTCTGTGCTAGGTCACTATAACACCGTCGAAGAAGTCTTCTCCTAGATGTAGTTTTCTACTACGAGAAAGAGCTGGGCATGAACAGAGGAGATGTGTTGGGCTCTCTTCTTCTTCTTCAGCTCTGCAACTTCTACAGAAGTCATTTGAAATAATACCAAGCCTAGTTGCATTCTTGCCTATAAGGCAGTGTCCTGTAATGACACCAATAATCGTACTTATATGTTTTATTGACAGTGTCAAGTTTCAGTGCTAGCTTGTAAGTAGCGAGGAGCATACATATGTATATTCTTCTTATCGGGAAGAATAGGCATTGTTGTTCCCAGTTTGGCGAGCTCGTCAGCTTTACAATTCCCTGGAATGCCTGTGTTCCCCGGCACCGGCACCCAGCAAAGATGAATATTAAACTATAAGAGATGAACAGCAGTTGGAGGTGGTCTTTCAAGTGAATGAGGCTGATCCCAGAGATTTCAAGGCTACCTGACTATCCGAGAAGTTGCTAATATCGTTAGTCAGTTTCCTCTTGATCCAGGACAGTGTTTTCGAAATCGCCATTATCTCCGTTTGAAACATGCAACATCAGGAGTTCAGTTTTTAGTTTTAATCTGTCTGAGAAAACACCTCCTCATACACCATCATTAGTTTTCGAGCCATCAGTGTAGAAGTTTATCGACTTGTCTGTTAAAGCTCCTAAGTCATCGCAGAAGGAACTATCGGGACCTTACAGTTTTTATCAAAACTGGGCTTCGACGGTGTATAGTCTATCTTTTCGGTGAGAATTAATTGATCTAGTGTTGTGGAGTGACCAGTGTAGTTACTTGACTACTGTGAGATGGTTTTGAGTCTTATGGCAGCACTGGCTGCTTATCGGTTGCGACTGCAGGAACTAACTCCCCAATGAAATAACTCCCCAAATGGAAAACGAAATAACTCCCCAAAATTGGGAAATAATTTCACTGTGAAATTATTCCCCAAATCAAAGGTGAAATAAGTCCCCAAAAAGGTATGAAATTAGTCCCCATTTTCTCAGTATTTATTTATGTTTTTATTGCATTATAGAAAGTTAATGTTACATTTTAAAATAAGAAAAATGTTTTCAAATAAATGCATATCACATATAATGTACATATATTATGGATATTTCTTGATTTATATTAAATATTTTCGTGAATACAAGAATTGACTCTTTTACTTCGTTTTTACAATAAGGACATTCAACGATCCTCGATTTACATACAAATATATGTAATCAAAACAAAGAATAGTGGAAACATAAAAACAAATTAATTCCAACGCAAAATGTTTTTTATGTCAGATCCACGGGGCCACAAAATATTCCACGTACACTATTAAAAAAGCTGCCGGAAACATCCCTGTTGCACAACCTTAAAAGTTCCATCTATTAAATATGGCCGCCTGTTACCCAGCGATGATATATTTTCTTCGATGAACATAGATGATCTGTCATCTGGTTCAATGCATGCTTTGAAAAAGGCCGTAAAATGCTCCTCATATTTGGTCCTTCCAAAATTATTATTCCAAATGGATTCTCGTTAAAAAGCCAATGGAGATTGAATTTGTCTACCCTTCATAACAATAACAACAGAGATAATTTCACTGCTGAGCATCAATGAAAATTGAATTTTGCATGAAAATAGAAGAGTTAAGTAAGTCTCCAAATTTGAGGACTTATTTCACCATGAAATAACCCCGTAATTTTAAGTATGAAATAAGTTCCCAAAAACCCATGAAATAAGTCCCCAAAATTGGGGGAACAAATCCCAACCTCCATACAAATTTTGGGGAGTTATTTCGTTTTCCATTTGGGGAGTTATTTCATGCGGGAGTTATTTCTTGCAGCCACCGGTTATATCTAGGGGTGGGAGATAAAGTAGGATGTCTAATGCTGCGGAGGGTGTTGATCTTAGTGCTCCACTAATGCGCAGACACGCTAATCTACTACGCCATACGTTAGAATTGGTCTGATAACAGAAATGCTATACTATATGATAACAATTTTCTGTCAGAGTGTTCAGTACTCCAATACATCGGTTCACATTCTTCTCAATTGCCATAAATTATTGCTACGAGATTGTCCAAACCTTACAATAGTCGACATAGCAGGTAGTTATGTGGTTGGCAATTGAATGGTTTTGTAGCAAAAATGGTTTTAGTTTCTGATAGAGAAATACATAGGTACTGGAATCTGGCAAATGTTTTTCTCAAATAAACAAGTATTAAATAATTAAATGTATAAAGAAAAAGAGAGAGCTCATATTTTAATAGATTAGCTTTTTTAATGCCATGTGGCAACCCTGGGCCTTACGCTCCATTTCACCGGGTAAAAATTCAATTGAAAGTCAAACTTATCTCTGAAGTAGGAGAACGAGTCTGGAGTTTTCCATTCGTTGAACTTGTGTATGCCATTTACTTACGTTGGGAGAGTAATTTCCCTTCTCACCTCTTAACGTAAATAACTATTTGTCAGCCGCACAAAATGTATGTTTTTTTTACGTTTTCTGTTTTCCCCTTCTGTAAACGGATCCAATGAACGAGTAAATGTAAAAAATAAAACCAGTGCTGTCCCTTGGTGCAGATATTTTATCATTTGCAAATGGAGACACTGATGTTGACATTCTAGATGACGATGTTTTTATATATTTTTTTTTGTAAAAGATTTACTCTCTGCTTTTTAACCGAAAAATGTGGGGAAACTCTTTAGATAAATATTATGAAATAAAATATTAAAAAGCTGGAAATGAGATGGCTATTGCCGCTGCTAATAAAATGCCAAGACATGAACATAAAGAGAATGAGTAATGGAAACTTTGGAGTAAACAAAAGCATTGGTATACGAATTTTTTGAACTACCTATGTATATAAAGAGATTTTTATGAATACACTCCTTTCAGTCATCAAACGCAGAGATATTAGCTATTATTATATATATTAGTATGTACTATGTATGTATATATGTATGTATATCAAAGAGAAACTGTGTGACATAAATTGCTTTTTGGATGCAATTCACTTCTGGTTCTGCCAGTCAAATGAAAAGTGACACGACAGTTTTTGTTTTTTCATTGTGAATATAAAATTGAAATGTAGGGTTTCACGCCATTTCACATTGTGTAAAGTGCAGATGACTGTTTTTTTTTTCAAATTAGGTATAAGGTTCCACTTTAATTGCATTAGTAAGCCATTAACGCTGACAAGTTGCCGTTGAAAAATTCACAGAGGTCTTACAATTGTGTTAATACTAGAATGTCCGTGCGAGAACCCTCGCAAAAGAAAACCCAACCCCAAAATTCGAATTTCCCATATGATTTCCATCTGTCAACTGATGGAAATCCCATAGAAATCATACGGGAAGTGTTTATTCTGTTGGAAGTTCATTTTGGGTAGAATATTTGTTTCGATTTGTTTTTTAATTTGTTTAAATTTATAAACTGAAAGTGCAATTCGTCAGTGCTCCAGGAAATTCTCTTTCTTTTGACACCTCTTTTGTTAAGATTGGTTGCTTAGGGCATTATGCGCACACAATCAGGTGAGACTATGTTGGGTGCCTGGCCACTGGATGGAAGGCAATGAGATGAGCTGGCTAGGAAACGAGGGGGAGGTACCACTGCCCGAGGCGGTAGTAGTTGCCATACCGCAAGGTAGCGTTTAATCAAGGGTTAGAGATAGTCTTATGAGAAGGAACATAAATGTACTAGTGAAATCATTAAACTTAGTAGGGCACAGTTAAGAATAGCTACAGGAATATCATCTGGACATTGTCTCCTGGGCAAATACGCGAAAGGGCTCGAAATCACAGACTCGGATATCTGCAGATATGGGCAATGACATAGATGTAGCAGAAGATGTCGAACATATTCCATGCGAATGTCAGGGATAAGCACGTCGTCGCAGGAGCATTTCATGCTGCTACTTCTTCAGTAACCTGAAGGAGGTAGGCCAAATCATAGACTCGTTAAAAAAATTGTTAGGGCAATACAATGCATTGAGGATATTGTTTAGGTGCCATCCTTTCATAGATTTGAGGAGATCGCGATGGTCCCACGCTGGTGCCTAGTGTTTGGAGATAGCTCAGCCTCACAACCCCTAGCGTTCCCTCGAGCATAATAAGAGATCCAACTTCAATTGCGGTGATGCATCCCCACACCGTAACATAAGGAGAATGTTTTATAGTGTGGTATATGCATTCGTCTCTGTAGCGTTCCCCTTTTCTACGAAGCACTATCTGCTTCCTATCCGGTCGGATTAGGTTAAACTTGGCCTCATCAGAGAACACCACATTTAACCAATCTTGAACACTCCAGTTTTGCCTTTCCGCATTTTATTCATTTTGCTGGTCAGTAGTGGCTTTTTCGCTGGTCTCCTTGCTAGCAAACCCATCTCGTTGAGACGATTCTGGATGATTCTGATGCTAACTTCAGCCCCAGTAGCTTCTCGCAGGTCAGCTCTTAACTCCGATGCGGTTTTAAACCTGTTTCTCAAGCTTAACCTCTTGAGTTGCCGGTCCTCCCGAACAGTGGTACGTCTCTTCAATCCTATGCCAATTTTTCTGTCCAGATTGTGATCCCGACGATATTTGTTACAGAATCTTCTTGCAGATCTCTCATTGCATCCAATTTGTCGAGCAATTTCACGAAATGACTGATTCTGATTGGATAAGGCAACGATAACTGCCTTATTTTCTTTACTCAACTGTACCCTTTTAGACATCGCGATATCAACTTCTCACTTTTATTTAAGAAATACAACTGCACTCACTGTCAAATACTGCCAGAATGAATTCAGATACATTCCAGAATGTGCATTACCTAGCCCGGAAGCAATAAAATATAATTTCGGGAATCCCTTAGAAGTTATTAGCGCAAAAAAATGGAGAACCCGTGTGCGGCTTTTTTTTGTTATGCGGGGTACATGTATTTTTTATCTTCTGGAATTAATTTTAAAAGTTCAAGTTCGTTTGACACTTGAATTATATAAATACGTTTATTAAAAGGATTATCCAGCAAATACGAGGTTTGAATTTATTTGTTGAGATAATTCAAGACTACTTGTAGAACTTACAGTAGGAGGATATTAATCCCACATACTCTACAAGCAACACGCTTTTCAGACATCCTAGAAATACTCGTACAAGCACTACTTCTAAACTTTCTCCTCTCTTCGACAACACTCACACTGTTCCCTAGTTTTGCTTTTTAGCGCTTCCCATTTCCATCCCCATGCCCACATTGGATTACCTAAGAAATTATGGCGAGTTTGGTGCAAAGAGTAAGGGGGTGTACTGAAAAATGTCGTTTCTCCGTTCTTCTGGCTTCTTAATCCTTTTCTATGTTGCTATCTTTCAAGGCTCTAGCAATATAGGTAGATACATACCTATGTACAAGAAGGAAAAAATAAGATGTAGTGGCCGGAAAAGGGTAAAACACTTGGGTACTTTGGCTTTCTTAGATTACGTATAACCGGACTTCCGCCAGTAAGTTTTCTTTTTTAATTTTAATTTCCGGTACTTTAAGTTTTTTCTCTTCTGTTTGTCTACAGCTACACAGTAAGTTCGTGTTCGGCGTCGGGTACATTTTAACAAGTTTCAACTTCATAGAACCATTAATTGTCTAACTTGCCATAAGCATTAGACGGCTCCCGTTTTTTGCCTTACTTCCTCTTTTACTTCTTGTTAAAGAGGCCTCTTTATTTCCTAACCTAATTAGAATCGTCAGTCGAAAAGTGGTAAAGCGTTTCCGTCCTTTTTGTTGGATTTTCGTTTTCATTTTTAATGTAAAGTGAACATTTATGTAATTTTAAAATGTAACAGATATTCCGAGCTCATGGCAACACTGGTCTCTAGAATTCAAAGATAAACAAATAATCAAGGAAACAACAAAAGATTTCTATTAACAGATCAACGACCATTTTCGTTCCGAAATATTAAGTCCTTACCCTACAAAGTGTATCCTTTCATTTACATGAATTTTATGTCAATAGTCTTTAATTTATTTGTTCAACGACAGTTATTCTTTTCTGTTTTCTATTTTACTTACATAAGTATGTACGAGTATAAAGGAAAAGGTAAAGAATCCCTTTTCGCATCAAGTTTATTTCAAAGGAGTAATCCCGGCAATTGAACAAAATGTGACCCTTCCCGGAATTGAAAAGTCCGGATTTACACGTTCTGAAAACACTCGAGTGTTTAAGGAAAAAAAAAGTGACGAGGGAAATGAGTAGAAAGATAGATTTAGGTACAGGCTAAGAGTTTTGGGTAGAATTTGTTTTTTTTCCTTACAGCTTGTTTATCTTCTATTCGCTATTTTCCTTTGCAGCTTAATGGAAACATTGTAGTGATTGGCATCCGTCAAACTGATGCTTGTGCCTAAGCTTGTTCGTTATTTTCTCTATAAATTGCCAGAGAAAGAAAGGGAGTACATGTGGGCGAAGGGGTTATTCGTTGAGGCCTTGGTCCACCCCAGACTGTAGCGCCACCTAAGTAAGTAAGTAAGTACATGTGGGCATTGATTTACGTCGTATTAAGAACTGGGAAAATCATACAAGACCGAAATGATGTAAATCAAGGTGCGCATATGACAAACCATGTCGGTCTCTTCTGGAACAAGAAATAAATAATTTGTTTGCATTTAGCAACGTTATGAAACCCCCCATAGTGGCCGATTTTCTGAAATCTTTTATTTGCTTTCGTTTAAAAATGTTGGCAGAATTATAAAGTTAGTTCTTATCAATTTCAAGAGGGTCAAAGGTTATGTCATTTTGATTTGATATCATACTATATAATAAAGCAGAAACGCTCATTCTGTAAGCACAGCTGTATCTCAGACTGCAGCCTAGACGACTCACAGTGTTCCATTTCACACCAATAAGTGGACAAAATTCAAAAAATTCATGACAAAATTGAGAGTACTTGCTAACGCAATTCTTATAACGGATAACTGAAAGATAAGTAAACAACATTTTCTCTTTATTTTAGAGCGTGGAAATGATTTTAGAGCAACGCAAACTGGAGTGTGTTGCATGGCAGGTCAAGTGCACACTTAGTGATCAATTTGTATTTAATCAATTTTTAATTATTTTGTGTGAAAAATCAAACCAAATTGGTATGGATTAAATTAACCAGAGTGAATAGATAATTCCAATAAATATTGAGTCAATTTAACGGTTTTTTTTAAAGATTTTTTTTAATCATAAGATGTAATGTTTTTTTGAAAAAAATTTTTTTTTTACATTGACTTTTGAATATGAGCCCCACCTTGCCCCGGGTCAATCTTTATTTTGATACAAAGCTCGACTTCTTAGTTATAAGCTGCGAAAAAATCAGAGTGCGCAAAAGTGCGCAAAAAAGGAATGTTTTTTTTTGTAGGTCATCACAATAGCGCAAGTTATGGCTCTTTTAGTCGGTTCTGCTGTCAAACCATTACCTCAGTAACGAAATATTGATTCAGATAAAAACTTCGAATCTGAAGACTCACTCAATAACAGCAGCAGTGATGATGATTATGATATACACAATAAAAAAAAATATCAAAGAAATGTTAATTTTTTCATTTTTTTTTTGTTTTTTTTTTTTTACCCTATAAAGTAGTAAGTAACAAAACGTTAACAAAGCACTTAAAACATAATTTTTTTATTACAATATACTTAACTCACCCAACCGATGCATAAACTAGATTTTGTTGGAGTTTATGCAGATAACATTTATGTTGTTACGTCAGGTGACCCTACCAAAGTAAAGGAAACATTGGAAAAAACTGATTTGACAATCTATAACTGGGCCGAAAAAAGGGGTGCAATTATCCCTCCATCAAGAACAGAAGCACTGCATCTTTGCAGAAAGAGAAAATGCACCTGCAACCCACTTTTGCTTCGGGGTAAAACCATTCCTCTTAAAAAAGAAACTAAAATCCTCGGATTAACCTTTTGCGGAAACTTGAAATGGGACACGCATATAAAGAATTTGGTTAACCAATTAAAACGACGAAACAACGCATTGAAAATGATCTGCTCAAAGCGAAAAGGACCACATATTGAAACTGCACTACGAATAGCAAAAACATTGGTTGAAGGTACGCTACAACATAGTGTGACTTTATTTATGTGGACAACAAACAAAAATATTACCAACATTGACGCAGCTATCAACGAATGTTATCGAACAGCGTCAGGAGCTTTAAGGGTTACGAAAGTTGAAGCTCTTAGACTGGAAGCAGGTTATGAATCTTTTGAAAATTTTGGGAAAAAAAGGGCTGTTAACTTAACCAGCAAAGCTCTGACAGATTCAGCACACTCCCTGTTCAAAGCTGCTGAAGAAGCCATTTCTACGAAGAAATCAAACAGAAAAAATTCTATATCAGCCCTTAGTAAGATGCTATCACTAGTACCCCTTCAAAACACGTTTTTATCAGATGTTCCTGTGATAGTAGATATGCCACCCTCTTGGAAAAGAAATTCATTACAGATAGACATCAAGCTCGCTAGCTTTAAGAAGGAAAATACCCCAGATAAAACATTCCGAATGCTTCACAAAGAAATGATCTCCTCCATCGATGTTGATACAATTTACTACACAGATGGTTCACATAAGGAAAATAACTGGTGCTCGTATGCAGTCATTCAATTACAGCAGAACTCACAGACGTCCATTGTTCACCAAGGACTTTTACCACAGTTTGCTGACAGTTATATTGCCGAACTTGCAGCCATTTATAAAGGTATTTCCATTGCCCAGGCGCACCCTTGTCGATCTTTAATTTTTACCGATAATCTGGGAATTCTCGTGGGTCTAAAAAATGAGACAAATAAATGCCCTTCTTTGGAGCTCATTAGAAGTTTGTTACATTTCAATAAAAACATCATACTGGCATGGATTCCAGGACACTGTGGAATCATGGGAAATGATGCTGCGGAGTTAGCCGCGAAAACTGCTACCAACTATCCACTAATTGTCGAGTTACCCAATTTTTACCAGATTTCACGGACATTTTTCAAACTCCAGCAAAATAAAGGTCTTGCTGAATCCTGGGAAAACTCTCAAACATTTCTCCGAAAGCATCATCCTGCATACTCCCGGATCCCGTACAATCCATCACTTACCAGAGAAGAGTGCATATAACTCCTGCGAATCCGAGTTGGGAAAGCTCTGTTTAATTCCCAACATTATTATAATGGTGAATCTCCGGAGGAGTGTACGAATTGTCGAACAGTCCTCTCCGTCTGGCATATTTTCGTTGAATGTCCCCTCTCTCGCCAAATTGATGAACATTCAGACAACACCACCACGCAACTTGCAGAAATCCTAAGCCCATCAGACAAAAAGTCAATCCAACGAATAAAAGATGCCACGTCAGCTCACCATAAATTTAATGAAATATAGTCTTTTCCTTTTTGAGATATAATCATAAATAATGTACATACATATGTATGTAGAAAATGTAAATAATATGTATAGTTCTTAATTTTTTTTTTGTAACTTAAAAGAAGGCATCACATGGCCCGGCTGCCCAGATGCCTTTTTTGTAAATTATTTTATAAATTAATTTTGTAAATTACTTCAATAAATAAAAATAAAAAAATAATTAACTCATAAGAATAACATGAAATAGTCAAAAAAATAATTTTGTCCACTTAATATGTACTACGCGGAACACTGTGCGACTGGGCGAATTTGCTTAAAACTTCGTATCTATGGTCTGTGGGACTATACCACAAAGTCAATTTGGAATTTTCATTCTAGCCCCAAAAATTAAGGTACTTGTACTTCATTTGGGACCGATTTTATAGAAAGTGGATTTTCTCGAAAACAGCTCCAACGATTTTGTTAAAAATTTCATATTTAGGTTACCTTAGACACATGCTATCAAACGTCATACCAGGTTTTTGCCGAGAAAGTTGCACAACGGTACTTGACTTTTTAACTGATTTTCTAAAATTGGGTATTTTTGGGATATTTCTCAGTTGATCGGTATTACCGATTTTCATATAGTAACTGTTTAAAAGTGATAAAGCAATAAGAACTACGATGTAATATGCAAATAACGTCACCATGGTTGCATGTACATTATGTACATATACCCCTCGCATGTTTTGCTCCTCTTGCAATACAATTCGGTATGAAAGTGGAAGCGTATGAATTAAGTTAGGCTTAAAAAAACAATCCATCTTATAAATAAATTTGAGGAACAAATTATTCAAAAGTGCAACGAAATTTTCAAAAATATTAATAAAGCTACAGCCAATAATGGGGCTGAAAGCCAATAAGATTGATTGAGTTTTGATTGAATTAAATTTCTATCGTTTTCAAATGCAAAATCTGCCGCGCATACAACGAAAGCATGATTTTCACCAGAAGGAAATGTCAAAAAAAAAAATAACATGGTAATGTTGTTGGTCTAACGAATGATGGTGCTGTTGTTGTCTTTTTTTCCTTTCAGTTCTCCCAATTCGGGGGCAACGTAGCGCAAGTGGTAAGTGCGTCGGATTACTGAGCCAGCGGTCTTGGGCAGTGTTGTGCCATGTAGACTACAAATGTAGACTACACGATTGTCTACGTGTAAACAATTCAACGTAGACAATTTAAAATTGTCGACACGTGCCTGTCGATAATGAAGACAATGTAGACAATTCATAAAATAGACGTTTTTAATTATACCTTCTAATATTGACCTAAACAGCTATTGAATTTCCATTTAAATAAAAAAACAAGTTATGTGTACCCTTTGTATCACCGTGTAGCAGAACTGCAACATACCCCAAAAGTCTATTTTAAATTAGACGATAGCAAATAAGAAACGCTGTTGCGCATTTTTGCATATCTGCGAATCATATTACATACAATGAAAAATATACTTATGACTTACAGTACCGCTATATGGGGATTTTTTGCTCTTGTTCATTTTTGTTCACTCAGTCAGCAATTACAGTGATGATCGAAGTTTTTAAATCAAATAAAAAATTGTGTTTTTAGTGTTTGTGTAAACTTAAGTTGAATATTTACGAAATGAGTATAGTTAGTATATAATGAGTAACATCGCTGTGAAATCATTTGGAAAAATATTGTAAGCATAGTGGAAAACTGTCGTTTTTCGCATATACACAAGAAAGTGTTTTCTTATAAATAAAATATAAATTAACAAATTAAATGCATTTTTATAAATCAGATTATAGTTTTTGCCACCAAAGTAAGCTGAAAATTTACTTCTTTTTTAATTTGACGCAGTGCGATACAAAGGGTTAAACTTTAAATAAAATATTTATTTTAAACAACAATTTTGAAACTTAACAATTTATGAAGTTAAAAAAAAGGTTCAAATGTTGAAATTATTCAAATTCATCTTCATCCGAATAATCACATTGGCCATCCTCTATGTCTATTCAAAGTGAATAGTATAAATGAATGAAGAAAAAGTCCATTTTTCTATTGAAACAATCCCAGTCTTCAATGCCATCCCCGTTGAGGTGCTTGAATATAAACTGGCACACGATTGTGTTTTGATCGGTTGTGAACTTGCTGTTATCGAAGTTCAAATAATAAGCTGAAAGGGCATATTTGTTTAGAGCCATATCCACACGCGATCTTAAAGAAGTCTCATATCTTAAACTGAATTTATCTGGTGGTTTCAAGTTCGACCAGAGATCAACTGCTTCTCCTGCAGAACAATTGACTCCTTGACATCTATTTATCAATTTGCAAACCGGATCAAAAAGCTCAATATAGCTCTTAACATCGTCGATAAATTGCTTATCAAAAATTAATGACATTATTGACATTGTCGACATCATTGTTGACATTGTTGACATTGTTGATATTGTCTACGCTAGAAATGTAGACATTTAAAGTCGACACGTAGAGGAACAAGATTGGTCTTGGGTTCGAATCCCGCCCCAAATACCTAAAAGTTTTTCACAGTGCCCACCTCTTTCGAATGTCTGACAAGCATCAAAGAGTATCATTAGTCACGATTGAGCTTCTCAACTCGCCGTTCGGAGTCGGCAAAAAACTGTAGGTCCCTTCCATTCGTACAAAAATATAACACGAACATACAAATGGTTGCGAGAAGCAGGCCCAGGTTCACCTCGAGCTGTAGCGCCAGCTAAGTAAGTAAGTAAGTTCTCCCAATTCAATTCTGTGTTATAGCTTCTTCTATGAATTCAAACTCAGTTTATACGACGCGGAGCTTAAAAGCACGCGAAAGGAATATACGAGTACATATGAATGAATAGCGAATTATTTATCTTCAGAGGTAGGCATTGAATCTTTTAACTATACTGAGCTTTTATTGGTAAATATAATTCACACAGTTATTTTCTTAGCTTACATATTATATTTTTGCCCATTACGCTCTGTAAAAATGTTCGTCGTTTTCGATGGGAGTCAGCTAGTCAATTCATATTTGATAGGAGTAAATAGCAGCGGATTACCATTAGCGAGTCTCTAATGATTGAACATGGTGTTAGGTTTTGTTATTAAAACATATTACAAAATTGGACTCATAGTTCTGAATACATGAGGACTAAGTGCGTGATTTATTTGGTATTCTTTGGCAGGCCAACCATATTGCGCATTAATCTCGAGTACAAAAGCTTCAAGCTGAACTGTGCGTACAGTACATGCGGTATGTACCAAGACTTGTACATATGCACATACTCCACAAGCAACAACAGCAAATCCAAGTGGAGCTGGTGTTGACCAAAACATAGTGTAGATGCCTTGCACTTGGGTACTGCTTGTTAAACTGCTCATATTTGTTGTTTTTGATTTGTGTTCCGTGTAAAACTATAAGAAAAAGTCAGTTGGTAATTAAATTAGTCTAGTGGAGCTCATCACGTGTTGTCAACAAAGGTCGTCATTGTAATTTAACGTTTATTTTGTTCGTTCGTCATAAATATAATATGTAAATTCGCCAAACTTCGAAAAGAATTGTTTGAGCAAAATTTTTCGAACGCCACTGTATTTATGCAGATAAGTATACCGCGAACACTTGCCACAATTTGTTTTTATTGCAGTGTCTGCTTTCGAGCAAGCACGTGGTAGTTATGATCCTTTTTTTTAGCAGTTCATTTTGCACGCTAGTATTGGAATATACTTTCATGTTTGGACTGTGTAGTTGCATTTAAACCTGCTGGAACTAATTAAATGTGCTTTCATTTTAATTAACACACGTCCTATCTGAACAAAAATAACGATAGTAGAAAAAACCGTTTATCTCGTCTCCAATTTAACGACTCAGCTTTCCATTTACATTTTCACCAGATCAACTACACGAGTATGAAGAAATGACTTGAGTAAAAAGTTACTAAAAATATAAATAAATTAGCAAATAGGTACTATTGAAATATTCCAAATATTCAATCGTAAATTTTACGAGGTTGATATTCCAGCCCCAGTGTATGGGTCACGTTTTAAACTTCATATTACTTAACCTGCCTGCACCCACATTTGGGGGTAGCATTTTGGATAGTAATCAGCATGAAATTGATTGCCAATTTTTTTTTAAATACATGAAGAGTAGGTACCTACTGCTATGACAAAATGAAATAGATACATAATGACTTAGATAAAAAGATATAAGGAGACCTTTAGATTCCAGAAGATGACGCCCACGTTGGGCGGTGCTGGTAATAGAACTATTTATTTTATACATCTGCTTCCCAGGATATAAATTGATAAAGTTTTGTTCCTGAAGCTGGGCACACGTTCATTCCATAAACCGAAATCGTTAAAGTTTCAAACTATCCATGAAACTATTCCAATTTTATTGCAAGTTAAAAATCGGAAGATGAAGTTTCAATTGAAGAATATTACGGAAAATAAGGACACACCTTTCGAATTTAACAAGAAAAATACATATATTTTTTTTTTTCATTAGAAAACTGTATTTGTACCAATTTTTGTATTAAAGTGGTAAGTGTCACATGCACAAACAAAGTGAAAACATTGAACTACATAAATTGCATAAAATTTCATCGCGTGAAAACTGTGGAAAAGCACTGTGAAAATGGACTGAAGTCAAATGCGCTCTTTATCGAACCACTTTAGCTTTCTTATATCTGCTTGTTCGTGTAAGTGTCTGTGTTTTTTTTTTATAATTCGCACACGCTAAAGGGTGCACTTATAATGTTACACATAGCGCGAGCACATGAAGCACAAGAATGAGAGACATGCAGATCAGCGTCGTGGTAGGAAACTCAGACGTTAGATTTCAACTAACTCTATGGGTGGTGCTCAAAATAACTGGAGAGTTGTGTATTATTAAAAGTTTTGTCATTGCTTATGATTCACAGAATTTTTTTTCAGATATTTCTTATTATTCATTGTGTGTGCGATCAATTTCTTCAGCCATATCACCACCCCCTACTGCTAGTGTTATGCCCGCACAGTGGGTTTTGACATTAACTTCTGAAATAGATCGACCTATTTTTTTTCGTCAGAAGTTAATTTTTCTGAGATATCTAGCTCGTGTGACGACAAGTGAAGGCGACTACCACTACGCCACAGCCATCCCCACATGACATGACTGACTTTTTAAACTTGCGGTGTTGTACTTTGAAGTTATCCTGGAACGAGATACGGAATCCGTCGTTCCATAATAATTTCGGCACAGGATATAGTTTCCTAATTCTTGACTCATTCGCAGTGCAGCTCAACCTGCATTCAACTTTCAGGGCCATGCAATCCAAAAAAAATCTTAATTACTACCCGCTAAGTTATCCAGAAATGAACATCAGTTTCGAAGCGGTAGTCGATGACTGAAAAAGTATTCTTTCCTTCATGATTACCTCAGTAGCAATTTCAAGAAGTATCATCATCATATATATTATTTCTGCAGTATAGGTACCATTTGCGGCTCTTACACTTAACTAATATTAACAAATGAGGTCTTAAAAGACAGAACATTTCTTGGAGCAGTGACGAATTGCACTTTCACTTTATAAATTTTAACAGATTTAAAAAATAAATCAAAACAAATATTCTACCATTTCCCAAAAGAATAAACACTTCCCGTATGATTTCCATCTGTCAACTAATGGAAATTAATTCAGTTTAGTTGATTTTATGGCTATATAGAACTCATATGGGAAATGTTTGTTGTTTTAAGAGTTCATTTTGTTTGATATATTTGCTTTTTATGCAAAGGGTAGTGGACAAATACATACATACTTTCTACTAGTGATGGGCAAAAAATTACTACCGGTGAATGATTCACCGTGAACGAAAAATATCAGTCGCCGTCTGTTAACGATTTGGAAATAAAGAGTGAACCGCTAATACGTGAATAGTTTCACGTCAACGTTTGGAATTCGCAAATAACGATTACACAACAAAACGTCGCGGTGGTGATTGTAAACGTAAAGCGCGTGGCAGCGAATGCTAAAAATAGAAAGAACACAGCAAAGCAAAACGTGGTGAACGATATTATGTATAGTATACTGAATATGAATGATGTTGCCTTGCACACACAAACATGTATGTATAGTGCGTTATGTATATTCTTCTCTGTGTTGCATTGAGAATTTCTGTTGAAAAAAGGGATGAAGGTTGAAATTTGTAGCGGTTCTTAAAATTTGAGTGTGCTAGTTTAGTTCTGTGCATGCGAATATGGGATTTTAAGGAAATGTAAACGCATTTGTTTGTTTGGTGTTTAGGACTACGCAACGCATTCAAGGAAAAAAAAAGACTTAAGATGCCGCCAATAACAAAGCGAAGAAAAATTAGTTTTATGTGGAATTTCTTTACAGTAGTAGACGAAAGTTTCATGTAATTTGTGCAAGACAAAATTATCATATAAAACCAGTATATCCAATTTGAAAAAACATATGGAAATCAAGCATCCGTTAGTGTCATTAGTTTCTGGGGTAAGTTTATTTTTGAATTATTGCGGCACTATAGGTCTATAGTTCTAATAAGGGTAATATAAATACATAGTCAATAATACAATAATTAATTGTAATGTGTAAATTATATGTACATAGTTTTATGGTAGATAAGTGATAGATTTTTTTTAACAGGATGACCAGCCATTGCCATCTACAAGTAGTAGCACTGTCGTAGATAGAAATTCAAGTCTGTTTACAGATGCAACAAGTTCTGTAAGTGAGCAGCCAGATGATTGTTCTTCAGCAGGTCCATCCACTTCTTTAGTACCATCTGTCATACCAGTTCGCATAACTGGTCCTCGCCAAACACAAATGAAAACATATATTCCTAAAAGAGTGACCCCGAAATGCAAGCAAACGTTAGATCAAAAATTGCTTCGACTTTTTACTGACAGTTACCAGCCCTTTCGTATTGTGGAGGAACCAGCATTTCGCCAATTCGTTGCAGCTCTCAATCAGTCCTACGAGTTGCCAAGTAGAAGTATGATTTCGAGAACCCTTATACCTGCCATGTACGAGAAGTGCGTCAATGAAACACGGGAGGTTTTAAGGGGTGCGAAAAAGGTGTGTGTTACAACAGACTGCTGGACGTCCGTAAATATGGAGAGTTATATGGCTGTAACTGTCCATTTTCTAGATGAAAATTTCAACTTAATTTCTCTTCTTTTGGAATGTGCAAATTTACCAGTTCAACACACGTCCATAAACCTTGCAAATGAACTTAAGAGAGTCCTAACGGAATGGGATGTACAGAGCCAACTTCTAATGGTCGTGTCTGATAATGCAGCAAATATTAAAGCCGCTGTACAAAGAGAATTGGGTTGGAAACATTTTGGATGTTTTGCCCACACAATAAATCTTGTAGCAAATGACGGGTTAAAAGAAGAGGAGGTTCAAAGAATTATTAGTAAAGTAAAACATGTGGTTGCTCACTTTAAAAGAAGTTACGTGGCTACAGCAAAGCTCCTACTTTACCAGCAAAATCAGAGCAATGGAACCCCACTTAAATTGTTACAGGATGTACCCACCCGTTGGAACTCCACGTTCTATATGCTGGAAAGATTTATCTTGCTGGAGGACGCAGTGAAAACCACTATGGCTTTAACTAACATGAGTGTAGCTAGTCACTTAGCAATGGACGAATGGGAGATTATTCGCCAACTTTGCCAAATTTTGAAGCCTTTGGAGAAAGTTACAAGAACGGTTTCTGGAGAGAAATATTTAACTGCGTCGGCTGTCATTCCCTTAGTTAATGGACTGAATTCAGTTTTTAAAGGCTTCGAAAATAAACAATTCGCAGAATGTATTAAGAATGTTGTCACGAAACTCAACAAATCATTAGCTGAGAGGTTCAATAGACTAGAAAATAATAATTCCCTTTCAATAGCCACATATTTGGATCCACGTTTCAAGCAAATTCCATTTAGAGACAAAAAAAATGCAGACTGTACAAAAGAAAATATTATTTCTCTGGTGACTGAAAAGCTTTTAGCCCAACAAAACTCAAATACCGATAATGATCCAATACCATCAACATCGACGCAGAAAAAAGCCAATATTGATTCTGATAGTGATTCTGATGTTTGGGCTGAATTTGACAAAGAAGCTTCGGAATATCAACCAAAAGCAACATCCACAAGTAAAGCCATCACAGAAGTGCAAAGATTCCTGGACTGTGACAGGCTTCAGCGACAAGAAGATCCATTAAAGTGGTGGAGAGAGAATAAGTACATGTTTCCCCAGCTGGCCTCAGTTTCCCAAGAGCGGCTTAGTGCAATTGCCACATCAGTACCTTGTGAAAGGCTCTTTTCAAAGGCTGGGCAAATTATTTCAGAGAGACGAAATCGTCTCTCCAGTACAAAAGCAAAAATGCTGCTTTTTTTAAATAGCAACTCGAATTTAATTTAAGTTGCAACGCAAACGCAATACCAGTTTTTAATGGATTTTAAAATTTGATTTACTTAATTTATTTGATTTAATTAATAATCTAATAATAATACTTTCTTACTTTCTTTCACAAATATGTATTTTTATTTTTTATTTCTAAAAAAATATCTCCCACCCTTATTTCATAGTCGCATCGTCGTGAATTCACGTTCACGGGTTATATTCACGGTGAATAAAATATCACGTTCACAGTAATACCTGTGAACATAAATTCACGACTTAGCCCAACTCTACTTTCTACCAGAGTATATCTAATAATGAGTAGGGACACTCTCCACGTGTTTCTTATCAGTTCCATTTTTCGTCACACAGACACGGAGAAATAAACGGTAATAAGAACAAGAAGTGTAGTCGTGAAAGAGAGATAGAAGAGAAGAAAAATTATTTCAGAATTTGCCACAGGGTGCTAATTTCAAAATACGAAAAAATTAATTTGTGATACATTATTGTTAAAAAATATTTGTATACATTTTTGCCTTTCGATCTTCGTTTTTAGCTTCTGTTATATTAGCTATTTTTTTTAAATGACCAAATCAGGTGTACCTACCTGAATAATTCCAACACTTGAAATACATGTTTTTTTTTTTTAGAAATGCTATTCAATCTTTCGAAATTTGTTTATGTAATAAGTGGGGTTTGTTAAAAAAGTGAAACAACTTTCCCTTATCTACAAAATGGAAAAGTACAATAAAATTTTAGTATGCATTAATTTAGCTTAAATCTCACAATTTTTCGGTACGCTAAAATATTTTACGCTTGAATTCAGTTTTTCTACCGCCTCCGCCAAGCACTTATAAAAATTATTAGATTCACTGTGTAACAAAAATTTGTTTATGTTATTTTTTTGTTAGTTTCTGCTTGCTTATGATATTGCAAGCACATTTTGAGTATTCATTCGTTCTAATTGTTAGCTTTATGGTAACGGCATCGCGAGATGTGTTAACGGAGATGCAAGCAGAGCAAGCCTATCATTCGACCTCTGCAAGCTAATGTGAATAGTCTTAGTTGAGAAAATAAATAAAAATGATTTATTTAATTATGGAACAGTCGTGCTGACACCGACAACTATCGTACGAAAAGATGGCCGCTAAGAGAAGCCTTTATACTATACCTGATGCAAAAAAAACGTGATGTTTCCCCTATTGGTAGATTCAGGAAAAGTACTTATGCCCCCGCTTCAAATCAAAGGAACGTAATGCTTGGACAGTATTCAGGGAAATAAAAGGAGGAAATATTAAAATAGAAAATTATGTAGAACTAGTAGAAAACTTAGTGGATAGGTTTAGTATATTACGATGCAGGATGTCGCTATAACTACATGTTCTTTACTCTCATTTAGATTTTGTTTTAGTGAAAACGTGGGAAGCATTAGTGAAGAACATGCTGAGACGATTCTCTAAGACATCGCTTCAATGGATGGCCGGTCCCAGGGCAAATTGGATGCCAATATGATGGGCGACTACGTCTGGGGCCTAATAAGGAACAATTCCGAAATCCACAATAGGAAAACGCGAAAATTTCTGCACTTCTGAAAACATAGAGAAGTGACAATATTTTTTTTTGGTTAGATATAATGATAAGTTATTAAAATTTGGAGTAAAATTTTGAGTTAAGTTTTTTTTAATATTTTTTTTTTAATTTACAAAAGTGCGAAAATGTTCAAAAATGCAAACTTTTCGTTCAAATTCTGAGGCAGTAGCTAACACTTAAGAAGAACTTTTGGCATTTTTGAAATGAGCTGACATATACCAAGCATAAACAATCCAAAAATCTACATAAACAAACATTTTTTTGAAATTTTGTTACACGGTGTTATATATTATTATTATTAAAAAAAGCTTTTTTTGCTCGAGATCAATTTTCGTGAATCTCTATTCCAACTCCAGATTCAAACCTACTTACACTTACACCAAAACATTTCATACGAAATTGAAACTCACCACATAAAAATGCTATCAATCAACACAAATATTATTAGAAACTCCATACAAAATTTAGAAAATATAAAGAAAGTGTATTTAAAATTGTATGTATTATTTTTTCCTTTTTTTGACATTTGACATTTTGTTCGTAAAATCAAAAATGACACAAGAATGCAAATGCAGAAAAACAGATCAATCTCGTTTGATTTCAATTCAGCACCAAAAATCTGAAATCTGCGAGCAAAACCTGAAAAGCCCAATAGAAAACGACAATAGTTTATGCGAACGTCATAAACATACTCTCAATAAAAAATATCTATTTTGCAATTTCCTAGTCAATATCTTACGCTAATGGCTATCTAATTTCTCAGCTGTGAATTTTCATCCCGAAAACAAAGATCGCGATTTTATTTTTTTACACTTGACCATAAAACCTTTTACTTGTTTGCCGCATGCATGTAGTAATCCGTGTCACCCTACTCTATGCTGTTTGCTGCCTTTTCGCTCAACTGATAAAAACCCAAGTCAGGACGCGTTTAAAATACGTGCATAAAAAATGTAAACAAAACCCACCCCAATGTGACTGCACAATTAGTGTGACAAGATGCTATGCTGTGCTTCTGGAAAGTGTTTAATATAAGACTAATAGGAGCTTTAGAGGATTTATTGCAATGTACGAATGTTAATATTCATATTTGACATTGAAATATATATTTGAGACATCCATATCTAATCCTATTTAATAAAAAACAAATGAACAAAATCATAAATGAAACCAAATTAACAGCAGCAAGTTCGGCCACACCACATCTTTGATGACATGCTCTGCCTTACTCACACATGGGCGTTCAACTCGGGACGCGTTTAAAAAGGCATTATGAGAAAACCACACGCAATTTATCTTACGTAGGTAGCCGCATGTGGTGGTGCTGCTGAAAGCTATTGCCGACTTTCGGTTTGTTTTGCACTTTTTTCTCCTAATCAATACCTATAACTTTGCTGAAGATAGAAAAAAAAATCCCTACACTTAACCAAGATATAGCCATGAGAAGAAAACCAAAAAGTGCTCAATATAAGGTTTGAGCCAAAATATTCATGAGGCTATAAAATACGTTAGGCAGCCAATCTGGCAAAACGAATCACGCAGAGTTTCTAGTTTTGGTAAGTACTTTCAGGATCAATGTTCTAATCTTAGGCCCGAGACGATGACCTGAAAAATGTCACACAGTGCTATTAGAGCAGCGTTCTGCCATACAAGTAACGCCACTGTTTTCAGTTTTTTCTTTTATAAAATAAGGATCTCAAAAGCGCTGCTCATTTAAACATTAGAACAGAGCACAGAGTCAGGTAACAACTGGACTGGTATTCTATTTATGATTAAAAATTTCAGGTAATCCCATTTAGTTCAGGTGCTATATCGTGTCACGTAAATTATTAATTTAATATTTTGAGCACTCTGCTACATGTCAAATAATAAATAAAAATAACCTTCCCATAAACAACACTTGAATTTCAGTTGTGTGTTTCAGTTTTTTTCATGATCCCATTAAAGTGTAAAAATTGACATCCACATTTATTTTTTACAGCTCCGATTCAGACTGACCAAAACACTCGTTTATCGTATTCGAAGAGTACGTCATAAATCTTTGATTATACTACTTTCCATGCTACTATAACTCACTTTCAATAATTTCGTTCATAAAACAAAAAACCAAGAAGAAGAGAAACAAGGACGCATGGAAATAATGGCCACATCCGTAGTAATAAACCAAAAGCGATTACGACCATCCCCCCCAGCGCAATTTAATAAAAAACGCGATTTAATGAAGTGATTAGCTCAACATTAATTCTATAAAAATCTTCACAATTCACAGAGCCATAACTCACAATAGCCATAGAATCCGAAAAGCAGGTGTCGTCGACTGCTTTTCCACGGCAATAAGCAGAAAGGAAAACAGCAAAGCAAAGCAAGTAGTTAAAAGAAGCATAGCAGTGAAAGTCAACCATTATTTCAACTGTAATGGATGACATAGTACTTTCGAGATGCCTTTGTACAACAGTGGTGCCAAAAAATTTCACTTCACCAGTTTTTGTTTTAAAGTATTTTGTACCATTCAGGAAAACTACGTTGGTTAGGGTTCGTGAAAGGATTTTATGCGGTTGGTTGTTAGTAGAAATCAGTTCGGTCTCTGTCTGTCTGTCGGTCTGTCTGCCTTTTTTTTTTCAAAAATATAACACTTTGCGACTGACAACACGCGTTGTCGGTACAGTACCTCTCTGTTGTTTTCTTTTATACAGCTTCAGATGTTTTTAAAAAAGTTTAGCTGCACAAGTAAGCCGTGACGGAGTGTTCAAGCTGTAAGGGTCAGGATGCTGTCAACATCCCGCCTACCCAGTTTTGTATTTTTTTTTTATTGGGTGAATTTGTGTACATAATTTAAAAATGTAATTTGAAAAAGATCAGGAACGCATTCAGCGTTTATTGCAAGATATAAGTGAAGATTCAAGTAAAAAGCCGAACTTATTTGAAACGGATGATGGCGAATTTGTTAAAACAAAAAATTGTTTCAAAAATTAATACCGAAGGCACTATTTTGGAAAGGACGACTAAGAATTCTATCAAGAGGTCTTAAAGTTAATTGTTTTAACACTGTTTTACCGCAGAATTATATCATTATAACCATAAAAATGAATTTGACCATAGAACCACGTAACGGAGGAAAGCTAAGCGTAATAAAGTGAAACCATGATGGGGTGTTGTCAGCACCACCATCATGCGGCATAAGGGCGAAATTAAAGCACACAGTTATAAGTATGGCGGGCCACAGATGGTCAAGATTAGAGGGGCATAGGGAGTCCAAGGCTCTTTGGC
The DNA here is from genome assembly GCA_949775065.1 of Brachyopa scutellaris. Taxonomy (NCBI): domain Eukaryota; kingdom Metazoa; phylum Arthropoda; class Insecta; order Diptera; family Syrphidae; genus Brachyopa; species Brachyopa scutellaris. The sequence continues at coordinate 73,284,308 of OX459112.1, forward strand.
CAGCCGTAGATCATAAGAGGGCCGAGGTTATCCCTGGTTTAAACAGGACAAAATTAAAAACTTTAATAGGCATTACACTTTCCGGACACTGTATTTTAACAAAGTACGCAAAAAAAAGGGGACTTTCAAACACGGACGAATGCAGATACTTCGATGACATATATGTATGTAGGTACAACTAAGAGTTACTTCTTTGACTCATTGCAAGAGGCTGGCCAAAGTGGCTACAATCATATTTTAAAATTCTGTAGGGAAATTAATTGCGTAGAAGGAAATGTTTCGGTTTAGGTACTATCATATGACGGACCCAGGGGATCGCGATGGGCACACTACGGTGCCTAATGTTTAATGATGGCTTAGCCTCATAACCCCTTTCTAACCTAACCTAACCTATCCTCCCCAACTCTTACCTCTTTTGTTTTCCCTCTCACGGGGCAAGTCTCCTGATATTTAGAAGACCCTTTCATGTACCTAATAGATAAAAATGGATAAAATAATGAAGTTACTAATTATCGTCCCATTGCTAAACTTGTTTCTAAAAATAAACTCTTCGAAAGCTTTCGATGCAAGTCTTCTATTTCCCCTAGCCAATAAGGCTTCCGGAAGGTAAGATCAACTACTACAAAGCTCATTGAGTTCACGTTCTTTGCTCTCTGGCTGAACTGATTTCAGTAAAGCTTTAGGTAAGAAAACCGTTCTATTAGTGTCCGTTTCAAATCCATCGTTTCGGCTCCTTTCTGGGCCACCTCTGGTGTTCCCCAAGGTAGTCATTCTAACTACAAACGATATTGAAGAAGTCACAAAACATTCCCTCTCTATGCTGATAATACCCAGATTTTCAAAGCTATTTCTTCACCACATGACTCTAATCTAATCCCTTTCAACAAGACGTCGATAGTTTTTCTGCATATTAGGTGCCTCAGAAATGGATTTGAGGTCAACATCGCCAAACGTCAATCTATAACCTTGTCACGTAAGAGCAACAAGCCCTCTCCTCGAATTCATCTTCTTCACGGTCAATCTATATCATTCATTTCATTTCTTCGCGACCAGATTACTATACATTACCTTTGTTCGCCCCCTCATTGAATATGCTGGTCAAGCCAGGTCCCCTGGCTCCCATTACTTCCAGTTTATGTTCAAAAAATCGTGAATACTCCTTGGGGCCTATCCTGGAACGACACTTCTAAATTGCCTCCTTATCAAGACCTCCTTAACCTCATTAACTTGAATACCCTGGAAGAACGCAGGAACGTAGCAGATTCTCTCTTTATTCATCGACTCCTCTTAGGTTCGATTGACTGCGCATCTCTTTACAGCTCCATTTTTTTTTTCAATTTAAACCCTCGTAATGTGCGATGCCGTTCTCCTATGTATATCTATCTACCAACCCACCGCACACCACTTACGGTTCCAATGAACTTCGGAATGTTAACTCAAACTTTACTGTTTTCGACTTCAACCATGGCACTCCCCGCTTTAAATTTGATCTCATTCATCCTCCTCAATCTTAGTTTTTGAATCTTAGTTTTTAGGTTTTATTTTTTTAGCCATTTTTAGCATGTTATCTGCCATCAACCAAAATTTAAATTAAATTAGTGCATACGCGAACAAACCTACATACAACACTGACTTTATCACGCAGAGATTGTCTGTTCAATTCCCACACAGGGCTTAGAGTTACTAAGGGATAATACAATGGATCAGTCATTGGGTTTGAGTACCCTGACAGACGTGTAGTTTTTATAGTTTTCGATTGACGTTAATATATATTTGTAGTATTTTTATATTACAGGCTTCTCCTATTGAAACAAAGTTCTAATATTATAGTACCGGCTGTAATAAGGTCGCAAGTACTTACCAAACAGTAAGTATTATATACAATGGGAAGGCAAGGGATTAAGTTACATCTTTACGGCACAAGAGTGATAAAGCTTAATATGCTGATAGACTCGCTGACTAGACGAATAATAAATGTCCTTTTATATTGGCAGGAACATATTTGTTTGTGTCAAGATAAGATCGTTGATTAACTTAATTCAGCAAAGATAGATGATATAACTGGCAGTGCCTTTGTCAATCAAGTGTTCACTAATCTCCTGAAAAGCCCAGTGCCGCCAACAAGATTAAAATGCAAAAACAAGAAAGTAGATACTCAGAGTTTATATAAGATTAGATTTTTTATTAGTTATCAGTCATCCTCAAGAAGTGATTAGTCATATTATGAACAAAGCATACGCAAAGTATTAATTATAATATATGTGTGTGATTTCTATAAGTAAAATAAGAAAATAAAAACTAATGACAGTCTAAAGCCAGAATTACATCGGAACAAAAGTGATAAAAAGTAGAAGTGTGCACACACTGAAAGCTCACTCAATTCCAACTGACCAACAGCGCCATTAACGGATGAAATTATTATTTGTTTGACATTTGAAAGCTCCAGGAAATGTATTTCTCCGCAACCATGCACATTTATTCGTTAATAGTGGATGAATAATAAAAAGGAAAATTGGTGTCAAGCCTAAAATTCTAAAAAAATGTACGGGAATAATAATATCGGTATTTGCTTTCGTGAATATACGTCTAAAATCATCTTTTAATTTCATCGGAAATCAGCTGGTATGCAAAAAAGTGAAGAAGCGCCTTCTATTGTCGAGCATTTTATACGAAATCCAATTATAACTACTGGAATTGGTTTAAGTATTTGGTTGGAAGAACTACTGGAAAGCTTTTGTGCAACATCAACGCGGCGAAAGCTGGAGCATTATTTATTTGAGAGGAAATGATACAGATTTGCCTGCGATGGAGGAGTACAACATATTGTTTTGACTTCGTTGTACTTTTTATCACTTTTGTTCCGATGTAGCTCTGGCTTAACCCGCTGAAATAAAATGAAGAAAAAGCTTTGTTTTTATTTCAATTAACCGGGTTTTTCATGCGAGCTTCGAATAACTGAAAAAAAAAAATCAATTAAACGGGCTTCGGTTAACAGAACAGTGACGAAGGTACACATAAGCTTTGTTCAATGAGAGAAAAGACAGAACAGCATAAATTTGTGAAAAATGTGATCAAGTTAGATCAGAAAATTACAGCCATATACTAGTTGTCAAAAATTACAATTTCATTGTCGATTATTGTTTTCCAAATTATTTACAGGATCTTATTAACATTTTTTTTCCATTTGGTAAACTTAAATCTCATCGATCACTTTTCACTGCAAGTAAAAAAACAAAAATTCAATGATAGCTTATTTTGACATTTCTCACAAATCTGTTCTACCTCAAGAAGAGGTGTAGAAAAGCTGAGTCATTGAACACAAAGCAAGCAGAACAATCTCGGATATATTTTAATTTTTTCCTTTAACCGGAGCCTTTTCTATGAAAAGTTATAATTGTTTAACGATTTTTTTTTCAGTTATCCGAGTTTTTTACTTACGCGGGTTTCAATAAAGCGGGGTAGTTAGAAATAAGTGTATAAGTACACGGGGGCAGAATGAATCTTTCATAAAAGCGGGTTTTTCAATTAATCGAATTTCAACTAAGCGGGTTCGCCTGTACATCGTTTAGGGTTTTAATTTACACTATGGACTGCACATCGTTTTAAATCTGTCTCACGATCCAACCTCCAAGATTAAGGCTATTAGATCTCTAGATAAGGCATTTTTGGTCATCGGGACTTCTCATTTCCTCATTTAGAATACGTAAAAGTAGCACCGTTGTGTAATGGTAAGTGCCTTGGACTAATACGCATGCTGGCCGGGCTCAATCCCAGCAAACTCCCAGAAGTTTTTTCACGGTGCCACCTCTTTCGAATATCTGATAAGCATTCAAAGAGTATCATTGGTCACGATAAGCTTCGCAACTCGCCGTTCGCAATCAGCAAAAAAACTGTAGGGTCCCTTGCGTTCGTGCAAAAATATAACACTCACACATAAATGCTTGCGAACAGTAGGCTCTGGTTCATCTCGATCTGCAGCGCTACCTTAAAAAAAGAAGACAGAATACGCTAAGCATTAATTTCTTCTTCCTGGCATATCCTACACTTAATATTGACAGACCAGGTTCAACTTATTTAGGTTGATACGAATAAGGCATCACAATGCCACGATAATCATTGAACAGGCATATTACAATAGCAATTGAAAAGGTTTTAGCACCTTGTATCATCATAGTCGTATAAGGAGCGTTAAAGAACACATCCTACACTGTCATACCAGGAGCTATGATAAGAAAAGGCACCACCTCACTGATCATGAACTGAGTTCTAAATATGTTAAAAAGTGGATGCCCCTGCTCCGGATGCTTGACCAAGATCGCGTCGACTTCCTCAAAAAATTAGGACATAAAGTAAATTAACGTTAGAGACTGACCATCAACCAAAAATATCACTGTGTCATTTCCAGTAAAGAGAAAGGTAGTTGTGTATAGCACGTCAACAGATTTCCTTAATTTTGTCATTAAATCATTTTTTGAGTAACTAAACTTATCTTAGCCGCAGGCAGTTTCAAAATCCTTGGCATCCTTGTTTTAACTCCACGAAATTACCAAAGCAAATCATTCAGTACGTAAAACTGAATTTAGAACAGACTTGCTTCAACAGTAAAAAAATCATTATGAAAACAGTAAATACTCTATTTCTATTCCGTATCTCTTTTCCAAAAAAGCCAAAGTAAAGTCAAAAATATTGGGTTCCATTTTATTACACACCTAGCCTAGGTGAGAATTCCATAGGTCATTGCACCTCATCTAGACAAATTTCATTACGAAGTTCCAGTAGAAGGTTGGGTGCTAAGTTCTCTGCTATTAGTTGGTATTTACCCAAGCACTTGAACCTTTTCTGGGTTAATTTCCCACACTGTACCATTGCGTGCTCTGGAGTTTCACTGCAAAAGAGATTCACTGGAGATTCATTGCAAAATCTGTATGAGACTTCATCTGAAAAGCATTGCTTCCTGAGATTTCCCTTTTATAGTGCCCCGTAAGGACTGCAGTCGGGATGCGGACTTTTCTTTTGTCAAGACTAGTGCAAGTTTGAATCTCTTTATGTTATAATTACTCAGAAGTTTCTCAGCTTGTCTTAGACCCTGAGTTTTTGTCAAGATCTTCGTCCTGTTAGTCTTCTTTAGTATCCTCTTTTGTGTTTACTGTATGATCCCGTATACCGCAGAAGGGTTCCGAACCAATGAAGGTAGCAGCCCCTAGGTGTATTTTTCTACTATGGGAAAGAGGATATGAATAGGACTTTCTTCTTCTTCCTCGTCTCTGCAACTTCTGCAGAAGTCATTTGAATGGACGCCAAGTGTTCAAGAACACTCTTCTTCTTCTTCTTTTATTAATTTTTATTAATACATACTTATGTAGAACTCATTACAAAACATAGAATAATATAATAACCAAGAGTGCGGATAAGTTATTCACAATGCCGCAGTGCCAGTGGTCGGAAGAGCATCGTGCGTTTTTTAAGAGTGGCGATTCTTACGTGAGTGCGCGCGGACAATTTTGTTCACGCTACAATATTCGACGTTTCAGCGAAGGACCAAGTGTACATTTGATTCGGTCGTGGGTGCAAAGATTCCGCGAAACTTCTTTAGCTCTAACCACTTCTCAGCCAGGGCCCAGCGGAACATCAAGGACAACCGAAAATATTCGGGTGGTGGAACGAAGTTTGCGTAAAAACTTATTTTTTTTGAAAATTCCAGCGGACAAGCCATAAATGTGAATATTATGGATGATTTTTTCTTACCAAATTTGCGAGCACATCCATCTTACTCGTCACACACGTCCACCATCGTCCACCACGGACGAGAGATGGAGCCACTCCGGATACTGCCAGAACCTCCATGAATTTGGTCCGTGAACATTTCCAACGAAAGCTTATGAGTCCCGTGGCCGTCCCTGTGGGGGTACCTCAAGAGTAAAGTCTATGATAACAACCCACAGTCTGTCACGAAGCTGAAAGAAAATATCCGCAGTGAAATTTACGACATCCAGCCTAGCCAACTGCAGCGTGTGGCACAAAATACGATGGCCCGCTTCCAATAGTATGTGCAACGAAATGGGCGACTTAATTTAAAAAAAAAAAAAATCCGCATTCTTTGTGTTTATGACAAACTTAACAATAAAAAAGTACGATTAATATTTTTAATTTTATTCACTTAGGCGTTACCACAGTACCTGCCACCAAATTCTCAGAATTTGCAATTCTATAAAGACAAATCGATGCCGTAGGAAAATCAACGAATGAAAAGGCATTCGACACTGTTTGGCACAATGGCCACCGAACACCCTGCATGTATGCAGATGAAAGTCTTTGCCGCAGCAGGAACTTTATGTACCACATAAGTCTTTTTACTAATCATCTATAAAAGTTGGTTTTGGTTTTATTGTTCCACACTGATTAGATATTTTTTTCCTCGCAACTGTTTCATAGATACAGTAGGTACTGTTCCTTCTACTGACTTTGGATCCTTGTTAATTCGCCTCCGCGGACCCGTTTACAGCTTGCAATGTACGATGGTTTACTTTGCTTTTTTGAAATGGGAGAGATAAAAACAGACGGCCTGGAAATTACATTCAAAATATTTATCCTGACAAAAAAAGGATCTCACACTGTAACAGGATATGATTTTATCCTTACTGCTGTTATTTCTTTCTTTGTTTTCATTTTTGAAAAGTATCATAATTTACATGTATCTATATATTTTTTTATTTACTTTTTGTTTGTTTGTAAAGATGCATCAAATCTGTGGGCGCCGCCGTTTTCGCTTTCCTATTATTGGATCAATTAATAAAACAATGGAATCATCAGGATTTTGTTTTAAGTACAACGATTATGATGATGATACGGATGGTGATGTTGATGGTTAGTCATTTGTGCTTTATTCGTTGTTTTGATTATAATATTAATATTATTCCTGAAAATACTCGGAATAGCCGCCTTCGTTTTGTTTTTCTTTTTATTATTAATTATATTTAATCAAGGAAAGGTCAAAAACGGGAAAAAGGTTAAGATGCTCGATTATGCTGTTACACCCCCCATAATCAACAGACAAGGAGAAATGGAGTCATTGGGTTATGCACCATTTCATGTTGTAAATATGTCTTAAATAATATTTGCTAAATTATACATATGTAAGAACATGTGATTTATTTAACTGTAAACGAAAATATACACACACGAATATGTATTTATTTTCCCAATATAACGCTGACATTTATATCTACAATAAATCCAGATATTTACCGATGTGTATTCGATGACAGTTGTTATTCCCCAACTTCGGATTATGAATGAAATAAACTGTCGAAAACCTCCCCAAGTGGGGAGAGAATGAAACTTTTATTTTGTTTTTTTTTTGTTCTCACAAGAAAGCAATAAATTTGTTTTGCTTTCTTGTTTTCGAATATTTTTGGTTTGACGACTGAGAGGTCTACAGTGTTCCCACTTTATTTTTTATTGGTGTTCAATTTTTTATACAAATATGCGTATGCAGTTATATTTTGGTATATACCCATTCTCTACCCGGAGTGACTACAGGGTCTAGTGCGATATGCATATGTACATATTGATATTATAGTTATATTGTAAAATAGCATTAAAACAAATAAGAGCTGGTTTACTGCAAGGTAAGGTTAGGTTGGGTAGCAGTGGCTGCCGGTGTTCAGGGAGGCGAAAAGAGAGATCAAGTTTTCATCTGTCTGAGAAAACACCTCCTCCCATACCATCATTGGTTTTTGACCCATCAGTGTAGAAGTGTATCGACTTATCTGTTATAGCACCTAGGTCATCCCAGAAGGACCTATCGGGAATAGTGACCTTAAAGTTTTTGTCAAAATTGGGCTTAGGTACAGTGTAGTCTATGTTTTCGGGAAGAGTTAGGTTATCAAGTATTGTGGAGTGACCAGTGTAGTTACTTGAGAACTGTGAGATGGTTTTGATCCCTATGGCAGCACTGGCTGCCATTTGCTTACCGATTGCATCTAGGGGTGGTAGATATAGTAGGATGTCTAAGTGCTCCACTAATGCACAGACACGGTAATCTTTGTACTTTTCCCAGGCTGCCGCGATGTATAGCTTTTCCAGGGCGCACCACAAGACCACTACACCATATCAGAATCGGTCTGATAACAGACACATAGAGCCAATCGGTTATGCGGGGTCGATGTCCCCATTTGCTGCTAATGGCTTTCTTGTATGAGTAGAGCGCTATGGTAGCTTTCTTTACTCTTTCTTGGATATTGAGCTTCCAGCTAAGTTTTTTGTCTGGGATGAGACCTAGGTACTTTGCTTTGTCGGTAGAGACTAGTTTGGTACCGTATATAGAAGGGGGCTCCCTCCATCTGAGGAATTTTGTATTTCCTAGTGAAAAGAACCTGGGGGTTAACCCCCAGTCCACATTTCTTGGTCCATTTCGAGAACTTGTTTAGTGCACTTTGCATGAGTTCATTGATCGTGTGAAGATGCTTGCCGGAAATGGCACTCCTTTCAGAAGTAGCAAAACTTTATTTACTACAAGGTTCCAAAGAAGGGGGATAGAACACCATCTTGCGGGGGTACCTCTGTTGACAAATCTCCAGGACTCATCCAGATTGGTGTTGATACATAATTCGACTAGTGAGTAGTAAATTAATCAATTTGCGAAGCGAGTTCTCGACCTTGAGCTTTAAAAGTGCATCTTCTATAGCCTTCGATTAGACATTATTGAAGACACCTTCTATGTCTAGGAAGACAACCATTGTATATTCTTTGTATCGCCTTCTCAATGATGCGTACTAGGGAATGCAGTGCAGCTTCCACTGATTTACCCTTACAGTATGCATGTTGGGATTCTGATAGCAGTCTTGATTCGATGCTGCTACGAAGGTGGGTATCGATCAGTCTTTCTAAAGTTTTAAGGAAGAATGATGATAGGCTAATGGGTCTGAGATATTTTGGATTGGCATGAGAGCTCTGAACCGCTTTGGGAATGAAGACTACTGTGACTTTCAACCATAATTTGGGAATGCAAGAATTGTTTCCAGTCATGGCAGAATGATGTCAATGACAGACTGGAATTCAGCAGGTATTATGCCGTCAGGTCCCGCAGATTTATATAGTTTCAAGCTGTGTAGTGTGTAAGTTGGGTATGTTGTGTACTATTAGACGTACTACTATGTGGAGAAGAGAAGCTACAAAGGTACCTTCTGCAAGGTAGTGTATACGGAGTAGTCTTGTTTATAGATGGTTCTCCACTACTTTACTTGCTGACGGTAAAGCACTGGGAAGCAGCCGAAAAATTGCAAAGAACAGTAAATGATACAACTGAACGGACCAAAAAAATGGCAAATAAAATGAACTGAAGCACTTAATGAGCTTGTGTCCATAAATAGTAATGCAGTTCTTTTCTGGGACTAAGCTAAGTACTACGGCATGATTTTTATTGGGAAATTATGCTGGAAGGGCCATGTCAACAAAAAACACGTTCAGTATACGCAATAATAAAAGGTTTTGGCTCTCCTGCCCCTCAATACGCAATAAATGACTGCTTTATAAGTACGTACTAAAAACAATATTGACATACTCGAATGGCCTCTAGCAGCTTTGTTGATACACAAGTAAGAAAAACATACAAAACATACAATGCATTCAAAACAAAGTACATACTACGCAATATTGTATATGCGCCATAAGTAACGCTTATCTTTATAGAGATCTAAAAGCGGAAATGGTAGAGGACGGGACGAGGTCAGGAATATAGCAAGAATACATGAGATAAGACAACCATGGCAACTTTGAAGTAGCTGAACGACTTAGTAATAAAAATTTTCTTTAGATGGCGTTACTATTCGGAATTAACCCGGACAGGAACTGCTTTTCGCAACCATTTCTGTGGGCGTGAAACATTTTTGATGATGAAGATGGATAAAACTTTGCGAACAAGTAACCTGGGGAATAGACTCACACTTATGGCAGGGAACTTCTGAACTACAATAAGAAGGATATTAGGTATCTAACAAGCTTCCACTTCGGTCATTGCCAGTTACGATACCACCTTACGAAGTAAGGCATGTGTAGAAAGATCGATTGTCGACTCTGTTTAGAGGAGATCGAGACAGCCAACCACGTCTTTTGTGAATGCCTGGTACTTTTCGGAGTCAGACGTCGTACCCAAATGCGTCACCCAAGGACATATTAGCCTCTATAGTATCCTACTATACAATAGATATTTTAAGGTCGCACTATCAGCCATGGGACAGGATCACTTCTCTCATATATAATCAGCCTTGGGACAGGATCTCTCCTCAATATACAGACTTCCCAGTACTTAAAATAAATTGTTGATTATTCTGACAAAAAACTATGATGACATGAGTCATGCCTTCTCCGCGTATTTTTAGTGGATTGAAGCTTCATACTATTGCATAAGATCGCATGCGATGTCTTTCGACTATTTTCACCTAGCTACATGCAAAAAAAGTATGTAAATCTCATGAAAATACAGTTAAACCAAAAATTCTCAAATGGTTTTTTTGGATACATTCTTGGACTATTTTTTCCAAAAGAAGTTATATTCAGCTGTTTCAGTAAAATTCACATTTAAAAATCATGGAACTAGTTCTCTCCTTAAAGCTTTGCATTCGTGGTAGTACTGAAAAGATTTAATTAGGCTCATCTTCGAGAAAACGAAGACGTAATGTGTAGCGGTATTGCAGTAGAAGTATAGTAACTGGAAAAATAAACCTTAAGGGTTTTCATTAGATATTCATACAAACATACATAATGTACATTTCTTTATGTAAAAAAATAAAATCATAAACTTACTGATAGAAAAAACAGTACGCTTTTGTATTAAAGCACCCTTATAAGACCGACTGACAGCAAACAAGTTGATACCATTTTTACGGCAGAGTTCGCATACAGTAGTATTATTCTTGTTAAGTGGGAACACTGGTCATCCCATACAACATTGTCCTTAAGAAGTTGTTTAATTTAATGAGAAAAGAAGGAGAAACAATTTAAAGTTGAAATGCCAGAGAGAAAAAGTTTTCGGAAGTCAAAGGAGTCTTTCGTCGTTTGGGTGTTTTATCTTGTGAAATTAAGTTTTTGAGAAATATGATTTTCGGTTCAGCAAACAATCACACAAAAGTCACGTATACGCCACCGAATGTCTCTGTCCGCATTTGGTTGACAAATATCCACGATGAGGGAGTGAATGATTTTCGGAACATGTGTATACTGAATAAAGTTGTCAAATGATTCTTCGCTTATAAATAAATGGTACTAATGGCATTTGCAAATGAAATGAATATTCCGGAAAGGGAGCGGAAAAACATCTTTGGTTTTGATCTTTGACCTAAGAGTGCATACAAGGACATGCAGACGTACATAATTATACGTTTTTTGCAACTAATTGAGTCCTTTAAGTAAAGCCAGCTTTGTTTCCTGAATAAATAACAAGAAATTTTCTTTCCAGCACACGATACTATACATAGTTTGATGTAAAGACCACACCACACAGTTTTACTCTGCTGTGTACCCGGGCATGTGAGCATAGAGGGAATGAAATAGCAGACGAGCTGGCCAGGAATTGCACTGACTTGGGTTGAATACTAGCTGACAGGCAGTTTATACCGGCCTTCAACATAGCTAAAAACTAAATATACTGCATCACCACTGATTTAGCCGAATACTGATGATGCGGCGTCATACTAGCGACTGTGTCATAACCTGCATCTTGTGGCCCCCAGTCGACTAGAAAAAATTAACATCTCTACTTTTAATAGGAATCCATGTGCTCGTCAGTACTATAACCGGACACTGTGCAATAGGAAACAAAGCCAGACGATACGGCATCCTTACAAATGACTTCTATAGTAGAAGGTGCATAGATAGAGATGAAATTGAATCTTTTATGTCACTGCCCAGCTCTGCAAGAACAGCGCCTATCTAGCATGGAAGCACAGTTCTTCGACTGCCTGGGCGACCTGGCTAAGATACCGCTTGCAGACCTTAAATAATTTAGTATTATAAGATCGAAATGGTCCTGTTAACTGGATATTTCAACATGTACACCTAGAGTAATCATAATGGACCTTAATGGCATAGTGTGAAATTGCACTTACAGCAAACGACCCTCCTAACCTAACCTAAGACTGTCCGAAAAATTAATTTAAATGAAAATAAGCCAAAAAATGCTTTTATTTGAAAACAATTGACACTTACTGTTTCAATATACGCCAATGGCTGGCAAAAGAATGGAGATCTTGCCACTAGGTAAAATTTGATTCAAACAGATGCAGCAGTAAGGAACTGTGGAGACACCCAGCCTTCCTGGTTAAGATGGATCGGAAAGAGAAAGTCTGTCTCGATTATCTCTCGAAAACCTATAGAATAATCTTGAAAAGAAAATCCTGGATGAAAAGAACAAGGAATTCACGAAGGAACTGGTTAAGTTCGGCTCAAAACAAAATGTGATGAGATTTCCACTAAAGTCATTCAATTGGAGAACCGCAACATACTACTCGAGTGAGGTGCATATAGATAAATTAGCGCAAACAGGTCATCATTGTTGTGCACATGTGCACCAATACTGACATGAACGAAAGAGCCAAATCCATGTGCACTGGACGCGAACACCGAAATCGAGTCTTCATATAAGGGACTTATGGAAAATTCGTTGTTAAAATAAAATCCCGTGGATCAGCTATTGGTGTCCTCAAAAATGCAAGGAAACTGAAAGATACAAAAATTCGGGTATACAAAGATAACCTGCACAATATTCAACTAAGGAAGTTGAAATCAATTCCCGAAATTAAAACTAACGTTATTTTACGTGATGACAAACTATTTTGAAAGCTAAACTCTTAAACTTCCAATTGAAGCACCATGTATAATTCGTCTCGCACGGGAGTCAGTGACATCACCATTCACTCTCAGTTCAATGTTATGACGTATGAGCCTTTCAACATATTTCATGTCATCGACCAAGTGGCTTTCAATTAACGCTGCAATTACGAATAAATGGATATCGTGCTGTTATTTTGTATCTGTATTCAATTATTGCATTCAAACGATTTGTAAGGATTAAGAACAAAAGCACGGTGGGCCATGAAATAACAATCTACGAGTATTATTATTTCGTGCGATAAGCCTGTCATTTATTTATTTATTATTGTTTTCTCTTTGGGGGTAGCATTTCTGTCATCATTCGCTTAACTTCTTTTGTGCATATTCCGCCACGTTTACCAACCACAATAATTTCTTAATAAATGAATGACGGCCGGCCGTATCATAAATTGTATATTTAATTAAACTTTTTTGACAGAGGTATGATTTCTGGCGCATACAAAATGTTTTTTTTTATAGTATGCACTCATATCCATATTGCATAAATTACGCATGTGTGCATATACAGAATACAGGGTGACCCACCAGGAGAATAAGAAATTATTGCACTGGAATGATTTTAATATCTTTATTGAATAATGCTGATGGATAACAATTATCTGTGAAGGACTTTTTTTTTATAAAATTTTTATCTCTAAACAATTCTCTAAAAATGATGTTGAATAACTTTTTCATGCACGGTTAACAGAAGTTTTAGTGAAAGCCATTTTTGTCAGACGAAAATGATAAAAAAAACATGCAAAACAAAGTATTACCACAGCCAAAGGTTGCGGTTTAATCGACCAACCCACCGTTCGTTCAATAATTCCTCATTTTTCGAAGTGGTCTTACCACCAAATCGGGACTGGGAGTCAACCCTCAAAAAATTGAGCTAGTGCTATTCACCAACAAGTGAACGATACCAGCCTTCAGGCTGCCGATCATTTGGGGACCTACCCGTAAGCAGTTCGAGAGCGCAAAATACTTAGAACTTATACTCTACAGGAAGCTTAACTGGAAGTTAAACATAAAAGAAAGAGTGAAAGTTGCCTTCTAATATACCTGCAGTAGGTTCTTCGGAAAAAACTGGGGATCCAGACCACGAATAATACTGTAGATGCACTCTGCAATTGTCAGACCCATACTAACATATGGCCGATTGGTCTGGTGACATGCTGCCACCAAAGCCGGCAAAGTACAGAGAAAAGCATGCACTGGAATAATCAGCGTCAATACTGATAGGAGTGCTAACTGGCCACATCATGCTGAGATATCACACGAAAGAACTACGACTTAACGATGATGACATATGCAGGGGATGCGGTGACGAAGAGGCACATGAGGACACAGCCCATTTCCTCTGTCACTGCCCTAACCTCTGCCAACTTAGAAACAGAACCCTGGGAATTTTTTTTTCGAACATATCGACGAACTATCTGACCGATCACCGTCAGGTCTACTTAAGTTTACCAGGACGCCCGGATGGTTCGATTCAAGACACTGATACCACGGTTGGGAACATATAATGGGTACCACAATGGGTTCACATGATGTGTGATGAGGATGTAATCATTCTCGTCAGCCCACTCACCTAACCTATCCAAATCGGATGTGTCTTCTTGGGTTTGAATCCCGCCGCAAACACCTAAAAAGTTTTTCACAGTGCCCACCTCTTCCGAATGCCTGATAAGCATTCGAGAGTATCATTTATCATGTTAAGCATCCCAACTCGCCATTCGGAATCGGCAGAAAACTGTAGGTCCCTTCCATTCGTGCCAAAATATAACGCGCACACACAAATGCGGGAAGCTAGGCTTGGTTCTACCTAGGACTGCTGAAGCCAAATATTTATTTATTTATTTTACCCAATTAAAAGATTACACAACTGGGTACATGGGGTGCTGACAGCACCCTTGTAGGTTGAACAGTCGGTCACGGCTTACTTGTGCAACTAAACTTTTTTGAAACCATCTGAATATGTATAATAGGAAACAATAGGAACAGGAAGGTACTGTACCGACAATGGGTGTTGTCAGTCGCAGTTTTAAAAAAAGGGCTTGGGGTGTTATGAGCACCCCACATGCCCAGTTAAAGGTTAATGTAAAATACTTACATTCATTGTAATACTGTGTATAAAATGTGAATGTGAATGTAAACCCATTATATGCAGTTTCTCGGTGAACTGTTTAAATGAAAATATTTTCTTAACACAAAACTGTTATTTTGTTATAAAAGCCGAATTATTGTAAATAAGTAAATTCAAAAACTTTATACTTAAAATAAGACCTGCAAATGAAACCGGTTGGAATTTTCTTGCAAAAAATAGTTTCTTTTTGCTGACCTCAGTTGATCAGTGGTTAAAAGGTATTCAGTGTAGAATGGAAAGCATTAGGTGCTCTGCTAACGAGTAAGAAACATGATTTACTGGAAAATACCACTTGTACCAGGAACAGCGCCAACATTTGGCGTTTTCAAAATGAGTGTCGTCAGCATTATTCTGTGAATAGAAAGCAAATGACACTCTGGGAATAATGAAGTGATCAGTCTTCCTATTAATAGCATTAAGTTACTTTAAGTAAGCGCTAAATTTTATATACGACGTCTGACCCAATCCTTCTCCTCAGATTAGCAATATGCCACCAAGGTAAAGAAGGTAGTTGGGTAGCCCAGATAATAAAATTAAAGTTTATATTCACCAACGTTGTGTGTTTTTATGTAAAAACATAAGTCAGTGTAAATGTACAAATCAATTTTGATGCGAATGAAATTCTTCGAAACCAATTTTATTATTTGACACCACTGACTGTTTTAAGGCAATTTGTCTGGCAACTCAAGCACATATGTTAGTGTGTTAATCTTCCTCTTCTTACAATATTAATATTTATTGAATAAAATCGCCCACGTACCTATGCGACTCCTCGTCATCAGTGCCACATAAGATATTTGCCGCATTGTTAAGTTCTATTTTGGGACCAATGGTAAGGATCAAGATGCATGACGAAGCACACTTTGGCAAGATATTTGTCACACTGTGAGTAGATTTCATTGATACATTTTTTTGACATTAATCCATGTACTGAGTAAATGGTTATACATACAAATACGACCATACAATGTCTTTGCAATAGATTTAGTAAAATAGGGAGTTTCCTTTCATTTAAACTAATGATATTTGAAAATGGATTTTTCACGCTCAAATTCTTCTTTCTGATCTTGGAAAATCCAAAATAATGGGTTTTGATAGGATTTCATTGGAAATTCACATCACGGATGCAATCAATTTTCGCTATTATTGGAAGGAAAAGATGTGGGGCTGTCCAAATTGGAAGTCATCAAATTAGAGATTCTTCTGTTTCAAATAAAATTGCCTAGATTGTGTGTCTCTAATGACGTTGTTACTGGTAATGGTACCAAAGCTACATTTCTGTCTTTAGGATTATTTAGTCTAAATTTGACTGCACTCTGACTACAGTGCCAGGCCGGCTTAAATCAAGATATTCGTCCTTTACCTTTCCTGACATTTTCCAAAATCAGCCACCATCCTCATTTGCTAGGCATTCTAAACATTCATTGTCAGCTTTTTGGGCAAAGCTTCTTTCTGCTTCTTTTTCCCCGACTAGGCAAAAAGGAAGGGTTATGATTTTAACAGGCTGGTTTTTTTTTTGTTTGTTTGTTTGTTTGTATGTAAGGATGTCACCTCATACAGCCTAAACTATGAAAGCGATTTCAACAAAGGAGGTGTCGTTGGATTTGTAGAGATCCGGAGAGTGTCTTAGGCTATTTGACGTCACAAAAAATTTAATATGCCGGACGCACCAAGCAATATGGCGGATTACCTTTTTTTTTTCCTTTACAGCCGCCTTGATAGTGGCATCAAATGAAGGGGTTTGGTGAGTAGAGCACGATACGCTATGACGTCACTCTAAATTCAATATGGCGGGCGCGCCAAGATGGCAGATAACTGCTATCTTTACTATTTCCTTAATATGGATATCAAATTAAGGGAATTGAGAAGAACAATACGATAAGCTAAGTGACATCATTTAGAATTTAATATCGCGGATCGAATTGGAGATGCTCTCAATATGAAAATCTAACCACACTGTTAAAACTAACTTCCCAATATGCAACGCAGATGCCCTAAAATGTGAAAAAATGCGAATATGCAAACATGTGTGTATTGGTTACCGTTAGAGAGGTGCGAAAAGGCATGAATGTTTTTGGTTGCCATATGGCAACGCCAGGAGGATTCGGGTTAAGTTGACTTTGAACATATGTTGTCCATATGGCAACGCCAAGAGCGATAGGGTACAGGTTAACATTATTGATGTTTTTTTACTAAAACGTGATTTTTTTTGCTGGAAAATGTGTTTTTATGAAATTTGTTTTTTAAATTATATGGTTTTTGAGAAAATTGAGGCTGCAAGAAGATCTCGATTACTTAGGAGAGCTATGTTCAGCTGATGAAAATGGTCTTTTAAGCAACCTCCACGCCTTGTACATTCCACCACCAGAGAATTACCGTATTTTAGTGGAGAAGACGATGCTGATGGACAAGGCGATATTCCAGACAATGTTTGCCTAGCGCAGTTGAGATCGGGTTGTGAAATTGGGTTTGGAAACGGACAACGTATTGAAGACTTTGACGAGCCCGCAGATAAAGTTCTCGAATATAGTGTTTTACGGGATGTTCTGGATAATTCATCTTGGAATTTATCTAGTTCACTAGCTGTAACTAAAGTTATAAGCGTATCTCATGAGCCACCTCCATTCCAGTTGCGCCGTGCTCAGCAATCTACCTCCAGCTGTCTTTTGCCGTTCACTTGGTCAGAAGATGAATCTTGCGCAATGATACTGATTTTCCAACAACCCAATTACGAGGACTGTCATAATTTGAAACCACACGAGCAGCTCGAAAAAATTATAGATACTGACTAGCTTCAGCACATTTGCTATTGTTCGGAAGTATATCCACTTACCAAGAAAAGAAGAAATTTTCGAAGATTACTGTTAACGTTTGGTGGCAATGTCCTTTTCCCTATATACTGCTACTAAGAACTTATACTCGTATTTCTTTCCAGAGCTTCGCATTTTTGTTGGTACTTTGCTTGTCAGTGGCTACACTGGACAAAGCAGTTACAGATCCATATGGAGTAATTTGTCCGAACTCCTTGCTCAAAGTGTGATAACGGTTTTTGCTTGAGATGTTTCAAGCCTTATCATACTGCAGATTTATAATTACGCACTCATACCAAACTCGTATCACCAATTGGACATGTAATCAATAAAATGTCACAAAGATAACAAAAATTCTCTCTGTTTTATTCAGTTTTCAGTTTTAGATCATCCCTTATTTTAAAATCGTGTTTCCTAATTTGTCGCTCAAGATGCTCCCACAGATGCTCAATTGCGTTCATACTAGGAGACTGAGGTGGTGTCTTTAGCTAATTTCTCATATTCTACAAGAGCCATTCACTAACGACAAGACATGTATGCTTAGGGTCATTATCCTGCTGAAAGAAAAATTGCCGTTTCAAGCCCAATTTTGTCGAACTCTCAAGCAAATTGTTTTTCAGGATGTTGAGGTATCCGTATCTATTCATAATAGAGTCGATAATAACTAAATTACCAACTCCAGATGCCACCATACACCCCAAACCATTACAGGACCACCGCCATGCTTAACAGTTCCCGTCGTATTTTTTTGATCGAGTTCTGTATTTGCCTTATCACGCCCATTCTATCCGTGGATGTAAAATTTGCTTTCATCCGAAAAAATAATACTATTCCAGAAAGCCTGATCATCGTTCCCATGGACTTTTACGAATTTAACTCTTTAAAACAATATCGTCCAATTGACTTATAAAACAGTGACACTCCAATGCTGCCTTACGTGAAAAGAGCGATTTCTTGTGACATGAACATAAATAAACATAAACCACAAAACTTTCCAAATTTCAGCTTTTTGTTTGACAGTTCACAGATTCTTCAATAATACAAACGACAAACTTCCTTCTGGGAAACAGATCAATTTGCACATGAAATTCAATGAAACACTGCTCCTTAAAATAAGAACTACATATATGTGTATGTATTACATATCCCTGTTGAAATATTACTATTCGAGGTGTTATAACATGTGCATAAACGTTTGAAAACTCAAAACAAAGTGAGCGCAAACTTTGTAGCGTAATTCATGAGTTTTTAGAACTCCTCTTTTACACGAGTATTCTTCAAGAGTTTATTACCGCTGTGTGAATAGTTTTTGTATTTTTTTACTTTGACTTTCAACATTTAAACTTTTTTAAAATAGCGCGATATTTCAAAATAAACTATGCGCGAGCACTTTCCCGAAAGTTAAACTCAAAATATGAATGTGGGAGTAGAGTCCGGAAAAGTTCCCAACAGTGTCACCCATGAAGCTGAAAATTAAAAATTCCTGTGTCGCTTATTTCGGTTATAATTTACTGTTTTTTATTATGAAATTAATAAAAAATGTTCGAACGAGTGCGTTAAAAGTAATTTGAAACTATAGTGACGAGCAAAAAATGGACAAAGGTTTTCAATTAGTTCGGAAAATGATTGAAAACTCCAAAATGGAAATGAAAGGCAATTTGGATTTTAAAAATGTGAAATTGACAACAGCAGAATACATTCTGAAACAATTAGAATGTAGATAACTTGCTACTCGTATAACGGGAAAATAATGAAAAAGTAAGGTAAGCAACTTTTTCCCTTCAATTTTGCACGTTTCAGTTTGGGTATCCTTTCCTAGTAATTTTTACCCACAGATAAATTTCGTGTAGTGTTTTGAGATGGACGCTTCTTCAATCTTAAATTATTTCTGGCAAAGGTCAAACGAGCGTTTTGATGACGTTATAGCAGAGCGGGTTTTCTTTTCAAACGTCTAAGACAGTGAATGTTCTTCCAGTAGGATAAACACATTTTGATCATTGAAACTATTGCTTAGCTGGAGGGATGTGCCGCAGTATGGTTCTGGGCCAATAAATGAATCAGCTGAAATTTTTCTTGCCGTTGGCCTGATACCCAGCGTTTTACTTTAATTCTTTTAGATAACTCCTGAAGATTTGGAGTCAAACAGGCCGTATGTGACGTTTGACTGTCCGTGAGTATATGGAAAGGGTCGCCTAGCAATGTTTGTGTGAGGTCCATAGATACCTGCACTTATTCCGGTGTCCATTTTAATTCTCGATAAAAGTATAACACGCACATACAATTGCCTCTAAGGCACTCTATGGGCTGCTTACACCTTATAATCACCTCCAAATCACGTAAGTTGACATGACGAGCAATAAATAGTGTAACAAGAAGAATATCGTTTTCTACCGCCGCCGTTGGAATTGCCTACTAGATGGCGATGCTAGATGAAAATAGCACAGCGAAAATAGCACCAGCGTTGCCAGGTTACGGGATTTTTCTCCTTTTCCGGTGATTTTCAACCCAAAAGGGGAAACGGGGAGAAAGATTTCAAAACGGCGAAAATGAACTGCATTAAAAAATGTTTCCATTGGTTGACATTTTCAATAAATAAATACTATTTGGTAAAGCAATAGATTGAAAATATCACAGGAATGCAGTGCAAACAATTTGAGACACAGAATCTCACATTTGCATTTGGCTGAAGGCTGCCCACAGCGCATGCGGGACTGACTTCAACCCTTTCTATATACAGTGGATGTCCAGTTTAACGAATATCCGATTTAACAAATTTCCAATACAACGAATCAGATTTTTCCCATTGATGGCTCTATATTACGAATGATGCAAAAAATGTCTGCTCGGTTAAACGGATGCTTTACAATTTCTGGTTAAAAAAAAAATTGTTTGTAATTTTTGTGCATTTATCCCTACTTCTGTTATTTTATCTATGTGAATTGATTTCTCTTTTCTTATAATAAACACATTGGTATTGGTATACCTTGGTATGATAAATACATTATTAGATAGATAAACGACGATCGATTTAACGAAAGGCTGTACATTATATAATTCGTTATATTGGACGTCCACTGTATTCGATGAATGATATCCAGTTTCATTTTAGGATGTGTATTTGCTCCCTTAAAATATTTTAATACTAAAATTAAGTGATTTATGTTTACTTCAAGTTTTTAATTTTCTGTTTTTTATTTTAAGTTTTATATTTTGTTACTCCTACATCTATAGAACGATCGATTATTGAATGACGTATGTATGTACAACTTAAATGTTTTTTTCAGTTATTTTATATACTGTAAATGCTTTTACTCTGTTATATTGTTAACAATAAAATAAGACTGTATAGAAAGTAGTATTTTATTGGCAAATTCAAGAAATCGCAAGTAAATTAAAAACGGGGAAAATACCGGGGAAAGTGAAACGCTAAATCGGGGAAAAATTTTGTTTTTCATGAAAAAAAAGGGAATTTGTTCTACCAAAACCTGGCAACGCTGACAGGAACATAGGCAGTCAATTAGTTCAGTTGCGGTTTGTTATTGTAGGTGAAAGGATGTGTAGCTAAAGAGAATAAGGAGATAATGGATAAGTGGTTAAAAGTGACTTGTGAGTTTGATTTAATTCTTAACAATAGCAACCTTTTTAATTTTTATTTTATGGCAATTAACACTTGTTTTATCAAACTTGAATTCTATTTCTGGTATACCATCCATGCTTAAATCAGAAAGCCATACAAAGCACATACCTTCATTGTTGCTATCGAAATCAAACGTATCCCAATCTATACAAAGGAATTCTATAAGCTGCGCTACCAAATACATTCAAAATGGATTCAATGAATTGATCCATGTGCTGCTATATTGGCTCAACCATCATATATAACAATAGAATTTATTTTGACATAAACATTCACTTGAATGTTTTTATTAGTTTTACCATCATTAGCGCCAAAATAGAAAATTCAATAAAAACAAAAAAACAAAAACCCGAAGATAAACACAAATAATAATTTTTTTCCCTGCCAGCATTGTTTTCATTTCTGTGTTTTTCAATGGAATTTTTGTTGGCTTCACCTTTTATTGAACGTAAGACTTATTGATAGTCGCCCTCTTCACTTCCCACTGCCATAAAAAGAAAACCATAAAAGTCGTCATTTTTCTGGCAGGTATTTCCAGTAGATACATATGTACATCCGTTCCAACGGGAGTCTCCTACACCCACCGCATTTGGATAGAAAAAAAATGAAAACTCAAATATGTACATATTATAAAAAAATGTACACATACAAACACAAAAGGCTATTTAAACAGGTGGCAACGGCTAGAGCAGGAGCAGCTTCTAGCACATGCTGACACAATGCCGCATATCCAACCTAAGCGGCCGGCGGGGAGTCAATATGGCTATCCCGACTGTCGAAATCTATTATTTACGGCTATTTGTTAGCATTTTTCTGCCCACTCACCTGAAACCCGACCAGGCTCCAAACATCCTCCTCCGACGAGAACACACAGGCTGTGTAGTTGTGTCCTCGGAATTTATATATCCTTACGGCGTGTGCCAAGGCCACAGGTATCGCTGTTGTTACGATTAATATCCATGCCAAACAAATCGCTCTGTGGAAGTAAAAAGAAAAGATACACACACCACACGTGCAATATGAATTCACCGAATAAATTTCTATAACACTGGCATTTGAAGTAGATAACAGTAAGTATGCGGTAGATGATTGAATGTATACTTACAGCATTGCGTTACGTTCGGTACGCAGAGACATACTGGTTACCGGGTGTACGACAGCCAAGAATCGGTCGAAGGACATTAGGACGAGGGTGTAGACGCTGCAGTGACACGTCACCACAATCATATACTGGACAAATTTGCACCATAAATTTCCAAATGGCCATTCGGGTAAAACGTAGTCTGTGGCTGTAAACGGAACGCAAAATATCACAAAGAGGATATCGGAAACGGCCAGGTTAATGATCAGTAAATTCGTGGTGGAACGCATTTGCTGATTTGCAACGACCACTGGAAATATATAAAAAAAAATTTTGATTAATGAATGTGAGGATGCAATTTAGTAGATTAGACGAAATGGTATAATAAATCTTTGACTATGACTGGGCAATCGCTTAGAAGCTGATGGGTAACGGGACATCCAACAAAAGGTGTCATTTCGAATTTCGCGCCATCAAAATTGAACTATAATTGCGATGACTTTTGACAAATAAAAACTAGGAGGCCATTCAATATTGAATATACAGTGGCTCTCAGCTTATTTGATACAGTGTCCGTTTTAAAATCTAGAGCGCTGTAACTTCAAAACTAAGGTGAATATCGCCAAAATTTAATACTTGTGGGTTAGCAGATACGTGTTCTATGAAATAAAAGCACAAAATGGAAATCAGAAAAATATACCTCCTTCTTCCACAAGGGAACAGCAGTTACACAGAAAAAATGCATTCACAGCTTATTTGATGCAGTTACTTCTGTGGACCAAGGCGACATTTGTTATTAGTTCTGTTCGCGATTTGTTTTAGCTAATTTTCAGTCTGATCTCGCAAGCCTAAGTGTCAATATATAAGTTTTAAAAAAATGGGTCGTCGCACAACTATTGAACAACTGGTAATAAACCATTTTAAAAATGGGCAATCGGTCCGGAAAGTTGCTGAATTTGTTAATTTGAGTGCCTCAACCGTGCAGCACATCATTGAGCGCTTTGTTCATGAGAATTGGGTGAAAGATAAGGAAAGAAATGCACCAAACAAAATTTTCAATGCGTCTGACGAGCGATATATTGTTATCGGCTCCAAAACTGGCTTCTGACGTGCAGCATGAGTTAGGAAAGTCATGAAGTGCTGAAACCATCCGCGGTGTGCTTCGCGAGCATGATTTTAATGGGCGAGTAGCTCGTAAGAAGCCGTTTATTAGCAAAAAAAATCAACAAAGCCGACTTGCCTATGCTAAGGAACATGTCTGCAAAAACTCTGACTTTTGGAACACAGTGATTTTCGCAGACGAGTCGAAGTTCAATATTTTTGGCTCCGACGGCATGTCCTACGTCTGGCGGAAACCAAATACTGAACTTCATAAAGAGAACCTGAAACCTACTGTGATGCTGTGAAGCATGGCGGTGGTAGTGTGATGGTGTGGGGCTGTATGTCCGACCACGGCTATACTCTGAAAATCATTGTTTCGTTTCATCTTGTTTCGTTCTTTTTATTTGATTTTTCCCATAGTCGGGTTTTAGTTTTTAAACTTAATTTTTTATTTACAACTTTTTAGTGTCAAAAAATATGTAGTGTATGTACATATAAGTTAGCAATGTCGTGTTCTACTTGTCAAACCCTTTCATTTGATAACCATATCAGGGATGTAGTAAAGATAGCGGAAATCCGCCATATTGAATTCAGAACGACGTCATATCGTATTACATTCTACTTGCCAAACCCTTTCATTTGATACCCATATTAGGGATGTGGTAAAGATAACGGAAATCCACCATCTTGGGGGGCGTCCGCCATGTTGAATTTAGAATGAAGTCATATCGTATTGTATTCTACTCGCCAAGCCCTTTCATTTGATACAAATATTAAGGAGGTAGTAAAGATAATAGAAATCCGCCATCTTGGGGGCGTCCGCCATACTGAATTTGGAATTACGTTATATTGTATTGTATTCTACTCGCCAAGCCCTTTCATTTGATACCACTATCAATGCGGTTGTAAAGACTAGTCGGGTAAAAAAGAAAAAAAAAAAAAAAAAAAAAAGAAGAGGTAGTCCGCCATTTTGCTTGGTGCGCCCGCCATATTGAATTTTTCTGAGACGTCACATAGCCTAGGACACTCTCCGAATAAAGACGAATCCAACGACACCTCATTTGTTGAAATCGGTTCCATAGTTTAGGCTGTACGAGGTGACATCCTTACATACATACAAACAAACAAACAAACCCATTTCAAAAGTTGAGTAATAAGTGAAACATAAAAAAACAAATTACAGTTTTTGTAAGTGGAATTTAACCAAACAGATTACAATTTATGTGCCTTTAGGAATAGGTAATCAAATTTTAAGGAGGATATGCAAGATGAGGGCTATACCAATTCAGATGAAATAAGGCACTCGAAATGACATTAAGAAAGCTTAATTCATCTAGAAATAGTCAGCAAGTTTAAATGATATTAAGATTCCACCAGCAAACTAAGAGGAACACTAAATTTGCAGATTCAATAAAATCCATCTGGGCCCAAGCTAAGCCTATACCTTAGTTCTCCAAGAAAACTCGATTCTAACTTTCATTTCTGGAGTGTGGTAATGCGCATTGTTAGTAAACGATAAGGATATTGTTAAGCTTGAAATAGCAAGAAAAATGCTACGAAAATGATAGAGAAAAGGTCAAAAACCATTTAAGCCCAATTCTTAATGTCGCGTTCGGGCGCTCTCGCATTAATGGGCTTTATATCGACTTTACGATAAATTTTTGTCCAACGCAAGAACTCCAAATTTGAAAAAACAAAATTAAGAAACACAAAATGTAAGAAATTACTTTGTAAACAAGATTGTGAGAATATGTTAATTAAAAAAAAAAGACCCCACACGTTTTTGTATTACATAAAAAAATTAATTTAGCCATTTAAATCTTTTACACATAAAATGTTAAAAAATTGTACTTTAATCGAACAGGCCATCGAATAGTATAATGTCAACACCGCTGTGAGATGTCACAACGCACGCCCTAGTAGAAAGTAGCTCTACTCGCCCGTTGCCCAGAACTTTACGATATCTACGATATAACGCCTGAGGTCGCATTTAAGAGCACCCTATATGTTTGCATTGTTTCTACTTTATCTGTCAACGCGAGAGCCCCCGAACGCGACATTGTTAATTAGGCTTTACTTATAAAATAGCATATGGCTTTCCGAAAACCGTTTGACAAAAAGTACAAATGGTTTTGGTACAGATGGCCGCGAATGGGTTTGGAAAAAGAGGGGCAACAGCTTTCAGAGAGGCTGGTCGCTGGTCAAAGAAACGGTCAAGTTTGACTGGGGTAATCTTATTATTTTGGGTGTGTAGGACCATTGCGTTTAGGTGTTGGATCCGGACTGGGATTGAACCCGGGCATCATTGCGCAGTAGTACAACGGGCTTAGCACTACACCACGGTGCTCGCCTCATCACTGAACAAAATTTCCAATTTGAAATTTTTAACCGAACGCTGATTTTGGAATAAAGCGGTGTCTGAGCTGTCTGAGTATTGCCAAATCAAAAAACCTTTTCCATGTATTAAAAGGTGGAATAACTGAGAAAACCATCCTTTTTATTTTGTACATGCATATATGATCTTAAAGATATATAATTGTTTATTTAAAAAAGAGTTTAGAAAAACGTGTTTGGAATTCGTTTTTTTTTCATTCATCCGTATCCAAGCACGCTATAACAACATCCTTTAAACCAATATTAAAGCAAAAAACATTCCACGTAGTCTTTAAATTCATCTTGAAAGGATGATAATTTCACCTCATCACAATGACATGGCTGACAATGCTTTTAATTATGCCTAGCAGACATAATGATGTGTTTGTTCAGTCACGCCAATGACATCTACATCACCACATCATGTCAAAGTGTGGTTATCATTGGCAAATGTTCCTGTCAAAATGGTAGGCGAGGTGGAAAACGGCAATGGACATCTCAATTATTATATTGCCATTTCCATGGGAATATCTGCAATAAAGAGCGTTTCCAACGCTTATTCCAGTGAATGCGTTCAAACAAGTATTGACACGCAACCAGCCCTTGTCGTCCTATGTGTTGTAGTGCCATCGAACCCCCATTGCGTTGTCTATTCTGAAATATGTTTTCCTTTCCTTGCTGCAGGATATCAATAGTATCTCTTAGCGACTGCCACTCGGTGACAATATGAATCTGCTGTTGTTAGATGAAATCGCATCCGACAGATAAACACAATATTCAGCTGGCAGTGAACGAAAATAGAATTTCATCCTATAAAACCCGGTTAAGTGGAATGAAAATGGGGGTCAATTCCAATGCTGCGCTGAAGTACTGAAGCCTGCGTTTCTGGGTTGAATTGAGATCATTGAGCGAGATGAACACTTTCAAATTGAATTGTTTTATATACATACATATATACAGTGGCGAGCAAAATAATAGCAGTGCTACTTTGAAAGCAACATTTTCCTTGATATTTTTTTGTATTAATATTTTTTGGGACTTTTACTGTAATACTATAGGGTAGGGCGGGGCTAGTTGGACCACGGGGCAAGTTGGACCACGCAAATTTCTCAGGAACCGTAAGTTCTACGAGAATATGATCATACACGAACGAACGCGTTCTTTTGCCAGCACGTGCCATATCAGTTTCAGTTGCGCCGTGTGCTCAGAAGAGAAACCACACACAGTTTTGTCTTTTTCAAGTGCAAAAGTAAAAAATACGTCAAAGATAGTTTTTTTATTTTACTAGTGAAAAAAACAGAATTAAGGACTAAGGTAAGCTTTTTTATGAGTAAATATATTGTATTTTTATATTGCGTGTGTAAAATTGAACAAATTTAAAGTATTTTTGCATTTGTGACTAAATATGCTCACCAAACTAGGTGTGGGGTTAGTTGGACCAGGTGGTCCAATGGATACAGTGCCATACTTGTCGAAAGTGGGCTCATACAAAATGTACAGTAGTCGGAGATCGGCCCTTTTTTATATGCATCCATTGTAATAGCGATTACGATTCCTAATTTATTTTAAACCTTACTTTATTTCTATTACTTTTATTTTTCGTTATTCTGATTGAAGTATCTATATTTTGTTATGTTTTAGTTGGTTTGACTGTTTGAAATAAATTTGTTTGCATAGTTTTTAGTTTGTTGTCCATTATGGAACATGTTTTTTAACTTTTCAGGGCTTGGTCCAACTAACCCCACACACTGGGCCAACTTGCATAGTGGCTAGTTGGACCACTTGGAGTTGGTTTATTTGGGGCAACATTAATCATCTGCGGATTTCGAAGCCAGAAGACCATTCTTTCTTTTGATAACAATTTCATAGTTATACAATGAATAGTTTGATTTATATGAGACTTCAAGTAAAAAGTGGTCCAACTATCCCCGCCCTACCCTACTTATCAACAATATGCCGTTCACGTGACGTCATATTGCAATGGTAAGCCCTCACTTTTGCGTTGAAATATCAATCGTTAGTGCATCTCATACTTTTTTGAGGGAGCAAAATAATAGCAGTGCTTATTAGATTGCGGTATACAAATTTTGTTTTAACTTGATTTTTGGATCTAAATTATAGAAAGGTAAGTTAAAACCTTCTACTTTTTATTTTTTATCAAACAGTAGTTAAACCGATTAATTTGATTCGATAAAAGTGGGTCGTGCAATATACTACACACCATTGAAGCGCGAGCTAATTTAATTGCTTATAAAACTAACTAACTGTTGGGTGTAACGCTAAAATGATAAGCAATGCTGTAAAATATAAAATAGAAGTTAAAACTCACGGCCGAAACAAAATACTGCATCCTTCAATGGTGAAACGTGTTGTAAGGTACTTTAGGACACATCTTTCTCCAGCAGTTGGATTTGGATTTGTTTTACTTGACATTTGGTATTCGCACTTTCAGAAGACGGCTGAGGGAACACAATCTCAGTGCTCGAAGTCCTCGACAAGTCCCACTTCTCAAGAAAATGCATGTATCAAAAAGGCTGAGGTTTGCGAAAAAGCCATTGTCGTGCCCCCTGAGAAGTGGAGGAATATAATGTGTGCTGATGAGACCAAAACCTTTCTGTATGGCTGAAAAGTATCTCGACTGTATGTCAGGCATCCACCCAATACAAAATATGATCCCAGATTCACAATAAAAACTAAAAAAAACTCGGTGGATCTAGTACAATGATTTGGGGATGCTTTTCATAGTATGGTATTGATCCAATATCGTGAGATAAAGGTATAATGGACCAGCACTCATACGTTGCTATGTTGCAGAACATCATGTTGTCATATGCCGAACACGAAATGCTATGTTTTCCAGCAGGACAACGACCCGAAAGGCACCAGTCGAAGAGCTAAACAATGCTCTCAGGATAATATGATTGAGTTCATGGAGTGACCTGCTCAATATCCCGATCTCCATTCTATTGAAAATCTATAGGGCTTATATGAAAGAGATAATGTACTGCACAAAAAACCAAAAAATTACGAGTTGTGTGGGGAGTTTAGCAGTCTTGGGGATCGATATCACCCGAAAGGTGCCAGCATCTTGTAGACTCTGTAAAACGGTTTTGCGCGGGTGCAATAATTAATAAAGGCCATGTCACTAAGGACTACTATATCCTTAAAAACACCTCATACTAATTTATTTAAATTCAGTGTTTTTTTTTTACTTTTTTGATCAAGTAAGCTGGTGAAGAAAGAGCACTGCTATTTTTTTGCTCGCCCTTTTTTAAAGTTCTTTTCGACAAAATGCATTTATGTTAGTTTATTTTAATTAAATCAAAAACCAATATGTACATAAATGTAGATATTATAGGAAAATAACGCATTTTATGCTACTGGTAATTTGTTTTAAAAACTATTGCTTAATATGTTGTATTTTTGATTAATGCCACTTCTTTAGTGGCACTGCAATTTTTTTGCTCGCAGCTGTATGTATGTGCCACTTTAATCGATATTGTTGCCTTGAATGTAATCCCGATTGAATGCAACGCACTTGAGCCAACGTTTGATCCAACCTTTGAAGCATCGCGGATGTTCGAAATGGTCATCAATGCGCTCAGTGATTTTTTCATTATCTCCTCTCGGCTGTCAAAATGTGTTTCCCGAAGCAAAGTTTTGAGTCGGCCCAACAGGAAAAAGTCAAATGCTTTTTTTTTAATGATAATTTAATAATTCAACATAATGTGGTAAGTTCTAGTACCATATTAAGACTTTGCCGTTTTCTCTTGGCTGTCACTTTGCAATTGTTGGTTGTGAAGATCTTTTGCCTTTTCGCTGACTTGTCTTGTTCGTGGATAAGCACCTCTGAGCAGCTAAGCGGGTTTGCGTAACTACATATCACGATATTGGACAATTCAGCTAATGCACTTATACGGGTTTTACTGTATATTATTTTGAGATTAATTTCTACATGAGATACACATCTTGGAAACATAACAAAACACATTTAGAAACCACATCGAATCACCCTCGAACACATTTAGAAACCACATCGAATCAACAACCACATTATCAAATTTTTTTCTAATCACTAACCAATCTCAGAATAGAAATATACCGCTAACGAATTCCCCACACAAATTAACGTACTTGAAAACCACAATAACATTGCACTACTGATAGGATATTTTCAAACCGCAAACCAAAGAGTTTGTATCCTATCCAAAGTTCAAAAACAGGACTCAAATTCAAATGAGTTTATAATCACATTTATCTGGTTGACACGATTAACTTCCACACCAAATTAATTGTCCTTGCAATTATCGTTTTCGAGATCTCGAGAGCTGTACGCATTGTGGTGATGAAAATTCTTTCGTTTCCCACCAAGGGTAATTTATGTACTTCTTGCAAGTTGCAATTTAAACATTCACCCAACCGCGGACAACGTATTAAATGTATGCAAGTGTGCAAGAGTATAGTCAACCATAAAAAGGATGCAATTAGTTGCCAAAATGAATTTTCACATTGTCATCACTGTTTGCGACTTGGTCGCCTAGTGTGGTTCTGTCTTCCCTTTGTAGATCCTTTTTTTTACCATCAATGGTCCAGTGGGTGGAGGCCACATCTCTATCGGGGTAAAACAGTAAGGGGTTCATATGTTCTGAATGGAAAACAACAAAAACAATGGCAATATGTATGCAAAGTGTTGGAAATAAATTTTCCGCTTCCTATGGTTTTGCACTGTCGATTCTTTATGCTGCTGCACTTTGCATTCGTTGAAAGAGTTCTCCATGCATATGTTTAAGTATGAACTTACATACTTCAGCGTCATACCAAGAAAAGTATAATTAATTATAATTAATTATAACATTTATGTATTTATGTCAAAACTACATGCTTGACTAGATTTCCTTCGCTGGGCAAATTATGTCAAGACATTTCATTCTGCAAGATGTCGTCGAGGAAGAAACAACGCGCTGTTCTCGTTTTGAAAGAATGAATGAATGAATCAAAGAATGAAAATCTACCTATCCACCCAGTCTAGCATGTTCATTCTATGGAAATACAAACCAAACGTAAATCAATAGCTCCTTAAAAGGCAAATGTCAAAAATAAATCTGGTTTTCAGAGATGTGGACATCACACTTATGTTTCTAGTTATTTCTGCAAATTAGGGGTCTCCACGAGACATTCTTATGTCAAGTTCTTAGTCATGTCTTTAAAAATGTCTCATGGAGACGAGGTATTAAGTCCAGCGGTTTGCTCTGTGCGTTGTCTGTCAGTCAGTCTGTTGAGTTCATCAACGCAAAAAAACGGCATCAGCTCCAGCAACTAACATCAGCACTGGCTCAGACAACAAAGGTTCAGGTGACAAAGCCATTTCCGATAATAAGCAATTGCTCATTCACGGCTTACTTAAACTAAAGGGTTTTTCAATAAGAGCGCTACAAAAGTTTTTTTTAAATAAAACAAAAACGGTTTTGGATATCAATGAAATTCTTTATTCCTGTGAAAGTACGTTCGATGCCATTATGTATGGAACTCGATTTCTTTTGCATGGCCACCACGGGCACGCTTGCAGAAGTCCAGACGCTGAACCCAATTTTCGACGATTGATTGACTATTAACAAACCTTACTGAAGAGAAATGTCAAAAGAGCGGCAAGAAATATGGCGTCGTTTGCTGTCCCTGTCGCTTTACTTTTGTAGCGTCCCTGTTGAAAAACCCTGTATATGCCCCTATTCCGCAAGATAATTTTATTTAAGTTGAGTTGAAATTTGGTTGAAATTTGAAATTCGGTATTACTGAACACAACTCTGAGAAAAAGAGTTGCCTGTCAACATAAAATCAAGATGGAGAATCCTCTCTAGAGTTGTGTGGGAATTTTTCTGGTATTATGATAGACAACTCAGTTATGATTTGGTTGCTAGAGCTGTCAAAAACTAACAACTGGTTTTAAGCAGTTGCTTGAGAGTAAATGTTGAGATACGAAAGGTGGAAAATGAACAAAAAGACGTATATAGGACAAATCAAATAATGCTAAAATATTATTAATAACGTAATTAAAAAAAATGTGTGCAGTTTAAAAGCATTTAGTCCACATCAGTTGGAGAAAATGGTTTTACATCTTCAGCACTCGGAAGTGGTAGCGGTATTGCAAGTGCAGTCGAGCGTCCATGCAATTTTAAGAAATCTTTGGTTCGATTTGAACGAAGCAAAATACTTGTGTGTTCAGTACAAAAGCACTTGTAAATATTTAAAAGTAACATTAGTAATTTACACATTTCAAATGCATATTCTTTACTTAGCATTTTTCCTAGTTTTAGTTGGAATTGGAATGTGTCACGGATAGATTTTCATATGCGCACAACAATAACAATATTATCTTCATCATTATTATCATTAAAAAAAACAAATCAAAACTTCTTTTCATTCTGTTTTTATTGAATATTGAATTTCTGTTGGCCAAATTATTTTCTACTTCGACCACCAGAGGTCAGATTTACGTTAAATAGTCAATTTGTAGTTGTTGTTCGTATCTAAAAGTATGCAATTTTTTTTACAATTACAACTGAAAAAGGTTGTTTTATGTAATATGAAAAATTCCTTCAGTTGTGTGATAGTAGAGTTGCGTGAGAGTTAACCGAACTAAAAGGAGTTGCGTTATGTAATAGGGGCAGTAGTCAATTTATTGGTTCTGCTGTTGTCGCTGATTCAGCATTGTGCCTGCTGTTTCCGGCTTCCGTCAATGTAAGCGAAAGTTATGTATAAATAGTCTTTAAGATCACGGTAATAAATATAGATCGATTTTAGCCATTAAAACGTTCGGTCTTTCAATCACTTACTGACAGCTATCCCCCCACCAGTGGTAAAGTGGCAGCTTAGTGTAAGAAAATCTAAGGAGTAGATTTACACAGTCAGTGAACAAAATAAATTTTATGGGCTGGAAATATGTATGTATATATTTTTTTGCAATAAGATGCTGAACATTTTTTTTTTGAATTTGGCCTGAATCAAATTAATACAATTTT
Organism: Brachyopa scutellaris; assembly: GCA_949775065.1. NCBI lineage: Eukaryota > Metazoa > Arthropoda > Insecta > Diptera > Syrphidae > Brachyopa > Brachyopa scutellaris. Next base: position 73,317,339 of record OX459112.1, read on the forward strand.
TTCATCTTACCTAATGAAGCCTTCAAAAATATATGGTATACATTTTAAAACTATTTAATAGTCAATCAATCCATATTTATGCTTCAAAAACGCAAAGCAAGCACCGTATAAGCAAGTCATCCCAATCTTATGGCCGGCGGTGTATAAGCAGCTGCACGATCAGTCCACAATCACAACTCGCTCAGGTTTCGAATGTGTTGCAACGTTCATCGACTGTCTACTTTGGAATTTTTCAACAATTGAGATTTCAATTCGAGCTTGTCGTTTCACCTGGCGAAGCTTACAGCGTTACAGGAAAAGCGATACGCTTTAAAGATATTTTTGTTTTTGTATAACTTCAGTGTTGGCAGGTTGCAATTTTATTTTAGTTTAGATGAAAGATGCTTGGCGCGGCCTTGTGCAAAAAAACAACAACATTTGCTTGACTGCCTAAGCCTATTAGGCGTACGTGAGGAAGACTTACTTAGTTTTGGCGCTACAGCTCGAGGTGAACCTGGGCCTGCTTCTCGCAACCATTTGTGTGTGCGTGTTATATTTTTGCACGAATGGAAGGGACCTACAGTTTTTTGCCGACTCCGAATGGCGAGTTGAGAAGCTCAATCGTCACAAATGATACTCTTTGATGCTTGTCAGACATTCGAAAGAGGTGGGCACTGTGAAAAACTTTTAGGTGTTTGCGGCGGGTAGTCCGACGCACTAACCACTTACGCTACGTGAGGAAGACACATATGTATATATTGCTGTATGTCAATGTCCCCATTTTTTTGTAAGCCCGAGGAACCGTATAAATAATCTCACTCTATATTATTTATTTTCAATACGTATTAAAAAATTTCAGCATGAAAGTGTAATTTTGTTGAAAAAACAATCTATCTATTTATCTTCTCATCTATTTATCTACAATACTTAGAAGAAATAACTTAATCAGTTAGCTAAATAGGCCATAACTGTCGGTTGACTAACCCCAATACAATAAAACAACAAACCAATCAAAAACCAAAAACCTCATCCCATATCCTACCCTCTTGGGTCCAATCCAAAACAAATAACAGATAAATCATAGCCCCGTTATATAAGATTTCCAATATTAATTATTATCAATATTTTTAGCTTATTTCGTGCAACGAAATTTCACAAGGACACTAAAAGGACATATTGCCTGGTGCTTTGAAAACACAAAGGAAACTGTAGAAAGACCAGGCAAACAGAAGGCAATGCTCGCTGCCATTGTTAGCGTCAGACATCCCAGGAGTAAGGCTGTTGTCACAATACGAACTGGGTAGCATTGTGTCCTCCAAAGGACATATTGTTAAAAGTTCTTTTACGCCTACATTGTTTCATGATGGTGTATCTGTGCCGACGAGTTTTGTATTACGTTCCTGTGAGTGGGTTTAGTATTCAAACAAAACATGTACATTTTTCGTCCTTCACCCATTTAGTCTTCGAGAAATGACTGCCCAGAGCCATGGAGTCTGGTTGCTTACATAAAATGAAAGTGTATGAGAAGAGGTAGGCATGGTTAAAAATATTAGATACAGAAAAGCTCATTTTACAAATCGCTTAAATATAGAGAAATATACCCTATCTCTTTGGTGGATAAGTTAATCTTGAGAATTTTAAGGATATTGAGTGCGGTGTATTACATTGCTTGCAAGGGATACAGGTGTTTTGTTCGTGCACCAGGGCTGAACCTATAATAACCATAAGAAATTATGAATTTAATGTGGTTCAAGGAGTATCTAAAATTTTCAAGGCAGAGGGAAGCAGAAAGGACTAGACGTCCAGGTTCACATCTTTAAAAATCTTTATGCGTTTTATTGTAGATTTTTTTTTCTTGGGCGTCTCCTTAAAGTTTTGATTTACTAAGACACACTATATCCCTAAAGTCTATATGCTAGGTAGTATAGGGTCATCCAACAAGGAGTGACATTTAAAATCCATAGTTGTGCGTGGTCTGTTGGATTGAATTCTTATGCCAACTTGACCTTATAAGCATGTAGGCCAAGATCCTTATGCAAAATGCGGTGCAAAGTGGTTGCGAATAGCCTCAATTCCTGTGATCGTCTCGAAATGAACACACCTGAGTTTTCAGTAACACTCTCAGCTATGGTGGCGATATTTTCAGTTGTCCTTGCCGGACGAACATGGTGGGTGGCCGTGGCGTAGTGGTAGTCGTCGTCGCTTGTCATGCGAAAGGTTCACGGTTCGAATCCAGATGTCTTTGAAGCATTTATTTCTCATGAAATAAAAATAAGTTGTTCAGTTTCAGAAGTTAATATCGAAACCTACTGCGAAGGCATAACACTGGCAGTAGATGTTGAATATGGCTAAAGAAATTGATCGCACAAACTATAATAAGAAACATCTGGAAAAAACTCCTGTGAATCATAAGCAGGTACAAAAATAATATACAACTCTGCAGTTATTCTGGACTCCACCCATAGAGTTAGTTGAAATTGAAACCTATCATCTGAGTTTCCTACCACAACGTCGATCTGTCTGTCTCTCGTTCTCGTCCTTCATGTGCTTGCGCTGTGTGTAAACATTAAAAGGGTATTCATATCCCCTTTAGCGTGTGTAGATTATAATAAAAAAAAAATGAGCTGGAGTCTTTCCATCACTACACTTACCTGACAGATACGTTCAAATCTATCGATTAAATGGACTAAAGCTGCGCGGAGAGGCAGTACGAACTTTTCCGTGATATTTTTACCGTTTGAGTTTTCACTGTTTCAACACCTCCTAGTTTCTACTTATCAAAAGTCATCGTCACGACAGTTGAATATTGATAGTTCAACAATAGCGCGAAATTTAAAATGACACCTCTTGTTGGATGACCCGATGTCACCCTTAAATTCAAAATAACGCGATGTCACTGCGCGACATTATCCTCTCAGCACTGACATCATTTACGATACCTTACGGAAAACTAAGACCTGAACGACTTTTCTTAGCTGTTATGAATCATTTTCAAAGACACGTGTTTCCTGAAATCCACAGGATCGAAAAGACACCATTTTTCTTTTACGTGTTTTACGAATCCATTGCCAAAGTAGATTAAATTAAAGTGATCCATCAATCACTCTCAACACAGTGAGATATGCTGCTGTCTGTTGGTTTGAACTGCAGCAAAAGAGAAATGCAAAAAGTTAAAATAAATTCGACTTGCAACGACGGGAGATGGCTTCTTTAGCAAACGTCACTCTGGATGGCAATTTTATTGGCGCCTCGCGTGTGTGTGAAATTAATTCTAATTGTTTACTTGAGTCTGGTTGTGTGAAGGTGATTGGACAAGAATAGTGTGAACAAGGCGTTCTTTAGTTATGTGGGAATCCCACCTTATAATTTCGGTTTACTTTGGTTTCTCGAAATATTGACCAGGATCAGTAAATTAATCTACAGTTGAACTTCCCTATAACGAACTACTATATACAACGAAGTTCTCCCTGTTAAAATTTTTTTTCAAGTACGCAGCTTTTTCGTTATACTTTTAGTGTGTTTTGATCTCCTTGTAACGAATTTCCATACAGCGAATTTTTCTCTACAACGAACAAATTTTGTAGCTGGAAATCGAACTCTCATGCGTTTTTGCCTCCATTTGACGAATTTTTCAAATAATTTTCTGTTTCACACATTAATAAAACTTTGTACCGAGAAAAAAGTAAGACATAATTAGGGAATTCCCCAAAAGTTTAAATAACAATAGAAAAAAAGAAAAAAGTCCCATCAGCATCAATTTTGTGTCAAAGCCTCTCCTGTTCTAGGTACAAGAATCCAATATCATTCGAGTATCAAACGGACTGTACCAAACTAGAAAAAGTAAACTCGAAAAAAGATCTAGGCGTTACCTATATTGGATACACAACTCAATTTTAAATTGCATGTAGACTACATTATGAGTAAAGCCTTTAGAATAGTTGGCTTTATTAGGCGAAACACATAAGAATTCTCTGATCCGTATGGGCACCGTAGCGCAAGTGGTTAGTGCGTCGGACTACTGAGCCAGCGGTCTTGGGTTCGAATCCCGCCGCAAACACCTAACATTTTTCACAGTGCCCACCTCTTTCGAATGTCTGACAAGCATCAAAGAGTATCATTTGTCTCGATTGAGCTTCTCAACTCGCCGTTCGGAGTCGGCAAAAAACTGTAGGTCCCTTCCATTCGTGCAAAAATACAACACGCACACACAAATGGTTGCGAGAAGCAGGCCCAGGTTCACCTCGAGCTGTAGCGCCAACTAAGTAAGTAAGTATGATCTTAAGGCTCTTTATTTCGCATTAGTTAGATCAAATTTAGACTATTGATATTTAGACCAAATCTGGAATCCCTACTACGCAAATCACTCGCTGAGAATAGAAAGGGTCCCAAAATCATCGTTACACCTCCCTATTTAACCCGATACCTTCTGCTCAATTTGCAAACTCTAGAAGACAGACGCAGGTATTTCTGTATTATGCTGATAAGGGATATAGTCAATTGTCATGTAAATTGCCCACACCTATTAGAGCGAATAAACTTTTATTTTTCAGAAAGGAATCTGCGCATGAGGTTTCATCTTCGTGGACATTTCCACAGGACAAATTACGGCAGAAATGAACCTATTCAGCGTTGCATTGGGGAACTAAACTTTGTTATTGATAAATTAGACATATTTGATCATTGCTCGAGAAACTCTTTTAAAAGAAAATTAATGTTAATGCTCTTTTGTAATATTTAACATTTAATACATTTTTGTACATCTATAGGTTTAAGTTGTCTAATGGAGCCTGTAACTCTAAATGACGAATAAATAAATAAATAAATAAATAAATTTTGGCAGCAGTTGCCTGTGTTCAGTGAACAAATTTCGAACCTTTCTGGCGATGAGGAGTAACGCACCGACTAATGTGTTTGAATCTCTAAATGTATTAGAAAATTTTGTTGAGGGAGAAAAATGGAAGAGTGTAATCCAAACTAAAATTACTGATTGCTAGATATTAATAAAAGTTGATAAAAAAAAATTCATAATTTCTGTATAACGAATTTTCTTTATAACGAAGTGATTTTCTGGTCCCGTGCGGATAGGAAAGTTTGAATGTAGTAACCAGATGGCCAAAGATCCCAAAGCCAAAGAAAGTAGCACTTAGCTCAGATGGGTTGGCTTTTATCGTAAAAAAAGACCCTGCTTCAAGTCTACCCGTTCTGAGTAATAAGGAAAACATTTTGTAACTTAAACCAATAAAAAAAAATTTAATGTCCTTAAATGTATCGACAAAATAATGCTGTCAAATATTTGCGTCAATCTATTCGTATTCGCTACCAAAAAATACAGTTCTTTTTATTTTCATAGCTACCTACTGTCAAATAGTCAAACTAACATATTCGAATAAATTTACCTGAGATGAATCGTTTTCATCTCACACCTGAATACCAATCGAAGGATACTCGCTCGTTCTGCTGCAAACAGTATTTGACATGGATATGTTCTAAAATAAACGTGCGCACATATATATGTATGTCTGTACATATATACAAATATATGCTCATAGCCAATGACAGATATCAAAAACAATGATTTTTTTTTTTATGGATTTTTTTCTGTTCAACCCAATTTCGTTTCTCATCGATTTCAATTAGACTTGAAATCCTTCCGCTTTTCGAACGAATAATAAACATGAGCCAGGTGCATGTGATACTTTATTTGTCATTCTTTTCTGACACTCCTCTTTTTCTCTTTGTCATGTGGCACAAATATTTAACAGAACACCATGACAGGAATAAAATAAAAGAGGTTTGGAATAATGTGCTGTCTTTCGTCTTTGCTGAAATAAGATTTCAATTAGAATCTTTTCAATGAAAACAGAGAAAATGTCGAAGGACGAAGCAGAAGACTTACATACATACGGGGCTGTTCGATAAGTCAGTGACTTTGATGCGAGATGGCGCTTGGATCGCATTGAGTTTTTTTTCCGCCATCCTTATTTCTTTCTGGGCATAGAATAAAAAGATTAGACAGGACAGATCCGTCAAACATTGATTTTTTTTACAGTGATCGAAAGAACTTTGGTTTTTGTTATTTGCTCAGAATGGAAAAAAAGTGAGTTTCGTGTTTTGATAAAACACTACTTTTTGCGCGGCAAAACCATTAACCTTCACATTGTCGTTATACACCTGGGTATAGATCCCGATTTTCAATTTCGAATAAATCTGAGGTTTTTTCACTGAATCTAAAACCGCTTCTTCTTTTGTAAAACGGAACTTTTATTTTAAAAAAAAGAAATATCTACTATGTTTTTGGGATTTTTTACATTTTTTCGACCACCTTGATGGTATATACCTGGGTATAGAATTTACTTTTTCATATGTTTTCTCTAGGAACTGTCAAAAATGTTACTGTTTCTATTTAATTTTGTGCACAGACCTTTTAATATTTTTTAAACTTCACAATTAAATAGCCAATATATGTACATACGTTTATGTATATATGTACATACATACATAGTATACATACATACATACGTCATACACATTATAGTAAACATTTTGACGAGGTGAGGGTTATTTATCGCTATGAAGTAGGAAAAGCATAGTTATTGATGAAATTGAATTCTTACAGCGGATAGGTTGATATCATAGATATATAGTGACTTAATAAAAGTACACATACTTAAGTAGATAGAATATAGAAATAATAACAATTTCAAAAGCACATTGAAGCATTCTTTATATTTTGCTTTTGTAAGGATGTGCACTTGGCAAACTTTTCTTTTGCACTGGACGCAGACTTTCTTGAGTCCCTATAGCAAATAAATCATTAGGAATGTGACGGCCAGGTACATATCGACCCATCAAATCATTCAGATTGCAAGGAACATTCCGCGGTTCTCGTAGCTCCTAGACTGCCTAGTATGCATTCTACAGCACTTTTTGATCGAGTGCAGCTCATAGCTCTTGGAATCTGAGCTCATTTATTGCTGGATGCAATACAAGTGTTAGAAAAAAAAAACCGGCCAACCGCGAGTCAGACTCGCATTCAAAGAGTTCCGTATTCTTACTTTTTTATAATACATATTACCGAAAAGAAAAATAATATTGTTTTTTTGCTCCTGGCAAATGCAACAAATTATGACGAATGATAAAACGTCTTATTGCTTTTGATAGCTAAAAATGATGCGAACTACAGCATATTTTGTGAGGATGTTTCTAAAAACATACATACATTTATGTGCAAGTGCATGTGTATACATACACGCATTACAGTTTTTCGGAACAGATCTGTAAGCTGTGTTCTAGTGGTCCTTATCGATACAGAATGATAAGTTATCTCAAATATGTGGACACCGTAATGTATAAGTGTGCAAAGAATATATAGATATTTTAGATATAGAGCGAACTAATAATGGTTCCGTAATATGATATGGGTACGAAACCCTAAAAACCAGTAAGGTAGATATACTTACCCGAATACTTTCTAAGACTAACGTTGAAGTTGTTAGTGAACTAAATAGATAAGAAAACTTTATAATCTGAATGAACACAAATTTCACTCCATAAAATAACGTAGCTACTTACGGTTTCTTTTAAATATTAGCTTACGTCTAGGACGCAATGTCTCTTAACGCAACTGTATTGAATTGTGAAACAAATAAAGCGCGACAAAACACAAATCACAAATAACAAACATTTAACTGAAGAAAAATAAAAATTCCATACAAAACATATGAGAGTTATATTTCTACACCCGGGTGTTTGCTCTCAAGATTAGGAGTTTTTTATTGGTGACAATGTGAAGGTTAAGGAGACTGAAAATAGACTTTTAAAATATTATGGAGACTCTGCTCCCTCACATGGGATGGTACAAAAGTGGTTCACTGAATTTCGTACGAGCTTAAAAGACACTGAGCGCCCAGGACGTCCAGATGACGTCACAATGGAAGAAATTGTCAAACAAATTCGGGATATGGTGTTGGACGATTGAAAGTCAAGGTTCGTGAGATAGCTGAGACAGTAGTCATTCGAATCCTGCATGACCATTTGTGCATGAAAATATTGCCGGCAAGATGGTTGCCGCGTTTGCTGACGGATTCGGGTGAAGTTTTTCAAAGCAGAATTTGGAACTTTTCAAGCGCAATTGAAGTGAATTTTTACGGCGGTTCGTAACAGTTGATTAATTCTGGACACACCAATACACAGACTTTTTCAGGCGAACGTGCACCAAAAAGGCAAAAACGGGTTCGTCGGCCGGAAAAGTCAGAGCAACGAATTTCTGGGATTTCCACGGCGCGGCGCAAGCTTCATGAACTACTTGGAAAAGAGAAAAACGATTACCGGACAGTACTATGCCAATTTATTAAGTAAATTTAATGCAGAATTGATGGAAAAACGGCCTCATTTCAAAAAGAAAAAAGTGCTCTTTCATCACGATAATGGACTGGTTCGTTCACCGCAGTAGCAACAGTAAAATTTGCTTAATTGCGCTATGAACTGCTTTCTCATCCAACCTTTTCTCCAGATTTGGCTCCTATTGATTATTTTTTGTTACCTTATTTGAAAAAATGGCTTGGCGGAAAAAGATTTTCATCGAATGATGAGATTATCGATTCAACGAATGCAGATTTTATAGGGTTTGAGAAATAATATTTTTTGGATTTGGAAAATCGTTGGGAAAAGTGTATCGAAAAATAAATTCAATTTTGCGAAAAAAAACGTTTTTAGTTTCAAAGTCACTGATATGATGAGCATCCAAATACAATAGGGGGGCTCACACGATCCAACATACAGTGCACGTCCAGTTTAACGAATACCCGATTTAACGAATTTCCAATATAACGAATCAGAGTTTTTTTTACATTGATTGTTCTATATTAGGGTGGGCCACTGCTGTATGAAAAACATTTTTTTTCTTGTTTTGGATTGGAATAGTGATAAAAGATTGACCCATACCTAAGAGATTCTAAAAAGCGTAAAAAAAAACATTTTAACGTACCTTCCTTCTACCCGCGCATTGATTTTGAAAATTTCGATAATTTTCGTAAAATTTTTTATGAAAATAACGCACAAGTCTCAATAGGTTTGTATGATGTCGCCAGCCCCAGGGCGCACTGACTGCTGTCAGTGTATTTTCATGGTTGTCAAAAAACCCCATTTCATCGAGCGCAAATCGCTTGCCCTGACCACTGTTATTCTAATATTTTCCACTTTCGGACTAAAACACAAATCTAAATCATGTTTATATTGAGATTTTATTTACTTTTATAAATATTTACTTTTTTGAAATAATTTCTTTTCTTCAATTCAAAAAAACAACCACAAAAAAAAGTTCGCGATATGAAAAAAATAAACGAATAGAATTTTTGACAGCCATTTTTTCTTGCACTGAAGAAATACCCAGGGCGAATACATAAAACACAGGGCAGTATTTTCAGTGCGTTTTCAGTGTAGCACTGACTGACATCGAACACATCAGTGCGTTTTCAGTGTGCCCTAGTGCACCCTGGGGCTGACATCAACACTCAGAAAAAAAAAACATTGTTGAAACAAGAATTTTCAATTGTTAAAAAATTGTAAGTTGAAAATTGTTGCCAGTAAAAAATACTAGTTCTTGCGACAACAAATGTATTTTTAGAATGTTTGAAGTTTGAAGTTGTTGTATCAAAAATCTCATACTCAAGACAAATATTTGTAAGTGTAAGCAAATTATCAAAACGAAAAATTGTTAGATTAAAAAGAAAAGTGTTTTCTCAAGTATTTTGATTTTAAATATTTCTATTTGAGATTGGATACTCGAATCAAAAATGTTTTTTTTTGAAACAACAATCAAAATTTTTAAATTTTCAAGAATACAAATTCTTTTCATAACAATTTCATACTTTAGGCACAAGAAATACACTGTTGTTTGTCAATAACTTTGGAAAATGTTTAGCCTAACAATTTGTTCTCCATCCAAATATTTTCAACTGTTGACTTATCAACAATGAAAATAGTTGCATCAAAAAAATAATTCTTAGTGAAAAAGAATGCTTCTTCATATTGGTGTTTAAGAATTATATTATCAAATCAAAAATTAATTCTTTAGGCAACAAAATAAATTCTTGATTTCTCAACAAATCATATTTTCGCGCAACAATTTATTGTTGAGTTAAGAACCCATGATTTTTGCCGTTAGAAATTATAACTACTTTTCATTGGGTTTTCTTACATTGCGTTATTTTCTTTCGTGAGTAAAGATCAGTCTGTGAAAAATAATAATAATTAAACTTAAAAATTCATTTTAACTTTGAACAAACTTGTTGAATGTATTAAAGACTTGTCCACCAATGGAATTGATTTATATATCGAAGGAAAAGTAACGAAAGTATTTTTTTTTCTTGGGCAAATTTTGAGCGATAATCTAGGACTTAACGAAGTTTTAGGTTTTGTATCAGGTTTTAACGCAAAATATTTATGCGGAATTTATACAAGAGAGAAAAAAGATTGCCAAACTGATTGTGCAGAAGTTCAAGACGGTATTCGTTATGTGTGTATTTACCAAAGTGAAACCATTTCGAGAACATATCAACCTGATACTACCTCGACAAGAGGAAGCTCAATCTGGAACACTTTACCGAATTTTCACGTTACTAATAATAAAGCTTGGGATATTATGCATGACATTTTTTTTAGGTGTTGCAAGATACATGTACAATTGTACAAACATATTTGAGTATTCTCACAATAAAATATTAAAGCGAATGTGGTCATTTGAATCATTTTGAATTTTTTAATTATATACTCTTGATTTTCAGTCTTAGCAAGGAATAATTTTTTTAATATAAAATTCCGAACCAGCATAAGTATTTTTGATTCCAGGTTAACATTGGTTTCCTTGAAGCAAAATTTACATTTTTGATTCTTTTTAAGCATTTGCATATCAAACGTTCTTACTTTCTGCCAAAAATAATTTTCTTAAGATAACAATTTACATTTTTAAATTCTTAACTATTCTTTATTCTTGGTGCAAGTATTTTATTGTTAATTCTTTTTAACAAGATCTCATTTGGTACAACAATGTAAGTTCTTAAATGCCAGAGCTTTTTATTCTTGATGTGAGAACTTTGTTTCTTGATGTAAGAACTTTTATTCTTATGTAGTAATTAAGACTGAGAATTCTTGAATTAACAATTTTAGTTGTTGAGCAGATTTTAACCAACGTTTATTCTTGTGACAAAACATTTGTTGTGATGACAACTTTTTTTTCTGAGTGTACAAACCTAATATTAAAAAATTAATTAGTGAGAACTTTAAAATCTAGCTTGCTTACAAATGTTAGCATAAATCTTCTTGAATTCATTTTTACTTTGATGAAACCTTCTCTGGAGTTATTCTTGCACAACTGCATCTAAGACTCTGTTAGCGTTTTAACAGAACGTTCTACAGCCTGGGTGTGACATGGAAGTCTTATACCGCGTTTCCACCGAGCTCAAACCTCGATGATATTTTTTTTTTCCAATAGGGAAAGCTGGTTTTTATCTATTATATCTCGGAGAACAGGAAGCTGTTGATATTCTTGTTACCAGTCTATGACTTTGCATTAAGATGTTTGCCCATGCTGCTTGAGAGCTGGTCAAACGGAAAGATGGTTCCAAGTTTACACCATTCTTCATACAATAATACAATGTTATAAAATGTCTATGCAAATTCAAAGATCACATGTCGATCTGGTTTAAGACATCAACTAAACTAATTAAAACCCCAATATTCAGAATTTAATCCCTTTCCGTTGCCACAAGTTATCATTTCCGAAATCTTTTACGTAAACTCATCTACGTACATATGTAAGTAGCTATGTTCTTTTAATATTAGAATCCTCATTCGCTGATAGTAAAAAATGATCCCACAGAGATATCAGAATCGTAAAGTGGCCCGCGTATTTTATGCGCTATAAATTGTGTCCTTTCACTGCAGACATTTAATAAAGAAACGGCCATAGACATACCGTTTCGAGGTCTTTTCGTTGTTTCTAAATAAAACATTAAAATAATAGAAACCCCCTATAAAACCGGAAATGTTTATTCAATTCGCATTTGAACTCGCTCTCTAGCGTGACTTATACGCAACTGTCAAAATATTTTTCCCGAACGTATGTCAGTCAATTTCGGTCTATTATTCAAGTTTAACGTGCTATGTTTCTTTTATAATGGTATACATATGTATGTACTTTGTATTCGCATCCTGCTTCGTTGTGTTTGCGGAACTGTTTTTATTTTTTGCGAATCCTTCCGACCACCACACCGGGAGATATTATTCACATTCCGTGGAGAAGGTTAGAGGATGCGAGTGTTTTTGTTGACGGCTTTATGGGATTTCATCTCCTCTGGCTTCCTCACCTTCGTGGAAAATCATAAATTTAAAACCGATTTTTGTTTTTTGTTGTCAGCCAACATGAAAGGAAAACTTTCCTCACTGACGACGACGCGACGATGCCGCTCAGCGCTGTGGCCAAAGGGACAAAACCCGCCACAATGGGTGGAAAAACGAATTGACAACTGGAAACTTTCAGTTTTTATTGCTTTTAAAGATCAAACAACGCGGCGACCAGAAGTAAAACCTTCCTGCAATAAAATAAAAAATATCCTTTTTTTGTTCGGCACACGAGTAATATCCTTTACCACCGAATATTTTTCCGAACATGGTTTTTCAATTTTTCGCATCGTTTTTCATCTTCGATTGTGTGATTCGGTTTTATTTGTTGGCTTTCATCCTGTGGGGGCTGTTAACATCTACAAAATAATATAATGGAAATTTATTTATGGCCATATGGTGCAAAGTATTGGAGTTCTTTAGACTTGTTTCGGATTAAGATTAACTGGGAATTTATGGCAGCGATAATGGTACGCTTTTGTTAGGCGAAATTGTTTTGCTTCGGGAACGCAAAAACAAACAGATTTCTGTTTTCTGTTCATTGAGCCGAGAATACTTTTACCAATTTGAATATATACATAACATATGTATCCGAATATATTTTGAAATTTGATTTAAGATAAGTAAAACGAGGTTTAGCAAGACGACAGAGATCAAAGGTCAGGTGCGAGGAAAGTGAATTCTAGCAAATCATTAGAGATTCAAAAAGTAGATAACCTTTATTGAACATCTGGAAAAATAAAGCAAAGCAAAGCCTCAATCGTATAGACAAATCAGCATCTGTCCACTATCTAGGGTAAAACGTCACTGTTGATAAAAATAACTTTGAAGCGGTAAGGAAGTTTACCTACCTGACAGTAAACATCTTCATTGACTTCATTGCAAATCCATCTTTTCCCCTCAACACCACGGTTTCTTAAAGGGTAGATCCAGAACGAAAAACCTAACCGAATTCGTTTCTAATACGCTGCAAGCACTAGAGGAAGGTAAGGAATTGGATGTCAGTACTACCACCGACTACAGTAAGGCGTTTGATAAAATCTGTCACCCTACTATTTAGCACCTCAAAATTAAAGTCCTCGGTTTTCCACCATTTTTCATTTTATGGCTGAAATCTTACCTAGAGAAACGACAGCACAGCGTCCTCTTCAGATTTTCAGTCTCAGTCCCAGGCAATGCCACTTCAGGTAGGCAGTCATCTTGGTCCACTGATCTTTGTCTTATCAACAAATGATGTTGGTCATTTCATAAAAGACTCCGCGGATGACATGAAAAACATTAAGGTAATATCTACCCCCATCGATTAAATTTTTCCTCAAAACGGCCTTAATTCATTCTATACAATTCTTCTCTCGGTTTCATAAAACACTGGTCCAAAGAATTCTCGAACCCTAACGTTACAAAATCTCTTTACGTAACTTTTGTCAGACCAACCCCTGACCCCGAAAAGTGCGGGGCAATCAGAAAGGACGTACTCAGCTATCTCAACCTCCTCTAAACAGATTTGAGAATCGGTCTCGCTAAACACGCCTAGCTTGTTTAGGTAGTATCGTAGCTGGCAATGACCGGAGAGGAAATTTGTTAGATACCTTATGTCCTTCTTATTGTAGCTTAGAAGTATAAGGCTTACTTAACAGTTTGGCTTATCCAAGCCCTGGAACATTTCTCCAATGAGAGAGTCGGAGATTATGTTGCCATTTGTTTATTAAGGCTGAGACTTACTCCCAAACTATGAAGGGACTTGCACTGGATCTTCGGGTCTCCGAGGGAAAATGATTGCTCGAATAATCACACACTCCTCCTAACCTAACCTAACCTACTTTCGCTATACACTTTCAAACCTGATTTCAACAGAAAGGAGTGCAGTGTATAGCATAGAACTAGTTAATTAGGAAAACGTGCCCCAAGAATGTGAAAATGGACGAGTACGAGTGCATGGTAATGAAAAAACTGGCAGAGATCTTTATTGCTGTAAAGCTTTTAGCTGGCAGGCTGTTAGTGTACGAGTACATTTTCCAAAAAACAAAGTAACTCTAAAGTTTTGACGCTCTAATGCATGCCATAGCCGTAGCCATCAAAACACTAAACTCTTTACCACTTTTGGAGATTCATAGTGCACCACATGCCCGCATTCGTTTCGTGCTTCGTTCAGTTTGTTCAAAGTTCTCGTAATTCATTCCCATTCTTTCACAATTCTATATTTGCAAAAACCTTTTACAGTTCAGGACCTAGGTAATAGGATACATTTAACCGAAAAGTTTTCCCCTCTTCTTCACAGATAATGTACAGCTTCATGCACACACACACACACACACACACAATATCTTTGAAGTGAAAAACGCCAACCAATCCTCCGAGATTTTTAGATTGTCCTCCAAAGTTATGACCTCATTTTACATATTCTCTTATGTGACAGACCAGAGGATTGAACATTATGGAAAACATATGATTTAGCTTACACACACATATCAATGCCAGAGAGAGAGAGAGAGAGAGAGAGACCAGTGGACATGGACACTCCTTGTGCTGCAGGAACCAAGGAGTGGAAGACATTAAAAGCGACTCAAAAGTTTCCCCTTGTCCCTATGGTATGAAGTTTATGTTTGTAATTTAAGTTTCCTTTGTGAATTTAAAATGGATTTGCAGCAGATACAGATTGAATTTGGGATGTTCTGAGATACCAACGCAATTGGAAATAAATTAAAGATAAGGCTTGCAGATTGAATTCCTCGAGGGTATTGCATACGTAATGAGCTTCGTTTTACTTAATTATCGCTTTTTGAAGTGCTATTAGTCGGTCTTTAATTGATAGCTGCTATCTGGTTCTGAACACTTTGGAGCAAGTGCTTTCGTTGTTTAGTGCATGGCATAGCAATTAATATTGTTCATTAGGATAATGGACCATATGGCAAAAGACATCCCAAGTGGGGTGAAGTGTTATTCGGGAATTGTATCGACATACTTAACTGATGGTTAATTGGAATACCCTGCAGACAGATATGAAGATTAAGTGGAATTGAACATGCATGATCAACTAAACACTAACACCAACATAAGTTAGCATTCGGGAATATTAGGAAATTTATTTTAAAAACTAAGTGGTTCTGTGAAGGAAACGCGTGCGGGTACCTCCTCAACTCTTAACCGATTGACGATAACATTTTCAGATGCACGTCGGATTACTTTCCTTTAGGTGGCACTATACACCCGTTGACAAAAAAAAAACCATCGCACCATTACTTTTCCTCAATTATCAAAAAAAAAAGATTAATATATATTAGTTGAAATTTGAATTTGATATAAGTTTTGATTTGGGCACCGTAGCGCAAGTGGTTAGTGCGTCGGACTACTGAGCCAGCGGTCTTGGGTTCGAATCCCGCCGCAAACACCTAAAAAGTTTTTCACAGTAAGAGTATCATTTGTCACGATTGAGCTTCTCAACTCGCCGTTCGGAGTCGGCAAGAAACTGTAGGTCCCTTCCATTTGTGCAAAAATATAACACGCACACACAAATGGTTGCGAGAAGCAGGCCCAGGTTCACCTCGAGCTGTAGCGCCAACTAAGTAAGTTGAAATTTGACCACAAATTCAAATATATTTGCATTTGTATGAAAAAAGGGAATTTTACGTTTTATTTAGGCAAATAGTTTTATCAAAATTTCATTACGTACAGGTGCAACTTTTTAAAAAAAATCTTAAGTAAATATTGAATACAACCTTAAAATAATAAAATAACATAAAATAAGAATTCATTTAATTTACAACTAACCCAATATTTGGTTATTCCACTTTTTTTCTTAATGACGTCATCAATCCTGTTTGGCATCGAATCAAACTATTTTTTTATATAGGAGATTGTTAAATTTTTATATTTTCCAGTTGAGTAACACATGTTAGCCTTGTCTCTCTAATTTTTTGCCAAGTGATGCCAACAGTTTTCTCTAGGGTTAAGATCCCGGCTACTACCAGGCAATAGAAGAGAAAGAATCCCCAAAGAATCCTTGTAGTTTAGTACCCAACATTGAAGTAAAGTAAAAAAAAAGTGCATAAAAATGTTAGTTTACGGATCATACGCAGCAGAAAAGCTTAGCGATTTTACTCTATGTACAAGACCTAAATCATCCTGAAAAATCCCACTACCAACACTGCGGTAAAGTTGCTATAAAGTAGGGACAACATCGTTTTCAATATTTTTTTCTTATTCTGTGCATTTACTGAGCCTCTAAGGATTACAATTTATCCAACACCAAATTTGGTTATTGCCCCCCATACCATAATATAAGGGGAAGGTTTAAGGGTGGGTAAAATGCAGTAATCATGGGTAAAATGCAATCACCTTTTCTTCGGTGAACCACCACGTTACCGTCTGGGCCAAATAAATTGAATTTGTTCTCATTCGAAAATATCACTCTTGCCCTTTCGGCCTGAGTCCAGTTTTTGCCCATTCAAGCCTTAGTTTTTTCATTCGCGGTATTAACAGTGGTTTTTTCTGCAGGACGCCTTACATTAACTCATATTCCATTAAGTAGCCTCGATACTGTCCGATCATTTATTGTTCCCAATTTTTTTTCTGAAATGACCAGTATCCCCAGCATGTACAAACTGGTTTTTTAAACAAATTCGCTGGATCAGACGCTGATCTCCAGGAGATGTCTTTCCGGGTCTTCCGCTTTCATCTTTCCGGGAAATGGACCTCTCTAGTTGAAGTTTTTTCAAAATGTTTCGCACACTCCATTCATTAGAATCTAGTCGATTAGCAAATTGTGATTTGACACTTTTTTCCTTACGCAAAACAACAATATATGTACGCTTTCTCTGCAAGAGTCAACACCATTTCAAATCTTTGAAAAAACGAACCCATTGTGACTTATTACCAAATAAAAAAAAAATACAGAGCACCTACCAGTAGTCTTGAAGGATATTCACATAGTCAAAATATTGTTAATAACTAAAAAAATGTATGCTTATAAATAATTTCACCATACATAAATTGGCTCCCATCGGAAAAAAGAGAATACAAATTATTTCGAATGCGAGGGTTTTTTTGTCGACGGATGTATAATTGTATACTAATGGAGGAGTCTTAAAACTTTTTGTCATATCCGAACGGTGCGAGTTGGGAAGTTCTAAACGACAGATGAAACCCTTGAATTCGGAAGAGGTGGTACCGTGAAATCACTTTTGGGTATTTGCTTGGATTGAACCCGGACGCGGAGAGCATGCATAGTTCTCCAGTGTACTAACCCATTCGCCGCGCCTGGCGTGGCACGGTGCCCAGAATTTTGGAATCTGTGTTTTATATATTCCAGCTTGCTTTCCAAGACTTTTGACTGCACCGCGGTATTACCTTATTGGAACTCATAGAGCATAGAATATCAAGTCACACATGCTGACGGTGGGTTTCTTTTCAACGACAGAAGTACCTACCTTGATCTATAACTGTCTGGATTTAACCCTCTATCGAGTAAGACCGTCTCAAAACGGCCTTCGATTTTTAGCGTCCAGAGTCAAATCTATTTTTTTTTTTTTTTGCTTAAAGTATCGAAAACTTTCTTTACGCTAGTTTGATTGACATTATGATAACTCCTGATTGCAATCCGATAACGTGCTCAGGTGCTGTCATCCGTCAAGTGCGAACAGCAGCACGGTGTTGCGGCAGGCGAGACTGAACCAGATCCAGAGCCACCCACATCAACTGTGATTTTATAACAGATGTACCACTCATAAGAGCCCGAACTCCATTGCCAACATTCGAAGCTACCGGACCATCAGTTCAACATGAGCTCAATCCAAGGAATTGATGTGGACACTGTTTTGTAACAAGTGTATGCGCCCGACATCTACATATGTTTGTATTGAACCTTTCGTAAGAACTAGTTTTGATCAACAAACAGCGCACCTCGGTATGGTAGAAACCAGAAGAAATTCATTGAAATCAACTGCCCGCAAATCATCCGAGAATATAATGCTCACATGGGTGGAGTTGATCTCATGGACAGCCTTATGGGTCGATACCACATTCGAACTAAAATTCGTGGTATTATAATAAGACTCCTTTACCATTTTGTGGACATGGCCGCTACTAATGCATTTTTTTTTTATAATCTACACACGCTTAAGGGGATATGAATACCCTTATAATGCTAACACACAGGGCGAGCACATGAAGAACAAGAACGAGAGACAGACAGATCGGCGTAGTAATAGGAAACTGAGATGGAAGGTTTCAATGAACTCTATGGGCGGTGTCCAGGATAACTGTATAGTGTTTGTGTATTATTGAAAATTTTGCCATTGCTTATGATTCATAGAAGTTTTTACCAGATGTTTCCTATTATTGTTTGTGCGATCAATTTCTTCAGCCATACCACCATCCCCTACTGCCAGTGTTATGCCTTCGCAGTAGGTTTTGACATAAACTTTTGAAACTGATCAACTTATTTTTATTTCGTGAGAAATAAATGTTTCGGCGACATCTGGATTCGAACCGTGAACCTTCAGCGTGACAAGCGACGACAACTGCCACTGCGCCACGGCCACCCACGACAAACGTATACATAATGAGAAATCAAATATTTCCAAAAATGTGCCCTAAGAAGAACACCTTCTGCAGCTTCCACGATTCCGTGAGGAAATAACTACTGGACCTGTTAACTGCAAGGCAAAACGGCCCTGTAGGTCGACTATCAACGGTTCAAATTGTTGATCGGACAATATCACTAATGCCTGGCACATCAAGCGTTGAGAAAAAGGTATTTTATCTAGTTGCTTATGTTCGGTTCGATGGTGAAAGTCATTTTCCAATTTGGGTTGATAGCAATAGCAAAAAAAAAGTGCAGACATTGTAAAAAGTCAGATACACAAGTCGTTTGTCCCAAATGCGACCTTCATTTGGCTCCCTGAAATAACGCCAAAAGATATTACGTCAAAAAAAAAAAATGGAAAAAATACCGAAAATCTCCATACAAGGTTGTGGCGTTTTCTCCTAGGCAAATCATCCAAATTGTTTGGCGTAAATGCTGAGAATTTTGGCATTTTTTCCATAACTTTTTTAGGCATTTTTTCCATTTATGAAATATGAAAAAACGCAAAAAAATTGTTTGGAAAAACGCCAGAACATTTTTTGGACTTTTTTCCAAAAAAAAGTGATTAGTTTTTTTTTCCAAATAGAACAGAAAAAAGGCGTGAATACCAGGTACTCGTGAAAACATAACTATTGCTATTATTACTCTCTGTGTGGAGGGAAAATAAACAAAGAGAATCATATACACAGAACGCACTAATACTAAGATTGGTTACGCACTTGTACTACTAAGATTGGTTACGGGTTGCGCATGACGGTGAGAAATTCGTGAGGCCCATACCGAGAGCTAAGTTGTTTACACATCAAAAAGCACCAGAAAGTTGAATTCTATGACTCATTATGTATGTTATGTTTTGTCGCAAATAGCATAACTTCACATGCTTTTACAAACATACATACTTAATTTCAAGAGCATTGTTGTAGCAAAATTACTGTATTTGGAGAATTTTCGTTTTTTTTTTTTGGCGTATTTGCTTAAAACTTTACGCCACAATAATTATTTTGGCAAAACACTTTTTGGCGTAATTTCAGGGAGCCCTTCATTTATGTGGTACAGTCGATAAAAATTGTTTCTGAGAAATTGTAATATGTTTCATAACTTTTCTAACTCCTTTTCTGAATAAAACTTGTTTGGTAGATAAATATTTACCTATGTTATTTTTTCCATGCGAACCAACTCAAGACGGTCTCGGGCCTTAACTATTTCTCACTTGGCGGTCGTTCCAGGCAAAATTGTTATCTGAAAATTAAGCCTATATTTAGTGAGAAAATCCGAAAAATTTTACGGTTTTCCCGGTTAGAGGGTTAAAGGCTAAGATAACAGTCAAATCCTCCCTGAACCATGCTTAAGTCTACATATGTATGTACGTATGTATGTATTGCGCTGTAATTCATCTGAAAAAATGTTAAACTATAAAAAATATTTAATCTTAACATATGTACACAAAGATGGATTCCCACATGAATTTTACGATTAAATCTGCATTCCATATTCGTCCTCGCTATAGAAATTAAAAATGGTAAAATCGATTTCCCATCCTCTTCAAGTATCCATCCCGTACGAGTATTTTTCTACCATTTTCAACATACCTAGACCTACACGCACTTATGCATATCTATATCCTTGGAACGAAATGCATATTTGTCTTTTAATATTTTGTTCAGCGTCTGTAAATATCCTCGAAGTAGAAGCATTTGATAGGTCTTCTGTGGAACAATCTGCATAAAGCTGGAAACATGCTGTGCCAGACAGCACACCGAAAAGAATCATCAATAAAACCATTCCAAACCGCACACATAACACGTTCGAGCAGTTTCCAGGCGATTTCAGCCATATTGTGATTGAAAGAAGGCACACGCAGATTTATGTGTCCCTAAACACAGATTCCCAGAACCGCATGAAAATTTATACACACGAGTATACCTATGCGTTTGTTTGGAAATAATTGACACGGCTTCGGAGATTCAGGGACATCGGGATTGATTGGGAATTCCTGTGGCGTTGGCCAAATAAATTTGAATATTTGCGCAGGATGCGTGAGCAATTCATTTGCCATGAAGTGCCAGAGCTACATATGATGAATCTCTTTGGAGCTAATCCAATTCATCTGACACACACACATACATGGATGTATACATAAATCGAGTGCGATGCCGTTAGAACAAATCCAATTTTGGTTTTTCGATTACTTTTTCGGTGCATCGGAGTTCCGTTACACATTCGTTATTGGATTCGTTCTTCAGTCGTGTGATTTTGTCTGTCGAAATGGATTTGCTCACGGATGTGTTTAATCGCTTCCTCCTCAATATTAGACCGTTCAATGATTATGGAGATGTGTCATGTGTGCGTGATGGTCATGATGATGACGACAGATTTGAATATGGTTTGGCGAAAATTATAATAAAACTTAATCAGTAGAACCCACTCGGCTGGCTGATGGAATAAATTGTGTGCAATGTGCATTTTTGACGAGTGTTGAATTAGTTTTAAGGAATTAATTATACGCATGAGATTACATATTTTGGATTAGAGGTTTCCACTCAAGTATTGAAAAACTATATTTCAGGATATTTTGCAGTAGGTAGCTATGTACATTACTTGTTAGCAAAACACATGTAGGGTAAAGGCACTAGTGGTCGGCCACTCTCTAGTGGTCGGCCACTTTAACCCTTTTCCTCATGTAATATAAATACCCCTAGGAATTTTCTTAATGTGAAGCTGCAGATACAAGCAGATACATGTCCTACACATCCACCCTCAAATTTGATATTAATACGCAAATACTTCAGTTGCTAGATGCACATAAGTCAAAAAAGATTACAAAATATTAATATCAGTGTAAATAATGGGGTGGCCGACCACTAGCATTACATTTTAATGCGAATTTCAGTCCTCGGCCTGGTATGGCCGACCACTAGCACCCCATATTAATACAAATTTCAGTCCTCGGCCTGCTATGGCCGAGCACTAAGCAAATGCACTTTATAGCTCAAATTTATCTTTTGACGTACAATATTGAAAGTTTATTAATGAATTTGCTCTGATTTCACCGTTAAGCACGCAAATTTTTGAGAAATGTTAGTGCTCGGCCAGGTACTTAAGTTGTCGGCGCACTGCCGGCCGACTATTGAAATTACCAAGCTAGTGTTCGGCCACTGAAGCCTATTTCGATTGGTATCGGCTTATTTGTCTAATTTACTAATACACTGTTCAGAAGATAAAGAAAGACAGTAAAAGGAAAACACCCCTCAAAGATTGCAGGCCTGGTTTTCTTTATTTTTAAAACGAAATCCTGTACTTGCTTCAAGGGAAGCTTAAGGAATAAGCGAAGCTATAAATATGGTCTATGCAAACATTTTTGAAGTTCCTTAACTATGTATTTTTTGCTATTTTATTGTTAAACCTTGTTTATCTCTTAAGCTACTCAATACCTTTGTTTTTAGATTAATAGCAATTACTTAACTTTTTTCTAAATAAGCAAAAAGAAAAATAAGTATAGGTAGTATGATTTCATACAACAAAATTGATTTCAACAAACTGGTGCCAACTTAGTGTTTTTTCGTTTATTCTATGCTATTAAAAATAATAAAATATTATTTATTAAATGTTTTGCATTCAAATAAACCCTTAAATGATCATTGAATATGTTCTTTTCATTGATTTATTGGCCCTGGCCGACCACTAGAACTTTTATGGCCGACCACTAAAATTTGGCGGCCGACCACTAGTGCAATGTGACTTTTTTCATTAATTTGGTAATTTCTAAAGAACAGTGAGAGTTTAATTAAAAATTCTCCTTTTTATCGATTTATATTTGTTTCGACATTCAATAAAATTCTGTTTAAACGTTTTTCATAAAATACTTTCGAAACTGGAGAAGCGCGAAGTGAAAAATAAAGTTAGGTGGCCGACCACTAGTGCCTTTACCCTACATATACGAAAATATTTGTATGTAACCTAGAAAAAATAAATAGCAGAATAATTGAATTTGCATTCAAATGAGCAACTTGCTTTTGTTTTGACCATTCTGTTTCATAATACGATTGAATTGATTCAAAATGAAGGACCAGCACAGTGACGAAGCGATGGGGGGCAAGGGGGTTACAGGCCCCGGGCGGCACTTTGCTAGGGGCGGCAATTTGGAGCGGTTACATTTTTTTTTTGTTTAATATATAAAATTTACAAAACGGATTCTTTTTTCCAACGAATTTATTTACAAAGTTTACTAGCATTACCACTGTTCCAAAGTAAGTAATCAGACATTCCTTGTGTTGCGTAACAAAGAAAATCCAATGAACGCTGCTCCCTAGTATGCAACTACATTTTATCAGTCGAGAATACCTGGAACCAGTATGAGGGCGTTTTTAGTACGTTGGAAAAACTGACGGAGGCAGACGAAAGCCTAAACACAGGGACGGATGCAGGAACATTGCTTATAGCATTGCAATCGTTTCCATTTCTGTGTGTTTGAGCTTTTGGAAACCAGTACTGCATGAGGTTAATGATGCCCAGATATATGTACTTGCAAACTAAAAATAAAAATGTAAGTATGTCCAAAAACTTGGAATTTCCCAGGAAAAAAAAAAACATACTTTTGCTGACGGAAATATAGGCGCTGCTTTATCCTATGAAAATGAACTGCGACGAAAATTATTTTCTTCCTTAGACAGGGTCAGTGCTGAAATACATCAAAGATATCAACAGCTACGAAATTTGGCGACAAAGTTCGACTTTCTCACCCTAGCCAAACTCTTAGATAAAAATTATGAAAGCAATTCAGATGTTGCAACTCACGAGGAAGACATTGATAATAATGAATTTGAGATCGAACGCGTACGGTTAAGAGCAATTATATCTTCTACATGCAAAACAAATTAACTCCCCAATAAAAGCCCAGTCGAACTATTAAAATATATATTACAGTTTAGACTGGAAGTTAGTCTGCCTAACATGAGGAAGTTCTCAAAATTGAAGCTTATGAAAAATTCTTTAAGGTCCACAATGAGCACTCTAAGGCGGTGGTTATATAGCGTGTAATACAAGCACGAGCAAGCGCTTTCAATTACAAACGCGAGCAAGCGCCAGCTTAAGCTTGTCGTGTGTTCGATTAAAATTGAGCTAGTTAACTCTTCGGTTTCTGTTTAGGTCTAGTACAGGGCACAACAAGTCGCTATTTTTAGAGGAAGAACTTTTATTTTAGACTGGCATTTAGATTTAACAAAAATGGACAATTGTGACGGTGACACTAGGATTTTGATAGTGCGTCGCTATCATGCTTTGAAGTCTGTGATTTTAGTCCAAAGTGAGTTTTAGCGGTCATTTGGCGACATTCCACTGAGCAGAAGGACCGGGATAATGCAAGTTCAGTCTTTTGCCGAGCATGGGGCAGTCACAAGATCCTTCAGTTAGAACACAGAATTTCGACCCAGGATTTATCTGCTCAAATGGGAATAAGCAGAGATTTGAGGTTATTTCGCTACAAAGTAAAAAAAAAAACAAGCAAATTGAATCCAGCAGACTTGCCGATTCACTTGAAAATTTCCCAGAAGATCATTCAATTCGTGGAAGAACTTCATGTTGAACTTCATTTGTATGCCTGATGAGGGCCCTTTTGATTTGAACGGCAATGTAAACAAGTATAATTGTCAATCATAGAGTCACTCTAACTGCATCCAGCTCGAATCACAGAATGGTGTGCAGTTTTCTCGAGCTGCATTGTCGGGACATAATTTTTTGAAGAAAACGGTCGCACTTAAAAGGTCAATGGAGACCGTTATTTAAAGATTTTGAAGAAGTCAATTCAATTCAATTCAATTTATTGAAGGATGTACAAATAAGACTGAGTCTTCTATAGTACTTAAAATAATGGAAAATTTACAGGATATAACTTAAAAATAAACAACAAAAATAAGCAAAATAACCTACAATAAGCAATAGTTGAATAAATTTACAAGATACGGAAAATATGGAGGGGATAAGAATGCAGGGAAAAGGGGAATAGAATGGTAGAAGATAGAAAGAAAATAAATAGTTTTTGCTTTTTAGGAGAAATACTCAAAAACGGCATTTTTAAATTGTGTGGCTCCCTTTATTTGTTTCACTGCAGTAGGCAGAGAGTTCCAGAGTCTGGTGGCAAATACGAAGAAATGACGTGACGAATTTAAATAGTTCGAGGAGGGAGTTATAAGACTATGCGTTCTAGCCGAACGAACAAATTGAAGTTTTTCAAAAAGGTATGGAGGCGATCTGCTCTGTATAATTTTGTGCAAAAAGATACAGCACCTAACTTGCAAAAACTGATGGAGTGAACAACCTAGAACATTTTTGTGGTAACTGGATATGTGGTCGTATCGCCGGAGACCATACACGTATCTTACCATATCTTTGAATGCGACAGTTAATTTATGCTGGGATATGGAGTCGAGTTTGCAGTACACAGCCGATGCATAGTCAATATACGGAACTAGTAAGGCTTTGACGATTCTCAGCCTCGTATTTACAGGTGTGAAACTTGCGAATAACCAAAGTTTGCGCAGACCACCGTAAATTCGTCCCACAGTGTAATTTATGTGGCTTACTGGAGATAGAGAGCGGTCAATCTTAAATCCCAGGTTGGTTACAGTCTCATCGAACTGCAATTGTGTATCGTTAAGGCGAATTGGCGGCATTAGTTGGGTGCTGTGAGGTTTTTTAGATATTAAAATCAACTGGGACTTAGTAGGGTTGAGAGTCAAGCAGTTACGAAGCGACCATTGATAGATTGCGGATAAATCCTCGTTTAGCCTGCAAGCAAGATCCTCAACAAGGCCTATAGGTCTGGACAAATATATTTGTGCATCATCCGCATAGAAATGAAGGCTAACATTTGAGCAAACTTTAGGAAGGTCGTTAATAAATACGCAAAACAAAATAGGGCCCAATATTGAGCCCTGAGGTACTCCCGCAAGTATATTCCTCACATGAGAGGTTTTAGCACCAACCACGACCCTTTGACACCGATCACTCAAGTAGTTACTGATGAGACGGACCGAACTTTCACAGAATCCGAAAAACCTTCTTAGTTTCTCAGTAAGGACTGAGTGATTGACTGTATCAAAAGCCTTGGAAAAGTCAAGGAGGCAGAGCATTGTGATAAAGTCCAAGTCAAAGTTAATTCTTATGTCATCGAGAATTTTAACCATAGCAGTAGAACAACTGTGGCCAGCTCGAAAGCCAGACTGGACAGAAGCAAGCAGGTTATATTGATCAAGGTGACTGGCAATCTGCTTAGAGAGGACTTTTTCCAAAACTTTTGATAAACAAGGTAGTATACTTATGGGGCGAAAGTCTGCAGCCGAGGATGGTAGAGGTTTTTTCGGAACAGGAATGACTTTAGCCAGCTTCCAGCTAGACGGAAAAGACGAAGACGTTATACAAAAATTAATTACGTGGGTAATTACACTAATAATGTGGGTCAAGATCATTTTGACAAACCGGATAGGAATCCCATCTTCACCAATGGCATCTGACTTGAGAGACCGAATGTTATTAATAACATCAACTTCCGAGACAACTGCGAATTCAAAGACTGTTGGCAGTTCGGAAGGATGAAGGATGTCCTCATCAAGATCAGGAATAACGTCTACAACATCTTTTTTACGGACACCAAGTGTGCCCGAATTGCCCCAAAGCTTTTTGGCATTTTGGTCTGTTCCCAGCTTAGATAGAAAATATCTTTTCTTAGATTCTCTCGTGATGGAAGTTGAAAGATTACGAGCACGACAGAAAATTTCTCAATTAAAAATAGTCGGACCTCGCTTCCACTTCGAATACAATTTCCTACGAACTTTTATGGCGTTATGAACTTCAGAGGTAAACCATGGACAATTTCTATTGCGTACCGCAACTGTTTTTAAAGGAACATGGTTATTGAATAGATTTAGAAGAAGAGATTGCAATAAATCAACTTTATCACACACATCTGAGAGAAAATAACAATTATGCCAGGGAAGTAAGCTCGCCTCCAATTGTAAGGCGTAGTTATCTACTGAAGCGAAGTCTCTGAATTGGAAAGTTGATGGCGTAGAAGGACAAGATAAGTCGATGTTATAGGTGCAGAAAATTAGATCGTGGTCTGTGACACACTCCAAGAACAGCTGATCGTGAAGTAACAGTCTTAGAACTTACCCGAAAGAAAATCCCTTTCAACTCTGTGTAGTTGCAGTACGATTGTGCAACACATAGCCAGGCCTGTTATGACAGAATTACATCGAAAATTCCCAAATAAAATAGCTGATATCCAGGAACTCAACTTATGGTTGGCCGCCAAGGTCTCTTGGTTTGACTGCACCTGATTTTTTTTACTATACCCATTACTTTGAATTAATTGAAAAATAATTGAAGCCATTCCCGCAAAAAAACCCTTCAGGCAGTAATGAACCACTTTTTAATAAGATGCCGCACTTGCATCAGCGAGCGTGGATACCATTGGAACGGAATGGAAAGAACAAATTGCCCAAGGAAAGCGTGTGTACTGTGTTTTCCTAGATTTAAAACGAGCATTCGAAACTATTGACAAAGAGCTGCTGCTAAAAAAACTAGATAAATATGGTGTTAAGAATTGTGAACTGTCGTGGTTTAGATCGTACCTCGAAGACAGGACACAAAAGGTTAAAGTGAATGGAGTGCTATCTGAAACTAAGGAAGTACCATTTGGTGTACCCCAAGGATCAGTACTCGGAACATTGTTGTTCATTATTTATATAAATGATATGCAGAGCGCGATAAAAAATAGTAAGCTTGCGCTCTTTGCGGACGATGCGGTTATTTACGCGTCGGGAAATAACTTTGCCGAGTGCCACCTAAAAATGCAAGATGATTTAAAAACTGTCGATAAATGGTTAAAACAAAATAGACTAAAGCTAAATGTAAAAAAGACTCAAAGGATGATACTGAACGAGAGAGATGGCGAGGACATAAAACTGGAAATTGATGGTGAAACCATCGAGATAGTCGGTGAAATTAAGTATTTAGTCGTAATTATGGAAAGTACCGTTGGATTAACAAAACATATTGACTACATATGCAAAAAAGTGTCTAAAAAAATAGGTTTTTTGAAGAGAATACGAAGCAATGTTTCTATATTAAGTGCAATAAATATCTGTAACGTAATTGTCAAACCACATTTTGAGTATTGTTCCACAGTTTTGTTTCTATGTAGTGATAACGTAATTAAAAGGCTCCAGCTGTTGTTACAAAATAAAGCTATGCATTGTATTTTGAAGTGCAATAGATATACACCTATTAATGTTATGTTGAACTTGTTAAAGTGGATGTCAGTAAAACAAAGAATTGTAATGAATGTGCTGGTTTTTTTTTATATAAAGTTAAAAATAATTTAATGCCAAAATATTTAGTTAATTATGTGCAATATATAAGAGATGTCCAACCATATGCACTAAGAAATTGTAATGATTTGCGTTTGCCTAATATGTTAAGTGTGTGTACACAAAATTCAATTATTTATAAGGGTTTTAAACTATTTAACGAACTGCCAAATGACACAAAGAACGAGGCAAATTTTGTATCTTTTAAAAAAAAATGTATAGAATTCGCTAGACTTAATTTCTAAATGTATTTGTTAAAATTTAAACAATGAATTTAAATAGTTCCTATGAAACTAGTAATAAAGTACTACTACTACTACTACTATCAGTCATTTTAAAATGTTATTAAAAAATATAATAAAAATAAATTATTTTTAAAATGAACTAAATATGAATTGAAAAAAAATTATTTGAGATTTTTAATGTAGCAATATTCATAGGCAACTCTGTATACAAAAAGAAAAAAACACAAACAACGCCGTTTCCGAACTTCGATTATTCATTTTTCACTATCCATCTTCGGTTGGTATCAATTTTCGATTTAACTCGCGCTTGCAATTGCAATTCAACTCACTGCAGAAATTTTACAAGCGCGTGCTCGCTCTTGCTCGCACTTGATCGCGCTTACTCGCGCTTGTAAAATTTTGTTACATAACCACCATGCTCTGATAAGATGCATTTATTTAATTTAAAGCGCGAGTTCGCGCGAGCAAGCGCTTGTATTACAAGCTTGCTATATAACCGCAGCCTAAGGCTATCTAATCTGCGTATAATGGCTATAGAGCAGGAATTCACCGACCATCGATACTGAAAGAATAATAAGAGATCTTGCCCTGATGAAAGGTGGGCAAATAAAAGTTTAAAGAAGTTTTCTGTAAATAAATAAAAAAATTTCTTGTCAATAAAAAAAAAAATTAATTACATATGCTACCTATATAACTTTTTTCCCTTTTACTTAAAACTAAATAAAATGCTTTCATCCTTTCAATTAAAAATTATTTTTTTAAACAAATTTTAGTTATAAAATTACATATTTATTTATTTATAAATGAATTTAATTAATTAATAAGAAAAAAGAATTTAATGTAATTAATTAAAAAAATGAATTTAGTGCAATATAATTTAATGTAATTAAATTAAATAATTTTCAAAAGCTAAAGAAAAAAACAAATGGAAAATAAATTACAAAAAATAATCGAATCCTGTTTTTCTGAAGAATTTTAATTTAGATAGTTTACGTTTAATGGGAATTACTTTTGTTTATTTGATATCCTGAGGTAAGACATTTTTTATCCGCTTAGAGATTGGGAAATCGGAAAGTAACCAATATGGGAATGCGGCTTAGTTTTTGGTTCACTTGCTAGAAAGTAGTACGAGCAACAGTTGACAAAAGTTTGAACAGAAATTGTACCAAGTTTATTGACATACATATGTGTAGGTATAACTGGTTGAAACCGTAGCCAAACGTTTTTTTCTTTTAGTGTGTGAAAAAATTACTAGGGGCGACATAAATTGGGTCTGCCCCGGGCGGCCCTAGCCCAAGCTACGCCACTGGACCAGCACAAAGATAAAAACGATCGAAAATTTTAACAACGTTATAAATAATGTTTAATTTAGCGAATTCAACAAAAAATGGTAGATACTTAGCTCTGGTGTGGTCAAAATCCAAGTGGACGAAAAAAGTTATCATAGGTATATACCAGTGGCGTCACGTGGAGTAATATTTAGCTGGGTGTGCGATTCGTGAAAATGTTGAAATTCATTTTAATTTCAAATTCGATCGATGTACCTCAAATCACAAACAAGAGAGATAGATTCTTTTCAATAATAGCTGGCTGGTGCTTGACTTGCTTCGCCCACTTGTCACTTTCAAGATAAGAAAAAGTGCTCTGCTCTACATGGCAAGCAGAGTTACCAACGTTGAAATTTTCCGTTCCTGAGTGGGTTAAGGGTATTTAAAAAAATCCGTTTGCTTCTTTTTAAGACTTAGAAACTGAGTCTGTAAGAAACAGACTTATCAAAGGTGGGTAGCATGGAAGGGTACAAAGAAAAGGTCCTTATCTCAGCGCAGCAAACATTAAGAAGAGGAAATACTTTTGAGGAAAAAATCTGCACCGTCACCATTTGAAAAACATTTTATGGTCCGACAGTACGAAAATAAACCTTTTTAGGTCTGATGTCAAAATTTACGTACGATATTCTAAGAATAAGGAGCTAAATTCCACATACACCAGGAAGATAGTGAAGCATCTTGGTAGCAGCATCATCTTTTAGGGTTGGTTTTCGTGGTATGGCGTTGGCCCTCTGTTTAGGATTAAATATACTATGAATATGAACGCTATAGTGCAGAACACCATGCTATAAAATGCGGAGGAAAAGATGCCGCTTAAGAGGCAATCCCAGAAAGATAACGACCCTTAACACTGTTCAAAGCTGGTAAAAGCCTGGTTCCAAGAAAACGGCATTAAGGTAATGAAATAGCCACTGCAGTAACCGGACTTTAACCCAAATAAATATTTTTTAGGGGTCTTGAAAAATAAATTTGAGGAAAAAGGAGAGACTGTATTTTGTTTTGAGTAATTTTTGCCACCACTGTATATTAACATAAGTCAACTTGTTGAAAGCAAATGTCGACACAGAAGTCTTAACATCAAAAATTGATTGTGTCATACTCACAACACGATTACGTACACATTAGTACACCGATACGAAACATTGAATTATTATATTTTGATTTTCTCGACACAGTGTAGGATCTTTATATCTTTAATCGATAAGAAGATTCATAATCGATGACATACCAGAGTACCTAAAGTAATAGAGTGTAAGTCAAACAAAAAAGTGTCGGCAGCCTTTCACTTGACCGCATTCTCTACTACACAGTTAAGAATACAAATTTGTAAAAATATCTTGTGAGTTTTGAAAAAAAAAGATTGCATCAAACTATACTCTGTTCCACAAAATTTGTCAGTACTGGGAAGATAAGACGTTTGCCTCTCATTCTGGTTGCAATAGCTTTCATAAATCTCTCCCTCTTTTAAGCTCTCACTGGATTACCATAGTATGCATGAAAAATCGCCGCAAATCGGAGAGCAATACCCATAGGGCTACCATCTGCTGATTTGAAAACAACACAATTTATTGAACGAAAAAAAGATAATTGTGTACAAAGGGGACACCACCTCAATTTTGATGAAATTTGTATTTGTATGTTGTAAAGGGCATGTTTTCTAGTATTTTGATGTATTTGAGTATAGGCGAAAAACAAAAAAAAAATCACTATTCGTTTCCACACCCAAAACTCATCTCCCGCAAATAACATTCATTATAAATCACAAAAATCGAAAAAGCGTTCAACTTCATTTAAAGTTAAACGGTTTCACCAGAAAAACAAGAAAGTTGAAAAAACAAAAGCCATGTGGCAATACCCTCACATACTCAAATTAATTTTATTGGTTCTCAAAGCTCTTTGACAAAAACCACAGAAAAATCATTCACAATTAGCTTTAACTTAATAATGGTAACACTGTTTTGATGTTCATATTTTCTATATACACAGCGATTGGCACTTTGGCAGCCACACATAATCATTCAGCCACCCACTGTGGAGTTGACTTGTCATGCTTTGGCGGGATGTATGCGAATTTGTTGTAAATTACAAAAACAAAACCTGTGTAAGTCAGTGCTTTGGTTTTTATTTCAGTGGTAGTTTTGCTATCTGAGTACCATAAAAACATGTACAGGCACCAGTGTTTAAAAAAAGCTCCCCCACAAGACCTGTACTAGCAATTTTTGTGGAACAGAGTATAGTAGCCCATTATCCATTTCATCTAACTAGTAGTCCATCAGCATCTGTCATTTATACACACACTAGACAATCAATAAATCGCATCAAGTCGATAAATATCCTTCAGAAAATGGGAAATTAACACGCCATCAACAATAACAATGAAACACTCACCCAATATCACCAAGGCGTTGCCCAGCAGTCCGGCTAATCCAATTATCCCGAAAAATACCGGCACAACCGTTGAGACAACACGTTCCAGTGGCCAATCCACACTCTCATTGAGTTCCAATTCCAATTCGACATCCAGCAGGTTATCATTGAATAGCGTTAAGTTGCCGCTATTGCAGTCGGTAAAATTTGGCCACTGACACGAACGGTTGTACATTGTGTAGCATTAGTAATTTTGAGTGTCCTTCGCTGGCATGTATGTTGCCAGATGGTGTGCAAACAGCCAGTACTATGGGTTTGTGCGATAATAAATGCTCTGCATCCACCGCCTCTGCCGCAGAGCAAATAAAGCTGTCTTTGGGGCCAGCTAATTTATTACATTAGTGAGTTTAATTGTGGCGCACGTGCCGCTATCATAGATGCATGGCACACAAAGGACATGTGGTCCTGTGAGAGTCCCACCTTCCTCCAGCGCCACTTTGTTTTCCTCAGAATCTTTCTAAGCACCACCGGCCAAAACTAGCTCCTCTCTGGTGATTATGTTTAATTATCCTGCAATGAAAATTAAAGACTATTATGATGAATTTCAGTCAAGCATAATGAAATATTTATTTTTTCTTATTAACGAAATGGCCGTTATTAATAAAATGATGATCCTTCAGCAACCGTATGCCATGCGACTTAATTCGGGTCAATTTCCAATTAAAAATCCATCAAAAGGCAAAAGACACAGCGAAGACGAACAAAAACAGAGCGGTAAAAGGAATCCTGCAAAACATGAAAATCACGTTCCGGTAATAAAGACTTGCGCGCCATGTTTCGCTTTTATGCCCATAATAGACCATGAAGTAGACATTTTTTTTGCACTGCTTATTAATTCAGACTTTCCTGTTTGCCGCTTCTGGTGAAGCATCACGACCACGGTTTGCGACTTGGCTGCCGAATATTGATAATTGAATAGGACGTTCGAGTGAGTGTGAGAATGACAAATGGTTTGGTGATTCATAGACGTGTAAGACAGCAGTGGCGTTTTAGGCGAACGATGAGCGCATGCATAATTAATTTATTGTCACATGATTGATATTGAATGACGGACAAATTGCAGGCGCCGCGCCGCGTCGTCAATTTTAAACAAAATCAACGCGTTTGAGGATATCCTCCATGGATTTGACTGATTGATTGAAAATACGAAATTCCAAGGATTGGCAAGACAAGGATAACGGATACGATGCTGTGGAATATTTTTAGGAGCACCTGATCTACATGAAATTAAAGAACGATTTTTTATCACTTAATAATTTATGTGTCATGCGTTTGCGAAAGTGTGTGTGGATACCAGTCACATATGTTTTGGGATAAAATCGTGGGAGGGTCATGACGAAACCGTTATTTCGATGTAATTTGACGTAGTGCTAAAATTGATGTGGCTATCGGAAAATAAAAGAAGGAAGACTGATGATTTTTGAAGTGAAACTTTTTGAATTCAGATATGTATGTATGCTCATGCCACGAAAAATTGTTTTCTGTAAAGTTGTAGGCCACTGTGGGCAAAAATCATCGATTTGGTGGTCAAAAGTCAAATTTCTAATACACTCCATTTCATAACTATATCACCACCCCTATTTTGGCGTTTTTTTATGATAAAAATAAATGTTGTACCAGTAGCTGTTTTTATGTGAATGAATAATAAGAGTACAAACTATTTCATGAAACGCAGAAAAATACCATTATCCTTTCTAGGAAAAAAGAAAAATAATGTGTTTTTTGCCATTTTCATATCTATATCACCACTTTACTTTTTATTTGATTCAAATTATATAACTGCTTTAAAGTTTTTAATTCCTAAATGATTAGTAGTTGCTGGAGTCTCCTTTGTTTTCCACTAAAGCGAAAATTCGTTTGGCATACTGTCAGTTAAGTTTTTCAACACATCCTCTCAGATTGTGGCCCAAGAAGTAATTATTGTGGCTCTTAGATCTACCACCTTACTAAATGGCCTGTTATTGATGTAAAATGTTCGCAGCAATATGCCCCTAAGATTTTCAATCGCGATTTGATCTAGTGAGCAAGCAGGCTATTCGAGGACATTAACCGCATGTCGACCAAACCACGATTTGGTTCCTCTGCTGGTGTGAATAGCGGCGTTGTCCGGCTGGAAAACCCACTCTGTGCCTCGATTTCTTTCCAAAAAAAGGTAAACATCTTATTTCAAGAACACCAATGTACTCGTCACTATTCATCCTTGTGGATGGGAAGGCTAATGGCAATGTTCTAGCTAATGAAAACCCGGCCCACATCATCAGACTTCTACCACCAAAATTTCCTCTTGAAAAGTACACGGGATCTTTCCGGAGATTTCTCCAGTAGTACAGCAAGCTATCGGGCCATCGAGGTTGAATTTTTTTTCGACAGAAAAGATTACCTTTAGGTAAAAACGGCATAATAAAACCATGTACAGACAAGAGAGGAAACATATTTTTTAATTACCCTTGCTCCAAATACGTTTCACGTTTTTTCGAGCGAATTCTTGGCGGGTAGCCTTATGGATCATCGTCAATCGCGATATGGCCTTCATTTTTTTAATTACGCAGATGATAACAGTTCTTGATAACCCGATAAATGGTTGAACAGGACGCATTTAAATTCAGTTCATTCTTGAACTGTTTCAATCTTTTTGTTAAGTTGCTTGCTGCCCTGACGATGAAATGCTCTTATGAAAAGGGTTTAAATGCATTACCTCTCTTTCCTTCTGGAAAGGATAACGGTATTTTTCGGTTTTTCATCAAATTAACTGTGTTTTATTAATCCTTCGCAGAAAAACAGGCTCTTGCTTAAAAAAATTAATTTTAATCTTAAGAAAATGCCAATAGTGGGATGGTGATATAGTTATGAAATGGGGTGTATTTCCAAAATAGCTAAGTTTAATTTTTAGTCAATAGAGGAGTACTCATATATAATATATATGATTTTTTTTTAATAAAAATTGTTTATGTGAAGAGCAAAAAATAATATCAAAGTTAGAGAAAAACTGTACGTGGGTTCATGGTGCATTTTACTGCATAAGTTTAAGACCATTCCTTTCTAAAAAAAACATTCGGTGAAATTAACTTATTTTGCTAAATTTGTTTGCATATTTTTCAAGTATAATACGTATACGAAAAATAATAAAATCCATGCGTTTAGTACCGTTTGAAATTATTAGACCCATTGAATTTAATCCAATTTTGCAAGTTGCATTAGAGCAGAAAAAAAATTTATAACTTTTCACAACATTCATTTTATAACGGAATCAAAATGCACTGTACTTGCAGAATTCAAAAAATCATATCCGCATACGTCCGCGATCAGAATTTATAGCAAAACGATTGTTTATATGACTATGTTTTTCCTTTCATTGTTTGCCTTCGAGTACACATGTACTTCCGATTCAATCCAGTTAACAAATAATGTTAACAAACTTATTTCTGTCGACCTATTGGATTTAAATATATAAAGGAAGATCGAGACGAAATTCAAAAGAAGGATAGAAGGAGTTAAAAGAACAAATTGCAAACTTAAAAAACAACCATTTTAAATAAATGTGGTGAAGAAATAAAAATTATGCAGAAAGAATTTCGAGATAGAATAGGACTGATTGTAGATACGCCAAAACAGAGCTTCGGAAACACTAATGATGGAAATATAATACGTGGCAATAAGTGCTGTTTTTTTTTTTTTTAGTTTCAGCCTCTTTAGATATTTAGCAGTTCGTATAATATGCTTTACCATAGCCAAGTAAGAGCTGACACCGGTTGTTTCCTTGATTTTCGAATTAGAGAGGTGAAAATTGGACGCATCTCTGATGATGGCTCTCCTATCTGCTTCTGTAGTTGTGTTATATGTGCCTCCCTTCATATTTTTCCCGTCGCTCAACACATTTTACAAGTAATTGTTAACAAAATTTTGAGCTCGCCCTATTTATTTTGCGATATTACGGTGTTTTAGGCCGTTAGAGGGTTATCGCGACATTTTCAAAACAAATTGTGAAAAATAGTTATGTACATATAACTGTCGAATAACAAAAAAAAACTATAACGATTTCTTAGCTTGTCTCAACGTTAACTGAAATTATTGCTACTGATGAGCCAAAAATTTCGCACATTTTTTTTCGAAGAATAATATCAAAGCAGCATAACACAACATATTTGGCTTCAGCAGTCCTAGGTAGAACCAAGCCTAGCTTCCCGCAACCATTTATGTGTGCGCGCTATATTTTTGCACGAATGGAAGGGACCTACAGTTTTCTGCCGTCTCCGAACGGCGATTTGGGAAGCTTTACATGACAAATGATACTCTTGAATGCTTGTCAGGCATTCGGAAGAGGTGGGCACTGTGAAAAAACGTTTAGGTGTTTGCGGCGGGATTCGAACCCAAGACCGCTGGCTCAGTAGTCCGACGCACTAACCACTTGCGCTACGGTGCCCACGCATAACACAATAACGGCTATTTTTTTCGTTGGGTTTTCTCTGTCAAACTAAGTATGTGTAAATAAATAATCTTGTTATATGTACTAAACAAGATTGTGTACTTTTAATATACATTAAGAGAGGCGAGCAGAAGTTAGATCATAGTTGTGATTTGTGAACCTATTCTGATGAGCGGCAGTGTATACGATACCTTCGAATTTGCTTTAAAAAAAGGAAATAATTTAAAAATTTAAAATGGTGTAACGATAGGTACTTAAATGATCTTTAAAATAAAAATTAAAATTATGAAAAAGTCACAATTGTTTAAAGGGCTACAGATTTTTGACCACCAAATCGATGATTTTTGCTCACAGTGGCGCCGTGGCTCCGTGGTTTATGCGTTGGACTACTGAATGTAAATCTGCAAATAGTTAATTTTTTAAAACGGTCATCAATAAAAACAACGTATGAATGTGTGTTTTAATTAAGATCTTCTGGGTCTTATTTAGATATTATTATAACCTCCGCCTGGACATAGTCAAAAGAAGCTAAGCGCGGATGTTCAGGTTCAGCACAATTATATAGTTCAGGGCAACAAACTATAACAAACTGCTACGGCAGATCGAGCATTTTTCCGAGCAACTGCGGGTGTTTATCGGTAATCTATCATCACTGGTTTATCGGCAACTTTGCATACATATCCGCACAGAAAATAATCCAAAGATATTAAATCACATGATCTTGGAGGCCAGTTCACAGGTCCAAGATGCGATGCGATGCGCTCATCGAATGTTTCCTATAATAAATTTACGAGTATTGTGCCACCCTTTGTATAGCATGTCACGCCACGCCGCGCCGCTGTGCCGTTTTGTTGAAACTACAGCTCTTCCAGATTAATGACATTTAATTGAGGAACGAAAGTCAGTAACTAACTACGGATCTAAAGTGCTCTCCATTGACTATGACGTTTTGGTCGGTGTTTATTTCGATAACGCTCTCTTATTTTAGAATTTTTCCTTTAAATAAAACCAGCTTCACCTCGTGTTATAATAGTAAGTATCCGCCATTATATTTTTCATTCTTTAGTTTTTAGAACATTTGACATTTATATATTAAGTAAGATTTTCTTATATGTGAACTATGCAATTAAATGAAGTAAGGCTCTGATTATATGTTTACATGACTAATATTTGTTTATACTAAATTAAGTTTATACAAAGTGAATATAATTAATACTATATAATTAATGCTTCAACAGTCGGTATCATTTTTGAAGAAATATGGACCAATGATTCCACGAAACTGAGCACAGATCAGCTATCAACTGTCAAATTAGTTGTAGCTGGGAAAAGTGTCGCCGATTCGAAAAAAGGAACCCAAAAGCACAGCGTTCAGTCCGACTCAAGGCATTTGGGTGCTGAACTGCTAAACCATACGGTCGCAGTAAAATCCTAGACACACAACCAAATGGTGTGGCTATGTCTCCAATGGATTACAATATCCCCAAGCGTAACTTCAAGAAGCTCTTCGCTGCAAGCTTGCCAAGCAGAGAGGAATGGAAGCAAGGAAGAGTGGTGACAGATTTCGATACAACGGTATTCACCGATGGCTCGAAGGTGGACTGCGTTTTTTCGGAAAAACTCGGCATATCGAAATCCTATCGCCTACCAAATCTCGCTAGCGTCCTCCAGGCGAAGTTACTAGTGATCCTCGAGGCCTGTCACAACTTAATAAATGACCCAACACTTCGCTATTATTATAGATAGCCAAGCCACAATAAAAGCTATTTAATCGGCAATCACCTCATCAAAACTGGTTGGTCAATGCCAAGAAAAACTAAAGCTAGAGTCACTCTTCTCTGGGTTCCAGGACATAGCGTTCCATAGATGGGAACGAGAGAGCCGACGAACTTGCCAGGCGAGGCTCTGTGCTCACACGCTCACTAGCGGAAAACGTTCATATTCCTGTGCTCACACTCTTTTTAAAACTAGCTAGTCTCAGGGGGACCAGTCTGGCAAACTGTGTCATATCCAGAAAGATATGTCCAAATTACAATAGGTCAAAAGCAAAGGCAGGCAACGCGTACTAAGAAAACATTTTTTCGACGATCTTAAAGATACCCCGTAGTCGGGGTAAGTTTTAACAGCCTCTCTTTTTTTAAATGCGATATGTTGTTATCTTTTGTAGGTTAAATATTGGTCTTTTATTTGAAATAGGTTTGGCTGACTAATCTGCAAAATCTTAGGAGCACAATAAACTTTAGTAAAAAGTGTTACTTCTAACCCCACTCTTCTCTACTACTTCTCAGAATTGTGGCGGTCTTCTGAACCATTTTTTTTTTAATTTCGTAAATGGCATCAATCGTACTTGTTTATGGAGAATAACCATTCCACTCCATTAGTTTATTATTCAATTTAAAAATCCGGACAAAGAACATGGAAACGCCTTTGCAATACGTAGATACGTAGAGTTCAACATTTTCTAACTTAGAAAACTTAATTCTTGAAATATGTATATTTATGGATTGCAATAAAGCTCCTTAGATTTAATTGCATTCTTTTAATGTTGTATTGGTTATTTCAATATCTAGCGAAAGTATGTTTTTTGAAGAAAACATAAGCATGGCCAATAAATATTTCAACATCTCTTCCATTATGTGAACAGTTATATTCGAACTCTCGAAAACATGAAACGTATGTAGGTATGTTTTAAAATTCCCAGAGATAGCAGCCCTGAAATTTTTGATGAAACATGAAAGGAAAAATGTGTGTGTATATGGCTCTACCGAAATTATTGCCTAAAGGGATATACATTACATTACATACATGCATATCCTGCGCACAGATTATAGATTACTCTATCCTGCAGACATTATCTGTTGCAGGACTCAATCTGTAAAGTATTGTAGGACAGCATTCATATTCGAACGCATCAATGAAACACATATTAGTGAGTTCTTCTTGCTAGTACAAAGGACTAGTGTATGGGTTGAGTTGGTGTACTCCGAAAAAAAAACATCTCAATTTGTCTGTCACTGGCCAAGGCTCTTGCTATTGCTGGAAGATTTCTCCCTACACGCATATATACGTATTCACATACATATGCATGGTCATGTAAATTTTCAAAAACATTTTCGTACACATGTATAAGGCCAGGACCGACAAGTTTTGCAGGATAGTAGGGATATTCGTATACCAGCGGGCATCTGAACACATACAAATATAGGTATATACACATGTATGAATTGTACTTATTCTGAACCTGAACATCTTTTTTCAAAAAATCTAAGTGTGTCCTCGAACAATGGGTCAATACATTTGGCTATAATCAGGGCCGGACCTAACATAGGAGCGAGTGGCGCAGCCGCGCCAGGCGCTAGAAAGCAAGAGGCGTAAAAACTAAAAAAAATTACTATCCAAAAAACAAATCTACTTGTTTGCTAATATGTATTTATATTCTTCACAAACAAATATTTCTCACCGTACTTCTCAAATAACAATACACACATTTCAATCACTGTACTTTAAAAAGTACACACACATTAAAATCACCAAATTTCCATATAAATATGCACAAAATGTTTTTTTTTTTCTATCCCTTCCCGTTCCCACAACATTTCATTCTCTTTCTCACCAGAGCTGCTAATTGGTATAACAGACTAGTTAGCAGAATTTTTATCTGTACCCAACTACAACCAGAGACAAACATAATTGTCTCTGCTGCAACCATAGTAGACTCTGTTGTTTCATATTAAATATCCAGTCGACCCTTTCAGCCCATTGCCAAAAACGAAATTTTCACTGCCAACATGCTGTGGAGCAGTCTTATCATACCGCTCCATTTGCGCCTACCAAAATCCATACAAATCATCAAACATGTCGGAAGTTGTGGAGCAGGATTCAAATTTTGCGCCAAGGCAATGCGCCTACCTAAAACGATGCGAACTTCAAATTTGGTTTCGCAACCTTGTTCGATATATCAAAACGTTCGATTTGACTGAAGAGAAAGAGAGTCAAACTCAGTAGTAAAATTTATTGTTACATTATGTATGTACAGATCGCGACAGAAAGATAGCACATTTCCTTTGTTTTTGGATCCCTTTTGCATTGTCGTGTTTTCAACCAATAAAAAACATTTCCTTCTATGTAGTGCATTTAATATTTAATTGATAATAAAAAAAGACTACATGAAAAAAGGCAACCTGCGGTTACGAAAATAAAAGATATTATTCAATTCAGAACATTAGCACTTCGAGCGGTAGATAGCACATTTTTAAAAATATTGAAAATAAGTATGTAATATGTATTCAATTTTCCCTGCGTTTATTAATGCCTTGATTCTCCTTGGCTAGAAAGGAGCAATTAACTTTAGTAGTTAGAATAGTGGACCAAAATACGAAAAGTTTAAAATTAGAGAATATTTTTTGGGATTGTTGTGAAAAAAACAACTGGGTCTGGCTTAACTGATTTAGTTTTGAATGAACTTGCTGATTTGGATATTCTATTAGTGAATTGTAGAGGACAAGGGTATGATAATGGTACTTACATATATGAGGGGGAAACATTGTGGTATGCAAGCGAGAACTAAGGTTTTGGAACCTAGAGCTTTGATTATGTTCAATGCTCTACTGATGCAGTTGCATTCTTCGATAAAGTTGAGAGTATCTATGTTTTCTATTCAAGTTCTGTAGGCAGATGGTCGGTTTTAAAAAAAACATCTTAGTAGTTTGACTCTTAGGCTGCGGTTATATATGTAGCAAGCGTGTAATACAAGCGGTTGCTCGCGCGTGCTCGCGCTTTAAATTATCAGAGCATTTTATCTTGCACTTGCTCGCGCTTGCTCGCGCTCGTAAAAATTGGTTACACAACCACCATGCTCTAATAAAATCCATTTAATTTAAAGCGCGAGCAAGCGCTTGTATTACACGCTTGCTATATAACCACAGCCTTAAGCAGAATAGATGCAATAAACTTGGGAAATGTTTATGTATTTTGTTTATTATAAATTATGATCAAAAAGTCCAAAATATGCCTCAATCTCTTGGTAGTAAGCTAAGCGAATTTAAATTTATTTGTTGTGTTGTTATTTGGTACACAATATAAGACACAAAGCAGTATTTGCCTTATGCTTGCAGTTGAAATTTTGTGCTCAATGAAAAAGTTTTTAGTCGAACTAAGAACTAATGACAAGTTTTTTTCAATTTTTAGATATGGCGAGTCTTATAGTGGGCACCGTAGCGCAAGTGGTTAGTGCGTCGGACTACTGAGCCAGCGGTCTTGGGTTCGAATCCCGCCGCAAACACCTAAAAGTTTTTCACAGTGCCCACCTCTTTCGAATGTCTGACAAGCATCAAAGAGTATCATTTGTCACGATTGAGCTTCTCAACTCGCCGTTCGGAGTCGGCAAAAAACTGTAGGTCCCTTCCATTCGTGCAAAAATATAACACGCACACAAAAATGGTTGCGAGAAGCAGGCCCAGGTTCACCTCGAGCTGTAGCGCCAACTAAGTAAGTAAGAGTCTTATAGCAAATTTAATTAATGTTCCTTTTCCAGCAATTTCAACTTAACGGTCCCGAAAAAAAGTAGTTCAGTTTTCCTATGAGGGAGGATAGGAATGAGGTAATTTTAGACCATCAAGAAAGATTTAGGGTTGAATTTTATGTCAACGCGTCAATTACTCTCTCACATCGGGAGATGTCAAACATTTTTTAAGTTGCTTTTGGGGCGCTTATTTTTTTCCTGCGCCAGGCGCCAAAACTGTTAAAACCGGCCCTGGCTATAATTCACCAGGTAAAGATAAAATACCGTTTCGGAGGAGTTCGACCACAAACACCGTGACATGAGATTTTTATATATAAGATGGTCAGACCTATGGTGCTATACGCCGGCAAAGACAGATTTTGCACCATGCCATCTATGTCACGATTTTCGGCTTACCATCGATGGCCTGCCAGGAACTGTTCAAGTTTTTATATATTGTTGCAGTTTTCAATTGAAATGGTTGTACTTTAAGTGAAATGGAAAGATTTTAAATGCCCACCAAATAAAATTGGACATTTGCTCCGCCATCTTGTAATTGCCGTTTATGTCTGCCATTAGTATTGGCTCGTGGAAATGCGCTGTAATTACAGCAACTCGTTAACTAATCAACGAAATATCTTGCAATTTTGACGGCAGACTAGTGTAAGTCGAATACATATAAATATTGTAAGATAGTCACGCCATCTGCATGTGAACCTGCGAAGTTTTCACTCCATGTAGTAGAATTTGAATCTTGTTGATTACAAAAAGTGTTTTCGGTTGAAATACTTAACTACACATCTTTCTATTAGCAGATTATGTTTACCGCTTTCAAATTAAAGAATTCATCGAAATAATTTAAATATACGAGTAATCATCAAATTCGAACTTGAACACATGAAGGGTCATTGTTTATGCTAATAAACTCCCTCTTAACTAATTTCGAGCAATATATACCTACCTACATACTCAATCAAAGCCAAGTGGTTTGATTCTGGCAAAGTATGTGTCTGCCATTCGAGATTTCGAGAAAACTGAATATCAATTTCCCTTTCAAGTAAGTCATTTAAATCTTAGGATTTATGACCACATGACTAATGGCTACTTCATCGGCTTATAGTGCAGCTACACATCCGTAGACTGAGTGTGTTTCGTTCGCTTATGGGTGCTTGAAAGGACTGCAAGTGAGAGATTATAGTCCAATCCAAAAGTGAAAGTAATAATTCATGGCCAGTGCTGAAAATAATTTCAATTCAAAGGAAAAAGGAATGAATGAGCATTTCTGAAAAGATAAAAATCATTTAGAAATATCTAATAAAGCATCTACGTTCTATCTGCAAAAGGAAAATGCTACCATTTGTTTTATCTACTCCTCAAGAACAATGAGAATAAGAAAAGCAATGTCTTAATATTTCACTCTTAAATATTCCAAAATTGCTCTATGTAATAAATGAAATCCCGTCCTATATTCGTTTACTAAAGGAAGATGTTAATGCATTAAGATGTCTAACAGAGATTTTAAAGTGGACGGGTGAACTTTCAACCACACCACTCACATCTCGTTAAGGTTTTGTGGCATCAATGAACCCATTTCTAATGGCAATATGGCCAGGCCATCAGAGTTAATTCAAAGCAATAAAAACATACACTTAATTGTTTTTATGCTATTAAACTAATCAAACTATAGACGACCATATAAACGACAGATAAACGAACATTTGACGACCAAACTAAATAAGCTGATCATTACTGTACTTAAAGAGATAAATGTTTCGTAGAAGAAAGGAGTTTACGATAAAGTATTTTGGCGAAGTGCAATAAACG
Organism: Brachyopa scutellaris; assembly: GCA_949775065.1. Classification (NCBI taxonomy): domain Eukaryota; kingdom Metazoa; phylum Arthropoda; class Insecta; order Diptera; family Syrphidae; genus Brachyopa; species Brachyopa scutellaris. Next base: position 73,361,412 of record OX459112.1, read on the forward strand.
AAAGGATACCTTAGATCTGACCATCTCCGTGAACGATTGTAAAATTCAACTTATCTAATAGGTACCTATGCTAAAGGTAGGTAGTAGGTACTGCTGAAACTCTTGTTTTGAGTTTAAAGGAAAGAGAGATAGATCCTGCAATTTAACGCGGTTCAATTTTCGCCTTTGGGAAAATATTGAAAGGCAAAATTTAGAGACACCCAGATACCCAAAACGTGAATAGCAATCCACATAAGAATGAAACTCAACCTTAAGAAGATGCGGCGGTATTTATCTATTTACAGAGGCCGACATAATTCATCGTACGATACACATAAATGCTGTTGTTCGGTACCTACGCAGTTCACTCCAAAAAGGACTAAGATTTTAAGATCAGAACAAAAAATCAAAGATTATTTAGATATTAGATTAAATTCAAATTCATTTTATTTTCTTTTAATAATAATAATAATATTTGGCTTCAGCCAAGCCAAGCCTAGCTTCTTTGCTTCTTAGCTTTTTGTACGAAAGGAAGGGACCTACAGTTTTCTGCTGTCTCCGAACGGCGAGTTGGGAAGCTTTACATGACAAATTATACTCTTGAATGCTTGTCAGGCATTCGGAAGAGGTGGGCACTGTGAAAAACTTTTAAGGTGTTGCGGTGGGATTCGAACCCAAGACCGCTGGCTCAGTAGTCCGACGCACTAACCACTTGCGCTACGGTAACTTAATCAAAAAGAATTAATGCATTTCATTCAAACGACAAAATTAATCGTACGGTAGGTTCCAACTTTGATATTTTGATGAAATCGGGCTGTCAATATCTTGTTGGGCCTCCACCAAATGGAAGGACAGCTTGTAGTCCATGTGGCATAGAAGAGACCAGGTTTTGCGTAGTACTTCGGGTACACGATCTCATTCTACTTGGAGAGCTTCCCTGACGAAATTCGGTGTTTATGGAGTTGTTTTTCCAAGTAGTCCCACAAATGCTCTATGAGGGTCAAGACCGGGCTCTATGGGGAGAATTCAACTATCCTGGAGCATAGTATAACAATCATTCCTGCACTTTTTCAAGCGGTGTGTTTAGGGTCGTTATTCTGCTGAAATATCCAGCCGGGATCCAGACCTAATTCCTCTACGGACGTACATTTTCTTTTAGTATGTCGAAATACATGTAGTGGTCGATGTTATCTTCAAAAAACACCAGCTTTCCCACATCGGACCAAGTTATGCTCCCCCACAACATAACACTAACACCACGGTGCTTCACTATTCTTCGAAGATTTTGAACTTCGATTTCAGTGCCGCTCTTTCGCCATATTGTTAACACTTTTAAGCTCTGACTATACATGGGTACGGAGTACCTCTAATCGCACGGAATAAACACCCAGCTGTCTATCTCCGATATTTCATATTTTTCACCCGTTATATCTAACAGATATACATATGTACATATGTACATATGTACGCTTGTACACATACTTTGTATCAGCTCAAACCTCAAAGTTATATTTATTAAACTCTTTTTTTTTGCACAGGAGAGTAAATTGAGCAGAGCAGAGCAGAGCACCTCCCCATCCCCAACCTTCTTGAGCTAGAGTAAGATCGAAATACATCACTGTGGTCAATAGACTCACAGAATCACACACGGTCTCCCAATGCCAATCGATATGAAAATTAATACGTTTGGTAGAGAGAGAACATACTGCGTTCTTTCATCGTCGCATTTTTGAGTTGCACTGCACTAGCCAAGCCACTAACATAATTTTTATTGTACCAATATAAAGGGTGATTTTTTAAGAGGTTGAGAACTTTTTTTAAAAAAAAAACACAAAAAATTCGAAAAAATGAATGAAATATTTATTTGAATCGATAGTTTGAACCTTGCAATTTAATGTTTAAAGATAATTTCATGCAAATGTTGACCGCGGCTGCGTCTCAGGTAGCCCATCCGCTGAGTCCAATTTTGGCATACTCTTTCACACATATCGGCCGGTATCTCACGAATGAATGCATGGATGTTGGCTTCCAGTGCGTCAATCGAAGCGGGCTTGTCCCTATAGACATTAGCCTTGACATACCCCCACAAAAAATAATCTAATGGTGTCAAATCGCACGATCTAGGCGGCCAATTGACCGGCCCGAAACGTGAAATTAACTGTTCACCAAACTCGCCTCGCAATTGCGCCATTGTTTCGCGTGCTGTGTGGCATGTGGCACCGTCTTGTTAAAACCACATATCATGCAAGTCAAGAACTTCCATTTCGGGCAAAAAAAAGTTTGTTATCATCGCTCGGTAGCGTTCACCATTGACAGTAATGCTGCGATTCGCATCATCTTTGAAGAAATATGGCCCAATAATGCCGCCGGCCCATAAACCGCACCAAACAGTGGCTTTTTCGGGATGCATTGGTAGCTGTTGCAATGCTTCTGGCTTCTTCCGAATAGACTGCTCAGAAGGTCGAGAATGCCGATCATAAAATGGAAGCAGCGCGCGATGAACATTTCGAACCGAGCACGAATTTTGATAGTAAAATTCAGTAATTTGCAAGCGTTGTTCATTTGTAAGACGATCCATGGTTAAATTGCAAACCAAACTGAAGCTGTTTGACAGTGACACAAGGTACTAAACACACGTCAGCTGTCAAAACCAGTGTTGCCAAAACCAAACCAGCTAAAAAATCACCCTTTATAAGAACAGAAGTAGCATGTGAATGTATTACTTAGAGGAGCACATTATAAATGCTACATACATATGTCCCAAATTTCAAGTCTCTAAGTCTGCTGGAAGTACCATATAGGTTTTGATGATCGTGTGTCAGCTACGAAAATTACGATTTTCGGAGCTCAATTATTCCTAAAGTATAATAGATACAGACTTAAAGCTTGGAATATGATCTTACATTGCGCTCTTCTACTCACAGCCAGAAAATGAGGTCCCCAGGAACTAAGGAAGCTGAATTATAAGGGTAGGTAAATAGCCGCGAAGTGCTTCGGGTAAAGGGTAACTGGTAGTGCCGCGTGGAACTTGGCGGTGCACTACCGTGCACCCAGATAGTTAAATGTCAAATTCATGTCATTTGTGAAATTATTTATCGAAGTAAAAGGTTTGAAACAAACGATGGACTCAATTTTACAATTTTGTTTAAATTCCTCTGATGCAGAAGACAGTTACGAGACAAACGTATCCCTTTGGGGCTACCAAACAAAGCGTAAGAATGCTTTGAAATACAATTTATAATGTGAATGTATTACATGTACAGGTACACTTCCATTTTCAGATTCATTAAACATTTTCGCTTGAATAAGGAAGCATTTAAACATGTTCTCTGTAAATATCCTGATAATATCCCATTGTCTATTATCTCCTCCAAAAAAGACCTGGGAGTCATATTTGACAAAAAACTGAGTTTCTGTAGGCATATCGAGTTTTTGGTTGCTAAAGGTAATTCAATGCTGGGGTTTATTTTGCGAAACTCTAAAGACTTCAATGATCCGCACACGCTTAAGTGTCCTTTCTTTGCATTTGTTAGATCCAATCTCGAATACTGTAGTATCATATGGAATCCTTTTTATGAAGTCCATTCCAGTAGAATTGAGAAGATCCAAAAACGCTTTACTAGGGTTGCCGTGCGTAGATTACGTTGGAACATTGAAATGCCTTCGTATGAGACTCGATGTAAATTATTTGGTATCCTACCACTGTTCAAGCGTAGACAATTTTTTTCAATTATGTTTGTTCGTGACTTAATAAACAATCATATCGATTGCCCCTCATTATTATCATTAATTGGATTCTATGCTCCATCTAGAGTGCTTAGAAACCGTCTTCTTTTTTATGTTCCATTTCATAGAGTTAATTATGGTTGTAATGAACCTATTACTAGATGCCTTAGAGAGTCTAATAATTATAGTAGTTTACTAGATTTCCATTTAAGCAGGGAGTCGTTTAGGAGTAGACTTATTTTGGCTTCAGGTTTCGGTGGTAGTTTTTAAGTATTTAAGTATGTATATATATATATTGTAATAGGTAATCTAGCGAGAACAGTAGATGTTCTCATTTGATGATGAAATAAATAAATAAATAAATAAAGTTCACCAAAGCTCGCGATTGTTTACTGCAGTACATTCCGTGATGCAATTAGCATCGACGCTTTCAGCTCTCTGTCGGCAGCGACATTAATTGGGATAGCCCAGATTACGGTCTCAAAAATCACATCCATATTGCTAAACGAATTGTAAGATAAGCTTTGCATCGATAATATAAAGTTCACACTAGCGAATTCGAATAGAAGTAAGGAATGGTTTATGGAGAAGTACAAAATACCAGGAGGTAATTATTAACTTAAGGCTTATACTTTTTTGCACTAATCTTACATAAATCTTTTTCACTCATTGGATGCATTGACGGGACTCATATTCCACTGCAGAGACCTTCTGAAAATGAACGTGTGTTCTTTAACCGAAAGGGATACCACAGCTTAAATGCTATGATAGTAAGCCGAGTGTAAAATAAAACAATCAAGTCTAAAACAAAACAATACAATAATGTAATAATAGATTTGTGACCATGAGTACCGGATAACTGCAGTGAATGCTCAATATTTGTATTTGTATTTGTATTTGTATTTGGAGTTATATTTTACATTATACTACAAGATATTAGTATCTTTTAGAAGTATTAAATTTAAAGTTACATTAATATATATTTAAAAAACAAACAAATCCTTTTTTTAATTTATAGCAGTTGAAATTAACATAGAATATTTGAATTTAAGACTTATAAACTATTTATGTGAATAATAAGAAAAAAAAAACAAAAAAACAAAAAGAAAAAGAAGATAAAATGTCAAATTGCGAAACTGATGTCAGACAAAAAGATGAAAAGTTTCTTCTGAAATACGGTAATCGAATTTAATGTCTGCAATTCATGCGGAAGGCGATTCCACAGACGAATAGCAGACACAAAAAAGGAGTGCTCTCCAATGCGGTGTGTGAAACGCGGAATGAGAAGTTTTAAACCTCTAGTTGAACGAGCAAAAATAAGCATTTCATATAGATAAGTGGGACATTTAAAGTGAATAATTTTGAATAGCTTCAGAATGTTACAGTAACAATAATACTTATCTAAGTTCAAACCAAGGACAGAAGACTTAAGATGAGAAACACTACAATATCTGGGAATGTTATAAATAAATCGGATACAGTCATTAAACGCAACATTTAATTTTCGTTTACATTCATAATCAAGGCTAGGATACACAGTACAGTTAAAAATAAGAAATGGCATAATTAACGATCTGATTAAACGCGTTTTAACATTTATATCTATCAGGGTAGCCGAGTTGCTCAGGCATCGCAAACCAGCATATACCTTACGGATTGTTTGAGATACAGCATTACAACAAGTAAGTGAGGAGTTAATGTAGAAACCAAGATATTTCACTACTTCAACAATAGGAGTTGGCTCTCCATTTAAAATTATAGGGGGAAAATCGGGGAAATGGAAAGCACTTCTTGAGCAAATCATACTAATAGTTTTAGCCGGATTAAGTTTAAGTTTGTTACACATAGACCACTTTGAGATATTTTCAAGATCTTCATTTATCCTGGCAACACAATCTTCAACCAAACCAATTGGACGTGTAAAATAAATCGAAACATCATCAGCATACATCTGAATTTTGCAGTTTCTAATAATGCTGGGCAGATCATTATTAAATAAGGAAAATAAAAGTGGCCCCAAAACAGATCCTTGAGGGACACCAGTATTAACCAAATAAGGAACTGAAACTCCCTTACTTGTGACGACAGAAAGAACCCTGTTCATCAGATATGCCTGCAGTAATCTAACCGCAGTTGGCGAAAATTTGAAATTATTTACTAATTTTGAAAGCAGAATCGAGTGATCAATGCAGTCAAATGCTTTGGAATAATCAAGCAAAACTAAGATTCCTATTTCATTAGAATCCATCGCAAGTCGAAGATCGGTAGTAACTTTTAAAACGGCCGATTCACAACTGTATTTGCTACGAAATCCAGACTGCCACTTCGACATCAAATTATTTAAACTCAAAAAATTTAGCATCTGGTTTGAGAGTATTTTTTCAAATGCTTTGGATAAGAAACAAAGTATACTGATCGGTCTGAAATCCGAAGGACTGAGAGGATTCGATTTTTTAGGAACAGGAATAATATTTGCAGCTTTCCATTGGTTAGGAAACTGACAACTATACAAACAAAAATTAAAAATATGATGAATATATGGGAGTAAATGAGGAATAAATAGTCTGATAAATCGTGGCGAGATTCCATCTGGACCCATAACATTTGATTTAACTGAAACAATTGCTTTAACTACGTCGATTTGTTCAATGCATTCAAAAGAAAACGATGGATTATCGGCATGTTCTGATGAGTCCTGATCAAAGATACTATTCGGAGAATCAGCAGAAACTGGTACGAAAAAAGCTTTCATTTCGTTTGGACATAGCGAGCATTTCACCGAATCCTTTTTAACTGTAATACCAAGTGCTTTTACATTTTTCCAAAGCTCTCTGGAATTCATTTTTGAGTCCAGTTTACTATAATAATACGATCGTTTGGAGTTCCGGACGAGAATATTAACTTTGTTGCGCGAAACGCAATATTGCCTTCTATTGTATTCAGTTGGATTTCTCCTATATTTTTTAAAAAAACATTCCCTTTCCTGAATTAGGGATTTAATATCATTATTATACCAAGGACAGCTTTTTGGTTTTATACGTTTGGATATAGTGGGGACAAAGTTATTAAACAACAAATTTACAAGACTATTGAATATCTCAACCTTTTGATTAACATTGGAGACAACATATATGTCAAACCAATTAAGATTGTAAAAATCTGCCACAGCATCGTCATATTTTATATTTTTAAAAGATCTATACGTAAAGCTATTATCACAGTGAGGTTGATTAACATTAAAATTCACAGAGCAGAACAGAAAATCGTGAATAAATTCACTTGTCGGTGTCAGTTGATCAAAGCACAAGATACTGGTTCCAGGGTTAGTTAAAAATATGTCAATTAATGATGGGTTAGTAAGGGATTGAAAACATGTAGGATATCGTGTATTAACTGGAAAAAGGCCTGTTTTATCACAGAAATATTGAAAAAGTCGAGTTGTATTATTGCACTTAAGTATATTAACATTGAAGTCACCACCAATTAAGATGTTTTGATATTTAGAGCTTAAAATGGTTAACTCAGCTTCAAGTTCTTCTAAGTGTTCCGTTTTGAAGCAAGAAGGCGGTGCGTAAACTACTACTAAAATATATTTCTCAAAATCGTTGTACACTTCCACACATAAAAACTGAATAATTGATTTAGACGAAGAATAAATTAATTTGGACTTTACATTAGATCTTACATACATACATACTCCACCACCAACACGCTCTGCACGGTCATTTCTAAACAGTTCAAAACCAGGTAACAACACACTTTGTGACGATTTACTACAATTAAGCCAAGTTTCTGAAACCATCAAAACATCAATTTTAGAGAGGCTAAATATTTGATATAAAATGGTATATTTTGAAGGAATACTTCCTGCATTAATATGACATACATTTAAGCCGCGGTTAACTCCACACATAACATTGAGAACACTTCTTATGCCATCAGGATGCTTTGAGCTCATAGTAAAAAAATAATGAAATACTGACTACCGCAATCAGGAAACAACCATTTAAGCAGAATCGCATTTTGACAAGCAAGTAAATAAGGATATAAAAATAAATTAAATAAGAGCATAATACTTTATCAAGAAAGCAATAATTCATAATAATAATTTTAGACACTAAGTTTAATTTTTTAGAGCTACGCAAAATTCGTTATATTATTACTTTAGTATTATTATAAATTAAAACAGAGTTATTGAACAAAACAAAGTAAAGAAAAAAAAAATAAAAAATAGATAAATGAAAAAATACAAATAAGTGGCAACACTGATATTCGAACTAAACTAAAACCAATAGAGAAGAAAAGAGACTATGTTTACAGTAAAAAATGAAAAATGAACAACAAATAGTGTACAAATGTGACTAAAAAGAATAAAATATATGTTATGATTATGATACCCCAGCTTCACCTTCAACAACAGCTTCAGAAGAAATGTTAGTCTCAAGATGCACTAATTGCTCCAGGGAGTACATGTTTACAATGCATATGGGTCTATTGTTAGCAGTCTGCTTGACGTAGATTCTCCCGTTTCTCGTAAAAACAGATTCAAGGCAGTTTTTTTGTTGAAGCTCTTTGGCTCTCCGGAAAAGTGCATGGTTATGTTTAGTGAGGCTCTCATAAATACGTACAAATCTAGTGCTGTCAAATCCAAGGTCACTGAGAGACACTGGTTTGGAATTTGCTTTGAAGTACTCAGCTGTTTTTTTCAGAATATTTGTTTTGAGATGCTGATGCGGTAATTTCACTATTATTGCACTATTTGCTGTATTCTTCACTGGTTTAGTACGAATAATATGATTCGGTTGAACAGGAACTGAATGAATTGTTGTACAAAATTTCCTGAATACGTCCGCAAGATCTTCATTTGGTGAATATGGAATTCCGTGAAGAACAAGATCTCCTGCAATATTCTTCCGAGCAAGTGCGTCAATCTGTAGTTTTAATTGTGCGTTGTCATTTTGTAACATTTGCTCCTTTAGCATGGACAAATCAGTTTCCAGCACATCAACTCGAGAAAAGTGACTTTCCAAGTTTTCAATTCTATTTTGAGATGTGAAAATTGTGTGATTAATTGAGCTAAATCTATCATTTTGCTCGTTTTCTATAGATTTGATTTTTGTGTTGAAGTCGTTTTCCATTGCGGTGATTCGATCAGATAGGCTTTTGTGCATTAGAGAGATCTCATTCTTCAATTGTGAGACAATGGATTCAGTTAAATTTTTGGTTAATTCTTCTAACCGATTTTCAATTTTTTCCCATAGCTTGACAGAAGAAGCAGATGTTATTGGTGATCCGGAATGAAAAGCGCTGGAAAATCTTTCTGCCGATCTCAGTTTTCTCTGTTGCTCAGTTAAATTTGCATTGGTGTTTGCCATTTTGTATTATTATTATTCACTTATTTTTGTAACTTACAGTTCTTTCCAAATCAATGTTTTGATATGTAAATTTTTCTCTTTATTACTTTATTTTTGTTTTGTTTTTTGTTTTGTACTGTTTTTATAGAATAATGCACTTATTTATTTAATAAACAAAGCACTTTTTTACTGGAATTCTATAAACACAAATTTTACTTTAAATTACTTAATTTATTAATGGAGAATTATTGAATTATTGCGGAGCTAAAAAAATTGCTACCTTCTCTTAATCATGAGTGACAGAAAAGTGTAAATATGGAGGTCATTCATTTATATGGAAGCATTCCGATCAGCGCAGGTTTTCGGAGGATCGATTCCGGATAACTGGATAACGTGTTCCATGATATGAAATTACGTTAGCGCATATACGTTCAAGTTCCCTGTAATGCCAAATATACAATTTTCGATAATGATTTACTCGTTCACGGATGCGGTGATTCGATCCCAGATTATAAGCTGATTTTTCTTGATCTTACACTCAGAAAAAAAACATTGTTGAAATAAGAATTTTCAATTGTTAAAAAATTGTAAGCTGAAAATTGTTGCCAGTAAATACAAGTTCTTGCGGCAGCAAATTTATTTTTAGAATATTTGGTTTGAAGTTGTTGTATCAAAAATCTCATGCTCAAGACAAATATTTGTATGTGTAAACATAATAGCCAGCGGTCTTGGGTTCGAATCCCGCCGCAAACACCTAAAAGTTTTTCACAGTGCCCACCTCTTTCGAATGTCTGACAAGCATCAAAGAGTATCATTTGTCACGATTGAGCTTCTCAACTCGCCGTTCGGAGTCGGCAAAAAACTGTAGGTCCCTTCCATTCGTGCAAAATATAACACGCACACACAAATGGTTGCGAGAAGCAGGCCCAGGTTCACCTCGAGCTGTAGCGCCAACTAAGTAAGTAAACATAATATCAAAAGCGAAAAATTGTTAGATTAAAAAGAAAAGTGTTTTCTCAAGTATTTTGTTTTTAAATATTTCTATTTGAGATTGGATACTCGAATCAAAAATGATTTTTTGAAACAACAATCAAATTTTTTTAATTTTCAAGAACACAAATTCTTTTCATAACAATTTCATACTTAAGGTAAAAGAAATACATTGTTGTTTGACAATAACTGCGGAAACATACATAACATATTTGAAATTGTTGACTTTTAACAATTAAAATAGTTGCATCAAAAAAAAAATTCTTGGTGGAAAAGAATTATAAGAATTATATTATCAAATCAAAAATTAATTATTTAGGCAACAAAATAAATTCTTGAATTCTCAGCAAATCATATCTTCGCGCAACAATTTGTTGTCGACTTAAGAATGAATTATTCTTATCGTCGGAAATTATAACTGCTTTTCTTTGCGTTTTCTTACATTGCGTTGTGAATCTTTCGTGAGTGAAGTTCAATAAGTGAGTGAATTAAATATATTAATTAATAATGTAGAAGCCAGTCAAATATACAATATTGATAGTGGAAACTTAGACATTTATGAACTTAAGTAAAGTTGGGGAATTTCCATGGATGGAATCAGTGCATTGGAGGATTGCCGAATATCGTCCGAAGAGTAATCATAATTATTAAAGTTAATTTGTTTTTTGTAAATAGCCATGTACACACAAATATGTAAAAAATCAGAATATTTGGGTATTCTTAAAATAAAATTATTAAAACGAATGTGGTAATTTTTAAATTATTTAATTATAAGCTCTTGATTTTCAGTCTTAGCAAGGGTAAGTATTTTTGATTCCAGGTTAACATTCGTTTCCTTGAAGCAACAATTTACATTTTTGATTCTTATTAAGTATATTCATATTCAGCGTAAGTACCTTATTCACAATTTCTGCCAAAAAAAAATTTCTTAAGGCAAGAATTGACGTTTTCAAATTCTTAACTATTCTTTATTATTGGTGCAAGAATTTTATTGTTAATTCAATTTAACAAGATCTCATTTGGCACAACAATGTAAATTCTTAAATGTAAGAACTTTTTTTTCTTGATGTAAGAACTTTGTTTCTTGATGTAAGAACGTTCATTCTTATGTAGTAAGTAACACAGAGAATTCTTGAATCGACAATTTTAGTTGTGGAGTAGATTTTAACCAACGTTTATTCTTGTGACAAAGTATAAAATTGTTGTGATTACAACTTTTTCTTCTGAGTGTAATGCTGAATTTGAGAAGTGTTTTAGTGATTTTCGCGAACTCAATACGTACGACTTTACTCTTTTTAATAATCTATTTGCGTTCGATGTTGGTAAAGCACAGACTTACTTGCAAATGGAACTAATGGATTAGCAGTATAATACTGCTTTAAAAAATAAGTTCAATGAAGAAGTTCAATGAAGATGACCACAATCATGCTTTAGAAAGTGCCGGAATCAGTCAGAGAACAACTCAGGGTGATCTTTAACCTTTAACTGGGTAGGTGGAGTGCTGACAACACCCCAAGCCCTTATTTTTTAAGAATATTATACTTTGCGACTGACAACACCCGTTGTCGGTACAGTACCTTCCTGTTGTTTTATATTATATAGATTCAGATGGTTTTAATAAAGTTTGGTTGCACAAGTAAGCCGTGACAGACTCTTCAAGCTGCAAGGGTGCTGTGAACAGCCCACCTAACCAGTTGGGTAATTTTTTTTTACTGGGTGAATTTTTATAGGTAATTTGAAAATGTCATTTGAAAAAGATCAGGAACGCATTCAACAGTTATTGACACTATATAAGTGAAGATTCGAGTAAAGAGCCGGACTTAATTGATACGGATGATGGCGAATTTGTTAAAACAAAAGAATGTTTCAAAAATTAATACGGAATGCACTATTTTGGAAAGGACCACTAAAAACTCTATAAAGGGGTCTTAAAGTTTATTCTTTTAACATTGTTTTACCCCAGAACGATATCATAATGACAATTCCACCATAGAACCATTTATCAGAGAAAGGATAGGCATAATAAAGTGAAATCATGATGGGGTGTTGTTAGCACCCCACCTACCTACTTACGTTAGTATAACTCGCCTACCTACTTAAAGGTTAAGCATTGTCTAAAAACTGGCTATTTATATCCCAAAGGCCGGTAAACAAGGTCATATTATGGCAAAGGACTTCAGACCTATTATTCTCTCATCATTTTGTCTTAAAACATTGGAGAGGCTTCTAGATATCCACATCCGCAACAAATGCGCTGCCCAGCATGCTCAGGGCCGGTGGTATGAAAAATATACCACTTAACTATATTTTTTTCTAGACCTTGTTTCCTTTATTTATTTGGTTTATAAATTAATTGTTATTACAAAATATATAAATTCTCATGAATACGACTTTGTCCTTCTGTGGTCTTAACCCTTATGTGTGTGAAGAAAAAAACACCTTAATCCGTGTGACAAGGTACCCAGGTACCCGGGTACCTCGTCACACACATAAGGGTTAACATTAAAGATCTTTGTTCTTAGAGTTTGTGATTTTGGAAAAATAAATCGTACACCAGCATACAATTCAGAATACATTTATGTTTTTATTTTTATTATTTTCAAATATCTAAATCAATTTTCAACACCTCTTAAATTCTTCACTGGCTGTAGGTTTTAAATGATAGCTGATTGATGATTTTTTCTGAGAATTTAAGAATGTAAATATGTATATTTTTCCATCTCCTTTAGATCACAGTTTGCACCGCATTTGTCCCATCCCAATTAGACATCCTTTTTGGCATACATGTCCCAAAAGAAAATATTATTCCAACGCCTTTTCCCACTACCTCACTGGGAATCATAAGACCCTAACCTTCATTTGAATAATATTTACTTAAGAAAACCCAAAAAAAAAAAAAAAAATTGAAATCCTTTGCGAATTTTAAATCTACTCCACAGAAATATTAGACCCGCTCCAAGGGTGTTTTTCCGCATGAAAACTGTGCGCATCCTTTTGTGCCTACCACCTGCGGTTAGCCCAAGGGTTATACTTAGCCACATCCAGCGAAAAAGTAAGAAAGAAAAAAACAAACAATAATTCTATGAGGTTAAACGCCCGCACCCTTTTCCTTTGACCCCACCCACTTCATTAAGACGGGGTTCGGGAAAATTGTTTTTACATTTAAATGGAAGCCTGGTTGCCTTCGGTTTGCGGCTTTGAATGATGCAAACCAAAATATTTGCCGTGCTGTGCATTCAGCTGTAAATTTTCACCCCAAAAGGATTTTCATTTCGAATTTCGGTTTTTTTTTTTAGAATTCCACTGCGAAAGGGATTTTTGAGGGTTTATTGTGGTTCTGAAGAAAATCTTTTTCGGTGTCGAATGTGTAACATTTTTTCGCAGTTTGAGGATGAATAACTGTGGTGGTGGATTTCAGACGTGATTTTGTTGACGTTGATATTTTACAAAAGGAAAAGATCTTTGATTTAAATCTCCATTGGTGAAATGGGGAACTCAAAGTGATTAACCTCAAAAAATGGCCAGCGACAGATATTAACACTGTGGTGAACACGTACCTGTCCAATGATATGGCAATATAACATATAAAGAGAATTGTTGTAATGGATTATTGAATCTCTGAATGAGAACACATGCTCTTTATATTTCATTTATGGAGAGTCCCAGTCGCGGATGGCATGGATTCCAGAACTAGTCCTAGAACTAGAAGTATTTATATTCTAAATGCGACCAGCAGGCCACAGTCATTAACAACGGGGTGAGATCATTTTACAGAAAAGTATACTTGTGGAGTTCTTCCTTGCCGCATTACCTCGCATTCGTACGGTAATGCCCTGAGCTTTTCTTAAACACATAAAAATTCCATCCTGCATTACTCTTCATTAGTTCGGTAATGCCTTCCATTTCACTAGTTTTAGGTTCGATGAACAGTATTGCATTAGGGAAGGACTTGCTTTATAAATGAACCATTTCATTGCTCGCAATGCGACCTAATTCCATGTTCATTACTTCTAGAAGTAGTTCCAGAGGTAAGGCCTTGCAAAACCGTGACTGGGATACTATAGGTTACTCGTACACAGATGATACGACAGTGATAAAGATCTGGAAATAGCCACAAAGCTCGTGCAAGAGGACTTTCATGCAGTTAACGCCTGGTGACACTTATAATAAATGCTTAAAAGACCAAAGTCTTGCAAATACGACCACCACACATTAAAAATATAAATAATGTTAAAATTTCATGACGCAATCTGTCTTTACAAATCGAACACACAACTATGCCTAGAAAACAACGACAATTGCACAACAATGATTGGAAATGTATCTAAAAATGTATCTAAAAATGCGAAAAGCTGTCTTTGCCCTATTTCACCTAAGTACACGAAACGTAGTTTAAATGATAGTAAATTTATTGCACTAGTTCTCGTTTATTAAATAAAAAATGAAAAACACAGCTTTTTAATAATTAAGTAGACTTTATTTGAATAAATATTGCTCATCTTATGGATTGTCTTTTAATTCTAACCATTCGATCACTGAAATAATAATTCAAAACTAGCTTAGCCTGACATTCTTAGGATAAACTAGTTTGTCCTGAAATCGGGTTTGGCCGGTAACATTTATATGGACCTAGTCTAGTCATAAATACTGATACAATTTTTATTGCAACCGATTTAAATAAAGTATTAGTTGCACTCTTTTTGTGTTAACCGTTCTTTTACCCATTGGTTTTATGCTTCTTTAACGCGGAAATTATTTTCGTTTTTAGTCGCTTACAATCATGGAATGGGGTGACATCAAAAATCGTGTCGTTCTTAACGCGTTACACTAGTGTCATATGGGAGAGGTGATATCTTACCAAAACACTGTTTTGGAAAATGTCGTTAAGCCTCTTAGGCGAACAATGTTTGCGTACAAGCACTGGACATTCCAAAAATATTCTGCTCCAACCCACAAGGCGAAAACCACTCAAGAGTGGCTAAAAAAAAAATCAACCCAACAACAACAACACCGGAGGATTGGCTAGCTGGTAGTCCCGACCTCAACCCTTTGGATTAGAAGTTGTGGTCCGTTTTAGAGGGAATAACCTAATCTATTCATCACTGAAATATTGAGTCTTTGAAGCGAGCCCTTGTCGCGCTGTCGACAACTTTCCAATAAATTCGATGAATTCTGCGTAATTCGATTGATGATTGGCCAGTGCGTCTCATGTCATGCTTTAAGGCAAATGGCGGCCATTTCGAATGAAGTCTTCCATAACTTGTAGCTAGTGATTTGACAAATAAAAAATATAAATTTGTTTTTAAAAATATCAGCGCGTTCTCATTTTGCATAAGATTTTCTTTGTATCAGTATTTATGACTAGACTAGGTATATATTAAAATATTGTATTAAGATAAATGATTGAATAAATGAATTAAAAAATTTGATCATTTTTTTTATAATTAAATCGCTAGCGCAAGAGCTTGTGATTCCTCCTGAGAGTTGATTTCTGCACCGATTTTAATGATTGTGAAACTGATCGAAAGCTTATCAACTGAACTTTGTTCATCAGTATAAACAATCTTGAAAAAGTGCATACGAGTAAAATTATTATGAAAAAACATTATTACCTATACCTACGTTCTCATTTTTTTTAAATGTTAAACCGTAAGCAGATGTGGGGTTTCTACATGCGAGATTTCTCGCACTGGTCCACTAGTATATATTATTTCTGTAGTATAGGTACCATTTGCGGCTCTCATACTTAACCAATCTTAACAAATGAGGTGTCAAAAGAAAGAAAATTTCCTTAAGCACTGACGAATCGCGTTTTCAATTTATAAATTTTAGCAAAATAAAAAAAACCGATCAAAACAAATTGTTTACCCAAAATGAAATCCCAACAGAATAAATACTTCCCGTATGATTTCCATGGGATTACTATCAGTTGACAGATGAAAATGGAAATCATATGGGAAGTTTGGATTTTCTCTTGCGAGAGTTCTCGCATGGGCGCACTAGCTAATTACATTGCATTTCCAGTTAAGGAGAAAGAGAAGTACAGCCCGGCTATAATTTAATTCAAACATTTTAGCTTTATTAACGTTGACACGACTTTTATTAATATTTAAAATTTTTATCGTGGTGGTCAGTTGACTTCCCCAGAATGTGAAAGAATGTGGCCTGGGAACTTTTCACGCAAGGCATTCATGTGTCTTGTTGGAACCACATGACTGCCGCAAATATACCTTCGATATCGTACCAGAAAAACTCGGTTCTGATGCACCTATACCGCTCATTATTGATTGTTACAGTCCGACCCTGATCATCCGCAAAAAATAAAGTTCCCCGCCTGACCACAATGCACACCAAACAGGCACTTTTTGGACAGTTAATGGTGTCTTCTGAATCACCCTATATGCGGAAAATTGGAGCGACAGACCGCATTCTTCCCAAAGGCTTTTAGGGGGCTCTTTTCTACCACTACAGACACACCATCTATTCAATGCTTGCTATTTTATTGCTCACGTAGTTCCTGTTTTTGTTAGTTTATAGGTCTGTGTCTATTCGTTTAGACTGATTTATAGTCAAATGACCTTCAAAGAAAACTCTTTCTGAATCATCCCTCCTAATTAATGTTCACATAGACATAGATGCTCAAAGCTAATGGCATATCTCAACGATGACTAATCCCCTTACATTAAGTTTCTGCCAAATATAACATAACAAGACGATAAAAGAACACGCGCTAAGCCCTGACCCCATACATGGGACGAAACTGCGTTGGAAAGCGCCTAAAATAACCATTCACCACCATGACCAATTTCCAGCTAATTCCGTTTGCTTTTCGATTTTGTAACCGCCATTTCGAAATTTGGCCCCAGGAACAGCCTACACTCGCTGCCAGTCACAGATCCAGCCTCAGTTGCAATAAAAGCTAAAAGTATGCGTAGAGTGTCCAAAAATTAAATTCTTCCTCTGTGTACAGAACCAGTGCTTCGGTGGCCTCCTGCTGAGTGCACATTATACCATGGGCGATATTGGTATTTGTCAAACTTGACATTTCCATTAATTTGCCTACTTTGTCCCCAGGACGGCATAACAGCTTTTGCTGGAACAGTCCAAATTAAGTGTCGAACAAAAATGCAAATGAAACATCCCTCGTGTCCACAGCCCCCGGCCTAATCAGATGCAAAACCTTCTCATCACCGGGTGAGCCATGACCCAAATTCATTACCAATGATTCAATGGATCACTGATGAACACGGACCGAATGAAGCACCGGTACTAGAGAAGTGTTCCACGCCGACACAATCGTAGGTTATGCTCATTTGGAATGCTGGCGTAGCATAGAATACTCCGATTGTCCATAGATTCAGCAAATACGGATTTGTGCAGTGCATCTGTGGTCGGGGACAAAATTCACTGCACACTGAAGTTGGTTAACAATTTGAGCGGTTTCTATGCCATAATTTATATGGCCAAAAAGTTTGTCGAGCATCATGTTACGAGGGTGGGCGGTTTTACTGGAAGTATGCAACATGCAGTTTTCGAACAATTCGAGCTCGTGCACGAACAGATACGAGATGGAAAGTGAATTATGATCCAAGGTACTAAACTGTGTTCTTTTATGCACCATCGGGTTTATTGTGGCAGTGTTTGGAAATGTCCGGGATAATGGAAAACCTCTTTTGTCAAAATGTTAACACCACATTATATTTTGCAGCGGAAGAGTCGTTAAAACTTTAATGCCTGCTTCAGTGGTATTGTGTATCAAAACAAGTGTGAAAGTCTTTTTAACCATTAATGGAAAAACGGGTAAGTTGTAGTATGCGGTATTTAATGGATGTTAGGACGCATTATACATTAAAAAACACTTTTGTGAACGATACTCCTTTTTTTTGGTTCACAATAATGCTAACGGATCTCATAAATGAAGAGGCAATGGTAAATTAAATAAATTCATGGAATACGAATGTAATGAATGCAGCTGTACGCTTTAGTTTCGGTCAAACAGGGTTATTGGCTTGAGATAATCTATATTAATATTAGCAATATTGATTACGTTACCATGCCCAAATAGTCTAAACTTGAAACCATTAGACTCTTTAAGCCTTAGCACTGTTTTAACCCTTAACTGATGTCGTGAAAATAGTGAACGCTTCTATAGTCGTGGGGTCCATTGGACCCATCTGTTTTAAAATATAATTAAAAGAAAAGTATTAATTTTTTCAAATGTTTTTTTTTCATTAAACTTTAAACTTAACAACTACAAATGTAGTTTTTAAAAATTAGCAGCGTGAACATTCGTTTTTATTTCAAACTTGCACTTTTATTAATAAGTCTCAATATACTTATCATAAAAACATGTAATTTAAAAAAACATATATTAAATACAAAACAAAAGAAACTAAATAAAAAAAAAACAATTTTCTTCAATTAAACTTACTCTTTAACTATGTTAACAAAAACTGAAAATATTCGCTTTGAAAAATTTTGACATTGGTCAAAGTGAGCTGCTTCATAAGCATGAGAGGCATACAAGCAACTTTAGCCCATTTGAACCTGTTTTTTCCTTTACGGTACCAACTGCTAGAAAGCTCTTCAACCACATCAGCTTCATCTTGATGTGTATCTTCGCCATCAGAATCAGACAATTCGGAGTTGGATTCATAGTCACTTGCTGTGATTTATTCTTCATCACTGTCCGAAAAATCATTATCAGAATGAGTATTACCACGCAAAGGTCTTACATTTGATCCAATTTCGTGTTCATCACTGGACAATTCATTTAACCATTGATCAATCATATACTCTTGATTGCCACTGATATTTGCCATTATAAATACTTGAAACAAAACAAAAAACTTTATTAACTACATGAACAAATAAATCACGTATTTATAGTCGTGGGTCCAGGGGACCCATGTTGATATTGAAACTAACCTTTAAAGAAGCGAGTGAAGTGCGTCCTTCTCACTGTGCACACTTCGACTTACTATAGCAAGGTACTGTAAAGCGGAAACAGCTGCGGCGACCGTTGCGCTTTTTACACACGTTTAAAGTTTGAAGATGGGTCCACTGGACCCACGACATCAGTTATAGATTAAAAACGATACTCTTAGCAAATATGTAGGTATATTAGTAACAAGTTCAGTATGGTGTTTAGTGACATCGTTGATGTTGTTTTAAGTGCTCCAGTGAGTCCAATACACATCAGACGTTGAAGTCTCTCTAGTTGTTTTAGAATGTGTGTATTCTCCAGGGCTCTCGACCATACCACAACTTCGTATAGTAAGATCGGTCTTACTATGGAAGTGTAGATCCAGTGAGTCACTTTAGGTTGTAATGCCCATTTTATTCCAACCATTTTCTTGCAAGCATAGTAGGCATTTTAGGCTTTTTTAATGCGTTCTTCGATATTAGATTTCCAGTTGAGTTTTCCGTCAAAGATATCTCCAAGAAATTTAGCCTGGTGGTTTGAATACGGTAAAGTCAAGTTGTTCATCTTGATGCCTCTAAATTTAGGAATCTTGTATTTCCTAGAAAATATAATAAGCTCCGTTTTTTTGCGAATTAATTTTCAACACTTTTTGAAGCGCCCAGTGGCTTATAGAAGAGAGTGCTCTTTCCATTAGCTCACTCTGGAAATTTGCCTGACACAAGTAAAGCTATGTCATCAGCATACGCGACTACTTTAATACCATGTTCGCTGAGGATGTGGAGTATCGAGTCGACCGTGAGGATCCACAGGAGAGGTGACAGAACACCCCCTGCGGTGATCACCGTTACTTTGTTATTCTTAAGCAGATCGATTTTCGAATGGGCATTTGTTAAAACTAAAAAAAAAAATTTAGTGTATGAGAGTCGAAAATCGATTATTTGAATAAAAACAAGAATTGGCAAAAAATCAAAATGAGGTAAAATCACAAGAGATCAGTCCGCCAAATTCACTCTGCAGTACCTAAACAGCGCTCACACGTATAAAAGCCGCGTTTTATTATCACCCATGATCCAGATTGGATAAGTGGTTTGTATGCATTACAATAACAATACCAGATCTTGCTTTTCATTTGGATCTGTTTTCCTGATCTAAAAATTAGTTCGGCTATTTCTCAGTGCTTGCGGTAAAAACCCGCTAAATGTCTGTATCCGTGACAGAAAGCTGCGCTAAAAACCCACTAAAAGTCTGAATTCGGCTAAAGGCTGTGTAATAAAACGGCAACTTCGCGCTAAAGGTATGTGTCTGGGCTAAGAACCCGTGATCTGATTCGAATCAGATCAGCATAATAAAACACGGCTATTGTTGTATGCAGCCCAAATGAACCGATTGGCGAGAATAGGCATATCTGCTGTAGATGGCTTAGTTCCACGATGTGGAAACCATTCTACAATTTCGGTATTCGAGTATGGAGAGTACAGTGGAGAGAGAGAACAGTCTAGAAGGTTCGCGTCCTAGCATATTATAGAATGTTCTGAGTATTTTGGTTGGGGTATAAAAACACCCCAACAGGAGGCGCAGGCAGTCAGTTAGTTAGCAGAGACTCAGTGATCAGAGTGTATTTGAGAAGTGATACAACACGATAGTAAGGGAAAAGTGATTGAAAAGTAATAGTATTTGAGATTGTAAATTAGATTGTAATGTGATTTTAGAAGTAAGAATCAATAAGTGAATGATGCGGTGTGAAATTGTTGGAAAAAGTATATTGTTCAGTTATTCCGATATAGAATAAAGTTTTATCCGAACGAATCCTATATTTCTATCCACAGGGGATAGAAAACCCACGACCGACGTAAGAATATTACAATATGTCCTTCTCATGGCGCATCGGAGCAACGAAATTCCTGCATTTGTTGCATTTGGTCGAATGTTTGTTGGCAATAAGCAAATATGGACAAATGATGCATCGGCCACGTTTACGTCATTTTTATTCAACTGAACTTATGTACATAAGGCTTCGCAAAGCATGTAGTCGATGGTCATTTGCTGCATCGAACGAGCAAGCTTGCCACCTGCTATTGTATTAGAGGCTTGATGTGGCCGCATCATCATTAGAATACATTATTACTGCATAGCTCCCATGCTATGTATCTTCTTCGTATTCAATCATCATCATTATATTTAAATCCCTGAGGGTTTATTCCTGCACCGATATCAATGATTCTTACACTGATCGAAAGCTCACCACCTGAACTTTGTATATCAGTACCAAAACTTTTGAAAAAGCACATACGAGTAAAGTTATTACGAAAAAAATATTATTACCTATACCTACGGGTATAGGGTTTCTACATGCGAGATTCCTCGCACCAGTACACTAGTAATGGAATACATTTGTTATAAATAATTTAACTATGCGTTCAGTGCAGATATGTTCAACATATGCGAAACCGCTGGCTTTGAGGTATATTAGATTATGCCATCGTTCGATTTACACAATAAATTTGGATCAGCAGTAGGATCCTTTAGCGCTGTCTCGTCCAATTCATCTGCACTTTCTCCACTGCCACTCGATTAATGTTCTGCTTCGGCGTCTGTATTTTCTGCTGCTGTTGGCTCATATGAACCTTCGTCATCTTGAGAATGACTGCATTCAGATTCAGTGAATATACATATATAAATCCAACATCGCTTCCACTTTATTTCAAGTTTTGGCCGACGCGACGTAAGTCGATTGCGACGGCTCATTTTCAAACAACATCCTTTTTTTGAACTCAAGCTTACATTTTTTTTTTAGAATTTAACGTGTATGAATGCGCGGTTGACTTCAAACAAACACATAAAAATCCCTTTGACTTAAGCCCGTGCATTTAGACTTCAGTTCGGTATTTAGTTGAGCTTTTATTTTACTTCTGAGCAGTTTAACTAACAACTGAACTGAAAACTGATGGGAAATCTATACATTTCAATCCCAGTTTCAGTTAAACGTTTCAGTTTTTGCCTTTACACATCAGTTTAACTGAAAGGTCAAGTGATAGCTCAACTGAAACTGAAACTGAACTGATCATTTAAATGGGGCTCTAAGCTAAGCACCAAACGTGCCACTATCAGGCAGAAAACCGTCGGCTTTTTTAATGCTTTTTCCATTTAGTACTGAAAATATACGTAGGATCATTTCTTATACTATGGGGCCTTTGAAGTATAGAGAAACACTTTTGGTCCAGGATTCAGAACCCGTCCACCGGAGTCATCTACAGAAAGTAAAAAACGACGTATTTCGGCGCCAAAATAAAAGTCACTAAAGCACGTTTCTGAAGTTCTGCGAGCAAAAAAGTTATTCAACATTTTTTCTCCATTTTTCTGAAGTCCACACATGGCTCTCATTCGTCTTGGGCAGTTACACCTAGTGAAAACAGAGTGCCGACAGGAGTAGTATCTATGTCATTCCAGCAATTTCCTCTTTTTAGTCTGGCAAGCGTGTGCTACACAAACTTGATCGCAGTTCTAGGCTACCACCATACCACGGGCAACTGTCAGTCTCAGACCACACGTCTTCCCAATAGCCCGTCGGCACTATTAGGAAGTTCTGAATGTCCGAAATGCTGTCTATTGCCAAATCCAATTAGTTAACCCATCACCAGCATCCTTTCAGCGGACACCTTCAAATTTTAAACTAAAAGTAATTAGTTCCTTGAAAAAAAGGAAATCAGGCAACATTATGACATGTGGTACTAATTGCCGAAATGGTTAAAGCCCCGAATAGCGTCTAAACTTCCAGGCAAACTGGGAATGATGTTCAGTTAAAATTTCTTCGCGCATGTCTTTGAAACAATATTTTCAACGAACCAGCAAACAAAACATATTTGCTACCGCAAAAAGTTTTTAAACAAAATTTCAATTAATCATTATCCTGTTAGACACCTGCTAAGAATACCTACACACAGATAGGAGTGGTGGTGTACTGAATGCCAGCAAAACCACGCTCATTAAAAAGTTCATTGCGTGAGAGATTGCGAAACTCTTTTACCAGCCTTGAACTCAACTGTGAATTTTTCATCCTTCCGATAGTGTTTTTCGGCGAAAAAAAAAAGTTTTCCTACACCTTACAGTAATTTTAATAAATAATATTGTGTGGCACTGTGAAACTTTCCCCTTTGGGATGCCTGGATAAATTCTTTTGGTCGATTTTCTTTCCCAGGATTCAGGTATGTTTCATATGTGGGCGCTCAGCTCCGTGGACGGGACACATTAAATTTTAATGCAATCCAAGACTGATGGGAGTACAATCGATGTTGCTGAGTTGTGGTATTTTCGAGGGAACGAAAATATGGAATATTTTACTTTCCTTTAGATGTCAAATATTTAAGAGTGGAGTTTATTTTCATAAGAAAAATCGATTGAATTTTGTCTTGCAGAGCAGAAGGTAAACTTGTTGCTATAACTTTGTGAAGAAAAGCTGAAGAAAAAAAAATACATTTTTTTTTTCATATTTAAGGGAAGGGAGGACTGGGACATTTATTTTGCTTTGCTGTAAAGGAACGAAAACAAAAGCCTTTTACTGTGGGAAAAAAGGAAATAATCATATTAACTGAATAATCTGAAATGAGGATTGGGAATTTCAAAGTGCTTTTTGACTCCAGAACATACGGGCGTATCATACCTTAACGTCGACAAAAGAATCTAAAGAATTTCATCACTGGAAACTTCGCATGACATACAAATGGAACACGTAGTTGGTTTTTTGATAACTACAGTAGCGAGCATTGAAAGTGCAACACGAAAAAAAACATACATCTTCTTGGTTTATTCCTTGTTTGTCAATGAAAAAAATCAATAAAATAAAAATTGTTTTTTATAAATTATTAACCAACTTCTGGGAAATAAAACAACATATAGAGCTATTTGCTACAGGTACAGAGTCTGAGCAAATTAGAATTTCTAAGAAAGTGTTAAAAAAACTATATGTTTTCTTGCAGTGGGTTTTTTAAATATTTATTTATTGTTAACGGTCATACAACTTGTACATTTTGAAATTCTGGGGCAAGAGCATTTATTTTTATAACATTTAGTGACATATTATTTATATTTTTTTTTGTTAAGTAGAACTACTTAGGGATTAGAATAGAAATAAAAAAAGAAAATAACTTACCATTTTGAAACAATGGCACGGAGCCGAGCTGTCTTGAAAAATCACATCGATGGCCTCTGAGAAATGCTTTTCAATAGACGATAAAAGTAATTGATTAAAATATTTTTGTAAACTTCCGAGCTTACGGTTCCTTTCACGAAGCATAAATCTCCAACTTCATTGTATATAAAAACATTCCTAAATCATTGGGATGGCTGAATGTTTCACTGTTCTCCCAAGGTAATTTTTCCTTAAGCGCTCTCCAACTCTTCATTCATATTGAATTTGCTCTCATCGGAGAAAGTGACTTGTCTCCAATCAATTTCTATCAGCTTTTCATATTTTCTTGCCCAAATAAGCCGAGATTTCATAATTTTAGGTGTCAACATCGGTGTTTTTTCAGGTCGACGAGCCATTAAGCCAAGTTCTCTGAGTATTTGACGCACTGTTTGCACATGCACACTAATTTCAGTTGGACATGACTCCAAAAACTCTGCTCTTGTTTGTACAGCTGTTTGAAAACGGTTCCTCGATGACATCCGGTGTAAAACTCGATCATCTGCGGTAGATGTCTAACGAATCGCTTATGTTCCTTTTTGGCGTTCAACTGTGCTCCTAAGTGTTTTTTTTTTTTTTTTAATAATCTCCTAACAGTTGACTTGCTGCAACCAACCTCTTTACATATTTTGGTAATAGTTAAATCTGCCACTTCAAAAAGTGAAAATATTTGATTTTTTTGGTCGTCCGTCAATTGCTCGTATTTTGGCATTTTTTCACAATTTAATAATTTTCACACCGACGCTGATCACTTCAAAAACTAAAATGACCCTAAACGACTAGTAGCACACATACATATTTACATAAAAAGAACGAATGGCACTAAAATAAACTGCTACCTAAAAGTAATTAAGGATTATTCTGTGAAAAATGGGTGCTGCTCGCTACTGTAGCTATCAAGGCGTGTCGTTGTGGGATGGAGTCTGTCTTTGTTCTTCGGGCACACTCTCATGAGTTTGATACTTCCCAATGGGAAACGTTGTAACTACTGCTTCCATTGTAAGGGCATATTTCTTTAAAGAAAATATTGAAAATATAAGATATTACCAAAATTAACGCCTAGTAAACGAATATGTAACGCATCGAAAATCTTATTTTAAACATTATTGAAATCGATGCTATTACTTATTCGCTTACCAGGCGTTACATTTGTAGGATGTTTTTCTCTCAAAAGCATCCTTGGGATGAAAATACAGTTATTCGACTCAGACAAATACAATCATGACCAACTCCGTCAGGGATTGCACTCAGCGGTGCCAGTACTTTTTAATATTAATAATTAATAATAATAACAAAAATTTAAGAATGTAAATAAGTGCTTACACGCCAGCTAATAATTTCAATAACTAACTTTAACTGCTAAGTTAACTGATTCCATATAAGGCAAATTGTAAGCCACGATGTAGTAATTAATGTTTTCAGCAATTATCATTCACCGCGCAAATAAGTGATTACCTTTAAGCTAGTTGGTAAGTGCTTACCACCCTAGGATAGCCCCATGTAAATGTAATCGATTCTGTAATAAAGAAAGTAAGCGCTAGTAGCTGTAATAGCAGTAATTTCCTACAGGGTTTTGCCTGCAGAGAAAAACACCGCATACAAAAGTCCACATAACAAAAGACCAAATTACAAAATACCGCATCATAAAAGCCCGCAGATTCAATGGGATAATG
The DNA here is from genome assembly GCA_949775065.1 of Brachyopa scutellaris. Lineage (NCBI taxonomy): Eukaryota > Metazoa > Arthropoda > Insecta > Diptera > Syrphidae > Brachyopa > Brachyopa scutellaris. Next base: position 73,387,242 of record OX459112.1, read on the forward strand.
TTTTGTATAAAATAAAGAAAAATCTTTTGGGCGTACAGCAACAGTCGGGCCATTTTTGTCCGCTCAAGAGGAGTGTCCACATAAAAGGAGAGAATGGCTTGATTTATATTTTTTTTTATTAACTTAAGATTGATGAATAGTCATGAAAGGAAGATTCGCTTTGTAAATGAATACTACCTAAAATAATTAAGTTTTCATATTGACCAAACGAAAATAATTAATATATACATAGAAACATATAGGCATGTGCATGCAAAACTAAAAATAACACAAAATAAAAAGATAACATTAGTTGGTACCCTGTAAATATATTTTAAAAGAGAGGAACAAATGTCCGAATTTGCACAATAGTGTTCATATGGTCCCAAAAGAATGTGCACACGATATCTCAGACGAAGCCGCGTTTGTTATTGCTGGGATTGTCCCCATCGACAACCTCGCAGACGAAACGAGGAGAATATATAACAGGAGAGCCTTCGGTCAGCTTGACGCAAATGAAATCATGATGATAAAAATAGAAGAAAAGGCAGCGTCAGCAGCTATGTGGCAAGCCCGGTGGGACAGCACACAAAAGGGCAGATGGACCTACAAGCTGATCCCGACAATCAACGATTGGATAGGTCGGAAACACGGGGACTGCAACTACCACCTTACTCAGTTCCTTTCTTGCCACGGCGGTTACCGGAAATACCTGCACAGATTTGGACATGACAGCTCACCATTCTGTCCGGAATGTCCAAACGAGGAAGAAGACATGGAGCACGCGGTATTTCACTGCACACGCTTCATAATATGGAGGACCACTCTGCCAAATCTGCCGTCGCTCCTCGACCATATGTTGCGGTCAGAAGAGAACTGGACGGCCATCTGCAGCTTTAGAACAGTACTCCAACAGGAGCTGCGGAGAATAGAAAAGCTTAGGAAAGCAGCAGAAGCTGACACAGGACGTATAGCATGACTCTAACCAGCCCCGCGAAGTTAGTTAACGGCAATCCCGCGGGGAGAATAGTCGAAGTCTGTGTTTGGGGGTGAGGTTAAGTACGTAGGCGTATATCGGCTGACACATTCCAAGTCAGGACCAGGTATGTGCATCGCGCATGCCAGCAGCGCGGGCTTCTGGTATCTTGAGAAGATTCCCACCTCCCTGGCGCAACCAGAAAAAAAAAAATATAGATATGAACGCGACATGTGCATATGTAGGTACGTATGTTCACGACGTGTTCAAATGTAAGCATATGCTTCGTGCACATACGTATGAACACAAAAATATGGTGTGCACACGATATGGTCATGTTTGGGACAAAATTGTATTCAAATATATGTATATGCTCACAAATTTGCTCAGTGAACATATCGTCTGCACATAGCTTGTATAAAATACATTTTTTGAAACAAAATAAAATAAAGTAACTAACTTAATTACTAATTTAAGAAAAAAGTGACATTTCCAATTTATGTTAGTGTGTCTTAATTATAATGGCGCAACCATGTTTGAATCCATTAAATGAAATAACAAACCGCCACTTTAATCGTCTCAATAAAAATATATGAAATAAATAACGACACATGTACGCTTAAGAGATCGACATATTTGATTACACCCCCAACCCACCCCTACTTTGCTTGTGCATGCGTTAATAAGTCGAATTACGTGTCCTGAATCTGTAGGCCTTCCACCGCTCAGTTCGGTAAATCATTTTTAAATGCACGCCATTTAAATTTATTGTATAACCAGCAACGGACATGCGAGATAATATCCCCGCTGAATAAAATAAATCTACGATTTTCATGCAACGGTTCAATGAGTTTCCGTTAATGTGGATTTAAATGGAAACGCTCAGGACAGCCGAGAGTTAAGAATCCTTGTGCCATTTTCATGTATACACTCATTGGATCCCAATGCACGTACCAAAGTATTTTTTGGTTTGATATCTCTCTCTCTCTCTGTGTGTGTATGTGTATGTGTGTGTCCTTTTTTTCATAACTGATAAGCAAACCCACATTAGATTTTGTATAAACAATTTCGTGTAAACGAAACTGTTATTTTATTCAGTGATTATGTGAGATGAGTACAGAGCACTTTGCCATTATGAATTATGATTGCTTGTGCCTTTATAAAGAAACCCATTATTGAGAACCATTGAATGGGATACATTATTCTTCTGGGACAGCATTTAGTAATAAACCTCGCATGTAATCCGGAAAAAAAAACCATCAAATGAAACCATCATCATCATTTTCGGTTATAAGGATCTAGAGCAGTAAAGGGCCATTAACAGTGTTGCCATTAGGCGAATTTAGTCACAATTGGTGCGGTTCAAGCGACTATTAGCTGAAAAGTGAACCGCGTACAAACATGTGCTCGACCCTTTATCTATTCCCTATCCTTTAGGCTAATACGTCAAAGAGTAAATTTGGTCTCGAGACCACGCACTGCAATCGGGACTATTACAACCATACGCAACAAAGGAAAAATGTGCTTCAAAGCAACCGCTAGCGAAGGCACACTGAAGAAAACAACCCGCTCTCTGCAGCAGTAGCTCGAAACAGGATATCATTAGCCGTATTTTATTATTCTTATGATCCTATCCGGATCATCTTTTAACACGTATTACAAAAACAAAAGAAGATCTTCCTTTTTATCGGGATCTCGTTTCGTGATCTGGTTTTTAGTTCACACTATTCACATTTAGATTTCGTTTTGTTTTGTGAGGGTTGGTATGCTGTCAAAAACATCTTCAGAAGTAAACAATGGAAAACGACCGAAAATCCTAAGTTCGGATCAGAAAATTACAACATACGAGTATGTACATACATACAAACAAAACATAAATAATACATTTTCAGACGTGGACGAAGCTGAAAAAGCCAAAAAAAAAAGAAATATCAAATGCTTCTTCTTCGTCCATTGTTTTTATTTATGACAAATGTCAATGTCAAACTACAAAAGCATTTGTATCAAAGTTTAGAAGTTTAAATTTGAGATGATCTGGATCGTTTTATTTTAAGCACTTGATCGGATTAGGATCATGCATGTATTGTTAAAATATTAAAAAATATCTAATAAAAAGATGGCAGGTAAAAATATTCTTAGTTTTTTTTATAAAAACTTAAAAAAACACCCAAAATTCGTCTCGCTAGACTAGAATACCCCATTAACTTGACTTCAATCCTCAACAGTTATATTCCGGTATTCTTTGGGCCATTGAAATCATTTTTTTCGCGAAATTCATTTGAACGTGAAAATTACAAAATAGTTGTACTGTCCCTAATAATTTGGTCAGCTACTAAACGTTAGAGCTCTACCAAACAGAACCCGGGCCAGTTGCGAGGGCAATTGATGTTGCTCGCCGCGGTCGCTGTGCTCTGTAGGTATAGAATTGAATCATTTCGTTCAAATACTATATTGAAGGCAAGTAAAGCGGCCCAGTCGAGAACGCAGCGGGTAGGTATCAAGTTGTAATTTTTTTTTTTTTACAAAGAGCGCGACCGACAAGCAGTAAAAATGTCTAATGAGGTGGAGAAATGAGAAATGAATGTGCTCAAATGGGTTTTTATATGATACACCGCATTCCGACTACAAGCATGTTTGAAAAGAAAAATTAAAACTTGGTGTGAGATACAGTACGTCCAAGCCAAACTCGTACACCCGAAACACTTAGTTTCATTTGGTTAAAACTGCTTTATAAAATGGTTAGCAAAAAAAGTTTAAATAGATTTAAATAGTATATCCAATACTTTATTAATAACAAAAAACATAAAAGAAAAAAATTCATTATTACAAAAAGTATACAAGAAATAACAAAACAGTAATTGAATTCAGTGCCAAAGCCAAAGTCGTACAATTAAAAAAAAATTAAATTAATTAATTAATTATTCAATTATTGATGAGTTAATACTTTGTGTGTAGTCCCTTATTCTTTATTACCATTTTAAGCCTATTAGGCATGCTATCCACCAATTTTTTACAGAAGCTGGGTTCAATATTCTGCCATTCCTCCAATAGAATTTGTTTCAGTTGTGCTTTGGAAGAAATGCTGTGTTGTCAAACTTTATTGTCCAGATAGCTCCATAAATTTTCAATGGGATTTATATCAGGACTCTGAGCTGGAGTGTCGATAACATGAGGGCAATGGTACAGAAGCCACAACCTCACATTGTAAGCTTTATGCTTAGGGTCGTTATCTTGGTAGAAATGCCAACTTTCACTCAGCCCCAGTTTTTCTTTAGCTTGAGGCAGATTTGCTTTTAAAATGCCTAGGTATACTCTTTGGTCCATTATTCCCTCGATAAAGTGAAGCATTCCAGGTCCAGCCGCGGAGAAAGAGCCCCAAACCATCACATTTGGTTTCATATTTTTTGCGAGCAGTTCCTCATTCCTTTTTCTCCACACGTAGGGCCTACCATCCGATCTAAATATGTTAAATTTGCTTTCGTCTGTAAACAAGACAGTTTCCCAGAACGAAAAATCTTTGTTGCAGTACGTTTAAGCAAATTCCAATCGCGCTTTTTGATTCCGTTTGTTTATCAGTGGTTTCTGCCTTGCTCTTCTTCCATTCAAATTGGCCTTATGGAGAACATTTTGTATGGTCTGAGGGCACACCTTTTTCCCCAACACATTTTCTGCAATAACTGCGAATTTTGGAGCACTTAGAAATGGATCTGCTTTACTTTTTCGGGTAAGGTATCGCTCATCTGCCTCTGTAAAAACTTTCTTGTGCGCTGTCTTAGGCTTATTTTCTACCATTTGATTATTTTTAAACCTTTTTAAAATATATTGAATTGTAGAATGACTTCTGTCTACAATTTTGCTTATTTCGCGTAAAGATTTTCCTTCCTCAAAATGTTTAATAATTAACTTTCTCAGTTCAAGACTGGTTTGACCTCTTTGTCGTCCCATGATCAATAGTGCTCAGTCAGTGGCATATGTCCAACTATGAAATCAGTTTTTATATGAAGTAGTGAAATTGTTATACGAAATAATAAAATTCGGAGGATCGTCAATATTTAATGGAGTCAGATGGCGCCAGCAAGGAAATACTGCTTATTAATTTGGACTGTACGACTTTGGCTTTGGCGTTAAATTCATTTACTGTTTTATTATTCCTTTTATATTTTTTATAATAATGAATATTTTTTTTTCTATTTGTTGTCATTAATAAAGCATTGAATATACTATTAAAAGCTATTTGAGGTTTTTTTTTAAACCTCTTTGATTAAGTTGTTATTACCAAATGAAACTAAATTCTTTGGATGTACGAGTTTGGCTTGGAGCTACTGTAGGTATCATTATTAACCAAACATGTATTGGACTCCTCTAGTTTGTTAAATCTTTTGAGATCTTCGGTGCGATCCAACTCTCAAATTGGTTCCAGGAGGTTCGATAAGAATCGGCTCATGTGGCAACACAATGGACCTACTATGGTCTTAGTGAATCCTACCGATTACGAAGGATAGCCATCCAACCTAACTTAACCTAACCTTCGGTGCGATAAGTTCGTGTATCTTCTCAAACGGCTCTCGAGACTTGCGAAAATTGAAGATACAGTCAATAATTAAATGGTGATGGGATTCACCACAATCCTTTCTGTTTTATTTATTTCATGCACCCGCTTCCTTCTCTTCTTTAATGAAAGAGTCGGAAAAAGAAGCAGTTCAGCTTCATAGGTACCACTACTCATTTCTGCTGCATAGCATAGTAACTGATCTGTTCTGAAGAGAATCACTTTAAAAACTGGAACGCTGAAAACTGTCCGCTTTATATTTGAAATCACTAACTACGGCGGGAAATAGGGCAGAACCGCAACAAGGTCTGGCCCACGTTCTGTTTGGTGAAACCTTAATTTTTCAGATCAGCGCTTAACCCTCTAGTGCCCAAGAGTGCCTCTAGGCACGCTTCTGTAAAAAATATTTTAATAGTTTTTATCCGTTTATGCCCAATACAGCCTTTTGGCATGGTTTCATTATTTTATTTAAAAAACAACTTATTAAATTTTGTTTTGAATTCTTAATATTGCATTCGTGTTTTTCACTTTAAAGTTCGGTTATAGGAGTTTTTATTTTAGAACCATCAAGAATTTCAATAATTAAATTGGGAAGTCTACTTCCCAACTTAATTGTTTACCTTTTTGGCGATTAGGCTGTATTGTGTACCATTTCAGTTTTGGACTCGAAAATCGGATGAATTTCTAACATTATGTCCTTGGTATACACCATCATCCACTATGTGATTGAAAAGCTTAAAGAAAACATGTCCTTTGTCTGGTGCTCTTCCAAACCTTAAGGTATTTGTACTTTTGAGTAACAGCAGAAATTGTTCGACAATTAATGAACATGAAATAATAGAACCAAGGAAGACTTTAGGTTAGTTAGGTTAGGTTAGGAAGGGTGTGTGATTGTTCGAGCAACCATTTCCACTCGGATTTCTGAAGGTCCATTATGAATCCCCTCATAGTTTGGGAGAGATACGACCTGGAGTAAATCCTCTTTTTACCAACTCGTAAACCAGTTTGTACTCTTGATGAATCGTAGAAGCTTCGATATCTTAGAATTTTCGAGTTCTGTTATGTCTCCAACAATGACCTAAAGTACGGAGGCGTAGTTCTTCGAGTGCGGGACAGTGGCAGAGCAGATGTTGGATCGATTCGCTTTCTTCCTCATTTTCGCAGCTTTTACAGATATCGTTGGACTCAGGTAGCCATTTGCTCATCATATGACCTATGGCACAGTGTCCTGTGATTATTCCGGTGATTAAGCGTATGGAGAATTTATACAGATGCAACATCATCTTTGTCCTATTAAGATCAAGTTTCGGCCAAGGAAGAGATGTGAAGCAGTCGGTGCGTGTGAGCCACAGAGCATTGGTTTCTTCTTCGATTATATGGTCGATTGTATTGAACAGTATTTTAATCGGTAGCAGTATGGAGGTGGCCTTATGGCATTTAGCGCATTGCGACATTTTCGGACCGCCTTTGGTTTGATTGTGTTTGATCCTATTGCTTTTAGAGCTGGCTGACTATCCACCAGAATGGCTAACTCCGACGGAGGGAGGTCGCTTCCTTTTCAATTGGCAGTAGTTCGCCTTTCACGCAGAGCGCCGCTAATCTTTACACTTTGGCGAGCTTGTTTATGTGGCTTTTTACTTTTTAGCAGTCCACCAAATGATGGATCCATATGTGATGATGGGTCTATGTTCTATTTTCTGCAATGTGCACCTGTATTCGGTATTTGTTCGCCTACCTAAATATTTGATGGGACTAAAGAGTTTGGGTAGCTATAGGTACTAAATGCAGCAAAGCTGTAGAAAATACATGATACACATTGGTTTCGTGTGGATTCCTTCATACACATAGACTAGTATATGTTGCTATACACATGTTTTTTACCGCCACGCGATGCCCTGTACTAAATATGTTTGTACATTATTTCTTTTGCATTTTGTCCTTTCGTTTGTATCTGTTGGGTCTGTTTCTTACAAATTCAAAGGAAAATAAAAACAAAGACTCGGTGTGAAGCTATGAAGGAGTTTTTCACTTTTGTCCGTCTAATGGAATTAAATTAAATAATTTCTAATAGATATGCGTGTCCGATAGAAGGAGTATCTGGTTAAAGGAACGTAAAATGTATGCAATCCGAAATATAAAAGCTTGATCGGGAAAATCTGTTCGTCAAAGGCAGCTGTCCGTCTAAGGGAACTGTCCGTCTAAGGGAGCTCTCCTTAATGATAAATTTCACTGTATGTATGTTCATATCAGAGCTAAGTTTGATCGTTAAATATGATAACATAAAAATTTTAACTCATTATTTTGACATTGTACCTAAAATGAACAACATAACTGATTAAGTTTATTACCAAACACAGTACGACAACCCTAATTGGTTGTACATACATATTTAAAGCTAAAATTATCTATTTGCTTGTGAACTGATTAATTTGCATAACATGGCGTTTGGAATGATTGTCCCAAACCATTGTCAAACAATGTCACATGGTAAGATTTTTCACAACGATAGTATACCGTTAGCCTAAACGTGAACCATAAAAAGCAATTACGTAATATTCTACCGTGTGTCGCGGTCGTTGTAACTTTCAGTCAAATCACCTGTGAGTTATGACTAACTCCCACCACTCCCTGGCCTAGCCTTAAAAAATGTCCTTTTCCTCGCAGCAGATTTACGGCGGCGATAGTCGTGCGTTCCTTTTACTTAACGCATTGTTGATGTAATGTCATCGTAGCCGCTTGCCACAAGCAATTCATTAATTCTGTCATAGGTATTTTGTATATTCAATTATTCACACATAATTCCTCCAAAGGACCCACCAATTTGCGGCGACAAAAAAAAACACACACACACACACAATCTGAATAATTTGGAGCGACATGAATTTTCTTAAAATTACTTATTCACATCTGCTAGCACAGGATTCGCGCAAAACTAGGAAAACCATTTCCCTACGTACGCGTGCTACAGTTTTGTCCTGTTTTGGAAGTCAAGGCTGAGGTTGAATGTATGTAGTTAAAAGTTTAATTGAAATTGCGGCAGAGAAGGGGATTTATGTATATACATACGCGTGCTCCGGTGCATACATACATATGTATGTGTGACATAAGGCATAGTCGGAACTCGCGACGCCACATAATCACAGTAAATTAATTATTATTAATATTTAATTGTACAAAAACGATGTTAGGCCGGTAGGAGTGGTAATTAACGAAATGGTTAAAAAAAAAGCCATTTTCTCCTACCGCATGGGCTGGTATGGGTAATAAAAGTAATCTCCGGTGAGCGCACGATAAGCTTGGTGAGTGCTAAACTTCGTTTGGTTACGACGATGTAAGGAATTTTAATTAAGTGAAAGTAGATTGTAATGTAATTAATATTTATTTTTATGTAAGTATGATTCTGTGGGCAATTGCCGGGAAAATGTGGTAATTTTTGTAATGAAGAACAGCCACCTGGTTACCACGTAGCGTTTCTGTATGTCCTGTCCATATACCCGACTCCATGCCGTTTTGTGATTGAGCATAAATCAATTAAGTCATAAGTGTAAGCCAACTTTTTATCCGTGTTGACGAATTGAGTTGAATTCGGTTCGGTGGTTAATTTTTGTTTCTATTTAAAAGCTCTTTAATTTGAAGCTAACTTTTCATAAAAAATAATTCTGAATATAAATAACGTCACGATATGCATATGTATGCGTACGCGGTTAGGCTTCTATACCAGTGCTACCAGATTTTTACCTTTTCGTGGTAAATTGTAACTACAATTTTTATGATATGGTAAAAAGGTAAAATTTTCCGCTTTGCATACAAAAAAGGGAAATTCTATTGACAAATTCGTCTCCTCACTAATTTTCACTGCAATAGTCAGTAATCAATTCATCCCATAACTTGAAGTAATTTCACCGATCCCACGTAATTGGTGACTGATTGCGTAGCGATCAACTATTGCTGCGTTTGGAAATACAGTAGAATCTCGGAAAGATGAACTATTTCAAAAGATGAACTACCCATTGCAGTATTCTAAAAGATGAACGGTTTGATTTTTGGATACTTGAAAAGATGAACGCTCTACCCCTAAACTTTTTTTCTACGTTATTCGTGTTTTAGTTGTTCATAGTAGATTCATACAACCGTAATTCTTTTGGAAAACTGTTCCTTTCTGCTTGATCTTGGATTTTTGCATTTCATTTCGTTTCTTTGCATACCAGTGCGAAGTGAATTTATGTACAGGAAAGATGCCACCAGTTAAAGGCCGAGTAAAGTTTTAACATTTAAAAGAAAAGTGGCGTGAAAAAAGGCAATTCCATCAAGATGGCCGCGGTTTGAAGTTTATGTTGCTCTTACTTTTTAGGCTTTAGCCATAAGGGTGTTTGATACTTTCTTTATGCCAAGTTTACACTTGCACAGGCGCGACTCTTTCACAATATTGGGACACTTTATATTCATAGTTTTCCTTAGTGTGCCTTTAAATTCTTTGTTTTGCTTTTTTTTCAATCACTAAATGGTAATTTAAAATCAATATCTAATCTAGACACCAACTTTGCAATTGCTTACATTTAAAAAATTATATCTGCCATACGATCTCCTGCAGATAAGCCGCAAGGCTTCACAGGACAGTTTAATATGTAAAGAATTTCAAAATATGAAAAAATAAAAAAAAATAAAAAATAAAATATAGGAATGTAAAACGCTAGTGAACATTATTGTGATACTGCAGAAGTTAACCAAAAGGTAGGGTAGATGTACCAATACCCGGCCAGTCACTGGTATCCGGCCACTCTGCGTTAAATAGCTGAGAATAAGTAAATTTAATCGTTATTTCCATGGGCAACCAATTATGGCTTTAGTTTTTGACCTATTTAACATGCTGGTAAAATTTGACAACTGTGAACATTTTTAAACCGCCAAAAAAAAATGCGCAGTCTGTGTAGTTCGTCGAGAAAGTGAGAAGTGCGTTTTAGAGTAAGCGAGTGTTAGTGGAGGTAGTAAACAAAAAACGTAAATTTCTATGTTTTTTTTAAATATTTACCAACTTATCTTTTGTTTTTCTGTCAAGTTATAATAATTATTAGTCATAAAACGTGAAAAAACTGGGAGTTTTCATTTTTACATTATTATTAAACGGTGGCCGGTTACTAGAACTTTTTTTTAGTTAGGTGTTCAAGTGTCCGGCCAGAGTGGCCTTGTAGGTATCCTTGTGGAAATTCTTCACAGGCTTGGAGTGATATATACGAGCAAAAAGAGTGAGCTAAGCAAAAAAAAAAAAAATCGATGCAGTCGAAAATAACCTGGCCGGATACTGGTGCAAAAGTGGCCGACTACTGAATTTTAGTGGCCGGGTACTGGTAAAATTTCACTTTTTTCAAAAAATAATTTTTAATTTCAGATGCATGAATCCAATTACATTCAGCTATTTTTTTTTTTTTTAATCTAAAATTGCCATTTATGTGCAAAAAAAAATAATTGTTTCACTGATTAGGTGAATTAGTTATCACGGATCAAAGTAAGAAAAAGTGTTAGGTGGCCGGATATTAGTACACCTACCCTATCATGCAGGAAAAATAAAGCAACCATCATGGGAATGGTTACAGACTTAAAAATATATATAGTTCCTGTTCCGTGTAAATAGACTCAAAAGATAATAGAATAATACTTCGTATGACATAGATGAACCTTATTTTATGAAACTTCACTTTTTTTGAAGGACGAATATAATTCCCACGTGTCAGCAACACACAAATTATGTGCGTGCAATCAAAATCATTAGTGTTTGCGAATATATGTCTATCATAAAATTATTTCAAAGTTGTTACGAAACGTGTATTTCCTTGAAAATGAATTAAACGAAATATTAAAGGCAACAATTTTTATTTGGTATGTTTCTGACAGCCAACTTTTTACATTTGAGTAGTAAACAGAGAATGGAAAATTTCAAATGGAGCCACACACAGCCAAACCACACGCCATTACATTGTGGAAATATTTGATCACAAAAGCTTTTCATTTACTGTTACAATAAAAAAAATAACAAGCCATCTTAAACAGTTTAAATTGAAAGAACATTTTCTTAGAATTGGGACAGATATTAGTTAAAATAAAAGAGTTGTCAGGAAAAATCCTTTAATCATTATGTTAGAGTTTGCAAAGAATATTATGCAAATATTAAAAAAAAAAATCGATGCAGCTTAGTTTTTTTTTTTTGTCGGAACTAACTATTCAAATTACACATGGTTACCGGTTTCTCAAATGCCTGAAAATTTGGCTACTCTCTCTAGGTGGAGACTATAGTAGTATTGTACTACTATCAGCGTTGCTGTACTACCCATACTACTCCTTCTACCTTTGTACTACTATTTTAAATTCATGTTGTATATATTTTATTTCAACGATATGAAGTTTACAGTGAAATCATTAGTACTCATTTCGCAAAGATAGTGTCTAGTTTTAAGTTTCATATAGAAAATAATGAAATCCGAACATAAATACATACAGTACGCCCTCGGTAAAAGCAACCGTTAAAAATTTGAGCAGTTGCGTTAATTGAGGTTGTTGCAATAACCGAGTCACAAGAGAGTATGAAAAATAAAAGAATAATGTTCGTCGTAAAAGAAAATATGTATATTTAATTCTGAGAGAAGTAACTAGAAAATAACTGCCCAGTTATATTTAGTAAAACAAAACACCAAAAAATAGAAACAAATATAAAACGAAATAAGAGATCATGTATGGAAAGTTGCGTTTACTGAGTCACATTTTTTTGAAAAGTTGCAATTACTGAGTCACTAATGGTAAAATTTTGGGTGTTGCTTTGACCGAGGTATTGCGTTTATCGAGGGTTGCTTTTACCGAGGGCGTACAGTATTACTCAAATATTCACCAAATATGTTTTGCACTCGAAGTTGGTTGAGGTCTTGTCTACTGTGCTCGCCACTTTAGGCGAGGTTGTCCTCTACTGCGCTGACCCTCCGGGTTAGAATCGAATATTCTCCAAGCCGGAGCATTGTTGTTCATACGCTCTACATGTCCTAGACGTCTTAAACACCCAATGCGCAGTTTTTTGACCGAGTCGATGTCACTATACAGTTCGTGGTTGAATCTTCTCCTCCAAAACCCGTCAACGAAAACGGGACCGAATATCTTACGGAGGATGCGCACCTACTTTATAATTCTCAAACGTAAACGAATCCAATGATAGTAACAGTAGATACTTTAGCTGTATATATTCAGACGGTTCTCAGATCTTACAATAGGTTCGTTCTCGTACTTTTCTCACCAAATATGTGTTTTTGACCAATTTTGAAAAGTTGGTGTAATATAGGTAATATAGGTAATATAGGAAAACTACGAAAAAGTAAGCGAACGGGTTGAACAACAAAAAATGAAAAATGTATGTCATCTGACAGAGATCTGAGCACTCTCTTTTACGAAAAACTACAAAATGTTTGCATACGCGAGCGGGTTTTCGTAACTTTTCTTAATTTTTTGTAGATTTTCGTAGTTTTGGGAGCGTACGCGAACAGACCTAATATTGTTAATGTGCTGACAATTAGCTTACAAGTTGCAACGTTAAATTGTCAGTCCACACGGTTGTTAGCTTTTTATCTGCTTACAGTTTTCCTGATATTAAGTTAATTTAGTCACAAGACCCATTAAGAAAAAGAAGCATTACCTGGTATGCCGTGTAGTCCATCAGACAAAATGCAGGCTAATACTCGTTTTTGAATGGTTCTCGTGACTATATTACCTCAATACCAAGAAAACTATAAGCCGCAGGTAAAAACCTTGTATTGTGAATCTGTAGGTGACGTTATGGCACACAAAAATAATAATAATAAAATAATTATAAGCACACTCTCCCGTGATAAGTGCGATTTTCACAAAAATTGGTTAAAAAAAATCTGGGTTTGAAGGCCATTATCTAGAAAACGGAATTACGGATGGTAATAATTTTTGACTTTTGACTAAACTCTAATCAATTGTCGATGGAACGAGCCCCCTTTGGTTGCTCTAAGTTGAATACACTATAGTAACTGTTGGTACCTACTTCTCTGAAGGAACTTTTTAAAACACCCTGTGGTGTTCAATATAGCCTCCCCCCCTCCAATCGATTTTTTTCAACGAATCAGATCCCAAAATATCTGTATCCCAAACCAGACCACCCTGTTTAGGAATTAATACAATGGAAATGAAAATGTTGTTTTGTTGCATATTTTCTTATTCTAAAGTTTAATTTCTGTTTGCATGATGTATATAGTTACTCGCATATACAAGCACATAAACTTTTCAATAAATGTATGATACCATACAGCTAAACATATTCATGATAACTTAATTTCTGGAAGACACAGGAACGAGTAGGATTTTTTTTTTATTATGAACGTATGTATAGTTTTTGTGCACTTAACTTGGACGTACTACTATTTCACTGAAAATACTACTCTTTAGAGAACATTTGTACTACCTTTGATTTTTACAAAACGACAGCACTGGTGGAGACCCTTATACAAGTTATATTCTAATAAGCAAAATGTATCCATTCGCAGGTTTTATTCTCATTCCTCATATCTTGTTCGTTTCATTTCGGTCACTTTCGAACAATGAACTGCATTACATTATTTTCTTTTCCTTTCCTTTCGACTTTTATCAATAAAATGTTTTAATAATAATTAACGTACTACATACTTGTCACTGGTTTACATTCTTAAATACCTACGTTTATAGATATGTATATTTTATAGTTGAGGTAAAGGAATAAGTCACCTCCGCCATACCTGAATGTACCTGTCGATTGAGCAGCAGGCCAAACTTTTTATTGGACAAAATTTTCTTTTTCGTTTTCGATTTTCAGGAATTTTCGGCTTTTTAGTACCGGCTGAGAAAATTGTTGCGGCATAAAACCCAATAAAAGAAAATGATTTAACGTAGAAATATATAATAGTTTTGCTATTGGCAAATATGTATATGTAAATTTGGATGCACCAAAAGATCAAAATGAATAGCGCCTAACTAAATCTCATTTAAAATTGTTTGGTTGAGCCAAAAATGATGAGAACTATGTTCATCATATAACATAATATGTACATATGTGTATGTATAGTACATATAGTGTTTTGGCACAGATTTTTAGGATGTGGTCTATTTTTCTTATTGATATCTACTTGTACACGCAAACAAAATCACTGCCGAAATCATGCGCAGGACTACTGAGCCAGGGTTGCTGGTTCGAGTCTCAGCTTAATCATGTATTTTTTATTTTTAATATTTTTTTGGCGCAATTGGAGTGGATAGCTTATAAATTATAATACTCCTGAGGAATAATACCCCTTTAGGAATTATTGATCGAATAGTGATAATTTCATTAAAATCGGATCGGTAATTAATAGTGATGAGCAAAAAATTACTACCAGTGAATTATTCACCGTGAATGAAAAATAACAGTCGCAGTCTGTTAACGACTTGGAAATAAACAGTGAATCGCTAAATCGTAAATAGTTTCACGTCACAGTTTGGAATTCCCAAATAACGATGTCACAACAAAAGTCGCGGTCGTGAGTATGAACGTGAGGTGCGAGGCAGTGAATGATACGTAGAACAAAGCAGAACGCGGTGAACGATATTGTGTATACTATACTGAATAATGCTGCCTTGCGCACACAAACATGTATGTATAGTGTGTTATGTATATTGTTCGCTGGGTTGCATTGAGAATTTCCGTTGAAAAAAGGGATGAAGGTTGAATTTTGTAGCGGTTCTTAGAATTTGAGTGTGCTAGTTTAGTTCTGTGCATGCGAATATGGGATTATAAGGAAATGTACAATGTACATGTGTTTGGTGTTTAGGACTACGCAACGCATTCCAACAAAAAAAAGAGACTTTTAAGATGCCGCCAATAGCGGGGTTCACATTGAACGATTTGTTTGACACACTTGTTTGACGACCTACCAAATCGTTCAATTCGAACGGCGTTCAAACAAGTCGTCCAACTTATCGTATGGTTTTTCAAATTTTTCAATTTTTTGCCATGCTTGACACACATATCGTTCAATGTGAACGCTTGTTGTCAAACTTCAGGTCATTTTTTTATTTTTTTTGTGTATTCAATGAGTAAACATCGAAAATATGGTGTCGAGCGCGGACAAAATGTTTTAACATTTTTGGTATTTCAAAGATTTAAAATTCCAAAAAAAACAGGAAACAGATATGGAAGGATTATTTACTACTGACTTGGCAATCAAAGACGATAATGCTGCAATTAAAGAAGTAAATAAAATACCCGCCCCATGTTCACAGTTCAACATCTTATCAGAAATGATGTGTGTCAAACATATCGTTCAATTCGAACGCTACCCTAATTTGGTCGTCCAACAAGTGTGTCAAACAAATCGTTCAATGTGAACCCCGCTAATAACAAAGCGAAGAAAAATTTGTTTTTTGTGGAAATTCTTTGAATTAGACGAAAGTTTCGCAAAATGTAATTTGTGCAATTTGAAAATGCATATGGAAATCAAGCATACGTTAATATCATTAGTTTCTGGGGTAAGTAGGTATATTTTTGAATTATTGCGTCGAAGTGTTTTTAACGGCACTGATAAGGATAGAACACATGCAAATGTTTGTACATGCATATTTACACACTACAATATTACATAGTCAATAATTCATTGTATGTATGTATGTAGTTTTAAAGTAGTTTATATAGTTTCATAGTCGCATCATCGTGAATTCACATTCACGGGTTATATTCACAGTGAATGAAATATCACGTTCACAGTTATACCTGTGAATATAAATTCACGACTTAGCCCAACTCTAGTAATTAATTTTCTCAAAACTACATATACATATGTATGTATGTAACCTTCTCTATAGTTTTTATTCATTACTTATACAGGGTGGTCCAGTTTAAGTTACAGATATTTTGGGAACTGATTCATTGGTTCATGTTATGAAACAAATCGTTTGGGAGGCGGGGGTCTATCTTCAACACCCACTAAGCTACAGGGTGTTTAAAAACCCCAGCTTAAGTATGTGGCCCAAGTATCGTATTATGCGATTCTGTATAACTACGGTGACCATCCGTCCCGTATTTCCCGGGACAGTCCCGTATTTCAATAGCCTTTCGCTGTTTTAATTTTAAGAAATACGGGACGTAGAAATGTCCTGTATTAAATTTTAAGTCCAGTATTTGTCCCGTAATTTTATATATTTTTTTGTTAATATTATTTAAGCATTTAACCATTTAGCATTTAGTACATTATCCGGGATATGTAGTTACGAAAACTCATTTAGCTGCTCAGAGGTACTTATCCACGAACAAGACAAGTCCGCGAAAAAGCGAAATATCGTCACAACCAACAATCGAAAAGTAACAGTCAAGGGAAAATGTCAAAGTCCTACTAGAGTACTACAACTCACCACATGTACTAGATTAAGTTGATTGCCTTTTGTTTTGTTTCGATTCTAGGGTTTTATTAAATAGGGTATTTAAAATGGGAATATTTAATGTAATGTATGATAAATTAATCGGAAACAATGAGTACTTAAACGGGGAATGTAGATAAGCGATATGTATTTAAAAGGTGAATTAACAAGAATATTACTTCATAAACTTAGGGTTACAAAAAACCGCGGATGCTGTGCGGGTTTTGCACTTCAGAGGGTGGTTTTTAACCGGGTTTCGCTGTATGTGCAATCACAGAAATAAAAACGCCAGAAAAATGTTGCATATCTACAGGTTTTCTATGTGTGTGAAGCTCCGCACGGAACCCTAACGAACAAACAGTCAAGAAAGCGATTTAGTATTGCATTAGAGCACCGGATTTAGATTTTTTGGGCCCTAGGCCCAGTAAAAGATGCCCAAAAATAAATTTTATTCAAAATGATTATTGATAACATTATGAACATGCTTGTACTATATGAAAATGTTTATCGATTCTTTACTTTATTATTTGAAATATTGTTTTCTAGATTTATTAGTATATAGCGCAATCTTTGCCGGCATCGTCAAAATTTATTGTTCATAGGAAATCACTTTTAATGCAAAGAATAGATAATGCATCAAGCCTTTCATGCTTCATCATGTTTCTTCGAGGACTTTCTAAGCGCTTTAATTGGGAGACTGATCTGTCCGCAGAACAATTTGTCACCATCAAACTTAAGAATAAGCGTAATGCAAAATATAACGATGGAATTGAAAAAGTTCATCGGCAAGTTCTGTACTTAGATCTTCCGGATATTTTAATACCAAACGCCGCACTGGACGACTTCTTCATTGGTATTGCAAAGAAAATCCAATCGTTTAGAAATTTCCCTATAAATCTTACCTCTGGATTAATTTGTATTTGCAATTGATTATCACATAAAAAGCGTTTATTTAAAATGTTTCCTTTGGGCTCAGATGAAGTTCGGGAGTATTACTGTCGTTATCCATATTTGTTTGGAATACGTTTTCGTGTAACTATGTAGCTGCCATCGGGTTGAAGTACCTTAGAGCGTATTTTAATAATATCGAAATGTTCACGCATGTTCTCCAGCTGATCGGACAACGATTTATATAAATTCGCACACGTCAGTAGTGTTACGACTTCACTTTATAAAACTTTTTTGACTTTTGGAAAACTTTGTAAGATATCACTTTAAACCACAAGCATAATGTGTAGTAGAATTTGGTAAAGTGTTGTCGTGTTTTAAATTACGAAGAGTAGGGAACAATGAGATGTACAATTATGTATATTTGTATTTTACAAATATTGGGAGAATCGTCATGTAAATTCTATTTCAATTGCTTTGTTTCGTTTGCGGTTTTTGTGGTGCCCCATCTGTCGTGATGTCCTAGGCCTGGGCTTAGTTGGCCTAAGGGTAAATCCAAGGCTGTGCATTACCATCCATTTCTGAGCTATGTTTAAAGTTTCAGGTCTCTAGCTCATCGGGAAGAAGGTGTAAAATCAATTGCAAAATTTGTACTGAACTCTAGGACAGACAACCAAACGACCTAATGAAAACGTATTTAAATTAAGTTTTTAGCTTAATTGTTGTCACAATGACTTTACTATTATTTATTGTTATTTTCCCTTTAAGCATTTTTTTCAATAAGCAATTTATGAAATATATAATTCTAATCGAGATTTTTGTAATTTTTTTTTATTTATGTTTATTTATTTTTCACTTTTTGTCCCGTATTTCGCTCCAATACGAGGGTTGACTGTATTTCCATATGTCCATATGTTCCATCCTAATAATGCCAAAAAAAATGGGCCAGCTCCAAACCCTTCCATGTTTAACGCAATCTGCTGGATGTTCTGTGAACATGTGGCTTTTGCTTTGCCGATATTTTGTTTGTTTATGAGAACATGGAATGTGATCTGCAATGGACTGTTTTTTGTAATTTATGAACTGCAAGTGTACCACTCTAACCGCCTAAAAAACAAACAAACAATATTTAACACACTTTCTCTTTGCTTTGTTATAAGAATGTCAATTGAAAATACCGATTTTTTATGCCTAATACGGCATGTGTACACATAATTGTGCAGTTTTTATGCGCGAATATTTTTATTGCCATTTAGAAAAGTGTTTACACTTCGTGGCAGTTTGTCACATCATCACTTTCAACGATTTGTTAATAATTCATCGTGGATGTGGCTATAAAGTAAACACTGTGAAACCTGTCCTCCGGTCGGTTTCATTGGAAAATGAAGCCATTAAAAATGTATCATGTACATACTGTACACATATTGGTGACACAACTCTGATATTAATACACCGAAGGCCATTTTTTAAAGTTCAATGTTGACATAGGGCCATGTTCGCCATGTTCGCCGGCGTACAGCCACTCAAAAATTACTTCAAAATTTCCCAAAGTTATTTCCAACTGCGATAAATTCACTGCCAAACTGTTCGACCAGACCAAAGTCAAACATCATCAGCGTTAACCTTAAGTTTGCCTCAACAAATTTAATTTTTGGCTGCCTACCCGTGCCCCGTTTAGATGTCAGTTCAACTAACATCGACTCATGCCTCCTAAGAGCTTCCGTAACAAAATTATAGAATAGACAGCGCCGCTATGAACGGTAACTGCTGCCGTAGAGTGAAGCACGTGACAATGCGCGTGGGTGTTGGGAAACTCCTGGGAGGTTGGAAAAACTTTTACTTGCTTCGACAGGCAGATAAAAAGCATTCGCCTCCAATCTTGGGTAGTGCGGCGTCATTTTTAATCATCAACGACATGAGTGTCAACACTGTGCCCCCACAATCATAACGATGTCTTCTCTGCCACAAGGAAGTGGTGCCTTCTGTTGCCACCCCGCTTTAACTACAAATACATTGACTTGACTTTTATGGATCCTTCCAGTTCAAAGAGTCACACGTTAACTTCCCCCGCGATTTGGTGGCGGCTTTTGTGGAACGGGCGCGAATTTCAACTTTCAAAACAGACGAGTCGAATAGAATGTCATAAGGCTTTTAGCGGGAGCCATTTGTTAAATGCCAGAAGATGGGAACAGCGGCTGCCATGAATAATTTTAAACGAGATTTCTCTACACGGGGCTGGAGCAAAGGTAAACATAAAAGAATTCCCTGAACCACACAGGTGTGGTTAAAGCATTGAATCGGGAAAACTTTCTTCTGCGGTGCGTGCCTTTGGAATACATATGTATGTATGTATCCGACTGGAGGTATACATAGGTAGAAATGTTACCTAGTGGTTTGCGGATTAGTAAGTCGTTTTGTTAAGGCGAACAGAAATGTCGAAACATTATCGACAAAGAAAATGAGTTGTGTAGAACCTCGGCTATTAAACTGTGAAAAGTTTTCAGGGTTCCACGACTTTCTTGAATTAAAAATAGTAAAACACAAAAATAATTTTTGTAAGCATGCAATTACAAACATTTTTGCGCAAAAAATATTTGACGTTTATATTTTTTTTTATTAAAGTGTGAGCTACCCATAATTCAAAAAAAAATTATGCGACTGTATCCAACAGTCCCGAGCTACATATGTGTAAACATCACGCGGATGGGGTGTAGAGCTGCTCTACACTTTATTGGAAAGAAAGTAAATTATAACTAGTCGATGTTCGATAAAATTCAAGCCAATCGCATATACATATACTCATCGAATCCATTCCATTCGTAGCAGTCGATGCCAGGAAACGAACCTGGGACCCCTAAACTCAGTAGTACTGCACCAAAAGTAGAAAAACCGACGCGCTACACACTCAACCGCCGCGGTTATAAAGACTTTTTATCCAAGTTCTTACATAAATAATATCAGCTTGTAGGTACATATGTACTCTATTCTGTCATCTTATCACGAATAAGAAAAATAGAAAAGAAAAGAAAACAACAACAAAACAAAAAAACCGCCTTATATCTATCTTATCTATATAACTAAATCGCTAGCGCAAGAGTTTGTGATCCCTCCTAAGAGTTTATTTCTGCGCCGATTTCAATGATTCTAACACTGATTGAAGGCTTCATAAGTATAAATAATTTTGAAAAAAAGCATATGAATGAAGTTATTGTGGAAAAACATTATTTCAACGTACCTACATTCACAAATAAGGTGTCTAAAGAAATTAATGTTTTGGAGCAATGACGAATTACACTGTGATTTTATAAATATAAACAATTTGTTTACTCTTAGGCCGGTAGTTATCGACGGCTAATAAGTTAAGAGCCTCATAAACCTATTCTCCAACCGCTATTAGTGCGTATTTATGAGCGCTCATAAGACTTATGAGTGGTTCCAACCACGCTTAAGTTACGAGCGCTAATATCAGAGACAATTATTATTGTCTCTGCTAATGTCTTAGATAACTTCGAAATAGTTCGAAATCAGCTGCCATTTCAACTTTAAATTATTTCTGTTGATTTTAAAAATGGGTAAAAATGAAAGAAATCCGAATTTATCCGACAAGGAAAAGAAAATTATAATGAGTTCAGTGAACATATTCCTTATTTTTCTATTTAATTGAATTGAAATTGATGAAAAACCACCACCATCAATTTCACCATCTACAGCTGTGTTGCATCATCCCCATATTTACATTGCCATTTGTCACTGACATGTTAGAAAAGAGCGCATCCGGAAATCCGAAAATCGATTCTCTAATAGTCGAAGTTAGCATAGACAAAAGCCTATTAGTGGTCCGTGAATACCAACCAAAAATTTTAACTTATGAGCCTCTTAACTTTAAGAGCGATTTATGAGCGGTCGATAACTACCGCCCTTAATCTTCATATTTACCAGGATCTCTATCACGAAAATTAGCTCTTATTTTTTGGAACAAGGTGCCACTAGGACACAAGGACAATAGAGGCCAGTAAGTAGCCATTTTATTCGTAAATAGGTTGTAGGTTTTGTACATGCGGGATTGTTAATAATATTTATTACCAAATCACTGCTCTAGAAAATCCTCTTTCTCTTGACACCTCATTTGTTAAGATTGGTTGAGTGGGAGAGCCGCAAATGGTGATAATGATTGAAGAACATTGAAATGCAAAGCATTATGATCATGTTAGAGTGGGCACATATACTCACACACACACTATTGCAACGATGCCCACTGCTGCCCGACTGCTGGCAGTGGTCACCACTGATAGAAAATTGTGGGCGATTCTTTGAATAATTGTTTTGAATATTACTCAGCTTCAGGACAGCGCAGGAGGATTTTTTATATCTCAAATTCATCAGGGAAATATTTACTAATTTCACCTATTTTTTTTGTTTTTCAATCTGATAAGCCATTATTGAGTTAGGGCTGTATAACTATTATTTTTCCTCCCAATATGCAGTATTTCCACCATTTTCTGAAAACCATGCCATTTTCTGGGATAAAAAGAGTATATATTTATAAAAGTTGACCAGGAACATAAGCAATCACTATGTATATACTTCATCGCGCTGCTATGAAGTTTGAGTAACAAATTTCGTAACCGTTCGGTATTCCGTCCCCGAAATCGCGGAATTTCTTCCCAAAATCACGGAATTACTCCACTAGAAATTTTGCTAACGCGCGCTTAGATGTTTACACATCAAAAACAAACAAACAAACATGGTGCAGCAACATCCACTTTCCAAAGAAAATTACGAGCAATATGCCATGAAGTATGCATGCGTGTGAGTATAATTCGCGTAACTTTTATGGGGTACTGCACACTATATTCCAAAGAATGAAGTTGACACAAAAATGCATGCGTGTGGGTATCGTTCATGCACAGCTTTTGTAAATTGTCTGCATAGTAATCATTATCA
The DNA here is from genome assembly GCA_949775065.1 of Brachyopa scutellaris. Lineage (NCBI taxonomy): Eukaryota > Metazoa > Arthropoda > Insecta > Diptera > Syrphidae > Brachyopa > Brachyopa scutellaris. The sequence continues at coordinate 73,409,999 of OX459112.1, forward strand.
CGTTTACATGGTAGTTGGAAGCCAGCTTCACCTCGGCATATAAACACGAGCTGAGTTGAAATAAGGCTGACTGGACTCGACTGAGCTGTGAAGCCCCATTTAGATGATCAGTTCAGTTTTAGATGAGCTATCAGTTGAGCTTCCAGTTAAACTGCTATGTAAATGCAAAAACTAAAACGTTTAACTGAAACTGAAACTTATGGAATTCCCATCCAGTTTTCAGTTCAGTTGTCAGTTAACCTGCTCAGAAGTAAAATAAAAGCTCAACTGATTACCGAACTGAAGTCTAAATGCACTACGTTTTTTTAACTGAAATGTCAACTGAACTGACAACTCAAACTGAAACTGATCACCTAAATGGGGCTTGAGAGCTCGGTCGGGTTGAAAAAATGCATGTATACCCGGGTTGAGTGGCTGAGCTGACATGTTGTCTGATTGATGAGTTGAAAGTTTTCCAACTGGACAAAAATATGTCTTCATCTGCTAACGTTTTTGATGTTTGGCATGATGAGCAATGGATAACAAAATTAGCTCATCTTGCAGACATATTTGAAAAGTTTAACGAAACTGCTACTGCTTCGCAGGAAAAATCCATAACAGTATTTTTTGCGAGAGACAAACTGGCAGCTTTAAAAAGAAAAATTAATTGCAAGGAAACATGCTTGGGCTCAGAGCAGATATTGGCAATATGATTGCTGGACATTTGGTCTTTATTAGATTACTTTCCAGATACGAAAACTGACATCGAGTGGGTACAAAATCCATTTCTAATGAATACCCAGCCTACGAGACTAAGCATTCCGGAAAACGAGTCTCTTATAGATCTGCAGAGTTCTTCTTCATCAAAACATGTACAGTTGACTCTCCCTAAGTCGAATTTTCATCAAAATACTAAAATTTGTTCGAGTTAGAGAGAGTTTTGGAAAAATTCGAGTAATAGAGAGAAACATTTATTTTTGTTTTAAAACGTTTGTTTAATAAAAAAAAAGTTGAATGTACTTATGCCAAAAAAGTTTCATACTAATTTGATGTTGTTCAAATTTTCCGTTGAAGTCCGCAGTACCTTTACCTTCAAGCTAAAAACAATACACAAAACTTTTGACCACACACTTTACTGCGCAATAATGCATGTAATTTATAGTTACAAACGTGCACATAAAGACTGCAACAGATCTGTTGAATTCCCTAGAGTCAACTGATATTGAAATTCCAGCTGGAATCTTACTAAAACAAGTTCTTTTTATCATACGCAGATAGATCCATTGAAAAACCTGTTTTCAGAACAACCAACAACACAAAGAAAAGGATAACGATGCTTTTTTTGTTTTTGCGTTGCAACTTTTTAAAAACTTTTTATGGAGGTACCAAGAATATGAATAGGAATAAACACGACGAGCTGACGATGATGGCACACGACGATTTAGGGTTTTGAAGTGTGTAGGTACTTCATGGTTAGTAGTTACATATATACTCTAATACGAAGTCCGAAGGGGTAATGTATTTTTAATTTGTTTTGTGCTAAACAAAATTCGACTTAAGGGGTGGAAAAAGATGCCAATAATCGAGAGAATGTGTTCGAGTTAGAGAGAGTTTCGACTTAGAGGGAGTTCGACCTAGAGAATTCGAGTTAGAGAGAAATTGGACTTAAAGAGGGTTCGACTTAGGGAGCGTCCACTGTATTTGATTCTATGTAATTGAACGAATTTTGGGTTGGTATTAGGGGTGAATACCCTGAACTTGCCAAACAGGCGATATTAAATTTGCTTCCTTTTCTCACAACCTATCGCTGTGAAGCAGGCTGGTGCAAAGACTAAATACAGATCGAGAGTGGACGTTGCCCCAGATATGCGAATACAGCTTTCGGACATGGGAGTCAATATTAAAAAAAATATAAATTAAACAATGAAACAGTTTCATTCTTCACACTAACCTTGAAAAAAATAAAAAAAAAAAAATAAATATACGGCGTCAGCAGTCCTAAACAGAACCAAGCCTAGCTTCTCGCAACCATTTGTGTGTGTGTGTTACTTTCACGAATGGAAGGGACCTACAGTTTTTTGCCGACTCCGAACGGCAAGTTGAGAAGCTTCTCATGACAAATGATACTCTTTGATTGCTTGTCAGACATTCGAAAGATGTGGCAACCGTGAAAAACTTTCTTAGGTGTTAGACCCTGGTTTGAATTGAACCCGAGCAGCATGCGCAGTAGTCCAACGCACTAACCACCACGGCCACGGCCGCCAGGTAATATCTTAAGTAAAAAAATTTGGTTTTGATATATGTGTTGTTTTTCATTTTTTTTATATCGTTAAGAGTTGGGGTTCCGCAATATATTTGGGCCTTGTTTAGGGTTCCACGGTTTAATAAGTTTGAGAACCACTACACTGTAGAACGTCAGTTGTCTTGAATTTCGGGTAACGAGTTTACTAAGATTTTCCGTTGTGTTGAAATTGTTGTATAAAAATAAATTAAATATTTGTATATGTAGATTTTTGTGATTCAAATAACATTTGGTTTCATTTTTGCCATCAGAATCCATCACATTGGACCCATTCTTGCGGTTCATGTGATAAAACTAATGTCCACGATAGTTTTCGAAATGCTAACTTAGTTTTCAATCATGAACACCGCATAATAGAGCAGGAAAATAAATTCTTCTTTTACAGAAACTCAACAAGGACCATCGCCGTATAGTAACAATGGTTGTCTCATAACTCAGAACACAGAAAATTCACGAAAATGTAAAAAAAATATAATCACTGAATTTTCGCCGACATATTCCCATTTAGGAAGAAACAAAAAATTCCTGGCTTTTTGCCCGAATTGCAGTCACATTTTACTTTACCTTCTTTTTGTGTTTTGTTTCCATATTTATGCCAGGATGTTGGCAATCACGAATTTCTCATAATAAAAACTAACGCGGATCTAACTGGAATAGAATATTCTATAGGCGACAACTTTTTTTTATTTTTATTAACAAAAATGAATATTCATGTTACTTTCGCTGTAAGTAAGCATACGAAAACTACATAGTTTTAGTTTTATTAATTTACATATCGCTTTCAGGCAATCTGAATTAGCGCTGAGCTGCATATTTTAGCAGAACAGTCCAAGAAATAAAATATGGTTATGTATAGAATAATTATTTTTTTATTTTTATCTTTATACTCATTAATGCTCCCATCTCCTTTTATTCCAAACTAGTTGAACCCGTGCTCGCCTTGCTTCGCATTCTATTCTAAGGGCTTTCTCATTCATACTAATATGCAATTTCAGTAGGAGCGAAGAAACATCAAAGTATTTGTCTAAGTCCACAAAAGTGTTTAATAAATTTTGTTGATTAACTGCGTCAATATCAAAAACGTTTCAATATGTAACAAAATGCAGATTTCATAGTTCTCAAAAACCGCACCGCACCGTAGCCCGTCAACACTTCCGCCTCTACCAGATGTCATTGCAGAATTGTAACTCTAGGTCGGTAATTTAATTTAGGCGGGCCCAAGTTTCTTAGAAGAATAGTAGGTACACCCACTTTTAGTTTTAATTTATGTGATGGAAGCCCTGGATGGAGCAGATAGAGAATTTAAAAATTCGACCAGATAGCTGTTTGTTACTTCTTGGTCTACAACCCGGTTGATTGAAATACTTACATTCTGCACTCTGACCTTCAACACGTGAAAATATCTCGCTATCATTTGCTGGAGCTTGATCATTCCGAGGCAACAAAATAGCTCGCTCACAGAGCTAAGAATTCTCACGGTTTGTTAGTTGTGATATGTAACCGTAAAAGGATAAATTTACTTTTCCATTTTTTTCTGCAAGCGTTCTTCCATCAATTTTAAGTAACAAATAAGAATATTTTGTGCGTCTGGATTGCCGCCTGTTCGTGCCCGCATATTGACGGTCAAGTGCATTTGAGCAACATTGGACACCAGAGACTTGACTTTTTCAGACAGGCATTTACTTCATCAGCTTTTGTGCCTCATGGTACTACTGATAACGTGTGCCTAAAGTTTATCCTGTTAGGTTCTGTTAACATTTTCCACTGCCTTACGGTAAATTCGTCCCACACAATTAGACAACAGTCACAGAAAACTCGAACAATATCACTATTCCGGGGACGACGCGACGCGACATCCAAGGGCAATATAACCTTGGTTTCGTATCAATGAACAACCAATACTTCCCAGATGATTTATTTATGTGATGATGATATGTATATGTATGTACATATATGAACCAAAATTAGATCTTAAAGCAACAGGAGTTCATTTTGGGTAGAATATTTATTTTTGATCTTTTTTTTTTAATTTGTTAATAACATTAATAAATTAAAAATGCAATTGACTGCTTTGGAAAATTCTCTTTCTTTTGACACCTCATTTGTTAAGATTGCTTGAGTGTGAGAGCCGCAAATGGTTGTAGAGCACATTGAAGTGCAAGCCATATGATCACGTTAGAGCGCGCACATATACTCACACGCATACTATTTCAACGATACCCACTGCTGCCCGGCTGCTGGCAGTGGTCACCACTGAAGGAGAATTGTGGGCGATGCTTTGAATAATTGTTTTGAACATTGCTCAGCTTCAGGGCAACCCAGAAGGATGTTTTATATCTCAAATGATTGAGGGACAAATCTACTAATTTCACCTATTTTTTTTGTTTTTCAATCCGATAAGCCGTTATTGAGTTACGGCTGTGTAATCATAATATTCCTCACCGATATACAGTTATTTTGACGATTATGTAAAAACCAGTAGCCTGAACAAAAAATTACATAGCTTGTGATCATCCCGGGTACTTAAGAAGCATTTCAAAAAAAATTTAATCAAAATCTGTCTAGCGGTTTTCACGCTATTAGGTAACCAACAAAAAAACCTCTACAGTTTTATAATATTTATAGATACAGGATAAAATGACCAAACTTCACCATTACAGGAGTCTTACAAGATTTTTCGTTTAGCAAAAAAAAAAAAAAAAAACAGGGGAAAAGAGCAAAATTTACCGTTTTTTAAGGAGGTTTTCAAGATTTTCCGCATATTTTTTATTTATTGAAAAAAAATAAAAAAATGTGTGAGCCTCATCCGCATAAGCTCACGGTGGAAGTGAATACTTATCCACCAAAGCAGTTGCATATACGTAATGTGTAAGAGAAGAAGAAATTTGTCTAGTACAATCGATAGAAAATGTGTAATAAAATTTAGTAAATATGAATGTAAACTTGACTATATTTTTGTAATACGAATTATGAAAGGAACAGCTATTCAAAATTTCATTAAATATAGAATTTGTTAATAACTCGACTCCAGCGCCACCCATCGGGACCAGTTTTTGTAGTTTTCTCTTTTGGTACTATACCAACATAAATTGTCAATATGTATCATTTTGGTCAGTTAATAAAGAAGTTGCTAATAGCGGGCAGTTTTTCCACCTATGTCCTTCCTCAGGTCCCAGAATATCTCTTTGCCAAGTTACATTATAATTGGTTCAGCGGTTTAGGCGTGAAAAGGTTTTGTTAATAGCTTGACTCCAGCGCCCCCTAGCGAGCGGTTTTTCCACCTAAGTCCTTCCTTTGCCAAATTACATTACAATTGGTTCAACGGCTTAGGCGTGAAAAGGTTTTGTTAATAGCTTGACTCCAGCGGCCCCCAGCGAGCGGGTTTTCCACCAACGTCCTTCCCCAGGTCCCAGACTATCTCTTTGCCAAATTACATTACAATTGGTTCAGCGGTTTAGGCGTTAAAAGGTAGACAGACAGACAGACAAACGGACGGACGGACAGACAGACGAATAGACAGACAGACAATCGGACGGACGGACGGATAGACAGACAGACCGACAGGCAGATGGACAGACAGACGGACGGACGGACGAACGAACAGACAGACAGACAGACGGACAAACAGACCGACGGACCCCGGTATGGAATCATTTCGCCGTTATCGAAACACATATACCGAAATATATCGTAACGCATTTATCGTAACTCATTTATTGTAACTCGTTTTTAAAAACAATACGTCGCTAAAGAAGTATTCACTTGAAAAATTAACATTGGATACAAATGAATGTCAAATTTCGAGTCCAAATTCTAACTGTCCTCATCTGAGTCGTTATCGATCTGTTCGGTGCTTTCACTTATTCGTACATTATATTTTTCATTCGATACAATTGTGCGAAGCATCTCTGGAGTCGCTTTAATGAATTTGTGAAATTCTAGGCATGGCATTTTGATATTGGTTTTGACCGTAAGAATGGCTTTCAGAGTTTTTACTTTGAGTCGGGTTTTTTCTCCGGTCCATGTTTTGCTTATTGCGGTGAAAACTTGTTCGCTTGAAGCAGTGCAGCGCACACACACAACACAACGGCAAAGTTAGTGTGGTGAGTATTTTGAAGTGCAATGGTGAAGTTAATGAAAAGCACACAGAATAATTCCGAATTCTGTGAATTTTGAATTGGAAGAGTTTGGGTATAAATTAATTTGTAGGTGTTACGTTTTACAGGATTTTCACAGGAAAATACAGGAGGCAGGTTTTTGTATAAAAAAACAGGATAATCCTGCGATATACAGGATAGATGAGAACGTTGTCATACTCGGTGTGCCCAGCTTTGCCCGTCCACTGAAGCAGTCGTGTCAGTGTCATAAATTGAGCGATACACCCTCCCGTCGACCGAAAATCCTACCTTCATCCCCTTAGGGATGGAATTTTAAAAAATCCTCTCTTAGTTGGTGTGTCTATATCATTTGGGTACTGTCCAAATTTGTCAGCCATTTAGGTCCGGCGGTTTGGGCTGTGCGTTGTCTGTCAGTCAGTCAATGAACTGTTTTATATATATAGATGTGCGAAGTTAAGTCTAGTGAATATAGCTTATGTATTACTATTTTACCATGCAGAGGTTGTGGGTTTGAATCCCACCCAGGAATCGGTTACTTAGGAGATCCTCTTCGACAGTTAGGTTAAGTAAGGTTGCAGTGGCTGCCAGTAACGATTACCAGCACACTATAGAGGCCTATAAAGGCCCATTGTGATACCAGCAGTCTTTGTGTACACCCGCCACTCGTGAAAACCATTATAGGAGCTTCGTATAAAGCGAGATAGGCTACCAGAGTATTTTTGTGCAAGATCACTGAAATTGTTACAGAAGTACATATACTCCTATGTGTAGTTTTCTGCTGAGCTGGGCATGAACAGAGGAGATTTTTTGAAAAAAAAAACTATTTTCTATGAAAAGTTATTGGTTTGTAGTATTTAGTAGTTTTTATGGGAGTATTGAAGTAGTTCTGAACTGATTTGGAGTCAATATGGTTTGATGAGCATAGTGCTTTCGGGAGGATGAAGTCGGCAAACACTTGAATGGCCTGAAAAACGCTGGGCCTTTTCTCATTGGTATGAAGGGAGGTTTGGTCCGATTGCACCAGCACCCACCAGAAAGTTGTCCATCTTTGACTCATCTGTATACTACTCATTACATTTTAGGCCTGCGGCTGGATTTTAATAGTTTCATATTTCACAGCTTGGGATCACTCTATCGAACCTCCTGCCGAAGCATAGGGTTTTAGGTAGGCGCTGTCATTTACCGCGTAAATCATGTAAAACTTTGGGATTTCCGGTTGGTTGTTAGGATACCCGGCTCCCACGGCAGTCTCTGGTAAAATGACAGCATACACAGTGTTACCACTCCCGCTGGTGCTAGGCATTCGGAAATGAACCACGCTCTTGATTAGCCTTGTTAACGTACATTTGAAATTATTTCAACTTTTTAAATTCAAACAAATGTCCTTCTTGTTCCGTTGTCCTGTGTTTTCTTTTTTCGAGAATCATAATAATTCATGAGATACAAATTTTCATTTCATTTCTTATTTCCCCAA